>CAMTDV010000003.1:57080255-59480255 GCA_947069175.1 Scalesia atractyloides | reverse complement strand
AATTTTACTTTTTTATTTTTTAAATTAATGGCTACGATGAAAATGTTGAAAAAAAGAGATATAAATGTATTTTTGAATATTTGTTGACTTTCTCTATTCACATACAAGGTATATGTATATTTCTCTCCATTTATTAAAATTCACAACTTTTTATACCACCTTTATTTTAATTACATCATAGAATCGAGCATTTTTTATCTTTAATTTAAGTACTATATTGCTATATAAAATATGACAACTAAAAAAACTCAAAAAATTGTGTTGTATTTCTTTGTTTAATACCATTTCTATGCTGGGTTTTTTGTACTATATTTTTGTGTTGCATTTTTTGTTTTGTATTTTTTGTACTAACTTTTTTGTACTAAATTTTGTTGTGCTAGATTTTTAGTGCTGAGTATTTTGTACTAGATTTTTTGTGCTATAATTTTTGTACTTGATTTTTTGTGCTAGATTTTTTTATACTAGATTTTTTGTGTTGTGTTTTTTTAGAAAACAAAAGGCTGAAAGTTTATGTTTTAGGACTAAAATGTTTTTTCCATCCTACTTATAAGGAGCGTCACATATCATCTCTATAATCCTTCTTAAATTACTTAAACAAAACCCGTCTTTTAATAGTTATATTAACCAAACCACAGGAGACTAAAACCATATTTAAATAAATTAAAAAAAACTAATGACAATTCATGAATTTTCTACATGCAAAACATTGTAAGTCCCGTGAAACAGATCAAACAGGTATCGCTATCCTAATCAATTGCGGAAATTATGATCAGGATGAAGAACAACTTGAATAACTTGAATATAATAACTTGCATACACCAGAGGATGTCAGATACAAGTTTTTGTAATCAACTCTAAACACCTATCAAGCGACCTAACACCTCTATTTATAGACAGGACGAAGCCCAAAAATACAACCCTAGGCTCACTTGGCACTAAGAAGCCCAAAATAACCCAAAAGCCCAAAATACAATATAAATGAATAAACCTTTAAGCTACAAGCCCAACAATCTCCCCTAAGTTTCTTCATTTATCCTTCGGCGCCGCATCCACTCCCAAACGTCCAGCAATAATTCCAGCAACTGCAGCCATCCAATCTTTGGCACACCCCTCATATAGCTTAGCAGTACGTATTTGATGAGAAGCTAAAACTTGTAAATCTTCATCATGGAAGCTGACCAAATCCACAACATCATTCACCCTGAAAGCCTTCTCTTTCGTCACTATCGCAACACTTCTGACCTTTCGATCGTATAACCAGAAGTTAAAGTTCTTCAAAATTCCTCTTGGAAAGGTATGAGCAACAGGAATCACCAACTTTTTATCTGTAGGAGGCCACATCACAGATTTGAACCGTTTGCCTGTGTGTGCACCATGAACTCCTTTGGCTGCTCTCAGATACGGCTCAGCAGTCTTCATACTCTTAAAACCAGTCCTAACCTCTCGTTCAAGTTTCTTAGAGAACCTCCAACCTGGTCCACGCTCTGTCGTATCGTCGTCAGTGTACGAAGCTCTTAACAGATCTGTCAGTGCGACCTTCGTCCAAGTCTCAAACTGTGACTCTTTCGAATAATATTCTCTTGTTCCATCTTGGCGTACAATGATCCACATGTTCTTGATATGGTCATACATCCAACTCAGCACTTTAGACTTGTTGCCCACCTTACTGTAATAGCTCGACCCCAACTCCATTACGTATCTATCCGATTGATTTGTAGGATCTTTCAGCTAGAAGTTCTCGTCCAAAGGATTCACGTTCACATTCTTCATCAATACCATCCCTGCTTCTTTTTTCCTCGGATCTGTAGCGCGTTACTGACTAGCAGTGAACTTCTTACGTGGATCATTCAAGTAATCATCGATACCAGCTTGACGCTCGGCTGCTAATTGCTCGGCCGCCAACCTCTGCCCTTCTGTTTCTTCAGCCATACGCTGCTGTGCTGCACGATGACGGGTTTCAACATTCATGGGATCATCTGTCGGATCGCTAAACTCTCTGCCAAACTTGTTCTCTAACTTTCCCCTCAAATCAAAAACAATAGTCATCAGCATAGTCACATCCCCCTGCAGCTGTTTGATAGTTTGATCTCGAACATCCAAACGATTTCGCAGGGAGGTAATCTGCGCATCCTTTAACATAGCCTCCTGTTCCAGCACAACAACCTGTTTCTTTAACTCAACAACATCTACCTCAGTATCATCATCATCGCTGTCTACACCCCCAAACTCAAATGCCCGCTTCTCAGATTTGCGTATATAACCATCAGCAATATCATCAGAATGACCAGCACAACTACGACCCGCTTCTGAACCTCTTGCACCCGATGAACTGACTCCAAATTCCATCATTGTAATGTTGTGGCAGCAGGAATCGATACAACTATAGACTGCGTAAGGATAGGAACTGTGGGCTGTGTAGAAAAACAGGCGTGTCAACCATCAGAGTACAAGCAACCGATTCTATAATAATAACCTCAGCAGCAGTGCTCTCGACGGCAGTGGATGTAATCAACTCAGAAGTAGCAACTGCAACATCAACTGGAGCCTCAGATGTACTCGCTGAAATGCTCGGCTCAGTTCTGCGTCTCTTGATCAACGGAACTTCATCTTCTTTGTCTTCGTCATCTTCATCAGGCTGAACAGTAGTAGCAACGACAGATGGAATGTCAAGCGGGGGATCACCCTGTTTCTCTTGAATGTCCTTCAGTTGAGCAATCAGAGCAGCCAGATTCTCAGATGATAACTCTGGTAGAACAGGAGTTAATGTAGCATTGAATGCATCAAGATCATCCAGAAAGGCTTGTCCAACATCGTCTTCATCATCTGTAACCAAATCCTCGACTTCTATCTCCTTTTCTTTTGCCGGTATATCATGTTCCTCGGCTACAATCGCATTTACCAGAGGAGGAGGAGGTGGTGGAGCATGTAGACCTATAACTTCAGAAAATTTGCTAAACTTCTTCAGAGGGAACCTACCTACAAATACCGTCTTCGAAGTAGAATGGTTCTTCTTCATAGTTGCAAAAATGGTAGGCCCCATTGGCTTCATATTCAACAAATTCGTTTCTGTAGCATCCCTAGCTAAATCGGGGTAACGAGCATCGAGAATCATTTGGATAAACCGTGGATATAACAGAAACATCCGTTTCTTGGACTGCTCTAATATTTTCCTCATATTTTCGAAGATATAACCAGAGTAGTTATATTTCCAGTTCATAACCAAAGAAACGATAGCAGAAGTCTGTGCCTGATTAGGCTGATCCAGTCCACCTTTGTTCTCCGACACACATTGCATAAACATGAGTATAAGTAATCTCCAGTATGCCAGAAACATCTTCTTTAGAAATGGCGGATAAGAACCTTCGTAGCCCATCTCCATCAGTACTGGCAACACCTTTTCTTTGAAATATGTGGTTGGATCACCATAAGTATCTGTTAGCTGCAGCACTCCCTCACATAAGCCTCATTAACTACAATCTCTTTCCCCTGAATCTGTGATCGTATGAAAGGTCGACCATCTTCACCTCTTGGCTGTATCCACGCTCTCTTCCAAAATGAGTGAACCAAATCTCTATATATCACGGGATTTGCGCAAAGAGTGTAGGCAATCCGACAACTGTTAAGCCCCACAATCATTGCCTGAAACTCCTGAAAATACTCAGCCGGTGGATCTGAAAGATATCCAGCCTGATTGTGAAACTGTTCTTCAACCAGCATCACGGCATCGAAAGCTTCTTCCACCATGTCTGTCAAAAATTAACCGAGTTAAAAATCAACTAACAGAAGCAAACAGGGTAAACTGATTTAACTGAGTTAACCAAGTTAACTAAGTTAACAAAGTTAACACTAACTGGACAGGTCAACAGAGGTCAAGGTTCAAATTAAAGCCAGTTCAAATTAGTTAAGGGGTTCAACAATTTAGAAGGTCCAAACTTAGTTAAGGGGTTCAACAATTTAAAAGGTCCAAACTTAGAATGAATGGAACACTCTCATCAATCCGGATTATGTATCTCGGATAAACATGCATCCCAGATGAAGATTAATCCGAAATGAGATCCGAGTTCCTCATTTTGGATGAATATCCATCCGAAATGAGCACTATTATCAATCCGAAATGCTAATTTTTTAAAGATCAATTCGGAATGTACATGTACCTGATCCGGAATAGGCAGTCCGAAATATTCAGTTCGAGAGAGAATCAGAGAGAACAAACAGTAACTCGGATTTTGAATAATCCGAAATGAGAACAGAGATGACAATATAGTTTTTCTGAAATGGGCTTGGGCCTGATATTTGAATCCGGATTAGGCTTGTGACAGGCCCAATCTGGAACAGTAACATATTGGGCTTGTTCAAAATGACTTAAATGGGCCATTCCGGACAGGTCCAATCTAGAACAGTAATCCTTGGCCCAATTGAGCCCAATTCGGAACAGTAACCTTAATTTTAAATTTTAGACTTAAAAACCAATTTCATCAGGCTGGCTCAAATCCCAAAGCACACTAGGCCAGTCCAATATCTCTTGACAGAAAACCATCCCCCCAAAATTCATCAAGTAAACTAACCAAGCATCCAACCATCACAAGGAGAACTTATTAAAACAGACATAAACAATTAACACAACATCGCTAAGGGATCTAATCGTTTCAAATGTTGACCATTTCGATATGAGCAGGTTCAGTTGGTCTAAGCGATTGTCAGTATACTTGTCCACTTAAATCCAAAACTCAACCCTTGAAGATTAGACTTTATGGTATGCTTAAGGTAATTTTATACTAAGATACTCGTGTATCCCATACCATGTCATACCCCCGCGATCAAGGTAAGCACAACGGTTCATCGTAGCAGGTGAGTATACCGAGGTCATCCTCTGTTTTACAACGTCATGCTATTGGTGAACAGGTCAGTACTTCCGTACAGCAGAGAGACCAATAGTGACTGACAAGGGTTAGGCAAATACCTTATGAGGTACGTAAGAACTTAGACAGAAACTTTTGTTCTCTTAGGTTTTGGCCTTTACGTTTTGGCTCTTTTATAAAGATATCCTGACTGTGCCTAGGGCTACATATAATCTGGATGCAATAGAAGGGCAGTCAAGATATCCTCGGATGACTCAGCAGCATAAAGACCCGAAACCTCAGATGTTGGCTATCTATCAACGCAAGATTTAAGACCATAAAATCATATGTCTATAGTACGTGACCCACTGAGCACAAAGTTAGTTATGTTTATATCATTTGACTTTTCCCATCGGGTTGAGTTTTAGACCTACCGGCACATCACTTTCGATCCAAATCTTTTCTGCTTCTATACCTTACATGTGTTAGTCAAACATTTTATCACGAATATTCATTTCATTTCCCTATCATTGAACATATATATATATATATATATATATATATATATATATATATATATATATAACTTGAACTTTTTCTCCCCCTAAATTTGTGCATAGAGATATGAACAAATTTATGACGCAACGAAAAGAAATTAAAACAGTAAATAAATACGAAGATGGTAGATGACTAGGAAGAAAACCGAATCATTTTGAGAAGATCCACAAGCACTTGAAAACGTGCGTTGCTAACGGGTTTCGTAAACAAATCCGCCACATTTGCATCAGTGTGGATTTGCTCAAGCTTTACAAGTCCCTTTTCATAGCAATCGCGTATAAAATGAAGTTTAATGTTAATGTGCTTGGTTTTGGAGTGGAAAACAGCGTTTTTAACTATTTGGATTGCGACATCATTATCACAATAAATCGTGGTATTTAGATAAGTCAAACCGTAATCCGCAAGCTGATGTTGCATCCATAAAACCTGGGAGCAGCAAGCAGATGATGCGACATATTCTGCCTCGGCAGTGAAAAGCGAAACCATCTGCTGCTTCTTGCATTGCCACGAAATTAGGCGATCTCCCAGAAATTGGCAACCAGCCGACGTTGAGCGCATGTCCCTATCTGTACCTCCTAGATTACTATCAGAGAAAGCAAACAGTTCAAATTCAGAATTTTTAGGATACTAGAGGCCCATAGATGGAGCCCCTTCAGGTTGGACAAAGGTTGCCTTCCATACTTTTTCTGAAATTTGTTGACCCGAAAAGCAACCATTGCTAAGTTCCAGGAGACATCGATCTCATCCAAGTCTTCCTCCATGATTTGATCAACTTCTGTTGGCAGAATAGATGGAGGGGTTAAATCGCCTGCCAGGAAGGCGTTCAAGCTCTTGATCATTGATGCAGCAATTGCCAGCTTCTCTTTGTTCTCCTTAGTGAGAAACGCAGAGTTGGGCGCGGGCTGTGCAGAGCTAAGGACAAGTGTGCCTGTTTGAGGAACAACGCCTTGTTGCACGGTTTGAGGAGTTGCGGGACTAAAAACTACGTTAGGATACTGAGCATGGAACTGTGTATGGACTTGAGCCGCTGGGACCATTGTAGGATTTGGAGATTGAAACCTATACACGTACTGAGTGTTTTGATGCATGACAACATGACTGTACACCACATTTGATCCACCTGGTGCTTGTGCAGTTCCTTGCAGAAGACTATAGACGAGATTCTGTGACATTAACGCTGCGTTCTGACACGTCATCCCTGCGGCCATCAGACTGCTCTGATGGTTAATCTCCCTTTGTTTGTTATCAATTTCACATGATTTGATAATAGCTATCATCTCAGTGAGAGTGACGTCGTTCAGGTTCTTTTCTTTTTGATCATGCCCACATCTGCATCCCAACTTTTGGGCAGTGAATTCAACAATTGTCAGTTCATGGTGCTGTTTGTGAGGGTGATCTCGGCTGAAATCATCTGGGAAACCAGTTTGACATAACGACGTATCTGATTTGCGATGGTTTCCCCATATATGTGATTGAACGAGCTAAATTTCTGATTCAGCTGGTTCACCCTACTCGCTTTCATGTCAGCGTTTCCCTCGTAGAGATTTTGCAACTCACTCCAAACTTCTTTAGCATTTTTACAGTTCCTGACCGCGATAGAGATATCGGGTCCTAAAGCCATGGTTAGTGTTGCAGAGGCCTTCTCATCTTCCTCTATGATTTTGACGTCCTCTGGAGTCCATAAGTGCATAGGCTTGGGAATTTTAGTTTCGGGATCTTGCTCTGTGCTATACACAATGGTTTTTGGACCATTCATGATGCATCTCCACACGCCAGGTTCCTTTGCCTTGCAATACTGTTCAAAGCGGAACTTCCACTTGTAATATTCATCACCGTATAACAACCGCGGCACTTTGGTGGAAGTGCCAATCACCTGATCCAGCTCTTGGTGGAGGGCTAAAGTTTGCGACTGCAGGGCTCCAGTGTGGCATTAGTCAGGTCCTGTGCTGTCATGAATCCAGCCATTAAGACTAAATTAATTAAAATTGTACCAAATTTGATTTAAAGTTTAATTAATTTAAGTGATTCAAATGAATAGTGCTCAATCCGAAACAGTCAACTATGCAGTCAATATGGTCAATCCGGAAGATTTTTCCGAAATGGCAATCCGGAAGTCAACGATGGTCAAACTGAATGAAATATCCGAAATAAGCAATCCGGAAGTAGGAATCCGGAATGAAGAATCCGGATTTAAGAATCCGATTTGAAGATCCGAAAAGAAATCCGAAACGAAAGACCGAAATGCAGATCCGAAATAAAATCCGGAATGAACACCTCTGAAATGAAATCCGAAATCAAGAATCCGAAATGAAAAATCCGAAATGCCTAACTTATCTTCTAAAATTCCAGAATAGTGACCCAATCCGTAACAGTATCTCCGCCTTTTATGCAACCGAATTCTGGAATTCAAGGAATTCAAAATCAGCAACAGTAACTCGGATCACAATCCGGAATAAAGCAACAGTCAGGGATCAATCCGGAATAGACGATCTCCTTCGTGTTCTTTGGAATCCGGAACAGTATCAAATTCGAATTATGAAGACCTTCTTCGTGTTCTTCAGGATCTGGAATAGTGTCAAATCCGAATTATGAAGACCTTCTTCGTGTTCTTCGGGATCTGGAACAGTGTCATATCCGAAATCCGCAGAGCTTCTTCAAGTTCTTCGGAACAGTACCCTTCGTCATGAACAGTAATCCGGGATGTCAGAAATCGATCCAAATAGCAGCAATAAACTTCAAAAACTTCTTCAAACAGCAATACCCGAAGCCTGTATTAGAACAGCAGGCTCTGATACCAATTGTAAGTCCCGTGAAACGGATCAAACAGGTATTGCTATCCTAATCAATTGCGGAAATTATGATCAGGATGAAGAACAACTTGAATAACTTGAATATAATAACTAGTATACACCAGAGGATGTTAGATACAAGTTTTTGTAATCAACTCTCCAACACCTATCAAGTGACTTAACACCTCTATTTATAGACATGACAAATCCCAAAAATACAACCCTAGCCCCACTTGGCAGTAGGAAGCCCAAAATAACCCAAAAGCCCAAAATAAAATATAAATGAATAAACCTTTAAGCTCCAAGCCCAACAAACATACCACATTTTACAATATTGTAACATATTAATAGTTTAAGTGGTTTTTATTTAGGGTTGTGTTATAATATAAATGGGTTTAAAATTAAGAAGTGTAAGAAGTCACTATAAACTTTCAAGTGTATAAGAAGGGATCAATTGATAAGGGTAATTTTGTCAATAAAAATAAAATAAAAAGTTTATGCATATGCAAGTCACATGCAATTTCCCCCTCAATTTTTAAATGTTCGTAACTTTTTATACGTTATTTGTTTTTTTAATTATACCATAAAATCGAGTGTCTTTTTATCTTTAATATGAGTATCCTATTGTTATACTTAAAAAAATTGAAAACCCAACTGTGTATCACACAATGAACATTACATAAAACAAAATGAGAAAACTCAGTTGTGTATCACACAATGGACATAACATAAAACATAATAAGTATCAAACAAAAAACATAATGGAAAGTAGACAAAAAACACAATTAATGACAACAAATAAAAAACACAATGAACAACAGACTTAACACCATAGACATAATGTAAAACACAGTAAATATCAAATTAAAAACGTAATAGAAAGTAGACTAAAAACACAACTGATGACAGCAGAAAAAAGACATGACGGAAAACACACTAAAACACAATGGACAACAAAACAAAAACACAAAGGACAATAGATTAAAACAAATATTATCAAAACATATAACACAATATTTATTTTGGTACTGTCCATTGTATTTTTATTAGAACCTATTACACATTGTATAGAAAACCCAAATATAACACCATATTTATTGTGTCATATATTGTATTATAAGTTCTACTAAAAATAACAATGGACAGTACCGAAATAAATATTGTGTTATAAGTTTTGATAATAACACAATATACAGAAACCTTGGTAAAAAAACATAAGGACTAAAACTAGTTGAAAGACATAATGACTACAACCTTTAACACAATACAAGAAAACCCAGTAAAAGTGATTTTTTTTATTTTTTTATCTAGTAATATAATACTTATATTAAAGATAAAAAAAACGCTAGTTTTTAAAGTGACTTAAAAAAAACAAATGTCGTATGAAAAAGTTATGAACGTTTTAAATTGATTGGCGAAATTAATATGTGTCTTACATGTGAAGAGAGAAAGACAACAAATTTATAATTTCCTTTATACTCTTTCATTATTTTTTTCTCAAAACTAATCTTAACCCTTCAAATCTAAGATCATTGTAATAGAATGTTTCTTATCTTTTTTATTTATATTGTCCTTTGTATTTGATTCTAATAATTTATTTAGACACTTTAATATAAATTTGGGAAACTTGATTAATAATGATAGGAAATGACTACTTTAGTGATTTTTCAAATTAAATTTTGTGATTTTAGTAAATTTGTAGGCGAATATTGGTAGGTCTATATAAAGAAATTGATAGGTGCCAGTTCATTCATTTTCTACATTCGAGTAGTTAGGAGTTTGGTTTTCTTATGTTCACGATCATCTAGTAGTGATGACATTTTATTTTTCCTTTTTGTTTGTTGTAATCGACCATATATACATACATATCCATTTGTTCGGATAGACTTTGTGAGAAATTACTCAGATTGCTTTTATGTGGATCCTAACTTGATAAGATCATGGAAAAAGTGGCACGCATGAGGTATGTTGTCAAAATGACTACCATTTTACAAACATATACCAGTTATCAGTTTTCTAAGTATTACTTGTTAGGTTTTCATAATTTTTTATTCGAATACGGTTAAACTTTTATATATATATATGTGGCGGATCTAGTCGGAGTGCCAAGGGGTAACGTTTTAAAAGAAAGGGGTAACGAAATCGAAAAATCGTCAAATTTTTCCAAAAATTTACACTACCGTCGGAGCGCCAAGGTAGCGGAGGCTATCCCTTATTACTATGTACATCCGCCCCTATATATATATATATATTCTCGTGCAAGTATGTATAACATACGTGTTAATGTACTCTAGTAAAAAGTTGATTAACCACATTGGAATTGTAAGTAAGTTTAGATTTGAGGTGTAATAATTAGAACCTATTAAGAAAAGAGATAGAAGAATGAGGGAATATTTTGTTATATGATACATAAGTACTAAATACAAAGCCTCTACTTTAAATGATGTATTTGTAACACTCCTTCTTGACAATCCAAATGATGAAATAGTATAGTATTCTTGTAAAACTCTTGGTGATGTTGTCTTGTTAAAAACCTTTCTTGGAAAACCAAGTGGGATAAAAGTATAGCTGTTAAAACAACGAGAGTATGGCAGAGGGAAGATCTAGGACCCACTTTGGCAGATAGCTTCTTGATTGGAATTTACAAGCAAAGTACACTGTTAGCCTTAACGCGAGAGGTGGCTTCCCGTTTTTGGAATCCAACGTGAGAATCAGTAAAGGGTTCTCTAAGAGTTAAGCATAAATGAGAGAGAGGGAGAGAGATAGAGAGAGAGAGAAATTGGGCGATATGTCATACCTTTGGAGTTGTGAGAAGACTCCTTTTTATAGCAGAGGTGTCTGTCCTATGAAGCCTACTCGAGAGCTCATCTTCCAATTGTAGTATGTCTTATCCTCTAGTGATGCTGCTTACATGGGTGGCCTTGCCTCTTTGGTCAATGTCAGTTTTGTGAGTCTAGGTGCTGCTTTATATGCTTTTGGGTAAAGTTCCATTACTTTGAGCTTGCAAGCTCAGGACTTGGTATGTGTACAATAACTTCTAGCTGCTAGTCATCCTAGTCATCAGCATGACTGCTTCTAGCTTATCGTTTTCAGCTTCGCTGATTAAGAGCTTCCGAGCACCCACATCATCAATAGCTAAGGGGAAAAAAAAGACAGTGCGTATTTTCTCACTCTGATACTTTTGGATCAGATTTGTTGTCTCGTTAAAAACCTTACTAAGAAAACCCGTTAAAAAACTTATTGAAGGCATATAAGTCATATAATATTATTGGTCTAACATCTCACAACCTTTATAGCTATATAATTAGATTCAAAGAGTATTACATTTCAGATGTAGTATCTAAATATATTAACATACTTTCACGAGAATAACAATAAACTACAACTTTTGTTATAATTTTCTACTCGGTATTATAGATATAAGTAAATGATAGCATATATAGACTATGTATTCCAAACTATACAATATACATATAAAAAAAGTTAATATAAAAACTCTATGAATCAAAAATATTCTTTTTACCTATTAGAAGCAAACATATAATTTATTTATCACGGCATTTTTAAACAATTTTTAAAAAGTTTATATATATGAATCAATTCGAAGAAAACAATTGTGGCTATTTAATATTTATATATAGGATAGAGATTTTAAGAGGAGAAAAATATTTTATTTGAGAAACTGAAGAAGAATTTTGATTTATACATTTCTCAAAGCGAATATTTTTTTACTTCTAATTGGACATTTCTAAAAGGTTTTCTTTTTTTTCATTTATATATATATATATATATATATATTATTAAATTTGAATTATACACAAAAGAATATAATGGAATATACCAAAACATATTCCCATGTATTTTAGGAAGTATATTTCTATATAAATAATTGTAATCACTTTGTCCCCAAGTCAAGGGATTATATAGTGTATATATAGTTAATGAATTAATGAGAAAGGATTGAACCATACAATTCTACATGGTACCAGGCTATTCATAAGCCTCGCCCTCCCTCTCATATTGCCATTATCTTTCTCACCACGTTGTTCAATTTATTTTTTTTCTCCTCCCTAATTCAATATGTCCTAATCAATTATCCACCCGGCGGTCACCGTCACCAACATCAAAAATTCCATTCCCCTTATCCTTGGCATGCAAACAAGTCACTATAACGGATGAACTATTCAAGATACATTGCAAAGCATATGAAGTTTATGACCACCTCTTACCCTGTACACCTTCCAAAAAGACAAAGAAACCGCAACCTCTAAACCGACACAAACCAAGTCATGGGAACGTTTCGACGCCATTGTCTTACAATTGATCTACGGGACCGTCTCCAAAGACCTTCTCCTTACCGTAATGAAAACCGACACCACGGCTTATGCCGCTTGGTGCACCATTAAAAACCTATATCTTGACAACCAAGCCTCGCGTACCATTCACCTACAAAACAAATTCGCCAACACTCGCCTAGACCAATTTCCTGACATGTCTTCATATTTCCAAGCCATGAAGGAACTCTATAACCAACTTGTTAGTCTCGGCTCCAACACCACAGAAAACCAATTGGTTTCACAAATACTTGCTGGCTTGAATGACCAATACGATAACATCTCTCTTATCCTTTAGGAAACACAACCCCTACCCAACTTCTACAATACTCGCTCTACCTTATGTCGAGTAGAAGATCGAAAAAAATATGCAAGCCAAAAACTCGGCTCAAGCCGCTGGCACCGCTCTCAATGCCACAACCGACCGCACCCCTTCATCAAACCACAACCATGAAATCTCCTCTAATCGGTCGGAGTCCACAGATCGTTATAGGGGCGCGACCGAGGTCGGCAATTTTACAACCGTCCCCGTGGTCAGTCATCCTACGTCCCAAATAATTATTGGCCCTCAACTCCATGGTCGGCCCCTCCCAATTATAATCAGCCCGCTTGGCCTCCGGTGCCTCCATGTCCATATCCCTCGGCCCAAAACAACACATCCAAATACACAACCCATTACAACCCCTCGGCCCACATCCTGCTCAAAAGAACTCGGCCCAATCATACACGGTAGGATACTCACCCACAGACATTACACAGGCTCTTTACAACTTGGCTCTTCATCACAATGACCAGTCATGGACCATGGACACGGGTGCTTCAGGTATTATGTCTCCCCAATATGATAAGTTGCCCTCTATTTTTAATTCTGGCACTATTCGTAATATAATTGTTGGTGATGGCAAAACCATCCCGGTCTTAGGACAAGGTGACATCACCCTAACCCCACCATTTCCTCCCTTTAAACTTAAAAACGTCCTTTATGCACCAAACCTTGTCAAAAACCTTATTTTCGTTCATCGGTTTACTACTGATAATCAATTAATTATTGAATTTCACCCATATGGTTTTACCGTGAAGGATCTCAAGACCAAGAAACCTATCCTACGGTGCAATAGCCCGGGGGACCTTTACACTGTTCGCCCATCCAACATCACCAATCTCTCATCGGCTTCCACTTTTACAGCCATCTCTCAAGACACTTGGCACCAACGATTCGGTCACCCTGGTCCAGTCATTTTGAAATCTTTAAAAACTTCAAATAATATTAAAGGTGGTAGGTTACAAAATAAAGTTTGTTCTTCTTGTATTTTTGGGAAACATTCACGTCTCCCATTTGCTACTTCTTATACCCGTACCTTAATACCATTTGATCTTGTTCATAGTGATGTTTGGACGTCTCCTACTATTAGTAATGGGTGTCATCGTTATTATGTGTTGTTTTTAGACGACTGCACCAATTTTTTATGAACCTACCCAATAACCCACAAATCTAAGGTTTACAAAATTTACAACATTCATTCAAACACAATTTGGTCGAAAAATCAAACAATTACAATGTGACAATGGTCGTGAATGTGCTAATAATGAAATTCACCAATTTTGTGACCAAAATGGTATGCACTTTCATTTTTCATGTCCTCACACCTCGTCCCAAAATGAGAAAGCGGATCGTAAAATCCGCACCATCAACAACCTTATGCGAACCCTACTTGCCCACTCATCCACGCTAAACATTTATTGGCCTCATGCCCTCGAAACCGCCACTTATCTCCTTAACATTATTCCCACTAAACTGCATAAATTTCAAACACCCACTCAACGTCTCTACACTGCCTTCCCTCATACGAGAACCTTCGGGTGTTCTGGTGCCTATGTTACCCCCTCATACCCAACACCACCATCCATAAACTAGAGTTTCGCTCCACACCATGTGTGTTCCTCGGCTATCCACCAAACCACCATGGGTACAAGTGTCTTGACCTTCAAACAAATAAAATCATTATGAATCAACACGTCCACTTTGACGAAACAATATTTCCATTCTCCGATAAACCTAAACCAAACCTTAACACCTACACCTTTTTAGATGATTCCTTAAGCCCATATTCTCACATCTCCAATCAACAGACCACCACACCTACATCCCACACTACGCATCAACCGACCCACCCTGACCCCAACCCGAACTCTCCAACAACCCATTTCGCGCCCACTCCACACTCGCCCGATAACTCAAACCCAAATCTGTACCTCTCTTCCCCTACCATGGCCCAACAACCTCACCACTCTTCAGATCCCGGCCCAGCCACACCCACGGTACCATCCCCATAACCGGCCCAACATCACACACCACCTCCCCACAGCCCAATCCCATAACCACCACCTCTACCTATCCGGACCATTCATACTCGAGCCATGTCTGGCATCACCAAACCTAAACAGATTTCTAACCTTTCTCCCATCCCCAAAAATCCCAAAATTGCCTTGTCTAACCCAGATTGGTGTAATGCTATGACTAATGAGTTTAATGCCTTAATTAAAAACAAGACTTGGGAACTTGTCCAGAGACAACCTCACATGCATGTTATATGTAGCATGTGGCTATTTCGTCATAAATAAAGGTCTGATGGCACATTGGAAAGGTACAAGGCACGGTTGGTGTGTGATGGGCGTAATCAGGAAATTTGTGTGGACTGCGGGGAAACATTTAGTCCGGTTGTTAAACCGGCCACCATCCGGACCGTTTTATCTTTGGCCTTATCACAGTCATGGCCAGTTCATCAGTTGGATGTCACTAGTGCCTTTCTACACGGGCACCTTACTGAAACAGTCTATATGTACCAACCTATGGGGTTCCATCATAGGGATTTTCCGAATCATGTTTGCCGCCTCAAAAAGTCTCTTTATGGCCTCAAACAGGCACCACGGACATGGTACCAGAGGTTCACAGACTTTGTTACTTCAATTGGTTTTATTCAAAGCCGTTGCGACAACTCTCTCTTCACTTATCACCACAGGGTGACATTGCTTACCTATTCATTTACGTGGATGATATAATTCTCACTACATCTTCTGACAGGCTTTGATTACAACTTATGTCCAGCCTTGCAGCTGAATTTGCTATGAAAGATCTTGGGCCTCTTAGCTACTTTCTGGGAATCATTGTATCCCGCCCAGGTGACTCCATGTTTCTGTCACAACGCTCTTATGCACTGGACATCATTGCTCGCGCTGGTATGCAATCTTGCAAACCGGTAGCTACACCAGCTGACACCAAGCCCAAGCTCAGCACCACCTCCAGTGCGCCATTTGACAACCCCACTCTTTATCGCAGTTTGGCAGGTGCACTTCAGTACCTTACGTTCACCCGACCCGACATTAGTTATGTCGTTCAACAGATCTGTATTCAAATGAATGACCCAAAGATAGATCACTAGAACGCATTGAAACGCATCATACGTCACATGCAGGGCACATCAACATATGGCCTGACGTTATCCGATGTCCCGATTATTCTCTTCGAGCCTATACTGATGCCGACTGGGCCGGATGTCCAGACACTCGTCGATCCACCTTTGGATATTATGTGTACTTGGGTCCAAATTTAAATTGCTTGGTCTTCCAAACATCAGTCCAGTATATCACGGTCCAGTGCTGAAGCCGAGTATCGAGCGGTCGCTAATGTTGTAGCGGAAATTTGTTGGATTCAAAACCTTCTTCTTGAACTACGCCACCCTCTGAAAATGGCCATCCTTGTTTACTGTGATAATATCAGCGCCATTTATCTCCCCGGGAATCCAGTTGAGCATCAACACACCAAACACATCAAACTAGACATTCATTTTGTGCGTGAGCAAGTTCAGCGTGGTACTATCCGCATTCTGCACACTCAAATTCGCTTCCAGGTGGCGGATATCTTCACCAAAGGTTTACCACGGATTCTTTTCGAAGACTTCAGATCCAGTCTCAACATTCGGTCACCTCTTGCTTCGACTGCGGGGGTGTAATGGAATATACCAAAACATATTCCCATGTATTTTAGGAAGTATATTTCTATGTAAATAATTGTAATCACTTTCTCCCCAAGTCAAGGGATTATATGGTGTATATATAGTTAATGAATTAATGAGAAAGGCAAGGGATTGAACCATACAATTCTACAGTATATAGTCAATTTTTAAACTATACATATGTGTATATTATCAAAAATATATATCCTAAACCTAAGAAGTGTAAGAAACTGGGTTAAACGAATTACGATTGAGCTCATTCCAGCGATATTAAGACCGGCATTAGGACTGGCTTGTTAAACAATAACCAAAATCTCTAAACCCTCAACTCTAAAACTAAGCCCTAGCTATATAGACACATAGAGCGCATACGGAACATATTTGGAACAACTCAGTAAAAAACAAATTCACAATTTAATGCAGCTTTCCCAACTTTAAAAAACATACCTTGAGATCTAGATATAAAATTGAAAGAACATCAGTTACAAGATGTTATAACATTTTCATTGAACAAGTGACACAAAGGTTTAGAATTTCAATATTATTTTCTAGTATTTAGCATCAGTTAATATAATGTGTCCATAACGAAAATTCCGATTATATAAGAACACGAAACCACCAGATTTAATGAAAACATTATTTATTAGTTAAGAATCAGAATAATAATTAACTCAACATTATAAATAAACATTATGTGTTAATCTCCACTATCTCGGGGTGGACTCCTTGATAAAATTCTCACAACCCCACTAATCAAATTTAAGTTTTTATTTTCAATTTTCAGTACTACAAACGGTTTATCCTAATAAAAGTACTAAAAGTATAGAAATTTAATGAAAACACACTCATACATTAAAGAATATTTGACATATCGGTTCAATCACAAGTTTTTTATTATATTCAAAACTATCTTTTTTAATATATTCAAAACTATCTTTTCTCAAAAATATAGTTATGTGAGTTATTTTATTGAATAACAAAAAAAAAAGAAGTTTTGGTGATGAATGAAATCATTCCTCCCACAAAACAATTAAACACCATAGACAACAAAATTCATACCAACCAATTAAGAATCCATACTAATACGCTCGAATCAGAGGAAATTCATACCAACCAATTAAGAATCCATACTAACACGCTCGAATTAGAGGAATATCATCAACTCAATTAAATAAAATTACCAACAAAATTGGATGTATTCTCATGAACAATTGTATCTTAAGCCGCCGTTTTTGTAGAATAATCCGAGTGAAAATCCGTTGATCAATTAATGCCCAATCATGTGTAATAACTTTGATCGTAATGACTAGGGATTAGGGGATTAAGGTTTAGGTGGGCGAGGTAGTGGTGGAGTTGTCACGAAAAGAATTGGTATTCATTTTGACTCAGGTTCGATTCGCACTTTTCTCATTATTTTCCACGGCATCCAGGTGAAAAGCGAATACGGGTGGCGCCGGTTTGACTTAGATGGGAGGCGAGGTTTCACTGATTATTCCACTGTCGTACCTTCGGGCGGGTGAAGGCCGGGTTTCCGCGCATCTAGGGAGAGACAAGGGGCTAGCGGCGGTCTAGTATCGACCTTGGCCACAGCGCCTAGTGTCACGGTGGCTGACACGTCATTACTTGTCGTTAAAAAACGTTTAGGTGAGAGCACTTTCATGCTGAAAACGTGTTACAACTAGAACCTATTAGCAAATATAGAGAGAAGAATGAGAGAATATTTTCTTATTGATGATGTAAGTATATAAGGATGTGAAGAGTCACTCTAAAACAAAATTATTTTTATAAGAAATTTAGCAATTTTCTCATTAGTTATCATTTGAAATGGATATCGTACATTTATTACTATCTTCATTAGTCACAGGTGGTATGGCGCCATCCCTCCCCATAGTGCTGGTAAACGCCACCTTGCGGGGCGTCATATCCCAGATTCCGGTCTCCAACCATGAAAATTATAACGGTGCCATACGGGAGCTTCTCACACACACACACATATATATATATATATATATATATTGTGTGTCTATATATATATATATATATATATATATTATATATAATTGAAGGGTATAATCCCGCTACACACCTATGTGATATAACCCCATTCTCTTACGCAAATGTCACGTGTCGAATAATCCCACATGACGAGGGGTGAAGGGGTGTGACTACTACACATGGCCTAATCGCTAAAGGTGAACAAACATTAACGATTTTAGTTTTGGATGAGTAATATAAGGTTGGTGGGTGTGGAGGAGGACCATCACTTGGTGATGTACCGTCACGTAAGTGGCCACATCATCAGGGTCATCACCTCACCTGGTGGGCCTGAGATGTGGGTGATGAGCCTCTATTTTTATTATTTTTTGTTTAAGAATATTCAATATATATCAAAGTAAAATTAATAATAGACATACATTACATTAAAAACTAAAATCTGAACTTAAAAAAACAGTTAACAAAATAAAATACTAGTCTTCATTGAGGTCATTGTGTGTAAAGTTCTAAATGTATTCCACCAAGTCTGCTTTAAGGTTTTCATGTATTTATTCGTTCTGTAACAAGAACGTGTATAAATCTTGTTGTTCTTGGCTTCCCAGAACACAATTCTTGTTAACCGCATTTTCGTCGTACTCACAAATCTCTATTTTCGTCTTAGATTATCATGTTATGCATCTAGATACAAGCAATCATACAGTATCGTTACTTTTTTGGTGTAAAAGCACATGCTGGGTTTTCAATGATGTGCCACTTTTGTTGTAGAACCCCAAAACACCGTTCAATGTCCTTTTTCACCGCCTTTTGATACTTGGCAAATTTCTTTCTTTTTTCGTCTGATGGGTGCGAAATAGTTTTAACGATTGTAGAGTAGGACGTGTACATTCGATCAGCAAGATACTACCCGCGCTTGTATTCCACCTCCGAAACTGTAAACATGGTATCTAGACCGGTTCCTTTTATGAAATCGTCGAAGACCTCTCATTGATGGATGGCGTTAAGGTCGTTATTTGAACCAGGAACATCAAATAAAGCATGCCAGACCCACAGATCTTGTGACACAATAGGCTCAAGCATTGTTGTTGGATGTCCATTATCACCTTGTGTAAATTGACCTCGCCGTGCGTTAGGGCAATTCTACCACGACCAGTGCATGTAATCAATGCTTCCGAGCATTCCTAAAAACCATGCCTTACTTTGTGGAATTGATACAATTTTTGGATATTATAGGCGTTTGGTTTTCGCAAATATTTCTTGCTATACAATTTCACCACACATTTGCAGAACTTGTATAGACATTCTCGTGTAGTTCTTTCGGACATCTTTAAATACTCGTCCCGCGCCTCGGCTGTCTTCCCGTAAGGCAATTGGTAAATTGTCGTTGTGCATTTCTGTAAGTTGGTGAGCCCCCTTTTGCCTATCGAAGCGTAATGTAAAAAAGGGTCAAATCTCGACATGTCATCGACTATACGTAAGAACAGTCGATGACTCATTTGAAATTGGTGTCTGATCATCGTGTCCGTTTACAAGGGTTCGTCGGCAAAGTAATCAGCCATCAATCTATCGTGGGCACCTACACGTACATTACAAATAAAAATATAATAAAGATTTAATAAGTTACATTAAATATTAATAATACAAAATATAAAAGCGATATAAAATCTATAATTCAAATATAAACTAACCTTCTCGGTCTCTGATTACGACTGCTTGCCTAGTTCGTGGTTGTGAATTGTTTCTTCCTCTTCTTCCTCCGCAATGATCATTTGTGCCATCTACATTACAACATTTACAAAAAACTATATTGCTTCACCGGAAGATGACGAACAACCATGAAGATGAAGATGATATTGTTTGATTTTTTTATGGAGAGAGTTTGTGATTTTTTAGAAAGTGTAGGTTAGTATATATTAAAAAAATAAGGGGTTTAATTGGTTTATATAATAAAAAAATGTTTTTTAGAAACTAGCCGTTATCCAACGGCGTGATTGCAAGAATCTTGCCAAACACGGCAGGGAAGCGACGAAAGGGATGAGACGGGCCAGAGAGGGGCGGTGTTGCTGGTCCGCGACGGGCCTCGCCGCCCCAGGAACACAACCCACATCCACCAGCCAAAAACAATATAATTTTATATATATTTAATGTTACGTTGATAGTAAATATAGTTATTGTTACGTTGACGAGTAATAATTTATGTTTACGTATATTTATTGTTATCGTTTTAAATCAGTTTACATTTCTAAGCAAATTAAATTCGTAACATTTATTAGCTAGTCATTTTCATATTTAAGAAATATGTTTGTATAGTCAAATATTTTAAAGCTTATATGAAAAAGCTGAAATGGATGTTCGGATAAAACAAAACGTAAAACATATAATAATAATAATAATAATAATAATAATAATAATAATAAAAATTACGTGTGTACTTTTTTTAGTTAGATTCGATTTTGCCTCAAGATTAGAAAAACATTCATCTTCCTTTAAAAGATTAAAAACATTATTTTACTTTCCAAAGTTTTGTTAGTTGTTTCAGTTTATCCACACACTAACACCATTCATTACCCAAAGTTGAAAACAAGATGCATTTCATTAGTTTATTATAAGATGTATATAAATCGAGTTAAATGTCTGGTTGGTCCATATAATTTACAGATATTGAATAATTGGTTTCAACACTTCAATAATTACAGAGTTAGTAGCGATAGTTGCAATTTTTATACTCCTTTAGTATTTATCACTAACCTATAGTAAGGTAAGTTAAAAGTATGCGAAATGACTTGATTGCAACTAACAATAAAAAACTAAAAAAGATATAAAGAAGGGCCCACCATCGACAACCCACTATCAGTGACGGATCTAGAAAATCCGCATAGGGGTAACGTTTCAATGAAAAGGGGTAACGAAATCGAAAAAATGTTAAATTTTTCCAAAAATTTACACTATCCTCGGAGCGTCAAGAGGCAACGTAGGTTACCTCTTCTATCACTCTAGTTCCGCCCCTGCCCACCACAACCTCCATGACTCCACGTTCACTCTAATTTCAAACCCCAGGCGATCTTTTGTGTTGCTGAAGAAACGCCCGCAACGACGGTGACGGTGGCACCACCACCTAACTCAGACTACTGGTTTCTTCAACCAAATACACGGCCACTATAAAAACAAATAACCATATTAAAAAAAAAATCCTAATTTGCCACCACCAAGCATCAACAGGGATCCGTCAACTACAACCACCCTCATCATAAGGCTACTCGGTGTGGGTGACGGGCCTCTCTCCAGGACGACCCGTCACGTCAGCAAACGCGTCAGAGAGCTTGGAGGATGCCCCTCCTAGGATGGAAGCTTGGAAATGGGTGACGACCCGGCCCCACCTAGTTTTTTTATTTTTCTTTATTAATTAAACTAATTTTTTAACATTTACTTATATAAATAAAATCATTTTATATTAAAAAACACACATTACATAACCTAAAAAAAGTAAAGAATAAAAAAATTACTGAAAAAAATAATAAACATAACCTTAAAAAAAACCTATGAACTCCATTTTTTTGCGATTTTTTCTTTCATTTTTCGCAAAATCGGCCGATCTTCTTCAGGATACGCGTTTATATCGGCTGTCATGATCACCCACTCTTTAAACTCGACCTAGCATTCCTTCGCTTTCACCTTTTGAGCCGTGACCTCGGTGAAGTCCATTTTGGAACTGGCCCCGGCGCGGCATGTTTTTATCCAGCTGTCGCCCTTTTTGATTTGTCCCTACCCGGGGGACGCTCCTCCTCTCTAACCACAAACTCTTCATCATCGAATTCGGGCTCGTCGTTTATATTTATTTAACAACGGGCGTCCAAGCCTCCACCCGCGTTGTAGCTACTGGTCTCCGAGTTTTTTGTTCGTTTGGCCGTTGCAACCTCATTTGGGACCGGCGCCCACTTGTTGCTGGTTCACAAAATTTCCCAAGCACGTATGTGGGGGAAAACGGTTGCATGCGTATCTTCGTATCGACGCATCGCCTCTTTAAACATGTCTTCATCACTCATCCCACTACGACGACCAGTATACAAGTTATTGTATACCGTCGAAAACCGGTTCACGACCGGATGCATCTTCATCCACTTGGAAGAGACGGAATCGATGTCGCGATAATGACCTTGTTCCATTATCGCAAGAAACTTCGACAGTACTTCCTTCCAAAACCCGTCGCCGGTTTGGTTGTTACCTATATTTTTAAATTATAGCAAAAGTTATATTAAAAAAAAAAGTTTAGTGTATCAATTTTTGGTATATTTTATAAAAGTTTAGTTATGTACCAATAATGGGGCTTTTGGAAGTGCTAACCCACGCCTTGGCTAAGGCCTCCTCCTCCGTCTTCGTCCAGAGTTTCGCCTTCCCTCTCTAAGGTTGTTCTGAAACAACCATAGTTTGTTTCCCTTTTTTTTCGTTTGGACGATTGAGGTTGGGTCTCCAGAACAAATTCTTGAACGTCCACTTCGGGTTGTGGTTGCGAATTGAAAGGGTTTCGCATCATCATTTGTTGAACCGACTACATTTGTTGCACTTGGCTTATTTGCGAAAACGCGTTCGGGCTTTGTTGAAAACCCCCAAAAGCGTTGAATGAAAATTGAGACGATGACCAACTCGGATCCATACTAGGATAGTAGCCGGGTACGGAGAAAATGTTTTGGTTTGGGTTTGGGTTTGGATTTGGGTTCGGGTTCGGGTTGCTCGGGTTGTATGGATTTGGGTTCGGGTTGGATGGATCCATGACGAAAGTTGAAGATTTTAAAAAAGGTTGGAGAGTTATAAAAAGATGGGAATGGTTTTATATATTTGAGAGAAAAAGGTGAAGAAAGTGTGTAAAAAATGGGATGGTATTAGGGTATTTATAGGTAAAATTATTAATTTAATTTTTTTATTAAAACTAGCCGTTTATCAACAGCTATATATTTAAAATATATATATACACTCTCCGTCTCACACGTCCTCCGAAAGCCATCAGCGACGACGACGGGCCACCCGGCACGGTGTTGGGGGCGTCGTCGCCGCGCGACGCGGCTGGGACGGCCCCCACACCGAGTGGCCTAAGCTGAACCACCTCCACCATGAGAAAAGAACCCCAATTTAACAAAACATTAATTTAAGTCAGACCACAGCCGTGGCTCTTCCGCCCATGGTGGTGGCAGGTTGGTTAGAGAGAGAGAGAAAGATGAGAGAGAGATAGAAGAAGGGATAAGGAAACCTTACTCTTAAAGTTCCTAACCAAATATCCAAGGAAAAGCATACAATTCCATTAATTTACCTTTGTTTCTCCATCTTTTAAACCACTAGTTATGCACGTGATTGGAATATTGATGATCATCAAATGGGTTATATGGGTTATATGGACATCCAGAAAAGCTTCCATGTATTTATCCAAGAAAAGCTTAATGGGGAGGTGATGGTTGGTGATGGTGATGCACCGTGGTGGTGAGTTGCTCTTAACCAAAAAGGGTGGAGTGAGGAAGAAGAAGAAGGGTAAGAGGAGGTGGAGCCCATTTACTTTTATATGTCTTTTATTTTTAATTAATTTTAGGGATAAAATAGATATTTTATACACGCTTAACTGAGATATTTAATCTAGGTTAGTGATAAGGATTACCCGAGTTAAGAAACTGTAACGACCAAGACCAACCCTTTAATTATTGAAGTCTTGGGATTAACTATGCAATATATGCAAAGCATATGAATCAACCAGACATTTAACTCAATTTGAATCATACAATATAATATATGTCGCCTCAGATTCACATGAGATGAAGAGAAAGACAAGTACACCCTTATATTGAATGCCAGGTTGCTAGATTGGTTTAGGCTTATCATCAATCTAGGCTTTAACATAAAAACTAATGAAAACTTTTTTTATGTTTTATTTTCAGTAAATAACGGGGTTTCACTATTTCTTGCTCCAGATCCATCAAAAATCAAAACTCTAAAGCTTTTACCTAGAACAAACTAAAAAAAACGCTAGAAAAAAGTGAAATCTTTTTATAAGGGTTTCTTGTTTCTAGAAGGATTTGAAGACTACTTGGATTTTGGAATATGTATTGTGGAATCCCACTGACCCTTCGCTTTGATTAGGCTCAAGTCTCTATGTAAATGCAGTTTTGTGATAAGTGCCAGATTTCAAATTGTTTAGGGACTTAAATGTAACTGGTAATAAAGAAACATGTTTGTCCGATTTACTTTATTGGTCTGAGTTTATGTATGTCCAGATTAGGGTATGTAGTTCCCTAATCCGGATTTGTGTTAGTTATTTGTAGTCAGGACTTATGATGTCCTTAGTCCGAGTTTATCATAGATGTGTGTGTCCGAACTTGAGCTTTTGTTGCTAAGTCCGAGTTTAGTAGTTATTTGGCTTTGGGCCTTGTTATGTTATCCGCACATGTGTGTCCGGATGTGTCTTGTATAAATATCGGACATGTGTGTCCGGATGTGTCAAGAAAACCCTAATCATTGTGTGTGCATTGGCGGTTGCTATTGTGTGTGACGTCATACCTCTGAGAATACATTTTGTATTCTTAGATCATCTTCTTATACTCTTTCTTGTCCAAATCTCTAAAGTGGTTATCACAAGGTGGATTTCGCACACCTTGTGTTCATGTTTGAGCAGGATCCTTGATTGAGAGTGGATTAGGAGACCTTACAAGTGGTATCAGAGCAGGCTCTGTATAAAGATTGGTCATACTACTGTAGGTGTTTTGGTTTAAAGGTTTAGAGTGAGAAAATCTCATTTCGATTGGGTTTTAGTGTTTGTTTGCTGAGTTTTAGTGATTTTTCATCATTTGTTATTGGTTTTACTGATTATTGATGATGGATTTTGACTAGGTTAGATCATCATCTGCGTTTGAAGATCTGGCTGGGTTTTTGAAGGTTGGTAAAATATTATGTGTTTGATCTTTAAAATTTTTCTCTGAGTTTGTTAGGTCCTAGAAGTGTGAGACTTACACATCAAATATACGCAACGATTTATTGTAGTTAACTGGGATTAATTGGGTTAGTCTGTATTAGGTTTGGATCTTTATAGGTTATTTGGGTATGCCATAGGCCATGTGGGTCAGGCAAGCCCATGAGGGGCATGCCTTTACCCTAGGTATATAAGCTAAACTTATTCATTTCTAGGGTTAGACTTTTGAGAATTCTCTAGAGAGAGCCTCTATCTTGTACCAGACAATTTTGCTTGTTCAAGTAATCGAATCGTGTGCAAGGTGTTAAAGTTGATTGTTATTGTTCTTCATCATTTTGGTTTTCTTGAATATCATCAAGTTTGGATTCCGCCCATCCTTGGTGATTGTGTGATATCGTTGATAGATCCGGATTATCGGGACTTACAGAGTTTGTATTCTTGTTTGTGTTTCCGGATTATTGGTGATCTTGTGTGAAGTCACACTTATGAGATATCAGGAAGCAGGTTACCTTCAATTCCGGATTACCTTGTCCGGATTACTGACTTTACATAGTCTTCCGGATTTGTGTTCTTACATGTTTGTGGGTTGATTTCCATATTATAGTTGATTTCTGGATTTGTGTTTGGTTTGGTTAGTTGCTTCGAGTTAGGTATTTCCGGATTACTAGTCTGTTAAATTGATTCTGAATTTAAACTCTGTCCGGATTTATTGCTTTATTCCATCCAAATTTAATTGTTCCGAGTTATAGGGTTTGTTTGTTTAGTTTTCGAGTTCAATTGTGTTCGAGTTCAATTGTTTCCGAGTTTAAGATAAGTTGGTTCATCCGAGTTAGTGTTTTAAATCAGGTTATGATCCGAGTTTATCCTGACTCTGATATTCTCCTGACTTAGAATCTTTTTCAAGAAAACCTACTGTTTAAACCTTCTGTGAACTTTCTGTTTCATTCAATCTTTATCAATATGGCAAACAATCTGAAAATGATGGTCCAAAATATCAAGCGCAATGTTGAAGTGGGGAGTAACGACAAACCTTCTCTCTTAATAAACGAACTTGATTTCCCAGAAAGGAAGGAACGATTTGAGAGATATGTGAGAGCTAAGGATATCAAAAATTGGTTATGCATTGTAAAGGGTTGCGGAGCTACACCAATTAGAACTTTTACTATCAACACATATTTGGCTCTTACTAACGAACATAAAAAGTTCCGTGAATGTGAAAAAAAGCCATGTCCATGATAACAATGGCTCTGATGCAATCCATACTTCATACTTTTCGTAAAAGAAATACTTTGAAGGAGCTTTGGGAGAGCATGATTGAACGTTATGAAGGAAATGCTATATATAAGAAACGACGTTTAGAGCGAATGAAGACTCAATTTGTTGTGTTCAAAGCTTTGAAAAATGAATCCTTTGATGACACTATAAACAGGTTTTATCAATTGTTAAACGAGCTTGATCGAAGTAGGGAAGGTCTTTACGCAGAGTTTGAGAAAGTCGAGAAGTTCTTAAACTGCCTTCCTAGAGAATGGAACATGTATACGATTTGAGAATGTGTTCTCTATGAAGAGCTTTCTTTAGAAGATGTTGGGCAAAAGCTGAAGGGATATGCTTGGAACATGGAAGACC
This sequence comes from Scalesia atractyloides, assembly GCA_947069175.1. NCBI lineage: Eukaryota > Viridiplantae > Streptophyta > Magnoliopsida > Asterales > Asteraceae > Scalesia > Scalesia atractyloides. The sequence goes on along the minus strand of CAMTDV010000003.1, from coordinate 59,453,159 downwards.
AAGCATCTAATTTTGAGAAGATTTAGGATCCTTAGTTGTATAAAGCTGAAAAATCGGTAGATAAAGGCAGTAACGGTGGAGGTGGTGTTGCCATATACTTAGAAAGTGAAGGCCATGCAAGTCAACATGCTTTTATAAGCAATAATGCTAATGGTTCGAGTGGTACTGCGAATTCAAGTCAGGGAATGTATTCATTTGATGGAAGTCAGAAGTCTCAAACAACAAGCTTTAACATTCCGAAGTTGGTTCCTAACTATTTAAAACTGACAGAAGATAACATGAGTCTCTTGGCATCCTTTATGACGGCCTACGAAATCTTTTTTCCTTGGAAAGCTTGTAGAACAATCGAGTCTAGATGAAGACTTTGACCAAATAGACCAAGATGAAATGGAAGAACTTAACCTTCAACTTAATATGGCGTTATTGGTTTGAAGAGCGAAGAAATTTCGAGCCGATGATAAACGCTTGATGCTACTTCACCCACGGTTTCTTATGCTGATTTTTCGACACTTAATTCCAGATCTTCCATTTGGTATTCATTGCAAGTGTATGCTCAGGATCCGATGCGTAAGCGTATTTTAAAAGATTGTAAAGCTGCAAAAGAGATTGTTCATGTTGACGCTCTCCCAGTACCTCATCCTTTGCTTGGTGCTATTGTTCAGGAGAATAACTATAATCCTGATATGGATCCAACTTGGATTGGAATCAGAAATGGCATTGAAGAGTTATTTGGAGCCTTGGACGATGATGGTGCTCCTCCGCTAGTACAGCACCCGGTGGTTGTTCAACCACACGTTGATCTTCAACAACCATTGCCTAATGAACCTGTTCCTGAACCTGTTGCAGCTGAAGAACTGATTGAAGAGGAGCCTGTAATTGATATGCAAATTGAAGAAAACATTGTTGTTAGTCAACCATTGGATAATGCTCCAGTTGTGAGTGAGCCGGTTTATTTAATGATGGTTGATGAAAATATTGTATGAATGGAGCAACCTGCTGTTAGTGTTGCTACTTCTTCTCTAGTGTTACTGTGGAGACTGATCCTTTTATTCTAGTGCTTGATGCTGCTATCAAATCAGGACCATCTTCAAGAGTTGTGGATAAAGGAAAAAGAATTATTGAAGATACTGAGGCTGGTATGTTAACAGAAAAGGAGTGCTATCATTTGGTTCGTAAAGATATGCTTAATAAGATTTCAGCGGATGACAAAGAGAAACTTGATATTTCCATAGCAAAGTAGCCTCCCTCGGTCCCTCTTTTGATTGGGGTGTACGTTTGGCGATGTCGAACAATGAATTGAACGATCTTACATCTATTACTTTTGACTCATCTTCCTCTGATGATGACAAGGATGATCATCCTTCTCGTGCTGCTGAAGTTGTTCAACAATTGTAGCCTATTAGGACTTATAAACATCATAGGATCAGGGAAAGTTCGAGTTTGTATGTTCAAGTTATGAGTACTGAAGCTATATCAGTTGAAGCTTCACTTGCTGCTGTTATTACTTCTGTTTCTAATGGTCTTACCATCTTGGGTAGATCAATTTCACTTCTGTTGTTGACCGCAACAATTCTAGTTGTTTCTACTTCTATGGAATCCATTAGTGTTGTGGCATCAATTCCTAGTTCATCGTCTGCCATTCCTACTACACCGCTGTTCGGCTCGCTTTCTACTTCTTCGGGTTCAAATAATTTGTTTGCCACAATGGAAAGTACTAGCTTGCCTCCTTTTCCATCAGTCTTCATTGGGATGCCACCAGGCGCTACTCAACGTTTTGTGCGACCAAGTCCACCTGTTGTACAACGTCCTTCTGGGCCTAGGATGATCAGGCCTACAACGCCAAAGACTGGGGCAACATCGTCACGAGGTGCTCGCCCGAAGGTAACATTCAGTCCTCGCCCTCCTTCTTAACAGAAACAAAGGCTCCAAGAGCGTCTATTCCTCGACCGTCTGCTCCAAGACCCTCTGGTTCAAGACCTTCTGCACCTACTTCTGTTCCAAGACCTTGAAGCGCAGCTGGTAGTGTGGAAATGCAAAACATTCCTGAATTTGTACGCACTCAGTTTATGGATGTTCATAGAGTGGTGCAAAGATAGATAAAGCTCATCAATGAAAATCAGGAGCAAATTAAGAAGCAGCAGTTAGAGATTGTTGAACTCAGGAAGAAAGAGGTTGTTCAGGATCAACAGATCACGAACCTATTTAATCAGTCAAAGCGTCAAGCTATAAAGTTGGGCATTCTCATCAATGGGGATGTTACTACTACAACTCGACATCAGACACTTATTACGGCGACCGAGCAGATTCATCGCATTATTACAGAACTTTTGGAGCTCTTTACTCCTCAGGGGGAGAATTCACCTTTGCAAGTTCAAGCCATGTGCAGGTTGGATGAACCAAAGAAAATCCGCGAGGATCTTGATAAGGACAAACATCCTAAAGCCGCTAAGCAAAGGGAGTAGCAAAGGAGCTCACAAACTTCTGAAGCTACAACCGGTGCTCAGGCTGAGGGGGAGTCCGCAAGTGGAGCCAGAGATGATAAAGGAAAGGGCCAGATTGATGCTGAATCCAGCTCTTCCTCTGACTCTGATAATGGAGATACTACTGATGAACACTTCTTGAACAACGATGATCTTGATAAAGATGATGTAGTGGAGGGGATTGTTGAAGACTGGAAATCGGATGATGAGATTGCTGAAAAGTTTGATTTTGTAGAAATGGGCAAGGGTGATAGTGTTGTATACACACTAGAGACTATTCCATGGGTTGAATCAGTTGAGGTGAATATCGATGATCTCAAAAACTTGTGTTTGGGAATGTTCTTCCTGAGGAAGTTCCAAACACTGAAAAGGTTCCCAAAGAGGTTCGTTTGGCACTGTGAAAGTGGCTCAAGCCTCTTCCTCTCGATACAACTCAAAAGAAGGTCTATGTGAATATGAAAGGGGAGTACTCAGGGCAAATAAGGAGTTGTGACTTTGATGAAAAACATAATCTGATCATGATTAAGCGCACCGATGGGGTACAATACTTTAGACCAAGGGTTAAGTATCTGCGGTCTCTACCTGCTCGTGATCTTCATCATTTCGCACAACTAAATCTGAACAACAACACCATGTTGGCAGCATCAGAGGCTTAACACCTGTCTTGGAAGGAGAAAGCCGCAACAGTAAATGGAAAAGAATCAAGCCTGCGGTTGGTCGAGCTGTCAAGTCCAAAGACAAATTTACGGATATGCAGGTTTTGAAGATGGTTTACAAGCCGGCTAGATGTTTGCGGAAGATTCTAATGCGCAAGTTTGATCTTGATAGAATTCAGGGAATCGGCTATTGGTATGTTGATGGGAAAACTGGTGAAGCAGTCGTTACTAAAAAGAAAGTGACTGAAGAGATTGTTCGGATTTTGGATCCAGTTTGGTTGGTTAATTTCAAGATGGAGACCTAAAGGAGTTGCGACTTCTGCCATTGCACTATCTTGAAGAAGATCGTCCGTTAGCTTATCAATACATCAAGGTTGTGCAATTCTGTGCGAAGAACCAAGTATGTGCTGGCAGTGAGTACTCGAAGCTTAGTTGAAGAAAAAATTACAAGTTAGCATTGAAGATCCCGCACTCATCAAGGGGGAGTCTGTAAATGCACTTTTGTGATAAGTGCTGGATTTCCAATGTTTAGGGACTTAAATGTAACTTGTAATAAAGAAACATGTTTGTCCGAATTTACATTATTGGTCCAAGTTTATGTATTCCCGGATTAAGTATCTAGTTCCTAAATCCGGATTTATGTTAGTTATTTGTAGTCAGGACTTAGGATGTCCCTAATCCGAGTTTATCATAGATGTATGTGTCTGGACTTGAGCTTATGTTGCTCAGTCCGAGTTTAATACTTGTGTAAATTACAAGTTATGTCCTTTATGTTTACACTAAATTGCAAGCGATGTCCTTTAGCGCAAAAATTGACAAGTTTTGTACTTAATATTCGAAATTCTTACACGTTATGTCCTTTAGGCCAAACACATGATGGCATTCTTATCATTTCATGCTTTAGGGACTATTAAGTAAATAAATTATTTAAAAAGACTAATTGTGTAAAAAATAAAAGAATAAGGTATAAATAAAAAACTCTGTACACACTCTCTCTAACTAAAAGAAATTGTTGCACACTCTCTCTTTTTTATAAATATATATATATATATATATATATATATATATATATATATAAAATATATATATTGTTTGTTGATTATAAAAGATATCTCTTCAATAAGATCGCTTCAAATCAAACGGGTTGGTTAAATGGATTAAATTGAACTTGTGTTTTATCTCAAGAGGGCGGGCGTCATACCTCTGGCATCACCGTCATACCTCCTTTGGCCACAACTACCACCACAATCCGCCACCAGTTATTCTCCATCGCATCCTCAACCAAATCGTACAGAAAAAATGACGCATATACCAATCACATGACAAGCATATTAGTTAAACTTAACGAAAAAATAGATGGTGTTAGAAGTGTGGATAAAAGTAAAAAAAAAAATAAGCAAGCTTTTGGAGGTAAAATGATGTTTTTAATCTTTTGGAGGAAAATAGATGTTTTTGTCAAACCTCAGGGAGCAAAATTGAATTTAACTTATTTTTTTGAATGATGAATTTCTTTTAATCTTTGTCGTATATGAGACTTGAACCTAACCCCCCTCTCTCTCTCTCACAAAGTTAGGTATTGGCTATATTTTTGCCAATAGACCAGCACTTCATTGGTAATGTGTGTATTCTCTCTCAAATATTTAAATCAAGTGCGATCCTCAAGTTCTAGTTAGCCGATTGGTGATCGATGAACAAACCGAATACAATATTTGGAGAATAACCCATGAAGTTATTCTTTTTTACGGCGAATTTCTTTTAATCATTGACGTCTGTAGGACTTGAACACAAGACCTCCTCTCCCGAACCCAGGTGTTTAAAGGTTTTGCATTTGCCAATAGAACACCACCCCATCGGTGCATGAAGTGATTCTTTGATATTGAAAAACTCGACATGACTAGAATATTTACATTAACCTTATATTTAACTAACTGGTAAAGTTATCCTACAAAGTCTTCTAAATCTATAAAGGATACAAAGAGACAATGGATTGCATAATTTAACACAATGGATCACAAATATAACATAATGCCGATAAATATAACACAATGAATCAGAAAAAAAACATAATGCCAAATAAAAATACATAATGATATAAAAAAATTCTAAAATATACAATCTAAAACTTTAAAAGCAAAAACCTAAAATCTAAAATCGTAGAGTTCAACGAGACGAATTCGATGTCGCTAGAATGAGTTAAATCATAGTCTGTTTGATACCCATCATATGAGATAGTTCAAATTATATATAAATAATCAAATAAATCTAACCCAATAAAATAAACAATTTAATTCAAATCTTCTACTTTCTCTTCTTTTCCAAACTTCATCTTCATAATAAACGTCTCTTCTTTTAACCTCATTCAGGTTATTCCAACAAGCACTCTTCTACAGTTTGGATTTGAATCCATTCGACCATGACTTCCATTTTGTATCATTTAGTTTCGGACTGAGAATACAATTTTTTATGCAATAACTTTGTTGTTGGCACTTTAACATAAACTTTTTTCTTTCTTTCCTCTTTCGTTTGCTTTCTTGATGTCATTTAGCCTTCTAGGTTGAACTACTCATTGTAGAATCTAGCTAGGGTCATGGATATGGGTCTGAAATGGGTTAGCAGTTAATGTATTTAGTCACATATTTTTTGTGCTTAATTGATGGTAAAGTAGTGGGCTAGGGCATGGCTCATGTTTTGTTGATTGAGTAAACTAGTGGTTAGTGTTTTCCTTAGTTTATGTGGTATGAACTGTATTTATATCTAATATTTGGCAATTAATGAAAGTGCGTATTAAGTAATAGATTGAATCTTTTCTTTACGTGAGTATGTTGTTTGTGATTGAAGCTTTAGAGTTATAGGCCCACACCCTGAGGAGGGAATTGAGAAGTGAAAAAGAAATCGTTGTTGAAGAGACTAAAAGAAGAAGTAATTGGCAGAAAAACATCGGGTTTTTGTGGCAATGATTACTGTCAATAAGAAGAAAGAAAGAGCATCGAGATTTCTGTGAGCCAAACGAGTAAGAAGGCAAGATTGTTTTTTTATCGACAATAGAACCAAGCAAAGGTTCTGAGTGGACCGGGAAAAGATGAGGAAGAAGACAATCTATGTGATCGCAACAGGATTTGTGTTGAGTCCCATTGAAGACGTGTTCAGTGTGAGTCGTAGAAAAGCTCAGTGTGAACAAAGGGTTTTGTGTGAATCGATTGAGAAGAGGAGTCTGATAAAAGAAGTGTTATACATGAAAATTAAAGGAGACATAACATACGTGAATCATTAGGTTTGATCAAGAAGAGTTTTAATATGTGGCGATAATTGCAAAAGGAAATAGTTGGCGATTAGGAGGGCGGCTTTGTTAATCGGAGAAAAGGATTGAATAGGTTGAGCACCAATTAAGCATCTCAAGTTAGATGGATGTTGTGACCAGAAATAAATTAATAAAAGGGCAAGCAAGAAGGCTTGCATCTGAATTAATTCAATAGCCGCACATGTATCGATAAAATTAAAGAAGTAGGTAAGTTGGTGAAATTGAAACAAGCAAGCTAGCAGGTAATTGAAGAATTTCATCGAATGAAGCAGAAACAGAGAATTGGGATGTTTGCCAGTTGCGTGAGAGGTGTTTCAGGTCTGGAAAATGTGGCTAGATATATCGAATAATGTAGATAATGGCTTCCATAACAGACCCCATACGGGACAACAGTTTCCAATAGTTTCAGAGTTGTTTTGGTAATAAATAGTACCGAGTGATAGACGTACATGGCTCCCAAAAGAGGTGAGTAAGAAAACAACAAAGAGCAACTTTAAATCAAGTAATTTAGCATGAATCAAGAGCAAGAATAGAGTGGGATATATGTGAACCGATCAAGCAAGGTACCTGTGTGGTTCAGTTAAGGAGCTAGAAGCAAGGTATGTTGATCAGTTCTGTTTAAACATGATGGAAAACATATTGAAATACCTGTGACGGCAGACAGGCCAGCAGAGAATCCAGTCAGAGACGCAGCCATGGGGTTTGACATCTTTTGTCAGTATGATCTGGTTCCTCCTTAGGGTGCAAGATTATGATAGTAAAAAGCGAACTAGGGATGAATTCGGTTTAGGTTATGGAGAGAGAGGTGGGCGGCTTTAGTGATGTTATTGTAAGTGTCTAACCCTAAACCTCTCTAATCATCTCCTTATATACACCCAGAACGAAACCCTAATTAGTTAATAAGAGTAATATGGTCTATCAACAATTACCAACTAATATATAATAGGATTAATATATTTTAATCTAATATAATATAAATGATTATAATGGCTACATGATTAAATATAATAAATAATATATATTTAATCTTACATTCTCCCACTTAACCGAGTAATCATTTATCATGAGTATTAGAATAAGCCTGGAGTTAACACTTATTTTAGCTTTAAACCAAGAACCGTAGCAGAGAAATACAGCCGTTGAATCATCACCCGACTCAGGACCCCATTAGTCATACTACAGCCTCAATTCAAAACCTAACAGTTATAATCAAAATATGTAAATAAGCCCTTTAGCGTTTGAATTGTATTCATATTCGTTTATATGTCATTATACCGGCAGAACATATATTAGAGACATACAAAATCAAACTAAGAAAATTTCATTAATTAAAACATAAGTAAGTACAATATGCTATTAAATAAGGTCTTTAGTAAATCCCATATTCGAAACATGTTCTTCGAAAACTTTAGGTGGGAGACCTTTAGTCATCGGATCCGCAAGCATATTTTTAGTACTAATATACTCAATACAAAGATTATTTTCCTTAACTCGTTCACGTACGAACAAGTATTTTGTATCGAGATATAAACCAGCTCCAGTCGAACTGTTACTGTTCGAGAAACTAACGGCAGCTGGGTTATCACAGTAAAGCTTCAATGGTCTAGAAATGGAATTAACGATTTTGAGTCCAGTAATCAGATTTCTAAGCAACATTCCATGACAGGTTGCGTTATAAACAACAGTCTATTCTGCCATCATTGTGGAAGTTGAAGTTAACTGTTGTTTATGACTCTTCCATGAGATAGGTCCGCCTACTAACAGGAAGATATAGCCCGAAGTGGATTTCTTGTCATCTTTGCACTTGGCAAAGTCAGAATCAGAATATCCTACCACTTCCAAATGATCACTTCTTCTATAAGTCAGTTTATAGTCTTTCATCCCTTGCAGATACCTATGTACCTTCTTAGCTGCTTTCTAGTGATCTAGGCCTGGATTAGTCTGATAACGGCCTAGCATTCCAGCAATATAAGCGATATCTAGGCGAGTACAAACTTGAGCATACATCAGGCTCTCGACTACTGACGCGTAAGGTATCTGGCTTATCTGCTCCTTTTCAACCTCTGTTGTCGGGCATTGGAATGAACAGAAAACATCTCCCTTAACTACTGGAGCGACTGAGGGCTTGCACTGTTGCATGTTATAACAAGTAAGGACACGATCTATGTAAGCCTTTTGAGACAATCCTAAGATCCCTTTGTGTCTGTCTCGGTGAATTTCGATGCCGATAAAGTAAGAAGCATCTCCGAGATCCTTCATGTCAAAGTCATGCGAGAATAACTGCTTCGACTCATGCAACATGTTAAACTATTACTTGCCAATAGAATATCATCTACGTAAAGGACAAGTATAGTAAAGTTGCTCCCACTCATCTTGAGGATGGTGCATTGATCCACTTGATTCTTTATAAAACCTTGCCTCTTCATGACTTCATCAAACTTAAGGTACCATTGACGTGATGCTTGTTTTAACCCTTACAAACTAGATGCTCCTGACCTTCAGGTTTAAAGCCTTCAGGTTGTTTCATGTAAACATCTTCGTCTAAGTCTCCGTTAAGGAAAGCGGTTTTAACGTCCATCTGATGCAGCTCTAAATCAAAATGAGCTACTAGGGCCATAACAATCCTTAATGAATCTTTACGAGAGACAGGTGAAAACGTCTCTTGATAATAAATTCCCTCTTTCTGAGTGTAGCCCTTTGCAACCAATCTTGCTTTATAGCGTTCAACGTTCCCATTCGGATCCATTTTTGTTTTGAATACCCATTTACATCCTACGGGTTTGACAACATTGGGTAATTCTACCAAATCCCAAACGTCATTTTTGTTCATGGATTCAAGCTCATCATTCATTGCTTTATTCAATTCAGAAGACTGATCACTGCTAATGGTTCATTATAAGAGATAGGATCATTGAGCTTTCCGGCATCCATTTCAGTCAGGTAGGTAACATAATCATCCCAATTAGTAGGCCTTCTGTGCCTGGATGACCTCCTGAGTTGATTATCAGGTTCAGCGGTGTCTTGGTTCTGAGCGTTTGATGTGCCTTCGTTATGAGGTATAATGGGTTCTTGATGTGGAGGTAAATTTGCAGTTGGTGCAGTAGCTTCAGGTGCAGTAGTTGCATTGGGTACAAGAGGAGTAAACGGAGTAATGGTAAGCGACGAATCTCCCCCCCCACCCCCGCGTCTTGTACTTCTTGCAATTCTTCGTAAGGGTTGGTACTGCTCACACTGACCTTAAAATCCTCCAGGAACGTGGCATGCTTGGTTTCAACAATACGGGTGACATGGGAAGGACAATAGAAACGATAACCCTTAGAATGATCAGGATATCCGATAAAGAAGCAGGTAACTGTTTTAGGGTCAAGTGTCTTTAGGAAAGGATTGTAAAGTTCCGCTTCAGCAATGCAGCCCCATACTTTCATATATTTAAGACTCGGTTTCCTTCCTGTCCAAAGTTCATAAGGAGTTTTAGGGACAGACTTAGAAGGAACTCTATTGAGTATATGAACAGCTGCTTTTAACGCTTCAGTCCAGAGGAATAATGGTAAATTAGTGTTGGCTAACATACTGCGCACCATGTTCATAAGGGTACGATTTCTTCGTTCAGCGACACCATTCTGCTGAGGTGTACCTTGCATGGTGTATTGGTTTATAATCCCTTGGCCCTTACAAAACTCATAAAATGGACCAGGATGTCTTCCATAATATTCACCGCCTCTATCTGATCTCACAACTTTAATTTTACGATCTAGCTATTTTTCAACTTCAGTTTTATAATCTTTAAAAGTTGTAAGAGATTCAGATTTTTCCTTTATTAGATACAAGTACATGTAACGAGAATAATCATCAATGAAAGTGATAAATGAAGTATGTCATGTTATGCCAGTGATTTGGTAAGGACCACTAATGTCAGTATGAATGAGTTCTAATAAATTAAAGCTCCTAGTGGCACCTTTCTTATTCGTTAATGTCATTTTACCTTTAAGACATTTGACACATGTTCCAAAATCAGTAAAATCGATAAGAGGTAAGACTTCATCCTTTATGAGTCGATTTAACCGTTCTCTTGAGATGTGGCCTAAACGTTGATGCCACAACATGGATGAAGTCTCTAAGTCTTGATTTTGTTTATCTTTGTGAGTGATTCATTAATATTATATGACAACAACGATTTGGAAAGTCATCATCTAGTTCTAATCTATAGAGACCACCATCCAGAATGCCGGTACCATAAACCACAGAATCATAGAGAATAGAGAGTTTGCGATGACCATGAGTAATATCAAAACCGTCTATGTCTAACTTTGGTCCTGATACAAGGTTCCGAGTTACCTCAGGAACATATAAGGTATCATAAAGTTTAATGCATAAACCAGTTTTCATAAACATTTGTAAAGTTCCAATGGCCCTCACTTCTAATTCTCTATCATCCCCCACTTTAAGTGTTCTTTGATTTCTTCCCAGCCTCCGGATTGTAAGGAATCCCTGAGTAGAGTTAGTGACATGAGTCATAGCACCAGAATCAAACCACCAAGAATTAGCAGGAACATTTAAATTATAGGACTCAAGTATCATGAAAAAATCGTTACCTTTCTTAGCCAGCCACTCCTTAAAGTCAGGGCATTCCTTTTGCTTATGTCTTATCTTTTTAACTTGCAGTAGGATTTGCCTAAGGAGTTCTTAGAGCTGGAAGGCGCACTTGTACCAGGATCGGGCTTTTTGACTTTAGAAACATTCCTCCTTGGATAAGTGTTCTTCCTCTTCTTAGAGCTAGAGGTAGTAAAGTGTGCAACATCAGTAGTTCGATCCATCTTCATACGCTCCTCCTCCTGCACGCACATAGCAATCAGCTCACTCATCGAGCATTTCTCTTTCTGAGTGTTCTAATTGATCTTGAATGCTTCATAGGACGAATGAAGCGAAGTCATGATGAAATGAACAAGAAAACCATCACTAATCGCCATGTCTAATCCCTTGAGCTTATGGGCCATGTCGTTCATCATCATGATGTGTTCACGGATGCCGCTCCTCCCATCATACTTAGCCGTCACCAGCTTGAGGATAAGAGTACTAGCGTGTGCTTTAGACGTTCCCTTGAACTGCTCCTCCATAGAAGCCAAGTAGGTTTAGCATCTTCAGAATCAGGAATGGCTCCTCGAATTGCATTGCTTATGGACTGCTTCATGAACATGAGAGACATGCGGTTACACCTAGTCCATTTTTCATGAGCCAGCTGCTCAGCAGCGGTACTCTGAGGAGTAAGGTCTTCAGGCTTATTCTCTCTTAGGGCGTAGCCAAAGTCCAACAAAGCAAGAGTTAGCATGAGAGAGTCTTTCCATGCAGCAAAGTTATCACCAGTCCAACAAAGGCAGGCATAAATAATGACCATTTTAATTATGAAGCTGTGATATTGTCTATTACTAACATCAAAATAATAGACTTAGTTAAAAAATTATACTTAAATGAAGACAAATCAGCTTTGGCCAGAAGTGTAATCACCTAAGTATGTATGCAAAGTAATTGTGACAAATCAGCTTTGGCCAGAGATGAGACAACCACTTTAATTATGCACTTGTTAAGTATGCTAGACATGAATGAATTAGATCAGCTTTGACCAGAAATAAAACATTCACGTTTGTAATGCATAATTAACATAGCTTTTAATAATACTTGAACAATAAATAGATGCATCAAATCACCTTTGGGCAGAAGTGATACATCAGAAGCTCATTCAAGTTAAGCTATTTGGTTTTGTAAAAAGTTATCTTATTATAATTAATTAAGTATTTACAAAACCATTTATTTAATAGCAAACCCCCTGTTAGCGCTGAAATTTAGTTCACAAAATAGCCTAATTTAGTAATGAGATTTCGGATAAAATCTTGGATTTCGGATGAAACTCGGATGAGTCCGAGATGGGCATCTCGGATGAGTTCCGGATTAGTCCGAGATAGGCATTTAGGATGAATTCCGGATTAGTCTGAAATAGGCATTTCGGATGAGTTCCGGATTAGTCCGATATGGGCATTTCGGATAAGATTCAAGTTAGTCCGAAATGGTCATCTCGGATGAGCCCCAAGTTAGTCCGAAATGGGCATCTCGAATGAGACTCATGTTAGTCCGAAATGGTCATTTCGGATAAGACTCATGTCAATCCGAGTTAGTAATTTCGGATAAGACTCATGTTGGTCCGAGTTAGTCATTTCGGATAAGTCTCTAATAAGTCTGAATTTCTCATTTCGGATAAGACTCTGATGAGTCCGAATTGCTAATTTCGGATAAGACTCTGATGAGTCCGAATTGCTAATTTCGGATAAGACTCTGATGAGTCCCGAAACTTATCCTGCAAGATTTCAAAATCTCTAATGATGGCAGTTAGTTGTGATAAGTTTTGAAATTCGAAAATTAAGGAATTATGGGATCAGTTTTCCTATTTTAATGCTGATCTAAATATATCAAAATATTTCGAAAATAATATATGTTTAATTTATAACAGATTTCGAAAATTAAATTAAATGAAAAATAGATCAAAACTGGGAAAACACTTAATAATCCGCATTTAACTCCAAAATATAAGATTTTTCTGAATTTCATAAGAACATAAGATGAATCCTAAAACATAAACTTAAATAATCAAATCCGAAATCTGGGATTTTTAGTTCATTATGATGATTTCGGAACAGTAACATTACCCATTTGATTTCGGAACATTGATTAACCTTTAAAACATCTAAATTATTAATTCACAAGTTATGTGATTTCGGAACAGTGGTCATGTTCAAAAATTTATGTTTTCCAGATTTTAATCCCAGAATAATGGATACATAACAGATCTGATTTATCAACATACGCTCTGATACCACATGTTGATCAGTTCTGTTTAAACATGATGGAAAACATATTGAAATACCTGTGACGGCAGACAGGCCAGCAGAGAATCCAGTCAGAGACGCAGCCATAGGGTTTGACATCTTTTGTCAGTATGATCTGGTTCCTCCTTAGGGTGTAAGATTATGATGGTAAGAACCGAACTATGGATGAATTCGGTTTAGGTTATGGAGAGAGAGGTGGGCGGCTTTAGTGATGTTGTTGTAAGTGTCTAACCCTAAACCTCTCTAATCATCTCCTTATATACACCTAGAAGGAAACCCTAATTAGTTAATAAGGGTAATATGGTCCATCAACAATTACCAACTAATATATAATAGGATTAATATATTTTGATCTAATATAATATAAATGATTATAATGACTACATGATTAAATATAATAAATAATATATATTTAATCTTACAAGGTAGATTAAGGGGGTGAGTGTAGGGATAATCTTGACGGGTCAAGTTAGGGTCATGGATACGGGTTACCGGGTCAACAGTCAATGTATTTAGTCACATATTTTGTGTTTAATTGATAGTAAAGTAGTGGGCTAGGTGATGGGCTCATGTTTTTTAGATTGAGTCAAGTAGTGGGTTAGTGTTTTCCTTAATTTTTATAGTATGAGTTGTATATATATATATATATTGTTCAGCAATTAATGACAACGGGTCTTAAGTTTTTTTTAATAGTTGAACTTGCATAATATAAGAATTAAACTCATGATCCACTTATCCTATACCTTATTTAACTTACCAACACCATTAGGCTATTCCCAATGGATAGACAATGGGTCTTAAGTAGTAAATTGAATATTCTCTTAACATGAGTTTGTTGTTTGTGATAGAAGCTTTGACCCAACACTCTTACATCCATTGGGTAATTAAGAACCCTCCAAAAACAAATAATATTCAATTTATCCTCCTCGTTTCCTAACTTCTGCATCTGACTTAAAAAGTACCATGACTGGCTCTCTGAAGCACGACACAAAGCTCATCTACACATGCTTGATCCTTGTATCAATGGAAAATTTTTTCTATCATCCTGCCAACTCTTTTTCCTTGTTACATTGGTCACCTTACTCTTCTTACCGTCCACAACCATCACCACTGTTTCGATACATGCAAAATGTAGCACATTGCTATGTTTGTTTAAATCTTTTCCTTTTGCTATTAACGCAGCACATTGCTCTGTTTGATCGAGTCTTTTGCTTTTGCTTAAAACCGAAAGTAAAGTAAATAATCATAAAGAAAATAAATATCAAATGACCAAACTAAAATAAACCTTTTTTTACAAATAATTACCCGAGTCAACATCAATAATTTTTTTACTTTTTAACTTATAAATAAATGTTTGAATATACTATTTATAGACTTTACAAGAGGCTCATTTCTAAAAGGAAAGTTCTCAATGTAGGATTTGTTCAATATATTAATTTACAGTAATAAATTGTTGATTATTAAAAAAAACTTTCGGAACTAGCTAGTGTAAAAAGTCCAGCTATTCACAGTAAAAGGGATGACAGGTAACCACACACCAACCGGAAGGCACCCTAAAGGTTTGGTCAAAGATGTAAAAGTTTGGTGAAATATTGTGTGCAAGATTGTCTCCAGACGTCCCTTCCTTTTTATTAGCCATTTACCATGTTTAGTTCTTTGACTTTGTATATTTAAATTTTGTATTATTCCCTTTGTCATTATCAGAAAATATTCAACTAAATATACACTGTACCATCGTTATTTTGATGGTATCGAAGCAGTTCACACCCAAACCATAAACCTAAAACAAACGACTACCATGGCTAACGAGAAAAACAAGAAAGAAGAAGGTAACATGAGTGCGATAGATTCCAACTCTCTGTTCTACATACATGCCTCAGAGTACCCCAAACAAATGCACGTCAACGACATGCTCACTGACAACAATTATGGGGATTGGTCTCAAGAAATGATGAACTTCCTCCTTGCCAAAAACAAGGTAGTTTTTATCGAAGACACACTCAAAAAAACCAACTAAACATATCCGGATTACAAGCGTGGATGCGATGCGACACCATGATAAAGGGCTGGCTTACCACAACCATGGAGAAGACCATACAGAACAGTGTAAGTATGCGAGTATGGCATCAGTATGGGCTGATCTTCATGAAAGATTTGGCAAGGAAAGTGCGCCGAGGGCATACGAACTAAAACAACACATCGCTGCCACTCGACGAGATGGGACCACGGTATCCGCCTACTACACCAAGCTTCAAAGTCTATGGGATGATGCCCAATCCGTTCTGCAGATACCACATTGCTCCTGTACTGGATGTACATGTGAGATAGGTAAGAGATTATTTGAATACCAAGAAAAGGAGATGTTGTATGAATACTTAATGGGGCTAGATGTGGTGTTCAATGTAATTAGAACCCAAATTCTGCAAATAAAACCAACCCCACCTTGGGAGCGGCTTACTATATGGTTGCGAAAGACAAGAGGCAAAGATTCATCTCCGTTGTCAAAAGGCTAACAACCGAGGCCGTGGCGTTCAAGGCATTCATGAAATGCGATGTAGCGCCTAATCAGTCGAGTGATAAGAACATGACAAAAGGAGGCAAACGAGGAGAAGAAACGGACCATTGTACTTTTGGTGGGAGAGATGGCCACAACCGAGAATGGTGTTTCAAACGATTGGGTGCCCGGACTTGTGACCGGGAAAAACGGAAGGAGAAAATGGAAACCAAAAGCTGTGTGTATCAAAACCGGGTCAAGTCCTATACCGGGCTAATAAATGATCAATAATATCTAGCCTTCTTGAAACATTTTGGAGATTCCAACAATGTCTTTAAGGAAGGAACTTTACCTGTTGCTAACATGGCGGGTAAGATGACCGAGGACAGGAAATGGGTGGTGGATTCAGGTGCCACCGAACACATAACCATAGAACCGACCTTCTTGAAAACAAAAGATATAACTCTTATGAGGCTCCCATTCTTATACCAAACGGTGAGGCAATTCCGATAGAGGGAATGGAGCGGTATGGTCCTAAAAACTCTACGCCAGCACAAAGAACCATACCCTCAGTGACAAAGTAACAAGAATAACCTTGTGCACAATGCGCAACGGTGTGCCTTTCCTGGAACTACCAGGTCATATAATGAACCTTGCACATCTTGTGCAATGGTAAGTTAGACCTAGAAGCACAGGCCCCTTGACCCTGTGCTGATAGACAAACCTTGCGCGCAACGCGTAAGGGTACTACAACCCCAATGCTAACATGTCACACAACGAACCTTGCGCACTCAGCGCAATAGCAAGTTAGACCAACTCTTATAGGTCATACAACGAACCTTGTGTACTTGGCACAACAGTGAGTTAGACTTAGACGCGTAGGATACTTGACCCTAAGCAGATCAAACAACTCTTTAGCCATGAAGTCCTAAACCTTGCAAGGCCAAGACAAAGATGAGAGCACCTCATAGTCTTGTGGACAAAAGGATTTATCCCTATAACTCTGCGCTGGCCAGAAAGCACTGACAACCTCGCCAAAAGGGATAAGCGCAAAGAGGCGTTGACCATATACAAGGGTACGGAGTGGCAAAGCTGTGACCCAATGGTTGCTCCGCAGGTTGCGTCAGACAGTTTCGCATGAACAGTGATGCAGACGCTCCAAATGGCTGATTTTCCATCCAACACTCCATGAGGTCCTCGAGATGAAGGCAAGAACCCAGTTCATATCTCTCGACTTGACGGTCTAGTGGAAGAAGCTTCTTCCGGGAATGTCAGAGCTCATCACGACTCCGGTCGCGTAAACGTTCAAGTAACCCCGGAGCTCAAATGGAGACTCCTTTCGTACCAATCACATCGGTCTTACCCGCGGGTGAGACTCCGATGTCTTGGTAAATCAAGTCTCAGATGGCTCTGAAAGCCGTTTACGCACAACTCTGGCACAAACAAACACCTCTGCTGCCCCAGTGCAGCCAACTACTCAGGTGCATGCTTCGCCGACATCAAGAATACTGAGCTACGACTCGCCTGCTGGAGCGAGTGTCCCATCTGAACTCCGTACCCAAGAGACGGAGTACTCTCAATCGCTGCCTGAACCTGAGTCTCATACTCATAGGCGAGCGTCCATCCACTCGCGGTTGGGCCCCGTCCCCTCGTGGAACGGTACACCCAACGTGAGGAGGATAAGACTTATGGCGAGGGTGATAGCGCCAGTGTGTTTCACCGGCTGCCAAAGGATCATGCTGCTTACAGATCTGCGCCACGGGCTGGTTATAACCCGGAGGTGGAGTACAACTATAATTTGATCTACAGGCCGGCTGAAGCAGCCGAACACTCAAAAGTCATCAAGGAGATCGTGCTCGCACCGCTGGAGTGCACAAAACTTCCTCTAACGTGGGGAAGTACGATGGGTTGACAGACCCAGATGACCACCCGCGCCTTTTCACCGGCGTAGGACTGATCGGAGGCTGGACACTACCTATTTGGTGTCACTTGTTTGTCCAAACCCTCACAGGCGCTCCGCGCCTATGGTTTGACAACTTGCCCATGGGCAAGCTTGCATCATGGAACGACTTGAAAGATAAGTTTCTGACGCACTTCAGCCAACACCGGCGGAGGTACTAAGCACCAAGGACCACCAGTTCAAGTAACCACAGCCGACGCGCAATAAGAAAGGTCAAGACCCCAACCTTCTCTGCGATTATCACAAGGATACGGGGTATACAACTGATAATTGCATCTACTTGCACATGGAGATCGAGAAAGCGCTCAAGAGCAGGAAGCTCACCCACTTACTGCAAAATGTGAACAAGGAGGTGCGCCAAATCATTCGAGGCGGCGAGGGCCCGAGTAATAAAAAGATGAAGTCTGTTCATATGATCAAGGGTGGCCCGTCGCGCAAGCGCAGCCACAAGAAAAATTGCATGCCTCACTAGCGCGAGCAGCAGCTCATCTTCCCCGTAGTTCCTAGGGGCCCACAAGAAGACCAACCGATCGTGATAATTGGCATCTTCAGCCATTATCGCACCAATTACATATTCATAGACCCTGGGAGCTCTATGGACATCATCTATGAACAGTGATTCCAGCAGCTTGACCCCGAAGACAAGGCGCGCCTGGAGCCGGTGGACTTCCCACTCACTGGTTTCTGCAACGAGGCCGTCTTCCCACTGGGCCAAATTTCATTTCCGGTGACTCTTTCCGACGGGCAACACTCTCGCACGGTCTTGGTCAATTTCATGGTTATGCCCGCAACTTCGCACCATGACGTATTGTTGGGCCGGCGCGCCCAACGTGAGTTCAGCATGATCACTTCCATTCCCCATGCCGCCTGCGGGTTTCCCACAGAAACCGGGGTGCCATTTTGTACGCAAGGAAGGAAATCATGTTCATTGAAGAGGAACCACCGACGAAGCAACCAAAGTCATCATCCAACGGTGAACCAGATAAATGGGTACTAGACAACAAGTACCCGGAGCAGACAGTGTTGTTAGGACCCACCATGACCCCCGCAATCAAGGTGCGATTAAAACAACTGTTGTTCCGCAATGTAGATATCTTCGCTTGGTCACCGGCGAATATGACTGGAGTACCGAGGGAAATCGTTGGGCATGCGCTGCACACATTCCCTTCAGTTCAGCCCATCGTTCAGAAGAAGCGCAACTTCGGTCCTGAAAAGACCCGCGCACTGAACGAGCAAGTCTTAGAGCTTCTCCAAGCAGGAATCATCCGAGAGGTACGCTACCAGACATGGGTAGCCAACCCAGTCATGGTCCAAAAGTCCAACGGCAGTTGGCGCATGTGCGTCGAATTCAAGGATCTTAACAAGACATGCCCCAAGGACTGATACGCCTTACCTGAAATCGACAAAAAGGTGGACTCCCTCGCTTCATTTAGGTGGAAATGTTTCCTGGATTGCTACAAAGACTACCACCAAATACAAATGAAGAAAGAGGACAAAGACAAGACCGTTTTCCGTACTGACAAAGGGATTTTCCGTTACACAAAGATGCCCTTTGGATTGCGCAACGCTGGAGCTACCTATCAGCGCTTAATGGACCACGTCTTCGGTGACGAAATTGGTGAAACCGTAGAAGTGTACATTGATTACCTCGTCATCATGAGCTCGGATGAGGAGAAGATGCTGATAAACGTTCAAAAAATGTTTGCATCCTTGCGCAAGGCAAACCTGAAGCTGAACCCCAGCAAGTGCTCGTTTGGAATTGAAGAAGGCAATTTTTGGGATTCATCATCATGCGCGACGGTTTCAAAGTTAATCCCGAGAAAGTGGAAGCGATTCAGCGTATGCCTTCCCCTCAACTATCAAAGAAATGCAACAGTTGGCGGGGCGATTGGCTGCGTTGAACAGGTTCTAGGCCAACCATGCAATGAAGTCCTTCTCATTCATCAGCACCTTGCGGAACTGTGTAAAGCAAAACAAGTTTCAATGGACTCTGGATGCGGAGAAAGCCTTCACTCAAATGAAGGAGTGCTTAATTTAACTGCCCACGCTCACGGCACCGCAAAAGAACGAGCCATTGATACTTTACCTTTCCGCATCAGATATCGCTCTGGGAGCAGTCCTGCTAGTAGAGCGCGCGGGAGTTCACATTCCGATCTACTATGTCAGCAAGATGCTAATTGACCCAGAGACACGATATCCTATGATGGAAAAGTTTGCTCTAGCTTTGGTTCACGCATCCCGCCGGTTGCGTCGATATTTTTCCGGCCATATGATAACAGTTCTCTCAAACTAACACTTAGGCCAAATTTTGTCGAAGCCGGACATATCTAGTCGTCTAGCAAAATGGGCAATTGAGCTTGGTGGACACAGCATCGTGTACAAACCAAGCCCAGCAATAAAAGGCCAGATATTAGCCGATTTCATTGCGGAAGTACCACACAATAAAGCACAAGAGTGTGAAACTGTACAGAACCCAACGCCGGTTACAGATGATCACGCGTGGATACTTCACACAGATGGCGTAGGGGCAGGTCTTCGCTTAATAAGCCCCGATAATCAGGAATTCACCTACGCCATCAGGTTAGATTTCAAAAGTACCAATAATGAAGCTGAGTACGATGCGTTCCTGGCAGAACTTCAGTTAGCAAGCAAAATGGGCGCACAGAATTTGGAAGCAAACGTCGACTCCCTTTTAGTCGCAGGACAGGTCAACGGCCTATACGACGCAAAAGGCGAAACGATGGCTTGTATCTTGTACAGGCGCAAGCCTTAATAACCAAATTCCAACACTTCAAAATAACCCATGTCAACCGAAGCAAGAATAAACATGCCGACGCACTCAGCAAATTAGCCGCTACAAGATTCAAGCACCTCGCGTGAAGTGCGCATCGAGGTACTCAAGAACCCTTCTGTTCCTTTGCGTCAAGTAAACATCATTGAAGTGGGGAATCTTTCCTAGATGTCTCTCATAATCATGTTCATGCAACACGGGATCCTCCCCGAAAACAAAGCGGAAGCAAGGAAGGTCAAGAATAAGGCACTCAACTACGAAATGGCGGACGGTATCCTTTACCGGAAGTCTTACCTTGGACCGCTCCTCCGCTGCGTTGATCCGCAAGACGCACAGTACTTGATCCGTGAAATACATGAAGGGTTATGCGGAATTCACGTCGGCCCGTGCATGGTCGTAGCAAAGATCATGAACGCCGGTTACTATTGGCCTGGCATGCACCTCGATGCGGTCAAAACACTGCGGAAGTACGCATCATGCCAGCGCCACACTCCGAAGACGTTGCACCCCAAGAGTCCTCTTATCCCTCTGACAACAGCATGGCCCTTCTAGCAATGGGCAATCGATGTGGTGCGACTTTTCCCAGATGCCCCAGGCGCGGTGAAGTTCATCATCGTCGCAGTCGATTACTTCACCAAGTGGGTAGAAGCAAAACCCCTTGCATCCACCACTGCAACTATAGTTCGGAAATTCATTTGGGAGCACATCATATGCCGCTTTGGTTTACCTTTGCGCATAGTCAGTGACAATGGCCCCAACTTTGCAGCCGAAGAACTACAGCAATGGATGAAGGAAATGCATATCGAGCATGTCTTCACTTCGGTCGCGCATCCCTAAGGGAACGGCCAAGTGGAGAGCATAAACAAGAGCATCATCGAAGGGATCAAGACGAGATTGGGTATGGCGCGAAGAGGCTAGGTAGATGAGCTGCCAAACATCCTTTGGGCTCATCGAACCATGCTAAAATCCAGCACAGGCGAAACTCCTTTCAGCCTAGTGTATGGATCGGAGGCAGTGATTCCTGCAGGGATAGGACTCCCCTCACCACGCATGCTAGTTGCGCAAAGCCAAAACAACGATGATGAGCGCAGACTCGACATGGACTTACTAGAAGAAAGGCGTGAAAACGCCGCTATCAACGAAGCAAAATACAAGTCCAAGCTAGAGAAATAGTGCAACGCGTGAGTCCGCATATGTATCTTTCTACCCGGTGACTTTGTTCTACGCGACAATGAAGCGTTTAACCTAAAAGTCCTGGAAAACTCGCACCTAAGTGGGAAGGTCCTTACATTATCCATGAAGTCCTAGGAAAGGGCGCATACACCCTTAAACGTATGGACGGAACAAACGTCCCTAGGACATGAATGCACAGCAGCTAAGACGGTGCTACATGTAAATTAGCAAGTTTATTATCTTTTTGTCTACCTTTTATATGGCTCTTACGCCTCATTGATTAATACAGACAAGAGATACACGAATTTCTTTATCTATATGTTTCGTTACAAAAGCGCAAAACCACTTTGAGTCTACGCAAAAACACCTTGGTAAACTGACTCATGAACTAAAATTCACTACCTACTGCATGCGCATGGGAGGGGATGTTCAATCACGAGTTCATTACCAGTCTCATTCACTATACCTAAACAAAGTTGGTCCTTTTTACGCAAATATTGTACACCGAAAGAAACATTCCATTAAAGAAAAATATTTACAAGGCATATGTACAAACATGCGCAGTGCACAGTTACATTCAAGCATGAAGATATTACAATTAAGGATCCTACACTAGTCTTCATCCGCAGCGGCGTCGGCTTCTTTCGGAAATATGTCTTTTAAGCGATCAACGAAGTCGTCGTGTGTGAGCGGCTCGCTCACCAATTCCATAGCCGGGATGTCAAGACGGTCGTACTCTTGCTGAGCCCGGGAGAAGGCAGCTGCAGTATCAACACCACGAGTGGCAGCGCGGCTGTTTTCCCATTGAACGTCCATTTCATGAGTGACGTGATGCGCACACTCAGCATAGCCGTGCGCGTACCTGTCGTGGCGCGCAGTCACCACCAGCTTGGCCACCGCGTCGTCCAGCTCCGTGGAGTTCAGAATGGAGTTTGTGATCTGCAATACAAGAACAGGGTTAGAATCAATACAAAGTGACCAAAAAACAAACGGAGTACTTACCTTGAGAACTCCATGGTGTTGCATCCACGGCATGTTGTTGGTCAGCGACTCCACCAACGACTCAAAGATGACGTGGGCGTCTTCAAAATTCTCTAGTTTCTTCTCGCCCGCGTCCACCTTGGCCTCCGCCAATCCCAGCCGCTCCTTATCCTCCAGGTGCCTGCGTTGTATTTCAGTCTTTTCCCCCAAAGCCACCTGCAGATCTTTCTGTGCGCCCTTGAGATTTTTCAGCGCGTCCTAGAGATCCCTCTTGGCACTCTCCAAAGCAGTGCAAACAGCAACCTAGTCACACGCATAAGGTTAGTATGACATCCTGTAGCTCATACAAATAAAGGAAAAATAGTCAGGCAAGTTTTTACCTCCTTCTGCTCACTACGCTCGCGGTCCACCATGGCCTCCGCAGCCAAAGCAACTGCTGCCTCCTTCTCCTTCTTCTCGCGCTCTACCTCTGCGCGCAACCGGGCCAATTCATCCCTTAATGATTTTTTCTCGTTATTTTCCTTCTCACAAGCATCCTTTCACAACTTGCGCTCCTTTGCAAGTGTGGCATCGGAGCTTTCGTCCCTCCTATTCCACCCCAGCGCGGCTCACTCTTTAACCCGCTGGTTTTTGGAAAATTTAGCCTGATTAGCCTCCAACTCAGCTTTCTACGCAGCCACTTGGGCTCGCTCTTTATCCATGCCCCGCCATTCCGTGACAATCCTGTGTGTAACCGAGCGGAGCTAGCAGCTACCTGAAGGTACGTGCGGTATGTGGTTTCTTGCTCATGTTCAGCGCGCGCACGCACCTGTGTTGGAGGGAATATTCCTTTAAACCACTCACGGCACGCCGGCCAGTTATAAAAATCATCACCTTTCTTTAATTTATACACAGGGGTGTGGATCTCTTCAGCACGGGCCCTGGTGTATGATCTGTAATAATAATCACCCGAGGTCTCGTCCGAGCGGATTGGAGATCCTTCCGAGGAAGGGCTTCTACCAGATCGTCCGGCCTCACCCCCGGGCATCGGCTCCTCTATGCGCACCCCCTTGTGGAGCATCAGCTTGCTCCTCAACCTCCACCTGAGGTTCTTCAACCGCCACCACGGGCTCCACGTTAATCTCCACCTGAGAATCTTCCACCATTACCTGAGGATCTACCACCACCACCTCATGTTCCGCCACCCTAGAAGCGGACTTCCCACCCTATGCGCTGGACGCTTGCGCTCCTTCACCCACAGGCGGGGGCATTGGAGTATCCTGGGCGCGGCCGGAGTCCTGGATTCCACAAAACCGGCTTATCTCCCTCTGCGGGATGACGAACAGTCAGTCAAACATTATACAAAAACGTGGTGTGATTAACACAAAGGTTCACTAGGGAGATCTTGGCGGTGAGCGTCTCCAGACTCCCCCTATTCCCTATCACCTCCCGCAACCTTTTTTGGGGGCTGTGTGGAGATGTCACCTTTTTGGATGCCTCTTCCGGTTGAGAGGCTCCAGGCTGGATTTGACCTCCATCGGGTCATCAGGATTGGCGGTCGGATAACCACCGGCTTCACCACCGGCTTCTTCACACCTACAGGGTCAAGACCCTCCCATGAGTCAGATATTGCTACATAAGCTTTCCAATGATCAGACACAATGCGCTTACCTTTGGGAGGGTCCACCCGGGATTGAGTCAAATCCTTCTCAGCCGGCGCGCCGGGCCCCGCGCTCCACTTTTTTTATGATCTAGGCCAATGCCCAAGTCTTTCAAAGTGCCTGCACAATGGCACAACCACAAATGAGTAATCTGCAAAGATGTCAACACTCAAAAATATGAAGACTTACCAGTTGGAGGCACGGGGGCCAGCAGATCTGCATTCGTGGGGAGTTCGAAAATCTCCAGGATTTGTGTGTACCAGGTGGGATCCTCTGGGCCTAGGGAAATTTTCTCAATATGCCATTCCTTCCTCTGGAAGGCCGCCAAAAGCAGCAGCGCCCCTGCAAAAGAGAAACACATGGTCAGCCTACGCACAAAGCGAAATCAAGAAATACAACAACAAAGCAAAGATACTTACTCTTATGCCCCTCCATGTAAACCGGCTTCTCCCGCCGGTTGGGCCTCCACACCAAACTCATACTCGCTGCCACCAACACTCTCTCCCAGAGTTGGATCACCGGGATTTCTTTTAAATCCTTATACCAGGAATCCACCACTGGTATAGGGACTGTCTCCACCGGAATCTCTTCCACCCCCCGGAAGTGTATCCGGAGGGGAATAACACCAGACTTCATATAAAAAAATTTTGCCTTCCAATCATGGAAGGACTTGGGAGGGGAGATCAAAATTTTCTTGGCCTGTACAGGATGCTGGAAAGAATAAAACCCCATTGAACAATGGAGTTGGTAAAAATCCGAAACCGCTCAACGGTTGGGACAGCACCAATGGATCTACACAAAAACTCAAAAAGCTTAATTCTCACAATCCACATTGGATTCAACTAGGAGATGTGGAATTTGTAAAAATCCAAAATTTGAAGAAAAAATTTTGTAACCGGTAATCGGAAGTTACCGTTAGAAAAAAAATCCTGAAATAAGGTGATGTAGTCGGCCGGAGCATCGGTGGCTGTATCACCCTCCGCCGGAAACCAGGCATCCCAGTCCTTGGCGAACAGGTACCCGGAAACCATGCGGTCGAAAGTGGACCGGTTCCACTTGACTGCCGGTAAAGAGGTCGAAGCCTCTGTAGAAGAAGCAGTCTCCGGACCCCTAGTCGCCATAAAGATCAAAGAAAAGAAGTTTCGAAGATGAAAAGTTTTGAACAAAAAACTCAAGAACACAAGAAGAAATGCAGAGAATTTCAACAGACTATTTGAAGGAATGAAGAAAACCCTAGACGACCACCCCTATTTATACTAATCGCATTTAATGCGTTTGGGAACTGTGACGCACGCGAGGAAATAACAACCAATCAGCACAAGACGCGTGGCAGGCAACTTTCCACTGACGGTTACCATGCGCGCGTGGTCGCCACTCTCTTTGCCAATTCATTAATGAATGTGAGGCGGTACTGTTGACAGCATGCAACAGCTAAAGTGTCCTCTCTAGGACACTCTTTTTCTCACCAACCCACCTACAACGTCAGCGTGACAGAGATTCAAATTTCAAAGACATCATTACAAAGAGTTTCCTTCACACAAAGGTTTTATCCAACCCTTCTAGAATTTTTTCCCTTAACATAAGCGCACACACAAGAATTCTTTTAGTCCAGCACTCCTCCTACTTGCCAACATGCGCATAGGAGCAGAACTGGACTGGGGGATTTGGAGGGGTATGGTCCCAAAAACTCTGCGCCAACGCAAGGAACCATACCCTCAGTGACAAAGTAACAAGAATAACCTTGCGTACAATACGCAACGGTGTGCCTTTCTTGGAACTACCAGGTCATATAATCAACCTTGCGCAGCTTGCGCAACGGTGTTAGACCTAGAAGCACAGGCCCCTTGACCCTGTGCTGACAGACAAACCTTGCGCGTAACACGCAAGGGTACTACAACCCCAATGCTAACAGGTCACACAACGAACCTTGTGCACTCATCACAATGGCAAGTTAGACCAACTCTTATAGGTCATACAACGAACCTTGTGTACTTGGCACAACGGTGAGTTAGACTTAGACGCGCATGATACTTGACCCTGCGCAGATCAAACAACCCTTTAGCCGCGAAGTCCTAAACCTTGCAAGGCCAAGACAAAGATGAGAACACCTCATAGTCTTGTGAACAAAAGGATTTATCCCTACAACTCTGCGCTGGCCAGAAAGCACTGACAGCCTCGCCGAAGGGATAAGCGCAAAGAGGCATTGACCATATACAAGGGTACAGAGTGGCAGATCTGGGAACCAATGGTTGCTCAGCAGGTTGCGTCAGACAACGTCACATGAACAGTATTGCAAGCCCCAGACTGTGCACCAACCATACTCACGTCAGTCAGTGACTGTCACACATTCTCCACTTTCGGCTGATAGCAGATCTGACGCCAGGGACAGCTGCCTTTACATGTGCCACCACTCAACATCCGACAAAGCATACCTCCTGCCAGAGAACATTAATGCTCCTACAGGGAACATTTAATGATCGATGCATAGGGACAGAACGGATAACCCTGGTCGTCTGGGCCGGGCCCAAGGCCCATCAGCCCATCTTCTCAGCCCACTTACTTTAGGCTATAAAATAAGTATCGGACCACAAGGTAAACCATCTATAATCACATCCAGAAACAAAAACAAACTTATTGCTTGCTACTTGAGCTTACTTGCTTATTAATTGCAATCAACCAATACTTATTCTCACGTCGGAGTGTGGTCACAGAGAAAACCCTCTCTTTCCCGTGACGAGACTAACGGCGCTGCTAGTTTTGCAGATCAGTCCGAGTGAGATCACATTGAAGAGCGAACGAAGAGGCAACATTTTATGCAGAAATCCCTCGATTATAACTTATATATCCCCGGATATCCCTAGTTTCAACTGGTGTTTCTTCAGGGAAGATGCGAGTACACCTTACCGGGAGGAGATATAATAAAAGGAGTTCTTTGTGTTCCAAAATTTAATTGTAACCTTTTATCTGTTAAACGATTAACCAATGATTTTCATTATGCAATAGACTTACATCTGTTGTGTAGGGGTTGAACTCAAGGAACTTGATTGGTGCGGGTATATGCAAAGGAGGCTTGTATCAAATGGGGATGATTAGAGGAGATAGAAGAGTGATGATGGCTAAACAGTTGACACATGGCACAAGAGATTGGGACATACATCAGAAGATAAATAAGCCAAAGTTAATTTTCTCAATAATGTTTCCATTGAACTTAAAAATAAGGTTAGTGATTCTTGCTCCAAGGCAAAACACACCAAGTTACCCTTTTTTGTTAGCACAACTAAAACTAGTGATTGTTTGTAGTTGATACACTGCCACATTTGGGGAAGGTATCGCATACCCTCATACACTCCGGCAAACTATTTTCTCACCAAATTAGATTATTATAGTAGATGTGTGTGGATTTATCTCATAAAACATAAAAATGATGCTAGCAAATGTCTAGTCAATTTTCACAAAATGGTTGAAATTCAATTTAGAAAACCAATAAAAAGGATACGATGTGACAATGGTGGACAATTTACATCGAATGCCATGGTCGATTTCTACACAAAACACGGAATCTTACTCAAACCCACTTACCCACATGCACCCCAACAAAATGGGGTTGTTGAAAGGAAAGATAGACACCTACTAGAAACGGCTCGGGCCTTGAGATTTGAAGCAAACCTCCCTAAAATGTTTTGGGGAGAATGCAATTTAATGGCGTACAATCGCGTACCCTCAAAAGTTTTAAAAAATAAAACCCCCTATGAAAAGATTTTCAATGAAATGCCAAATTATGATCACATCAGAATATTTGGTTCTCTTGCTTAGTTTAGAAACAATGGCACGAGAGGGGATAAGTTTGAGATGAGGGGGAAGCCCAAGGTTTTTTTTTGGGATATCCACCCGGTACAAAGGAATATAAGGTATATGACATCCAAAGTGCTAAGATTGTTATAAGTAGGGATCTGAATATTTTTTAGGGAAATTACCCCTATGCCACTCTTGCCTTGGACAAAATTAGCATAGAAGAGTGTGACATTTTCAATTTCCAAATATGCTAGCAAAAGAATTAAAGGAGTTAAACCTTTTTTATGAGGATGATGGGCCCCACACAACCCAAGAAACTAAAAAACACGAACAACAAAGAGAAGGCTTTCTTGAAGGCCCAGCCTTTAATGAACATCAAACCAATCATGCCCCAACTCTTGAAGTTAACACGAGTGATGCAGAAACGAACAGTGAGTTAATTAATTCCAAGTATAGTCAAACCGAAGAGAAAGTCCACAATGAAAATGTTGAAACAAGAAGTAAAAGAAATAGATCTCAACCAAAGAACTTTAATGATTTCATCGTAAAGCTTCCCCCTTCGGTCGACCATACTCAACCCGCATCAAATCAAAGAACCTCGACAGTACACTCCATCATTAACTTCATTTCATCTAATAAATTTATAATGCTCACAAATCCTTTTTAGCGGCCATTAGTTCGAACAATGAGCCAAAATGTTTTAAAAAAGCTATACAGGATGAAAGATGGAAGAAAGCAAGTAAGAAAGAAATTTGGCCATTGAAGAAAATGGAACGTGGACCTTAGAGACTTTACCAAATAGGAAATGAGCCACTGAATCGAAATGGGTTTATAAAATAAAGTATAAACCCAATGGAGAAGTGGAAAAGGATAAGGCCCGTCTCGTTGCAAAGGGGTTCACCCAAATGGGGGGGGGGAGTTTCATGACACTTTCGCCCCCATTGCAAAGTTAGTCACCATTATAACACTACTAGCTATAGCCGTTAAAAGGGATTGGATTATCCACCAACTTGACGTGAATAACGCGTTCC
The DNA here is from genome assembly GCA_947069175.1 of Scalesia atractyloides. Classification (NCBI taxonomy): domain Eukaryota; kingdom Viridiplantae; phylum Streptophyta; class Magnoliopsida; order Asterales; family Asteraceae; genus Scalesia; species Scalesia atractyloides. The sequence goes on along the minus strand of CAMTDV010000003.1, from coordinate 59,423,988 downwards.
TACATGGAGATTTAGATGAGGAAGTATATATGAAAATACCCCAAAGTTTCTCCGAAAGAAAACGAGACACGGTTATGCTGCCTCCACAAATCTTTCTATGATTGAAGCAAGCGTCTCGCAACTGGTACCAAAAATTTACCACGGTCCTTCGTGGTCTTGATTTTTTTCCAATCGAAGGCTTATTATTCCCTTTCATACACATGAAAAAATATGTGTTTGTTGCCGCCCTTATCTACTTGGATGGCGTCATCACATTGTGAAATGATCACATGAAATTCAACGAACCAAAAGATATCTCGACAAAGAGTTCAACATTAAAGATCTTGGCCTTTTAAAATATTTTCTTGGAATTGAGGTGGCAAAAAAATCTGACGGTTTTTTCTTAAAGCAAAGAAAATATACTCTAGACATATTGGAAGATAGCGGCATGCAAGGGTGTCGACCAAGTACCTTTCTCATCAAACAAAACCTGAAACTACACAAAGGTGATGATGAACCTTGGGTTGATGCTAATCAATACCAACGGTTGGTTGGGCGACTATTATACCTACAGGCGACGAGACCCGACATCGCATACACTGTGAATGTCCTAAGCCAGTTTATAGTGGATCGCCGCCGAAATCACATGGAAACGGTGACACGTGTCCTACGGTACCTAAAAGCTACTCGAGGTCAAGGTATTATCCGTCCATGAGAAGGAGGGACCATTCTGACAACATATTGCGACTCCGATTGGCTTGGGTATCCCAATACTAGGCGGTCTAGAACAAGGTATCTACTTCTTTTCGGAGGAGCTCCAATCTCGTGGAGAACCAAGAAATAACACGTTGTATCTCGTTCCTCCGCAGAAGCGGAATACAGAGCCATGGCCTCCACAGTCAATGAGGTTTTATGGATGCGATGGCTTCTCAAGGAATTGGAAATAGACCTCACGACCCCTACACAATTGTTTTGTGAAAATCAAGCGGCACATCACGTTGCAACGAACCCATCTGTCTCGAACGGACGGAACATGTTGAAATGGATTGCTATTTCGTTCGAGAGAGAGTAGAGTCTCAAGAAATCGTGCTCATGTACATTGACACCAAAGTGAAAATTGCGGACCTTTTCACAAAAGACTTAGGAGCACTATAGTTACGATCACTTCTTGGCAAATTCGGCATGCAGGACCTACATGCTCCGCTTGAGGGGAGCAAAGGTTTGGTCAAAGATGTAAAAGTTTGGGTGAAATAGCGTGTGCATGATTGTCTCTAGAACCTCAGCCTCGTCCCTTCCTTTTTATTAGTCATTTACCATGTTTAGTTCTTTGACTTTGTATATTTAAATTATGTATTCTTCCCTTTGTCATAATCATAAAATATTCAACTAAATATACTCTATACCATCGTTATTTTAGCACCCTAATTAGCTACTATGTCTGATGCTCCTCGTTATAGCATATTGATTTAGATGTTTGAGATCATTTTGCTTTTTGTCACGAACGATAGCCTCTCTAAGCATTTAGTTTGTTCTCATGATATTCGTTGGGTAGATGCATGTTTTAATGAGTTGGTATCTCTTTACTTTTGTCAACTTTATTAGTTGAAGTTAGTTTGAGAAAATCAAACCAACTGGTATCTCTTTACTTTTGTCAACTTTATTAGTTGAAGTTAGTTTGAGAAAATCAAACCAACCTATGACTTTGACAAAACAGACTTATTTATTTTACAAAAGTATTATTAACTTTTTTTATATTTTTATTAAGAAAATGTTTCAGCCAATTAGAAACATTCATTTGGCACACTTTGCCATGCTGGCGTATCAAATTTCAATCTTGACGCAACATATTCCTATCTAACACAACGTATTCATTTTGTGCTAGCTAGTCTATTGAAGGCCATGACCTTGGCACAACAACATCGATCTTCTAGTCATCTATGGATCTCCTACGCTAATATGTGGTGTAAATGCATATGAGGATGGATCGGTTGCGCTAAGAAACAAGTGTCATGCAATGTTTATTTGGAACTTTCTAAAAGTCCATACTATTTCGTTAGATTCACCAGGCCATTTTGGTTTTTTTTGCCAATTAGTTATAGTATATATTTCTTCTTGTTTGAAAAAAGTAAGAAGATTAAACATGATAGAATTAATTGTATGCCTCAGGTAGCTCACGCTACCCTATGTATCTTCTAGAAACATATGCAATTATCAAGTTAAAACAACTGCATTTCCTACCACCAACTAACAACAGTATTCAAACGCAGCAAGATGGAAGCCAAAGAAGGAGTTAATAGTCATTCTGCCAATGAAATTACATGCACAGGTTTGTTTAGTTCATGTAACCATATGTATATGCATGACTCATATCTTATTAATCTAAGTGATCATATTATATATGCATGATGTGTGCGTGAAGTTGCTGTGGCATGGGGTCCTGGGCAGCCTCTCTCCATACAACAAATTCGTGTACAACCGCCTCAGAAATTGGAGGTCCGAATCAAAATCCTTTTCACTTCGATTTGCCATACAGATCTTAATGCTTGGCAGGGCTTGGTAAGACTATATATAAACATGCACATATATATATATATACACACACACTTATATGTGTATGCATATGTAATCATTTTTGTCTAATTGACTTAACAAATTACTTACAGAATGAATCTCAACGGGTCTATCCTCGGATTTTAGGACATGAGGCCTCCGGGTAACACTTTTAGGGTAAAAAGTTACATTACTTTGTAGCAAACTTCCCGGATTATGACATCTAAAAATCGGATAGAGAGACTGAAATGGGTCAAAACTCGATTAAAGGAATTATAAATTTAAAATGATATTTGTTCTATATATTACATATGGATTGGGCTTATCCGGCAACGAGGGGCCTTTTGGGCCCTTTAAGAAAATTATGAAGGGGCACGACAAAATATCTAACAAAATTAACTCTAAAAATTTGTACTCATAATAATCATAGCATCTCGATTTTCAATAGCATACGTAAAAGCATCATTGGCATACTGGTAGTATAGTAATAAACACATGCGGCCAAGTACATTTGAAAAGTACTCCTTTGAAACAAATGAACAAACAACTACCTAAAAAATAATATGTTTAGTCAGTTGTCACATTAACAAACACTGTTTAACTTTTATAAACACCAAAACCTTAGTGCAACATCATCGCCACCTTTTTAACATGAAATACTTATCTCTCTATATGTATATGTGTGTGTATATATATATTTAAAACATTGGTGCTCACCACTTACCCTACTTTTGCTTGTTCGAGCCGTCCTTGAACAGTTTGGCCAAAACGTTTGTGTGTGTGTATATATATAGCATTAATTGGCGCCGACCACTTACCCTGTTTTTGGCCATCGGTGTATGAACAGTTTGGCCAAAACTGCCCTATCAACACACACACCACACACAAAAAAAATTAATACTACTACTACTAATAATAATAATAATAATATGATAATAATAATAATAATAATAATAATAATAATAATAATAATAATAATAATAATAATGATAATAATAATAATAATAAAATCTGAGATTTCTCTTGATAAGTAAATACTCAGGAGCTTGTTATTCAATTCTATGACATATTCCCATTATTTCATTGTGGTTCGATCAATATACGTAGGGTTCTTGAGAGTGTAGGGGAAAGTGTGGACATAAAGGAAGGAGACCATGTTCTTACAGTTTTTAATGGAGAGTGTGGTGAATGCACTTATTGCAAGTCGAAAACCACCAATCTATGTGCAAAGTTTCGAGTTGACCCATTACAAAGTGTAATGAGAAATGATGGGAAAACAAGGTTCTTAACTCAAGATGGAAAACCCATCTACCATTTCCTGAACACTTCGACTTTTAGCGAGTACACAGTCATGGACTCGGCTTGTGTCGTGACGATTAATCCAAAAGCTCCTCTCAACACGATGACCTTAGTTGTTGTCTCTCCACAGGTTGTGGTCTATATACATATTGATTACTTATTTTTATTTTATTATGGATTTATTATTTTAAGTTTAATCACAAAGATTAATTGTTTACTAAGGCGTTGGATCGGTGATCAATACCGCAAACATACATGAAGGATCAACGGTTGCGGTTTTTGGTTTGGGTGCAGTAGGATTAGCGGTAATACCTTGCCTATCTCTTGTTAAAATTAATATTAAGCTATTGTGTTTATAAACATGTGGACAAAAGCTATTAGCAACCAACTATATTTGTTTCACAACAAACTGTGGCTGTTATTAATGACAACTTTTCTACTAGTGTGAGGTGTTAGTTGTTTTTTATATGTAAGCAGGTCATACTATGAGCCAAAACAAGAGGAGCATCTACAATTATAGGAATTGACATCAATGATGACAAACGTATCAAAGGTATTACCACCGCCGTTTCAACGTTTTTGGAGGCGTTAAGCGAACTACAAAGTCGAGTCCCTATTGAATTGGTATAAACAAAATCAACAATTACGATTGAGATTTGAGACATTGAATAACCATAACGATGATTTTTCCTAATGTTGGCCATAATTTCGCCCAATTTGCAATCAGTTTCAAATTGGTTACTCAAAAGACGCCGCAAGTCTCGAGTGTTGGTGGGTTGCAACGCTGCTTTTGGATTCTGGAATGAAGCATGTGCGGATAGTGTGGACTCCTGTAGTAAAATCCTAAATCTTGGGCCTAGAAACGTTGTTTATATGGCCAAAAACAATTCTAATAAATGAAAAGAAAAAAGTTTTTGAAAACCCATGTTTTTAGTGGCCCTAACCCTTAGCCTAGGTTGATAAGCCTAACAGGTCGGCCTCGGATATAACGTTTACTCATTTAGCACATATCTACTCATAAAAGAAAATGAACGCTAAGCAATAAGTTGTAATCTCGATCGTTTTCATATTTACATTCGCCATCATCTTGAACACCAAAACCAACATTTTCGTTATACAAGATCGACATATCAGTTGTTATGCTGACAGGCCAAAAATTGGGAATGACGAACTTTATAAACCCAAGTGAGCTTACAACATCCGTACATGAGGTAAGTAACTAAGTGCATATGTCTGTATATATTAAAATTCTTTAACCTTTTGTAAGTTTTTTTTTATCATTTTATATAAAGATGATTAATGAGAATGTTTAAGGAATCTCGAACCGAGGCAGGATTCAGTCCTAGAAGTAAGGCTAGGATTTATACAGAGAGTCTTAACTCTGATATCATGTAAAAGTGAACTGGATTTAACTGAATGAATTACAAATAGCTAAACCCTCAATGTATACACAAAAGAAGCCAAGTTTGGGCCTAAGTGCCATATACTAATAAATCTTAAAAATAAAACATTAAAATCTGTAATTAACATATATTAATATTATTTTTATCAAAGACATACAGAAAATAAGTGAAATGACTGAAGGAGGTGTAGACTTCAGCTTTGAGTGTGCTGGAAATCTTGACGTTCTCCGGGAAGCCTTCTTGTCTACACACGATGTACATATATACGAATCTATGCATTAATGTATTTGTGTATGAGTCAATGTAAATCGTTTGGTATTTAAATACAGGGATGGGGGTTAACAGTAGTATTGGGGATTCATCCAACACCAAGAATGTTGCCATTGCATCCAATGGAGTTGTTCGATGGACGGACAATCACAGGTTCCGTGTTTGGGGGCTGCAAAGGGAAGACTCAACTCGCTCTTTTTGTCGATCAGTTTATGAATATGGTATGTAACCATCTTTATTTTTTTGTATACAAGTATACTAATGTATACAATGTGTATATGTATATCAAGTGTGTGTATATATAGCAGTATGTTTATTGTACATGGATATATGATTTAGGAGGACTTGAAGTTGGAGGAGTTCATAACACACGAGCTTCCATTCAACAAAATCGACCAGGCTTTTGAATTGCTGATTCATGGAAAATCATTAAGATGCTTGCTTCATTTTTGAAGCATACATAATACAATTGTTCAAAATAAGTAAGTGATCAAATTGCAAACCTTAGTATTGTAAAAAATAATAATATTTGATTTGGACCTTGTTGGAAACAACTCTTTTGTTATTTAAATCGCCTTGTTAGTTTGATTTTTCTGTTGGTAAATAAATTAGGTTTCAGGTTTATATGTTTTTGAGAACTTATAACACTTTAAAAGATTATATTTAACATGCAGGATGTAGTTTCTGTTTTAATATATATTGCCGCTTCATAAATAGGGATTTAAAGATGAAGAAAAAAAAAATATGAGAGTTGTGGTCCACTTTAAGATACTTAAGAACAACTTTATTGTGAATATGACGGATCAAAACTTAGCAGTCAATGAAATTAAAATTTTCATGTATACCTTACTATGAAATATCAGTCAAACTTGAAATATCATATTTACCTCTTTAACTAAAATCATTTCAATAAATAATCATTTTACTATTTTCATATTTACTTATGTTAACCTTAATATTTTCTATCTGCCCATCAACAATATCTTTCCCATAATAATAAATTTACAAGGTTATTAAATATAAGAGTTTTTCCTTCTATCATTTTCTTTTATATTTGTAATACAACATGCATGCATCATGTATGAAGAAACCAATTAGGCAAGCTTTATTAACAAGATAAAAGTGTAAGAAAACGGTTAAATGCATTAGTTTTTCATAGGTATCGAGGGATGTTTGGTTTAGCTTTTTGAAACAACTTATTCATTTATTGGTTTTTTGAGTTAAAATAATGTTTTGATAGATGAAAAGAACTTGTTGAAATAATTTTTTTGTATAAGGTGAAAAAATCATTTTGAAAAGACAGGAAACTTTGACTTTTTGAAATTCCTTATAACTTTTCATTAAATATTACCTTTTCCCGTATCATAAGTTCATCTAAACATTTTTCTTTAAATTCCTTTTAGATAAGTCATAAATCAATACGTCTTTTTTTCAAAAAATCCTTTTTAAAATAAGCAATCCCAAACACCCCCTAAAAGGCGAGATAAAAATACAGTTGATTCGCATGTATGCTTTTAAAAATATAAGTGGTGAACTCTACCAACATTATTGAAAAACTAGAGTGATGATGACTACCAGGAACGTCTTTAAAAATCCATATATCTTGTTCAATCTTGAAAATGTGTCCTTATGACTTAATGAAATATATAATGTAAACTAGTATTGGGTTTAGCAAACCTAATACCAATGGGCTAACTTCTAAACCATAAAATTTAGTTTATAAATGGGTCTATATAGAATTGGTGTGGATATACTATTTTAAAAAAATTAACATATATAACGGAGTTTTTTAAAAAAAACGTGTGCTCCTTAAAATCGCGGTCTCTGATAAGAGAGAACACCATAAAAGCCGTACCATGCTTGCTGAGATGATATTGGTTATCACTAGCAAATTTATTGAGACTAAAGGGATTATCACTATCTTCTTAAAAGGGATTATCACTATCTCTTAGTGAGATGTAGTAACAATGATCCCTAGGACGTAGAGCATAAGGTTTTAAAGGATACAAACTCTCAATTGAAGATAAAGAAGTGGGCGTAAGTGAATTCATTGTCTTCCCTTTTCATGTTATTTATTCATATTGGATTCTCCACCCTCACTCCAACAAATTAAGTAATACCCGCATTTATTTCTACATTTTATTTATAGTTTAAATTTTTCATACATCCTATACCCCACCTCTCTATATATATTTAATAAAAGAAAACCTACATCCCATTCTGTATCCCTTTCTTTCATGTATAAACAATCATGTATGTATGAAATGAACATTGCTATCCTAAATATAAAGAACGAGAGATAATCCTCTAAATTTAATTCTCAATTTGGGGAATGGGATGTAGTTTCATGTTAAGCAGAAACCGTAAATTTTCCTCACTTTTTTTTTGCGATGGGACCAATTTGAAGAATGTGTTGTGAGTTGAAGCGGTAAGATCCTAAACCTCTGTAGGTCGCGACTGAGCCTCCGAAGGATTGTTGGTAGATTTAAAAAAGGTGGAAACTCTTATGATCCAAATTAATAGCGACACTATTATTTCACTCATTTTCAATAAACTATTTTAATTAATTAAAGTCATTAAATACACACACCTTGCTTACCCATTATCTTCCTTAGTTGGCTTGATGTCAAGGGGGTAAGTTTCCTTAAACACCCTCAAGAATCTTGTGACAATTGGCAAAATTTCGGTAATTCTGTACAACTTGAATAACTATTACATTGTTTATTTACTGAACAACTTGACTTAAATTATAGTTTTAAGTTTTAAAAGTCTAGGAATTTAACCAAATCGTAGCTTCGTATGGAAATGGATTCATCACAATCACAAACATATAAAACCATATCTTAGACGAATGACAAAGACGCGAACACGAAATAAATATCAGAACTGGTTGCGGTACAGTCTGATATTTTAGAATTCAGGCATTAGATATGTCTGTATTGTTATACCATAAAAATTTTATTTAAAATACCAAATTGTCCAAGTCTGCAGCAAAATACAGCATTTTGCAGCAAAAATGCATCATTCCGCAGCACAAAACAGCAAATGTCCGAAAATCCAAAAATAAATATTTTTAGCTAAAGAATAATAATGGGTGTTAGAAATAGTATAAAACCCATATATAAATCTTATTATTTAAAGCTATACGATTTGTTCAGTAGAAACCTGACAACAAAGCCGGTACAGAAACTGAACTCAAAATGACAAATTTATTAGTCTGGAGAGTTAGATTAATTAACTGGACAATAAAAATTGTACTAGAATTACTATGAACATAAAATTTTATAAGTTGCACAATATATCAGTATTTTACCCGATACAAGACCCGAACTAACTTTATCAACCGAACAACGAAACAATAAGACTAGTGAGTTATTTTGGCATATTATAACATCGCTTTAAAATATTGGAGCATTAGTTTTTATAAAAACATATATATATATATATATATATATATAATTATTAAAGTATAAAAGTTTATAAAATTACATATCATTTATAAAAAAATAATTAAACCACCCCCCCCCCCCCCTTAACCTCACGGCAATATGGGGTAATTCCCCATGCCACTAAGGCTTAATGTTGTGTGTTGACAAATTGTGGGTTAAGTTGGTGTATTATGAGGTGTAGGATTGATCATAACATCAACACCAACAATTACTCTTATTCCACTTTCATTTCCTAAACACCAAACTCAAAGAACACTTCCATTTTTACTCTAAAAGTCGGCCAAGGCACCCCATATTCACCTTCACTTTTTTTTAAAATCCAAACACAAATAAATCAAGCTTGCATGAAGATCCAAGGATGATCTAAGGAGCTTACAAAGATTAGGAGCTCACTTTGGAAGCTTTAAACTCTTGATCAACCCATTGTCTTCATCTTTTAGATCATCCATAGCCTTGTGCTAGTAGGAAGATCTTTAAACTTCATCTTATATTTTATATTTTATAAAATTACATAAGATCATCATAAAAGATATTTAAAAACCCACTTGAAAAACACTAACAACTCTATGATCACTAACATAATTATGTGGTTTTCTTGATGATTTTGGATGATCTTGAATTTGTTATAAATTAGTAAACTTGAATCTTGCAAATTTATGAATAAAAAGATGGTCTAAACACATGCATGTTTAGATTAGCAAGATTCATTAACAAAAATAGTTATGAACATAATTTCATATATTAAAGATGATCATACAAGTATTAGATCACTAAATAAAAGTTATGATTTAGAAATTTTGTTTAAAAGTGATAGTAAAGTTTCCATTTTAAGAAAGATTAAAAACTATAACAAGTTAATGACATTTTTGTTGATACATTTGTATAATATTTGTCATTGATGATGATTTGAGTTAGAAAAATGATTTAAAACATGATTATAAAAACATGAGAAACTTATATTTTAAAGGAAACTATGGCAAAATTTTTATAAAAGTTAATCTTGATTAAGATATGATTAAAATAAAAAAAATTGTGATTAAGAACTTTAATCATGTTTAAATAAAGGTTTGGATGAAAAAGTTAAGAATATAATTACTTATGTTTACTTAAACTAAAAAGGATATATATATATATATATATATATATATGATAAAAATATATATTTTGAAATCACCTAATATGTGTACATCTATTTTTATATAAAACTATATATTTTGATCATGTTAAATCAAATACAAATATATATATAAGTGTTCAATTTTTTATAAAATAATATATCGGACAATTCGGACAACTTTGACAATTCGGACAAAATAAAGTATATGGTATAAACGAAACAAACGACAAAGACGAAACGAATAATATAGTCAACACGAACATAACGGTCAAAACGAACAAATCAACCGTTACACTTTATATTTACTAGGATTTATAAAATTCTAACTTATAACTAATAGTTTTTTTTTACAAATAAATTTTTATAAGTTAAAAACATTTACTAGTAAGTATTTTAAAATTTTGGACTAAACCCATTTTCATAAAAATTATATTGGGCTAAAACTATTTTTATAAAAATAATGGACAACCCCATTTATATAAATAGGTCTAGATAAGGCTCATTTCTATAAAATTAACTTTGGGCTAAGCCCACTTTTATAAAATTTACAAGTGCTAGGCCTACTTGTATAAAAATCAAATTTTGGGCTAAGCCCACTTTTATAAAAATTACATGGGCTAAGTCCACTTATATAAAAGATAATTTTGGGACAAAGCCCACTTTTATAAAGATATAAATTGGGCGAATCCATTTCTATAAAAACTAACTTTGGGCTAAAGCCCACTTTTATAAAATTAAACTTGAGCCAGTCAAATTTTTATAAACTATATTGGGCTAGGTCCAATCTTTTATTTTAACTTGGGCTAGACCCACTTTTACAAACCAATTGGGCTTAACTCACTTTAAACAAAATTAGGATTGGACTAGGCCCACATACATGAAATAAATTGGGCTAGGCCCACCCACATACAAGAAATAAATTGGGCTAGGCCCACACTTACAAAAGCTTTTGGGCTAGACCCATATGTAATGAATTATTAGATTAAGTTATTTACAATTAAATTATGGACTAGGTCCATTTACATGTAATCAATCTAGATATATATATATATATATATATATATATATATATATATATATATATATATATATATATATATATATATATATATATGTATATCAACAAAGAAAAACTAACAATTACAAGTATTAAATTCAAGATAAAATACTTGTACGAAAAATGAACGAAAGCCTAAGTGTCTAATAGATTAGAACACTTGTAGGTCGACAAAACGAACAAAGTATCAAGAATCGAATAGAGATTTGCACGAAACGCAAATCTGTGAGTTCATATTTTCGCTTTTATTTTAACTTTTTATGGTTTTTAAACGTGCGGGGATATATACATGTTACATATAGTATAGCTGGCAAAATGAAAATATTTAGATCACATGTGAATAAGGCTCAAGCATTACCGAGGAACAAGGGGATAGATCTATTGGGTTTGGGCGAGCCCCACTCTATTACGACAATAACAACAGATCGTATTAGAGTGCTTTTGTGTCTAAAACAAGTGTTTCAGACACAATAAATCGTCAAGGGTTGGCTGCCACCTTATTCGGCATACAGATTAGTGTCCTTGCAACACACTAATGATCTTACAAGTTTCATTAAGTTATATTAAACGAATTTATTATTTGAAATGTTTTTGAAGATTCATTTGATACGAAAATTTATGACATGAATTCACTAGCTTTTGTTGACGTTGTTTTCAAAATTAACATGTATTACAGGAAACTAGTGGATGGTCTTCGGTAAAATCTTGTTCGTATGTTGTGAAGTCAAGACTTAATAATTCATCCAGACTTTTATTATTATGTTTTATAAACTTATGTTTAAATTTTAAGTGATGTTATTAAACTTGTGGTATGTTTTAAAAACAAAAGTTTGAAATAAAAAGTATGGATGAACATTTTGTAATGTATTTCGATTGTCGTTTACTTGGTTGAATGCAACAATTGCCACTCTGCCACACCTCGCGCACGCTTCCGCTACATCGAAAATCGGGGTGTGACAAATCTAGCGAAGAATGGTCATGAAAAAAGTATGATCAAACTTGAAAAGATTATATAAATCATTAAAAGCTTGATTACACTAATGATTCTTGAGTTTTTACTAAAGATTCCAATGATTAGAGAAAGTGAGGTAGAAGAGAAGTGTGTAGTGCAAAAGATGGGAGAGAATGAGAAATTGAAATGGTGGATTGGGGCTTCTATTTATAGGCAGGCTAGGGCCAGGCACGGGGCGTGCCTGGATCACACGGGTCATGACTGATCAGGTGACCGGTTAGTCCTGATTCCCGAGACACGAGTCGTGGCTAGTCAGCATGGGTCATGGTCAACTTTATGGGCTCCACAAGATCTTCTAAATCTTCCAGAAGCTCTTCTTTGTCTTGTACTGCCGAGGCACGGGGCGTGCCTAGCTTTCTTTGACTAATCTTCGCATAGTGGGCTTCTTGAGGTGTCTAGTGGGGTCTGAATCTAAGGCATGTGGCGTGTCTGGACAATTCTTCTATTTTTCTCTATTTTTTGCCTGATTTTGCTTCCTTTGTTAATCTTAGATTATTTTGTCCTGAAAATTTAATATAAACCAATTTAAGCCTATTTTGAAATTTCATTAACAAAACATATAAAAATGGGTAATAATTTGATATAAAAAATGTGCATTTTTTCTCACATCAAATATTTCCACACTTGAATCTTTACTTGTCCTCAAGCAAAACTCAATAATATTTGGCTTATTGCACACCCAAGCTTCTCATTTTGACCAGTGGGTCAAGAACTAAGCATCTCCACTCCTTTCTCTTACTTCAACCCTTTTAATTTCGTTTTTAATTATTTAAAAAGAAACGTAAAAAGATAACAAGCATACTAAAAATGGGTAGTAATTTGATATAAAAACATGTGTATTTTTGCTCATATCAAGCTGACAATCGCCTAGCTCCAATCTTATTAAAAATTGAAAAAAAGAGTACAATGTGGAGCAGCTGATCGATTGCTAAGTGTTACAAAAAGTTGTGCGAGTATTCAAGTGTGTTTCTAGGTCGTATAACTGCTCTATTATGTATAAGCATGAAATAAAATCCTGACTGTGCCTCCGATAGATCCAGGATCTCCATAAGAATTGGTCAATTTCCAAGTGACGATTATTGCTCCACTCCATGTTCATTGACTTATTCTCTACAACCTCTTCTGCAATTTTTCGGGAGGACCTTGTCATAGAGACGTTAACTTCAGCCTTACCTACGAATAATAATAAGGGAGGACAAAAACAAGGATTAATAGCACCGGACCTCAGAATCCTTAATTCTGTCAGGATACTAAAATATCTAAACATTCGAAGATCCTGAGCCAAAAAAATGACCCCTAACAGGTTTCAAGATATTTATACGATCCATAAGCAGATCCGGGTTAAGGGTGGTGGCGGGAAAACTTTTCTAAGGTGAAATGTGGAAGTGCTATGTGTCCCAAATTGCAATCGTTTGTTAGGAAAGAAATTTTCTTTTTGTTTTCTAACAAGTGTAAAATAGACTTTATAAATATACTTAACAAAAAAAAACAATAGCGTTTATCCACTTCAAGAATATTAGTGTTATGTTTGAGTGAACCATAAGGATTATGGTGGCAATTTTAGAAAAGTGAGGGCTATACATGAAATGTGAACATACCATAGGGAGCACTTAAGTAATTAGCTCTAATTCATAATGTGTGTATGTGTATATATACGGGTTATAACTTATAAACAAAAAAAATCAGGTTATAAGTTAAACGAGTCAACGAGCGAGCCATTAATCCAAATAGCGATGGGGTTAACAGAGCAACTTACTTTGGCTAAAGCCTGGCTTGTTACAATCGAGTCAATTTCGAGCTACCTTTTTTCGAGTTTTTTTTCAAGGAAACTTTGAGCAAGCCTCAAGCTACTTGCTTGTTAAACATATAAGCAGCTTAAGCAATTTGTTACGTACAAGGGCAAATCCTAAATAGTTAACCGGATTTAAATCGGTAGGATGTGTAATTGAAACTTGTATTTAACCGCTACAGACCATAGGTTAGGTACCGGTTAGACATCTTGAACAAAAAACAGTTATTTTGGTTAGGTTATTAACCGGTTAACCGATTATGAGGCATATGGATGGTATGCGTATGTATGTATGTATGTATGTATGTATGTATGTATGTATGGTATGGTATATATGTAGTGTATGGTATGTATGTGTGTGTATGGATGTGGCTGTAATGTATGCTTATGTATGTATATTTATTTGTGTGTGTGGATGTATGGATGTCTGTATGTACGTATGTATGTTTTATGTGTAATGGTATATGTGGATGTATGATACGTGTACTTATGGTGTATGTATGCAGTGGCGGACCCATGATGTTTTTTCAATGGGGTCCATTTTTTTGGTGTTCAAATTTTTTCACAACCAAACGTTACAATTTTCAGGTCAATAGTTGTTAGGGTCAGGTCGGGGCAACCAATTAGTTTTTTTTTTCGAAAGATTATTTAAAACTTTTTTTCACGTTTTTTGTTGGTCGTGTTTATTTTTATTAATTAATTTGAAAATTTGGAATAATGTCAACATTATTGGATAACCAATAATCGTCTAAACCGGTCATCGTTTGGTCGTGTTGATGGCTTGGTTTATAACCATTAAATCGTCTAAACTGATCACCATTTGGGGTCGGGTCAGTTTTTATATTACCTTTTCGGTTGGTGAGTTTCAAAGTTTTCAAACCTTAATGAACGGTTTGGCTTGAACGTGTTGACTTTATGTTAGTTATTTATTTTTATTTTTTTGAGTGTTTATACAAGAAGTTTTAAGATGGATATCAAAATGTGAGTTTTATGCTCAACTTCCAATTCTAGTTCTTATAATATGTGAATGCTAAGTTTTATTTTGTTTTCATGCCGCTAAGTTTTATTTTGTTTTTCATGCCTTTTTCCTCGAACAGTTCTAGTTCGAAACACATAACAACTATAATACAATATATGACAAACAATTTGTTTTGCTAATAATAAGCCTCTTCTCTTCTATAATCGTATTAAGCACAATATGTATATGATTTTATGTTGTTGAAGAAGTGAGGTGGAATATAATAATTGTTTAGCAATAATTTAGTGGTATCTAAAGCAAAATGATATGGATTACTTTAAATTAGGAAAAAGCCAACAAAAAACAAATAATGGATATTGAACCCGTGATCTTTGGTTTAAAGGTAAGGAGTTTGCCACTCCATGATACTATGGGGTCTCTTGAAATACTTTTATCGGTCACATTAAGAAAAATGCATAACATTTCAACTACTTTTTGATTCGAAGTCCCGGTCCCCGACCCACTATAGGTGGGTCGGCCCCTGTATGTATGTGTTAAAAGGTATAAGTGTATATATATGTGTGTTTATGTAATTTCGTAAAGAGATTATTTTTTGTTTTCTGAAAATAAAAAGAGAATTGTATTGAGTTTATTTTTATATATCTAGTATTTAATTGAATTTCTTTGTAGATTTTTGAAACCGTTTATTAGACAAGTTATCGGTTAATCAGTTTGCATAACTAGTAGAATGCCTGTGCAGCGGGAGCGATGCATTGCAATGCGATACTTGTTTTTGTTAGTTTTCTTATTCATATTATATTTATTGTAACATTATTGTGGTAGATATACATAAAAAACGAAGTAATCGGGTAATCCATTTCATTTTGTTGTGCATGGTTCGGATGGTTGGGTTATTTTCCTCAACCAAAGTCATTGGTTAGTCTATTTTATTAACTAATTTGTTTTCGGTTAATCATTTCGGTTCATTCGATTAGACTGAGGGTTTTCTGATTGGTTCATTTAATTTTAGTTAATAGCAAGCCAAACTTTGGCTAAAACTTTTGCTTAGAAATATATGAAATTAAGGTATAATACATGAAATGAAGTATAAATATATTAAATGGAGATATAAAATATGAAATATATAAACTGGATGTATATAAACTAGAAATATATGAAAATATGAACGATTTGATTCGATTCAATTAATTTTGGTTAAACGAGAGTAAACAAAATTGATAACGATTTAGTTAATTCATACCTCAATTGGTTAATTCGGTTTTTAGTTTTCAGTTAGTTCAGTTTTTGGTTGATTTCGGTTCAGTTTCGTCTATTTTTGGTTTGGTTAGGTTAACGATTTAGTTATTGCTCACCGATAACCAGTTTTGGTTAATAACCAATAGGTGCGCGCGCGATGCGACGAGAAACACATACATTGCCACGGTATGCATTTTTCGGTTGGTTAGATTATTATTCTCAACCGAATCGAGGTCATCAATTAGTCTATTTTATTAACCAATTTGTTTTCAGTTAATCGGTTTGGTTTATTTCGTCAGGTTGATTGTTTTTTGTTTGGTTCCTTTAATTTCGATTAATAGTCAAAACGAAACTTGGGCTAAAACTTTTGATCAGCTATAAATACATGAAATAGATGTATAAATACATAAATGGGGTAATATGAAATACATGAACCGAATGTATAAATTGATGTTCGTGAATTGAATATATTTTAGAGCTATAAATTTTCTTCACACAATTTGGGTTTTAAAAATGGTTTTTACTTAAAGCTAACTACACACACAAAGGGCAAGTGTACCCATCAGGTGGCAGTATAGTCAGTCGGTAAGAACCGAATATCAATTCGTGGACTCGGTGTCTCAGTACTAAATCCTTGTTACTTTTAAACCTTTTTCAATAGATGAGTTGATTTCTTGATTTTAAACTTTCATGTAAAAATAATAATTAACTTACTAAATTAATAAAGAATGATAATTAAGAGAGGTCGCTTAAACTAAGTATCCACTAATAAACATATGACAACATTTAAGGAAAACTAATGGTGATGCAAGTTCTAGAGTCAACTAAGTTTCCATTCAAGGTTCCCTAGTTTTAAATCTTGGGAAAATTTTAATGAAACAACATTCTAATAACCTAAGATTCATTCTTTTAAGTTCACTTGCTAAGTTGATGTTAATATTTAATAATGAGTTATTTGTTTGTCAAAACTCCTAACTCTACAAGTCAAGGAAAACTAATATGAACAACACACTAATCACCCTAACTTGGTTTCAAGTAAGTGACACCTTCAACATGTTCTTGATATGAATCACAAGCATGGTCATGCTAGATAATAATCTTGGCCTAAATCATCAACCCAATATAAACACAAACTATAGAATCCATATAAACATTCATATGATCCTTCCAATCTAAATGCAAGAATTCATACACATAATCAAATCACCATTCTCATCATGTTAGCAATTACCATTCTTAGTTTCATGCTATGAATCATATCAACAAGTTAACAAGATTCAACAATCATAATCTCTACATGGGCTTTCCAACACAACATGTAATTACTTATGACCAAACATTCAAGAACAAAGACTTTAACCATGAACATGAACTCCAAGAACAAGATCAAATATCACCATGAAGCTTAACAAACAACAATCACCACATCTATTTCCATGTTATAAAATATTTATTAGCTTCAACATTGTTTAAGCAACATAAAAGTTTAGCCTACAAGGCTCATGACAACTAAATCAAATGCAAAATAACGTAAATTGTTCATGAATAACAAGTGGATGACTAAAGTTAAGACAAGATAAATGGTAAAATGAGTTGATAGTCAAGTGATACAACCTTCCTCAAGGCTCCTTCTTCACTCTACAAGCTTCCAAGACCAGAATTTTGAGAGAAAAGTTCACCAAAATGCTCCAACTCCCCTGCAAATGAGCTGAAACCACGTATTTATGCTACTGGAGAGTTGGCACGACCGTGCCACCTTTTGGCACGGTCGTCCTTGGTAAATGTCAGATACCTTTCTGAGCTGTTGACCATGTTTGCTACCAAATCCAGAAATATCCCGCTAAAATTTCCCCGAGGTGGCATGGTCATGCCAAAGGGTCGCACGGTCGTGCTCATCGGTAACGTACTCGGTAATGACCATTTCCATCTCGGAAATGAGCTGATCAGAAGCTGGGATGACACGAACACGGTCGTGCTAGGGGTTAGCACGACCATGCCAGTTGTTGGACTGGTCTGCTTTGCGCAGATTGATGATAGTGCTGATGATAGTGCCGGTGTCCGGAGGCTTAGCACGGTCGTGCCTATGGTTGGCACGGGCGTGCCATAACTGGCAGTTTGGCTGAAATGTACCATTTTTTCTCCAAAAGCCTTCGTTTCATCACTGGGCCGAAGCCCGGACTTGTATTTTCACAAACAACTCAAATGAGTATCAAGATCAATGAAAACACAACGAGTTTTTGCATAAATAGGGAATATTTGAGGTTTGAAAGATGTATAATTTTTTATACATCAAACATCCTCACACTTAAACTTTGGTTGTCCTCAAACAAATTTAAAATAAAGAAAAACTCTCTCTACGGCAATAATCTCAACTAGCATTATAGAAGCACAAATAAATAACTCGGGCTAAAACAAAAACGGACTACTCGACATGAAAGGAAACCAAAAAGTATGTAAAATATGATTATGAGCAATGATCCATCTTTGACATCCCTACAAGTTCACCTTACATCCTCACAATGTTCACACACACTTGGCTAAAAATATAAGAGAACAGACAATTCATGGAGTATGTTTAGAACACTCGATGCCAAGACAATGACTATGCGATATCATAAGCTTGTGTAAGGATAAAATCCAAACACTCGACTAACACATAACACAAATCAAGAGGTCTTGCGTGGGTTGTAACTTGGCTAGGGTTAAGGGTGTGGAAATGGATTTATAAAAGTGGTTAAAAACGGTTAAAGACTGACGGCTCGACTAACTCGAATCAAAGAAACACAAAAGTATACAACTTATTAATAACTAACCGAGAGCTAGCCAACGGCTTAGATATTCATCTCCCCAAAATTTCTCTAACAAAGCCATTTGAAAAGGCTTTTTCAACTTTGATTTTTTTAAACTCCATGCATTCGAGGGAACTAAGTACGTCTACTCAGATAAAAACTCTTAGCTATGAGGTTGTAACTAATAAATCGATAAACTATACAAGAAGGCTAATAAGTTAGTCTTGACCGAATCGGGTTTCAAACAAAAAAATGGGTTAAAAAATAAAAGGCTAATTTGGCTAAGTGGCGATATTTAGTGGTTAAAAAGAAATGAAAGGGAAAGGCTCAAATTGGTTTAACTAGGGGTGTGATTTGGGTGTAGGAAGAATAAATGGTTAAAAATAAAAGGTTTCCTAATGCCTCAATCATTTTTATTCTATGTATTTGCTTTGTGTTCTCGAAATGTATACCTAACACAAGTTCTAAATCGCAAAAGTCATCCGGCGCACTTAATCTTTGCCCGCAAAAACATGAGCAAAAATAATTCTAAAGCTATAAGGCTCAAAAATAACTCACGGAAACGAGCGTATTGGGTAAATATGCAAGGCAAACAAGTAGGTAAGTTGCTTGATTTCTCATGCTCAATTTTATACGAAAAAACAATTGTTATTAGATAGCAACCTTTATTTATTTATCAAAAACTTTAGTGTTTATATAAAACTTATGTTGATTTGATTATTCAAGAGAGTTTGTATTATTATAATTATTTTTTTTTCCGGACAACCAAAAACAAGCTTTAAGCCACCTCCGCACACTTGAATTGTACATCACCCTCGATGTACAACAAAAAACAAGCATAATGGAATGCAAATATAGTAAAAGTGGAGGAAGCGCGAACACGAAAACTCCCCTGAAATGCAAAAATTATAATAGAGCAAAAGAAGGCAATAAGGAGCATTCCTAACGAACTACCACGCCATCCAGCAACTAGCACATCATCAAACCAATACTGCACACTAGCAAACACAATCAAGCTCACAAGAAACAACCCAACCCAGATTTCCCTTGTCTTTGTTTATTAATGCAAACCACTAAATTAAAACATACGTATTTAAAGCAACAAGACGGAGGAATGTACAGACAGTTCAAAATGGCACACTCCTCAAACACAAAATGAAAACCAAAAGTACAACATATGTGGTAAGATCATGACCTGCCGCCAGATCCCGAGGGACCGGCATCATCTCGGCGGTCAAACCAGGATCTCCGCGTGAAGTGCGGCGGCGGCGGCTGTGTGTAGGGGTAACCGAGCGAGCTCACAATGTGTTGCTGTGAACCGAATAGCCAATCAAAGCTATGCCTGCTCTGCTCATAGATGTCCTCTAAAAAGTTCCCATGTCGATGCTGCTCTACACGGATCAAGTCCACATCATGCTGCACAGTCTGCTGGTCCAAAGCCAAACTGTCCATGCGTCTCCATAGATCAACTGACGACGGCTCATACGGGCCGTATGCACCCTGCTCAAACCCACCACCATAACCGACATACATGTGCTCCTAGTTTGGGCTTCCAAAGCCCTGGCCTAAATCACCTATCTGAATGTGAGGGTCTGCTCCCCCAGCAGCCTCACCTTGCCCGTGAACTGGGGCATCCTGCATATGGACGTCGTCGCCACCACCACCAACATTACCTCCCTCTTGATCACTATCCTCCTCAGGAAGCGGATCCCAAATCCTTCCCAAGCGATCAACAAGCTTTGGGATACCGTTTATCTTTCGAATCATGTGCATAGCTGTCAACTGCGCCACATCGAGAAGTCCATAATCATAAGCGACAGTTAGATCATCTAACCGCACCCTGTAGTATTTAGCTAACTTGGTGGCAAATGCACCTCCGCAGATTCTCGAAGTGGGTGTCGAACCAATCCCCCTGGTGTTAACTCGGCTACACTGACAGCTACGTTGCAGTTGGATCCAGAGATGATGCAATAAAGGTGAAAGAGGTCGCGGGTGGAAATGTTTCCAGTACTGTCACCCCGACCCCCGATGTCGTGAAAGATGGCACGCTCGATAATATGGTGCAACGGGTCGAGAATCCATGTAGCCTTAGCTCGTCTTGGGGTCCTATTCTCGACCCGGTACAGTGATCTTGGCCCAGAAAGCGGCTTTATCCGCATCAGCTTCCCACTCTTGAAGACTACTGTGAAAGAGCTCAGAGTCAATCTCGTCTTCAACGTACAACCCGAGTATCTGACCGAACCTGTTGATGGATTGGTGGTGCTATTTCCGTCCCAGACAGTAACTAACCCCAACCCGCTTTTCGTAGACATCCGGGCACGGAAAGACAAATCGGAACGAAGCAAAGAACTCGATGACTAACTCTACGTATTGTGGTTCAGCCATCGTGAAGAGGCGGGTCCAAGGTGGAGTCATCAGATCCTCAAACCGTTCGGACTGACCAAGTAGGTTGAGATCGACAGTCTGAAGCGTCTGCATTGGTTCAATCAAGTGCCTCCTAGCCACAACCGCTCCACTTTAGCAA
The DNA here is from genome assembly GCA_947069175.1 of Scalesia atractyloides. Lineage (NCBI taxonomy): Eukaryota > Viridiplantae > Streptophyta > Magnoliopsida > Asterales > Asteraceae > Scalesia > Scalesia atractyloides. Next base: position 59,402,535 of record CAMTDV010000003.1, on the reverse strand, counting down.
TGCAATACCCTTCCTTGGCATTGTTGCTGAACCTGAGAAATGGGTGATTCATCTGCAAGAGTGAACGACAAGATTAGCAGTTAAAACGCGAAAAACCTACAAAAACTGGGTTCTAGACAGATCCGCACGATTGTGCCAACCTAAGGCACGATCGTGCGTGCTTGATTTCAGCAGATTTTATGAAGTTTTCTGGGTTTGTCCTTCATTAAGTACGATAGTGCCACACATGAGCACTCTCATGCCAGACCACTTCTGGGCGAAAATTTGGGAGATCTGGAAATATTTATGAAGAGCACGATCGTGCCAACCTAAGGCACGATCGTGAGTGTTGCATTTCTGGGAAGGTTCTTCAAAATCACCATATGTTGGCACGACCGTGCGTGATGAATTTATGGGATTTCAAGCAGTTCAGTCACAGTTCTATGAAGAGCACGGTCATGCTAGGGTTTGGCACGATCGTGCGTGACGGAACCAAAACCTGCAACAGGCCCCAAAACTTACCCAAAACCCCGATTTTTTAACACTTTCACTTGGGGTTTTGTAAATCGGTCAAGTACGGTTCACGAAAACAGAAAAAACACAAAAAAGGGGCTTGAATCGGATGATTTAGACAAACCCTAAAAACTTAGAAAAACTAACTTGAAGAACAAACCCCAAAATTACCCAACAACTAATTAAGAAAAGAGAAAAATTCGTACTTGGATTGCTGATTGGGATGAAAGAATGACAGATCTCTTGAAGGAAGGAAGGAAGTGTGGAGGATTCGTGAGTGGTTTGTGAGGATTTAAGTGAAGAAGATGAAGATTTTAAAAGAAGAAAAGGGTGCCTTTATAAATTCTGCAAAGGGTACTGACACTAGCAGGTCTGGTAGTGCTAGAAAACCCTGTTGGTAGTGCTAAAATTTCGGATTTTTTTATAGGAGTTAGTTATTTCCCTAATTATTTTTATTTATTCACAAAAATAAAACCAAGGTAAAAATCACTTGAATTCGAACCACTCATGAAACACCTCCTACCAAGAAAAAGAGCTGAACTAACATACCTGAAGATCGGCGACGCATTCCAACATACCCCGCGTCCAGGACGAACCGCAACCTGAAAAAAAAAACTAAGCAAACAAAGGAAAAACAACTATCAAACCAAAAAACATGCTAAGTTCATTTACGAGTCTTCAGCTAGACTCACCACCCCGGATTCATTTGTTCTTGGGGGCGGAGGGTAACGTCCTCCTCACTCTTATCCACGGGACCACCAACATACGCCTTCAGCCTGTGCCCATCGACTTTAAACAATCGGCCATCCTCATGGCCTATCTCTACCGTCCCATATGGAAACACTAATCGAGTGTACGGACCTGACCATCGAGACTTAAGCTTGTCAAGAAACAACTTAAGACGCGAGTTGTATAACAACACATGATCACTCACTCGGAATTCTTTCTTGTCCTTCAAGCGGGAATCATGGAGCGCCTTAGTCCGTTCCTTGTATAGCTTGGAGCTTTCATACGCATCATTCCTGAGCTCCTCGATCTCGTGGATCAGTACAAACCTGTTTTCACCCGCAGCTGCCATATCAAGGTTAACTGTTTTCAAAGCCCAATACGCCTTATGCTCGAGCTCCACATGGAGATGACATGACTTCCCATAGACCAACTTAAATGGTGTGTTGCCTATAGGGGTCTTGTAGGCCATCCAAAAGGCCCACAGTGCATCATCCAGTCTCTCAGACCAGTCCTTACGGCTGGCGCTAACCGTTTTCTCCAAGATACGCTTGATGCCCCGATTCGTGACCTCGACTTGTCCACTTGTATATGGATGGTATGGCGTAGAAAAGCGGTGTTGCACACCATACCGAGACAATGCCTTCTCCAACTGAGTATTACAAAAATGTGTCCCTCGGTCACTAATCAACGCTTTAGGAGCACCAAAGCGAGCAAACAGTCTTTTCAGAAACCTAACTACCACCCTAGAATCATTGGTGGGTAAAGCTTGCGCTTCTACCCACTTTGATACATAGTCGACGGCGACTAAGATGTAGCGGTTGCCGAAGGATGTCGGAAAAGGGCCCATGAAGTCTAAGCCCCACACATCAAAAACCTCACAGGATTGAATGCCATTCTGCGGCATCTCATTGCGTGCTGAGATATTGCTTGCCCTTTGGCAAGCATCACAGGATCTCACAAACTCATAAGCGTCTCTGAAGATAGAAGGCCAGAAGAATCCAGCATCGAACACCTTCTTTGCTGTGTTGTTCGCCCCATGATGACCTCCTGTAGGTCCCTCGTGACAGTGGCGAAGAATATCCCTTGCCTCGTCACCATGCACACAGCACCGGATCATCTGATCTGCGCCCACCCTGAATAAATAAGGGTCATCCCAAAGATAGTACTTAACATCCGCAAAAAATTTCCGCTTCTGCTCTTAGGTCATCCCTTTGATCAGGATGTCGCTGGCTAGGTAATTTGCGATGTCAGCGAACCCTGGGGAATCTTCGTTTGTCTCGACCCGCATAAGAAACTCACGGGGGAAATTGTTATTGATGTTGGGCCCACGAATTTCTTTTCCCTCGTAATGCTCATGTCGGGACAAATGATCAGCTGTCAAGTTTTCAGCCCCTTTCTTGTCACGGATTTCAATGTCAAATTCTTGCAACAAAAGAATCCATCGTATCAATCTAGGTTTAGCATCTTGCTTGCCAAAAAGATACCGAAGTGTTGCATGATCCGTGTACACAGTAGTCTTGGAGAGGATGAGATAAGATTGAAACTTGTCGAAGGCAAAGACCACGGCTAGGAGCTCTTTTATAGTCGTGGTATAATGCTCCTGAGCGTCGTTCAAGGTCTTACTCGCATAGTAAATCGAGTGAAAATGCTTATCTCTCCTCTTTCCCATGATGGCCCTGACTGCGAAATCACTCGCATCGCACATCAACTCAAATGGTAATTCCCAGTCGGGAGCTACCATGATTGGGGCAATCACTAATTTCTCCTTCAACAGCTCGAATGCTTTCAGGCATTCGTCGGAGAAAATAAATTGGGCATCCTTCTCGAGGAGCTGGGTCATTGGACGGGCGATTTTGGAAAAATCCTTTATGAATCGCTGGTAAAAACCTGCATGACCAAGAAAGCTCCTAATAGATTTCACGGATGTGGGCGACGGGAGCTTAGACATAGTCTCAACTTTGGCTCGATCAACCTCGAGTCCGCCTGTGAAATCTTGTGCCCAAGCACAATGCCCTCCTTTACCATAAAGTGGCATTTCTCACAGTTCAAAACAAGGTTGGCTTCCTCCCACCTGGCCAACATCCTCTTCAGATTCCCAAGACGATGATCGAAGGAACTCCCGAACACAGAAAAATCATCCATGAAGACCTCCATGGAGTCCTCGATTATGTCATGAAAAATAGCCACCAAGCATCTTTGAAATGTGGCTGGGGCATTACACAGTCCAAAGGGCATTCGTCGGTAGGCAAACGTGCCATAGGGACATGTGAATGTCATCTTCTACTGATCCTCAGGATAGATGGGAATCTGAAAGTAGCCAGAGAAACCATCAAGGAAACAGTAGAACATCCTCCCCGACAGCCTTTCCAACATCTGATCAATGAAAGGGAGCGGAAAATGATCTTTTCTCGTGGCATCATTGAGTTTGCGATAGTCAATGCAAACTCTCCACCCGGTGACAATACGAGTGGGAATCAACTCGTTTTTCTCATTAGTCACCACTGTCATCCCTCCTTTCTTCGGGACTACCTGTACGGCACTAACCCAAGGCGAATCAGAGATCGGATATATCAGACCTGCATCGAGTAATTTGATGACCTCTTTTTTCACAACGTTCTGCATGTTCGGATTTAAACGCCTCTGATGCTGCACTACATGTTTAAAGTCCTCCTCCATCAAGATCTTATAGGTACAAAAGGATGGATTGATCCCTTTTATATCCATGATCTTCCAAGCGATCGCCTTTTATGCTACTTCAACACTTCAAGCAATCGACCCTTCTCTTCTTCCGACAATCCAACAGAAATGATGATGGCAAATGAGTCGCACCCTCCAAGAAAGCATACTCCAAGTGATTCAGAAGTTCCTTAAGCTCAACGGACGGTGGATCTTCAGCCGAAGGGCGTGCTTTAGGCTCAGCAACGCGATCCACAACCTCAAAAACCTCGGGACGTGGGGGAGCCTCGGACCTATCAGACAGGTCATCTCCCCGACTAAGTGGTCCACAGCAGGTGAACCAAAAGTCTCCCCTCCAAGTAGCTGTGTGCCCACAAACTCTCCCTCAAATGTGCCACGAAGATGATCACTCACGTACGTGTCAATAGTCTCGATAAAGTAGAGTGTATCATCATGACTCTGTGGATGCTGCATGGATTTCCCAATATCAAAGGTTACATCCTCATCGTCTACCCTAAGAGTAAATCTGCCGGTGCAGACATCGATCAATGCTCAAGCAGTGGCAAGGAATGGCCGATCTAAAATAAGAGGAACAGTTTTGTCCTCATCCATGTCCAAAATCACAAAATCGACAGGAAAGACAAACTTGTCAATTTTTACTAGCATATTCTCAACTATACCTCGAGGATACTTCACTGAACGGTCGGCTAGCTGAATGCTCATGCGAGTCGGCTTGGGCTCTCCCAAGTCCAGCTTAGCAAAAACCTCATATGGCATGCGGTTTATGCTGGCTCCAAGATCAGTTAATGCATTACTGACCGACAAACTACCAATCAAGCATGGGATAGTGAAACTCCCGGGATCATTCATTTTCTGTGGTAGTTTGTTCTGAAGAACTGCTGAACACTCCTCATTCAAGGTCACATGCGAAAGCCCCTCAAGTTTCTTTTTGTTAGATAAGATATTTTTTAGAAACTTGGCATACTTAGGCATTTGAGCAAGTGCCTCGACAAATGATAAATTTATATGAAGTTTCTTAAAAAGCTCACATAATTTACCATAGTGTTCTTCCATTCTCTGCTTCTTTAACCTCCCCGGATATGGAACGGGAGGGACATACTCTCTCACTGGCTCCTTGGGACGTGTTGTACTTGTTGGGTCTCGCCTCAGTTGCACCTCTCCCAGAGACTCAATCTCAATCTCCTCAACAATCTCGTCATCAATCAGCTTTATTGGAACAGCCGAAGTGACGGGCTGATCTTGCCGCTTCTCAATGTCATGGCCTTCGCAGTGGCCTTTGGATTTGGCTCTGTGTTGCTTGGAAGGGCCCCCTGTGTCTCTCAGATAACATCTTGGCAATCTGACCAACTTGGTGTTCAATGGTCTGCATGGAAGCCTTTTGGCTTCTCAACTCACTCTCGTGCCTCGTGAAACGACCGTCATACTCCTTAAAACGCTTTTCATTTTCGACTCTTTGAGAATTTTGACCAGCTAAGAGTTAACTAAACAAATCCTGCACACTAGGTTCATTAGTGAAAGGCATCTGCTGAGGCTGAGGTGTGGTATACCCTCCAGGAACTATGGGACGTGGAGCAAATCCAGGTGGATGCTAATTCGATGCTTCAGACTTCCAACTGAAATTTGGGTGATTCTTTCACCCCGGATTGTAAGTATTATTGTAGGGATTATGCGGAAGACAGTATTAGTTTCCCATAAAATCTACATGCTCGTGTGATTCCTCTCCTATATGAAAAGCGCCTACATGATATGCTCCCCCACTTGAGGAACCACTCGAGTGGATCTCCATCACTCGATCAAACTTTGAAAATAAGGCATCCATACGTGTTGTGATGGCGGCGAAATCGTTCACGTGATGAACTCCCTGTTGGGAATTCTTCCCCCTCGATGGCTGCTGTGTCCGATTCTTCAAGGCGCATTTCTCTAAAATCTTAAATGCCTCATTGGCACTTTTCGTGCCAATGTCTCCGCCTTATTATGTATCGACCATCATCTGCCCTTGACCATCCAAACCATGGTAGAAGATCTGACATATGTTGCCACTTGGGCAACCCGTGGTGTGGGACCTTTCTCATGTGCTCTTTAAATCGCTCGCACGCCTCATAAAGGGGTTGATCATCGTCCTGACGAAAATTAAGAATCTTGGTTCTCAACCGAACAGTTTTCTCTGGAGGGAAATTTTTCTGAAGGAACTTGTCAGCTAATTGATTCCATGTAGTAATAGACCCAACTGGAAGTGAAAGAAGCCACTCCTTAGCTCCATCACATATGGAAAACGGAAAGAGTCGAAGGCGTATTGCATCCGATGATGCATCACGAATCGTGAATGTGGCACAAACCTCCAGAAAACCCGCAATATGGACACTAGGATCCTCGTGATCCTTGCCATAAAACTGAACCGCATTCTGCAACATCGATATGGTATCGGATTTGATCTCGAAATTATTATTATAAATTGTAGGTGCATTGATGCTCGCAAGTAAGCCCTCAAGTGAAGGTTTTCCTATGTCGTTTAAGACCCGCGTTTCCTCTTCGTCTGCCATTTCTACACGAACCTCATGGAATATGTCGTCTCCCAATGCGTCTACCTCGATCATAGCGGCCACCCTGCGGGACCGCTCCCGCAGTCTCCTATGAAGATTGCGCTCTTGCTCCGATGAAGGCTCAACGGTTTCAGCAAGAGGGTTGAGGACATGCACGACCTGTAAGGAAAAAGAAGGAACACAATGCACTATATATATGAGAATAAAAACAACTAGCAATTAATTATCATATTTTCTTTTTCTTTTCTTTTTCAAATAATCATGCAAAGGAAAATAAAACAACTAGACAAAACTTTATACAATTTTCACAGGGGCTTAATAAGTAACTTAAACCATTCTCAAGAAGACCGAGTCCCCGGCAACGGCGCCAAAAAATTGATGTGCGTGAATTGAATATATTTTTATAGCTATAATTTTTCTTCACACAATTTGGGTTTTAAAAATGGTTTTTACTTAAAACTAACTACACACACAAAGGGCAAGTGTACCCATCAGGTGGCAGTATAGTCAGTCGGTAAGAACCGGATATCAATCTGTGGACTCGGTGTCTCAATACTAGATCCTTGTTACTTTTAAACCTTTTTAATAGATGAGTTGATTTCTTGATTTTAAACTATCATGTAATAATAATAACATAAAGAATGATAATTAAGAGAGGTTGCTTAAACTAAGTATCCCCTAATAAACACATGACAACATTTAAGGAAAACTAATGGTGATGCAAGTTCTAGATTCAACTAAGTTTCCATTCAAGGTTCCCTAGTTTTATAAATCTTAGGAAAATTATAATGAAAAAACATTCTAATAACCTAAGATTCATTGTTTTAAGTTTACTTGCTAAGTTGATGTTAATCTTTAATAATGAGTTATTTGTATGTCAAAACTCCCAACTCTACAAGTGAAGGAAAACTAATATGAACAACACACTAATCACCCTAACTTGGTTTCAAGTAAGTGACACCTTCAACATGTTCTTGATATGAATCACAAGCATGGTCATGCTAGATAGTAATCTTGGCCTAAATCATTAACCCAACATAAACACAAACTATAGAATCCATATAAACATTCATATGATCCTTCCAATCTAAATGCAAGAATTCATACACATAATCAAATCACCATTCTCATCATGTTAGCAATTACCATTCCTAGTTTCATGCTATGAATCATATCAACAAGTTAACAAGATACAACAATCATAATCTCTACATGGGCTTTCCAACACAACATGTAATTACTTATGACCAAACATTTAGGAACAAAGACTTTAACCATGAACATGAACTCCAAGAACAAGATCAAATATCACCATGAAGCTTAACAAACAACAATCACCACATCTATTTCCATGTTATAAAATATTCATTAGCTTCAACATTGTTTAAGCAACATAAAAGTTTAGCCTACAAGGCTCATGACAACTAAATCAAATGCAAAATAATGTAAATTGTTCATGAATAACAAGTGGATGACTAAAGTTTAAGACAAGATAAATGGTAAAATGAGTTGATAATCAAGTGATACAACCTTCCTCAAGGCTCATTCTTCACTCTACAAGCTTCCAAGACCAGAATTTTGAGAGAAAAGTTCACCAAAATGCTCCAACTCCCCTGCAAATGAGCTGAAACCACGTATTTATGCTACTGGAGAGTTGGCACGACCGTGCCACCTTTTGGCATGGTTGTGCTTGGTAAATGTCAGATACCTTTCTGAGCTGTTGACCACGTTTGCTACCAAACCCGAAAATATCCCGCTAAAATTTCCCCGAGGTGGCACGGTCATGCCAAAGGGTCGCACGGTCATGCTCATCGGTAACGTACTCGGCAATGACTATTTCAATCTCGGAAATGAGCTTATTAGAAGCTGGGATGACACGAACACGACCGTGCTAGGGGTTGGCTGAAGTGTTCCATTTTTGCTCCAAATTGCTCCAAAAGCCTTCGTTCATCACCGGGCTAAAGCCCAGACCTGTATTTTCACAAACAACTCAAATGAGTATCAAGATCCATGAAAACACAACGAGTTTTTGCATAAATGGGGAATATTTGACGTTTAAAAGATATATAAGATCTTATACATAAAAAATCTAGAAATATATGAAAATATGAATGGTTTGGTTCAGTTAATTTTGGTTAAATGAAGGTATAAAAAATCGATATCCGTTTTTGGTTAATTTAGGTTTCGGTTAATAAGTTTTTAGTTAACTCAATTTTTGGTTGATTTTGGTTCGGTTTCGGTTAACGATTCTGTTATTACTCACCCTTCACGTAACAAAAAAAAAATTATTAACGTACCAAAAAATTTTGATTGATTAAAAATCAGGGGGGGGGGGGGAGTTAGTTTTTTTATAAGTGGATAAAGTGTAACAACTAATTATTTAAAATTTTGTTAAAGAAGAAGGTTTAACCACTTGACATTCTGTAGCTATTAGTCTGGGATAATGACTAGTACGTTCGATTTTAATCATTTGTACACTAAGATATCATCTACTTGTACATTTTAATCTACATATCAATACTGACCAAGACAACTATCGAAATATCGTCAAAAATTAATAGGTCGTCACGGTAGTTTTTGATTTTTTTTTAAAAATCATAGTTTATAAGATATGACAAGAATACTAAAAGAATTATAAGTTTGTTGTAGGGGAGAAAATGTAACTAATTACCCATAATTATGTTAAAACTTGAGGATTTAAGTGATAATATTATGAGGGCTAAAATATAACTCTTGTTTAAAAGATCAATTTACTCTGATTTTTAGAAGTGTATTTATAAATTAAAAGAAAAAAGTTTTAATTTTTTAGGTATTTTAAAATACTCCTCCCGTATTATAATATAATATTGACAACTTAACCGGTATTATAAGTTAGAAATTTAAACTTGCTAAAACCGGTTACGGGAATAACCAACATGTTTGTACCAATTTTGACTGTTACCTTGATTAAAAAAATGTACATATCATCTTGGATTTCATTTCATACCAAACCAAACCCTATAATTACATAGTCAAAAAATGTATTGGGCCTAATAAGTTACAAAAGCCCATGAAAGCCCGTTTATCACCAATCCAAAAGCCCAACTCCAAACTGGTTTAGAATAGAAGGCGACGGACGCCAAGCCACTCAATATCATAACCCCGTATTCCAAATTGTTTATTATCATCAACATTCCGGCTACTTTCACGTCCACAACCCCCAAGAGATAAAATACATCGCTTACTTCCTCAATTCAAGATTGTTCTGCTCTTCTTCAGGTGCACATCCTCCAATTTCCCCCCTTTAATTTTCATCAATTTCACCAATCTTCAACGCCCTTTTCACCGATTTGCATAAAGTCACTTGCTTGTTTGTAATTGCGAACGAATTATACATGTTTGTACTCTGATTGATGAATAGGGTTACGGGTTAGTGGGGTTTTGTTTGTTTTTTTAGTGGGGTGTTATTAGTTTTTCTACTTTTTAGGTTTTGTTACTGTTTTTGGAGTTTTAGAGGTTGGTTAGAACTAGGGTTTTCGATGAAAAGCCGATCGCATCGTCTGCCGACTATATCGGACACGCCTGATGACTGGGGGGACGAGTCGTGGGTGGTGGATTGTGTTTGTGGTGTTGATTTTGATGATGGGGAGGAGATGGTTGATTGTGATGAATGTGGTGTTTGGGTGCACACCAGGTGTTCGAGATATGTCAAGAGTGAGAAATTGTTTGCTTGTGATAAGTGTAAGAGTAAGAAGCTTAGGAAAGAGAGTGAGGAAACTGAGGTTGCACAGTTGTTGGTTGAATTGCCCACAAAAACGTTGCGGATGGAGAATCCTTATTCCGTGAGTTTTCCTGCTCAAAATCCGTTTCAGGTGTGTTCGGAGATTCCGTTGGAAGAAAAGGTACATGTGCACGGGATTCCGGGTGGGGATACTTCGTTGTTTAATGGGGTGTCGTCGGTTTTTAGTCCACAGCTTTGGAAGTGCACGGGATATGTTCCTAAAAAGTTCAATTATCAGTATAGGGAGTTTCCGTGTTGGGATAACAAACGGGACGATGATAATGAAATTAATAATAATAATAATAATAATAATAATAATAATAATAATAATAATAATAATAAAGAGGAGACTGAAAAACATGCTAGTAATGGTGCGGATGCGTTGTTTTCGTTGTCGAAGGAGAATGGTGGGTTAAAAGCTCAGGTTAATGGGTCGGCTGCATTGGATATGGGCCCACCGACTACTGATACGAAGAAGCAAGAAGTTGAGAATAACGAGGGTAGGCGTGCGAGAAAAGAAAAGAGTTTGTTGAAACCGATTGTGATTCATACAGGTGACCATAAGAAAGACGATTTGAAGATGTTTAAGGACCAAAACCGGAAGAAAAAACCCAAATCTATGGAAAAAGATGAAGATTCTAAGAAGACAAGCGCTCGTGCATCTGATTCAGGTATTGCTTTTGATATATTTATGATTGCATACGCTAGATAATAATTATAAGTCATAATTATACATGTTTACGTTACTATAAAACTAGTGCCCACCACATCAAGTGATGCAAAACAATTAGAATCAAATGAAGGGAAAGGGGTTAAGGTTTTGAAGACTGATACGCAGAGTTATAAACATGAAAATCCGAGGGCAGAAGTGCAAACCAATCATAAATCCGAGGATTGTCTTGACAATAACAACCCATTGGGGAATGTATCTGTTGATGATTCAAGAATAAATTCCTTAAAAGAAGCAAAACAAATGCAAGAAAATGAAGGAAATCAGGCTCCTCCAAGTGTCGAGATTTGTAATCAAACGGAGGATGGCGTGACATCATCAATACCCAATCCTATGGATACTAGTACCGTGAAACATGAGGTATGTCACAATGTATTTCATATACATAAACTTTTAGTGTCGTGCGCTTGATATTAACACTCATTAATTTATAACCAGCTTAACAAACACTAAGACTAGTTTAACATAGCTAGATGATTTTTATCTACATATAAATTTGCACATTGCTAATATCTATGTAGTTAATATCAGTGATATATCGGTTATCGGTTTCCATGTATAATATCGGTGTCAAATATCGGTGTTGATATTAACGGCGATGTTGACTGGAATTTGACCGATATATCACTGATTTTCCCGATATTAGTACCCTTTGACTTAGTTCTATTATTCGTCTTTCTTCTTATTGCTGCTACAATTGTTAGTGTTTTGCAAGTTGCAAAAGGTTGATTTGTTAATGGTAGGAGAGTATACTGAATTGTTGGTGTTAAATTGCTATATATAAAAATTCTGCATGATATTAAAGCCACCGATATTCCACCGCGACAACATCATCATCATCATCATCATCATCATCAATAGCAAAGCTAAGGTAGGGTCTGAGGAGGGTAAGATGTCGACAACCTTACCTCTACCCCGTAGGAATAGAGAGGCTGCTTCCAGTGAGACCCCCGGCTCGATAATCTCACCACGATAACCTATATCTCAAATATCGGTCCTTGCATTAACTGCATAGGCTAATATTAGTGGTTAATTGGTTATCATGCTTATTATTAATATAGTAGCCATGAGATTCTGATAAATATTATGATCTGGCTGTATCATTGCTCGGAGCTGAATTCAGAATATATTAAATGCACAATTTAGAGCATCGTTTGCAATTTTTTCTATAGATAGAAGTTGTCTGATCATGGTTTACATTTACTTTGTTGCCGTTGAAGTGCATTTATCTGTAATATTGTTTTAATATTTTCTTTTAGGCTGGCCGTGATGCTGTCGATGATGCGAATAATAACGGAAGAACTTACAGTCGAAGTAACGGAACTAGGTCAAATAAAAACAATCTTGAAAAAGTGGACTCCGCCCTAGGTAGTGAACTCGATACAACAGTTGAAATAAAATCGGTAGAAAATAATCAGTCTCAAAATAATCTTGAAAAGTTTGATAGTTCCAAGAAAGAAGATGATATTGTATCTGAGAGTATTGAGGTGAAGAAAGATGACCTACCTGTGTCACAAAAGGTGCAAAATGCTGACAAAACCCCTGTGCCACACATTGATAGTACAGGAGATGAACCCGCCTGTGGGCCCACTCAGACCAAGATTCAAATAAAGGGTTCAGAAAGTTCCACTCGGGTGTCTTCGGAAGGCCAGTCAAAATCACATAAAGTGACACTTGTGAAATCTTCTGCTGGAAAATCTTCTTCAAAACTGTCTGTTCCCGATAAGGCGAAATACTATAACACAGATGATCGTAACTCGAGTGGCAAACAGAAAGTATCCTCTGATAATATTAGTAAGAGTAAGAAAGATAATAACGCTTCAAGTGAATTACTGAAAAATGGGGATAATAGTAATACTAGTGAGAAGCCTAAGAAGTTAGTGAAAGATGTTACGAAATCATCCTCTACATCTATCCTGAAATCGTCACATTTGAGCAAGTCTTCTTCACATGTTCATGTTTCCAAGAAGAACTCGTCTGATTTGAAAGATTCATCTGCTGACTCCGCGAATTCACCACGAAGTGAGAGTGGTGCGTATGAACTAAACAGAAGTACGTCAGAATTATCGGTAAAAGGTGAAAAAGCGAGTCAGATAAATCGACAACCTGCATCAAAGAATCAAATACCGAACTCTGCTACCTCAGCTGCGGCCTTAAGTGATGAAGAGGTATGGATTTTTAATATTTTGAAGTTTAATATATATCAAGGTATGATTTTTGGTTACTGATATGTTTCCGTGTAGCTTGCGTTACTTCTTCATCAAGAACTGAACAGTTCTCCTAGAGTTCCGAGGGTGCCACGTATGCGCCAAGCTGGCAGCTTACCTCAGTTGGCTTCTACTACACCTACGACCAGCACGTTAATGAAACGAACATCTTCTTCTGGAGCGAAGGAAAATGGCTTGGTAAGTTTTATTATTCACTTTAGATTTTCTTATAAGGTGCCAGTGATCTAAATAGGGAAGTTTTTTAATAGGTATCAAGAAAGAAAACCAAGGATTTATCAAATAATGGATCTAGCAACTCTCGTGAGTTTGATGGACCAAAAAATGTGTCGAACTCAAGGAGGGTTCATGAGCCGGTGAAAAACGGTTCAGCGAAAACAGTGAGCAGTGGTCGGTCTTCTTCTAGTGAAGCTAATGAAAACGCACCTCAAAATGCTTCGGATGAAGAAACTGGGGGTCCCACCCATCGCACTTTACCAGGTATGTTTGTATAAGTGAATTGTTTTGAAATCAACCGTTACTGGTGCCTGAAGTTCTCCATACGTTGTTTTAAATGTTTTATTTTTATAAATTCTCGTCCAAACACCATTCTTATTATAGATCATAAACTTCTGACACGCAATGGACATGTTTTTATTTTTGTCGTTTTCTAGGTTTGCTTGCTGACATTATGAGCAAAGGTAAGCGGATGACATATGAAGAACTCTGCAATGCGGTTTTGCCGGTATAGTTCTAAAGTGGAATTTGCATTTATTGTTCTTCTATTAATCATTTTACGTTTTCATAATACACGTCAACCTTTTTGTCCTTTTTCAGCACTGGCCTAATTTGCGTAAGCATAATGGGGAGCGTTATGCATATTCGAGTCACTCACAAGCTGTTCTCGATTGCTTGAGGAACCGAAGTGAATGGGCCAGATTGGTTGACCGTGGCCCTAAGGTATACATTTTACAACAAATTATTTCGAATATATTAATTATTTTTTAATAAATTTTCTCTTGTGTTCAAGACAAATGCGGGTAGGAAAAGACGCAAGGCTGATGCTGATGTGAGGAATCCTGAATCCGAAGACGATTACAGCACCGACAGAAACACAAAGGACATTGATAGCAACGACTTTCCAAAGGGAAAACGAAAAGCAAGAAAGCATAGGCGACTTGCGTTGCAAGGAAGAGCGATCAAGGATGTTAGAAGGAGACGCAAGGCTGATGTTGTTAGCGATGAAGTTGATTCATCTTCTGATTCTAGTGAAGAGAGTGCATACAGTGAAGAAGAGATGCAAGATGGAAGAACATCAGGCCCAAACGAGGCGTCTGCCAGCTCAGATGAAACCGGAACGTCATAGCATTGTTAAAAAATCCCCTTTTAACAGTAAATGGTTAGGAGAAAGGGCTTGTTGTATTGTAGCATTTTTTTTTTCTTTGTTAAAAATATTTGGAAGGTAGGATAAATGAGTTACAATTAGTGTGTGAATGTATCCAGGATGTTTAACTAGAGCTTGTACTTCTATTTGCACAAAGGTGGTTTAGAAACTTGTTAGATGAATGCTTGATATAATATTTCTAACCTCTTTCTTGATGATGTGAATGTTTTACTTGAATAAGATAACTTACATATGTTCACCAGTTGCTACTTCCTTTGATGGCAAGAAAATGTAACGTGCACTATGCTCGTGGCAGGTGGCTTGCCAAAATTTAACCTTCAAAAAAAAAACTCGCTCAAAAACGGCTTCACAAGCTGAGCTGTAGCCTAAGTAAACTATTTGTAGCCTAAGTAAACTATTTGTAGCCTACGAGTCCACTTACCATCCTAATTTTAAAATTTTAATATTACTTCTATTCCTGTTTTACTACATATCAAATATTATTTTAGTTTTAAGTGGGCTGGGTTGACCAGGAGTTAGCTCGAGTTAGTTCAAACTCAAAATTTTAGCAATTGATTCAAGCTAACTAGTTTAATTCAGCTCGGTTTATTTAGATCACTAACGTCATGTTTACTTACATTTTATGTATGAGTATTATTGGCGTTTATTAATGGAAACAATTATGACTCTTATTTTTTGTATAGTTAAACATGTTGTAACGGATATAATCAATACGGACCATACCAACAGGGACTTCGCTCAAAAAAAAAGGCCGTTGTATTTATCTCTTCTGTATGGATCTTGTAAACGTATTATAAATTGATTTTGACGGGTTAAACTCATAACTCATATATCAATTAAAAGAATTTTCTAGTTGATGATGTGGGTACCTTGAAACCCCACTCAGCAAGGTCAAAAACAATAATAATCCCAAACAAGTAATCAAGAACAAAAGGTATAAATTGAAAATATGAAGCCGGAAGCTAGAAGCTCTCGGCAGGAAACTGACACACATCAATAGTTGATGACCAAAAGCTAAAGTCACTGTACACATCGGGACTTGAACTCTGTAGGTCAAAAATTGCTCAAAAGCATATAAAGGTAACCTCGAGACACACAAACCTGAACGATTAGACTAACGGTGTTCTTTGATTGCATATTACAACAAAAAAACTATCTTTTGGAGTTGATCATGTACATTCTCTCTGCCATATTCTTGTGGCTTTAACACTAGTTTCAGAACAACATGAGACATTCATTGTCAATTAAAACAAGATCTATTTGTTAAATGCGCAAGACTATTCAATATATTGATTTTAATAATTTTCATCTCATGTTTTAAAATGTTTCATGTATCCTTAGACTGATCATTCTAGGTTAACGAAATGCATGTTAACGTGCCACATCAGCCTGTTAACAACCGGCACACTGCGTCGGTTCGTTAACAAGACGCGTTAATGGTGAACAAGAGAGAGAGTGAGAGACGTTGGGGTTGGCCCATTGTGAAGTTTGTGAGTTGGAGAATTCCAGGATAATTTCTCATTAACAAAACAAAGGTATTTATACACATAATACATCAGTAAAATAAGGAAACTACCTATCAGTAAAATAAGGAAACTAATTTACAGTTAATAACTGACTAATCACAATGAATACAAAATATATACATAATAATATTCGGTCAATATATGTGACCGCTAAGACACCCTTGCAGTCGAAGCCGTAGATGATCGAAGGCATAGACTGGATCTGAAAACTAGTGAAAAGCTGGCGGGGTAAGCCTTTTGTGAATATGCCCGCATACTAAAAATCTGCTGGAATGTGGAGAATTCCAATTGCGCCTATCCGAACCTTTTCACTTACAAAGTGAATGTCGAGTTCTACATGCTTTGTTCGTTGGTTTTGAATCGGATTTTCTGACAAATAGACTACAGACACATTGTCACAATACACTAATGTTGCTCAACGAGTTGGGACAAATAATTCCAATAGTAGATTGCGTAGCCAACTTGTTTCAACAACTGCATTTGCAACGCTCATGTATTCCGCCTTGGCACTAGACCATGAGATAGTTGGTTGGCGTTTCGACGACCACGATATAAGATTATTTCCAAGAAATACACAATATCCCGAGGTGGACCGTCTTGAATCCAGGCACCCCCTAGTCTGCGTCGGAATAAGCAATGAGATGTTGCGCACGTGAGGGAGTGATACATAAGCCATGATCAGTAGTGTCTTTTAAATAACGTAATACCTGTTCTAAAAACTGAAAATGTGAATCTCGAGGGGCATGCATGAAAAGACATATTTGTTGGACGGCATATGTGAGGTCCGGCCTAGTAAAAGTGAGTTATTGCAAGGCGCCTGCGAGTTGTCTATATAGTGTGCCACCCGGTAAGAGTTTGCCACTCGTGGCACTTAATTTCGATTTTGTATCAACCGGTGTGGCTGAAGGTTTGCAATTTGACATGTTTGCTCGGTCTAAGATCTCGGTAGCATATGTACTTTGAGAGAGAAATAAGCCGTTGTCACATTTGGTGACATGAATACCGAGAAAATGGTGAAGGGAACCCAAATCCGACATATGAAACTCAGTAGATAAAGTGGTGATGATGTTGCACAACAGGTTGGTGTCAGATGCTGTTAAAATAATATCGTCCACAAAGTAATAAATAAGTCGTTTGGGTACCTTTTCGATATACAAACAATGATATGTCGCTGATGGTGCTTCGAAAACCGCATTTGATTAAGTATGTAGCAAACCTGTCATACCATGCCCTAGCCACCTGTTTCAACTCGTATAAAGATTTAGTCAACCTTCAAACATAATTAGGATGTCGAGAATCTGTTAAACCCAGGGGTTGAAACATATAAACGGTTTCATGTAGGTCACCGTGAAGAAACGCATTCTTAAAGTCTAATTGGTGTATCGACCAAGCTTGTGACACCGCTAGACTGAGGACCGTACAAATGGTAGTGGGCTTTACCATCGGACTAAAAGTTTCATCACAGTCCACACCAACTTGTTGGCTTTTACCATTAACAACCAATCGAGCTTTGTATCATTCTAATATTCGGTCAATATATGTGACCGCTAAGAAAGTTTAGCCCTTGGTTTGGGTGGGAACTTGGGTTGGTGTTTGAATTTTTTGTTGCAGGTTGTATGTTTTTACTGTTGGGTTTAGGTTATTTTTTGTTGTAGGTTAAAGAAGAAAAACCAAAGGGCGGTTATAGGATTTTAAAAAGATTTTGAAGTTTCGACATATTTAGCCTCTCTGGTTTGTATAGTTTATAAAGTTTAATAAAAACTTTTAAATCTAAAAATCTTAATGTAACCTTTCTTATGGTTTTTAATATTGATGTTATTTTTAAAGTTTGTTTTACATTCTATAAAGAATATTTTATAAACGAAAAAGAATAATAATGGTTAAATGATTACAGTTAATTAACCCACCATATCCAATTCACAAAAAATTTAGTTAATGGAACTGTGCTGCGTTGGCACTGACTTTACAGGAACTTTTCTTAGTTCAGTACAGTATCAAACTACATATATTATAAAAGACAAAATCAGTAGAACCAATCAGTGGTTACCACATGTAATTCACCTAACAAATCACTCACTTCTTTTGTCCTCTCTCTCTCTCTTTTTTTTCTAAAGTTTTGCACCATAGAGCCCCGAGGCTTTTTGTTATTATTATTTTTTTTGTACATTTACTATTTTCAAACTAAGATATTCATGCATAGAACAAATCTCATATTTGATTTGTTTAATTAAAGAATTTGTTAGTATGCAACTAACAACATACAAATATTGTATAAAAAAGTTTTTTGGAAGCTCAAAACAACGATCCTCAATTGTCGATAACTTTTTCAGGTCCTCCGTTATGGGTGTTGAGATGAAGGGATTGAGAGCCACCTAGCACCGTCGGAGGCCGGGAGCCTTGGGTGACTCCCGATCGTCCTAACCCTTAAGTGATTCCATATATTATTATTTAACCACATTCATTCCATAACTTAACTTTCTAATCCCATTTGTATTTTTATTTATTTTTAATCACGTTAATTATTCCAATCGTCCAAACATTAACTGATTCCCACTTGTATATTATTATTATATTATTATACATTGTACTTATACATATTAATAGAAACTTTGGATTAATAGTGAAATACTAATATTTTATTTTTATTAATGATATTGAAGATATATTATTTTTTATTAACATTAAATAAATATCAAAATTAGTATGATGTTTTTATTATTCTCTAACTATATTTAGTAATAGTATTTCAAACTAACTTCGGAATATTATTGTTCTTGTTTTTACTTTCGATAAACTGACTTGATATCGTTATCATACCGAACCGTACCAGAAAAACATCGATACCGATACTTGTATTCATATTAATGATATTCAGTTTTGATAAATTTCATTCATACAACTTTGTCTGTGATGATAAATAAATATCGGTACCAATTTCTTGACAATCTGAACCAATCGATATCCTTTGAATAACATCAGAGCCGATACCGGTGACAGTGTTCATTTTTATCATTTCTGACCGAGGTAAAACACGTGTTGATTTCTATACCAAGTGCATGCATCATACCAATGCTGCAACGAATCAAATCAATACCCATCGAATGCTCGCGATAAACGTAGCGCCGCAATGCGCAGACAAATAACCTAGTTTGTATTATTTGAATATGGAAATATATGTATAGGAAAATGTTTTAACTCTTAAAAATAGAAAACCCTAGAAAATGTACTAAATGTACTCCAATTGACTTCGTTCTAGTGGCATTGTAACCGTCTCGTCGAACTTAGAGACCTTTGATTTTAGGTTTTCGTTTTTCTATTTTTAGCTTATAGATTTTAAAGCTTTTGTTCAAGTCAATGTATCTTTTTATTTGGCAATATGTTTTTTTTTCATCATTATGTTTTTTGCGATTTATTGTGTCTTTTTTCTTTAGCATTGTGTTTTATTCCTCAACATGGTATCATATTTTGTGATCTATTGTATTATATTTTGTAATCAATGGCTTCTTTATACCTTTCTTATATTTAGGAGACTTAGCATGATAATTTTACCATGTATGTGTATAGATGTTTTATAAAATTCTTCTATAACTTATAAATATTACACAATAATATTAATAATAATAAATAATATGTTTCAAACTCATTATTTTGATTATGACATAATTTATTTAATAGATTATTCTAGTTTCTTGCTAGAAATCCTTTTAACTAAAATTCAATTATGTCGTCTAAAAAGATAATATTAAATTTTTAATACATTTAATCAGTGTTGTAAAATCGCGACTAGGCGGCGATTAATCACTAGTAGGCTGGTAACTGAGTATTTTTCGTTAATCAGTCCATTAATTGCTAGTCGGACCTAGTCGGCTAACCAAAATTCGGCGATTCCGACCAGATTTTGGCAAAAAACCTGTATATTCCGGCCAAAACCTCTAAATTCTAGTCAGTTTCCAATCAAACCATGTGACTTCCAACAATTAATCTTGTATACTTAGAAATATGAGTTGAGTAAGAGTTAAAAATTAGCTACTTAAAATATTTACATATGAATATGTATATATGTATATATAAAATTGAAAATTACATACCCAAAAACCCGATCCGATTAATTCCGAGTAATCGCTAGTCCCCACCTCGCCGGCCGACTAGCGAGTTCTCCAACCTTGCATTTAATTACATGTATGTATGTTGTTTGTTATTTTTTTCTTTTTCATTAATTAACTTCAAAATTTAACTACATAAAAATTGTTATTTTTTTAAAATTTTTATTTACTTTATTATTTGATTAAAGTTCATTTATTATTTAACGTATTTTTTAAAATTTCATATGTTAAACTTTCTTTTCTCTTCCCGTGTTATTTAAGTAAATTCATTCTAACTATTCATAATACTTGTGCATATTTTAATTTCATATGTTAATTTTCCTTTTATCCTTATTCTTGAAATAATTTCTTTATATTTATTTAAAGATAACTGGGTTTATACAAATTTAATTTTCGTATTATCTCTTTTTATTTTGCTACATAACAACCAAATCTATCACAAAAAACCCTACTGTGAATTGCAAGGAGCCCTACTAGTTATATCAAATTATTAAAATAATAAACATGCATGTTATTATTAGATACACCATTTAAAAAATAACACTAAATTGCATCATGTTCCAACAACTTTCAATTAACAGCATGGTCAACTCTTCCTCCTACCTTTGTTTATTCCCTCGTTATTTGATGATGCTCCCATTCCACAATAAATAAAAAATAAATAATTAAACTTTTCATAACAATATCCATCCCACAGCCGACAACAACATGATGCTGATTCTGATTCTGATATCAACTCTTTCCTGCATAACAAATAAAAATGTCATCATCGCTTCAATTTCTGAATATCATTTCAAATTTGAATTTATCTATCTATCTATCTATCTATCTATCTATAGCCATGGCGTGATATTTTTTTTCGCATAGAATCAACATTTCAATCCATAGCGTATAGCGTAGGCTGATGTTACCAGGCGCTATGACTACCTACAGCGCCACGTGGTCTTATGGAGGGACTTATAAGTAAACATACCGCCGATGAAATAGGCATATACCCATCGGAGGGATTCTCCGGCGGAAAGTTAAACGGCGTCGAAGGCGTTCCAGAGCTATTATGACTAGAACTACCACCACCGGAGCTCCCCGAAAACCCGAGATCATACGCCGGAGTTCCATCATGCTAACCATAATTCCTCTCCGAAGTCGGTCCGGGCTTCAAATTCTCATTAAACAGAGCAAAAACAAAGATATCAAACTCATAATCCGGCATCGCCGGAGTTCCTTTCTTCTGCTTCATAATCTTCAACAAACATCCGTTATACTTCTTCGCATTCTCCGGCGACGCTCCGGCTTCGTTTTCGTCTCCTTTCGACGGCCAACCGGTCTCCGATATCTGAATCGGAACATCTTTGTGACCCAGTTTACACAAAGCAGCATACGCCGCATCAATTTGCGCAAACAACATGTTATCGTACCGCAAATTGTTACTGGAATCGATAACTCCAGCGTTAGGTTGAAACAAAACGAAATCTAACGACACGTCCTTAGGGTTTCGCTCATACGCGAAGAACGGATACGCGTTTATTAAAAACGGCGAACACGTTTTCGCTAAAAAATCCAAAACAGGAGACATCACTCCATTTAAATCCTCCCGGAAAGTTCCAGAAGACGGAGGATATGACGTTTCCATCACGGAAAGTGAGTGTGCCGTGGTAACTTTTATCTTCTGGTCTAGGTTAAACTTAACCAGAGCAGAATGAATATTCTTTATCGCCGGAAGTAAGCAGCCGGAAAGTGACGTGTCATTTGACGTCAGCACTTCGTTTCCGACGGCATTGAGGTGATTTTAGTAGCCGGAAGATGCGGTTTAACGTTGCATTCGATCCAGTTTTCCGCAGCGGATGAATCTTGTAGTTTTGTTAGGTATT
Source organism: Scalesia atractyloides (assembly GCA_947069175.1). Classification (NCBI taxonomy): domain Eukaryota; kingdom Viridiplantae; phylum Streptophyta; class Magnoliopsida; order Asterales; family Asteraceae; genus Scalesia; species Scalesia atractyloides. The sequence goes on along the minus strand of CAMTDV010000003.1, from coordinate 59,380,481 downwards.
CGTTGCCGATGCCGACGGTGAAAGCGATGCCGGTGTTGGCGAACGCTTTGAGGACGGTAGGGTTTGCATCGTAGAGTTTGACTTTGTTTGCACCGGTGGATTTGACTAAGGGGACTGCTTGTTGTGTTGAGGGGAGGTTGTTGGCGATTTGGCCGTAGTTGATGCCGATTGAGGTGGTGGGGGAGGAGGAGGACGGCGGAGATGTGGAGGAGATGGGTGGTCAACTGGTGGTGATGTTCCATGAGTGTGTGTACTGATAAGTTTAGATAAGTTGAGTGTCACCGACTGGAAGGGATGATGGACCAGATTCTCAAAGTGGTAGAAGTTACAAACACATTCCAGCCTTGCTTTTACAATTTTGTTTAATAATAATTGTGATTTGAAATAATAATTGTGATTTGAAATACATGTATAACATGTGAAAGTTTGGGTGTGAAAAAACTGAAAAGAGAATCTTATTTTAATTCTAATAATAATGTGAATTTGGTTTTCGGTTAAGTAAGATGTTAAAAATTGTTTCTAAGTTTAGGTAATTTTTTAGTTTAAAAATAATTTTTTTATATGAATCCTTAAGATTTTAGTTTTTTGTCATTTTCATCCAATTAGTAATTTGAGTTAGAATTTTCTCTTCGTTTTCCTCATTTAAATTAAGGGTATAATCATCATTTTATGACATAATATATTTTAAGGAAATGAGGAAAACGACAAAAAGGAGAAAAATTAACAAAAGATTCTAACTCAGTTTGTCAATTGGATGAAAATGACAACAAAAATAAAACCTTAGGGCCCAGATACAAAAAGTTTCATTTTCTAATGAAGTGGCCTAAACTCATGAACCTTTTTGGCATTTTACTCGTTTTGGGTTTCATAAATTTTGCTTATTCAGATAACTGAGTCGAATTCAATTAAATAAGAACCGGTTTAATCGGATAATTGAACCGAACAAAACGCATAAATCAGTTGAATTCGGTTCGGTTAGACACATTACTGATTCGAATTAGTTCAGTTTTTGTTTAGGGTCGATAAAATTTCAAAACCGAATAAACCGATAAACACTCAAAAACATAAATAAAGCATTACCTAAATGTATTTATTCAGTAATTATGAAAAATGCATATAAAGTATACATGTTACGGTATTCCATATGATTATATTCTTAACTATACATATATTTTTTGTACTATGTTTTCTTTTGAACCACAAAAATTTTAAACAAGGGTTAGCAAGGTGCTAGAATGAAAACTTAATGTGCGTGAATTAAATATAATTTTATTTCTATATTTTTTTTTCACATAAATTTAGTTTAAAAACATGGTTTTTACTTTAAAACTAACTACACACAAAGGGCAAGTGTACCCGTCAGGTGGCAGTATAGTCAGTTGGTAAGAACCGGATATCAATCCGTGGACTCGATGTCTCAGTACTAAACCCTTATTACTTTTAAGCCTTTTTCCATAGATGAGTTGATTTCTTGTTTTAAAACTATCATGCAAAAATAACAATTAACTAACTAATTCAAAGAAGAACGATAATTAAGAAAAGTTGCTTAAACTAAGTATCCACTAATGAACATATGGCAACATTTGAGGAAAACTAGTGATGATGCAAGTTCTAAAGTCAACTAAGTTTCCATTCAAGGGTTCCTACTTGTATAAATCTTGGGAAAATTATAATGAACAACATTTTAATCACCTAAGATCCATTCTTTTAATTCCACTTGTTAAGCTAATGTTAATTTTTAATAATGAGTTATTTGTTTGTCAAAACTTCTAACTCTACAAGTTAAGGAAAACTAATATGAACAACACACAAATCACCTAACTTGGTTTCAAGTAAATGGCACCTTCAACATGTTCTTGAAATGAATCACAAGTATGGTCATGCTAGATAACAATCTTGGCCTAAATCATTAACCCAACACAAACACAAACTATAGAATCCATATAAACATTCATACGATTTTTCCAAATCTAAATGCAAGAGTTCATACACATATTCAAATCACTATTTTAATCATGTTAGCAATTACTATTCCTACTTTCATGCCATGAATCAAATCAACAAGTTAACAAGATTCAACAATCATAATCTCTACATGGGTTTTCCAACACAACATGTAAATACTTATGACCAAACATTCAAGAACAAAGAATTTAAACATGCATATGAACTCCAAGAACAAGATCAAGTATCATTATGAAAATTAACAAACAACAATCACCACATCTATTTCCATGTTGTCAAATATTCATTAGCTTCAACATTGTTTAAGCAACACAAAAGTTTAGCCTTCAAGGCTCATGACAATTAAATCAAATGCAAGATAATATAAATTGTTCATGACTAACAAGTGGAATACTAAAGTTTAAGACAAGATAAATGATAGATTGAGTTGATGATTAAGTGATACAACCTTCTTCAAGGCTCATTCTTCACTCTTCAAGCTTCCTAGACCAGAATCTTGAGAGGAAAATTCATCACAATGCTCCAACAACTCTCTAAATGAGTAGAAATCACGTATATATGTTGCTGGAGAGTTGGCACGACCATGCCACCCTTTGGCACGGTTGTGCTTGGTAAATGACAGACACCTTTTTGAGTTGTTGACCACGTTTGCTACCAAATCCGAAAAGATCCCGCTAAAATTTCCCCGAGGTGGCACGATCATGCGAAAGGGTGGCACGGTTGTGCTTATCGGCAACATACTCGGCAATAACTGATCTGATCTTGGAAATGAGCTGATCAGAAGCTGGGATGATACGAGCACGGTCGTGCTTGGGGTTAGCACGACCGTGCCAGTTGTTGGACTGGTTTGGTTTGCGCAGTTTGATGCTAGTGCTGGTGACAGTACCGGTGTCAGGAGGCTTGGCACGGTCGTGCCATATCTGGCAGTTAGGCTGAAATGCTCCATTTTTGCTCCAAATTGCTCCAAAAGCCATTGTTTCATCACCAAGCCGAAGCCCGGACCTGCATTTTCATAAACAACTTAAATGAGTATCAAGATCAATGAAAACACGACGAGTTCTCGCGTAAATAGGGAATATTTGATGTTTAAAAGATGTATAAATTCTTATACATCAATAACCAAACTTTAGATGGACATACACCAAGAGTTCCAATCAAAGGGTTGGTTACATCTGATTTTTCTAACCATAATCTCTATTGTTAAATTATTTGTTATGGAGTACTTTGTCATCCCTTACCTTTCAAATGTATCACCAAGATGTTATAATAAGAGTAGAATAGTCTAATTAAAGGACTTGGATCCATCCAATGTTTTTTGGAGAGGTATGGTCCAAAAACCCCGTGTTTGCGTAAGATACCATACCCTCATAATGATATAGGTCATTTGGATAACCGTGCGCGCTACGCGCAACGATATGCCAACCTTGATACAACAGGTTGCTTAACAAACGACAAGTTAACCCTGAACTCCCAAAACCTTGCGCTAATCAAACAAGCTTCTAGCTGCGAACTCCCAAAACCTTGCGCCGACTCCCCCTTTTGGGAGTTGCACAAGGCCAAGACTAAGATGAGAGCAACTCATAGCCTTGAGAACAAAAGGACTTGATCCCTACAAGGTCACGCTGGCCAAAAAGCACTGATAAGGCCACGCGGTAAGGAGAAGCGCAAAGAGGCATTGCTCAAGTACAAAGGTACAAAGTGGCAGAGCTGTGACCCAATAACCACTCGGCAGGTTGTGCCAGAACACGTTACATGATGAGCAGTCGTGCAGTGGACAAAAAGTACGCAAGGATGTACAAGTGCACCAACGAGCTCACGCCAGCGACTGTCACACGATGTCCAGTAACGACTGATGACAGGCCCGACAACAAGGACAACTGCCAGGACACGTGGCCCCATCCACCGTGCGCCAAACGCCCCTTCTGCCAGAGACCATTAACGGTCGTAACAGAGGAGACAGAATGGACATTCCTGGTTGTCGGTTCTAGGCCCAAGGCCCATCAACCCATCTCCTACGCACATCTTTCCGGCTAATAACTAAGGATTGCACCTTGAGGTAAACCACACTGTTTCTAGCTCACTCTCTAATCACTTGCATTATCCTTTGCAATTATAGATACTTATTCTCACGCCGGAGTGTGGTCACGGAGAAAACCCTCCCCCTTTTCTCCCGTGACGAGACTAACGGTGTTTTCAGTTTTGTAGTAAGCTTGAACCAAGATCATATCGAAGAGAAGAGTAGAGATAACCTTTATATGCAGAGACTTTGTACCAGAACCTAGATATCTCCGGATATAGTTTGGTCCAGTGTTTCTTCATTGGCGCTATCCGATTTTTTCTGTTCTTACACCTTTGTCTCTTGTTTGTTTTCTCTAAATCCCATTTTCAATGGCTGACAGTCCATTAAGTGTACCATGAGGTCCTCTGGCCGAGGGCAAAAAACCAGTATGTTCCTCGGACTGACGGACAAGTGGAAGAAGGATTTTCCAAAGACGCTGGTGTCACCATGATTCAGGTCATGTGAATATCCCGGTGACTCCTAGAATCTAAGTTGAAACTCCTTTTGTACCAATTACATCAATATTACCTCCGGATGAAACTCCAATGTCATGGTACATCAAATCTCAAACGACTTTAAACGTCGTTTATGCGCAACTTTGTGCGCAAACTCACGCATCTGCTGCGCCGGCGCAACCGTCTACACTCACGTGCATTTGTCTCCTACACCGCGAGTACTAAGTTACAATTCTCCAGCCGGAGATAATGTACCATCACATCTCCATACCAGAGAAACAAAACATTCTCAGTCACTACCAAGATATGAGTCAAACACTCAAAGGCAAGCGTCAATTCATTCACGCCTGGGCTTGCACCCATTAGAGGGGCAGGACACCTAGCGTAAAGAAGTCGATAGAACGTATGGCGAAGGTAACGGCGCTAGCGTGTTCCACCGATTGCCAAAAGATCACGCCGCATATAAGCCTATGCCACGAGCTGTGTACAATCCGAAGGCTGAATATAATTACAACTTGATCTACAGGCCAGCTGAAGCAGCAGGACATTCTACGTTCGTGAAGGAGATTGCACTAGCCCCACTTGAACGTGCAAAATTACCTTCCAATGTGGGAAAGTTTAATGGGTTGACAGACCTAGATGACCACATGCGCTTGTTCACTGGCGCAGGGCTTATCGGAGGTTGGACGCTGCCTATGTGGTGTTATCTGTTCGTCCAAACCCTTACAGGTGCTGCACGCCTATGGTTTGACAACTTACCAATGGGTAAGCTCACTTCATGGAACAATCTCAAGGATAAGTTCCTGACCCACTTTAGCCAGCAAAGACGATACGTCAGAGTTTCTTCAGACGTCATGAATATTTGGCAGAAGGATGATGAAAGTTTGGAAGATTTCATCACGCACTACAACAAAGAGGTTTGGAAATCGGTGATGTACACGAAGACCTAATTTGTGCACAGTTCAAATATGTTGTCCGATGCGATGAGATGATAAAAGTCTTGTTAGGAACCGCTGGCCTCCCAAAAAGTTGGGAAAAACTCATGGCGGCAGCCAAGGTCTACGCGCAGACGGAGCACAGCCTGAACTCCAACCGACCTCCTTTACCTCAGTACCGCCCGCAAGATATGAGCAGGAGTTTTGGGAAGAAAAGCAAGAAAAATTGGAAAGTGTCCAATCAGAACCCTTCTTACTCGCCAGTCGACGCGCGCACAACGATCAACAAGGTTGCTACCCAAAGAGCAATAAAACAAGATAATCGCGACAGACAGTGGACACCAAATGAAGACCCCGGCGGAAGTGCTTAGTGTTGATACACTTTTGTGTCTGTAGCTTGTTCTTAGTTACGTCTGTAATTGTACGATCCTTATGTACTGTGTTTGTATAGATTGGTCGTGTCGGCCAGATCAAGATATCCTCCTATCTTGATCTAGTACAACGATTAGAATGTCTGTGTACAACAATTACATGTGTGCATACTGTTGAGTCTCAGGTACGTCATGTCTGCGGCACGATCTCCAAAGAAAACAATTGGTGCGAGTGGAATGCTTCGTACGAGCAAGATGTTGCTCGTACGAGTCACACCATTCGTACGATCAAGCTTACCCAATCAAGCTTTCAACTTGATTCGTTCGAGCAAGGTTATTGATTCGTGCAAGCCAGTTCATTCGTACGAGTCTATTTGGAGAATGTCTTTCGTGTTTTTTGGTGTTTCGTATGACTAGCAACATACTTCGTAATTTTGCTTGGTGTGGGCACTATATAAGCAGACATGACCTTCTCAGTAGAGAAGTGCATGTGTGAGAGAGTTCATGCGAGTGACTAGTGGATACTAAGCTGAGACTTTGAGAGCACATAGTGAATACATAGAGTCTGTAAGAACATTGTTTGTATATGTTCGTACTAGTTCTCATCAGTTAATCAAGATATTGAATCTTTGATTATCTTGTGTGTCTTCTACTTTGCTTTGGTTTGCATGCATACTAGAATTCTGCACTGGTATGTGTGTTGCATGAACAAGGAAGCAGGTTTATCTTGATCTTCCAAGTGGACCTACAAGTGGTAGCAGGGCTTTGGCTCCCTTCCTTGTTCAAAACCAAGCTTACTGTTGTGTCTGAGCTAGTTTGAAGGTTTCTTGAAGTGTTCTTGAACTTCCAGCAGAAAACTTAAGTTTTGAAAATATAACTAACTTAAAACTTAGTTAAAATATGTTATATCCAAAAATTTTCATAAAAACCTAGTTAGAATACATGGAGACATGTTAAAATCTGGTTTTTCTTAAAATTTTCTTTTGTTCACGTTGAACACATTTGTAGAAGAAACTCACTGGAAAACTCATCGTAATTGTGTTGTAGGGTTGACCAACTTTCTAACATTTGGACTTTGACTGTTATAACTGTAAAAACTGATGGAATGTTTGTCCTTTTAACTAAACTTGGATAGACAACAGGCCACTTTCGAAAACAAAGCTGTACAAGAAAAGGAAAGTTTTCACAAACCAACCCTACAAAAGATTCATCTGGGAAACACTGCGAAAAACAGCCTATGCGAATAACCCATCCACACGAAGAACCAAGCTGCTCGTGCGAAAGACTAGTCATCAGCACGAACAACCTGGTTTGCACGAAGAAGATCCTCTGTACGAATTATCTTGTTCGTACGAAGAACATTTATCCGTACGAAACATTGGTTTGTACGAATAACCCTCTTCAGTAAGTGTTTTTCGTGTTTAAGCTTTTCAAGATTTGTGCTTTCAAAATTTATATTTTCTTCAAAATTGTGAATTTTTAAAACTGAACTGTTATTTTCAAAAATTCAAACTTTAAACCTTTCAATTTTTCATAATCAAGAAAATATAATGAGTTCTAATCCGTGGGATTGGAGTAGTGGTTCAAACACAAATCAGGAGTCTTCGCAAAGCTCCGCAACCTCATGGGTTAAGTCATTGATGCCTCAACATACGACCATGATTACTGAAAATCAATGGGCGTGTGTCGCAAACCAGAACCAGAGCATCAAAACTCTTCTAATGAGCGAGAGTGAAACTGGGAGTAATAACCGTCCGCCGAAGCTAAACCATATGAACGATTATCCATCGTGGAAGATTCGTTTTCACACATATGTTCTCGGTCAGAACACAGAATTGTGGACCTGTTTTACTACACCCTATAAAGAATCACTCGAAGAAGCTGGATCGAATCCAACCTCCTTAGCCAATCTAGATGAGAGTGACAAAAAGGCATATGATCTAGAGAAAAAGGCATTTGCTATCCTAACACAAGCTCTTCACAAAGATATTTATCATCAATTTGTGTATTGTACAACCACGAAAAACTTGTTGGATACTTTGGAAGCGAGAGTAGAGGGGAATGCTGCAACAAGAAAATTCGGCATGATTTGCTCAAGAAGGAGTTTGAAGGTTTCATGTTTATGGAAAATGAAACGTTGAATGATATGACCACACGTTTTTATCATTTGCTCAACGAAATGTACTCTTACAAAGTGTTAGCAGCTCCGCAAGAAATTGTGATGCGATTTGCTGACATGTTACCACCGAAATGGGGTCAATTTATTGACTTGTTAAAACATACAGGTGTTTTGGACTCAATAAGTATTTATAAATTTGTGAAGAAACTGGAGAACAAGAACGAAGAAGAACTTCAAAAGGCACAAAGAGTCACTGTTCCACAAAACCCTGAGATGTACTTCGGAGGTATTGATATCGGTACTAGTGCAAATCAGCAACCGAAGCTTCAAACCGTGTTTGTATCGAATGTGAATCCCTTTCTACCGCAACCTGTTCAAGGAAATCAATCTGCAAGCTCAAGTACTCAACCCTATGGGCAAGTATTTGATCCAAAAGCCTTCCTTCCACAGCCTCGAGATCTAGCACCTCAAGTTCCACAGCAAGCTCCTCAACAAGCTTTCTATGGAAACAATTTCCAATCTGCAAATCCCAACACAGTCAAGTTTGACACGTCACATCTCTCCAAAGTTAGTGTAGAAGTTGCACAGGAACATACGGAACTTCTCAACACAATGGTTAGTGCTTATTGTGGTTTAGTCGCCGGTCAAATAGGAAACATCAATTTGACTAATGAAGACTACCAACAAATTGACCGAGATGAGATGGAGCTGATGGATATCAAGTGGGCATTTGCAAGTGCCGTGAGAAGAGCGAAGGATTATATGAGCAGAACAGGAAGAACCAGTTTGGAGAGCAAGAAAGATACAAAATATGGTTTTGATAAAAATATTGTTACTTGCTTCAACTACGGTGAAAGAGGTCACTTTAGGCGTGAGTGCACAAGACCCAGCAAACAAGGAAATCACAACCCCTTCAGAAACCAACCACAACCATCCAATACAACCCAAATTAGCAATGATAGAAGAATAGTGGCTGTTGGTAACCCAAACAACACCAATCAATCTGGACCTTCAAATAGCAAAGCTTTAGTTGTTCAAGCCGATGAAGGATGCGATTGGTTAATTCAATTGGGAAATGAGAGTAGCGGAGGAACTGCATGTTACATAAAGATCATCAACCGAATCAAGCACGTTCACAGCATTGATAGCTCAGATGATGATGATACTTCATGGTATACTGGTAGTTCTGATGAAGAATGCTCAAGTTCGGGTGGTTATGGATCTGATTCAGAGATCATAGAAGAAAGTGATGCTGAGGTCAGAAAGTTGCTGAGTGAAGCTGAGAAGATGAAGAGTGAAAAGCTGGGTTTGATGAAGAAAGCTGAAGCTGCATCAATAGAAACAGAAAGACTCTTTACAGATAGTGCAGCCTTTCCTCATCATACTGCCTTCATGGCGAATGTTGCCGGTTCAACAAGTCAGGTAAATTCCGACTCTCCTAAAGTTTGCAATGACTGTGCTGAATTAAAAACAAAATATGAAACGATCAACAGTCATAATCAAAAGTTAGTTGTTGAACTATCTAAATGAAAAGAAGCGAACTTGGCTTTAACTCGAAACGAAAAAGAATTCAAATCAGTAATAGAAACCCTAAAGAAAAGCGTTTCTGAATTAACAAAAACAGTTTTGAATAAACAGACAGGAATTAATAACTACATTAATCTCCTTGAAGAAACAAAGAAAGAGTTAGCCATCGCCAAATGCGAACATGATGCGATCAAGCTTAAATTGGACAGTTATTCTAACTCCCGATATGTGCTTAATCATATCATTGATGTTCAAAAACCAAAAGGAGATGTTAAATCCATTGGGTGTAAGTCGTGTCCACCCCTGATGAAACACAACTATACCAAATTGCCTGATGAAGAGGAGATGCCTCGCTTTGAACCCTCTGTACCCCTTAATCCTGAAGAATTTGCAGCAGGATTAGGGTTCAAACTAGGCAATTCCTCACAAGAACCAAGCAAACAAGAAAACTCGTCATCTGATGTTGATCAAAATCCATCTGAAATAGAGGAAGATGATACATCAGATGATGAATAAATCAGAAGTAATCAGGATTAATCTCTTGATAAAAGGAAAGGAGTAGAACTCTCTGCTGCTCCCAGTACTAAACCTGTTGAAAATCAAGAAAATGATCCTAAGAAATCTGTCAAGACAAAAGTGTCTACAGATGAAACAAATAATATGTTGTATACTCTGGTTGGAGATAAGAAAATCTACTCTAACAAAGATTTTCCAATTAAAAACGTAAATCCAATCTCTATAGATCAAGTGTTTGAAAATTCAACAACCAAATTTTTAGAGAAGGAAAAGCCAACCAAATCATAACCATTATCATTTTCAAGAGAAAAACAAGAGAAGCGAGTTGAAAAGCCTAAAGTTCCACAACCAAAGGTTGACGCAAAAGGCTCTCGCTACAAGAAGAAGCTTAAAAATGTTAAATTTATGAGTTCTATGGATACTGATAAAGTCGAGACCTTTGAAGGCAAGTCTAATATAGATTTTGTAAACAAAGTCAAGATTTTGAAAAGAAACAGTCAAAATAATTACACTCAACACACAAATGAGTGTAATGAAAATGAACCCAGACCCACAAGTTCAACATCAAGCTGTGAAACACGATCTCCTAATTTTGTTGAAAGGAGAACATGTTTCAAATGTGGAGAATTTGGCCACATTATCAAAAATTGTACAAATCCATCCAAACCAAGATTTGTTGAAAGAATCACTCCTGAACCAACTTGCCAACGTCGATATGTTTCTCCAAAACAAGACAAAAGATTTGTTAAAGAACAAGAAGAAAAATAGAGACGTAAACAAGTAAAGCAATTGAAAAAGCTTTAAAACTGGATTCTTCAGAAAGGAATCCAAGATCTTCAAATTTAATAAAACCAGAAATTGTTAAAACTGTCAATAATATTAATTCTGGTAAATTACATAAATCTTGGAAACCTAAGACTGGTGATGGTTCAAGAGGAGGCTCACAATTTGTAAATCATCAAGAAATAGAAATCACATTTCTTGATGATAAGGGGCGACCCAAGACCACTAAGGCTTGGGTCCCCATCTCAAACTGATCTGTTTTTTTTAATTTGCAGGGTGTTCCAGGATGAACTGTGAATAGTCATTGGATTGTTGACAGTGGAGCATCGAGGCACATGACGGGTGACTTATGGCTCCTTTATGATGTGAAAAACATTCAGGGTGGTTATGTTGCCTTTGCTGGTGATAAAGGTGGATATATCACTGGAGAGGGAATGGTCTCCAATGGTGTTGTGAGTTTTGATAAGATCAATTATGTGCGACAAATTGATCACAATCTTCTTAGCGTTTCTCAAATCTGCGAAAAGAAGTTCACGGTACATTTTGATGATACCAGATGTTATGTGTTGAAACCCGGATTCCAGATCCCCAAAGAATGGATTCTCTTATCGGCTCCAAGAATCAACGACTTGTATATTCTTGACATGAGCCAGGCTATTACCACGTCTGTACAAGTCACATGTTTTGTCTCAAAAGCCACCGAAAAGGAACCAATCTCTTGGCACAGACGAATGGGACACATTCATCCGAGGAAAATGAACTATTTGGTGAAGAATAACCTTGTGAATGGTGTACCAGTCAAGAATTTTCAACTTCAAGACATCTGTGTATCGTGTCAAAAGGGCAAGCAAGTTAGAAAATCTCATCCCGTGAAGAAGATCAACACTGTGAATATGCCTCTGGAATGTCTTCATATGGACCTCTTTGGACCTATGAAACACAAGACTACCTTAGGTGATTCTTATGTGTGGTAGTTACTGATGACTACTCCAGATTTTCATGGGTGAATATCCTGGCACACAAGAGTGAAGTTCCTGAAATCCTCAAGAATCTCCTGACGCTGTAAGAAAATTTGTACAATCTGAAGGTAAGGAAAATCAGAAGCGACAATGGCACCGAATTTAAGAATCAAGTTATGGATGAGTACTATTCTTCAAAGGGCATTTTACATGAGTACGGTTCTTGCTACACTCCACAACAGAATGGTGTCGCTGAGAGGAAGAATAGAACTCTGATTGAAACAGCAAGAACCATGTTAGTAGAATCAGAACTTCCCGTTCAATTTTGGGGAGAAGCTGTTGCTACTGCATGTTACACGATGAATAGAGTTCTAACGGTGAAGAAACACGGGAAAACATGTTTTGAGTTGCTACATAAAAGGAAACCGGATGTTTCTTTCTTAGAAGCTTTTGGAGCTCCATGCACTATGATTGATCCACAAGGTAAATTTGGTCCGAAGGCTATCGAAGGCTTCTTTCTTGGATACTACTCCTAATTTCAGAGTGTGGAATTTGTCAACAAAGAAGATTGAAGAATGGGGTGAAGTCAAGGTTCAAAGATACACTGAATCAGTAAGAGCTCCGGGTGCTCCTTGGATGTTTGACTATGATGGGCTGTTTAACTCCTTTAATCTGCCAACTTTTGATGATGCTTCTACAACAGCTCAAATGATACTGGAAAGTGATACTGCAGTTGACTCGTCATTAGTTCGACCAATTATTGTTAACCCTCAAGTATCGACTTCGGTTAACAATCTTGTTCAAAATGAGGAATTCGAAGAAGCTGCAAATTATAATGTTTCATCAGAAGATGATGAGTTTCATGATGCAAATGAAGCAACCTCTGGTGCAGTCCCTGGAATCTTAGATGTCACGTCAAATATACAACCTCAGGGGACGACTGAAGGTCATGCATCTACATCCTCATCAAATCCAGCACTCGATTTGACGGTTGATCTGAATATCAATAATTTGGGTATAAACTCTCGAGTTCTCGATGTTCCAGAAACTCGAATCCATAATACCCATCCTCAGTAGAATATTATTGGAGATGTCCAAAGTGGTGTGCAAACGTGTAATCAGCTTCGAAACAACCAGAATGCTGGCCTGTATTCGGAAATAAAAGAATCTGGGGACAGAACGATTGGTCTTTTGCCTGCTATGTTTGCCAAGTTGAACCAAAATCTTGGAAGGAGGCAATGAAAGAAGACTCTTGGGTAGAAGCCATGTAGGAAGAACTTCAACAGTTTCAGAAGTTGGGTGTGTGGAAGTTAGTTGACAGACCTGATAACTACAAGAAGATTGCTAAACGATGGGTGTACAAATGCAAGAAGGATGACCGAGGTGTTGTTGTGAGAAACAAAGCGCGATTGGTTGTCCAGGGATTTAATCAGATAGAAGGCATTAATTACAATGAAGTTTATGCACCGGTTGCACGACTTGAGGCCATAAGAATTTTCTTGGCTTATGCGTCCCGCAAGAAGTTCACCGTTTATCAAATGGATGTGAAGAATGCATTTCTTCATGGTGTGTTTGAAGAAGAGGTATATGTTGAGCAACCGCCAGGTTTTGAAGATCCAATCCAACCTGACAAGGTTTGGCTTCTCAACAAGGCGTTATATGGTCTTCATCAAGCTCCAAGGGCTTGGTATGAAACGTTGTCTACCTATCTTTTGAAAAATGGTTTTCGACGAGGATTGATCGACCGTACTCTCTTCATCAAGGAAAGGAACGAGGATTCGCTGCTAGTGCAAGTATATGTTGATGATATTTTTTTGAGTCTACCAACGAACGAATGTGCAAAGAATTCGAGCAGGTTATGTAGGAGAAGTTCGAGATGAGCGCCATGGGAGAAATGACTTTCTTTTTAGGTTTGCAGGTTCAACAATCAAAGGAAGGAATCTTCATTCATCGAACCAAGTACGTCGGGGATATTCTGAAGAGATTTCAAATGGAAGACTCAAAGCCTTTGGGAACTCCATTAGCTCAGAATCATGGGATTACTCCTAATGGAATGGGTGAACATGTGGAACCATCTCTCTATCGTGCTATGATCGGATCTCTCATGTATCTTACTGCTTTAAGACCCGATATAATGTACCCAACATGTCTATTGGCGCCCTACCAGTCCAGTCCGAAGGTTTCTCATTTGATGGCTGTGAAAAGGATCTTTCCTTATTTGAAGGGTCGCCTAGACACTCGTCTATGGTACCCTAAGGATGATAACTTTGATTTGAAAGCATTCAGTGACTTTGATCATGGTGGCTGCAAGATTGATGCAAAGTCAACATCAGCAGGATTCAGTTCTTTGGAAATCGCCTAGTCACGTGGCAGTGTAAGAAGCAGACTTGTGTAGGTACATCAACCTGTGAAGCTGAGTATATTTCGGCTTCTAGTTGATGCTCGCAGGTTCTATGGATTCAACAACAAATGTGCGACTACGGTTTTGAATTTCTAACTACTACTATTTTTGTTGATAACGAAGATGCTTTACTGATCACTCGTAATCCTGTACAACACTCAAAAACCAAACACATTGAAATCAAGTATCATTTCATACGCGATTGCTATGAAAAGAGACTTATCAATGTTGTTAAAATCCACACCGATCACCAACGTGCCGACCTGTTTACCAAAGCTTTTGATAAGTCACGTTTGGGTTATCTTCTTTTGGTCAATGGCATCAAGGTGAAACCCGAGTAAATCTTCTTTGGCTAAACGGTTATTGTAAATATTTTTCGAAAATCTAAAACTACAAAAAGATTTTTCATTTTTCTTAGTTTTATATTTTAGGGGTAGAAGTTTTCAAGAAAATACAAAAACATCGGAAAAATGCAAAAATACAAAAATATGTCTTTTATTTATTTACCTTCTATATTTAAGAGGGAGAAAATTTCAGAAAAATACAAAAAACAACAGAAAACCAAAAATCAAATTGAGTTTCTTGGATAGATAAGTTGAAGATGATGAAATACACTGGTAATCTGTCATAAACAGTCAAGAACAAAGAACGAAAATTGATAAGTAGCTTTACTAATGATGTATCGGTAGGCTCACAATCAGATTAAAATGTGCAGGTTGATATAAACATAACGGACTGCAAGTTAGGTGGGAACCATTCATTAGCATATGGTCTTGGTACCGAAATTTCGTTTGACAGTGTGCCGAGGTTCTGAGATATGCAGTCTTTATCCTGACTTATCATCTGGGTATCATGGTTGAATCTTTTGCCGAAAAATAACGGTGACGCAAGTCTAAAACTTCCATGATACCATACATACGTGTAAATACTGCATACGACCATCAATAAGTGATAAAAATATCACATTCATCCAAAAAATAAGTGATAAAATATCACAGCTTTATGCAAGAGCTAAGTTCGTCTCTTTGTCTGTACAATGGTACTAACCTGTTCACGGACTTACTCCTGTGCCCTGCATGCATCTGAAAATTAAGTTCCTCATCAATAAGTGATTTAATCACATAGGGCTTGTTTTCAATCAAAATAAGTGAGTATCTCACATCATATACGTCAAAACAGATGATAACCAGTATACTCACCGGTATGATTTTCTCTCGTGCATACCTTGATACGGGAATGTGTCGTGAAGTGGTTGAACACCGACTAGTAAGTATAAATCATACATTAATCATATCTCCTAATTATGATTACATCTGATAAGTTGAGCTTACGAGGACAACAACACCGATAATCGTAGCAGAATATTTTTTTATTTAATTTGATGTCTTAACAAAACCCGTTTTTGAAAAGATTAAAAGCTGGTATGATTCTCTTACCTTGAGACTATGAAAAAGATTACCTGGTAAATATATAGTTTATAGTTTAATAGTTGTTTTAGTTTTAGTTTACTTTGTTGTTAAATTAAGTTCCTTTTTGAATTAGCCAAAATTGAAGCTCAAAGGTTTTCTACCAAGAGCTGCCCTAAAAACCATTCGCTTTGTTATCACAATTTCATAAAGTAATTTCTTGCAATGAGTAACCCCATCTAAAAGAAACAAAATCTGTTTACAAGCACTTTTCCTAATTTAACTTTGTGATTAGTGTGGATATGTGCAAAGTTGTTAAATAGTCCCGTGAAAAACCTAAGGTTCTCGAAGAACTGAAAGTCCAGTTCGTGAAAGACCTGGACTCGTACGAATTACGGATCATTCGTACGAACCAACATGCTTCTTACGAATGACCTTTGAGTTTTGTACAAATCAGTGCTTCGTACGAAGCTAGGTTGTTCGCACGAGTGTTTTTATTAAGGTGTATAAGGTGATGAAGTTCTGTGGTGGAACTTCACTTTCACCTACTCACGTCAGTCTTATACCTCCTTTCAAGTTGTTTTTGATTTCTTTAAGGTATACTTAAAATGTTTGGCATACTTTGAAGTTGAACAACTTAAACATTATCTGACCTTGTGACCATGACTGACAAGAACAACAAACTTTAAACGAATCACTTTTAACCGAAAAACAAATAACTTTCTATGAAACTGTTTATACAAACTAGATTTGTATGAATTAAACATCATTCGCATGGAAAATTGATCGTTCGTACGAGTCATCTATCCATATGAATGACTCAGTTTCTTGTTTCTAAATCAAAAATGTGTAAAAATGAGTTGTTTTTCATATGAATAAGTTGTTATTCGTATGCATCAATATTTTTTTGTTCAGGGAATACATACATAAAGTTTGAAATAAAACTTTTTGTGTATATTCCCTGATGATTTTGTGCTCTTATCCTATTTGACTTATGTGTACAGAATGGGACGAAAAGAACATAAAAGAAAACCAGCAACAAAGAGGGCTGACAAGTCAGAAGTGGTAATTATGTCTGAGCCGAGACATAACATGGTGGCCTACTTGGATCCGGAAGAGAAATTCGCTGAGTACAATGATATAATGAAGTTTTTGCACGACTCAAGGATACATCATGCTATCACGCACAAGACTACAGTGTACAAGACGTTGATCAAGGAATTTTGGGATTCAGCTAAAGTCATTGAAGTTAATGGGAAGGAAGTCATCCACGGAAAAGTAAACAACTTGGATGTAGACATGACTGCCAAAATCATTAACTCAGTATTGCAGCTTGGTGATGATCCTCAAGCTCCATTCTCAGTGGCGTTGAAGTGTCAACGTGGATGTTTGATGCGTATGAAGTGTGTCGGAGATGTTCTGGTAGGACAAATCAACAAAGCATGGTTACCACTCTGATACAAGTTCTTTCTGCATGTTCTAATTCAGTGTTTGAGCAATAGACGAAGTGGTTATGACATGGCAACCAACGACTTGGTTGGAATGATGATAATTTTCACATTGAACAAACCGTTCATTGTTTCAAAGTATATTTTCCCAAACATGAAGGAGAACCTGAGTAGAACTGGTTATGGTGGAAACAAGTTTTGGATGTATCCCCGTTTTCTTTAGATGATCTTAAATACATAACATCCGAATCTTCCAAAGAATGACAATGATGTTCTAAAAGTAGAGGTTATGATGGAACATTCATTGAAAATCTTTAAAGGTGTTGTAGCAAAACGTTACAAGGAAAGCACACCTCCTCAAAGATTGATCTGTTTTCTGGCAAACGACGATCATGTTTCACCAGAAAACGACAAGTGGCTCCATGATGACAGTGATTCTGATAATGAAGAACCTATCTTGGAGAAAATGATCAAAGATAGATTTGGTCATAAAAAGGGAAATGGTGATGATGATGATATTGATGGTAATTGTGGTGCTAATGATGTAGGTACTTCAGTTAGAGACAAGAGTAGAAAGAAACAGAGGAGTTCGTCTATGAATACTTCCTCAGCTCAACCTAAAATCATACAACCTACAACCTCACATAAGGAAACTGTATAGGACCCAGTTGCAGAAACTCAGTCTACCTTTACAATGGAGGAAACTGAACCTGTAAGGACAGAACCTGCTACAGCTCCTGAACCGTAACCATCAAGTACCACAGCAGCTGAAAGAATTTCAGGTGAAGATATTCCAGTTCAATCGCAACCTACTCCTTCTTCAGTTGAACAGTCCCAACCCACATCTCATCAACAAACGTCTAAACGACAAAGTCATTTGTTCTCTGAAATGGATCAAGATGAGAAGGTGGAATTTCTGTTCACTAAGTTGCAAGCTGCGGCAATGCAGATTAACAAGCATTCAGAATTTATGTCTTCAAACCGAAACACAACTGTCTAGCAAAAATTGGAGATAAATTCTTTGAAAGAGACTGTTAGAAAACATGATTCTATAATTGCATAGTTAAGGAAAGAAAATGAGCAACTGAAGGCTGCAGATGTAGAAAGGCAACTAAGCTAAAATAGATGAGAGCAACTGATAACTCTCGGGGTATTGAGTTGAACTGACTGAAAGAACGTAGTGCGGCTGTTCAACGATCTGCAGAAACATTGTCTACTAAGCATAATGACTTGAAAGAATGGTATCATTCTCATAATGCTAAATTGGTGGAAGGCTTTAGTGGTATTAAAGACGTCTTTGAAATGAGCAGAAAGCGAATGAACATTCTGTGGAATGAAAGATGCAAAGCACAGGAGATCAAACGTAAACGTGATCAGGATTTTGAAGACCCTGGTATTACTACTGCTTTGGCCTCATCCTCACAGCCAAAAGTTTCTATTCCACCACTAGTGGTAGATTGTAATGTGCAGCAGATCGTGACCGATCCAGTTACCTCAAGTGACACTCAAGAGGAAACAGGAAAGGTTTGATGAGCCTGGAAAACAATGAAGACCTGGATCCTCAATCAACTATGGATTGATTATCTTTAGGGTGAGTTTGTTGATACAACAGGCAGTTATCGAAGACCAAGCAACAACCAAGGGGAGTTTGTTTGTGTCTGTAGCTTGTTCTTAGGTACGTCTGTAATTGTACGGTCCTTATGTACTATGTTTGTATAGATTGGTCGTGTCGGCCAGATCAAGATATCTTCCTATCTTGATCTAGTACAACAATTAGAATGTCTATGTACAACAATTGCATGTGTGCATACTGTTGAGTCTCAGGTACGTCATGTCTGTGGCACGATCTCCAAAGAAAACAATTGGTGCGAGTGGGAATGCTTCGTACGAGCAAGATGTTGCTCGTACGAGTCACACCATTCGTACGATCAAGCTTACCCAATCAAGCTTTCAACTTGATTCGTTCGAGCAAGGTTATTGATTCGTGCAAGCCAGTTCATTCGTACAAGTCTATTTGGAGAATGTCTTTCGTGTCTTTTGGTGTTTCGCATGACTAGCAACATACTTCGTACTGTTGCTTGGTGTGGGCACTATATAAGCAGACATGACCTTCTCAGTAGAGAAGTGCATGTGTGAGAGAGTTCATGCGAGTGACTAGTGGATACTAAGCTGAGACTTTGAGAGCACAGAGTGAATGCATAGAGTCTGTATGAACATTGTTTGTATATGTTTGTACTAGTTCTCATTAGTTAATCAAGATATTGAATCTTTTGTTATCTTGTGTGTCTTCTACTTTGCTTTGATTTGCATGCATACTTGGATTCCGCACTGGAATGTGTGTTGCATGAACAAGGAAGCAGGTTTATCTTGATCCTCCAGGTGGACCTACACTTAGCACAGAGGATCATCAGTTCAAGCAGTCACCGCCGATGAGAAATAAAAAAGGTCAAGATCCTAACCTTTTTTGCGATTATCACAAAGACACCAGGCACACAACCGACAAATGCCTCAGTCTGCGCACGAAAATAGAGAAGGCGTTGAAGAGTGGAAAACTCACTCATCTGCTTCAGAATGTGCGCAAGGAAGTGCGTCAATTACTCGCAGCGAAGAACGCCCGAGTAACAAGAAAATGAAGCAAGCTTTTGTTCATATGACATAGGGTGGTCCAACGCGCAAGCGTTGCCATTAGAAGAGTTATATGCCACATTGGCGCGAACAACAAGTTATTTTTCCCATAGTTACCGGCGTCCCTAGGAGGAGCGACAAGTCGTGATAACTGGAAGCTTTAGCCATTATCGCACTGATTACATGTTCATTGCCCCGAGAAGCTCTATGGATATCATCTATGAACAATGCTTCCAACAGCTAGACCCGAAGGACAAAGTGCGCTTAGAGCCGGTTGATTTCCCATTGACTGGAGTTTGTGACGAAGCCGTTTTTCCCTGGGGCAGATCTCCTTTTCGGTAACTCTTTCCAACGGACGCTACTCGCGCACGGACCCTGTTAACTTCATGGTAGTGCCAGCAACATCGTGCCATGACGTATTACTAGGCCGTTGATGTACTAAAAGTAGTCTAATTAAAATAATTGAAATTAACCTAAATCTAGACTCAAAGTAATACTCCAGACTCCTAAACTCGACTAAACTACTAACCAGCAAGTGGACCGATCAATTGTAGTTATGGACTCTATTTAAACTATATTGACACACTTAATTTATTTTATCTTTTTTTTGGGGGGGGGGGGGTTTACTAAAAATCTTAAATTTATAATTAAACTAAAATTAACTTAACTAACACGACTTAAAGTGGAATTTCGAAGCAAAGATTTAATACAATGATAATGGAATGACTTACCTAGGTTAGAATCTTTATTATTATTGAATGGTTTTATTTGAATTTTAATGTGATAGGGAACCGGGATCTTAAAATATTAAATCCTAAGGAATACCGAACAGGACCCTTGACCCTTCTCGGGAAGATGCCTATGATATCCTAAAGATAGCTATGTTTACCGGTGTCACACCCTCAATTTCCACTTGCGGAGTTTTACCGCGAGGCGTGTGAACAAACCAGAATCTGAAACACTAGTACGTCGAATGACTCTATATGATTTGATAATACGTTTTCTAAAATCATTTGTCGTATATTTTATATTGTCTTAATTAGTTACCAATATTTAGCGGAAGCATTAGTTTTTAAAGTTGAGCGGAAGCATAAAATAAGTAGAGAATACGGGCGCCAACACAAACGCCAAAACAAATGAAAACCCAAAACAATATTTGTAAATGAGACTCGATAAAAGATGTCTTGTTCAATGCATGTGAGTGCACCTAGAGCTCCTAGCGTCCTGAGAAACATGTAAAGAAACAAGTGTCAACATTAAAGATGAGTGAGTTCACAGGTTTTCATAAATTCGTTTGTTCGGTTATGAGTTTGTTTCCCCCGTTATCCCTAACCCGGGATAACGATTTAGTCCATTATTCCAACCCGGAATAATAATGATGTTGGTTCCATTATTCCAAACCCGGAGTAATAAGTTGTTGTATCCATTATCCTCAACCCGGGATAATATAGTTGTTTCGTAATCAAGTTCAATGTTAACATATATAGGTAGCTAGCCTAAAGTTATGTCACGTAAGAGTTCGCGATCGAAGCTGACTGTTGTGCCTCCGTGTTGCCAGGCCTATCACTGACCATGGCGAAGTTAGGCCAAATTATTCACCCGTTGACCATACCCGGTCGGCTAGCGCGACTAGCTCGGATGGGGCTTGTCGGGCCCAGTAGTACTACTTATATTTCCCCTGCTATTAAAACCCAATACTAACGATCCGAGAGATTGACGAGGACTTAAGTGATATAGCTGCTTAGTGACCATAACATTACATTAACATCAACTTAGTTACCGAATAGTTATGTGACGTTAATTTCGTATAACATAAAGAGATTGAGTTTGAAGAGTGTATACATGTTTCTCCCCCTGTTGTTTAAAAACCGGATAAAGTTAGGGGCCGTGAACTCACCTTTAGTTGCTCGGTTAGTGTAGCAAATAAGTTGTAAGGGATGGGACCGCTAATTGCGTCCTAACAAACCAATTGATTTCAAGTCAGTGTGTGAACACACCAATACAAATTCTACACTTAATTTACGCACAAAGTGATACACACAAACAACATACCTAACACTCAAACATGCATCAAGTATCCTCATGTGATCATAGTAATCAAAACAATTTATCATGAACATAATCCAATCCATGCAACACTTTAGTGCACACAATCACAAGTTATCAAATTTCAGCTTAATACTCATAATTCAGCTGTTTTCTAGGATTTTTATAAAATAGTTCCTACGTTCCAAAAATTCCAATTATTTTACAGCAGGTGACATTTATACTGAAGAAATTTATATAAATTTTCCAAGTCCTAAATCTTTACCAATTAATCATAAATATTAATATACTAGGCTGCAGTCAGATTCGTCGCTTTCTGACTGCAGTCCACGGAAGAATTTATTTAAAAATCACTGATCGTCGAATTAACAAAATTCCAGTTGGAGTTGCCCGGATATTTCCATACCTAGTTTCTGTACAAAATTCATGACTCGACTCCCTACTGATTATAAAATCCAACTCGATAAACAACTAACAAAATTTCAGGATTTTCACAGCTTTAGTTACTGAACTTATTTGGCCATTTAAAAATATCAAACGACTTCAGAAAAATATGAATCCAGCGCCATTAGATTCGTTATTCAAATCTCTACGTTCTAGACATCAGAAAATCCGTTTTTTCGACAACTAATGACCGAGTTACAGCCAGATGAAGTCGGCTGTAACTATTACTCAGCAAACTGTTTCAGCATTCTATCGCATAAACCGTCCATATAATTAACTTAGGCGATCAAGAACTGATTTTCTAATCATAGATCAATACCAATATCACATCCATGCAAACCCTAATCCATACCTCTAGTTTTTATAAACAAAACATACTTGCAAACTTATAAGTTCCGAAAACAATCATGCATGTAAACAATGATCAATCAGCCGATTACATTCAAACACATATAATCCGAAAACAAACCAATCACTTCATTCAAGCACATATATCCGAACATGATCTTGTAATCAAAAGATAAATCCTAACCTTTAATAACTAGGTAAATAAGCCGAGACTTGGACAAGAATGATTTGGCTGTTCAAGCAAGATCACGACCGAATGAGATGAGCAGTTCTGCTGTTGCGACCGAGGCTGAAAGGGACTGAAAGGGGAGGCTGCTCGCGATCAAAAGGGACGAGAGTAAGGCTGTTTGCGGTCGAAGAGGATGAAAGGTTGGCTGCCGACGGCTGTTAGCTGTTAGGGTTTTTATGTTGTGAATGAAGCATGCATGGCTAGTATATATAGGCGCAAAGAGAGATAAGGGTCACGGTTTGGGTTTGATCTCGTGGCCGAGGACTTGGGTTGGTTCGGTTTGGGTTTGATCTTGCGGCCGAAGACTTGGGTTTAAGGTTTGGGTTTTATCTTGCGGCCGAAGACTTGGGTTAAAGGTTTGGGTTGCACACAATGGGTTGCACACAATGGGTTTGCGGTTTGGGCTTGAACTCGGTTCACTCCTAGAGTCACAAGGAGTTTAAGGTTTGGTTCGTGTCGCGGTTCGGTTCGGTTCGTGTACATATTTACCATAATTATTTTATAACTAAAACAATCACATAATCGCACATCACGTATTCACTAACTCGTACACGTTTAATACGTAGCATATAATTTATTCGACAAGTATTGCGTTTAAGTTATCCGAAAAACCGGGATGTCACATTATCCCCATGTTGAAAGAATTTTCGTCCCGAAAATTGAGTAAACGCGGTTTAGAATGCAGCGTACATGTTTAGAGTGCCACACACAAAGAGTTAGTTCGTTTATGATGGTACGCGAAGTTACAAGAAGTTCCCAAGTGCCATGCACAAAGATTTCCAAGTGCCATGCACAAGAATTTAGTTAACAATGGTACGCGAAAGTATGAGAAATTTCCAGGTTGTCACATCATCCCCGTGTTGAAAGAATTTTCGTCCCGAAAATTTAGTTGTTGGTATCGTTAGTTTGCTGCTCAGTTGCGAAGAGGTGTGGGTATTTTCTTTTCATTTGGTCCTCTCTTTCCCACGTGAACTCCGGTCCACGCTTAGAGTCCCAACGAACCTTAACGATCGGAATTTTGCTGTGCCTTCGAGTCTTGATCTCACGATCCATGATCTCGATAGGCTGTTCCACAAAGTGCAGTTGTTCATCCACTTGGATCTCATCCAATGGAATGACTAGAGTTTCATCTGATAGACACTTCTTCAGATTTGACACGTGAAATACGTTGTGAACTCCACTGAGTTCGGCAGGAAGGTCTAATTGATAAGCTACGGGTCCAATACGTTTCAAGATTACAAACGGGCCTACGTACCGTGGGTTTAGTTTGCCCCGTTTTCCAAAGCGGATTACACCCTTCCAGGGTGACACCTTTAGTAGGACGCGGTCGCCTACTTGAAATTCGAGCGGTTTGCGTCGTTGATCAGCGTAGCTTTTCTGTCGATCTCGTGCCGCCGCCATGCGGTTTCTGATTTGTACAATCTTTTCGGTAGTCTCAAGTATTAACTCAGGGCCTGTGAGTTGACTGTCACTGAATTCTGCCCAGCAGACCGGTGATCTACATTTACGACCGTATAATGCCTCAAACGGTGCTGCCGAAATACTCGTATGATAACTGTTGTTATATGAGAATTCTACTAGAGGCAGGTGGATTTCCCAACTATTTCCGAAGTCTACGACGCATGCCCTAAGCATGTCTTCCAAGGTTTTTATGGTCCTTTCACTTTGACCGTCAGTCTGAGGGTGATAGGCTGTGCTCATATCTAAGCGTGTTCCCAACGCTTTCTGAAGTGACCGCCAGAAGTTGGACGTGAATCGAGCATCTCTATCTGAGATGATGGATGTTGGCACTCCGTGCCGAGAAACTACTTCCTTAATGTAGACGCGAGTCAACTTCTCCATCTTATCTGTTTCTTTAATAGCTAGGAAGTGTGCGGACTTAGTTAAACGATCCACAATCACCCAGATGGTATCGCAACCACCCAAAGTTCGCGGGAGTTTTGTGATGAAGTCCATCGAGATCTGATCCCATTTCAACACTGGGATCTCAGGTTGTTGGATTAGCCCCGATGGCTTTTGATACTCTACCTTGACTTTTGCACAAGTCAAACACTTACTTACATAGGTGGCTATATCGGCTTTCATGTTGGGCCACCAATACGCAGCTTTAATGTCTTGATACATCTTATCCGAACCAGGATGGACAGAGTATCGGGATTTGTGAGCTTCGTCCATGACTAGCTCTCTGAGGTTTCCGTAGAGAGGTACCCATATGCGATTCATGAAATACCGGGCTCCATTGGGTTTTACTTCCCAATCGCGTTCCATTTTTCCCACCGATTCGGCCTTGATGTTTTCCTCCTTAACTGCTTCTAATTGGGTGTCGCGTATTTTTTCGGGTAGCCCCGAATGAATAGTGAGTTGTAATGCTCTTACACGGCGAGGTTTCAAGTGTTCCTTCCTACTGAGGGCATCAGCTACCACGTTAGCTTTACCCGGGTGATACCGAATGGCACACTCATAATTGTTCAAGAGTTCGACCCAGCGACGCTGTCGCATGTTCAACTCCTTCTGATCAAAGATGTGTTGGAGGCTCTTGTGGTCTGTAAAGATTGTGCACCTCGTTCCATAGAGGTAGTGTCTCCAAATCTTAAGTGCAAACACTACTGCTCCCAATTCCAGGTCATGCGTCGTGTAGTTTTTCTCGTGAACCTTCAGTTGTCGCGACGCACACGCGATGACCTTATCGCGTTGCATGAGTATGCATCCCAACCCCTGAATGGAAGCATCACAATATACTACAAAGTCTTCTGTCCCTTCCGGCAAGGACAGAATAGGTGCACTGCAAAGTTTCTGTTTCAGCAATTGAAATGCTGCTTCTTGCTTGTCACCCCAAGCATACTTGGTGCCTTTCTGGGTGAGGGTAGTAAGCGGTTGTGCGATCTTTGAAAACCCCTCGATGAAACGTCTGTAGTAACCAGCCAAACCCAAAAATTGGCGGATCTCCGTCGGCGTCCTGGGTGCTTCCCAGTTTTTGATGGCTTCAATCTTGGCAGGGTCTACGTGGATACCCTTTCATTCACGATATGCCCGAGAAACTGAACTTCCCGAATCTAGAAATCACACTTCGAAAGCTTGGCATATAACTTTTCCTGTTGAAGTAATCCTAGCAGTAATCGTAGATGTTCAGCATGTTCTTCTTCACTTTTGGAGTAGATGAGTATGTCATCGATGAACACAATGACAAATTTGTCGAGGTATGGTTTACACACGCAGTTCATGAGGTCCATGAACACCGCAGGTGCGTTGGTGAGACCGAAGGGCATGACCAAGAACTCATAATGGCCATACCGAGTACGAAATGCCGTCTTGGCGATATCTTCCTCCCTGACACGTAGCTGGTGGTAACCGGACCGAAGGTCAATCTTGGAGTAGTAGCTTGACCCTTGAAGTTGGTCGAAAAGATCGTCGATGTGAGGTAACGGGTATCGGTTCTTGACAGTAACCTTGTTGAGTTCCCTGTAGTCGATGCACATGCGGAAAGTCCCGTCCTTCTTCTTGACAAAAAGGACTGGAGCTCCCCATGGCGAAACGCTTGGTCGGGTAAACCCTTTTTCTAATAGCTCCTGAAGTTGGGTAGACAGCTCCTGCAGCTCGGCTGGAGCTAGGCGGTATGGAGCTTTGGCGATAGGAGTTGCATGGTTCGCCAATTCGATTTCAAACTCCAATTGTCGATGGGGTGGAAGACCAGGTAATTCCTCTGGGAATACATCCGAAAAATCACGGACGACAGGGATGTCTTCTATACGTTTCTCGTCCTTAGGCTGTTCGGTAATCAGTGCGAGTAAAGCGAAGGAGTTCTTCCTCCGAAGATACTTCTGCGCTTGCATGTAAGAGATGATGTTGGTGACGGCGCTTGCCTTATCGCCTTGTACCGTCAAGATTTCGTCGTTCGAGAGCGGAATACGGATAGATTTTTCGAAGCAGAGAACTTCAGCCTGGACGTCGGATAGCCGGTCCATTCCGACTACCACGTCAAAACTACCCAGGGTAGTTGTCATCAGATCAATGGTAAAGGTGTGGCCAGCGAGTTTGAGTTGACAGCCGGATACTATTTGGGTCACATCTACAGATTTACCATCGGCTAATTCTATAACATAAGGGGTCTCTAATGGTTTAGGCGTGAGATTTAGGTTCTTCCTAAAAGACTTAGATATAAAGCTCCTATCCGCACCCGTATCAAAAAGCACAGTAGCAAAATGTTCATTAAGGGGAAACTTACCGGTGACCACGTTCGAGTCGTTTCTGGCCTCTCCGCGGCCCAATGTAAATGCGCGACCTTTGGCACCTCCTGGGCCACCGTTCCCATTATTGTTGATGTTATTATTGTTGTTGTGGTTATTGTGGTTGTGGTTGTTCCCACCATTGTTGTTGTTGTTACACAGCTGTGGGCAGTCTCTTTTGAAGTGGGCAGTGCTACCACACTGATAGCATCCCCGGTTAATACCCTGTTGCTGACCCTGGGGTTGATTTTGATTTTGTCGGGACATGATTTCCCCACGACAATCCTTTGCCGTATGTCCCATCTTGCCACATCGTTGGCAGCGATTTCTGGCACAAGGGCCGTTATGATGAAGATTACAGCGGTTGCACTGCGGCTTTCGACCTGCATAGCCGCTTGTGTTCTGGTTGTTGTTGTTGTTGTTGTTGTTGGCGGGCTGATTTTGGTGACCCCGGTGGCTGTTGTAATGATTGAACCGTTTCTGGTTCCCCTGCTGCGGCTGGGATGACGAAGACTGTCGAGCAGACGAGTCTTCAAACTTTCTTTTGTTATCAGGGGCAACTTCAGTTGTACCCCGTGCTGGCAACTTCTTTTGTTCCACCGCCTTATCGGTGAGTTTATGCGCCAATCGGATTGCTTGATGTTCAGTTACAGGGTTACTAGCCATTACCATACCCTGAATTTCCGGAACCAGACCCCCAAGATAGAACTCGAGTCTTTTCTCCACAGTGTTGGCCAAATCGGGACACAGAAATACCAAGTCATGATGTTTTGCGGTGTAAGCTTCGATTTCAGATCCTACCATCTTGTGGTTCCATAAGGCTTGCTCCAACTGTTGCACTCTGTCTCGTGGACAGTACTCCTCTTTGATTAGGGCTTTGAACTCGGCCCAGGCCATTGCATTGGCAGCAATAAGTCCACGCGTTTGGACCTGTGCATTCCACCAAGTTAGTGCCCCATCTTCCAGCGTTGAGGCTGCATATTTGACCTTGTTGGCCTCTAGACAGTTGCACATTTCAAATACGGATTCAGATTTTTCGATCCAGCGGACCAGTCCAATGGGTCCTTCTGCCCCCGAGAATTTGCTTGGTTTCGCGTCGAGGAACATCTTGTAGGGGTTAAAGCCCCCTCCTGCTGACAGAGAACAGGTAGTCAACGAGGGATTCTACTAGCCCAACTATTAGATTTTCACACGAAAATTTAATAATGGTTACCTGCCGGTTGGTTCTGAACACCCGCTAAAGCTGCGTTCACGTGCTCTTGAATCATGGCAGCTAGTTCTTCGGGCGTCAAGTTAAGGTTTCCACGTCGTCCAGTTGCCATTTAGATCTTCGAAACACAACACGAACACACCCCGATAAGTCTATATATCCAATATAGTTATCCTACTTCGTACTTTAATAATTATCAAGTTATGTCAACTCAAATATTTAAATAGTCAAAAGAAATACTTGATTAAATGAAATTTTCAACGTCTTACAAAGTGCCAACCAAACATATGAATTCACTATAAAGTCTCAAATTTAAACACAAGTGGGAAAATAAATAGACTGGAGGAAAGTAAATAAAATAAGCGAGACGTGTCAGTCGTCTACGTCTCCATCCCCCAAGTCACTGTCGTTGCCGTCATCCTGCGCGGCATTTCCAGCTTCTACAGCTGGGCCCTCCTCCAGATCCTCCTCTGGATCCTCTTCTGGATCCTCTTCAGGGTCCTCCTCTGGATCCTCTTCCGGATCCTCCTCTACCGGCACTGGAGGTGCCGGTGCTGGTGCACGTGCTTGATTTTGCTCTAACTCATGAATGTTCCAACTATTTTCCAGGACTCTGTCTTCGAGCCAGTCGGATCTTATCTGCTCGGCACGCAGATCTCTGGCTAAGGTGTTACGAGCTATCTTACTCGTATGTTGCTCTTCCTCGAGCGAGTCGGTTTTACCTGTCAGTTGTCGGATCATCCATCCTTGTGCTAGGATGGTTTCCTGCATTCTTTCCAACTGTTCTTGTTGTTTCTGTATCATGTTTCTAAGTAGGTCATTTCCTACTTCTACAGAGTTAACCGGTTCAACCGGCACAGCGAGGATTGGGCGTGATGACGACTCCTCCCCCAGAGCGAGCCTTTTCCTCGCAGCTGAGCGCGTTTCCACGCCATAAGATGGTAAGGGTTCCACCATAGGTGCCTTTCCTGGCGCTCTTGGTGGCGTAAGTTTGTCGGATGATGATGACGCTGATGATGATGACATTGCCTGTTAGGTCGTGTAGTTACGAGTTATTTTCATTTCTTATTATTAAGTCATAATCTACATAACACAGTGGTGGTACATCGCATAACAAGATATAACAGTTCGGTGCCAAACTACGTCTAGTGTCGTGTATTCAGCTATAGTTTAGGTCTACTTCTAATGCAAACCTGGTTCTCTATAGCTAGTGGCTCTGATACCAATCTGTCACACCCTCAATTTCCACTTGCGGAGTTTTACCGCGAGGCGTGTGAACAAACCAGAATCTGAAACACTAGTACGTCGAACGACTCTATATGATTTGATAATACGTTTTCTAAAATCATTTGTCGTATATTTTATATTGTCTTAATTAGTTACCAATATTTAGCGGAAGCATTAGTTTTTAAAGTTGAGCGGAAGCATAAAATAAGTAGAGAATACGGGATCCAACACAAACGCCAAAACAAATGAAAACCCAAAACAATATTTGTAAATGAGACTCGATAAAAGATGTCTTGTTCAATGCATGTGAGTGCACCTAGAGCTCCTAGAGTCCTGAGAAACATGTAAAGAAACAAGTGTCAACATTAAAGATGAGTGAGTTCACAGGTTTTCATAAATTCGTTTGTTCGGTTATGAGTTTGTTTCCCCCGTTATCCCTAACCCGGGATAACGATTTAGTCCATTATTCCCAACCCGGAATAATAATGATGTTGGTTCCATTATTCCAAACCCGGAATAATAATGATGTTGGTTCCATTATTCCAAACCCGGAATAATAAGTTGTTGTATCCATTATCCTCAACCCGGGATAATATAGTTGTTTCGTAATCAAGTTCAATGTTAACATATATAGGTAGCTAGCCTAAAGTTATGTCACGTAAGAGTTCGCGATCGAAGCTGATTGTTGTGCCTCCGTGTTGCCAGGCCTATCACTGACCATGGTGAAGTTAGGCCAAATTATTCACCCGTTGACCATATCCGGTCGGCTAGCGCGACTAGCTCGGATGGGGCTTGTCGGGCCCAGTAGTACTACTTATAATTCCCCCGCTATTAAAACCCAATACTAACGATCCGAGAGATTGACGAGGACTTAAGTGATATAGCTGCTTAGTAACCATAACATTACATTAACATCAACTTAGTTACCGAATAGTTATGTTACGTTAATTTCGTATAACGTAAAGAGATTGAGTTTGAAGAGTGTATACATGTTTCTCCCCCTGTTGTTTAAAACCAGATAAAGTTAGGGGCCGTGAACTCACCTTTAGTTGCTCGGTTAGTGTAGCAAAGAAGTTGTAAGGGATGGGATCGCTAATTGCGTCCTAACAAACCAATTGATTTCAAGTCAGTGTGTGAACACACCAATACAAATTCTACACTTAATTTACGCACAAAGTGATACACACAAACAACATACCTAACACTCAAACATGCATCAAGTATCCTCATGTGATCATAGTAATCAAAACAATTAATCATGAACATAATCCAATCCATGCAACACTTTAGTGCACACAATCACAAGTTATCAAATTTCAGCTTAATACTCATAATTCAGCTGTTTTCTAGGATTTTTATAAAATAGTTCCTACGTTCCAAAAATTCCAATTATTTTACAGCAGGTGACATTTATACTGAAGAAATTTATATAAATTTTCCAAGTCCTAAATCTTTACCAATTAATCATAAATATTAATATACTAGGCTGCAGTCAGATTCGTCGCTTTCTGACTGCACTCCACGGAAGAATTTATTTAAAAATCACTGATTGTCCAATTAACAAAATTCCAGTTGGAGTTGCCCGGAAATTTCCATACCTAGTGGCTGTACAAAATTCATGACTCGACTCCCTACTGATTATAAAATCCAACTCGATAAACAACTAACAAAATTTCAGGATTTTCACAGCTTTAGTTACTGAACTTATTTGGCCATTTAAAAATATCAAACGACTTCAGAAAAATATGAATCCAGCGCCATTAGATTCGTTATTCAAATCTCTACGTTCTAGACATCAGAAAGTCTGTTTTTCGACAACTAATGACCGAGTTACAGCCAGATGAAGTCGGCTGTAACTATTACTCAGCAAACTGTTTCAGCATTCTATCGCATAAACCGTCCATATAATTAACTTAGGCGATCAAGAACTGATTTTCTAATCATAGATCAATACCAATATCACATCCATGCAAACCCTAATCCATACCTCTAGTTTTTATAAACAAAACATACTTGCAAACTTATAAGTTCCGAAAACAATCATGCATGTAAACAATGATCAATCAGCCGATTACATTCAAACACATATAATCCGAAAACAAACCAATCACTTCATTCAAGCACATATATCTGAACATGATCTTGTAATCAAAAGATAAATCCTAACCTTTAATAACTAGGTAAATAAGCCGAGACTTGGACAAGAATGATTTGGCTGTTCAAGCAAGATCACGACCGAATGAGATGAGCAGTTCTGCTGTTGCGACCGAGGCTGAAAGGGACTGAAAGGGGAGGCTGCTCGCGATCAAAAGGGACGAGAGTAAGGCTGTTTGCGGTCGAAGAGGATGAAAGGTTGGCTGCCGACGGCTGTTAGCTGTTAGGGTTTTTATGTTGTGAATGAAGCATGCATGGCTAGTATATATAGGCGCAAAGAGAGATAAGGGTCACGGTTTGGGTTTGATCTCGTGGCCGAGGACTTGGGTTGGTTCGGTTTGGGTTTGATCTTGCGGCCGAAGACTTGGGTTTAAGGTTTGGGTTTTATCTTGCGGCCGAAGACTTGGGTTAAAGGTTTGGGTTGCACACAATGGGTTGCACACAATGGGTTTGCGGTTTGGGCTTGAACTCGGTTCACTCCTAGAGTCACAAGGAGTTTAAGGTTTGGTTCGTGTCGCGGTTCGGTTCGGTTCGTGTACATATTTACCATAATTATTTTATAGCTAAAACAATCACATAATCGCACATCACGTATTCACTAACTCGTACACGTTTAATACGTAGCATATAATTTATTCGACAAGTATTGCGTTTAAGTTATCCGAAAAACCGGGATGTCACAACCGGTACACAAGATTTCCTTTTAGTTATATAGTGTTTAATAAAGTGTCTAGAATAGCTAACTATCTCTCAATTGGGAGCTTAGACTAACTAAGGTTATTGATTTGGTTTAACCGACTCAACTAAGGCAAGTAAACTAAATAGGTTTCTCTTGAAACCTACTCTTAGCAATTTACCTACTTAATTCAGTTAATAAACTATTACTTCTCAATAATTAAGTTTAGTATAATGTTATGATTTAATTATATTTTTCATTCAATTGTTTCTAGGTTTTATTGGCCAATTTACCAAAGATTACCCGAACCCATTAAGACTCGACAATCAACATAAACCTATTCTTTGAAAGACATTCAACTAGATCTATGTGAAACTATTAAACAATAAAAAATTAATTCGAAACATTAAAATACCCCAAATTAATTCACCAAAGTTTACTACTTCATGAAATATCCCATAAACACATTATAAATTCAATAAAAAATCCAAAATTTTAATAATAAATCATCAAAACCTAGGTAGCAACATGAAATCTAGCCAATAATCATTGTCTTAAACATAATCAAAGTAAGTTTAAAAACTGAATTCATCAAAACAAAGAATAAGAGAGCTAAAGGTTAAGAAAATCGGTAATGTAACCCGGGATTTCTTTGATCTCTAGGCTCCTAGCTTCAATCCAATGATTCTTGAACAACTTCTCCTTTGAAAACTAGCACTAAATCTCCAGAACTTGCCTCTTGAAGCTCCCAAGTTCGTCTATGACTTGTATAGAGTTAAACACTAATATATAATCATTCTTCAACCAAACTTTATCAGATTTCGAAACTTTCTGGCGAACAAGTCCTCTCGCTGGCCGCGAGAGGCATAGGTTAACCGGTCGCGCCCCGCGATCGGGTTGAATTTCTCTAGACTTAGTTCCCCTTCTCGTCTCCCGCGAGAAGGATAACCTGGTTCGGTCGCGGGCCGCCAGAGACCCAATTTCCATGTTTTTCGATTCATTTCTTCTCTCGACTTCCAATTATGATCCGGCTCGGTTTCATTCAACATTTTAGCTCGTTTTCTCCTCTTTCAGCTATTTTCATGAACCAAGACCTGCAAAACGTAAGATACATTCTTGTAAAACCGAAACAAATATTAATGAACTAGTGCAAACTATACACGATAAATAGATGTATTATTCAATACATAAAATATCCCCACACTTACTCCTTTTTCGTCCTTGAAAAAGAATTACGCAAACGGAATCATAGCCAAGTAAATATTTTATTTCAAAAGAATAAGATTATTATATTAAGGTTGAAATTTGTATTAACTGCGATTACAAGTATATGTGTCCACTTAAACTCAAAACTCGGTTCAAAGCCATTATCATGTAAATTTAATTCAAGTTCGGTTACCTAAGTCTCACACTAGAATCCAAAGTACGCCTAATCCCACATCAAACTTATGGAACAAAAGGAACGAATCTTTCGACCCATTTCCTAACCGTTTTATACCAAAATAAAGAGAATTAAAAACCAAGTAAACTTTCTTTTTCTCTTTTTTTTTTATTTTGGCACTTGATTTCTTTTTTTTTTCTTTTTGCATACCTAACCTAGAGGCTATCTCAACCAGAGTCACAATCCCTGAGAGCGACATCGTGGGCTTCAGCATTTAAGTAAATTTTTTCAACTTATCCTAGAGGAAATCTAAGTCAGAGTCACAATCCCCAACAAAGATTACATAGGCCTCGTCTAAGCTCAATTTTTCTATATATTTTTTTATTTGCTTGATCTAAAATTCTAAAGATTTTAGCTTATAACGACATTCCTTATACTATTTTTGGCGGTTTTGGCTTCCCATTTTTCCTAGATGAGTACCCATTAGTAGACCGACATTTAAGGTATATTAATCTCAAAGAAACTAAGAACCGAATCGAGCCTACTCACATAACCCAAGTAAAACACACTCAACCCTTTATTAGCTCATATTATCATTATTTGAAACCGAATAAAAACTCAACTTTTCTATCATTTTCCGTTTTTATTTTGCAAACTTCTTCTTCAAAAGACATTTCTAATTTTTTAATTTTTTTCTAAACAAAAAACGATAAAACGACTCTATGACTTAACTATCCCATCCCCACACTTAAATTTTGCATTGTCCTTAATGCAAGGATGAGAATACTTTACTAACTAAATAATAAAAGCTGAAAAAATTAAATAAATAAAATACAAACTATACAAGTGAAACGACTTAGCTGATATGCAAGACTGTCAATTCCACATATGCCCTCCAATCCGATCATGCTCAGCAAACAACTCTCAACCCTCACACGCGAACGGAAGCGACAAAATAAACACCAATCCTATCATCCAACACAAATAACTTCCAAACATAAAATATTAAATAAAGTATTTCAACAGAAGCTTACCACAATCATTACCCAAACCAACCCAACCAAAGTTCAACCCAAATGTAAAGTGTTTAAAGTACACATATAGACAAATGAGAGGATGAAAACGACATAAAACAAAAAATATAAATCATTGAGAAACCGCTGCCTCTGACTAATCATCATCCTCCTCCTCCTCTTTTGATTGCTCAAAAACTTGGTATGGTTGCACATCTTCCATACCACTCGACCCCAGCTGCGCCTATTGCTAAAAATATGATGGAACTCCCATGTGCAAGTTTTCCATCATGTACCGCATTTCATCCTCCAACCTATGTTGGCCCTGTTCATGCATCCTACATCTCTCCATCATCACCTGTCTGACCCCACCGAACTACTCATCCACATATCCCTTCAAGTCCCTGAATCCCGTCTCCATCCTCTCATATAAAGAATATAAAGTAAGTGGGTCTGGACGGGGTTGCCTCTGAGGATATTGTCTGCCCGGTAGTTCCTTACAGATCACTGGTCTTTGATAGCGCGGAGGAACAACTGACTGCATAGACGACGCAGCCTCAGAACCAGGAGGAGGTTGAACTTGCGGACCGTGCCTAATCGGCTCCCAAGTGATAGGCTCATGAGATGTCAAAATCCCAACAGCTTGTAAATCCTGCACACCCATGAAGCAAGGAGACGGCCCCTCTCGCATCTTATCTCTTGGGTACATATAAAATACCCCAAGACTTTCCGCCAACCAAGTAATCAAGGGCGCATAGTAAATCCGAGCCCCCGATCTCCTCTCTATAGCCTCTTTATCGACTACGCAAAATACTTGCCAAGTTTGCGGGTCGCTGCTCTACCTTGCACATTAAACAAAATAAGCTGACCTGGTTAACCTTGTTATCACCCTGCCCCCTACCGACTAACGTGGCTGCTAGAATCTTGTGAATAAACCAGTAACCGGATCAATAATATCGCTAGCCACTATGTTGTTTGAGTACGACACAGACGGAATTGTGCCCCAAAATCTAGCCAGCTCGTCTGTTGGTATGCTATGCGGGTGCCTCCTCTTGAATACTCCCCTGAGGCTGGTAACAAACTCCTGCGATTGAACCTCATCCATCGTATAGAACTGTGTAGCCACGACGCATTGAGGAATGGTCATCTCATATACATGCCTTCCAAGAGCGAAAGATACAGCATCACTTTCACCAAAATTCCCCTGCTGCTACTCAAAAGTCGAATGGAACTCTAGAGTAATTTCTTTGTACTTCCTCTCATCACAATCTAGCACCCTCTTGAATTTATCACCCAGCAACTGCTCAATTCTGCTTGACCCAGATGGTCCAACATGTCCCAGTCTATGCGTCTGTATGGTAGTAGATCTATCATAATCAAATTGGCTAGCCTTTCATTTTCGTGCAAATCTAGCTCAAATTGCAGCAGCGGACTGTCTCTTAATCGCATACTCTGCCCATGGGGAACACCGTCCCCTCTATATCTGACATTCCTTCTCTGCCCGAAATTTGGGGGCAACGGTTGAGTTTCTTCTTAGTCCCCTCTTGGTCTAGCTGCGGGCCCTCTCTTCTTTTTTTCGGGTCCTAGACTGCCTTCGCCTGACATCTGCAAAAACATTCAATTCACAAGCAAAAACACTTAGACTCTCAGAAACATAAACCATTTCTTTAAGCACTGGCCGTATAGCATTACCTTCGCGATCATGACTAGAAAAGACACTTTACCACAATTATTAGATATATTTTTAGTGATCGTTAGCAAAAATACCTTTTTATTAGACCAAATCTCGCCTGAATGGAGATTGAGTACGGGCGAGAGATCTTATATTCAGAAATGCCCAAATTGCCAACCATAACCCAAAAATACCTAAAAACACGACACTACCTCCTCCCGGCACTTTAATTGTCCTCAATTAATTTCCGAGTGCCGAAAAACAGCCCAACATTGAGTCCCAAACAGAGTATAAAAATTTTATATTCATTGCAGAAAAATGGGTTAAAGTTTTATTAGAAATGTGATTTTTATGGTAAACATTACAAACCTGAATCTCCACACTCAATGTTGAAACCCTACCAAACTAATCCACCCGCAAAATGACCATTAGAAACCAAACCATCCTACCAGAATCTGTGTTCAGCCCCTACATCCCAAACTTAACCTAAACAAAGTTTACCCCAAACCCTCAAGGAAACTAACATGCAACCTAAACCAGACCCGATACTAAAACATATGAAGCAACTAACTAAAATACTGATATTAAAGTACAAAAGCTGCAAGAAACACATACCTCAGCGTCGATCTACAAAAGAAACTAAGAAAATAGAGTATAAGTTGCAAGACCCTCAAAAAGCTTGTTTGAATGGTGAAAGGTGAAAACTTTAAGTGGGAAATCAGTTAGGGATGATGTGGTGAAGTGGTGGAAGAATATTTGGGTGAATGGAGGTGATTGTAGGCAGATTATGGTGGTGAAAGGAGTGGTAGCCGTATGTAAAAAGTGAAGAAATGAGGTTAGGGTTGAAGAATTTGGGGAATAAAAGCTGCAGATTCGTTGTTAATGCCTCTCGCCGGCCGCGAGAGAGTTAAGATGATCTCTCACGGGCCGTGACCGTCCTTTTTTATTCTGTAGTTAATGTATCTGCGGGCCGCGGCCAGGTTGATGTGTGACTCTCGTGGCCCGCTAGAGGGTTCTTTTCATAGAAAGTTTATTAATTTTTGCCAGTTTGCCTTACAAATTTTTTTTGTTCACTTGAAACTTTGTAAAAACCCTCTTAACACCCGATTTTGTATGAAAACTTACTTGCAACTCCAATCCTTCGTCGGTTGTGGCTCCGTGTTGCTAATATATCCCTGCAATAGACTAAACAACACAAAAAACACCAAAATACAAACTACGAAAAAACAAGCATTAGCACTATAAAAATATAAAATGTAAACTACTAAACAATACTAACTCTACACTTGAGTTTTCACTCAAGGCCCTATACGGTGATGAGAGGTGGAACTTCGAGGGGAGTTTCCTCCGTCTCGGTGGAATCGATCGGCCCTCCTAGGTAATGCTTCAACCTATGACAATTTACTTTCCAAGTGCCTCCATTGGCTCCATCTCTCAACTCAACTGTCCCATACCGAAATATTTTGTTAACCACGTAAGGACCTGTCCACTTGAATTTAAGCTTCCCAGCGAATAATTTCAATCTTGAATTGTATAAAAGCCCTTTATTGCCGACTTTAAAATCCTTCAACCCCTTCAACTTCCTATCATGCAATGCCTTTGTTTTCTCCTTGATACTCCATGATCGTTCTTAGGCTACATCCCTTAGCGCTTCTAACTCATGAATTTGGATATACCGTTTCTTAGCTGCTTCGGTAAAGTCTAGATTTACGGTTTTAAGCGCCCATAGTGCTCGGTGCTCGAGTTCTACCGGAAGATGGCAAGCTTTGTGTAACGCCTTGCTTTTTTCATACTTTCCTTAATTAGAAAATGTAATCGTAATTCTATTTATGGAAATTTGTATTCGTATCGTCTTCGTAATTCTTTTCCCAATTTTGTAATCCGAGACTTGAATCGCAACAAAATTCATACTTGTTATATATACATGTCTTACATGCATTCAATCGTTTAAACTGATATTTGTTATACGTGCAAAGATTCATACATTCACTCCCAATACTCAAATCATACTTACATGCGTTATACACTTAAATCATGCAAAAATGACAAGTTATAGCCTGGAATGCAAGAAAAACTAAGTGCAAGGACTAAAAATGTCAAAAAAAACAAAGAAGCTTCTGGAATAACACTCCTCGCGCCCTGCGACCGATCTCTTAGTATGCCCCCGCGGCTCGCGACTGCCTCTCCTTCACTTTCTTGTGGCCCGCGAGAGGGGCATAATCCAGAGAATATGGCTTCTAGCTCATGGATTGGTCCATTTTGTGTTTTCTACATTAATTACACCCAACTAACAACCCCCTAACCTCAACTATAAATACCCACCTCCTCCCACTCTCATTTCACACCTCAAAAACTTCTCTCTTTCTCTCTAAAGCTCTCTCTCCATGTGAAAGTTTAAGACTTTCAAAGTGAGTTCTAACTCACCCTTACTTCCCTTCTTTGATTTTTCTTCTTTCTTAACATTTGAATCACCTTTGGGAATGTTTCCATGGGTTTTCCATGGAAAACAACCTTGGAACATCACCATATTTGAGGTCCAAAGTGTAAGAACTTTTCGTTTATTTGGGTTTCAACCCACAAGTGTTTGTATCCTTCCAAACTTTTTCTTGAAACAAGACTTGAGTTGGTAGTGTGTGATTACTTGGAAGCCTTGGCTATCGTACCTTCAATCCACCACCTCACTTGATGATTTTGATTATTTTTTTCTTTTACTTTTATGTTAAACTTATTCATGACCATCCTTGTCGTCCTTGTGACGACTTGTGCATTGGCGAACTATACGAAAGAGGTTAAAAGGAAGGTTATCCTCCTACCTCCACGCATGACTTCTATGAACCTCCATGATAAATATGAGTATGTATACTATATAATATATATATACGTACACTAACCGAACTCTTGATGGTAATTGAATGATTATCTATCATGGTACTAGGTTACATCACCTAAGTACTTAATTTCTCGTTACGATTCTAATGGGTATCCTAACCCATGAAAACATATCAACTCGAATGGGTATTATAGTGCCAAGAATGAGTATTAAGTGTAGATGATTATTTTGCCATATTCATACTTTAGTGTATTTAAATTCCTAATCCTCCGTTATCATTCGGATACTTACCAACTTACGTTTCCTCTTGTAGGATAACTCGGTGCTCCATCCTCCAAACTCCCCCAACACTTTAAGAAAATAGCAAATGGAAGCTTGCAAAACTGTGAGTACACTCAAACACCCTTTTTACGCTTTACACCTTTGGGTGCAACATGTTAGTCTATCAAAATACACGCAATCACACTTATACTTTTATGTAATCACATAAACAATCCATCATACATGCTATAGTTACGTGATACACGATTTGTATACTTGGAACATTCTTATCTGATGCAATTTGTCATTAACTATGTACGAGCCTCCCCCTTAACATGTCTAGCGCTATAGGAGTAACGCACCGCCCGTATTCTTGAGGTCATGTTAAGTTTATTCTATTTTGCGGTGACACGTGAGGGTTGACTTATAGATCGCATACCATGTTTACATTAATCTAGTATGCTAGCTTAACATGTGGATTCGTTTAAATCTTTTCGTACTTATGTTATATCAAACTTGTGTACTCGCTAATACTTTGCGTTGAACTATGCCTTTAACATGTTGCAGGTTAAGGATGTTGATCATGATGAAACTTAGTAGGGACGACATAGAAACACATCTAGAATGCTAAGATTTATGTTGTTGAACTTATTGTATTCGACTTTCATGTTGTTATTGACAAATTTGTTATTAAATGAAATGGGTTTGATTTAAATATTGTCGCAAATAGTGTTATGATGCCTTGAGCAATCTATTTTGTCTCACTCCGATGTTTCCGCCATGGGTTGGGGTGTGACAGATTGGTATCAGAGCCATAACTATAGGGCATTAGGAAGAATTTCCATGTTCGACCTAGTCTGTAGTTTAAGTGACCAAACTTGACCATTCTTGATTCTTGCTTAAAATGTTAATTCTTCCTACCTTGCTTCTTCCTATTCATTTTGGTCTTAATATATACAATATGTCTTTCCTACAACATTTACACAATATACACACTTGAAGACTTGAAGATACTCGTATTACAAACAAGACGACTTCACCAAAATAGGCGTGAAACCCACACTTTGGTGAACAACTCTCAATCCGCGTATTCAATTTTTCACGAAATTACGCCATCAAGTTAGGAGTGATATCCATACTTTGATGTAAAATTTCCATTTCATACTCTAGGGGACCCTTGCCAACGAGTCGGAATTCGCTCCTCGTTTGGTAAGTACCAACCACACTTAGGGTACGATGTTGTCAAGTTAGGGGTGAAACCCGCACCTTATCAACTAGTCCCACTGCTCGATTTTCAATCTCGCCAAAGTTTTGATTTTTCGATCAATTAGAGACATGTAGTAACTGGAAGGGTAAATTCCGTTAATCGCTTCTCGATGAGAGCATTTTACCTATAGGCCAAAGTGTAACATTTGTCAAAAACGGGTTTTCCAAACCTGCTCCGTTTGTAATCGAATATCAAGTTATAAATGTTTCGTTGGGTATTTATGTCCATTATAATTTTTAATGATGCATAAATAATAAACAAACTAGAATATAAAAGTTATATTTGATAAAAAGTAAAAATAAAATAATTAAAAAGAAATTTAGGCTGCCGGGACTCGAACCCGGGTCAGCCGGGTTTAATCACAAAGTCTTATCACACACACACATAACCACTCCGCCACTTGTTGTTCTCTGTCAACTCTAGGAAACAAATAAATTTTATAGTCAATCGTAAATCAAGCTGGTTACGCCAACTGTAACCGAACTCGGTCACCAAACGTCCAAAGACGTTTGATTACTCGCGGTTTACCGATTATAACCGCTACACCGACATCTCCAATCAATTGAGCTTTGAATGGACTTGAATTCAAGAGTGGATCGGTTTTAATAACTGAAAACTTTCATGTTCTGAATTACTTCAATCATAGACCCCTCTCGCGACTCAAACACATCTGCAGACCTTCGAATTTCACTTTCGCAATACTTTCAGTTCGCCGGAGAAGCTAATTGAACTCGCCGGACTTTTCGCCAGAAAACCGTGTTTTCCATCAAATCAGTAAGTCTCTCAATTCTTTCATTGTCTATCAGTTGTTAAGCTATTGCTAACTCAAACCCTTCAATCGGAATCAATTTCAGACGTCGATATCGGATAATTCCCTCTCGCCGGAAAACCTCCGAAAATCCTTATCTTCCGCTGTAAAACGGTATAGACATTCAAACCTTCTGTTAACTCTTGTTTAGTACTTCAATTCCGCAATTAGCTAATCAAAACTGTAATTTGTTCGCTCAGTTGAAGTTCATAAAAACAGAGCCGACACCTTGCCGGAATTCTGAGATAAATCATTCCTCCGGTATGTTTACTTCCAACACCGTCTCTGCCATTTCATTTTAGTCTTATGAATGTTTGTTAATCGTTTTAAAACAAGAAACAATTGAGTAAATAGTTGTCTGTAAATTTAGCGAAGAAGATGAAGTGTGTTAACATTATAAGATTAATTAAAATCGGTATTATAAACGGTTAGACACACAGTCCAGTGGTGGACTGTGTGCACACAATACGCACACGCCGCGAGTTCGATCCTTGATACACACCCCCTCTCCGTAATAAAGATGTTTTACTTTTCTAACTGAACCGGATTAACTTACATTAGATGTTAAGTATAATAAAAATCTATATATTAACCAAGTTAGACACACAGTCCAGCGGTGGACTGTGTGTAACATTAAGTCACAGGTCCCGGGTTCGAGACCTGTTGACGACACCGGTTTGATGATTTAAAACATTTTTGAAAATAAAAGAATTTTGAATAAACTGAGTTAGTATATAAATATAATTAAAAACAGAATTATTTCGGGTTAGACACGTAGCTCAGTTGGTAGAGCTGCGTGCACGCGAATGGGAGGTCTCGAGTTCGAGCCTCACCCGGCGCATACATTTACACAATGAAATCGGTCAAACAGTCAACGGTCAACGCAAAAGTCAACATATTTTTATATTTTTATTTATTTAATTTAATTTAAAAATCAATTAAAAATACTTAAAAATAATGTTTTTAAAGATAGGAAATAGCCTTAAACTCACAAAAATATATCTAAAAATCCTACTAAAATTATTAATAAAATCCACTCTATTACTATATCTTTCGTTATTATTTAGGTTAGTCTATCCTCGTTGTTAAATCCTTCCAACTTGTGCGCATCTCATCATCTCCAACCGAACGCATCCAATGTGAGTGAATCTCTACAAAATTCCCCGTTTTAATCACGTTTTTGGGGTGTATCATGTGTCTTACCATTTATTATATTTAAATCATTGTGCATACATCATATCATGAACAAATGTGTATTCAGCTTGTTTCAACTGTTGTGTGGTTATTGTTTAGATTTAATTTATTATTTCCAGTACATGCAATTTCATAGGCCGCCGCTCCCCATTACATTATGAGCGTTGAGCCGTTCCCCATTACATTATGAGCGTGAACCTGGCGTTGCCAACATACGATCGGCTCCGTTTGATCGAGCCTTGATCGCACAGACATTTATCATTTTCAGTACATGCAATACGATCGGCTCCGTTTGATTGAGCCTTGATCGCACAGACATTTATCATTTTCAGTACATGCAATACGATCGGCCGTCCATTCCCCATTTTTGTTATCGTATGTTATTGTATGTTATTGTATGTTGTTGTATGTTATAGCTTGTGGTTGTTATTGCTACTGTTTGATTATTTACATTTGCTCACTTATGATCATTGCACAATTTTTTCTTGATAAAATAACAAGAAAATCAATAATAAAGGTTTATCTAACAAGGTTCACTCGCCCACTTATGTTGACCCAAAAACCACCATTTTT
The DNA here is from genome assembly GCA_947069175.1 of Scalesia atractyloides. Classification (NCBI taxonomy): domain Eukaryota; kingdom Viridiplantae; phylum Streptophyta; class Magnoliopsida; order Asterales; family Asteraceae; genus Scalesia; species Scalesia atractyloides. Next base: position 59,337,356 of record CAMTDV010000003.1, on the reverse strand, counting down.
ACACATGGTACAGGTGAACCAGCTGCAGCAGGAAACACATAGGATTGGCTTAGAAGAATAAACTGGTTTAGAGCTTGGATTGTTTAGTTGGTTATTTTTCTTTGTATATGTATGGACATGTTTGGATTATTGAGAATGTAATTTTGACTTTAATAAATATGAAACATATTAGTAAATATCATGAGCTTTGGTGATAACCCAATTATGCCCCGACTCTTATTCCGCTGCGGGTCGGGGTGTGACAGATTGGTATCAGAGCCATGACTATAGGGATATAGGATAGGTTATTAGACCCTTAGAGCCTATACTATAGTTGATTAGAAATTTTTAAGATTTTTGTGTGTTACATGCCAAATTTCATGATGTTTATATGTTTTATGTTAAATGTTACATTCAATGTTATGCAAGCATGTTCATAAGTATATATTATCATATAATGCCTATCATGAATCATATTCTCATAACATATCATATCCATGAAAGCACACATCACATCATTTTCATGATTGTTTTTACAATGATTTTTGTATTTTCAAATCTCATCAAAGTGAGTTCTCATGACGGGCATGTAGTAACTGGAAGGGTACAAGTACCGATAGTCGGAACGTCCTGTCTAGGCTTGGCATTCATATAAATCCAAAATAAAGGACCAGTTTGCCTACCTGGGGACTAACGATGAGAGTACGAAGTACCTATTAGGCCAAAGTATGCTATACCAAACGTCGTGTGAGCTAACCCCACTTTGAGTTGTCATTGTGTCTACACCTGGACACATTCCGACCATACATCTCGTAAACATATTTTGTGGTTTTCATTCGGGTGATGCGAGTGTTAAATCGCCAATACTAATGTGAATCCTACCAAGCCAATAGACATGGAGGCCCACATGACTATACAGGTGAAGGTATGGGGGACATTTGAGGTCCAACATGAGCAAACCCAAGACATCCTATGGATGTAGTTGCATTATTGATATTTATGTTATTTTCATTTTCTTTAAGACACATGACACTTAAAAGACTCCATAAACTCACAATCTTCTTATGTATGTTCCTGTAGATGTCGACTAGACAACAACGAGGGGGTAAAAGATCAGGAAGGTCTCACGAACGCTTGGCCACACAAATCGCGAAACAAATGGCCGCGGTGCTTCCTGACATTGTGGTTCAAGTACAACAAGCTCTCTCCACAAATCCCACTAATCCTCCCCAGCAAGATGACCAGAACATCGGCAACCCTCCTACCAGCAAGTGCTCATATAAACATTTTAAGTCCTGCGATCCTCCTAAATTTGAAGGGACCGAAGGTGTCACTGCCCTCCTCCACTGGTTTGAGGAAATGGAAAACACCTTCCTCAACTGCGATTGTCCCGAGGATCGCAAGGTACGATACGCAACCGGGAGACTATTTGGGGTAGCTCTTACCTGGTGGAATACTGAAAAGGGTAAGAGGGGAATCGAAGATGCTATGGCCTTAACGTGTGAGGAGTTAAGGGAAATCATGACGAGGCGGTTCTGTCCTAGGAGTGAGATTAAAAAGTTGGAGGACGAATTTCATTCTTTGAAGCAAAAGGAGGGAGATCATACTTCCTACAACAAGAGGTTCTTAGAGTTGAACCAAATGGTCCCTAACTTGTTTACCCCAGTTTACCGCTTTGAGCATTATATTCGAGGTCTTCCCTCGAAAATTCAAGATTCAGTTCTCAGCACTTCACCAGCAACACTTGAAGCTGCTATGGAACTAGCGACTGAACTGACCGAGAATCGAATTCGCAACGGTATGTTTAAAGAGGAGAAGAAGAAAGCCCCCGTTGAGGGCCAAACTTCAAACCATTCCACCTCCTCCTCTAAGTTTGCTAACAAGAGGAAATGTAACACCAGAAACTTCGCTGTCACACAAACCAATTTCCCTATCCCTGCTGCACCCATTACCCAAGTTGCCCCTTCACCTGCACCATACAAAAGGCCATACTCTGGCCCATTACCAAAATGCAACCGTTGCCAATACCACCATTTTCCTGATCATCCCTGCCAACATTGCACCGGCTGCGGTCGCGCAGGTCATACTGTTCAAACCTGTCGCATACCTCAGTGAACGAACCGCCACCAGCCTTCAACCCAAACCCACCAACAAATAATGGGTCAAGCCCAACAACCCCTACTACTACCACCTACCCAACATTTAGCCCAATCATACTACCAACCCAACTATCCCATGGTACAACCTATGCGGGCTTGCTACAATTGTGGAGACCCAAGCCACTTTAGAAACACTTGTCCAAGGTTGGTGAACATTATTCATGCTCAAGCCCAAGCCAATCCGGTGAATCAAGCTAACCAAGCTCCTCCACCTGCAAGAGGAAGAGCTTTCAATATCAACGCTAATCAGGCTAGAGCTGACAGCAATGTGGTTAACGGTACGTTCCTTATCAATGGTAGTTATGCATCCATGTTGTTTGATACTGGCGCAGATAAAAGTTTTGTGTCCTTAGAGTTTGAACCCATCCTAAACCAAAATCGTGATACGCTCATGGAATCCATAACAGTAGAAGTTGCTGACGGGAAACCGGTCTCATTAAACTCCATTATACGCAATTGTACTCTCATTTTGAACGATCATAATTTTCTACTTGACCTCATTCCCATGAAGTTGGGAAGCTTTGATATTATAATTGGTATGGACTGGCTCAGCCAACATCAGGCTGAAGTTGTATGCCGCGAGAAGTTTATACGCATTCCTCTTCCAAACGGTCAAACTCTACGAATCTTTGGAGAAACCCCATCGAAAGGGCTTAAATTAATGTCCTGTCTTCAAGCTCAAAAATATCTTCGCAAGAATTATGTCGCATTTTTAACTCATGTCGTCAAAAAGGGAACCATGGAGAAGAAACTCGAAGACATCCTAGTAGTAAAAGATTTCCCGCAAGTTTTTCCTGACGACAATTCAGGACTTCCTCCAGTAAGAGAAGTCGAATTCCGTATTGATCTTATACCTGGTGCTACACCAGTTGCAAAGTCTCCTTATAGGTTAGCCCCCTCTGAAATGCAAGAGCTAGCCAGTCAATTGCAAGAGTTGACTGACAAAGGATTCATACGTCCTAGCTCCTCGCCTTGGGGTGCACCTGTCCTTTTTGTGAAGAAGAAAGATGGATCGTTTCGCATGTGCATCGACTACAGAGAACTCAACAAGTTAACAATCAAGAATCGCTATCCATTACCTCGCATTGATGATCTTCTTGACCAACTTCAAGGCGCCAGCTGTTTTTCAAAAATTGACCTTCGTTCTGGTTATCATCAACTTAGAGTACATGAAGAAGACGTCCCAAAGACCGCTTTCCGAACTCGTTATGGTCATTATGAATTCATGGTCATGCCATTTGGTTTAACTAACGCTCTAGCTGTCTTCATGGATCTAATGAACAGAGTCTGCAAACTCTATCTCGATCGTTTTGTTATAGTCTTCATCGACGACATTCTCATTTATTCAAAGTCTAAGTCTGATCATGAGCGGCATCTTCGACTCATCCTTACACTCCTAGAGAATGAAAAGCTTTACGCCAAATTCTCCAAATGCGAATTCTGGTTAAAAGAGGTACAATTCCTTGGACATGTAGTCAATGACAAGGGAATACATGTCGACCCCTCAAATATCAAAGCGGTACAAGAATGGCAAGCGCCACGTACTCCAACTGAACTAAGATCATTCCTTGGTTTGGCTGGTTATTATCGTCGTTTCATCTCAAACTTCTCTCGCATTGCTGTACCACTTACGGCTTTAACTCATAAGGGAAAACCTTTCATATGGGACCCAAACAAGAAGAAGCCTTCCAAACCCTTAAACAAAGACTTTGTGATGCACCAATCCTCACTCTGCCTGAAGGTTGTGATGACTTCGTGGTTTATTGCGACGCGTCAGGACAAGGACTAGGCTGTGTTCTAATGCAAAGAGGAAAGGTTATAGCTTATGCTTCGAGACAACTCAAGACTCATGAGAAGAACTACACCACCCATGACCTAGAACTTGGAGCCGTTGTGTTCGCTCTTAAGATATGGAGACATTATCTATACGGTACTAAGTGTGAAATATACACTGACCACAAGAGTCTTCAACATATCTTCAATCAAAAGGAGTTAAACATGAGGCAACGAAGATGGGTCGAACTTCTAAATGAATACGACTGTGAAATTCGGTACCACCCTGGCAAAGCAAATGTGGTGGCTGATGCACTCAGTCGAAAGGGTTATGCGAACTCCATTCGTCTTCTATGTTCGCAAATCATAACTGACATGAAAGATCAAATTCGAGAAGCCCAGCATGTTTCAGTAACGGAGGATGATGTACGAAAGGAGCTGTCCTGTGGAGTTGAACTTAAAATTGAAACTAAATCTGACGGTATTCTGTACTATCTAGATCGCATATGGATTCCTGACCACAACAACCTTCGTGAATTTCTTATGAATGAGGCTCACAAAACACGATACTCTATACACCCAGGAGCCGATAAGATGTATCAAGGCCTTCGATACACTTATTGGTGGCCTGGAATGAAAAAGGATATTGCTGTTTTTGTTTCCAAGTGCCTTACATGTTCCAAGGTGAAAGCTGAACACCAAAGACCCTCAGGACTTCTGGTCCAACCTGAAATACCTGTATGGAAGTGGGAAAACATAACCATGGACTTCATTACCGGGTTACCTCGCACTTCTGGTGGGTATGACACTATATGGGTAATCATTGATCGACTTATAAAATCAGCTCACTTTATTCCTATCCCCGAAGATTTCAAAAACGAAAAGCTAGCTCGTATTTATATCAGCGAAATCGTAAGCCAACATGGTGTACCGTTAAGCATTATTTCAGATCGTGATGGTCGTTTCACTTCACGAACATGGCAAGCAGTACAAGCCGCTTTGGGTACGCGATTAGATCTCAGTACCGCTTATCATCCTCAAACTGATGGACAATCTGAACGCACCATTCAAACTCTTGAAGATATTCTTCGAGCATGTGTCATAGACTTCAAGGGAAATTGGGACGCTCATCTACCATTAGTTGAATTTTCGTACAACAACAGCTATCATTCAAGCATCGGCATGGCACCTTTTGAAGCTTCAAGTGCCGATCTCCAGTATGTTGGCATGAAATTGGGGAAGCTCAAATCACTGGTCAAGAATTGATTCAAGAAACTACAGACAAGATTCATCAGATTCGAAACAATCTTCTAGCGGCTCAAAGTCGTCAAAAGAGTTATGCAGATAAACGACGGAAGCCTTTGGAGTTTAACATTGGTGATCATGTACTTTTAAAAGTATCATCGTGGAAGGGAGTAGTTCGTTTTGGTCAAAAAGGCAAGCTAGCACCACGCTACGTAGGACCTTTCAAGATACTCGAAAGAGTAGGACCTGTAGCATACAAGTTTGATCTACCAGAAGGCCTCAACAGGATTCATCCCACATTCCACGTATCAAACTTGAAGAAGTGCCTCGCTGATGAGAACCTCCACATTCCTCTGGAAGATATTCAGATTGATGAATCTATGCATTTTATTGAAAGAACAGTAGAGATCATGGACTTCGGAGAAAAACGTCTACGACGAAGTCGCATTCCAATTGTTAGGGTACGCTGGGAGTCGAAACGGGGACCTGAGTTTACTTGGGAACGTGAAGACTCAATGCGCGAAAAATACCCGCATCTTTTTCCTACTACTACTACTTAAATTTCGGGACGAAATTCCTAAAAGTAGGGGATACTGTAACATTTGTCAAAAACGGGTTTTCCAAACCCGCTCCGTTTGTAATCGAATATCAAGTTATAAATGTTTCGTTGGGTATTTATGTCCATTTTAATTTTTAATGATGCATAACTAATAAACAAACTAGAATATAAAAGTTATATTTGATAAAAAGTAAAAATAAAATAATTAAAAAGAAATTTAGGCTGCCGGGACTCGAACCCGGGTCAGCCGGGTTTAATCACAAAGTCTTATCACACACACACATAACCACTCCGCCACTTGTTGTTCTCTGTCAACTCTAGGAAACAAATAAATTTTATAGTCAATCGTAAATCAAGCTGGTTACGCCAACTGTAACCGAAATCGGTCACCAAACGTCCAAAGACGTTTGATTACTCGTGGTTTACCGATTATAACCGCTACACCGACATCTCCAATCAATTGAGCTTTGAATGGACTTGAATTCAAGAGTGGATCGGTTTTAATAACCGAAAACTTTCATGTTCTGAATTACTTCAATCATAGACCCCTCTCGCGACTCAAACACATCTGCAGACCTTCGAATTTCACTTTCGCAATACTTTCAGTTCGCTGTAGAAGCTAATTGAACTCGCCGGACTTTTCGCCGGAAAACCCTGTTTTCCATCAAATCAGTAAGTCTCTCAATTCTTTCATTGTCTATCAGTTGTTAAGCTATTGCTAACTCAAACCCTTCAATCGGAATCAATTTCAGACGTCGATATCGGATAATTCCCTCTCGCCGGAAAACCTCTGAAAATCCTTATCTTCCGCTGTAAAACGGTATAGACATTCAAACCTTCTGTTAACTCTTGTTTAGTACTTCAATTCCACAATTAGCTAATCAAAACGGTTAATTTGTTCGCTCAGTTGAAGTTCATAAAAACAGAGCCGACACCTTGCCGGAATTCTGAGATAAATCATTCCTCCGGTATGTTTACTTCCAACACCGTCTCTGCCATTTCATTTTAGTCTTATGAATGTTTGTTAATCGTTTTAAAACAAGAAACAATTGAGTAAATAGTTGTCTGTAAATTTAGCGAAGAAGATGAAGTGTGTTAACATTATAAGATTAATTAAAATCGGTATTATAAACGGTTAGACACACACTCCAGTGGTGGACTGTGTGCACACAATACGCACATGCCGCGAGTTCGATCCTTGATACACACACCCTCTCCGTAATAAAGATGTTTTATTTTTCTAACTGAACCGGATTAACTTACGTTAGATGTTAAGTATAATAAAAATCTGTATATTAACCAAGTTAGACACACAGTCCAGCGGTGGACTGTGTGTAACATTAAGTCACAGGTCCTGGGTTCGAGACCTGTTGACGACACCGGTTCGATGATTTAAAACATTTTTGAAAATAAAAGAATTTTGAATAAACTGAGTTAGTATATAAATATAATTAAAAACAGAATTATTTCGGGTTAGACACGTAGCTCAGTTGGTAGAGCTGCGTGCACGCGAACGGGAGGTCTCGAGTTCGAGCCTCACCCGGCGCATACATTTACACAATGAAATCGGTCAAACAGTCAACGGTCAACGCAAAAGTCAACATATTTTTATATTTTTATTTATTTAATTTAATTTAAAAATCAATTAAAAATACTTAAAAATAATGTTTTTAAAGTTAGGAAATAGCCTTAAACTCACAAAAATATATCTAAAAATCCTATTAAAATTATTAATAAAATCCACTCATTTACTATATCTTTCGTTATTATTTAGGTTAGTCTATCCTCGTTGTTAAATCCTTCCAACTCGTGCGCATCTCATCATCTCCAACCGAATGCACCCAATGTGAGTGAATCTCTACAAAATTCCCCGTTTTAATCACGTTTTTGGGGTGTATCATGTGTCTTACCATTTATTATATTTAAATCATTGTGCATACATCATATCATGAACAAATGTGTATTCAGCTTGTTTCAATTGTTGTGTGGTTATTGTTTAGATTTAATTTATTATTTCCAGTACATGCAATTTCATAGGCCGCCGCTCCCCATTACATTAGGTTGAGCAGTTCCCCATTACATTATGAGCGTGAACCTGGCGTTGCCAACATACGATCGGCTCCGTTTGATCGAGCCTTGATCGCACAGACATTTATCATTTTCAGTACATGCAATACGATCGGCTCCGTTTGATTGAGCCTTGATCGTACAGACATTTATCATTTTCAGTACATGCAATACGATCGGCCGTCCATTCCCCATTTTTGTTATCGTATGTTATTGTATGTTATTGTATGTTGTTGTATGTTATAGCTTGTGGTTGTTATTGCTACTGTTTGATTATTTACATTTGCTCACTTATGATCATTGCACAATTTTTTCTTGATAAAATAACAAGAAAATCAATAATAAAGGTTTATCTAACAAGGTTCACTCGCCAACTTATGTTGACCCAAAACCCCCTTTTTTACACATGGTACAGGTGAACCAGCTGCAGCAAGAAACACATAGGATTGACTTAGAAGAATAAACTGGTTTAGAGCTTGGATTGTTTAGTTGGTTATTTTTCTTTGTATTTGTATGGACATGTTTAGATTATTGAGAATGTAATTTTGACTTTAATAAATATGAAACATATTAGTAAATATCATGAGCTTTGGTGATAACCCAATTATGCCCCGACTCTTATTCCGCTGCGGGTCGGGGTGTGACACAAAGCACGTTCCTCTAGTTTGAAAAGATCTTCTATTCACTTTGGAATAGTCGATGTTTCTCAACCCAAAACACTCCAATATTTTACCAAGCCTATCTTTTATGTATCTCAATTTCTATGTGTTTTAATACTTGCTACCACGTTCATTTCAAACCCGATGCACAATTCGCTCGCCTTTTGCAATCAGAAACAATAATAATTCTTGGAAACCAACTAAATTTATACTCCTTATGCAATCATACGTGTTTATACTTTTGAATACTTATTATGCTTGTGTCACCTATGTGAACTCAAATGTGTTATACTATACTTACATGCTCAAACGTAACTTTCATGATCACGTCACGATAAAGCCTCTGTCTTTCCCTATTGTAGACCACTTTCATGACAACTAATCGATTTAGATTTATACCTAAACCTTTTTATCATTAAGTGAATTTTCCTCATTTATGCATAAACCTCGAACGTTGTTATTTATCCAAACAATTTTTCACCCTACAATTTATTTACGTAAATTACATACATGAAACCCCTAATGATACTTTAAACATTTCTTTCACAATTTTTCAAAAACTTTATGAAATGCTACCTATCAACTTAGTCGATCAAACGAACCTCTTGCCATCGATTTTCATAAATCGTCCAAAACACACTTACTTTATACTACCATTCTAAAGACATTTTATTTCCAACAAGAAACTAACGAAAACTTTCTCTCACATACATATAAGTACTTTGCTAAAATACTTTTCAAATTTAAGTTTTACATGAAAAATTTTCAAAACACGACTTTTCTAGCATCAATAAAATAAAATAAAATAAAGCAAGCTCACTATTTTACAACCTTTTCAAAATACGTAAATCTAAATCTGAACACATGGGCAAGAAAATTTCATATGCGAATGCAAATTTTAAAACAAAAGTAGCATTTCTTTTTACAAACCACATTTTACATAAAAAATTAATACTTTTCTCAATATTCACCCGACATTCACAATTTGGTCCTTCATTCCTGACAAACCTGAGTTATTTTAATTCAACCAACTCAATGTTTTGACTCAAGCAACCATACACATGCTTATCGCCTTACACGTTTCTATTTATGCAATCAATGTTACATGACAATATTACTCATTGTGGTCCCGTAGTCGGCCGCGGTCTAGACAGAGGTTTTGGGGATAGAGCAGATCCTGCAGAACGAACATAGACATTATGCACAAGAGAATCAGCGGAAGCTTTTCATTCATTCATTCATACCGAAAGAGCTTACATCTGGTCTGGCTGGCGGAGTTCCTAGAGAGAATCCGCCAGCATTTCCCCTAAGGGAACATCCAAAACTTACAAACAATGAACACACAACACCTATTTATAGACACGACATTTCGTGCGAATCAAGCCTGCTGTCACTCTTACGAATATTTCGTAAGAGTGAGTGATTCTTATGAAATATTTCGTGAGAGTGAGTGATTCGTACGAATCACAGATGTTACTCGTACGAAACATACAGTCACTCATATGAGTCAGTACTTGTTCGCACTTGGGTCGTGTGTTCGTATCTAATCTATTACAATATTCAATACACACTCTAACTAGTCTATTCACACAGTGACGACCATAAAGAGCATCAACACACATATCACTATTACACTTCGTATTTTACAAACTTGCAACTTCATGGTAACTTATATATGCTAAATCCCATTTTATTCCACCTATACGCTCGATACTACATGTTAATGTTATACGTATTTGTCTTCAATCTCACCCAAATTCGCACTACTTGGTAGTCATACTTGAAATCTATAAGTAGGCATAACCAGAGTGGTTTCCTTTACGTTCGACATGCTCATACATACATACAATCATGCTTACATTCTTAATTTTTATACGCTATCTTACACACCTTTTGCTTGTAATACTAAATGTAACCTGACCCGTACAATACTGTACAAACTGTGCGGATCATGCATAAACCAAAATAATCACGGGTGCACACGGAATTATATTGGTAGGCACATGAAAACCATAGTGGGTTCTACTATGTATCGTAACACGGAACGTAACATGACACCAAATAGCGAAACGGACGTAACATGGTGTGAACATGGTGGATACACCGCTGGTACTTTCTATATATAAGTGTCTCTACTATGTTACCAAACCTTCGTAAAACTTGCCATGAGAAATTCGGTGATTTCCCGGACCTTGATAAATACATTTGATTCATAACAAACTTTGGTAACCCCACTTCGAAATGATTCGTACTCAATTACCCATGACATAGCTTCATTCTCAAAATCGTTAGCTTTAACCGCCACAACTATCACTAGCATCTCTCAACATTCCATGTCGCATTTTATCCGATATTCATACCATTTTTACCTCTCACATACACCTACCGAATCGTTCACCACCATACCACGATATTCCTAATTCTTCCCTTATCCTTTCATCCAAACTTTATTTACAGTGAATCAGCCTAAACATTCAATCCATTTTTGTAAACGTCCCACCGGCTCAATCTTGTCAAATGTTCCATTTATTTAAACTATCTTCCACTCTTATCTACGTGTATACTGCAACTAGTCGGTTTATTTCCGCCAAAACCTTTTAGAACCGTAAATATTTACCATCCTAGCTCTCTCCAATAAACATTTTCTACAACAAGTGATTTTACTAATACGCCTTAGAACTGACAAAACTTTTTTTACAACTTAAGGCGCAGACCGCTCATTTTAATCAAAATACATCCTAAAACCTTCCTCTTAGGCTGCACTCTTTTAAAATATTCCTTCCAATGAGTTGTCCAGACTCAGTCAAGCTCACTTGTATACACACACACATACACGTTTTTACTTATTTTTACGACTGATGTCTCAAAACACCTTAGTCAAATAAATTAGCTTCACGAACCTACTATTTTTATCCTTCAAAATTCTATACATATTTACACACTTATGCATAAACTCCACATAGAGTTTAAACTTCAAAATCTTAATTTTGGCCAAATGTTTTACCAAGATGACATCTTTTCCAAAGTCTTCCTCTTAAATAAATTTCGGGACGAAATATCCTAAAGGAGGGGAGACTGTAATGACTCGCTTTTTTCATACTTCCCTTAATTAGAAAGTGTAATCGTAATTCTGTTTATGGAAATTTGTATTCGTATCGTATTTGTATTTCTTTTCCCAATTTTGTAATCCGAGACTTGAATCGTAATAAAAATTCATTCTTGTTATATATACATGTCTTACATGCATTCAATCGTTTAAACTAATATTTGTTATACGTGCAAAGACTCATACATTCACACCTGATACTCAATTCATACTTATATGCGTTATACACTTAAATCATGCAAAAATGACAAGTTATAGCCTAAAATGAAAGAAAAACTAAGTGCAAGGACTTAAAAGTAAAAAAAAAAACAAAGAAGCTTCTGGAATAACACTCCTCGCGGCCCGCGACCGATCTCTTGGTACTCCCTCGCGGCCTGCCAGACTCCTCGCGGCCCGCGACCCCGCCTCTCTTTCACACTCTAACAGCCCGCGAGAGGGGCATAATACTTTTATGTAATCACACAAACAATCCATCATAAATGCTATAGTTACGTGATACACGATTTGTATACTTGGAACATTCTTATCTGATTCTATTTGTCATTAACTACGTACGAGCCTCCCCTTAACATGTATAGTGCTATAGGAGTAACGCACCATCCATATTCTTGAGATCAGGTTAAGTTTATTCTATTTTGCGGTGACAGCGAGGGTTGACTTATAGATTGCATGCCATGTTTACATTAATCTAGTATGCTATCTTAAAATTTGGATTCGTTTAAATCTTTCCGTACTTATGCCATATCAAACTTGTGTACTCCCAATACTTTGTGTTAAACTATGCTCTTAACATGTTACAGGTTAAGGATGTAGATCATGATGAAACTTAGTAGGGACGGCATAGAAACACATCTAGAATGCTAAGATTTATGTTGTTGAACTTATTGTGTTTGACTTTCGTGTTGTAATTGACAATTTAATATGAAATGAAATGGGTTTGATTTAAATATTGTCGCAAATAGTGTTATGATGCCTTGAGCAATCTATTTCGTCTCACTCCGATGTTTCCACCATCGGTTGGAGTGTGACAGACTGTATCGCCTTGCTTTTTTTTATACTTTCCTTAATTAGAAAGTTAATCGTAATTCTGTTTATAGAAATTTGTATTCGTATCGTATTCGTATTTCTTTTCCCTATTTTGTAATCCGAGACTTGAATCGTAATAAAAATTTGTCACATCCTCAATTTCCACTTGCGGAGTTTTACCGCGAGGCGTGTGAACAAACCAGAATCTGAAACACTAGTACGTCGAACGACTCTATATGATTTGGTAATACGTTTTCCAAAAATCATTTGTTTAACCATTCATCGTAGATTTTATATTGTCTTAGTTAGTTACCAATGTTTAGCGGAAGCATTAGTTTTTAAAGTTGAGTGGAAGCATAAAGTAAAGTAACGGAACGGGTGCCAACATAAACGCCAAAACCAAAGAAAAACCCAAAACAATGTTTGTAAATGAGACTCGATAAAAGATGTCTTGTTCAATGCGTGTGAGTGCACCTAGAGTTCCTAGCGTCCTGAGAAACATGTAAAGAAACAAGTGTCAACATTAAAGATGAGTGAGTTCACAGGTTTTCATAAATTCGTTTGTTCGGTTATGTGTTTGTTTCCCCCGTTATCCCTAACCCGGGATAACGATTTAGTTCCATTATTCCCAATCCGGAATAATACTGATAGTTCCATTATTCCTTACCCGGAATAATAATGTTGTTGGTTCCATTATCCCTAACCTGGGATAATATTGCTGATGGTTCCATTATTCCCAACCCGGAATAATATTGTTGTTTGTTCCATTTTTCCTAACCCGGAATAATATTGTTGATTCGTAATTAAGTTCAATGTTAACATATATAGGTAGCTAGCCTAAAGTTATGTCAAGTAAGTGTTCGCGATCGAAGCTGACTGTTGTGCCTCCGTGTTGCCAGGCCTATCACTGACCATGGCGAAGTTAGGCCAAATTATTCACCCGTTGACCATACCCGGTCGGCTAGCGCGACTAGCTCGGATGGGGCTTGTCGGGCCCAGTAGTACTACTTATAATTTTCCCGCTATTTAAACCCAATACTAACGATCCGAGAGATTGTCGAGGACTTATGTGATATAGCTTCTTAGTGACCATAACGTTACATTAACATTAACTTAGTTACCGAATTGTTATGTGACGTTGATTTCGTATAACGTAAAGAGATTGAGTTGAAGAGTGTATACATGTTTCTCCCCCTGTTGTTTAAAAACCGGATAAAGTTAGGGGCCGTGAACTCACCTTTAGTTGCTCGGTTAGTGTAACACAGAAGTTGCAAATGATGGGACCGCTAATTGCGTCCTAATAAACCAATTGATTCCAAGTCAGTGTGTGAACACACTAATACAAATTCTACACATAATTTCGCACAAAGTGATACACACAATCAAAATTCCTAACACTCAAACATGCATGCAAGTATCCTCATGTGAACATAGTAATCAAAACAATTTATCATGAACATAATCCAATCCATGCAACACTTTGGTGCACACATTCACAAGTTATCAAGTTTCAGCTTACATACTCATAATTCGGCTGTTTTCTAGGATTTTTATATAATAGTTCCAACGTTCCAAAAATTCCAATTATTTTACCGCAGGTGACAACTATACTGTAGAAATTTATATAAATTTTTCAGGTCCTAATACTTTACCAATTATCCATAAATATTAATTTACTAGGATGCAGTCAGATTCGTCGCTTTCTGACTGCAGTCCACGGAAGAATTTATTTAAAAATCACCGATCGTCCAATTAACAAAATTCCAGTGGGAGTTGCCCGGAAATTTTCATACCTAGTTTCTGTAAAATTTCATGATTCGACTCCCTATAGATTATAAAATCCAACTCGATAAACAACTAACAAAATTTCAGGATTTCCACAGCTTTAGTTACTGGACTTAATTGGCCACTTAAAAATATCAAACGACTTCAGAAAAATATGAATCCAGCGCCATTAGATTCGTTATTCAAATCTCTACGTTTTAGACTTCAGAAAATCCGTTTTTTCGACAACTAATGACTGAGTTACAGCCAGTTGAAGTCGGCTGTAACTATCATTCAGCAACCTGTTTCAGCATTTTATCACAACTAATTCGCAATAACCGTCGATACAATGAACCTAGGTGATCAAGAACTGATTTTTCCAATCATAGATCAATACATATATCATATCCATGCAAACCCTAATCATAATCTCTAGTTTTTATAAACAAAACACAGCCTATGTTTCCAGATTTCGAACAAACATCAACTTGCAAACATCATCAATAAATCGGCTAACATAACCCTACATTCAAGCATATAATCCGAATATGATCTTGCAAACAATTATAATCCTAACCTTTAATAACAAGATCAATGAGCCGTGAGTGAGATGAGGAACCAATGATCAAAAGAATCGCGACCGAGGATGAAGATGGAGTTGTAACAAGCTGCTTGCGGTCGAGGGACTGAAAGGAGGGTTGCTCGCGATCAAGGGACAAGAGGGCTGTTTGCGATCGAGGAGGTGAACAAGGGGCTGATCTCGCGACCGAGGGGAGTGTAGCAAGGCTGCCGTCGGCTTCTTTAGATATTAGGGTTTTTGTGTTGTGAAGAAAGCATGCATGTGTTTGTATATATAGGCGCAAGAGATGAGGGAAGGGAATGGGTTGCGGTTTGGGTTTGTTCTCGCGGCCGAAAGGACTTGGGTGGGTCGGTTTGGGTTGTTTGCTCGCGACCGGATGGTTTGGGTTTAAGGTTTGGGTTTAAAACTTGATCCCCAAGTTTAGTTCCTTGAGTCGCAAGAAAAGAGGCCGGCTCGTGTCGCGGTTCGGCTCGATTCATTTGTTTATTTACTACGTCTATACATTATAACTAACATAAAACACGAACTCGGATATCACATAATAACACACCAACTTATAAACGTTTAATACGTAGCACATAATTTATTCGACAAGTATTGCGTTTAAGTTATCCGAAAAACCGGGATGTCACATTATCCCCATGTTGAAAGAATTTTCGTCCCGAAAATTGAGTAAACGCGGTTTAGAATGCAGCGTACATGTTTAGAGTGCCACGCACAAAGAGTTAGTTCGTTAACGATGGTATGCGAAGTTACAAGAAGTTCCCAAGTGCCATGCACAAAAATTCCCAAGTGCCATGCACAAGGATTTAGTTAACAATGGTACGCGAAAGTATGAGAAATTTCCAGGTTGTCACATCATCCCCATGTTGAAAAAATTTTCGTCCCGAAAATTTAGTTACTGGTATCGTTAGTTTGCTGCTCAGTTGCGAAGAGGTGTGGGTATGTGCTTTTCATTTGGTCCTCTCTTTCCCACGTGAACTCCGGTCCACGCTTAGAGTCCCAACGAACCTTAACGATCGGAATCTTGCTGTGCCTTCGAGTCTTGATCTCACGATCCATGATCTCGATAGGCTGTTCCACAAAGTGCAGTTGTTCATCCACTTGAATCTCATCCAATGGAATAACTAGAGTTTCATCTGATAGACACTTCTTCAGATTTGACACGTGAAACACGTTGTGAACTCCACTGAGTTCGGCAGGAAGGTCTAATTGATAAGCTACGGGTCCAATACGTTTCAAGATTACAAACGGACCTACGTACCGTGGGTTTAGTTTGCCCCGTTTTCCGAAGCGAATTACACCCTTCCAGGGTGACACCTTTAGTAGGACGCGGTCGCCTACTTGAAATTCGAGCGGTTTGCGTCGTTGATCAGCGTAGCTTTTCTGTCGATCTCATGCCGCCGCCATGCGGTTTCTGATTTGTACAATCTTTTCAGTAGCCTCAAGTATCAACTCAGGGCCTGTAAGTTGGCTGTCACCGATTTCTGCCCAACAGACCGGTGATCTACATTTACGACCGTATAATGCCTCAAACGGTGCTGCCGATATACTTGTATGGTAACTGTTGTTATACGAGAATTCCACTAAAGGCAGGTGGATTTCCCAACTATTTCCAAAGTCTACTACGCATGCCCTAAGCATGTCTTCCAAGGTCTATATGGTCCTTTCGCTTTGACCATCAGTCTGAGGGTGATAGGCTGTGCTCATATCTAAGCGTGTTCCCAACGCTTTCTGAAGTGACTGCCAAAAGTTGGACGTGAAGCGAGCATCTCTGTCTGAGATGATGGACATTGGCACTCCGTGCCGAGAAACTACTTCCTTAATGTAGATGCGAGTCAACTTCTCCATCTTATCTGTTTCTTTAATAGCTAGGAAGTGTGCGGACTTAGTTAAACGATCCACAATCACCCAGATGGTATCGCAACCACCCAAAGTTCACGGGAGTTTAGTGATGAAGTCCATCGAGATCTGATCCCATTTCCACACTGGGATCTCAGGTTGTTGGAGTAGCCCCAATGGCTTTTGATACTCTACCTTGACTTTTGCACAAGTCAAACACTTACTCACGTAGGTGGCTATATTAGCTTTCATGTTGGGCCACCAGTACGCAGCTTTAAGGTCTTGATACATCTTATCCGAACCCGGATGGACAGAGTATCGGGATTTGTGAGCTTCATCCATGACTTGCTCTCTGAGATTTCCGTAGAGAGGTACCCATATGCGATTCATGAAATACCGGGCTCCATTGGGTTTTACTTCCCAATCGCGTTCCATTTTTCCCACCGATTCGGCCTTGATGTTCTCTTCCTTAACTGCTTCTAACTGCGTGTCGCGTATCTGTTCGGGTAACCCCGAATGAATAGTGAGCTGTAGTGCTCGTACTCGACGAGGTTTCAAATGTTCCTTCCTACTGAGGGCATCAGCTACCATGTTAGCTTTACCCGGGTGATACCGAATGGCACACTCATAATCGTTCAAGAGTTCGACCCAGCGACGCTGTCGCATGTTCAACTCCTTCTGATCAAAGATGTGTTGGAGGCTCTTGTGGTCTGTAAAGATTGTGCACTTCGTTCCATAGAGGTAGTGTCTCCAAATCTTAAGTGCAAACACTACTGCTCCCAATTCCAGGTCATGCGTCGTGTAGTTTTTCTCGTGAACCTTCAATTGTCGCGACGCATACGCGATGACCTTATCGCGTTGCATGAGTACGCATCCCAACCCCTGAATGGAAGCATCACAATATACTACAAAGTCATCTGTCCCTTCCGGCAAGGACAGAATGGGTGCACTGCAAAGTTTCTGTTTCAGCAATTGAAATGCCGCTTCCTGCTTGTCACCCCAAGCATACTTGATGCCTTTCTGGGTGAGGGTAGTAAGCGGTTGTGCGATCTTTGAAAATCCCTCGATGAAACGTCTGTAGTAACCAGCCAAGCCCAAAAATTGGCGGATCTCCGTCGGTGTCCTGGGTGCTTCCCAGTTTTTGATAGCTTCAATCTTGGCAGGGTCGACATGGATACCCTTTTCATTTACGATATGCTCGAGAAACTGAACTTCCCGAATCCAGAAATCACACTTCGAAAGCTTGGCATATAGTTTCTCCTGTTGAAGTAATCCTAGCAGTAATCGTAGATGTTCAGCATGTTCTTCTTCACTTTTAGAGTAGATGAGTATGTCATCGATGAACACAATGACAAACTTGTCGAGGTATGGTTTACACACACGGTTCATGAGGTCCATGAATACCGCGGGTGCGTTGGTGAGTCCGAAGGGCATGACCAAGAACTCATAATGGCCATACCGAGTACGAAATGCCGTCTTAGCGATATCCTCCTCCTTGACGCGTAGCTGGTGGTAACCGGACCGTAGATCAATCTTGGAGTAGTAGCTTGACCCTTGAAGTTGGTCGAAAAGATCGTCGATGCGAGGTAACGGGTATCGGTTCTTGACAGTAACCTTGTTGAGTTCCCTGTAGTCGATACACATGCGAAAGGTCCCGTCTTTCTTCTTGACAAACAGGACTGGAGCTCCCCACGGCGAAGCGCTTGGTCGGATAAATCCCTTTTCTAACAGCTCCTGAAGTTGGGTAGACAGCTCCTGCAGCTCGGCTGGAGCTAGGCGGTATGGAGCCTTGGCGATAGGAGTTGCATGGTTCGCCAATTCGATTTCAAACTCCAATTGTCGATGGGGTGGAAGACCAGGTAATTCCTCTGGGAATACATCGGAAAAATCACGGACGACAGGGATATCTTCTATACGTTTCTCATCCTTAGGCTGTTCGGTAACCAGTGCGAGTAAAGCGAAGTAGTTCTTCCTCCGAAGATACTTCTGCGCTTGCATGTAAGAGATGATGTTTGTGACGGCGCCTGCCTTCTCGCCTTGCACCGTCAAGATTTCGTCGTTAGAGAGCGGAATACGGATAGATTTTTTGAAGCAGAGAACTTCAGCTCGGATGTCGGATAGCCAGTCCATTCCGACTACCACGTCAAAACTACCCAGGGTAGTTGTCATCAGATCAATGGTAAAGGTGTGACCCGCGAGTTTGAGTTGACAGCCAGATACTATATGGGTCACGTCCACAGATTTACCATCGGCTAGTTCTATGATATAAGGGGTCTCTAAGTGTCACACCCTCAATTTCCACTTGCGGAGTTTTTACCGCGAGGCGTGTGAACAAACCAGAATCTGAAACACTAGTACGTCGAACGACTCTATATGATTTGATAATACGTTTTCCAAAAATCATTTGTTTAACCATTCACCGTAGATTTTATATTGTCTTAGTTAGTTACCAATGTTTAGCGAAAGCATTAGTTTTTATGGTTGAGTGGAAGCATAAAATAAGTAGTGAAACGGGCGCCAACATAAACGCCAAAACAAATGAAAAACCCAAAACAATGTTTGTAAATGAGACTCGATAAAAGATGTCTTGTTCAATGCGTGTGAGTGCACCTAGAGCTCCTAGCGTCCTGAGAAACATGTAAAGAAACAAGTGTCAACATTAAAGATGAGTGAGTTCACAGGTTTTCATAAATTCGTTTGTTCGGTTATGAGTTTGTTTCCCCCATTATCCCTAACCCGGGATAACGACTAGTTCCATTATTCCCAACCCGGAATAATAATGTTGTTGGTTCTATTATCCCTAACCTGGGATAATATTGCTGATGGTTCCATTATTCCCAACCCGGAATAATATTGTTGTTTGTTCCATTATTCCTAACCCGGAATAATAATGTTGATTCGTAAATAAGTTCAATGTTAACATATATAGGTAGCTAGCCTAAAGTTATGTCACGTAAGTGTTCGCGATCGAAGCTGACTGTTGTGCCTCCGTGTTGCCAGGCCTATCACTGACCATGGCGAAGTTAGGCCAAATTATTCACCCGTTGACCATACCCAGTCGGCTAGCGCGACTAGCTCGGATGGGGCTTGTCGGGCCCAGTAGTACTACTTATAATTCCCCCGCTATTAAAACCCAATACTAACGATCCGAGAGATTGACGAGGACTTAAGTGATATAGCTGCTTAGTGACCATAACATTACATTAACATTAACTTAGTTACCGAATAGTTATGTGACGTTAATTTCATATAACGTAAAGAGATTGAGTTGAAGAGTGTATACATGTTTCTCCCCCTGTTGTTTAAAACCGGATAAAATTAGGGGCCGTGAACTCACCTTTAGTTGCTCGGTTAGTGTAGCAAAGAAGTTGTAAGGGATGGGACCGCTATTTGCGTCCTAACAAACCAATTGATTTCAAGTCAGTGTGTGAACACACCAATACAAATTCTACACGTAATTTACGCACAAAGTGATACACACAACAAAGTACCTAACACTCAAACATGCATGCAAGTATCCTCATGTGAACATAGTAATCAAAACAACTTATCATGAACATAATCCAATCCATGCAACAATTTGGTGCACACAATCACAAGTTATCAAATTTCAGCTTACATACTCATAATTCAGCTGTTTTCTAGGATTTTTATAAAATAGTTCCAACGTTCTAAAAATTCCAATTATTTTACAGCAGGTGAAAACTATGTTGTAGAAATTTATATAAATTTTTCAAGTCCTAATTCTTTACCAATTAACCATAAATATTAATATACTAAGCTGCAGTCAGATTCGTCGCTTTCTGACTGCAGTCCACGGAAGAATTTATTTAAAAATCACTGATCGTCCAATTAACAAAATTCCAGTGGGAGTTGCCCGGAAATTTCCATACCTAGTTGCTGTACAAAATTCATGACTCGACTCCCTACTGATTATAAAATCCAACTCGATAAACAACTAACAAAATTTCAGGATTTTCACAGCTTTAGTTACTGAACTTATTTGGCCACTTAAAAATATCAAACGACTTCAGAAAAATATGAATCCAGCGCCATTAGATTCGTTATTCAAATCTCTACGTTTTAGACTTCAGAAAATCCGTTTTTCGACAACTAATGACCGAGTTACAGCCAGTTGAAGTCGGCTGTAACTATCACTCAGCAACCTGTTTCAGCATATTGTTACCATTAATTCGCATAAACCGTCAATATAATTAACCTAGGCGATCAAGAACCGATTTTTCTAATCATAGATCAATACATATATTACATCCATGCAAACCCTAATCAACATCTCTAGTTTTAATAAACAAACACAGCCTATGATTTTCAGATTTCGAACAAACATCACTTGCAAACATTATTAACAAATCGGCTAACATAACCTTGCATTCAAACATATAATCCGAAAACAAACCAATCACTTCATTCAAACACATATATCCGAATATGATCTTGTAATCAAAAGATAAATCCTAACCTTTACTATCAAGCTTAATGAACCGTGAGTAGACGAGGAACCGATGATCAAGGATAGTTGCGACCGAGAGGATGAAAGGAACAAGCTGCTCGCGACCGAGAAGGTGATGTAGGGCTGATCAGATCAAGATGATGAAGGACGAGGTTGTTTGCGATCGATGAGATGAACAAGTGGAAGAGATGGACTGTTTGCGATCGGAGAGATGAAAGATTGGCTGCCGTCGGCTTCTTTCTCACTAGGGTTTTCTTGTGTTGTGAAGGAACATGCATGTGTTAGTATATATAGGCGCAACAAGGTGAAAGGGATGGGTTGCGGTTTGGGTTTGATCTCGCGGCCGAGGGCTTGGGTGGGTCGGTTTGGGTTGTTCGCTCGCAACATGGTTTGGGTTTAAACTTGGTTCACTCCTAGTCTTGGTTCCTTGAGTCGCAAGAAAAGAGACCGGCTCGTGTCGCGGTTCGGCTCGATTCAATTGTTTATTTCCTACGTCCATACATTATAACTAACATAAAACACGAACTCGGATATCACATAATAACGTAGCACGTAATTTATTCGACAAGTATTGCGTTTAAGTTATCCGAAAAACCGAGATGTCACACTAAGGGTTTAGGCGTGAGATTTAGGTTCTTCCTAAAAGACTCAGATATAAAGCTCCTATCCGCACCCGTATCAAAAAGCACAGTAGCAAAATGTTCATTAAGGGGAAACTTACCGGTGACCACGTTCAAGTCGTTTCTGGCCTCTCCGCGGCCCAATGTAAATGCGCGACCTTTGGCACCTCCTGTGCCACCATTTCCATTATTGTTGTTATTATTGTTGTTGTGGTTATTGTGGTTGTGGTTGTTCCCACCATTGTTGTTGTTGTTACGCAGCTGTGGGCAGTCTCTTTTGAAACGAGCAGTGCTACCACACTGATAGCATCCCCGGTTAACACCCTGCTGTTGGCCCTGGGGTTGATTTTGGTTTTGTTGAGACATGATTTCCCCACGACAATCCTTTGCCGCATGTCCTACCTTGCCACATCGTTGGCAGCGATTCCCGGCACAAGGGCCGTGATGATGAAGATTACAGCAATTGCACTGCGGCTTTCGACCTGCATAGCCGCTTGCGTTCTGGTTGTTGTTGTTGTTGGCGGGCTGATTTTGGTGACCCCGGTGGCTGTTGTAATTATTAAACCGTTTCTGGTTCCCCTGTTGTGGCTGGGATGACGAAGACTGTCGAACAGTTGAGTCTTCAAACTTTCTTTTATTATCAGTGGCGACTTCAGTTGTACCCCGAGTTGGCAACTTCTTTTGTTCCACCGCCTTATCGGTGAGTTTGTGCGCCAATCGGATTGCTTGATGTTCAGTTGCAGGGTTACTAGCCATTACCATACCCTGAATCTCCGGAACCAGACCCCCAAGGTAAAACTCGAGTTGTTTTTCCTCAGTGTTAGCCAGATCGGGACATAGAAATACCAAGTCGTGATGTTTCGCTGTGTATGCTTCGATTTCAGATCCCACCATCTTGTGGTTCCATAAGGCTTGCTCCAACTGTTGCACTCTGTCTCGTGGACAGTACTCCTCTTTGATTAGGGCCTTAAACTCGACCCAGGCCATTGCATTTGTAGCAATAAGTCCACGCGTTTGGACTTGTGCATTCCACCAAGTTAGTGCCCCATCTTCCAGTGTTGAGGCTGCATACTTGACCTTGTTGGCCTCTAGACAGTTGCACATTTCAAATACTGATTCAGATTTTTCGATCCAGCGGACCAGTCCTATGGGCCCTTCTGCCCCCAAGAATTTGCTTGGTTTCGCGTCGAGGAACATCTTGTAGGGGTTCCCCCTCCTGCTGACAGAGGACAGGTAGTCAGCGAGGAATTCTACTAGCCCAACTATTAGATTTTCACATGAATATTTAATAATGGTTACCTGCCGGTTGGTTCTGAACACCCGCTAGAGCCGTGTTCACGTGCTCTTGAATCATTGCAGCTAGTTCTTCGGGCGTCATGTTAAGGTTTCCACGTCGTCCAGTTGCCATTTAGATCTTCGAAAGACAACATAAACACACACCGATAAGTCTATATATCCAATATAGTTATCCTATTCCGTACTTAAATAATTATTAAGTTATGTCAGCTCAAATATATTAAATAGTCAAAAGAAGTACTTGATTAAATAAAGTTTCAACGTCTTACAAAGTGCCAACCAAACGTATCAGTTTACTATAAAGTTTCAAGTTTGAACATAAGTGGGAAAATAAATAGACTGAAGGAAAGTAAATAAAATAAGCGAGACGTGTTAGTCGTCTACGTCTCCATCCCCCAGATCACTATCGTTGCCGTCATCTTGCGCGGCATTTCCGGCTTCTACAGCTGGGTCCTCCTCCGGATCCTCCTCTGGATCCTCCTCTGGGTCCTCTTCTGGATCCTCTTCTGGATCCTCTTCAGGGTCCTCCTCTGGATCCTCTTCCGGATCTTCCTCTACCGGCACTGGAGGGGCCGGTGCTGGTGCAGGTGCTTGATTTTGCTCTAGCTCCTGAATTCTCCAACTAGATTCCAGGACTCTGTCTTCGAGCCAGTCGGCTCTTATCTGCTCAGCACGCAGATCTCTGGCTAAAGTGTTACGAGCTATCTTACTCGTATGTTGCTCTTCCTCGAGCGAGCCAGTTTTACCTGTCAGTTGTCGGATCATCCATCCCTGTGCTAGGATGGTTTCCTGCATTCTTTCTAATTGTTCTTGTTGTTTCTGTATCATATTTCTAAGTAGGTCATTCCCTACTTCTACCGAGTTAACCGGTTCAACCGGCACAGCGATGGTTGGGCGTGATGACGACTCCTCCCCCAGAGCGAGCCTTTTCCTCGCAGCTGAGCGTGTCTCCACGCCATAAGATGGTAAGGGTTCCACCATAGGTGCCTTTCCTGGCGCTCTTGGTGGCGTAAGTTTGTCGGATGATGATGATGATGACATTGCCTGTTAGGTTGTGTAGTTAGTTACGAGTTGTTTTCATTTCTTATTATGAAGTCATAATCTACATAACACAGTTGTGGTACATCGCATAACAAGATATAACAGTTTGGTGCCAAACTACGTCTAGTGTCGTGTATTCAGCTATAGTTTAGGTCTACTTTTAATGCAAACCTGGTTCTCTATAGCTAGTGGCTCTGATACCAATCTGTCACACCCTCAATTTCCACTTGCGGAGTTTTACCGCGAGGCGTGTGAACAAACCAGAATCTGAAACACTAGTACGTCGAACGACTCTATATGATTTGGTAATACGTTTTCCAAAAATCATTTGTTTAACCATTCATCGTAGATTTTATATTGTCTTAGTTAGTTACCAATGTTTAGCGGAAGCATTAGTTTTTAAAGTTGAGCGGAAGCATAAAGTAAAGTAACGGAACGGGCGCCAACATAAACGCCAAAACCAAAGAAAAACCCAAAACAATGTTTGTAAATGAGACTCGATAAAATATGTCTTGATCAATGCAAGTGAGTGCACCTAGAGCTCCTAGCGTCCTGAAAAACATGTAAAGAAACAAGTGTCAACATTAAAGATGAGTGAGTTCACAGGTTTTCATAAATTCGTTTGTTCGGTTATGTGTTTGTTTCCCCCGTTATCCCTAACCCGGGATAACGATTTAGTTCCATTATTCTCAATCCGGAATAATACTGATAGTTCCATTATTCCTTACCTGGAATAATAATGTTGTTGGTTCCATTATCCCTAACCTGGGATAATATTTCTGATGGTTCCATTATTCCCAACCCGGAATAATATTGTTGTTTGTTCCATTATTCCTAACCCGGAATAATATTGTTGATTCGTAATTAAGTTCAATGTTAACATATATAGGTAGCTAGCCTAAAGTTATGTCACGTAAGTGTTCGCGATCGAAGCTGACTGTTGTGCCTCCGTGTTGCCAGGCCTATCACTAACCATGGCGAAGTTAGGCCAAATTATTCACCCGTTGACCATACCCGGTCGGCTAGTGCAACTAGCTCGGATGGGGCTTGTCGGGCCCAGTAGTACTACTTATAATTTTCCCGCTATTTAAACCCAATACTAACGATCCGAGAGATTGTCGAGGACTTATGTGATATAGCTGCTTAGTGACCATAACGTTACATTAACATTAACTTAGTTACCGAATTGTTATGTGACGTTGATTTCGTATAACGTAAAGAGATTGAGTTGAAGAGTGTATACATGTTTCTCCCCCTGTTGTTTAAAAACCGGATAAAGTTAGGGGCCATGAACTCACCTTTAGTTGCTCGGTTAGTGTAACACAGAAGTTGCAAATGATGGGACCGCTAATTGCGTCCTAATAAACCAATTGATTCCAAGTCAGTGTGTGAACACACTAATACAAATTCTACACATAATTTACGCACAAAGTGATACACACAATCAAAATTCCTAACACTCAAACATGCATGCAAGTATCCTCATGTGAACATAGTAATCAAAACAATTTATCATGAACATAATCCAATCCATGCAACACTTTGGTGCACACATTCACAAGTTATCAAGTTTCAGCTTACATACTCATAATTCGGCTGTTTTCTAGGATTTTTATATAATAGTTCCAACGTTCCAAAAATTCCAATTATTTTACAGCAGGTGACAACTATACTGTAGAAATTTATATAAATTTTTCAGGTCCTAATACTTTACCAATTATCCATAAATATTAATATACTAGGCTGCAGTCAGATTCGTCGCTTTCTGACTGCAGTCCACGGAAGAATTTATTTAAAAATCACCGATCGTCCAATTAACAAAATTCCAGTGGGAGTTGCCCGGAAATTTCCATACCTAGTTTCTGTACAAATTTCATGATTCGATTCCCTACAGATTATAAAATCCAACTCGATAAACAACTAACAAAATTTCAGGATTTCCACAGCTTTAGTTACTGGACTTAATTGGCCACTTAAAAATATCAAACGACTTCAGAAAAATATGAATCCAGCGCCATTAGATTCGTTATTCAAATCTCTACGTTTTAGAATTCAGAAAATCCGTTTTTCGACAACTAATGACCGAGTTACAGCCAGTTGAAGTCGGCTGTAACTATCATTCAGCAACCTGTTTCAGCATTTTATCACAACTAATTCGCAATAACCGTCGATACAATGAACCTAGGCGATCAAGAACTGATTTTCCAATCATAGATCAATACATATATCATATCCATGCAAACCCTAATCATAATCTCTAGTTTTTATAAACAAAACACAGCCTATGTTTCCAGATTTCGAACAAACATCAACTTGCAAACATCATCAATAAATCGGCTAACATAACCCTACATTCAAGCATATAATCCGAATATGATCTTGCAAACAATTATAATCCTAACCTTTAATAACAAGATCAATGAGCCGTGAGTGAGATGAGGAACCAATGATCAAAAGAATCGCGACCGAGGATGAAGATGGAGTTGTAACAAGCTGCTTGCGGTCGAGGGACTGAAACGAGGGCTGCTCGCAATCAAGGGACAAGAGGGCTGTTTGCGATCGAGGAGGTGAACAAGGGGCTGATCTCGCGACCGAGGGGGGTGTAGCAAGGCTGTCGTTGGCTTATTTAGATATTAGGGGTTTTGTGTTGTGAAGAAAGCATGCATGTGTTTGTATATATAGGCGCAAGAGATGAGGGAAGGGAATGGGTTGCGGTTTGGGTTTGTTCTCGCGGCCGAAAGGACTTGGGTGGGTCGGTTTGGGTTGTTTGCTCGCGACCGGATGGTTTTGGTTTAAGGTTTGGGTTTAAAACTTGATCCCCAAGTTTAGTTCCTTGAGTCGCAAGAAAAGAGGCCGGCTCGTGTCGCGGTTCGGCTCGATTCATTTGTTTATTTACTACGTCTATACATTATAACTAACATAAAACACGAACTCGGATATCACATAATAACGCACCAACTTATAAACGTTTAATACGTAGCACATAATTTATTCGACAAGTATTGCGTTTAAGTTATCCGAAAAACCGGGATGTCACAAAATTCATACATGTTATATATACATGTCTTACATGCACTCAATCGTTTAAACTGATATTTGTTAAACGTACAAAGACTCATACATTCACACTCTATATTCAAATCATACTTTTATGCGTTATACACTTAAATCTACAAAAAATGACAAGTTATAGCCTAAAATGAAACAAAAAACTAAGTCCAAGGACTAAAAATGTCAAAAAAACAAAGAAGCTTCTGGAATAACACTCCTAGTGGCCCGTGATCGATCTCTTGGTACTCCCTCGCGACCCGCTACACTCCTCACGTCCCACGACCAACTCTCCTTCACTCTCTTGCGGCCCGCGAGAGGGGCATAATCCAGAGAATATGGCTTCTAGCTCATGGATTGGTCCATTTTTTGTTTTCTACATTAATTACATCCAACTAACAACCCCTCTAACCTCAACTACAAATACCCACCTCCTCCCACTCTCATTTCACACCTCAAAAACTTCTCTCTTTCTCTCTAAAGCTCTCTCTCCATGTGAAAGTTCAAGACTTTCAAAGTGAGTTCTAACTCACCCTTACCTTCCTTCTTTGATCTTTCTTCTTTCTTAACACTTGAATCACCTTTGGGAATGTTTCCATGGGTTTTCCATGGAAAACCAACTTGGAACATCACCATATTAGAGGTCCCAAGTGTAAGAACTTTTCGTTTTAATTGGGTTTCAACCCACAAGTGTTGTATCCTTCCAAGCTTTTTCTTGAAACAAGACTTGAGTTGGTAGTGTGTGATTACTTGGAAGCCTTGGCTATCGTACCTTCAATCCACCACCTCACTTGATGATTTGATTATTTTTTTGTTTTACTTTTATGTTAAACTTATTCATGACCATCCTTGTCGTCCTTGTGACGACTTGTGCATTGGTGAACTGTACGAAAGAGGTTAAAAGGAAGGTTATCCTCCTACCTCCACGCATGACTTCTATGAACCTCCATGATAAATATGATTATGTATACTATATAATATATATACATACATTAACCAAAATCTTGATGGTAATCGAATGATTATCCGTCATGGTACTAGGTTACATCACCTAAGTACTTAATTTCTCGTTACGATTCTAATGGGTATCCTAATCCATGAAAACACATCATATCGAATGGCTATTTGTAGGTCCCCTTAATTCGTATGGATCGTCATACGTCTATCCAATCTGGAGTGCGGAATCCCCTAGATCAGATTTCACAAAAAACTGAACAAGAACACGAACACAATTACTTTCAAACTGTCTTCTATTGATTATCCAATACAATGGTTTACAATCAATTCAAGACTCTCTCTAAAGTTATTAGCTAATTCTCTGATCAACTGAACAAGCAACACGATCAACCTTAACCCTAATGCAAAGCTCTCTTTATATAAAGACAGCTTTTGCACCTGGGCTAGGGTTTCACCATATGGACTGCTAATGGGTCTAGGCTCAATTCGCCTACCATACACTATAAGATGTCTGGATTAGCCCAATTACTTCTAGTTAACTATTACAAAACTAAACCCGCTAACCGTTTATCATTTTACTAACTATAAGATATCGAAAGACCAAATCTAAGCTGTTGTCCTAAATATGCACCAACTGTATTATTGTGTCAAGAATGAGTATTAAGTCTAGATGATTATTTTCCCATATACATACTTAAATGTAGTTAAATTCCTAATCCTCCGTTATCATTCGAATACTTACCAACCTATGTTTTCCTCTCGTAGGATAACTTGGTGCTCCATCCTCCAAACTCCCCAAAAACTTTACGAAAATACCAAGTGGAAGCTTGCAAAACCGTGAGTGCACTCGAACACCCTTTTTTGCTTTACATCTTTGGGTGCAACATGTTAGTCTATCAAAATACACGCAATCACAGTTATACCTTTATGCAATCACACAAACAATCCATCATACATGCTATAGTTACGTGATACAAAATTTGTATACTTGGAACATTCTTATTGATGCTATTTGTCATTAACTGCGTACGAGCCTCCCCCTTAACATGTATAGCGCTATAGGAGCAACGCACCACTCGTATTCTTGAGGTCATGTTAAGTTTATTCTATTTTGTGGTGACACGCGAGGGTTGACTTCTAGATCGCATGCCATTTTTACATTAATCTTGTATGCTAGCTTAATATGTGGATTCGTTTAAATCTTTTCGTACTTATGCCATATGAAACTTGTGTACTTGCCAATACTTTGTGTGTAACTATGCTTTTAACATGTTGCGGGTTAAGGATGTTGATCATGATGAAACTTAGTAGGGACGAGATAGAAACACATCTAGAATGCTAAGATTTATGTTGTTGAACTTATTGTATTTGACTTTCGTGTTGTAATTGACAATTTTGTTATGAAATGAAATGGGTTTGATTTAAATATTGTCGCAAATAGTGTTTTGATGCCTTGAGCAATCTATTTCGTCTCACTCCGATGTTTCTGCCATCGGTTGGGGTGTGACAGACTGTAACGCCTTGCGTTTTTCATACTTTCCTTAATTAGAAAGTGTAATCAGAATTCTATTTATGGAAATTGGTATTCGTATCGTATTCGTATTTCTTTTCCTAATTTTGTAATCCGAGACTTGAATCCTAATAAAAATTCATACATGTTATATATACATGTCTTACATGCACTCAATTGTTTAAATTTGTATTTTTTATACGTGCAAAGACTCATACATTCACACTTGATTCTCAAATCATACTTATATGCGTTATACACTTAAATCATGAAAAAAATGACAAGTTATAGCCTAAAATGAAAGAAAAACTAAGTGCAAGGACTAAAAATGTCAAAAAACAAATAACCTTCTGGAATAACACTCCTCGGGGCCCGCGACCGATCTCTTGGTACTCCCTCGCGGCCCGCCAGACTCCTCGCAACCCGGGACCACCTTTCCTTCACTCTTTTGTGGCCCGCGAGAGGGGTATAATCCAGAGAATATGGCTTCTAGCTCATGGATTGGTCCATTTTGTGTTTTCTACATTAATTGCACCCAACTAACAACCCCCTAACCTCAAGTATAAATACCCACCTCCTCCCACTCATTTCACACCTCAAACATTTCTCTCTTTATCTCTAAAGCTCTCTCTCCATCCGAAAGTTCAAGACTTTCAAAGTGAGTTCTAACTCACCCTTACCTCCATTCTTTGATCTTTCTTCTTTCTTAACACTTGAATCAACTTTGGGAATGTGTCTATGGGTTTTCCATGGAAAACCAACTTGGAGCATCACCATATTTGAGGTCCCAAGTGTAAGAACTTTTCATTTTAATAGGATTTCAACCCACAAGTGTTGTGTCCTTCCAAGTTTGTTCTTGAAACAAGACTTGAGTTGGTAGTGTGTGATTACTTGGAAGTCTTGGCTATCGTACCTTCAATCCACACCTCACTTGATGATTTTAATTATTTTTTCTTTTAGGTTTATGTTTAACTTATTCATGACCATCCTTGTCGTCCTTGTGACGACTTGTGCATTGGCGAACTATACGAAAGTGGTTAAAAGGAAGGTTATCCTCCTACCTCCATGCATGACTTCTATGAGCTTCCATGATAAATATAATTACGTATACTATAACATATATACATATATATATATATATATATATATATATATATATATATATATATATATATATATACACTAACCGGACTCTTAATGGTAATCGAATGATTATCCGTCATGGTACTAGGCTACATCACCTAAGTACTTAATTTCTTGTTATGATTCTAATGGGTATCCTATACCCATGATGACACATCAACCCGAATGGGTATTACAGTGTCAAGAACAAGTATTAAGTATAGATGATGATTTTCTCGTATACATACTTTAGTGTATTTAAATTCCTAATCCTCCGTTATCATTCGAATACTTACCAACCTACGTTTTCCTCTTGTAGGATAACTCAGTGCTCCATCCTCCAAACTCCCCAAAAACTTTACGAAAATACCAAGTGGAAGCTTGCAAAACCGTGAGTGCACTCGAACACCCTTTTTTGCTTTACATCTTTGGGTGCAACATGTTAGTCTATCAAAATACACGCAATCACAGTTATACCTTTATGCAATCCCCACAAACAATCCATCATACATGCTATAGTTACGTGATACAAAATTTGTATACTTGGAACATTCTTATTGATGCTATTTGTCATTAACTGCGTACGAGCCTCCCCCTTAACATGTATAGCGCTATAGGAGCAACGCACCACTCGTATTCTTGAGGTCATGTTAAGTTTATTCTATTTTGCGGTGACACGCGAGGGTTGACTTCTAGATCGCATGCCATTTTTACATTAATCTTGTATGCTAGCTTAATATGTGGATTCGTTTAAATCTTTTCGTACTTATGCCATATGAAACTTGTGTACTTGCCAATACTTTGTGTGTAACTATGCTTTTAACATGTTGCGGGTTAAGGATGTTGATCATGATGAAACTTAGTAGGGACGAGATAGAAACACATCTAGAATGCTAAGATTTATGTTGTTGAACTTATTGTATTTGACTTTCGTGTTGTAATTGACAATTTTGTTATGAAATGAAATGGGCTTGATTTAAATATTGTCGCAAATAGTGTTATGATGCCTTGAGCAATCTATTTCTTCTCACTCTGATGTTTCCACCATTGGTTGGGGTGTGACACTTTGCTATAGCCAATCATGAACGGAGTGGTACCTAAAGGTGTCTTATAGGCGCTTCTAAATGCCCATAATGCATCATCGAGCTTATCTGACCTATCCTTTCTACTTTTGTCTACTGTCTTCTCTAAGATCCTCTTTACTCCTCGGTTCGCATATTCAACTTGACCGCTCGTTTGAGGATGATAAGCGGTGGAAAAATGATGAGTGACACTGTAACGTGCTAATGCCTTCTCCATTACGACATTATAGAAGTGAGTGCCATGATCACTGATAATGGCTTGAGGTGTACTGAAATGAGTGAATATCTTTTTAAGAAATCTCACCACCACTCGGGCGTAAAAGAGGGGAACTATGTACTCACTTTGAAAATCATTTTGAATACATAATCCATGTATATTGTTTTGAAATCTTGAAAATAATTTTAGGCACATATGAATCACCCCTAAACATTTAGAAAATGTAAAAGAGGGGAACCATGTACTTACATAAGCCTTGCTTAGTAAATATGTAGATTTGAAAAGATAGTTTAGCACATATAAATCACCCCAAAACATTTAAAACGTAAAAGAGGGAAACTATGTACTCACTTTGAAAATCATTTTGTATATATAAACCATGTGTATTGTTTTGAAATCTTGAAAATAATTATAGGCACAAATGTCACAGTATCTTTCTATAACACCCCGACCGCGTAAAATAACGAACCGCGGTGGAAACATCGGGGAGTCATGTCACAGAACTATTGTTTCACAACTCATGGAATTTAAAATTTTGTTTTATTAAGTTAAATGTTTACATTGTCATGGGATAAACAGAAACAACATACAAATAAATTGTCTTTCATGTTTTAAGTCACTAAGGCCTACGTCCATTCCTACGTGAAGCATGCATCATATTAAGCATTGACTCCTGAAACATATGTGAAAAGAGAGTCAGCATAAAAATGTGTAAGTCCAAAAATCGGATCTAACAGGTATCGTGATACTAATCGATTGTAGAAATAAAGATTAGAATGAAGAACAAGAACAATCTTTAATCAAAGCAACTTGTATACACCAAAATAGTGTCTGATACAAGTTTTTCAATAACAACTGACTAGCCCCCAAACATTAACCTAATACATGTATTTATACTAATCATATAGCCCACTAGTTACAACCCTAGGCCTATGAGGCTTCAGGAAGCCCAAACCCCTTAAGCTTAGCCAAATGTAGCACTAATGTGTAAACCTTTAGTTATGAGCCCAACAATCACCCCCTAGGTTTACAACATTAGGCCTTTAGTCTTTAGGTAGCGCATCGACTCCCAATCTCCCAGCCATTATCCCAGCTACTACAGCCGTCCAATCTTTCGCACAAGCTTCATATAATTATGCAGTTTGAATTTGATTCACGACTAAGACTTGCAGATCTTCGTCATGGAAACTCACTAAATCCACCACATCATTTACTCGAAAAGCCTTTTCTTTGGTGACAATCGCTACACTTCCAACCTTTGGATCACACATCCAACAATTAAAATTCTTCAGAATACCCCTAGGAAATGTCGGAGCAACCGGTATCACAAGTTCTACGTCTGTTGGAGGCCACATCACCGATTTAAAACGCCTACCAGTTTTCGCATCACGAACTCCCTTAGTAGCCCGTAGATATGGCTCAACAGTTTTCATCGTTTTAAAACCGGTCTTGACTTCTTGCTCCAAATGCAGCCTCCAACCCGGTTCGCATTCTATAGTATCTTCGTCAGTATAAGGAGCTCTCAGAAGATCAGTTAACACAACCTTTGTCCAGGTTTCAAATTAAGATTCCTTCGAGTGATATTCACGTGTACCTCCTGCCTAACGATAAGCCACATATTTTTCACATGATCATACGTCCAACTTAGCACTCGCGACTTGTTTCCAACTTTGCTGTAATAACTCGAACCGAGCTCCATAACATATCTCTCGGATTGGTTGGAGGGATCCTTTAATTGAAAGTTCTCATCAAGTGGATTCACGTCTATATTCTTCATCAGAACCATTTGCTTTTACTTTGGAGCAGTTGAACGTTTCTGACTCACAGTGTATCTCTTCTTTAGATCTCGTAGATACTCATCCAACCCTGCATGACGATCAGCAGCTACCTACTCAACGGCTACTCTATCGGCTTATCTCTTTTCAGCTGTTCGATGACGATGTTCAACGTTCATCGGATCATCGGTTGGATTAGAGATTCACGACCAAATCTAACTTAGCCTTCAAATCAAAAACCATAGTCATCAACATCGTAACATCTCCTTGTAATTGGTCAATTGTCTGATCCTTGACATCTATACGCGTCTACAATGAAGCAATCTGGGCATCTTTAACAACAACTTCCTGTTCAAGCACGATCACTCTCTTTTTCAAATCAACAACATCCACATCTTCGTCATCACTATCCAATTTGCTGAACTCCAATGCTCATTTCTTTGATCGCCTCGAATATTCCATATCATCACCTTCAATACCCCCTGAACCACTATCACCTGCTCCAGATC
The DNA here is from genome assembly GCA_947069175.1 of Scalesia atractyloides. Lineage (NCBI taxonomy): Eukaryota > Viridiplantae > Streptophyta > Magnoliopsida > Asterales > Asteraceae > Scalesia > Scalesia atractyloides. The sequence goes on along the minus strand of CAMTDV010000003.1, from coordinate 59,302,949 downwards.
CTTCGGCACCCATTAAGCTACCACCAAAATCCATCATTTGTAACACAGAATCTACTAGAACAGATACAACAGTAGAATGAGTAGCGATGTGAGTAACTGTTGGTTCTGCAGCAATAGTAGACTCGGCCATAGGAGTATCAGTCAATGACACAGTAACTAAAGATGTAGCAGGAGTAGATTCTTCAGCAGCACTACCAATCTGAACTTCAGAATAACTGGGTTCCTTAACAGCCTCTGTCCGCCATCTCTTTACTAACGGTACCTCTTCTTCGTCAACATCGTTTTCAGAATCAACCATACCAATCAGAATATCAATATTAGGCAACACAAGCGAAGGATTCCCTTTTTGCTCCTGTATTTCCTTCAAATGAGCAATAAGAGCTTCCAAATTCTCTGTAGTGAGTTCTGGTAATTCGGGAGTCGAATGAACACCAAGATCTGTAATGGATTCCAAGAAAGCTTCTTCCTCATCTGTATCAGCATCGGTAACCAGATCCTCAACTTCAATCTCTTTCTCTTTCATCGGTATATCATGTTCCTTAGCTACCATAGCCTTAACTAGCTTAGGTGCTGGGATATCCTGTCCAATCACCTCACAAAACTTTCTGAACTTCTTCAAAGGTAAGCGACCAACGAAAACAGTATTTGATGTTGATCGGTTTTTCTTCATCGTCCCAAAAATGGTTAGACCCATTGGCTTCATGTTCAACAAATTGGCATCAGAAGCATCTTTGGCCAGATCAGGGTACTGAGCATCCAAAATCAACTGTATGAACTAAGGATAAAGCAAAAACATTCTCTTCTTCGTCTGTTCCAAGATCTTGTTCATATTCTTGAAACTATAACCAGAGAAGTTATATTTCCAATCCATCATGAGAGATATGATCGCTGAAGTCTATGTTTGGTTTGGCTGATCTAATCCTCCTTTGTTTTCTGATATACATTGCATAAAGACATGCACTAATAATCTCCAATACACGGGAAACATCTTCTTCAGCAAAAGTGGATAAGTTCCCTCATAGCTCATCTCCGCTAACACAGGCATCACTTTCTCCTTGGCATATAACGTTGGATCACTCATAGCATCAGCAAACTTCAATACCTCTCGGATACATGCCTCATTTACCAAAATCTCCTTTCCCTGAATTAGTGAACTGATGTACGGCTTACCATCAGCGCCTCTCAAATGAAATCTAGCTCTCTTCCAAAAAGTATGCACAAGATCTCGATATATAACTAGGTTGTCTCGAAGGGTGTATGCAATCTTACAATCATTCAGACTAGCCATCATAGATCTAAACTCCTAGAAAAATTCTGCTGTAGGATCGGATAAATAACCTGCTTGGTTATGAAACTGTTCTTCCACCAGCATAACCGCATCGAATGCCTCTTCCGCCATTTCTGTCAGAAAGAATAAACAAGTTAACTCAAACTCAGCAAGGCCAACTAACAGAGGTCACAGGAGTTCATCTTAAAATTCAGAGTTACGGGTCAACAAAACTCGGAAGGTTCAAAAATATCTCAAAGGTTCAATTATTTAAAAAGGCTCAAAACAGTTTAGAGGTTCAATCATTGGAAAAATTCAAGACAGTTCAAAAAAGTTCAGACACTGGAATCCGGATTCGAAACGGTTCAACAGGAATCCGGATGAACCTTTCATCAATCCGGATGAACATCATCCGAGATGAAATCCGAGTTCAATCATTTCGATTGAATGTCCATCTAGAATTAAATCTAGAATACCAGTCTATTTGAAGATCTATCCGAAATGCTATCCAAAATGCATGAAGATTTGAAGATTATCATTTAATTTCATAATTAAGAAGCATATTATACCTAATTCGGATGAAATTTTAGATGAAATCCGGATGAAGATGAACAGTACGAATTCAAAAGATGAGCAGAGGATTTCAGAAGAATTTTGTGAATGATCCGAAATGTAGCTCTGATTTATTTATATACTATTCTAGAATGGTCTTGGGCCTGGAACTTTTGGGCCCAAGTCAATCCAGATCCAATCATCCGAGATTAATACACAATCCGGATTGGGCTTATTTTGGGCCCAATCCGGAACAATGAACTGTCCAAACACTCAGAATAGAATGGATAGTCAGTGGGCCTATCCGGAAAGGGTTTGAATGCCCAATCCGGAACAGTACCACCATAAACCCAAACTTGTTCCAATTCAAGACTTTCAAAAATTCTATTTGATTAGCCCAATTCCAAAACTTAGTAGACCAGTCCAATATCCCTTGACAGAAATCATCTAACCAAAAATCAACAATTTAACTAACTACACAACCAACCACTCTTTACCAATTACAAAAATAAGTAAACCATTTAAACAAAAACACGTACACAGTCTTGCTATGGGATCAAAACGTTTTTAAGCAGACTAAGGAACATTTTTAGTGTGAACTAGGTCAGACTGGTCTAAGCAATTGCCAATATATTTGTCCATTTTAAACCTAAAGCTCAACCTTCTAATTTCAGCTTTATGATACGCTTAAGGTAGTATTATACTATGATACCCGTGTATCCCACTCCATGACATAGCCCCGCGATCAAGGCAAGCACAACGATTCATAGTAGAAAGTGAGTATACTGAGATCATCCTTTATTTTTACAACGTCAAACTGTTGGTGAACAGTTCAGTACTTTCGTACAACATAGTGACCAGCAGTATCTGACGAGGGTTAGGCAAATATCTTATGTGGTTTTTTTGAATTCATGGAATTTTTCTCATAATGAGATTTCCTTTCCTTTAAGGTTTTGGCTCTTCTATTTTGGCTCTTTTAAAGATATCCTGGCTGTGCATAGGTCTGCATATAATCTGGATGTAACAGAAGGGCAGCCAAGATATCCCCGGATGACTCAACAGCATAAAACCCCAAAACCTCAGACGTTGGCTATCAATCAACGCATGATTTAAGACCATGAAAGCATACGCCGATGGTATGTTACCCACTGGATATGTAGTTCTTTATGTTTATATCATTTGGCTTACACTATCTGGTTGAGCACTAGACCTATCAACAGATTACATTCGATCCAAGTCGTTCCCGTTACAACACCTTACGTGTGTTAGTCAAAGCCTTTTGCATGAAAAATTATTTCGTTTCCCAATCATTGTGAAACTTATTTGAAAAATTATTATTATTATTTATTATTTTTTGTGTGTGATTTTTCTCCCCCTAAATTTGTGCATACTAATGAACAAATTTACGAGGCTAACAAATAGAGGATGCTCAGTTAGAAAAACGAATCATTTTGAGAAGATCCACAAGCACTTGAAAACGCGTGTTACTAACGGGTTTCATGAAAGAATCCGCCACATTTGCATCGGTGTGGATTTGCTCAAGTTTAACGAGACCCTTTTCATAACAATCACGAATAAAATGAACTTTGATATTTATGTGCTTGGTTTTGGAGTGAAAAATAGGGTTTTTGACAATTTGGATAGCGACATCATTATCACAATAAATTGTTGTGTTTAGATAAGTCAAACCGTAATCCGCAAGCTGGTGTTGCATCCATAAAACCTGGGAGCAGCAAGCAGATGTTGTGATATATTCTGCTTCTGCTGTAGAAAGCGAGACCATCTGCTGCTTCTTGCACTGCCAAGAGATTAATCTATCTCCCAAGAATTGACATCCAGCTGACGTTGAGCGCATATCCCTGTCTGTACCTCTAAGATTACGGTCAGAGAAAGCATACAGTTCAAATTCGGAATTTTTAGGATACTAGAGGCCCAGTGATAGTGCCCATTTGAGGTACCTAAAGATTCGTTTAACAGCATGTAAATGAGAGAGTTTAGGAGTAGCCAGATATCGAGAACACTGCAAACGGAAAACATGATGTCTGGCCGACTTGCAGTGAGATACATGAGTGAACCAATCATAGACCGGTACATGGTTGGATTGATAGGCGTTCCTTCAGCGCCTTCATTTAACAAGGGCCGTTCAGCAATAGGTGAAGCCATAGGCTTTGAATTTGTAAGCATGAATTTGGCAAGGACGTCATTGACATATTTTCCTTGATGGATCAGGATTCCTTGTGGGCTTTGACGAACTTGAAGTCCCAAAAACATAGTCATCTCCCCTAGTGAGCTCAACTCAAATTTCTTCTTCATGACCTCTTCAAACTCCCGACACAACCTATCATCCGTAGAACCAAATATAATATCATCAACGTAAATTTGAACAAGAATGATGTCCTTGTCAACACGTTTTATGAACAAAGTTTGATCAATGGTTCCTCGGGTATATCCATGAGCAGGCAGATGCTCTGTTAGGGTTGCGTACCACGCACGAGGTGCTTGATGCAATCAATACAAAGCTTTGTCCAATTTGTATGCATAGTCTGGCTTATCAGGATTAGTGAAACCCGGTGGTTGTGCCACGTATATCTCCTCTTTCACCTTGCCATAGAGGAAAGTAGTCTTGACATCCATTTGATAGACGGTGAAATCCATGTATGATGCATATGCCAAGAAAATGCGAATGGCCTCCAATCTAGCCACCGGTGCATAAACCTCATCGTAGTCCAACCCTTCGATCTGGCGGAACCTTGAACAACCAGTTGAGCTTTGTTCCTCACAATACACTAGTGTCATCCTGTTTATTGCGAAATACCCAACGATTTCCAAGAACATGTTTTTCTTGAGGAAGCTTCACCAATTGCCATACCCCAAGTTTCTCAAACTGATTGAGTTCTTTATGCATAGCGTCAACCCAGCCTGATTCCTGCAAGGCAACATTAATGCTTTTAGGTTCAATTTGTGAGATAAATCAAGAGTAAAGATAAGTATTGATATCTCCTGATTGACTGCAAGTTCGAACTGGAAGCAGTAATATGACCAATAACATTTTCAGTTGGATGATCGCGCTATAGACGTTGTGGTATAGGCGTAGCAGGGACAAGGAGTTCTAATTGCAAGTTTGTAATGCCCTGTGAGGAAACTCCAGATGGCTCCCCCTCATTAGTTGCACCAGTGAAAGTATTGACTGATGAATCAACAGAACAGTCTGGTGGTGTAGGCTCGGGAAACAGAGATGAGCCTAAAACATCAGGAGTTGTAGCTCCTTCATTTGCCACAGGAGTTTCTATGTTTGGAACCTCAACTTCAGGGGAACCATCCTGAGGAATCGGTTCAGAAACAGTTTCCTCATTCTGCAATGCTGGTGGAGGTGTAGATATAGCTTCATTGAATCCAGGTGGATCCACACTCAGCTACTTGAAAGATTTTTGCAGCTGTTCAGCATCTTCAGTTAAGATAGGCATCGTTGGGAGGTCAGAAGTTGGGCCTGTGCCTGCAGTCACATTAGAAGGGACATCAACATATTTAAACAAAGACGAATAATCATAGAGCCAGTCAGGATCAATGCGTGCGTCCTTAGGATTTTTCTCCAGCCAACCCACATTGTAGGTTTCAACTACCATTTTCTTGATCTTGTTATAGACATGATAGGAAGTATTCTTAGAGTAACCGACGAAGATGCATGGATCCATGAGTGATTCAAATTTTCCCTTAGCATCCATGAGTAGAAGAACACAAGGGCAACCGAACTTGCGGAAATGCTTAACCGAAGGTTTGTGACCATCAACCACTTCATACGGTGTTTTCATGTGCCTTTTGTTGATCAGGGCTCGATTCTAAATATAACAGGTGGTATTGACTGATCTGCCCAGAAAATAAGAGGTAGTTCGGATTCGACCAACATAGTGTGCGCAGCTTCAATTAGTGTACGGTTTCGGCGTTCTGCAACCCCATTTTGTTGAGGAGTTCTGGCTGCACTGAACTGTTGATCAATACCCTTAGGGGAGCAGAAAGAATTTAAGTTAGCATTCTTAAACTCTGTTACATTATCACAATGAATAGCCTTCACGGTAGTGTCTGCCTGGTTTTCCATAAGTGTGATGAACTGTTTGACTAACTCATCGGTCTCACTCTTTTGTGCCAAAAAGAAGACCCAAGTGAATCGAGAGTAGTCGTCAATGATAACCAGACAGTATGCCTTCCCGCCAATGCTCAGAATATCGGTCGGGCCAAACAGGTCCATATGAAGCAGTTTTAAGACTTTTGATGTGAAGGGTGCGGGTTTCGACTTATGCGGCTGTCGATGTTGTTTCCCACGAGCACATGATTCACACTTTTCAATCTGCATAAAAATCCCGAACCGGTAGATCTCTAAGTAAACCACCTTTTGCAAGTCTGTTTAAGTTCTTGATGTTGATATGTCCGAGTCGACTATGCCATAACATTGCATCGTGCTCAGCAGTCGATGAGAACAGGCAGGTAAGCTTGTCGGTTGAGGCTTTATTCATATCGATGAGATATGCATTTCCTTTCCATGCAGCTTTGAGAAGAATCCATTCATCCCGAATGATGAGGCCTGGTTTCAGCACATAACACCCTTTCTTGGTTAAGAGAACATCCAAATGATTATCACAGAGCTGAGACACACTCAAAAGACTATGCTTCAACTTTGGAACATAATTCACATTCTTGAAACTGAGAGCTCCATTGCACACCGTTCCTCTCATAGTTATCTTTCCTGTTTCACCACTTGCGAAGGAGACAAACCCACCATCGAAAAACTGAATGTCATTCAACTGCGAGATGTCCCCTGTCATGTGCCTGAAACAGCCACTATCGATATACCAGAGTCTGACGAGAGTCTGCCAAAGCTGTTCCTGCACATTTCAACAGGTTTTAGTTAGAAGCTGCAACCCAGGCCATTAGTTGAGGATGAGGTAGATGATGCTTTTGATTTATCCGATTTTGGGACTGAAGACTGGATCTTGGTCAAGATCTTAGGCCTCCAGGCTAGCGAGTCAGACTTCTGCATAACTTTAGGAGTGCAAGAAGGATTCAGAGAACCTAAAGGTCTTAGAGGTTTGTGAGTTTGTCTCTTGGCCATGTTCCAATCTTGATCAGAGGGCTTAGCCGTAGTAAATCGAGCCTAATGTAGGCGATTTGGCATAGCTTTCTGATATTTTGAGAATAGGGCATTAAAAGGCATAAATGCTTTTTGACAATTTCGTGCAATATGCCCGGGAAATCCACAATTGAAACAAGTTTGTCTCTTTTGGAAGAAGACAGTCTGTTCAGCTTGGGAAATTCTAGGCGACTTGTCTGTCATTTTCTTGCTTGCTGGTACTGACGGCTGGTGCAAGGTCTTAGTCTTTGTTGAAGCCTGCTCACAACCATCAGCACACTTGTTAGTTCTATGATTTGAATTAGACAATTTGGAGTTGGTAGACTTAGGCACAAATTTAACTGATTTCTGTTCAGGTAGTTTCTTAACAGATTCAGTTTGAGGCTGCTGAGTCAATTTCTCAGAATGAGGAACTGAATCAGCAGCAGCCTTTTCAGTAGGCTGAGGTGCCTATTTGGTTTTCTTCTTTTTGGATCTACGTGTTCTCCGTTTCCTTTTATTAGCTTTCAAATCATTTTGCTTGGCGAATTCTTCCGAGGAAACGGGTGATTCAGCAGGGACATCCTTTTCTGAAATGTCAGAAGATGAGCTTTGATCGTTAGTATCAAAAAAAATCTCTATCTTTTGAAAAGTTTGAGATTCCGATTCAGATTCAGTTTCAAAATTTTTATCTGTATAAGCAGAGGGAGGTTGCTCATGTTCTGTCATTTCAGAATCAGTCAACCGATTCTTCTGGTACTATGCTAGCGTCACTCATCACAGATTCAGCTGGTTGGTTGATGACACACCCCGACCCGCAGCGGAAAAATGTGATCGGGGCATGATTGGGTTTTCATCAAAGCTCATGACATTTATTATAATGTTTCATATTTATTATTACAATTTTAAAGAAGATCATACAATCAAATCATACAAGTACAACATGTTCTATACATCTTTCTAGACTTCATTATTTTTCTTCTAAGGCACTTTCCTATGTGTTCTTTTCTTCATTTTGTCCACCTGTATCATGTGTAAAAAATGTTTTTTGGGTCAACAAAAAGTTGGCGAGTGAATCCTATGAAAAACATTTAAACGTGTTTATTGTATTGATTATAAAATAAAGTGCATAACCACATATGAGTAAATGTAGATGTAAATTTATTCACAAAGCACATAATATTAAATATTGCACACACATACAACAATTGATTGTTTTTGACTTTTTGACCAGTTGACCGTTGACCAGTTGACTTCGACTGTTTGACCGGTTCGGACTTTGTGTTTGTTTGCGCTGAGTGAGGTTCGAACTCGTGACCTCCCGTATACGTGCACGCAGCTCTACCAACTGAGCTACGTGTCTAACCCGAAATATTTATATTTTTAATTATATTTATATACTACTTAGGTTATTCAGAATTTTATTTAATTAAAAAGGTTTTTAAACTAGTCGAACCGGTGCGCATGATGCGTTTCGAACCAGTGACCTGATGTTCGTGTGCACACAGCCTAACCAGATGGGCTGTGTGTCTAACCCGTAATAACACTGGATTATATTAGTTATATATACTTACTCAGAGGTGATCTGTATAGCTTTTCTTTAAAAAGATTGGTTTTATTTCAGAAGTCGGATACGTGTGTGATTCAAACTCGGGTGTGCTTGTTTAACATTGCACACAGTCCACCATTGGACTGTGTGTCTAACCCGGTTAAATATACGATTTTAATTATACTTATATACTAAAAAAACTTCATCTTCTTCACAAAGAACCCACTGATACTAAATCATCTGTGTAATTATAAAAACTTATTTGAATTCGATAGTTAGATTCTTTTAACCAAACATAAACAACACAGGAACAAAAGAGATGATTTTATACCGAAACGGAGATGGTTGTGATACTTCGGTGATGCCTCCGGTGACAACATAAAAATTCTGGTGATGCTAATTGAAGAAGAGGGTTCTTTCATAGAGTTATAAGTGATGATTGAGAAAGTGTGCCAGTTCAATTGAGGTGAATTGGTGGGTATTTATAGAGTGTCAAGACTGGTATGTTTTCGGTTTTCCGGTGACCAAATTCCGGCGAGTTGCAGAAAATTCCGACGATGTATTTCTTGCGACAGAGATTCTACAGGGAGTTTAAGGTGAGTGTGGGTGATTTAGGTATGAGCTCTAAATGTCCTGTTTATAAAGTAAGGCAACAATGGGATAGTTTCTTCGGTTTTTTCGGCGATAACTCTCGGTCAACTCGCAGAGAATTCCGGCGATTTCCGGTGAAACAGAGACTTGTTTTCACAATGTGGTGAGGGTTTGGCTATGAATTGAACGAGATTTGGACTTGATAGCTAACATGTTCGACAGTTTCGGTCAAGAGATTTAATTAACCTTCAGTTATGTTTTTGATTGGTTCAAATGATTGATAACCGATTTTTGGGTTAAAGGCATGATTAAATCGTCGGTTTTCCTTGGGTTAATTCGCGATTACGAGTAATGCCGGCGATTACAGATTTGCCGAAGCTTTGAGATTTTCAGTTTTAGCCGTGGATTCTAAATAAAGTTTAATGGTTTCAGATTTATAGCACATAAGTGTGTGTAGAGCAGTGGTGTGCTAGCGTGTTTGGCTTGTGGGCGACCCGGGTTCGAAACCCGGCGTCTGCCTTTATTTTTTTTATCCATTATTTATTTGAAATTTTAAATTATGGTTTTAAATTCTAATTTATGTATTAATTGTGTATTGTTTAAAATTAATTTGAGCATTAAATACGTAACAAAATTTATAACTGATTATTTGGTTTAATAAACGAAGCGGCTTTGGATAACCCGGTTTTTTACGGATGTTACAGTATCCCCTACTTTTAGAAATTTCGTCCCGAAATTTAAGTAGTGGTATGTTTGACTCAAAAGGAGGGTAGTTTTGGCAATTACATACTTAGAAGAGGGTTAAGAGTTTAAATTTTTATTTGAGGCGGTAACGTTCCTAGTAAGGGTTGAATACCCTGCTACAGCTTTTTGATGCCTAAGATAAGGAATATTGATAAACAGAGTTGATTGACTAGGTATGATCTCATGCATAAGAGTTTTGAGAGAATTGATACGTTTGGAAAGATAAGGTTATATCCTAAAACAAAACTTCTACCACTAATACCTACATGGAACCTCTCATAACTGTCTGACAATGCCTCTGATCCTTTGGCAAGAATACTTATATATAGGAAGTACCAGCGGCGTATCCACCATATTCTTGTCAAATTTTCATTGGCTTTATCAGTAAGTTATGATTAGTTCTATGTGACTCTAGATCATAAACAACACAACAACCAAAGCTTGAGTCTAAATTCTGAAAGTATACATGTTTGAATGATGTACCTCTCTCGTTTGTTATGATGAAGAGGTTAGTCTATGTAGAAGTGAGACACAGCCCAACTTCTTTGAATGATGAGATTGAAATACGTTGAGATGTATGAATGCTAAATCAGTGAGTATAAAACAAACTTCAACCATGACATTACTAAATCCTACATGGAACTTCTCATAACCGCCTGACAATGCCTCTGATCCTTTGGCAAGAATACTTATATATAGGAAGTACCAGCTGCGTATCCACCATATTCTTGTCAAATTTTCATTGGCTTTATCAGCAAGTTATGATTAGTTCTATGTGACTCTAAAACATAAACAAACACAACAACCAAAGCTTGAGTCTAAATTCTGAAAGTATACATGTTTGAATGATGACAGTACCTCTCTCGTTTGTTATGATGAAGAGGTTAGTCTATGTAGAAGTGAGACACAACCCAACTTCTTTGAATGATGAGATTGAGATACGTAGTGAGGTATGATGATATGGATGTTAAATCAATGAGTATAAAACAAAACTGAAATAGTAATTCGCATTAAGATTCTTGGATAAATTTCCAATTTATAATTGAGGCATGTGATGATTGAGATAACATAAAGAAAACATAAAAAAACTAGGCGGTTGGAGTTGAATCTTGATTTTTTGTGAAGAAAACTAGTTGGGTGGTTCCTTTGGGCCGTCATTATCTTCAACATGATTGGCGTTGATGTTGTAAACTCTTCCTCTTGCTGGTGGCCTAGTGGTTAGGTTTTCTTGATTTGCTTGGTTAACTGGGTTTGCTTGAGCTTGGGCGTTTATGATGTTAACCAATCGAGGGCACGTGTTTCTAAAGTGGGTAGGGTCGCCACAATTAAAACAACCTCGAACATAAGGAAACATGGGGTATTGGGGTTGTTGATATGTTTGGATCATGTTTTGAGTAGGGGGTGAGGTTTGGTTTTGAGAGGTGCGGCAAACCTTGCTCAAATGACCATAGCGTCCACAATTCGCACATAGTCGACAAGGTAAGGTAAATGGATGGTGATAAAAACAGGTGTTGCATTGAGGGTGAGGTCCAAAGTAAGGTTTCTTATTTGGGTAAGTTGAGTTGGGTGCTACTTGAGTGATTGGGATAACTTGGAGGGGTATGGTTGTGAAGCTGGTTGATTGTGTTGGGTGACAGCGAATATTTGCCCATCTCGTTTTCTCTTAGAAATGGGTTGAGAAGGGGATTCGGTTTTTGGGTGGAGTTTGAGGTTTCAGTTGATGCTTTATCCTTCTTCTTCTCCTCCTTGAAGTCCTTATTTCGTATGCGGTTCTCGGTGAGCTCTGTAGCTAACTCCATTGCTGCTTCCAAAGTTGCAGGTGTGGTACTTATTACAGAGTCTTGAATTTTGAAGGAAGACCTCGAATGTAGTGCTCGATCAAATGGTAGAGGGGAGTGAACAAGTTGGTGTGGTCGCCTTTCTTTTGTTTCAAAGAATGGAACTCATCCTCCAATTTCTTGATTTCGCTTCTTGGGCAAAACCGTCTTGTCTTGATTTCCTTCAACTCTTCCCAAGTCAAAGTCATAGCATCTTCAACACCTCGTTTGGCCTTCTCTGTATTCCACCATGTAAGTGCTATTCCAAGTAAACGACCTGTAGCATATCGCACTTTGCGATCATCGGGGCAATCGCAATTTAGAAAAGTGTTTTCCATTTCCTCAAACCAATGGAGGAGAGTGGTGACACCTTTAGTCCCTTCGTATTTTGGAGGGTCACAGGATTTGAAATGCTTGAAGGTGCATTTAGTGGTAATTGGGGGAGTGTTGACAACATTTTGATCTTCTTGATTGACGGGATTAGCGGTAAGGGCTTGTTTAACTTGAACTACAATGTTGGGTATTACGGCAGCCATTTGTTGAGCGATTTGGGCAGCCATGCACTCGCGGGCTTTTCCTGATCTCATCTTCCTACGAGCGAGATTAGAAGACATCTACAAGGAATACATATCAAGAGTATGAGTTGGACGTTTTAGGGGTCATGTGTCGTATTTAGGAATGAACATTCATAAAATAAATATAGAATAATAAATCTACTACATCCATAGGATGTCTTGGGCTCTGCTCGTAATTGGGCCTTGCATGCCGCCATACTTCACCTTCGTAATCATGTGGGCCCCATGATTACCGGGTTTTTCATATGGTTCGCATGTGTTAGCCTGGTTACGTACACTAAAACCCAGAGAAAATCGAGAAATATGTATGTAACGTATGATATTCGGAATGTATCCAGGTGTGGACACGGTGACAACTCAAAGTGGGGTTAGTTCGAACGACGTTTGGTGTGGCATGCTTTGGCCTAATAGGTCCTTCGTACTCTCATCGTTAGTCCCCAGGTAGGCAAACTGGTCCATTATATTGGATTTATATGAATGCCAACCTAGACAGGACGTTCCGACTACCGGTACTTGTACCCTTATAGTTACTACATTCCCGTCGCCGAACTCACTTTGATGAGATTTGAAAAATGAAAAATGCGACAAAATCTTGAATAACGGAAGTATGAAGGTGATTTGAATATGTGAACATTGAAATATGTATGATGAATGTGTATGTAATTACGTATGTTTGACTGCAAGTATAATTCATTATGTATCACAAAATATAATATCGGAAGTGTTTGCATGCATTTGTGTATGTATAAATACAAAACAAATAAACATCATGAGTTTGCATGTAACCACATAAACAATTAAAATCTAATCAACTATAGTATAGGCTCTAAGGGTCTAATAACCTATCCTATATCCCTATAGTCAAAAGCTCTGATACCAATCTGTCACAACCCGACCCGCAGCGGAAAAAAGTGATCGGGGCATGATTGGGTTTTCATCAAAGCTCTTGACATTTATTATAATGTTTCATATTTATTATTACAATTTTAAAGAAGATCATACAATCAAATCATACAAGTACAACATGTTCTATACATCTTTCTAGACTTCATTATTTTTCTTGTAAGGCACTTTCCTATGTGTTCCTTGCTTCATCCTGTCAACCTGTATCATGTGTAAAAATGGTTTTTGGGTCAACAAAAAGTTGGCGAGTGAATCCTATGAAAAACATTTAAACGTGTTTATTTTATTGATTATAACATATGAGTAAATGTAGATGTAAATTTATTCACAAAGCACATAATATTAAATATTGCACACACATACAACAATTGATTGTTTTGAGGCACGCGTTGTTCAACTCGTCTCCCACGAGGAACTGATGGGCCTAATGAATGAGTTTTGAGGCACGCGTTGTTCAACGAACTGATGGGCCTAATGAATGAGTTTTGAGGCACGCGTTGTTCAACTCGTCTCCCACGAGGAACTGATGGGCCTAATAAATAATTTGCATACAACTTGACAATATGTAATACATAACAACAAACAATATTTACATTCTAAGTTTAGATCATATAATGGTATAGCACGAATTTGAATAAGCGAATTATTTTAAGCGACACATGATACACCCCAAAACATGAATAGAAAGGGGGATTTGTAAGAATTCACTCATAGTAGTTGCATTTCCTTGGAGTGATGATGATGCGCACGAATTTGGATTTAACCACGAGAGAAACTAACCTAAATAATAACATAATGGTTCGGTAAATAAGTGGATTTTATTAACAATTTTAATAGGATTTTTAGATTTATTTTTGTGAGTTTAAGGTCATTTCCTAACTTTAAAAATATTATTTTTAAGTATTTTTAATTGATTTTTAAATAAAATAAATACATAAAAGAAAATAAAAATTTTTGACTTTTTGACCAGTTGACTTTGACTGTTTGACCGGTTCGGACTTTGTGTTTGTTTGCGCTGAGTGAGGTTCGAACTCGTGACCTCCCGTATACGTGCACGCAGCTCTACCAACTGAGCTACGTGTCTAACCCGAAATATTTCTGTTTTTAATTATATTTATATACTACTTAGGTTATTCAGAATTTTATTTAATTAAAAAGGTTTTTAAACTAGTCGAACCGGTGCACATGATGCGTTTCGAACCCGTGACCTGTTGTTCGTGTGCACACAGCCCAACCAGATGGGCTGTGTGTCTAACCCGTAATAACACCGGATTATATTAGTTATATATACTTACTCAGAGGTGATCTGTATAGCTTTTCTTTAAAAAGATTGGTTTTATTTCAGAAGTCGGATACGTGTGTGATTCGAACACGGGTGTGCTTGTTTAACATTTCACACAGTCCACCACTGGACTGTGTGTCTAACCCAGTTAAATATACGATTTTAATTATACTTATATACTAAAAAAAAACTTCATCTTCTTCACAAAGAACCCACTGATACTAAATCATCTGTGTAATTATAAAAACTTATTTGAATTCGATATTTAGATTCTTTTAACCAAACATAAACAACACAGGAACAAAAGAGATGATTTTATACCGAAACGGAGATGGTTGTGATACTTCGGTGATGCCTCCGGTGACAACATAAAAATTCTGGCGATGCTAATTGAAGCAGAGGGTTCTTTCAGAGAGTTATAAGTGATGATTGAGAAAGTGTGCCAGTTCAATTGAGGTGAATTGGTCGGTATTTATAGAGTGTCAAGACTGGTATGTTTTCGGTTTTCCGGTGACCAAATTCCGACGAGTTGCAGAAAATTCCGGCGATGTATTTCTTGCGACATAGATTATACAGTGAGTTTAAGGTGAGTGTGGGTGATTTCGGTATGAGCTCTAAATGTCCTGTTTATAAAGTAAGGCAACAGTGGGATAGTTTCTTCGGTTTTCCGGCGATAACTCTCGGTCAACTCGCAGAGAATTCCGGCGATTTCCGGTGAAACAGAGACTTGTTTTCACAATGTGGTGAGGGTTTGGCTATGAATTGAACGAGATTTGGACTTGATAGCTAACATGTTCGACAGATTCGGTCAAGAGATTTAATTAACCTTCAGTTATGTTTTTGATTGGTTCAAATGATTGATAACCGATTTTTGGGTTAAAGGCATGATTGAATCGTCGGTTTTCCTTGGGTTAGTTCGCGATTACCAGTAATGCCGGCGATTACAGATTTGCCGAAGCTTTGAGATTTTCAGTTTTAGCCGTGGATTCTAAATAAAGTTTAATGGTTTCAGATTTATAGCACATAAGTGTGTGTAGAGCAGTGGTGTGATAGCGTGTTTGGCTTGTGGGCGACCCGGGTTCGAAACCCGGCGTCTGCCTTTATTTTTTATCCATTATTTATTTGAAATTTGAAATTATGGTTTTTAAATTCTAATATATTTATTAATTGTGTATTGTTTAAAATTAATTTGAGCATTAAATACGCAACAAAATTTATAACTGATTATTCGGTTTAATAAACGAAGCGGGTTTGGATAACCCGGTTTTTTACGGACGTTACAGTTGATTTCGTCTCTGTCAACGTTAGGATTAGCATCAACAGATGGTACTTCCTGAGAAGAACTTCTAGTCTCTTCAGTAGGAACTAAGGAAACGGAATCATCTATCGACGTTGCACCTGTAGCAAAATTTATGTTATCATTGTCACACCCCGACCCGCAGCGGAAAAGGTGATCGGGGCATGATTGGGTTTTCATCAAAGCTCATTACATTTATTTTAATGTTTCATATTTATTGTTACAATTTAAAGGGAATCATACAATCAAATCATACAAATACAACACATCTTTCTAGACTTCATTATTTTTTTTCTAAGGCAATTTCCTATGTGTTCCTTCATCCTGTTCACCTGTATCATGTGTAAAAAATGGTTTTTGGGTCAACAAATAGTTGGCGAGTGAATCCTATGAAAAACATTTAAACGAGTTTATTGTATTGATTATAAAATAAAGTGCATAACCACATATGAGTAAATGTAGATGTAAATTTATTCACAAAACACATAATATTAAATATTGCACACACATACACCAAATGATTGTTTTTGAGGCACGCGTTGTTCAACTCGTCTCCCATGAGGAACTGATGGGCCTAATGAATGATTTTGAGGCACGCGTTGTTCTACGAACTGATGGGCCTAATGAATGAGTTTTAAGGCACGCGTTGTTCAACTCGTCTCCCACGAGGAACTGATGGGCCTAACAAATAATTTGCATACAACTTGACAATATGTAATACATCACAACAAACAATATTTACATTCTAAGTTTAGATCATAATATGGTATAGCACGAGTTTGAATAAGCGAATTACTTTAAGTGACACATGATACACCCCAAAACATGAATAAAAAAGGGAATTTGTAAGAATTCACTCACAGTGGGTGCGTTTCTTGAATTGATGATGAATGCGCACGAATTCGGATTTAATCAATAAGGGAACTAACCTAAATAATAACATAATAGAAATAAACTTTTATTTGAGATTAATATTTTTAATTAGTGTTCTTAATGGGCTTGTTAGGTTTATTTTTGTGAGTTCAAGGAAATTTTCTAACTTTAAAAATATTATTTTTAAGTATTTTTAATTGATTTTTAAATAAAATAAATAAATAAAAGAAAAATAAAAATTTTGACTTTTTGACCAGTTGACCGTTTGACTGTTGACCGGTTCGGTCGTGTATTTGTTTGCACTGAGTGAGGTTCGAACTTGTGACCTCCGTACGCGTGCACGCAGCTCTACCAACTGAGCTACGTGTCTAACCCGAAATATTTCTGTTTTTAATTATACTTATATACAAATTAGATAAATTCATTTGTGTCCTTATTTAAAAACTTGATAATTGCCAGAACCGGTGCGGTAGCCTGGACTCGAACCCGCGACGTGCTTACTGTTTTTGCACACAGTTCACCACTGGACTGTGTGTCTAACTTGGTTATTATTCCGGTTTTTATTATACTTAAATACTATTTAGATTTATCCAGAAATCATTTACTTAAAAAGAATTTTAATTATATCAACCGGTGCACATAACAGGACTCGAACTCGGGACCTGTTGTTTAACGTTGCACACAGTCCACCGCTGGACTGTGTGTCTAACCTGGTTAGAATACTGGTTTTTATTAAACTTAAATACTAACTGGAAGGTTCCGTATTTGGGTTTTATAAAAAGGGTTGAATATTGTGACGAATCGGAACAAGGACAGACTCGAACTCGGTATCTCTATGTTTCAAATGCACACAGTCCACCGCTGGACTGTGTGTCTAACCCGAGATATAACCCGATTTATATTACATATATACACAATCCAAAACTTCATCTTCTTCGTAAACATTACCCAGAACTCCCAATCCCGACTGTTTCGATACATTAATCAAATTCTTTAGTAAATTGTAATTAACTACATATGAGATTAATAAAAATGAGAGAGATTAGGTGTAAGATATACCGAACAGAGATCCCCTGCTTCTCCGGCGAGATTCTGATGACAGCAAGTTATTCCGGCGACGTGTATCTTGCGGCAGAGGATCTTCAGGAAGTTTGAGGTGAGTGTGGGTGACTTCGGTATGAGCTCTAGATGTTCTGTTTATAAAGTAGGGCAACAGAGATGAAATGGGTTCGGTTTTCCGGCGACTTGCAGAGAATTTCGGCGAGTATGATGTTTCTCCGATGATCGAGAACTTTTGAACAGAGTGTGAGAGTTGAGAGTGTAGATTGGATAAAAATGAGCGAGCTAGAAAAAAATCGCACAGGGTGTGTATAAACTTCTTCAACCGGTTTGGATTTTTGGTTTCGAACGGAAATTATGGTCCATGAATGAAATTGATTGAGTTTTCGGTTATAACTGACGTTAATCGTCAGTTACACTTGTTTGATTCCGGAGTCAAAGAAAACAGTCGTAGATTCGTGTATTTTCCGGCGTCTGCGGATTTGGGCGCGCTGGTTTTGAGTTTCGAGTTTTATATTAAGTATTAATTGTTTCAGTAATATTCCAAACTAAGCGTGTGGCGGAGTGGTGTGTTGGTTGTTTGGTGAACTAGCTGACCTGGGTTTGAAACCCGGCGTCCGCAAATAATTTTTATTTCGTTATTTATTATAAATTATTAATTATAGTTTTTAAATTATAATATATTTATTAATTATATATCGTATAAAATTAATTTGAGCATTAAATACGCAACGAAAATTTTAACTGGATGTTCGGTTAATAAACGAAGCGGGTTTGGTTAACCCGGTTTTTTACGGATGTTACAGTATCCCCTACTTTTAGAAATTTCGTCCCGAAATTTAAGTAGTGGCATGTTTGTCTCAAAAGGATGGTGCTTTAATTTGACAATTACATACTTAGAAGGGAGTAAGAGTTTAAATTTTGTTTGAGGCGGCAACGTTCCTTGTAAGGGTTGAGTACCCTGCTACAGGAATCGCTTTTTGATGCCTACGATAAAGAATATTGATAAACAGAGTTGATTCACTAAGTATGATTTCATGCGCAAGAGTTTTGATACGTTTGAAAATATAAGGTTATATCCTAAAACAAAACTTCTACTACTAAAACCTACATGGAACTTCTCATAACCGCCTGACAATGCCTCTGATCCTTTGGCAAGAATACTTATATATAGGAAGTACCAGCGGCGTATCGACCATATTCTTGTCAAATTTTCATTGGTTTTATCAGTAAGTTATGATTAGTTTTATGATGTGACTTTAGAACATAAACAAACACAACAACCAAAGCCTGAGTCTTAATTCTGATAGTATACATGTTTGAATGATGACAGTACCTCTCTCGTTTGTTATGATGGAGAGGTTAGTCTATGTAGAAGTGAGACACAGCCCAACTTCTTTGAATGATGAGATTGAAATACGTTGAGATGTATGATGATATGAATGCTAAATCAGTGAGTATAAAATAAACTTCAACCAAGATATTACTAAATCCTACATGGAACTTCTCATAACCGCCTGACAATGCCTCTGATCCTTTGGCAAGAATACTTATATATAGGAAGTACCAGCGGCGTATCCACCATATTCTTGTCAAATTTTCATTAGCTTTATCCGCAAGTTATGATTAGTTCTATGTGACTCTAAAACAAAAACTAACACATCAACCAAAGCTTGGGTCCTAATTCTGATAGTATACATGTTTGAATGATGAAAGTACCTCTCTTGTTTGTTATGATGGAGAGGTTAGTCTATGTAGAAGTGAGACACAAGCCAACTTCTTTAAATGATGAGACTGCGATACGTCGTGAGGTATGATGATATGAATGTTAAATCAATGAGTATAAAATAAAACTGAAATAGTAATTCGCATTAAGATTCTTGGATAAATTTACAATTTATAATTGAGATACGTGAAAATTGAGATAACATAAAGAAAAACATAAAAACTAAGCGGTTGGAGTTGAATCTTGATTTTTGGTGAAGGAGACTAGTTGGGTGGTTCGTTTGGGCCGTCATCATCTTCAACAGGATTGGCGTTGATGTTGAAAATTCTTCCTCTTGCTGGTGGCCTAGTGGTTAGGTTTTCTTGATTTGCTTGGTTAACTGGGTTTGCTTGAGCTTGGGCGTTTATGATGTTAACCGATCAAGGGCACGTGTCTCTAAAGTGGGTAGGGTCGCCACAATTAAAACAAGCTCGAACATATGGGAACATGGGGTATTAGGGTTGTTGATATGTTTGAATCATGTTTTGAGTAGGGGGTGAGGTTTGGTTTTGAGAGGTGCGGCAAACCTTGCTCAAATGACCATAGCGTCCACAATTCGCACATAGTCGACAAGGTAAGGTAGAGGGATGGTGATAAAAGCAGGTGTTGCATTGAGGGTGAGGTCCAAGGTAAGGTTTCTTATATGGGTAAGTTGAGTTGGGTGCTACTTGAGTGATTGGGATAGCTTGGAGGGGTACGGCTTGTGAGGCTGGTTGATTGCGTAGGGTGACAGCGAAAAGTTGCCCATCTCGTTTTCTCTTAGAAATGGGTTGAGAAAGGGATTCGGTTTGGGTGGAGTTTGAGGTTTCAGTTGATGCTTTATCCTTCTTCTTCTCCTCCTTGAAGTCCTTATTTCGTATGCGGTTCTCGGTGAGCTCTGTAGCTAACTCCATTGCTGCTTCCAAAGTTGCAGGTGTGGTAATTATTACAGAGTCTTGAATTTTTGAAGGAAGACCTCGAATGTAGTGCTCGATCAAACGGTAAAGAGGAGTGAACAAGTTGGGAACCATTTGATTTAACTCAAGGAATCTCTTGTTGTATGTGGTGTGGTCGCCTTCCTTTTGTTTCAAAGAATAGAACTCATCCTCCAATTTCTTGATTTCGTTTCTTGGGCAAAACTGTCTTGTCATGATTTCCTTCAACTCTTCCCAAGTCAAATTCATATATCTTCAACACCTCGTTTGGCCTTCTCTGTATTCCACCATATAAGTGCTATTCCAAGTAAACGACCAGTAGCATATCGCACTTTGCGATCATCGGGGCAATCACAATTTAGAAAAGTGTTTTCCATTTCTTCTAACCAATGGAGGAGAGCGGTGACACCTTCAGTCCCTTCGTATTTTGGAGGGTCGCAGGATTTGAAATGCTTGAAGGTGCATTTAGTGGTAATTGGGGAGTGTTGACAACATTTTGATCTTCTTGATTGACGGGATTAGCGGTAAGGGCTTGTTTAACTTGAACTACAATGTTGGGTATTACGGCAGCCATTTGTTGAGCGATTTGGGCAGCCATGCGCTCGCGGGCTTTTCCTGATCTCATCTTCCTACGAGCGGAATTAGAAGACATCTACAAGGAATACATATCAAGAGTATGAGTTGGACGTTTTAGGGGTTATGTGTCGTATTTAGGAATGAACATTCATAAAATAAATATAGAATAATAAATCTACTACAAATAGTTGGCGAGTGAATCCTATGAAAAACATTTAAAGGAGTTTATTGTATTGATTATAAAATAAAGTGCATAACCACATATGAGTAAATGTAGATGTAAATTTATTCACAAAACACATAATATTAAATATTGCACACACATACACCAAATGATTGTTTTTAAGGCACGCGTTGTTCAACTCGTCTCCCACGAGGAACTGATGGGCCTAATGAATGATTTTGAGGCACGCGTTGTTCTACGAACTGATGGGCCTAATGAATGAGTTTTAAGGCACGCGTTGTTCAACTCGTGTCCCACGAGGAACTGATGGGCCTAACAAATAATTTGCATACAACTTGACAATATGTAATACATCACAACAAACAATATTTACATTCTAAGTTTAGATCATAATATGGTATAGCACGAGTTTGAATAAGCGAATTAGTTTAAGTGACACATGATACACCCCAAAACATGAATAAAAAGGGGAATTTGTAAGAATTCACTCACAAGGGGGTGCGTTTCTTGAATTGATGATGAATGCGCACGAATTCGGATTTAATCGGCAAGGGAACTAACCTAAATAATAACATAATAGTTCGATAAATAAATAAACTTTATTTGAGATTACTATTTTTAATTAGTGTTCTTAATGGGCTTGTTAGGTTTATTTTGTGAGTTCAAGGAAATTTTCTAACTTTAAAAATATTATTTTTAAGTATTTTTAATTGATTTTTAAATAAAATAAATAAATAAAAGAAAAATAAAAATTTTGACTTTTTGACCAGTTGACCGTTGACCAGTTGACCGTTGACCGTTCGACTGTTGACCGGTTCGGTCGTGTATTTGTTTGCACTGAGTGAGGTTCGAACTTGTGACCTCCCGTACGCGTGCACGCAGCTCTACCAACTGAGCTACGTGTCTAACCCGGAATATTTCTGTTTTTAATTATACTTATATACAAATTAGATAAATTCATTTGTGTCCTTATTTAAAAACTTGATAATTGCCAGAACCGGTGCGGTAGCCTGGACTCGAACCCGCGACGTGCTTACTGTTTTTGCACACAGTTCACCACTGGACTGTGTGTCTAACTTGGTTATTATTCCGGTTTTTATTATACTTAAATACTATTTAGATTTATCCAGAGATCATTTACTTAAAAAGAATTTTAATTATATCAAACCGGTGCACATAACAGGACTCGAACTCGGGACCTGTTGTTTAACGTTGCACACAGTCCACCGCTGGACTGTGTGTCTAACCTGGTTAGAATACTGGTTTTTATTAAACTTAAATACTAACTGGAAGGTTCCGTATTTAGGTTTTATAAAAAGGGTTGAATATTGTGACGAATCGGAACAAGGACAGACTCGAACTCGGTATCTCTATGTTTCAAATGCACACAGTCCACCGCTGGACTGTGTGTCTAACCCGAGATATAACCCGATTTATATTACATATATACACAATCCAAAACTTCATCTTCTTCGTAAACATTACCCAGAACTCCCAATCCCGACTTTTTCGATACATTAATCAAATTCTTTAGTAAATTGTAATTAACTACATATGAGATTAATAAAAATGAGAGAGATTAGGTGTAAGATATACCGAACAGAGATCCCCTGCTTCTCCGGCGAGATTCCGATGACAGCAGGTTATTCCGGCGACGTGTATCTTGTGGCAGAGGATCTTCAGGAAGTTTGAGGTGAGTGTGGGTGACTTCGGTATGAGCTCTAGATGTTCTGTTTATAAAGTAGGGCAACAGAGATGAAATGGGTTCGGTTTTCCGGCGACTTGCAGAGAATTCTGGCGAGTATGATGTTCCCCGATGATCGAGAACTTTTGAACAGAGTGTGAGAGTTGAGAGTGTAGATTGGATAAAAATGAGCGAGCTAGGAAAAAATCGCACAGGGTGTGTATAAACTTCTTCAACCGGTTTGGATTTTCGGTTTCGAACGGAAATTATGGTCCATGAATGAAATTGATTGAGTTTTCGGTTATAACTGACGTTAATCGTCAGTTACACTTGTTTGATTCCGGAGTCAAAGAAAACAGTCGTAGATTCGCGTATTTTCCGGCATCTGCGGATTTGGGCGCGCTGGTTTTGAGTTTCGAGTTTAGTAATATTCCAAACTAAGCGTGTGGCGGAGTGGTGTGTTGGTTGTTTGGTGAACTAGCTGACCCGGGTTCGAAACCCGGCGTCCGCAAATAATTTTTATTTCGTTATTTATTATAAATTATTAATTATAGTTTTTAAATTATAATATATTTATTAATTATATATCGTATAAAATTAATTTGAGCATTAAATACGCAACGAAAATTTTAAGTGGATGTTCGGTTAATAAACGAAGCGGGTTTGGTTTACCCGGTTTTTGACGGATGTTACAATCATCACAGGAGTTATCACATTCATTATCAAGATTCATAACATCAGCATTAGATGAGAAACCAGAATTAAAAATGTCTACGTTATCAACACAACCAACATTGTCTGAGAATGTGAATTGTTCAGCAAGAAAATGATTCAAAATGTCAACAGCAGGTTTATAAAAGTCATAATCAGCAGTTGAATCGTCTGAATGTGAATTCAGACATTCTTCTTTATTACCATCTGTAATATCCTCAACTAATATTTCTTCTGCACATGAAGTAGAAACGTTAGTAGCGTTCACTGAGTCGGTTTTAGTTTCAGGAGGATTTTCACTTTTTGATTCTATGGGTGTTGTTGCTGCCTCGTCTTTAGGCGTCATTTTCTCTAAATCATCTGAAATACAAGAGGGATTTTCACCAGATTCGTGTGAAAATGATGTGGAAGTGAAGAAAACATCATCCTTCTTGAGTTCAGTTGGCTTAGAGAACTTTGGGTAATAGGGCTTCCACGGTTTTGAAAGATAATCTGATGGTTTACCATACATCATATTTTCTTCATTTTCTAATTCAGCCTCAGATTCAGGTATTCTTGTGTAGTTATGATTATATGGTGGAGGATCCTTATTATACCCAAGGCCTTTTGTATTGTTTTTTCTGATATTCAAGATACAAATCACACAAGTCCTTGACCAGCTTGTTGGAAGTTTCAAAATTTTAATATTTATTTCATTTCTTGAAACTTTCCTATCAAGGAATTTAGCTTGGCTAAAGCTACTTGAAGTTCAACGTCCTTTTCAGCTAATTTTAGCTTATAGTTGTATACCCAACATTGCTGTTGGTTCAAGTCAAGCTTTAGCTGAGCTATATCTTGTTTTTGAGCTTCGACCTTTTCCATAAGAAGCTTGTTCTTATGTTTAAGGGCGATGCTCTGTGACACGTTTGTTGATATTCAGCTACAAGAGTTGAATTATGGGCGTGCATTTGTGATAATTTAAACCGACAACTATCTGAAAAGAGAATGCGATTTACCGTTTCTGAAAGATCAGGTGTCTCAGTTGTCTGCACCATCATGCAGTGATTGCTCTTCTTGGAAAGATTCAGAGTTTCCATCTGAGCTGCAGCATCTGTCCAGTTGAATCCTTCATGTTGTTGTTCCACCAAAGCTATTGATTTCCCGTCAGAGCTACTCGAGGGACTTGAACCAGACTTTGAAGGAGAGACTGGCATAAGTTGTTTGTCACTACTCTATATGTCTGCTACTCTAGATAAAACATATCCAGATGGCGGCTTCTTGCATTCCCGAGCAAATGTCCTGGCTCATGACATCTGTAGCATCTAAGCTTATCTTTTGTCAATCCAGGTTTCAGATTTGACAGTGGTTGCCTCCCATACTTCTTTTGAAATTTGTTGACGCGGAAAGCAGCCATAGCAAGATTCCAGGACACATCAATCTCGTCCAAATCCTCCTCCATTTTTGATCTATTTCAGTTGGGAGAAGAGATGGAGGCGTCAGATTACCTGCTAAGAAGGCATTTAAACTGTTAATCATTGAGGCAGCTATGGCCAATTTCTCCTCATTCTCTTTTGTGAGAAAAGTAGAATTGGACACAGCTTGAGCAGGAGCTTGTGTGGGAGCAACTGATTGAGGAATGCCTCCTTGATGAGTTGTAGCAGGAATATTGGGACTGTACACCATGTTAGGATACTGAGCATGATATTGTGTCTGAACTTGCGCTGCAAAAATCATAGTAGGAGTCTGAGACTGAAGACCATAGACATACTGGGTCTTCTATGGTGAGGCGAGAGGACTGTACACCAAGTTTGAGCTACCTGGTCTGTGAGAACTTCCTTGCAAAGGGCTGTAAACAAGATTTGAGACATTAACGCTGCGTTTTGCCCTGTAATACCAGCCGCCATCAGACTGCTTTGATGATTGATGCATCTCTTCTTATTATCTATCTCACATGATTTAATAGTTGCAATCATCTCTGTGAGAGTGACATCGTTCTGGTTTTTTGTCTTCTTGATCATGCCAACATCAGCATCCCAGCTCTTTGGTAATGAGTTTAACAGCTGTCTATTCATGGCACTGTTTGTAAGAGTAATTTTTGCTGAAATCATCTGAGAGACAAGCTTCACATATCTTCTAATTTGGTTCTCAATGGTTTCCCCATAAATATGGTTAAACGAGCTGAACTGTTTATTCAGCTGATTAACTCTGCTTGCCTTCATATCAGCATTTCCCTCATAGAGATTCTGTAACTCGCTCCACACTTCTTTAGTTGTCTTGCAATTTCTGACAGCTATAGAAATGTCGGGACCGAGTGCCATTGTTAGAACAGCTGAACCTTTCTCATCTTCTTCGATTATTTACACATCTTCGGGAGTCCACAAATGACTTGGTTTATGAATCTTTGTATCTGGATCTTCAGCGCTACTTAAATTGTTATTCGAGGACCGTTCATAGTACATCTCCAAACCCCAGGCTCTTTGGCCTTGCAGTAATGCTCAAATATGAATTTCCACTCATAGTATTCATCTCCATATAGTAGACGAGGAACCTTAGTTGAAGTGCCAATGAATTGATCTAGCTCTTGATGAAGAGCCAGTGTCTGTGATTGCAGGGCTGCCAAAGTGGCATTGGTCAAATCTTGCGAGATCATATAACTGTTCATTATTATTAACTTTATTAAAATGCCAAGTAAATTAAGTTAATTTTAAATTCTTATAATGAATAGTGATCTGAAACTAGTCCTTAATATAAGTCCGAGATGAGTCTGAGAGATAAGACAAGTCTGAAATGAGTCCGAGATAGACAGGTCCGAGATGAGACAAGTCCGAGATAAGAAACCGAAATAAATCCAAGATGATATGATCCGAAATTGAAATCCAGAAAGCAATTCGAGATGATATGATTCGAATTAGAGAACCAAGTCCGGAATGAGAACTTGATCCAGAATGAAAGCTTGATACGGAATAAGAGTCTTATCCGGAATGAAATCCTTGTCCGAGATAAGAGTCCTTATCCGAAAACAATAGTATCCTGAGATTCCTGTAACAGTGCCCAATCTGAAATACTTGAATCTTCTTTGTGTTCTTCGGGATCTTCAACAGTGCCCAATCCGAAATACTTGAATCTTCTTCATGTTCTTCGGAATCCGCAACAGTACTGAATCCGAGATGAGAATAGTAGCAATCTTCAATAGTAACAACCTGGGTTCAACTCTGGACAGTAACGATTCTTCACCTATGAACAATAACAATTCTTCAACTCTGAACAGTAATGATTCTTCAACTCTGTGATACCAAGAGCCTATATTATACAGCAGGCTTGGATACCAATTGTAAGTCCAGAAATCGGATCTAACAGGTATCGCAATACTAATCGATTGCGGAAATAAAGATTAGAATGAAAAACAAGAACAATCTTTAATAAAATCAACTTGCATACATCAAAATAGTGTCTGATACAAGTTTTTCAATAACAATTGACTAGCCCCTAAACATTAACCTAATACATGTATTTATACTAATCATATAGTCCACTAGTTACAAACCTAGGCCCATGAGGATCTAGGAAGCCCAAATCCCTTAAGCTTAGCCCAAATGTAGCACTAATGTGTAAACCTTTAGTTATGAGCTCAACAAAATGCCGGCGGGTACATAGGTTTTGTGAGTGTGTCAAATTCGTGGCTTTGTATACATATTGCAACACCTCGTCCGACTACAAGAGTCGTTAAGCGAAAAACTCGTATCAAAAGTGTTTGATATTGCAATACAATTAACCAACTAAAACAAGTTGGTTAGAGTTGTGAAAACTTTGTAGCCATGAATCTTGACCAAAACGTTTCTTTTGTAAAAACCTTGTAATAGATTGATTCAAAAGAAAACTTCGTATGGCTTATATCTTTAAGTGAAAATCATTGCGTGACATTGTTCAAAACCATTTGTCCGTGTTAAAAATCAATCGTCCATGTCATAAACCAATTGTCCATGTCATAAACAAATCATCCGTATTTTTAATTGTGAAAACTTTTGATCGTTCTTTAACGAACACATTCAAACTTGTGTTCACTATACCACCCAAGGGTATCTTTAATAGACCACCAAAGGGTCACTTTAACTAGACTAACAAATCAACAAATGATTTGTTAATGAGAAACAGTTTCTGTTATTACCCAAACCTCCACCAAATCCAGTGAACAGTCCGATAATAGGATTGTCAGTCCTATGGTACCATAACATACTACTGGTCGGCTTGGCCAAAGCTAATGAATGTCGTTCATGTTATGGATAACGCATCAACAAGTTGTTCACATTATTGAAATCGTATTGTTTTATATATAAAACACAGACATTGTTTTTGAAAACTTGAAAATGATTTAGCACATATGAGTCACCCCAAAACATTTCAAAACGTAAAAGAGGGGAACTATGTACTCACTTTGAAAATGTTTTTGTATATATAAACCATGTATATTGTTTTGAAATCTTGAAAATAATCATAGGCACATATGAATCACCCCAAAACATTTAGAAAATGTAAAAGAGGGGAACTATGTACTCACATAAGCCTTACGTAGTAAATATGTAGATTTGAAAAGATAGTTTTAGCACATATGGATCACCCCAAAACCTTTAAAACGTAAAAGAGGGGAAGTATGTACTCATTTTGAAAGTAATTTTGTATATATAAACAATGTGTATTGTTTTGAAATCTTGAAAATAATTATAGGCACATATGTCATAGTCTCCCCTACTTTTGGAAATTTCGTCCCGAAATTTAATTAGAGGAAACTTTGTGAAATTAGATGTAGATATTTCACTTTCATCTGATCCACTCGTTCCCAAGTAAATTTTGGGCCACGTTTGGATTCCCAGCGAACTTTAACTATCGGTCTACGTCTACGCTTGAGTTTCTTGACTTCACGGTCCAATATCTCCACAGGTTTCTCGACAAAGTGCATAGTGTCATCAACATGAATTTCGTCGAGGGGAATGTGGAGGTTTGTATCGGCTAAACACTTTTTCAAATTGGACACTTTTTTCAATGTTGGGTGAATATTCCCATGTTCAGGAGGTAGCTCAAGTCGGTAGGCCACCTTTCCGATTCTATCAAAAATCTTGAATGGTCCAATATATCGTGGTGCAAGTTTTCCTTTCTTTCCAAATCTAATCACACCTTTCCAAGGGGATACCTTGACAAGGACGTGATCACCAACTTGGAATTCCAAGGGCTTGCGTCGTATGTCCGCATAACTCTTTTGACGGCTTCTAACTGTCAGAAGGTTATCGCGAATTTTCGTGACTTTGTGTCATGAATGAATTCAGGTCTAGTGAGCTGAGATTCACCGACCTCATTCCAGCAGACAGGTGAACGACATTTTCGACCATATAGAGCTTCGAAAGGCACCATATTGATGCTGGCGTGATAACTATTGTTGTAGGAGAATTCGACCAATGGTAGATGCGAATCGCAACTGCCACCAAAGTCGATCACACATGCTCTAAGCATACCCTCCAGTGTTTGAATTGTCCTTTCATATTATCCATCCTTTTGAGGATGATAAGAAGTGCTCAGATTGAGTTTAGTTCCCATGGCAAATTGCATGGTCTTAAAAAGTGAGGTGAGAATCGAGCATCTCGATTGGATACGATGTTCAAAGGAACACCATGACGAGATACAATCTCATCAACATAGATCTTGGCGAGTTTGTCAGCAGATAGATCCTCACTAATTGCCAAAAAGTGTGATGACTTTGTTAGACGATCGATGATTACCCAAATGGCATCACGACCTCTAGGTGTGCGCGGGAGTTTAGTGATGAGATCCATCGCAATGTTCTCCCACTTCCATACCGGTATTTCTGGTTGCTCCAGTAAACCAGATGGGCGCTGATGTTCTACCTTAACTTTAAGACAAGTTAGGCATTTAGACACATACAAGGCAATGTCCTTCTTCATACCCGGCCACCAATACTGGGTACAGAGATCCTTATACATTTTGTCTACACCAGGATGGATTGAATAACGAGACTTAAGAGCTTCGTCCATCAATAAGGTATGGGGATTGTCTTGACTAGGAATCCACAAACGGTTCTTATAGTAGAGTAATCCGTTGTCTTTTGTTTCGAGTTGAAGTTCGATATTTTGAGGAAGCTCATTTTTCAATAAGCTTTGGGTCACACATGTATGTTGTGCTTGAAGGATACGTGTCTGGATATCAGATTGAACTCGAACACAATGAAGTTTGACACATTCCTTGCGACTAAGCGCATCAGCCACAACACTCGCCTTACCAGGATGGTAGCGAATCTCGCAGTCGTAGTCGTTCAGAAGTTCGACCTAGCGTCGTTGTCTCATGTTTAGTTCCTTTTGATTGAATATGTGTTGGAGACTTTTGTGGTCAGTGAAAACCACTCATTTCATACCGTAAAGGTAGTGTCTCCAAATTTTGAGAGCAAAAACTGCGGCTCCTAACTCAAGATCATGAGTTGTGTAGTTCTTCTCGTGGATTTTCAATTGTCTTAACGCATAGGCTATAACTTTGTCTCTTTGCATGAGAACACAACCAAGGCCTAGGTTTGATGTGTCACAATAGACAACGAAAGCATCATCACCATCGGGTAAAGATAAAACAGGCAGCTAAGACCACTCACGAGAAAACAAAGGAGAACAAAGTTGAGTCTTCCAAGAAGTCAAGGAAGCGTAAGACTTCACAGAACTTTGGAGTTGTTGCACAACCCAACTAGGATACTCAAAACCAGCCAACACAACCTCCTGCGAGGAAACCCTATGCTGGTACTGCACCGATGTGCAATCGGTGCAATGGTCACCATCAAGCTCACCTACAGTGTCGCCAATGCACATCATGTGGAAGATACGGTCACATAGCCAATGTTTGTCGTTCGGCCCAAAACAAGCTCGTCAGAACCCTGTTCAACCCCAAGCCAACCCTGCTAGACCTCCATTCCCACTTGGTTCTTGCTACAACTGTGGTGAGATGGGTCACTTTAGAAACAACTGCCCAAAATTGGTGAACACGAATGCAAATCCAGCCCATGGACATGCATTCAACATCAATGCTAATGAGGCTCATGCTGATAACGAAGTCATTAACGATACGTTCCTTGTTAACAATCATCCTGCTTCTATTCTTATCGATTCGGGTGCTGATAGAGGCTTTATATCACTAGCCTTTGAACCTTTGCTTTCGATGGCTAGAACTAAACTAGGAAAATCCTTAACGGTGGAAATAGCTAGTGGTGAACCCCTTGTGCTTGACTATGTCATTCATAGTTTCCAATTGAACTTGGATAACCACCTTTTTCCCATTGACCTCACACCAATGCAACTCGGGAGTTTTAACATCATCATAGGAATGGATTGGTTAACCAAACACCATGCTGAGGTGATCTGTTTCGACAAGGTTGTTCATATACCTCTTTCGTCTGCAGAACGTTAGAAGTTCACGGAGAAACCTTCTAGTAGCCTAAAACTCATGACCTGTACCGAGGCCCAAAAATACTTACGAAAGAATTATGTAGCCTTCTTGGCACAGATCATGGAGGAAAAAGGCAGGGGCAAAACTGTTAAGGACATCCCTGTTGTTCAGGAATATCCTGAGGTGTTTCCTGAAGAGCTACCTGGTTTACCCCAAATTCGCCAAGTTGAGTTTCGTATTGACCATGTACCTGGTGCCAAACCAATTGCCAAATCTCCTTACCGTCTTGCACTATCTGAAATGCAAGAGTTGTCAAAGCAACTCCAAGAAATTTCAGACAAGGGATTCATTCGTCCGAGCTTTTCACCTTGGGGCGCTCCTGTTGTATTCGTGAAAAAGAAGGATGGATCCTTCTGTATGTGTATCGATTATCGTGAGCTCAACAAACTCACAATAAAAAATATCCCCTATGTCGCATTGATGATCTCTTTGATCAGCTACATGGTGCGACCTGCTTTTCAAAGATTGAAATATGCGTTCTGGGTATCATCAACTTCGTGTACTCGAATAAGATATTCCCAAGACTTCTTTTCGCACTCGATATGGCCATTACGAGTTCACTGTCATGCCTTTTAGTTTGACGAATGATCCTGCCGTCTTCATGGACTTAATGAATAGGGTTTGTAAACCTTATTTAGACAAGTTCATCAGTGTTTTCATCAACGACATCCTCATTTATTCTAAGTCTCGAGCCGATCACGAACAACATCTCCGTCTAACGATGCAACTCCTGAAGAAAGAACAACTTTACGACAAATTCTTCAAGTGTGAATTTTGGCTAATCGAAGTTCAATTTTTGGGACACATTGTTAACGAACAAGGTATACATGTAGATCCCGTCAAAATCAGTGCGATTAGGGATTAGAGTACACCTACTACTCCTACCGAAGTTCGTTCATTTCTTGGTCTTGCTGGATACTATCAACGATTCATCGCGAACTTTTCTAAGATCGTGGTTACTCTCAAAACTTTGACTCAGAAGAATAAATCTTTCGAGTGAGGACCCAAACAAGAGGAAGCCTTTCAAACACTAAAACTCCTCCTACCCTAAACAGAAATGGGTCATCCCATATATACCTCCTGACATCCCTAAAGAATTTCTTCTTCAGTTGAGTGGTCATACCCTTAAGAACTACTCCATTTGCGAGGTAGTTTGCCAAATTGGAGAACCATGGCATACCCTCCTTCTCTGCCGCCACAAACTCTACCGATCCATGAGGGAATCTATCACCTATTTCCTCCTCATGAATCTCTTCTCTACTCGGATCTTCTAGTCGGGATAGTTGATCGGCGGCTACATTCTTCGCTCCTTTCTTATCCCTAATTTCTATATCAAATTGAGAGAGTAGGAGAATCCACCAAATAAGACGAGGCTTAGCGTCCTTATTTTGGAAGAGGTAACGTAAAGCCGCAAGATCGGTAAAGACTATGGTCTTGGAAAGCACGAGATATGAACGGAACTTATCGAATACAAAAACTACGGCTAGGAGTTCCTTCTCGGTAGTGGTGTAATTCTCTTGGGCGTCATTAAGGGTTTTGTTTACATAATAGATAGGATGGAAGTGTTTATCTCGTCTTTGGCCCAAGACTTCACCAACTGTATAATGGCTCGCATCACACATTAGCTCAAAAGGTAAGCTCCAGTCGGGTGATACAAGAATGGGAGCACTCACGAGTTTCTCTTTTAAGATAGAAAAGGCCTTAAGGCATTCTTCGTCGAAGACAAAAGGGACATCCTTCTCAAGGAGTTGGGTCATGGGTCATGAAATCTTAGAGAAATCCTTAATAAATCGCCTATAAAAACCCGCATGACCAAAGAAACTGCGGATGGATTTCACAGTCCTCGGCAGAGGAAGTCTACTAATAGTATCTATTTTTGCTCTGTCTACCTCTATACCGGCTCGAGATATCTTATGGCCTAACACGATCCTATCTGTCACCATGAAGTGACACTTCTCCCAGTTCAACATCAACCTAGTCTCCACACACCTCTTCATCATTGCTTCAAGATTACGAAGACATTGATCGAAGGAATTTCCATAGACAGAGAAGTTATCCATGAAAGCGTCCATCGAATACTCGATCATATCTTGAAAAATGGTGACTATACACCACTGAAATATCGCTGGAGCGTTACATAATCTAAAATGCATACGATAGTAGGCCTATGTGTTGTAAGGACATGTAATGGTTGTATTCTCTTGATCCTCTGGAGCGATAGAGATCTGGAAGTAACCTGAAAACCCGTCGAGAAAACAATAGAATTGTTGACCCGCGGGACGCTTTAACATCTGATCAATGAACGGAAGTGGGAAGTGGTCTTCTCGGGTGGCGTCGTTCAATTTTCGGTAATTGATGCACACACGCCAACCGGTGACCGTACACGATGGGATGAGTTTATTTCTCTCATTCATGACCACTGTCATTCCCTCCTTCTCGGGAACAACTTGAGTTGGACTCACCCAAGCAGAATTGGATATAGGATAGATTAGCTCGGCTTCCATCAACTTCAGAACCTCTTTCTTGACTACTTCTTGCATATTCGGATTGAGGCTTCGTTGAGGTTGTACCACTGGCTTGTAGATATCCTCCATGAGGACCTGGTGAGTACAGAAAGTTGGGCTTATTCCCTTGATATCGGATAGTTTCCACGCAATGGCTTCTTTATTCTCTTTCTGAACGTCTATCGGCTTCACCTTCTCCTCTGTCGTCAATTTCAAAGAAATTATGACGGTGTCACACCCTCAATTTCCACTTGCGGAGTTTTACCGCGAGGCGTGTGATCAAACCAGAATCTGAGACACTAGTAATATCGAACGACTCTATATGATTTATTTAAACGTTTTCCAAAAACATTTGTTTAACCATTCATAGTTATTTTCAAATTATCTTAGTTTCAAAGTTTAGCGGAAGCATTAATTTCAAAGTTGAGCGGAAGCATTAGAGTAAAGTAAAGTAACGAGCGCCAACATAAACGCCAAAACCAAAAATCGCAAACAATATTCGTAAATAAGACTCGATAAAAATGTCTTGATCAAATGCAAGTGGGTGCACCTAGCGCTCCTAGCGTCCTGAGAAACATGTAAAGAAACAAGTGTTAACATTAAAGAAGAGTGAGTTCACAGGTTTTTATAAGTTCACAAGTTCGGTTAAACGTTTTGTTTCCCCCGTTATCCCTAACACGGGATAACGATATAGTTTCATTATTCCTAACCCAGAATAATAATGTTGGTTCCATTATTCCTAACCCGGAATCATAATGTTGGTTCGTAATTAAGTTCAATGTTAACATGTAGGTAGCGAGCCTAAAGTTACGTCACATAAGAGTTCGCGATCGAAGCTGACTGTTGTGCCTCATTGTTGCCAGGCCTATCACTGACCATGGAGAAAGTTAGGCCAAATTAATCACTTGTTGACCATACCCGGTCGGCTAGCGCGACTAGCTCGGGTGGGGCTTGTCGGGCCCAGTAGTACAACTTATAATTTCCCCGCTATCTAACCCAATACTAACGATCCGAGAGATTGACGAGGACTTAAGTGATATAGCTGCTTAGTGACCATAACATTACATTAACATTAACTTAGTTACCGAATAGTTATGTGACGTTAATTTCGCATAACGTAAAAGATAGAATTATAGAGTGTATACATGTTTCTCCCCCTGTTGTTTAAAACCGGATAAAATAGGGGCCGTGAACTCACCTTTAATTGCTCAGTTAGAGTAACACAAAAGTAGCAAATGATGGGACCGCTAATCGCGTCCTAACATGTCAACCGATTTAAAGTTAGTGTGTGAACACACTGATACAAAACCCTACGCATAACTAACACACAGTGCGGCACACGCAATAACCAATTCAAAAACACAATCATGCATGCAAAGTATCATCATACCAAAATAATGATCAAACCAACTTGTCATAAACACAGATTAACTCATACAACACTTTGTTACACACAAACGCAAATTATCATGTTTCAGCTTGTACGCTCATAACTGGGCTGTTTTTGAGGATTTTTATAAAATAGTTCCAACGTTCCAAAAATTCAAATTTTTTTACAGGAGGTGTCAACTAAACTGTAGAATTTTATGTAAACTTTTCAAGTCCTAACGCTTTACCAATTATTTATAAATATTTATATACTAGGCTGCAGTCAGATTCGTCGTTTTCTGACTGCAGTCCACGGGAAAAATCATTTAAAAATCATCGTTCGTCCAATTAACAAAATTCCAGTGGGAGTTTTCTGGAAATTCCCGTCTCCAGTTATTGTACAAATTTCGTGACCTAACCCTCTACAGACTATGATATCCGACTCGATAAACAACTAGCAAATTTTGCAGAATTTACGCAGCTTCAGCTGCTGCACTAAATGACCACTTAAAAATAGCAAATGACCTCAGAAAAATATGAATCCGGCGTCATTAGAAGCGTTTTTCAAAAATACACGTTTTAGGTTTCAGAAAATCCACCTTTCGATAAATAATGATCAGGTTACAGCCAACTGAAGTTGGCTGTAAATGCCATTCAGCAACTTGTTTTCGACTTTTATCGCATTAGAACATGCTTAAACGATCAAGACGCTTAATAATAATGATCAAGAACAGGTTTATTTGTCAAATATCATCATGTATATCAATATTCATGCAAACCCTAATCATATAACATGATCTTTATCGCTAAAACGCAGCCTATGATTTTTGTATTCATCATAACATCACAATCGCAAAAACTCGCACAATTATCCGAACTAATCATAAATCATAACACTTTTCAAACCAATGATCCTACCATTACCATATTCATGATCAAGATTACACAAACCCTAATGTGATTTGCAAAACAATTAAACCCTAACCTTGAAACGATGATGATTAGCGAACCGGGACAAGATTGGAATCAATCCGGAAGGTTGGAGCTTGTGGGACCGTGAGGGGGGGGGGCTGCCGTCAGCTCTCTTAGGGACTAGGGTTTCTTGTTTTTTTTTTTTAAACACAACTCATGTATACATGCAAATATATAGCACAAGGGAAAATAAGGGGAAAGGGGGTGGGGGGGGCGACCGCAAAGTGGGGGGGGGGGTTTGGGCAAGTAGCTTGGGCCTCAAGTTTAGGTTAGTTCCTTGGGCCGCAAGGAGGTGAGGTCGACACGTTTCGCGGCTTGGTTCGGTTCGGCTATTTATTTATAAATTTTTATATAACTAATAATCGCGAAATCAAAGCGTGATATAATAATCCACCAAATCTAAAAACGTCTAATAACACATAGCAAGTAATTTACCCAATGAATTCACAAAGTTAGCGTAGTTATTGCGAGCATGTAATTAAAATCTCCGAATTAAATTAGCATAGGAATGAATAACCGTGAAGTAGCGCGTTTAAGATACCTGAAAAGCCGGGATGTCACAGACGGGTAAGCTCAAATTCTCTCCTAGGAAGGCATACTCTAGGTGGGAGGGAAGGACCTTAAGCTCTAAAGGGGTTGGAGTGTCTATAGGTTTCCTCTCACTTGCCTCACGAACCTCACAAAAGTCTTAACGTTTCCGGGACCCAAAGTGGGTCATCCTCTATGTCCTCTTCTTCAACCTCCTCGTCTACCACCCCCTCATCCACTAAATCCACTCCATTAATATATTCGAGATAATTATCTAAAATGAATGAATCAAGAAAATAGACGGAATGACATGGGCCACTTTCATTATCTCCACCGCTAAGGTGTTGCATTGACCTAGCGATTTCAAAAGTGATGTTCTCATCCCCAATGCGGAGTGTAATATTTCCGTCATGTACATCGATAATTGCCTTTGCAGTACGGAGGAATGGACGACCTAAGATGATGGGCACTTTCTCATAGGCCTCCATATCTAAGATAACAAAATCAACGAGGAAAACGAATTTATCAACCTTAATTAGCAAGTTCTCTATGATTCTCCGAGGATACTTGACTGACGGATTAGCTAGAGACAGTGACATACGAGTAGGAGTAAGATCCCTTAAACCTAATTTCTCATAGAGCGCGAAAGGAATCAAATTGATGCTAGCACCTAGGTCGGCTAACGCGTGAGCAGGAGCGATGGAACCCCCAAAGAGACACGGAATAGTGAAGATACCTGGATTAGTGAGT
This sequence comes from Scalesia atractyloides, assembly GCA_947069175.1. Lineage (NCBI taxonomy): Eukaryota > Viridiplantae > Streptophyta > Magnoliopsida > Asterales > Asteraceae > Scalesia > Scalesia atractyloides. Next base: position 59,265,913 of record CAMTDV010000003.1, on the reverse strand, counting down.
TTTTTCGGTAACTTATTCAACACTATGGCGGAACATCCTCTGGTCAAAGGAACATTTGAGTGCTCGCCCAGCCTGTCCTTGCATTCAAGAAGGTCTTTCAAAAACTTTGCATATTTTGGCATATGCTGGAGGGCCTCAATGAATGGAAGATTGATTTTAAGCTGGGTGAACATATCTAGAAAGTTCCCGTATTCCGTAGCATATTTTTGTTGCTAAGGCAGGCGAGGTAGCGTAAGCGTGAAGGATCTACGTATGGTGACGACCTAACCTCTGCCACTTTCTTTTCTGCTCTCTCTCGACTTGAGGCTCATGGTTTGGTGCGGTACTTTCTGGCTCTAGCCTATTTTGCACCCTAGGTGGAGCCTCCATCTCTATCTCTTCATCTACCTTTTCCTCCTTATCCTCTATCTCTACTCGCTCTCTAACCACTTCTCCTAGACTCTTACCACTACGAGTGGTTATCGCTATTGCGTGTTGGTTCGCCGGGTTAGGTTGAGTGTTACCCTAGAACTGACCGTGTGGTTGCTCTTGCAGTTGCTTAGCGATACTACCTATGGACCTTTGAAGATCTAAGAGTGCGGATTGCTGATTCTTTAAAAGAAGATCATGCTTCGTTAACGTTTTCTGAGTAGCCTGATCCTTAACCACTAACTGAGACAGAAGTTCCTCTATCCTACCCAAACTACCTCCCAAACCTCCATTCCTGTTTTGACCCTCTTGGTTTGAATCCCCGCCACTAAACTGACCTGGTTGACCTGAACCTCCACTAGAGTAATGACCCTGCCCCCTGTTCTGATATTGACCTGATTGGAAATCAGGGGGTTACCAGAAGAACGGAAATAATTATTATTATAATGCCAGTTCGGGTTATAGTTAGAATTATTATGATTATCGGGGTTTGTTTGGCCTCTATTCTGACCCGTGATGAACTCTACTTGCTCGACAGTGAGCGTATGACACTCTAGTATCATGACCTCCTCTACACACCTCACATCTATCCACCTTCTTTTTCAACTCTTGTATTTCCTTAGTAACCTCTTGCTTAAAGCTATCTAATGCAGCAGCTACTGTAGTTTCCAATTTAACTTGGTGTAACCCCAGTTGACCGAAATGGCAAGAGAAACAGGGATTGAATTCCTGCCGGTAGTGCTGTAATCTATATCAGAATGCGCAAAACTCTCGAAGTGGTCATTACACTCAACAACCGTCTTCTTGCCCATAAGTTGCCCTCCAATAGAAGTGTCAAATTGGGCTCGGGTTTCGGGGGTGAGACCGTTGTAGAATTTCTCTACAAGTGCCTAATCAGACATACTGTGTTAAGAACTACGGGACACTAAGGTTTGGAAACGCTCCCATGCTAAATGGTAAGGTTCGTCAGGTTTCATTTGGAATGAATGGATCTGATCACAAAGACGAGATGCTTTGGCGGGTGGAAAATATTTCTTAAGGAAAGCATCTCGAAGTGTGGCCTAAGTAGTAAAGGTGCCAGCCGGTTGAAAGTCAAGCCAAACGGCAGCCCGACCTCCAAGAGAGAAAGGGAATACTTGAAGGAAACGAGTGTTGTTGCCTGCACCTTCCATGTTAAAGGTGTGACAGAGGCGGGTAAGGTGGTTAATGTGGGCGGGCGCATCCTCGTCGTCACGACGTGAAATTGGCATGAATTAGTTATAGCAGTCATGATGAGGATGGGATTTGCCAGGCTTTGTCATTGTTCATTCGAGGGAAGAATGATAGGTGAGTTCGCACCGGTGAAATAGGTGGTTGCTTGCTCGTAAACTGTTTTATTGTTAGCCATGAGGAAAACAGGTGGTGGGCTTATGTTTCGGTGAATTATGCGGGGAGGTGGGGAACTGTGCAGTGACGACTTAGGTGTAAAGTCAAAGTTCAGTGGTATAAATGGACGGGAAGAATTGGAAAAACCTGAAGATGAGGATGAAGAAGTCCTAACCTTTTGCGCGGAAGAAAGAGACGTGTCCGTTGGCGGCTTCGGTGGAGGTCCTTGCGAACGCGTATGGGGTATCCACTACAAACCGAAAACGAGACAAGTAAGAGAACTCAGAAAAGATACTTACTGAAAAATATATAAAACTGAAAAATTAAATTAACTAAATTATTTAGACTCCTACGACGCAAACAAAACGGAAAACACGTATGAATCAATTAAGTCTAAACAAAGTAATCAACGCAATCGCCAAAGAGAGTCCCCGGCAACGGCGCCAAAAACTTGATGTACTAAAAGTAGTCTAATTAAAATAATTGAAATTAACCTAAATCTAGACTCAAAGTAATACTCTAGACTCCTAAACTCGACTAAACAACTAACCGGCAAGTGGACCGATCAATTGTAGAAATCCTTAAGTAATTTCGGATATCGAACCCACGAGACTCTCTAATTACGTTAACGACTCTATTTAAACTATATTCACACACTTAATTTATTTTATCTGGGGGGTGGGGTTACTAAAAATCCTAAAATTATAACTAAACTAAAAGTAACTTAACTAAGACGACTTAAAGTGGAATTTCGAAGCGAAGATTTAATTCAATGATAATGGAATGACTATCTAGGTTAGAATCTTTATTATCATTGAATGCTTTTATTTGAATTTTAATGTGATAGGGAACCGTGACCTAAAAATATTAAATCCTATACCGAACAGGACCCCCAACCCTTCTCGGGAAGACGCCTATGATATCCTAAAGATAGCTATGTTTGCTGGTATACAAGATTTCCTTTCGGTTATCTAGTGTTTAATAAAGTGTCTAGAATAGCTAACTATCTCTCAATAGGTAGCTTAGACTAACTAAGGTTATTGATTTGGTTTAACCTACTCAACTATGGCAAGTAAACAAAAACCAGGTTTCTCTCGAAACCTAATCCTAGCAATTTACCTACTTAATTCAGTTAATAAACAATTATTTCTCAATAATTAGGTTTAGTATAATGTTAAGAATTTAATTATATTTTTCATTCAATTGTTTCTAGGGTTTATTGGCCAATTTACCAAAGATTACTCGAACCCATTAAGACTCGACAATCAACATAAACCTATTCTTTGAAAGACATTCAACTAGATCTATGTGAAACAATTGAACAATCAACAGTTAATTCAAAACATTAGAATACCCCAAATCAATTCACCAATGTTTACTACTTTATTAAAAATCTAGTGAACACAATATAAATTTAATAAAAAAATCCAAACTTTAATAATAAATCATAAAAAGCTAGGTAGCAACATGAAATCTAGCCAATAATCATTGTCTTAACATAATCAAAGTAAGTTTAAAAGCTGAATTCATCAAAACAAAGAACAAGAAAGCTAAAGGTTAAGAAAATCGGTAATTAAACACGGGATTCTTTGATCTCTAGGCTCCTAGATTCAATCCAATGATTCCTGAACAACTTCTCCTTCGAAAACTAGCACTAAATATCCAGAATTTTCCTCTTGAAGATCCTAAGTTCGTCTATGACTTGTAATTAGAGTTAACTCTAATATATAATCATTCTTCAACCAAACTATATTAGATTTCGAAACTTTCTTGCAAACAAGTCCTCTCGTCCGCGAGAGGCATAGGTTAACCGGTCGCGCCCTGTGACTGGGTTGAGTTTCTCGGGACTTATTTCCCCTTCTCGCCACCCATGAAAAGGATAACCTGGTTCGGTCGCGGGCCGCCAGAGACCCAATTTCTGTTTTTTCGATTCGTTTCTTCTCTCGACTTCCAATTACGATTCGGCTCGGTTTATTTCAACATTTCAGCTTGTTTTCTCCTCTTTTCAACTATTTTCACGAACCAAGACCTGCGAAACGTAATTTGATTAAAAGTAGATAATTCTTGTAAAACCGAAACGAATATTAACGAAACTAGTACAAAGTATACATGATAAATAGATGTATTATTCAATACATCAGCCATCGCGCGCAAAGAAATTCAACATGATTACATCAACTCCTCATGCCGCATGTGGGTTTCCAACAGAAACCGGCATGGCAATCATGTATTCTAAGAAAGAGGTCATGTCCATAGAAGAAAACCGCTCGTGAAGGTAGCGAAGTCATCTTCAAATGGTGAACCAGAAAGATGCGTACTTAGTCCCGCTATGACCCCTACAGTCAAGGCGTGACTTAAACAACTCTTGTTCCACAATACGAATATTTTTGCGTGGTCACCAGCAGATATGACGGGGGTACCAAGAGAGATCGCAGAGCATGCATTGCAAACATTTCCTTCAGTCGAGCCATTTGTTCAGAAAAAGCGCAATTTTAGAGCAGAGAAAACTCGTGCAATGAATGAGAAAGTTTCAGAGCTCCTCAGGTTGGCATTCTCAGAGAAGTGCGCTACCAAACATGGGTGGCCAATCCAGTTATGGTCCAGAAGCACAATGAGGGTTGGCGCATGTGCGTCGATTTCAAAGACTTGAACAAAGCATGTCCGAAAGACTGCTACTCTTTGCCAGAAATCGATAAAAAGGTGGACTCCCTCGCTTCTTTCTGGTGGAAATGTTTCCTTGATTGCTATAAAGGCTACCACCAAATTCAGATGAAGAAAGAGGATGAATACAAAACAGCCATCTGCACAGACAAGGGGATCTTTTGCTACACAAAGATGCCCTTTGGGTTGCATAATGCGGAAGCCACCTATCAGCGTTTGATGGATCATGTCTTTGGAGACGACATAGGCGTGACTGTGGAAGTGTACATCGATGACTTGGTCATCATGAGTCAGGACGAGGAAAGGATGCTGACAAACATTCAGAAAACAAGGCGGATGCAAGGAAAGTGAATGTCATAGAAATGGGAAATCCTTTTTGGATGTCTCCCAACATCATGTTCTTGCTGTTTGGGATACTCCTAGAAAACAAGGCGGAGGCAAGGAAAGTCCAGAACAAGGCATTGAATTATAAAATGGTAGACGAAATACTTTACCGGAAGTTATACCTGGGACCACTCCCCCGCTGCGTAGGTCCGCAAGATGCATAATACTTGATCTGCGAAATACATGAAGGGTTGTGTGGAATTCATGCAAGTCCGCGCATGGTAGTCACAAAGATCATGAATGCGGGGTACTATTGGCCTGGAATGAACTTAGATGCAGTCAAAATGCTGCGAAAATGCGCATCATGTCAATGACACGCGCCTAAGACACTACGCCCCAAAAACCGCTTGACCCAGTCACAACAGCATGGCCTTTTCAGCAATGGGAAATCGATATGGTGGGACCCTTTCCTGATACCCCAGGTACCGTAATGTTCATAATCGTAGCTGTCGATTAGTTTACCAAGTGGGTAGAAGCCAAGCCTCTCGCATCCACCACAGCAACAGTAGTTCACAAATTCATTTGGGAGCATAACATTTTTTGTTTTGGTTTACCCCTACGCATTGTTAGTGATAACGACTCCAATTTTGCTTCTGAAGAGTTGCAACGATGGATGATAGAGATGCATATTGAGCACGTGTTCACTTCGGTCACGCTCCCTCAAAGAAATGGCCAAGTTGAAAGTATAAACAAAAGTATAGTCGAAGGGATCAAGACTGGGGACGGGGTAGAGAGGTTTTGGGTAGATGAGTTACCAAGTATCCTTTGGGCTCATCAGACTATGCCGAAAACCAGCACCGACGAGACACCATTTAGCCTGGTTTATGGGACGGAGGCAGTAATTCCAGCTGAGATGGGCCTCCCATCACCGCGCATGGTCGCTATGCAAACCCAGAATAATGAGGAAGAGTACAGGCTTGACTTGGACCTCTTGGAAGAGAGGTGTGAAAACGAAACAATCAACGAAGAAAAATACAAGTCCAAGCTCGAAAAATACTACAATGCGTGAGTCTGCATTTGTACCTTCCTACCTGGTGATTTCGTTTTAAGAGATATCAAAGCGTCAAACACTGAGAGTCCAGGAAAACTTGTACGTAAGTGGGAAGGCCCATATGTAATCCACGAAGTCCTAGGAAAGGGGGCTTACACCCTCAAAATGTTTAGATGGCACAAATATACCTAGGACCTGGAACGCGCAACAATTAAGGCGATGCTATATGTAATCCGAGCATCCTCAAACACTAAGGCCTTAAGCTTTATCAATGTTTGTGCAACAAACTAGTGAACCTATGATCCAATCTTATCGATTTTGTACACGGCTCTTACGCCTTATCGTTAATACAAAGAACAAAATCGATGCATGGCATTCATTATTTAGATGTTTTGTTACAAATGCGTGAAACCACTTTGGGTATACGCAAAACACAATGGTATAACATGACTCATGAACATAATTCACCTCAATTTCAGTAGTCAACTATTGTAGGCGCATGAGGTGTGACGTTCATACATGAGCTCGTTACCAGTTTTATTCGCTCTACCTACACAAAGTAGTTAATTTCATGTAAAAGTTGTAACTTCAAATATACACATCGGAATATCATTTCAAACATACAAACATCTCTAGAAAGAGTACAATGTTGTTAAACAAAAACATGTTGCCCGATTACAATCAAGATTCCTAAAGATCCTAAACATCAATCAAGGCACTCTCATACTACCCTTCTAAGACCTCAATTTCAGCAGCATCATGAAAAACGTCCTTCAAGCGGTCAACAAAGTCATAATGCTGGAGTGCTTCACTTACCAGATCCAGCAATGGTAGTTGCAAACGGTCATACTCTTGCTTCACCTTGGAGAAGGCAGCATCGGTATTGACCCCATGGGTAGAGGCGCGACTGGTATCCCACTGAACATCCAAAGTACGAGTTACGTGGTGAGCGCACTCTGCATAGCCCTGTGCATATCCATCATGGTGTATTGTGACCATCAGTTTGGCCACAGTACTGTCCAACTCCACCGAGTTAAGGATTGAATTAGCAATCTTCACAACGCAAGGGAAATAAAATGAGAATCGAGATAAATTGTGATCAAATAATAACAACAAACTTACATTCACGACTCCATGCTGCTGCATCCAGAGCATGTTGTTCGTCAAGGGCTCGATCATACTCTCTGCGGTGACGCGGGCTACTTTAGAGTCTTCTAGTTTTTGCTCACCTGCGCTCACATTCACCTTCGCAAGGCGCAACATTTCTTGATCCTCCAAGCGCCTATGATGTAGTTATTCCTTTTCAACCATGGCAGCTTGGAGATCATTTTTCGCACTTTCAAGCGCTGCCCTTGCTTCCCCCTGATTACGCAATAACGATGTTAGTCTTGCAATCTCTTGATCCTGTAATATAAGAAGGGCGGAATTTTCTACCTATTTTTGTTCGCTTCGTTCACGATGCGACCTCGCCTCTTCGGCGACATCTGAGGCTTCCTCCTTCTCCTTCTTCAGGCGCTCAACTTCAACACGAAGGCCCACCACCTCATTCCTTAATGATTTTTCTTATTATTGTCCCTTTCATAGGCCTCCCTCCACAACTTGCGTTCCTCAGCAAGCGTGGCGGTGGCGCCTTCAGCCTTCTTCTTCCACCCCAGCACGGACCATTCCTCGGTCCGCTGAGCTTGCATAAACTTGGCTCTCTCAGCCTCAAGCTCTTGTTTTTGTGCGGCCACTTGGACCGCTCAAGGACCATCTCCCTCTTCGCAGCCTCAAACCTTTCCTGGTCCCAACGTATGTTGCACCACTCCTTGATAATCTTATGAGGATTGGAGGCGGAGCTGGCAGCTAGCTGTAGGTACGCGCGGTATGTTTCTTCGTAACTTTGTTCCCCGCGCGCCGTTACCTCTGCTAGGGGCAAGGCACCCTTAATCCATTCCCTGCAAACTTGCCAATGGCTGAACTTCTCCCCCAGCCTAAATTTCCAGATAGTGGTGTGGATCTCAGCAGCTCGGCTTTCAGAATAATACAGGTAGTAGTAGTCACCCGGGGTTTCGTCCGGACGAATCGGGGACCCTTCGTCAAAAGGGCACTCCCCAAATCCCCTGGTTTCACCAACGGGCACTTGCTCCGCTGACTGAGCCCCCTCAGGCGCACCCTCAGCAACCTTCTCAACACCCTCTTCAACCACACCACCCTCTTCGATCACAACCTCCTCTCCGGCACAACGGCCTCTGCATCCACGCTTGCCTTCGCTACCCGGCACTCGTCTCACCACCTTTAACATTGGACGCTTGTGCCGTCTCATAAATGGGTGGTGGCATAGAAGTCTCGACATGCATGGCCGGAGCAGACGGAACAATAAAGGATGTCTCATCTTTTCCTACAGAATGAAAGCGCAAAAACGGTTAAATATGAAGAATACAAAATTAAGCACAAGTCAAAAGTGTTTACCTGGGGAAAACTTGGCTGCAAGCACATCCAGATTCCCACGCTTACCAATAATCTTCCTTCGCGCAACCTTCTTCGGAGGCTGCGTAGCCGTATTGCCCTTGGGAAGGGCCCTCTTCCTCTTGAGCGGCTCGGGGCTCGACTCCACATCTATCGGGTCATCCGGATTTGCAACCGGAATCTTCGCCACATCTCGAGACTCAGGCTTGGGTTTTTGCAAACCTACAGGCGCAAGACCCTCCATGGAATCAGAGACCACCATATAGTTATTCCAAGTATCAGGCACAGAACACATACCTCTAGGTGGGTCTGCCCTGGGTTGCGCTGGCTACTTCGTGGCCACAACACTAGGCCCCACACGCCTTTTCTTTTTTGAATCTAAGCCGACACCCAAATTCTTCAGCATACCTGCATCATGGCGCAACATACTAAGTATCTAGAAGGACGCAAGTAACAAGTAATAAATGCTTACCACTTCCAGGCGAAGGGGCCGCCAGATCTGCACTTCAAGGTAACTCGAAGTTCCCAAGAATCTGGGATACCATGTTGGCTCCTCTGGATTGAGCGGAATGTTCTCCATCCGCCCTTTCTCTCGTTGAAAGGCCGCTATGTATAGCGCCACCCCTGCAAAAACGCGTATAGTTTAGTCAATGCACAAGGAGAAATAACACAATAAAGAAACTTACTCTTGTCCACCTCCATGTACTCTTGTTTTTCATGGCGGTCAGGCTTCCATAACAAGCTCATACCGGCAGCAGTCAGCGCCCTCTCCGGCAACTGAACCGCCAAAATATCCTTCATGTCTTGATACCAGGACTCCTGGTCCGATATCGACATCGTCTCCACAGGAATGTCCTCCGCCCCGCGGAAGTGCATCTGTAGCGGGATCACACCAGCCTTGATGAAGAAGAACTTTTGCTTCCAATCATGATATGACCTGGGAGGAGAGTACAGGATTTTCTTTGCTTGGATACGGTGCTGGAAGGAGTAGAAACCCAGCGAGCAATGCAGTTGATAAAACACCCAAAACCGGTTGACGGTTGGGTGAATGCCCATGGAGCGGCACAAGAACTCGAAATGTAAATCCGGACCATCCCAAACAGATACAGCTGCGAGACGTGGAAGCAGTAGTGGTCCAAAACGTCTAAGAATTTTGTTGCCGGCAACTGGAAGTTGCCGTCAGCAAAGAAATCAAAGAAAAGGGTGATGAAACCGGCAGGGGCGTCTGCGGCAATGAGTTGCTGGAAACGGGAAGCCAACTATTCCTCAGGAAACGGGAAGCCGGCAACGAGTCGCTGGAAACTACTCGTCGACCATTTTAATGAAGGCAAGGAACTGGAAGGTTCGACGACAGCGATGCTCTCAGGTTGTTCTCTGGTCGACATTTTAATGGCCGGAAGAGATAAAGATGAGAAGATTTTGGAGAGGAAAGAACAAGAAGAGAAGAAGAAGAGTGATTTCTAACCTAGGCGGATCACCTATTTATACCCATCGCATTTAATGTAATGGGGAAGTGTGACAACCTCGCAGGCCCAGTCTGACAGACGCCACGCGTCTGTGGCTGGTACTTTCTCTGCAATTGATTAATGAAAAGGCAGTTGCACTGTTGACAGCCTGCTATAACCATCAGAGGTTGCTTTCGCCTCACCTTTTTCTTAACAACTCGCCTACAAACCTGTTAGCGTGACGAAAATTCAAATTTTAAAGAACTTATCCTAAACAAAGGTTTCACCCACACAAAGGTTTTCTTTATTCCTTTCCTCGCAGATACCATATTGATTCGTAGTCGTTGAAATAAGCGCGCATACATGAGTCCTTAAAGTCCAGTACTCCACCTACTTGTCAATCTGTGCATAGGAGCACCACTTGACTGGGGGGACTTGGAGGGGTATAGTCCCAAAACCCTGCGTTTACGCAAGATACCATACCCTCATAATGATAACAGGTCATTTGGATAACCGTGCGCACTACACGCAATGGTATGCCAACCTTGAAAACAACAGGTTGCTTAACAAACCTTGCGCACCTTGCACAATGACAAGTTAAACCTGAAAGCGTAGGTCCCAGACCCTGCGCTAATCAAACAAGCTTCTAGTTGCGAACTCCTAAAACCTTGCGCCGACTCCCCCTTTTGGGAGTTGCACAAGGCCCAGACTAAGATAAGAGCAACTCATAGCCTTGAGAACAAAAGGACTTAATCCCTACAAGTTCACGCTGGCCAAAAAGCACTGATAAGGCCGTACGGTTAGGAGAAGCGGAAAGAGGCATTGATCAAGTACAAAGGTACAAAGTGGTAGAGTTGTGACCCAATAACCGCTCGGCAGGTTGTGCCAGACCACGTTGCATGATGAGTAGTCATGCAGTGGAAAAAAAGTACGCAAGGACGTACACGTGGCACCAACCGGCTCACCCCAGCGACTGTCTCACGATCTCCACTAACGGCTGATGACAGGCCCGACAACAAGGACAACTGCTAGGACATGTTGCCCCATCCACCGTGCGCCAAACACCCCTCCTGCCAGAGGCCATTAACGGTCGTAGCATAGGAGACAAAATGGATATTCCTGGTTGTCGGTTCTAGGCCCATCAGCCAATCTCCTGCACACATCCCTCCGGCTAATAAGTAAGGATCGCACCTTGAGGTAAACCACACTGTTTCTAGCTCACTCTCTAATTACTTGCATTATCCTTTGCAATTCTAGATACTTATTCTTACGCAAGAGTGTGGTCATGGAGAAACCCCCCCCCCCTTTCTCCCATGATGAGACTAACGGTGTTTTCAGTTTTGTAGTAAGCTTGAACCAAGATCATATCAAAGAGTAGAAGAGAGATAACTTTTATATGCAGAGACTTTGTACCAGAACCTAGATATCTCCGGATATAGTTTGGTCCAGTGTTTCTTGACTTTGAGAAAACCAAGATGTTATAATAAGCGTAGAATAGTCTAATTAAAGGACTTGGATCCATCCAATGTCTTTGGGAAACCTAGTAACTCCATCAGCGATGTCATAGGCAAGAAGTTTAAAAGTTCACCTCTGATTTGTATCCATATCAAACTCTCCATGGGGTAGGTTACTAGCTAATGATCTGTATGTCCGGGAGTTTAAATTTCATCATTTTTACCTTGTTGGTGGCAATCAAGAATGTTCGAAATATAATGCAGAATAGAAATCGAATGTTACTGAAATTTGGGTTTTTTGGTGTATTCAATCAAAGCCGATGAAGAGATATAAATATCATCTCTAAGAGTTTAACAATCGGCGGTTATGAGTAAATGTCATGACCTACCTTATCTACTAATATTACAATATAATATTACAAATAAACTAATACATAATAATACTAATAACTAAAGTCTAACTTATAATCATAATTTCAGCATTCCCCCTTAAGTTAGACTTTTTGTATATTGGTCATTTCTTTCAATCGTATATGATCTTTAACCTATAGCGCTTTAGGCAATATATCTGTAGCCTGCTTCTTTGTAACATAGAATTGAACTATACCATCTTTCTGCTTTATCAGGTTACTGATGAAATGATATTTCACTCGAATATGTTTGGACTTCCCATGATACATTGGATCCTTTGCTACGCATATTGTGGATTAATTATCACAAAAGATTGTGATAGATGATCTAACATGAATCCTAAGTTCTTCAAGTATACCTATTAACCATAGAGATTGACATCCAGATAGAAACAACGCTACGTATTCAGCCTCCGTTGATGAAAGGTCCACCATTTTTGCTTCTTTGATTGCCATGCTACAATACTCGTCCCAAGATTAAACATATGTCCTGAAGTACTCTTGTTGTTATCCACATTTCCAGCATAATCATTGTCATTGCACCCTTCTAAGTAATATTACTTGTTTTAGAATAAGTAATTCCATGGTCCACAATTCCTTTAATGTATCTAATAATTCTTTTCCCGACATCACAATGTGATCTTTTTGGAGTTTTCATACATTGAGTGATTTTTCATAGAAAACATAATGTCTAGCCTAGGGTTGGTGAGGTACATTAAGCTTCTAAACCCGCTTTGATGTTAGCTTAAATCTCACTTCCTCTTACCTTACTTCTCATTTCCATACTAAGGTATCTATTTTTCCACCACAACTATATTTTTGTTGGATTGGTTATAAAAAATGATATATTTCCAAATTCTACCTATCGGTTTGACAATTTACGAAAAAGACCTGTTATGAGACATTAAGCCAAAACGGCTTATGCCATTTACTATTACATTACCGTAAGGGTCTACTTTCTTATAAAACTAATTTTTAAACTACCCTCAAGGGTCGTTTGGCCGATTTATCATTCAAGGGCGTTTTGGTCAACTTTAGTCCTTTTTATGACGAAGGACCTTTAGACGCATAGTTTGGCTAAGCGAGCACCTTTAAACCACGTTCTATTAAAATTTCACTATGTTTCTAAGAACATAATGTCTAGAATTTAAATTATTAGATATACATCTCTTTAGGTAATCCAATGTTCATCCAAGTCTCTTTTAACTCTCATCGGACCTTAAGTCCTTATTGAGAGTTTGACCTGTTACACGTACCTGGCTCGGGTTATAGCATTGACCCATTTTAATACCTTGAATATTAAATTTTAATTAAAAGCAATGCAATCAGTATGCTATTCTCCCTGTGAGCACAAGACTCGACAAACGATCATTAGTCATTATTTTCAAATGGCGACAACATCACCATTTGACCCGTTTGGCCTAAATGACCATTTTATCTTTTGTGAGATGGTATTTATTTACCATCTCATCCATGTAACCTTTTTTAATTTACACCGTATAATCATATTAATTAAAGATCAATTCTTAAACTGTTTTCTATACGTATACTCGTAACCAAATTACCATTTTACCCTTTTGTCCATTATGGTTTACACCACAAGGTATCTCTTTCAAACTCCTTGTTTATTCGTCATCACATGACCAACTTTCCGTTTTTACCCTTTATTACCACAAAAATGGTTTCTTATCATTTTCACTTAATTTGAAATCTGATTATGCCTTTCCCGCGTACTTGTTCCGTTTGACCCGCTTCTTCTGAAGCCTCCACCTAGCTTGTCAAGTGTCAAACTAACATTTAGCATTTACAAGATGGTTAGATTAGTCATGATTTATCAAGACTATCCCACCTTATGGACTTTACATCAAATTCACCATTTGATCTTATTATAGGTCAGTTTGACTTTTAAAAGTCAACTGCCTATTAAAATACACAAATGCACAATTTTTTATAGAAATTCTATTAAAATAAACCTTAAGACATTTAAACTAAAATTATAACATCGACTTAACAAAGAAAAAACGGAAGCCTGAAATTTTGAAATGTTTCGATTCTTCAACACGACTTGATCTTCATCCATGAATGCTTATGATCTCCCCCTTCTAAAGGTTTACAACTTGTTAATAATATTCTAGATAAAAAACAAAACACAATAATACTAATTTAAACAAAAACTTATTTCGGAAAAAAATTAAAATTTTAAAGTGGCGTCAGCGATGGTAACTTGCCGCGTTGGCGATGCCGTTTCTATTTTTGCGTCGGAACTTTACTACCGTAGATAGAAGATTAAGACGTCGAGCAAGCTTGTTGTGTCGGCGACGGCCCAATTGAGCGTTGGCGACGCTGCTCACTTCAGCACTTTTGTTGCAGTATTATTTTACATGTTCGTTCGACCCGTTTCAAGTTCCGTATATCAAAGCATGACCCAGGATTCGCAGAAAACTATCGTAAAATATTGTTCCCTGTTTTCATTTCTGAAGTACCCTTATTACGAGTATTTATGCTACTCGATTCTCAGTTCGTAATTCTATTAGTTTTGACCCGTTTACACATTTAGCAAATAGAATTGTTAAACCACATCCTTTATTCAATATCATCATTTTTATGATTCCACCCCATATCTCGGGGTAACTTTCTTATGTTTTACTTATCCGTTATCCGGTATGCAACACGCTTATTCGTCTGGTTCAACTTTATATACATTGAACTTACGATATTAGAATTCTCTATTATTCAACTATGATTCTTTCTCCGAGTCTCTTGACTTATAGTCTGCGTTCTCGTTACATGGTTTACACTTATATTTTACCCCTTTTATCGGGTTTAAACCAAGTTATCGTTCACACAACCATCTGAGTATATGTCGCGACCTAGTTTTGACCCATTTTGTTGCCATAGCGAAATCCCTCGCTTTTTATTCAACCAAACCTTAGTTCTTTTCATCATTATCCCGGTTCATTCGTACGAAATCTATCGCTTTGAATAACCATAATTCACAAGTATCATATCAATAATCCAACATGTGATATGTTTATACAAGAAAATAAGAAAAAATCTACAAAACATAAAGTCGCATACTTTAAAGTTTTCCCTTCAAGCGAGAGTCCGCACCGGCTTGACTTCCGGACGCCTCACTTGCGTTGCCTAAAAAGTACAAGCCGAATGTCATTTGAACCTCTCGATCCAAAACTTAGGCGTGTAAATTTGCTAAACACGCTATCTCATGTTTTCATCAACATTTTCTGTTCATTAATTAAAGTTGGCAATCTCATTTAGGCGTTTCATCAAACATCTCATGTGCATACATTTTAATTTGCCATTTTGATTAAACTAACCTTTGGCTAACAAAGAATTTTAACTTCTCAAACTCAATTGATCATCTTTACTTCATATTAATGTGTAATTTCTACCAATTCAGATCATCATATCAATTGTTTCAGTTATCAAATTTCATAAGCATAAATTAACTATCATAACTTATGCATTCCACATCTTTTACTAAAACCCATTTCCTCATAGAAACACCAAAAACCTAATTCCCTTTGTTTATGCATAATTCTTCTAAATTTGGGCAAGTGTGATGTTTCTAGGCATCTATATACCCTTAATTTTACTATAACATTTAAGACCATTCAAGAATTGAGATTTCATAGAGTTCATCATAGCTCTCTACTCCACCAATATTCACATTTCAACATACCTTAAAATCCTCTTGGCTTGGTGATCAAGAATCTTGATTCATGCAAGAGATCCAACAGATTCTAGCCTCTCAATTTGAGGGTTTCGATGACCTTTAAGTGGGGAGATGTTTGCCCCTTTTCTCCTGATCGTTCACCCAACACACAAATGTGTGTTTCTTTACTTATTTTATTTTATTTATAAACACAGTTCTTTTATTGACCAATTTGGTCCCTCATGTTTTATTCGTTATCAAGAGGACCACAATTTATGATTTTTATGAATTAACAACTTATTACCAGCTAGGTTAAATATTCCGAGTTATATATATATAGTGGAGAGTTCAAATGAGAAGAAAAATTTTGTAAGAATAAAAAGAATAACTTTTAAACCAATATAAATTCTCCATTTACTTCATTTAATATATGTATTTAATCTTATGAAAAAAGGCATATAGGTAAATCTATAATTATTATTAATTAAACTTGTAACTCATTTTTTTCATATACTCTTTCAAGATAAAATAATTTATGGTTTAGGACAATTTTCGACATGTGTAGGATAAATTTTGAAATGTGTAGGGTAAATTTACATGTGTGTAGGGTAAATTCCGGTAAATGTAAGACATATGTAGGATAAATTTTGAAATGTGTAGGATTTTGTTTTATTAATGAAAGATAACATAATTAATGAGAGAAGTTATAAACTATTTAATGTTTTACCATTATGCCATTTCTTCTTTTTCTTCTCACATTAAATTTCTTCTCAAATGAACCTTCCCCTATATACATATAATTAGATCTATATATATATATATATAATCTTTCGGGTGTTACAAATCCACCCCTTAAAGGATGTATATATATATATATATAATCTTTCGGGTGTTACAAATCCACCCCTTAAAGGGGTTTCGTCCCCGAAACATGTGTGTGTACCAAAAAGCGAAGAGTAGAGTCGTTTCATTTCCACTTCGGACTCCCATGTGGTGTCTGATCCCTTTTGATGCTTCTTTCACTTGGTCCATCTCCTTGTTCCTTAATCCCTTGACTTTTCGATCAAGGATTTGAATTGGCTTAGCTATGAAGTTAAGCTTGTCGTCAACTTCAATATCACTATAAGGTACATGCCATTTCGTCTGCTAAAAATCCTCTATCCATTGTGTCTTCATCAACATGTTTGGTTAATTTTAAACCATATTACATTAGTGATAGTGAAGACTTGCAATCCATCATGTTAAATCTTTTGAGCAGTTCTTTTGCATATTTCAGTTGTGAGACCGATATGATATCATTTTTGTATGTCACTTCCATTCCCGAAAAATAATCTAAGATTCCTAAATCAGTCATTTTGAACTCACTTTTCATTAAATCTTTGAACACATTGATTTGAGTAAGTGAATGACTAGCAATTATGAGATCATTCACGTATATACACACCATTAATATGTTGTTTTCATCAAATCTCGTGAACAATGTGTGTTCATAGCTACATTTATAGTCATTTTTATGAAGTAGCTTTCTATTCTCCATACCATGCACGTGGTGCTTGCTTCAATCTATATAGGGCTTCTCTTAATAAACAAATTTTACCTTCGTTTCCTTTTACATGCTAGCCTTCAGGTTGTTGTGTATACACTTGCTCTTTCAAATGTCCATTTAGGAAAGCGAATTTAACATCCATTTGGTGTAACTTCCAACCGAATTGAGCAGCCAGGGCTACTATCAATCTTATAGTTTCAAATCTTATTAAAGGTGCAAACACTTCCTTGTAATCAACTCCATATTGTGGCCTATATCCCTTTACCACTAATCTAGCCTTATGTTTGCCTATTTCTCCATGTTCATTATACTTCATCTTGTAAATCCATTTGCACCCTTTGGATGGATCAACCAATTCCCAGGTTTCAGTTTTCATGATTGATTCCATCTCCCATCCATGTCATCTTTTCATTTCTTCTCTTTTGCAAGCCTCTTGATAAGTTAAACGACCTGTTTGTGCACAGAACACAAAATTTCCAACGATTCCTTGATTATTGTACAGTTTCCTTATTTGCATTTAGTCATTAGTCGCCCCTGTTGATTTATCTCCTCAATCCTTCTAGTTCTAAGGATTGGGCTCTCGGGTGATGATAAATCTAAATCACTAGCTTGTGTGTCTACGGATACTTTGTCTTCTGAAATCTTATCATCTTCTTAACTTCCTGGCACCATATCATGAATTTGTTCTTCGTTTATTGGATTGTTAGCGATTGGAGGTGTTTGGGGTTCATGTATTGTTTCTTGATTGTTCGTTTGTGAGTTTGAGTTTTCGGTCAAGAGTAATGGTACTGACTCGTCTTCACCTTTATCTTCCCATGTGCGATCTTCATCATGTGTAACATCCCGGTTGATTATTACTCGCTTAATAATAGGATCATACGGTTTATACGCTTTACTATTGTCATTGTATCCAATAAAGATAGTTTTCACTGTATTGTCGTCCAGTTTTCCTCTCTTTTGCTCATTTACATGTGCATATGCTACACATCCAAATACCTTTAAATGATCAAACTTAAGTCTTGATCCACTCCATGCTTCTTATGGTGTTTTAGTGGTGTTATTCTTAGTAGTTGTTTGTTCTATTATATAGCAAGCACATAAAACAGCTTCTGCCCAAAACTCATGTGAGATTGTTTTCGCTTTCATTATGCTTCTGGCCAGTTCAACAAGAGTTCTATTCTTATATTCTGTTACATCATTGTGTTGGGGCGTATAGCTGGTAGTTAACTGATGATGTATCCCATTTTCACTTAAAAATTATTGAAACGAATTACTGTAGTGCTCTCCTCCTTGATCAGTTCTTAATCCTTTTATTTTAAAATTGCTTTGCTTTCCAATATATGCCTTGAATGTCTTAAAATAGTATAAAGCTTTTGATTTTTCTTTTAGGAAATATAACCATGTCTTTCTTGTGTAATCATCTATGAAAGTGATAAAATACTTACAACCTCCAATTGATGTTGTCCTCACGGGTCAACAAATATCTAAGTGGATTAACGAAAGTGGCTGATGTGCTCCCCAAGTAGACTTCTTTGGTATGTTCCTCCTTGCCTGCTTTCCAAGCAAACATCCTTGACAAACATGAGTAGACTTGTGTATCTATCGTAATCCATCTACTACATCCGTTTTACCCATGGTCACTAATGTATCATAGTTTATATGTCCATACCTATGATGCCATAGGATAGATTTATCCATAGTTATTGTTGCCAATGCAAAATTCATGTCTTTATTTGGTGTTAATTGGAACATTTTGTTGTTTGTCATGGTTATAGTCGCAATCAAAGTTGTTGAAGGATCTCTAATATTACATTCTTTATTCTTAAAGTGTATATAATAATCCTGAGCTATGAGTTGACCCACACTAAGAAGATTATACTTTAAACCTTGCACATAATAGACATTTGGCACTCTCTTTACTTGATCTATAATCCATAAATTTACTATTCGACTTCCAAATACTTCAAGTTTTTTTTATTATCATCTCTGGTTCTTACTTTCCTTCTTTCAATTTCATCTAGGCTTATAAACGCTTCTATGTTTCCTGTAATATGATAACTACACCTGCAATCCGAATTCAAGCATTCTTCATCGATATGCTCTTCCATAATGAAAATCATACATACCGAGTCATCCTCCTCTTTTATATTTTGATCATCTTAATGCATTAGGACTACATTTCCTTTAGTATCATCACCTTTCTTTTGACAAAATCTTGTTGTGTGTCCTAACCTATGACAGTTGTAACATCTAATCTGATTTTGAAATCTTTCCCTTCCTCATCCCCCACCACGACCAAAATGTTCTGGTCACGTGTTTCTCGGTCTCTCATTAATGTTGTTTTGCATTTGAAATGCTTGTTATAATAAGGGGATGTCATATTGTTTTAATCGGATTTCGTGGGATTGTAATATTCCGAAAAATTCTTCAATTGTCGTATCTTTGGATTCCTCCACATCAACTACTACTGATTCAAATTATCTTGTTAGTGTCCTAAGAATCTTTTCTACAATCCGTTGGTCATCAATTTTCTCTTCATTTAACCGTAATTGATTTATGGTCATTGTGATTCGATCAAAATATTCCTCTAAGGTTTCACTATCTTTCATTTTTAGACTATCAAATTCACATCGTATGCAATTTTACCATCTTCACTCGGTTTTCTCCTCTTTATGATTTATGTAATACATCCCAGTCCTCCTTTGCGGTTTGACATGTTGCAATTCTTTCAAAAACTGTATCATTGTAGATTGGAATATAATGTGAAGCGCCTTCTTGTCCTTCTTCTTATTTTCATGATGTTCTGTTATAACCGTATCTGTGGATTCACCCCCAATTGTCTACAACCTTCTTCCACAATTGTCCATAGTTCTTATGGTTCTAATAATACTTTCATCTAGATGTGCCAGTGATAGTAGTTATGTCCGGTTAGTTTAGGAAGTTGTGTTTGTATCCATTCACTGTTGTTCATGTTTTCCGTATGTTGTTTGATGTTGGTACAAATAAAGATTTCAATGTGCAATTCTTGATCGATTGCGGCTCTGATACCACGTTGTTGGTGGCAATCAAGAATGTTCGAAATATAATGCAGAATAGAATTTGAATATTACCGAAATTTGTGTGTTCTTGGTGTATTCAATCAAAGCCGGTGAAGAGATATAAATATCATCTCTCATAGTATAACCACCGGCGGTTCATGACCTACCTTATCAACTAATATTACTATATAATGTTACAAATGAAACTAAAACATAATAAAATTAAATAACTAAAGTCTAACTTATAATCAGAATTTCAACATACCTACCACCCCTTTGAGTTGGCGCGCGGAATTCATATTGAGTCTTTTAATTCAGCTTCAATTGTATATATAAAGTTTGATCAACAAGCATAACTTTTCAATAAATACAATAGCTTTTTTAAACTAAACATCAACGCTAGTCAAGTTTGAGCTTTCATCAATTCTAATAAATTCTTGTTATAAATCTTGAATTAGATTTGTCTACGACTTGAAGAGGGGATGAGAATGGTGGTCTCGGAATTTATGTACGTTTACAATAGTTATTATCTACACCCTCTATAGCTTGTTATTTGTACAATATTATAAGTAGTTATACATATTACAATTTAAACGATTGTACGTCCAATTATTCATACAAATAATATATATTTTATATCATGGCCAGCATTTCAATTCAACCTTTGGAATCATATCATTATAATGTTGTCAACTATTTTCATTAAATTATTCCCATTGGATTTCACATATTCAACTATGCCTCTGTTGATGGTTTACAAGAAAAGACAGAAAGATTCATTCGGGCATCCTTTACAATCAAATCATAGACATCTCTTTGTCATGTTCTTTGCTAGTAATAGAAACATGATAAATCTTATTTGTTCTTTGCTAATATGTATTGTATTAAAAAAATCATGGTGACTTGTATGATTATTATTTCCACAAATAATGGAATTTTGTTGTATTAAAATACAGAGTTGAATCCTGTATAACGGTGCTAACTGTAAGAATCATAAGAATAAATATGAGCTATTGATAGTTTAAATCAAAGATTGTTATTTATTACAAATAAAAATCTATAATTAATAATTAATCTCACCAAGTTTTTAAACTAAAATTACTTTTATATACTTCATAACTTTTGAATAAAAATATACCATAAAATCAAAAAGTTTTTATCTTTAAAATTAGTACTATATTGCTACTTTTTTTTATTTGTAAAAATGACTTGTAAAAAAGTTACATAAAAGTGTTTTATAATTGTGCTAGTTATGTAGTTGCAATGTGCTAGTATGAAAAATGTATTGTGTTGATTTTAAATCAATACGTAAGTTCTTATTTTGTCATGTAATTCTTACGTGTTGCTATTTTTTCTTTTTATGTTGTTATTAGAAGCCTATTTGGAAATAAACTTGTTTTCTACTAGTTATGTAATATTATCTGTTATTTACAAAATTAAAAGCAAAAACATGACATTGTGCTAGTATGTAACAGTATGAGTTGTTTATAAAATAAAAAAATTAATTTGTGCTAGTTATGTAATATTATCTGTTGTTTACAAAATATAAATAAAAAACATGAAATTGTGTTGATTACGGTGCTGACTAATGTGTTGATTACAGTGTTATGTTGATTACGAGATGTGCTGATGCTATCGTGTGGGATATTACCGTCAGATGTGCTGACGATGGTGTTACCATGCTGATTAAGGTGCTGATGTTGACGATGTGTTGATTACAGTGTTGACGATGATGTTGATTACGATGCCGATGATGATGTTGATTACAGTGCTGATTCGATGATGAAGAATAGATTCGATCGTTTAGAATTTAAATTAATCTTACAAGAATTCAGTGATAGTATAATTATTGTTTTTAATTAGATATAAATAAAAGGATATAAAAATCTAAAATACCATTAAATTAATTTCTTAATTCAGGATACATATTATTAACTATTGGTTTTTACAGTTTGTACAAATATAACTGTTTGTATATAATCCTATACCTTAAAATACAATCAACAACAATGGATGTCAAGTTGACACTGCTTTTAACTCCCTTAAAGTCACCAGAACACTGTAAGCTACCTTTCATCTTAATTACATTATTAGCATGATACTGGTAGGGTCATGTGAATTTTCTGATAACAAGGTTTTACAGTTAAAAATTCAGTAGATATTTCATATATATGTCATATTTAGCCCCATAAAATGGTAAAAACAACCGGTTACATCGAATGATTTAAAGCGATTTGAAAAGTTGAGTGCATCTTAAAGTAAGATTTACAATCCATTTTATATATTATCACTGGCTGTCAAATTAAATCTACTTTTATAAATTTTAAATAAAATGATAAAAAGATGTGAATAATTGAATATCTAAGAATGAGTGTAGGCGATTGGATACGACACCGTAGAGAATTAAATTGTCAATATACACATTTTTTAACGAACAACAAAATCAATTTCGAGTATTCTTGGGCATTACTGTACAAACGGAGTACCCCGAGAGTAACTCGAGTCCACCACCAATTCCAGGGAAAACCTGGTAACTCACATGCTCGTAGGCACGATGGTGAAATTACTGGTAAAACTCGTTTAACTTAAAAAGTAAACCCAAGTTCTCCTAGATTCTCTATCATTGTCCACTAGTGCATCACTATACTCCAAGTAGGAGTTAAACCTGCATCTTCCAAGAGAAATGCATCTCCTACAATTTAATTGAACCTATTCAATATTCAATAAACATGTGTAAGTCACCCTAACTAGATACGTAGATGCCTTTCTTGTAGCATGCTTTGGTGGAGCGTGCTTATGTGTTAAAATCGCCTATCCACCACAATTTTGTTTCGTGCATCCAATTGGTGGGGATGTTTGTAGGTCCACTTGGAGGATCAAGATTAACCTACTTCCCTGTTTATACAACACAAATACGAGTGCAGAATCCTCGTAAGTATGCAAACCAAAACAAAGTAAGAACACAGGATAACCAAAGATTCAATATATTGATTAACTAAAGAGAACTAGTACAAACATATACAAACAATGTTCATACAGACTCATGCAACACACTATGTGCTCTTGTGTCTCTCTCTAGTATAGCTCTAGTCTCTCTAGTCACTCACTAGCTCACTCACTTGTCTCTCTATATACTGAGAAGTGCATATCTGCTTATATAGTGTCCACACTCAACAACTATACGAAGTATGTTGCTGGTTGTACGAACCACCAAAAGAACACGAAAGACATTCTCCAATGATACTCGTACGAACAAGCTGGCTCGTACGAACATAAACTTGTTCGTACGAAACAAGCAGGATGCTTGTTTAGATGTACTTATTCTTACGAATGGTAGGTGGCTCGTACGAGCAACATCTTGCTCGTACGAAGAATTCCCAATCGCACATAGAAGTCTTCTTCGAAGATCGTGTCACAAACATCACATACACAAGACTCAATAGCATGCACACATGCAACTGTTTTACACAGACAAACTAATCGTCGTACTAAACCAAGATAGGAGGATATATTGATTTGGTCGACACGACCAAACTATATTGACACAGTAAACAAAGACCGTACAATTACAGACGTAACTAAGAACAAGCGACAAACACAAAAGTGTATCAACAAACTCCCCCTTGGCTGTTGCATGGTCTTCGGTCTTTGGTCTTCATACTGAATGGCCTAGAGTATCAACAGACTCCCAATGAAGATCTGATATTTAACGTTGATAGAACATCAGGTCTTCAAAACTTCCAGAAACATCAAACCTTTCCTGTTTCCTCTTGAGTAGGACTGAAGCTAACTGGATCTGTCACGATATGCTGTGCATTAGACTTTACCACTGGAGTTGAAGCAGAAACTTTTGATTGCGAGGATGAGGCCGAAGCATCAGGATTGCCCGTATCTTCACTAACCTGATCATGTTTTCGCTTGATCTCTTGCGCTTTGCATCTATCATTCCATAGAATGTTCACCCTCTTTCTGCTCATTTCAAACACGTCTTTAATACCATTAAAGCCTTCAACCAGTGTAGCATTGCGAGAATGATACCATTCTCTCAAGTCGTTATGCTTAGCATTTAATGTTTCTGCAGATCGTTGTACAGCCGCCTACGTTCTTTCAGTCTATTTATCCCTCGAGTGTTATCAGCTGCTCTCATATGTTGAAGCTGAGTTGCTCTTTCAGCATCTACAGTCTTCAGTCGCTCATTTTCTTTTCTTAACTGCGCAATTTTAGAATCCTATTTTCTAACACTCTTTCAAAGAATTTATCTCCAACTGTTGTTTGACAACTGTGTTCCGATTTGAAGATATGAACTGCAAATGCTTGTTGATCTGGATTGTCGCAGCTTGCAACTGAGAGAACAGAAAATCCACTTTATCATCCTTTTCCATTTCAGAGAACAAAAGACTGCTTCGTTTTGCATTTTGTTGATGAGATGTAGACTGGAATTGTTGAGTTGAAGAAGTAGTAGGTGTCACACCCTGACCCGCAGTAGAAATAGAAGTCGGAGCTGATTGGGTTTTCATAAAAGCTCATGACATTTACTATCATTAAGTTTCATATTTATTAATTGAAATTTAAAAGAAAATATCCAAACACAAAGGAACATACAACCACAAGAAATATTCTTCTAAACAAGACATATTTTATTCATCTTCTAACGCCAATCCTCAGTGTTCCTCTCCTCAGCCTGTCCACCTATATCATGTGTAAAATAAAAGTTTCGGTCAACAAAAGTTGGCGAGTAAATCTAAATTAAACATTTAAACAATTTAATTACATTGATTAACTTAATAAAAATGTGCAAGGACCATATATGAGCATATGTATATATGATCAAACCACAAACCATATAATATCAACAATTTACACATGCATGATAAATGATGAACTGTGCGATCAATGCTCAATCAAACAGAGCCGATCTAATGAGGCACGCGATGCTCAACTCGTATCCAACAAGGAACTGATGGGCCTTATGTGAATGATTGCACTGAAATGATAAAATGTAACCACATATAACCACAACAACAAAAATATACACATTAGATCACATAATGGTGTTAGCACAA
Source organism: Scalesia atractyloides (assembly GCA_947069175.1). Classification (NCBI taxonomy): domain Eukaryota; kingdom Viridiplantae; phylum Streptophyta; class Magnoliopsida; order Asterales; family Asteraceae; genus Scalesia; species Scalesia atractyloides. Next base: position 59,241,027 of record CAMTDV010000003.1, on the reverse strand, counting down.
GTATTTGAATAAATAAAATATGTAACGACACATGATACACCCCGAAACGTGAATAAAAAGGGGAATTTGTAAGGATTCACTCACCGTGGGTGCGTTCCTTGGAATTGATAGCGATGGCGCACGATTTAGGATTTACTCGACGAGGGAAAACTAACCTAAATAATAACGTAATAATTCGATAAATAAATAAATTTTTATTTAAAATTAACATTTTCAGTTAGTGCTTTTTATTAGATTTTCAGATTTATTTTTGTGGTATTTAATGAAATTTTAAACCTAAAAAGTCTTATTTTAAGCATTTTTAAATGATTTTATAAATGAAATTAATAAAGAAAAACAGTAATAAAAAATTTTGGATCTTGTCAGACCTAACCGGTCTGACTGGTTTATGCGCATGAATTTTTGGCAGCGTGTGAGGTTCGAACTCGTGACCTTCTGTATACGTGCACGCAGCTCTACCAACTGAGTTACGTGTCTAATCCAAAATAACTCTGATTTTAATTATATGTATATATATATATATATATATATATATATATATTATATAGTTAGGTAAATTCTGAAATTTGTTTAATTAAAAAGGTTTTAAAAACCATTTGAACTGCTCCCCAGTGCCTGCCTCGAATCCGCGACCTCTGATGTGTGTTGCACCCAGCCCTACCAACTGGGCTGGGTGTCTAACCCATTATAATCTGAAATTACATTACATTTATCTACTTGTTGAAAGGTGATTTAAATAAGTTTAAAAAAATGATTTTTATTTCAGAAATTTGGATACTCATAAGACTCGAACTCGGGTATGTGCATTGTGTTTGCACACAGTTCACCACTGGACCGTGTGTCTAACCTGTTTAAACCAACAACTTTTATTATAAAAAAAACCACTTAGGCAGGTTCATCTTCTTCATAAATTACAATCCAGAAGCATGACCAACTGTGTTGGATTTAAACTCTTATTTTACATTTAGTATAGATATCTACAAAGTAATAAAGGAAAGATTTAATGAAAATATACCAGATGCACTCGGCCGTAGCTTTCCGATGACTTTTCCGGCTACAAAACACTCCGGTGAGGTGAGGTAAAGAAATAGAGTGTGCGTGAAGTGTTGGTGAGTTTGTGAATTCGTATGTGTGGATTTAGAACAGAATAAAGACCATTATTTATAGGTAAATAATAACTATAATCTCGGTTTTGATTTGGAAGTTTAATACCCAATGATTCTTGTCAGTTACGCAAATTGAATTTCAAATTTTCAGTTATTTTGAAAACGGTTAACGTTTCAAACCGAAATAACGCGGATTAATTGCTCAAAGTCCGGACAGTTACTGGTTTGATCGATTGACTTGCAGGTTTGAACATTAAGTGGTTATAAAAGTTAATTGTTTTGAGTTTTGAAACAAGTAGTGTGTGCAGCTTAGTGGTGTTTTGGTGTGTGAGAACTGTTGGGGACCCTAGTTCGACTCCCGGCTACCCCTTTTGTTTATTTTATTTTATTTTTTTTTATTATTTTAAGATTTAATTACTTTATTTATTCTTTTATTGGTTATTAATTTAATTATATCATTTATTTATTAACTATAAATTACAAAATTAAGTAACATAATTAAATAAATGCACAACGAACTTCTAATAAATACTTGATTCTCAAATGAAGCGGGTTTTAGAACCCGTTTTACATGAATGTTACAATTGAACTGGAGTATCTTCAGCCGAAGGTGTTTCAGCTGCTGTGGTATTTGAAGGTTGTGGTTCAGAGATTGTAGTGGGTTCCGTCATTACAGGTTTAGTCTCCTCCGTTGTAAAGGTAGGTTGGACTTCTGCAACTGGCTCTCTTGCACCATCAAACCAACATTATCACTATCATCATCATTACCTTTTCCCCTTTTATGACCAAACTTATCTTCGATCATCCTTTTCAAGATTGGTTCTTCATTATCTGAATAACTGTCATCATGGTGCCACTTGTCGTTTTCTAGTGCAATATATTGACAATTTGCCAGAAAACCGATCAACTTACGAGGAGGTGTGCTTTCCTTGTAACGTTTTGCTACTACACCTGTAAAGATCTTCAACGAATGTTCCATCATAAATTCAACTTTTAAAACATTGTTGTCGTTCTTCAGAAGATTCGGATGCTGCACATTCAAGATCATTTGGAGAAAACGAGGATACATCTAAAACTTGTTTACACCATATCCGGTTCTTCTCAGGTTTTCCTTCATGTTTTCAAAAATATACTTTGAAACACTAAACGGTTTGTTCAATGCCAAAGCTATCATCATTCCAACCAAGTCGTTATTTGCCATGTCATAACCACTTCGTCTGTTGCTCAAACACTGAATTAAAACATGTAGAAAGAACTTGTGTTGTAGTGGCAACCATGCTTCGTTTAGTTGTCCCACGAGGAAATCTCCCACACATTTCATTCTAAGCAAGCATCCACGTTGACATTTCAATGATACTGAGAATGGAGCTTCAGGATCATCACCAAGTTGTAATACTAAGTTAATGGTTTCAACAATGACATCTACGTTCAAGTCATTTACTTTCGCGTGGATAAGTTCCTGCCCATTCACCTCAATAACTTTAGCTGAATCCTAAAATTCCTTGATCAACGTCTTGTATTGTAGTCCTGTGCGTGATAGCATAATGTATCCTTGAGTCGCGCAAAAACTTCACTATGCCGTTGTACTCAGCAAATTTGTCTTCCGGATCCAAGTAGGCCACCATGTTATATCTCGGTTCAGACATAATTTCCACTTCTGACTTGTCAGTTCTCTTTGTTTCGGGTTTTCTTTTATGTTCCTTTTGTTCCATTCTGTACACATACAACAACTAGGATAAGACACAAATTCATTAGGGAATATACACAAAAAATTTTATTCGAACTTTCTGTATGTATATCTTCCCTGAACAAAGAGCTACTGACTCATACGAATAACAATTTATTCGTACGGAGAACAACTCATTTTACAAAATTTTGATTAAATCAAACAGCTGATTCATTCATACGAATAGCTGGTTCGTACGAATGGAGTGTTATTCGTGCGAATCTAGTTCGTACAAACAACTTCAAGAAAAGTTACTTGTTTTTCGTTAAAAAGATTCTGCGCTTAATTTTGTTGTTCAAGTCAGTCAAAGTCACATGGTCATATAATGTTTAAGTTGTTCAACTTCAAAGTATGCCATCATAGTCAAGTATACCTTAAAGAAATCAAAAACAACTTAAGGAGAGATGTAAAGATGACGTGAGCAAGGTGAAAGTGAAGTTCTACCAAAAAAACTTCATCACCTTTTATACCACATCAAGATACTCGTGCGAATTACCAAGCTCGTGCGAATTACCAAGCTCCTACGAAGAACTCTAAATGTACAAGACCCAACTGTCATTCGTACTAAGCACAATGGCTCGTACGAATGATATGATTCGTACGAGTCCAGGTTTTTCAAAACTGGACTTTCAGTTCTTCGAGGACCTTAGGTTTTTCGCTGACCTGTTTAGAACTTTGCACAAATCCACACTAATCACAAGTTAAGTTAGGAAAAGTGCTTGTTAAACAGATTTTGTTCTTGTGAGATGAGTTTACCCGTTGTAAGAAAGTACTTTTATGAAGTTATGATTATCAAAGCGAATGGTTTTAGGGCGTATCTTGGTAGACAACTTTTGAGCTTCAATTTTGGCTAATTCAAAAAGAACTTAATTAAACAACAAAGTAAACTAAACTAAAATAACCAGTAACAGATAAGAGTAAACCATATATTTCCTAGATAATCTTTTTCAGAGTTTCAAGGTAAGAGAATCATACCAGCTTTTAATCTTGTCAAAACGAGTTTGGTTTAAAACCTTAAATTAAATAAATAAATAAATAAATAAGCATTCTACTATGATTACCGGTATTGTTGTCCATGTAAGCTCATCTTATTAGATGTAATCATGATTAGGAGATATGATTAAGGTATGAATTATACTTACTAGCCGGTGTTCAACCACTTCACGACACATTCCCGTATCAAGATATGCACGAGAGAAAATCTTACCGGTGAGTATACTACTTATCATCTGTTTGATGTATATGATGTGAGCTACTCACTTATTTTGATTGAAAACAAGCCCTATGTGATTAAATCACTTATTGATGAGGAACTTGATTTTTAGATGCGTGCAGGGCACAGGAGTAAGTCCGTGAACAGGTTAATACAATCGTACCGACAAAGAGATTAACTTTGCTTCTCACTTATTTTTGGGTGGATGTGATATTTTTATCACTTATTGATGGTCGTATGTAGTATGTACACGTATTTATGGTATCATGGAAGTTCTAGACTTGCGTCACCATTATTTTTCGGCAAAAGATTCAACCATGATACCCAGATGATAAGTCAGCATAAAGACCACATATCTCAGATCCTTGGCATACTATCAAACAAAATTTTGGTACCAAGACCAAATGCTAATGAATGGTTCCCACCTGGCTTGCAGTCCGTTATGTTTATAACAACCTACACATTTTAATCTGATTGTGAGCCTACTGATACATCATTAGTAAAGCTACTTATCAATTTTCATTTTGTGTTTTTGACTGTTTATGACAGATCATTGGTGTATTTAGTCATCTTCACTTATCTATCTAAGAAACTCATTTTTTTATTTTTGGTTTTTCTATTGTTTTTGTATTTTTCTAAATTTTTCTCCCCCTTAAATAAAGAAGGTAACAAAAACTTAAATTAAATAAAAGACATATTTTTGTATTTTTGCATTTTCTCATGTTTTTGTATTTTCTTGAAATATTCTCCCTCTAAAATATAAAACTAAGAGAAAATAGAAAATCTTTTTGTAATTTTAGATTTTGAAGAAAATATTTACGAAAAATGATTAGCCAAGGATGAATTGCTCGGGTTTCACCTTGATGCCATTGACCAAAAGTAGATAATGAAAACGAGATTTATCAAAAGCTTTTGTAAGCATGTCGGCACGTTGGCGATCGGTGTGGATTTTAACAACATTGATAAGTTTCTTTTCATAACAATTCGTATGAAATGATACTTAATCTCAATGTGTTTGGGTTTTGAGTGTTGTACAGGATTACGAGTGTTCTATAAAGCAACTTTGTTATCAACAAAAAAAGGAGTAGTTAGAAATTCAAAACCATAGTCGCGCATTTGCTGTTGAATCCATAGAACCTGAGAGCAGCAACCATAAGCCAAAATATACTCAGCCTCACAGGTTGATGTAGCTACACAAGTCTGCTTTTTGCACTGCCACGTGACTAGGCGATTTCTCAAGAACTGACATCCTGTTGATGTTGATTTTACATCGATCTTGCAGCCACAATGATCAGAATCATTGAATGCTTTCAAATAAAAGTTATCATCCTTAGGGTACAATAGAACAGTGTCCGGGCGACCCTTCAAATAACGAAAGATTATTTTTACAGCCATCAAATGAGAAACCTTCGGACTGGACTGGTAGCAAGCTAGAAGACATGTTGGGTACACTATATCGGGTCTTGAATCAGTAAGATACATGGGAGATCCGATCATAGCACGATAAAGAGATGGTTCCACATGTTCACCCATTTAGTCAGGAGTAATCCCATGATTCTGAGCTAATGGAGTTCCCAAGGGCTTTGAGTCTTCCATCTGAAATCGTTTGAGAATATCCCCGACGTACTTGGTTTGATGGATGAAAATCTGTTTCTTAGATTGTTGAACCTGCAAACCTAAAAAAAAGTCATTTCTCCCATTGCGCTTATCTCAAACTTCTCTTGCATCACCTGCTCAAATTCTTTGCACATTTTGTCGTTGGTTGACCCAAACATAATATCATCAACATATACTTGTACCAGCAATAAGTCCTCATTCTGTTCCTTGATGAAGAGAGTACAGTCGATCAATCCACGTCGAAAACAATTCTTCAGAAGATAGGAAGACAACGTTTCATACCAAGCCTGTGGAGCTTGATGTAGACCGTATAACGCCTTATTGAGAAGCCAAACCTTGTCAGGATGGATTGGATCTTCAAAACCATGTGTTTGTTCAACATATACTTCTTTTTCAACCACACATGAAGAAATGCACTCTTAACATCCATTTGATAAACGGTAAACTTCTTGTAGGACGCATAAGCCAAGAAAATTCTTATGGCCTCAAGACGAGTTACCGGTGCATAAAATTCATTGTAATCAATGCCTTCTATCTGATTAAAGCCCTGGACGACCAATCTTGCTTTGTTTCTCACAACAACACCTCGGTCATCCTTCTTACATTTGTAAACCCATCTTGTACCAATCTTCTTATAGTTGTCAGGCCTGTCAACCAATTTCCACACGCCTAACTTCTGAAACTGCTGAAGTTCTTCCTGCATTGCTTCAACCCATGAGTCTTCTTTCGTAGCTTCCTTCCAAGATTTCGGTTCAACTTGGCAGACATATGTGACATCCCGGTTTTTCAGGTATTTTAAACGCACTACTTCACGGTTATTCATTCCTACGCTAATTTGATTCGGAGAATTAAAATTACACGCTCGAAATAACTACGCTAACTTTGTGAACTTATCGAGTGAATTACGTGCTATATGTTATTAGACGTTTATAAGTTTTGTGAGTTATTACATCATGTTTTGATTTCGTGATTATTGGTTTATATAAAAAAATATATATTAAATAAATAGCCGAACCGAACCGAGCCGCGAAACGTGTCGACCTCACTTCCTTGTGGCCCAAGTAACTAGACTAAACTTGAGGCCCAAGTTACCCATCCAAGCCCCCTTGTGTGGCCGCAAGCCCACCTCACCCTTTCTCCTTTTCTTTTTTTCCCTTGTTTGTATAAATAGGCATGCATGGGTTATGTTTTCAAAAGAAAAAAAAACACACACACAAACCCTAGCTCTAAGAGCCGACGGCAGCCCTCTTCCCACTCTTTCTCTCGATCGCGACCTCCTCCAAAACCCGAAGTGATTCCAATCTCGTTCCCGGTTCGTTAATCTTCGTTGTTAAAGGTTAGGGTTTTCTATTGTTTCGCAAATCACATTAGGGTTTATGAACTATTGATCATGCTTGTATGTAATGGTAGAATTATTGTTATGAAAGTGTTATGATGTTTAGTTCGATTAATTGTGCAAGTTTTGCGATTATGATGTTTAGTTGGATACAAGAATCATAGGCTGCGTTTTGTGATAAAAATCATATTATATGATTAGGGTTTGCATGAGTATGATATACAGGATGATATGTGACTAATAAATCTATTCTTGATCATTTATATTTAACGTCTCGATTGTTTAAGCGTGTTCTATTGCGATAAAAGTCGAAAACAGGATGCTGAATGGTGTTTACAGCCAACTTCAATTGGCTGTAACTTGGTTATTATTTATCGAAAATCGGACTTTCTGAAGCCTAAAACGTATATTTTTGAAAAACGCTTCTAATGGCGCAGGATTCATATTTTTCTGAGGTCGTTTGATATTTTTAAGTGGTCGTTTAAGTGCAGTAACTGAAGCTGTGTAAATTCTGAAAATTTGTTAGTTGTTTATCAAGTCGGATCTCAAAATCTGTAGAGGGTTGGGTCACGAAATTTGTACAGCAACTGGAGATGGAAATTTCCAAGAAACTCCCACTGGAATTTTTTTAATTGGATGAACGATGATTTTTAAATAAATTCTCCCGTGGACTGCAGTCAGAAAGAAACGAATCTAATTGCAGCCTAGTATATAAATATTTATGGATAATTGGTAAAGTGTTAGGACTTGAAAAATTTACATAAAATTCTACAGTTTAGTTGACACCTTCTGTAAAAAATTGGAATTTTGGAAACGTTGGAACTATTTTATAAAAATCCTCGAAAACAGCCTAGTTATGAGCATACAAGCTGAAACTTGATAACTTGCGAATGTGTGTACCAAAGTGTTGTATGAGTTGATTTGTGTTCATGATAAGTTGGTTTGATCACTATGTTGGTATGATAATACTTGCATGCATGATTGTGTTGTTGAATTTGTTATTGTGTGTGCCGCATTGTGTGTTAGTTATGTGTAGGGTTTGTATCACTGTGTTCACACACTAACTTTAAATCGATTGACTTGTTAGGACGCAATTAGCGGTCCCATCATTTGCTACTTCTGTGTTACACTAACCGAGCAATTAAAGGTGAGTTCACGGCCCCTAATTTTATCCGGTTTTAAACAACAGGGGGAGAAACATGTATACACTCTACAACTCTATCTCTTTACGTTATACGAAATTAACGTCGTTAAACTATTCGGTAACTAAGTGAATGTTATTGTACGTTATGGTCACTAAGCAGCTATATCACGGAAGTCCTCGACAAACTCTCGGATCGTTAGTATTGGGTTAGATAGCGGGGAAATTATAAGTAGTACTACTGGGCCCGACAAGCCCCACCCGAGCTAGTCGCGCTAGCCGACCGGGTATGGTCAACGGGTGAATAATTTAGCCTAACTTTCGGCATGGTCAGTGATAGGCCTGGCAACGCGGAGGCACAACAGTCATCTTTGATCGCGAACACTTATGTGACATAACTTTAGGCTCGCTACCTACATGTTAACATTTGAACTTAATTACGAACCAACAACGATATTATTCCGGGTTAGGAATAATGGAACGAACCAACAATATTATTCCGGGTTAGGAATAATGGAACCAACAACGATATTATTCCGGGTTAGGAATAATGGAACCAACATCATTATTATTCCGGGTTAGGAATAATTGAACTCTATCGTTATCCCGGGTTAGGGATAACGGGGGAAAACGAACTTTTAAACGAACTAACGAACTTATAAAAACCTGTGAACTCACTCTCTTTAATGTTGACACTTGTTTCTTTACATGTTTCTCAGGACGCTAGGAGCTCTAGGTGCACTCACTTGAATTGATCAAGACATCTTTTTTATCGAGTCTTATTTACGAATATTGTTTGGGTTTTTCTTTAGTTTTGGCGTTTGTGTTGGCGCCCGTTCCTTTACTTTACTTTAATGCTTCCGCTCAACTTTAAAACTAATGCTTCCGCTAAACATTGAAACCAAACTAAGACAATTTAAAAATAACTATGAATGGTTAAACAAATAATTTTGGAAAACGTATAAACAAATCATATAGAGTCGTTCGATGTTACTAGTGTCTCGGATTCTGGTTTGTTCACACGCCTCGCGGTAAAACTCCGCAAGTGGAAATTGAGGGTGTGACAGATTGGTATCAGAGCCTCTAGCTATAGAGAACCAGGTTTGCATTAAAAGTAGACCTAAACTATAGCTGATTACACGACACTAGTCTTAGTTTGGCACTGAACTGTGATATCTTGTTATGTGTTGTACTACAACTGTGTTACGTAAAATATAAATGCATATTATGATGAACGCAACTCGTAACACAACCCAACAGGCAATGTCATCATCATCATCCGACAAACCTTTACAACCAAGGACGCCGGGGAAGGCACCTATGGTCGAACCCTCACCACCTCATGGCGCGGAGACACGCTCAGCTGCTAGAAAAAGACTCGCTCTAGGAGAGGAGTCGTCCTCACGCCCGACCATCGCTATGCCGATCGAACCGGTTAACTCGTTAGAAGTAGGGAATGACCTACTTAGAGATATGATAAGAAAACAACAGGAACAACTAGAGAGAATGCAGGAAACTATCCTAGCACAGGGATGGATGATACGTCAATTAACGGGTAAGACTGGAGAGCTCGAGGAAGAGCAATATGAGAAAAAGATAGCTCGTAACATTTTAGTTAAAGATCTTCGTGCTGAGCAGCTGAGGGCTGACTGGCTCGAAGACAGAGTTCTTGAGTCCAGCTGGAGGATTCAAGAACTAGAGCAGAATCAGGCACCTGTACCAGTACCCGCCTCAGCACCGGTCCCTCCAGCGCCAGTAGGGAAAGAAGAGCAGGACCCGGAGGAAGACCCGGAGGAGGATCCGGAGGAAGAGGAGCCGGAACAGGTACCGGCGGTTGAAGCTGAAAACGCCGCAGAGGATGATGGCAACGATAGCGACTTGGGAGATGGAGACGAAGAAGACTGACTCGTCTAGTCAATCCCCCTTTTGTTCCTTTAGTCTATTTATTTTCTACTTAGATCTAAAATGGCAACTGGACGTCGCGGAAATCTCAACATGACGCCTTAAGAATTAGCCACAATGATCCAAGAACACGTGAATGCTGCTCTGGTAGGTGTTCAAAACCCACCAGCAGTAGGAGGGGTCTTAACCCCTACAAGATGTTCCTTGATGCGAAACCGAGCAAATTCACGGGTGCAGAAGGACCCATAGGATTGGTCCGTTGGATTGAAAAGTCCGAATCGGTGTTCGAGATGTGCAATTGCCTTGAGGCCAATAAGGTCAAGTATGCTGCCTCAACGCTGGAAGATGGGGCATTAACCTGGTGGAACGCGCAAGTCCAAACGCGTGGACTTATTGTTGCAAACGCAATGGCCTGGGCCGAGTTTAAGGCCCTAATCAAAGAGGAGTACTGTCCGCGGGACAGAGTTCAGCAGTTGGAACAAGCACTATGGAACCATAAGATGGTAGGATCTGAAATTGAAGCGTACACGGCGAAACATCACGATCTGGTGTTCCTATGTCCCGATCTGGCTAACACCATTGAAAAACGACTCGAGTTTTACCTTGGGGGTCTAGTCCCTGAGATCCAGGGCATGGTAATGGCTAGCAACCCTGCGACTGAGCATCAAGCGATCAGGCTGGCGCATAAACTCACCGATAAGGCGGTGGAACAAAAGAAGTTGCCATCTCGGGGTGCAACTGAAGTTGTCCCTGATAATAAAAGAAAATTTGAAGACTCGCCTGCTCGACAGTCTTCGTCAGCCCAGCCACAACAAGGGAACCAGAAACGGTTCAACAATTTCAACACAATCGGGGTCACAATAATCAGTCCGCCAACAACACCCAGAACACCAGCGGCTATGTGGGTCGAAAGCCGCAATGTAATCGTTGTAACCTCCATCATCACGGCCCTTGTGCCGAAAATCGCTACCAACGATGTGGCAAAACGGGACATGCGGAAAAGGATTGTCGCGGAGAAATCGTGTCTCGACAAAACCAAAATCAACACCAGGGTCAGCAGCAGGGTATTAACCGGGGGTGCTATCAGTGTGGTAGCACTGCCCACTTCAAACGAGACTGCCCACAGCTTCGCAACAACAACAACAATGGTGGGAACAACAACAACCACAACAACCACAACAACAACAACAATAGCAACAACAACAATGGAAATGGTGGCATAGGAGGTGCCAAAGGTCGTGCATTTACGCTAGGCCGCGGAGACGCCAGAAACGACTCGAATATGGTCACCGGTAAGTTTCCCCTTAACGAACATTTTGCTACTATACTTTTTGATATGGGTGCGGATAGGAGTTTTATATCGGAGTCTTTTAGGAAGAACCTAAATCTCACGCCTAAACCCCTAGAGACCCCTTACGTCATAGAACTAGCCGATGGTAAATCTGTAGATCTGACCCATTTAGTATCCGGCTGTCAACTCAAACTCGCGGGTCACACCTTTACCATTGATCTGATGACAACTACCCTGGGTAGTTTTGATGTGGTAGTCGGAATGGACTGGCTATCCAACGTCCGAGCTGAAGTTCTCTGTTTCGAGAAAGCTATCCGTATTCCGCTCTCTAACGACGAAATCTTGACGGTGCAAGACGAGAAGGCAGGCGCCGTCACAAACATCATCTCTTACATGCAAGCGCAGAAGTATCTTCGGAGGAAGAACTCCTTCGCTTTGCTCGCAATGGTCACCGAGCAACCTAAGGACGAGAAGCGTATAGAAGATATCCCCGTCGTCCGTGACTTTTCCGATGTTTTCCAGAGGAGTTACCTGGTCTTCCACCACATCGACAAGTAGAATTTGAAATTGAATTGGCGAACCATGCAACTCCTATCGCCAAGGCCCCATACCGCCTAGCTCCAGCCGAGCTGCAATAGCTGTCTACCCAACTTCAGGAATTGTTAGAAAAAGGATTTATCCGACCCAGTACTTCGCCATGGGGAGCTCCGGTCCTTTTTGTCAAGAAGAAGGACGGGGCCTTCCGCATGTGCATCGACTACAGGGAACTCAATAAGGTTACTGTCAAGAACCGATACCCATTACCTCGCATCGACGATCTCTTCGACCAACTTCAAGGGTCAAGCTACTACTCCAAGATTGATCTACGGTTCGGTTATCACCAGTTACGCGTCAGGGAGGAGGATATCGCTAAGACGGAATTTCGTACTCGGTATGGCCATTATGAGTTCTTGGTCATGCCCTTCGGTCTCACCAACACACACGCGGTGTTCATGGACCTCATGAACCGCGTGTGTAAACCGTATCTCGACAAGTTTGTCATTGTATTCATCGATGACATACTCATATACTCTAAAAGTGAAGAAGAACATGCTGAACATCTACGACTACTGCTGGAATTACTTCAACAGGAGAAACTATATGCCAAGCTTTCAAAGTGTGATTTCTGGATTCGGGAAGTTCAGTTCCTCGGGCATATTGTGAATGAAAAGGGTATCCATGTTGATCCCGCCAAGATCGATGCTATCAAAAACTGGGAAGCACCCAGGACACCGACAGAGATCCGCCAATTTTTGGGTTTGGCTGGTTACTACAGACGTTTCATCGAGGGATTTTCAAAGATCGCGCAACCGCTTACCACCCTCACCTAGAAAGGCACCAAGTATGCTTGGGGTGACAAGCAGGAAGCGGCATTTCAATTGCTGAAACATAAACTTTGCAGTGCACCCATTCTGTCCTTGCCGGAAAGGACTGATGATTTTATGGTATATTGTGATGCTTCCATTCAGGGATTGGGATGCGTACTCATGCAACATGATAAGGTCATCACGTATGCGTCCCGACAATTGAAGGTTCACGAGAAAAACTACACAACACATGACCTGGAATTGGGAGCAGTAGTGTTTGCACTTAAGATTTGGAGACACTACCTATATGGAACAAAGTGCACAATCTATACAGATCACAAAAGCCTCCAACACATCTTTGACCAGAAGGAGTTGAACATGCGACAGCGTCGTTGGGTCGAACTCCTGAATGATTATGAATGTGCCATTCGGTATCACCCGGGTAAAGCTAACGTGGTAGCTGATGCCCTCAGTAGGAAGGAACACTTGAAACCTCGTCGGGTACGAGCACTACAATTCACCTTTCATTTGGGGTTACCCGAACAGATACGCGACGCGCAGTTAGAAGCAGTTAAGGAAGAAAACATCAAGGCCGAATCGGTGGGAAAAATGGAACGCGATTGGGAAGTAAAACCCAATGGAGCCCGGTATTTCATGAATCGCATATGGGTACCTCTCTACGGAGACCTCAGAAAGCTAGTCATGGACGAAGCTCACAAATCCCGATACTCTGTCCATCCTGGTTCGGATAAGATGTACCAAGACCTTAAAGCCGCGTACTGGTGGCCCAACATGAAAGCAGATATAGCCACCTACGTGAGCAAGTGTTTGACTTGTGCGAAAGTCAAGGTGGAATACCAGAAGCCATCAGGGCTACTTCAACAACCTGAGATCCCAGTGTGGAAATGGGATCAGATCTCGATGGACTTTATCACTAAACTCCCGCGAACTTTGGGTGGTTACGATACCATCTGGGTGATCGTGGATCGTTTAACTAAGTCCGCACACTTCCTAGCGATCAAAGAAACAGATAAGATGGATAAGTTGACTCGCATCTACATTAAGGAAGTAGTTTCTCGGCACGGAGTGCCAACGTCCATCATCTCAGACAGAGATGCTGGTTTCACGTCCAACTTTTGGCAGTCACTTCAGAAAGCGTTGGGTACACGCTTAGATATGAGCACAGCTTATCACCCTCAGACGGATGGTCAAAGTGAAAGGACCATTCAGACCTTGGAAGACATGCTTAGGGCATGTGTGGTAGATTTCGGTAACAGTTGGGAAATCCATCTGCCTTTAGTGGAATTTTCGTATAACAACAGTTACCATACGAGTATATCGGTAGCACCGTTTGAAGCATTATACGGTCACAAATGTAGATCACCGGTCTGTTGGGCAGAAGTCGGTGATAGTCAACTCACAGGTCCTGAGTTGATACTTGAGGCTACTGAAAAGATTATACAAATCAGAAACCGCATGGAAGCGGCATGAGATCGACAGACGGATGGTCAAAGTGAAAGGACCATTCAGACCTTGGAAGACATGCTTAGGGCATGTGTGGTAGATTTCGGTAACAGTTGGGAAATCCATCTGCCTTTAGTGGAATTTTCGTATAACAACAGTTACCATACGAGTATATCGGTAGCACCGTTTGAAGCATTATACGGTCGCAAATGTAGATCACCGGTCTGTTGGGCAGAAGTCGGTGATAGTCAACTCACAGGTCCTGAGTTGATACTTGAGGCTACTGAAAAGATTATACAAATCAGAAACCGCATGGAAGCGGCATGAGATCGACAGAAAATCTACGCTGATCAACGACGCAAACCGCTCGAATTCCAAGTAGGCGACCGCGTCCTACTGAAGGTGTCACCCTGGAAGGGTGTAATCCGTTTTGGGAAACGAGGCAAACTAAACCCACGGTACGTAGGCCCATTTGTGATCTTGAAACGTATGGGCTCGTAGCTTATCAATTAGACCTTCCTACCGAACTCAGTGGAGTTCACAACGTTTTTCACGTGTCAAATCTGAAGAAGTGTCTATCAGATGAGACCCTAGTCATTCTATTGGATGAGATTCAAGTGGATGAACAACTGCACTTTGTGGAACAACCTATCGAGATCATGGATCGTGAGATCAAGACTCGAAGGCACAGCAAGATACCGATCGTCAAGGTTCTTTGGGATTCTAAGCGTGGACCGGAGTTCACTTGGGAAAGAGAGGACCAAATGAAAAGCAAATACCCACACCTTTTTGCAGCTGGGCAGCAAGCTAACGTTACCACCAACTAAATTTTCGGGACGAAAATTCTTTCAACATGGGGATGATGTGACAGCCTGGGAATTTCTTGTACCATTGCTAACAAACTGAATCTTTGTGCGTTGCATTCTAAACCGCGTTTACTCAATTTTCGGGACAAAAATTCTTTCAACATGGGGATAATGTGACATCCCGGTTTTTCAGGTATTTTAAACGCACTACTTCACGGTTATTCATTCCTACGCTAATTTGATTCGGAGAATGAAATTACACGCTCGAAATAACTACGCTAACTTTGTGAACTTATCGAGTGAATTACGTGCTATGTGTTATTAGACGTTTATAAGTTTTGTGAGTTATTACATCATGTTTTGATTTCGTGATTATTAGTTTATATAAAAAATATATATTAAATAAATAGCCGAACCGAACCGAGTCGCGAGACGTGTCGACCTCACTTCCTTGTGGCCCAAGTAACTAGCCTAAACTTGAGGCCCAAGTTGCCCATCCAAGCCCCCTTGTGTGGCCGCAAGCCCACCTCACCCTTTCTCCTTTTCTTTTTTTCCCTTGTTTGTATAAATAGGCATGCATGGGTTATGTTTTCAAAAGAAAAAAAAACACACACACAAACCCTAGCTCTAAGAGCCGACGGCAGCCCTCTTCCCACTCTTTCTCTCGATCGCGACCTCCTCCAAAACCCGAAGTGATTCCAATCTCGTTCCCGGTTCGTTAATCTTCGTTGTTAAAGGTTAGGGTTTTCTATTGTTTCGCAAATCACATTAGGTTTTATGAACTATTGATCATGCTTGTATGTAATGGTAGAATCATTGTTATGAAAGTGTTATGATGTTTAGTTCGATTAATTGTGCAAGTTTTGCGATTATGATGTTTAGTTGGATACAAGAATCATAGGCTGCGTTTTGTGATAAAAATCATATTATATGATTAGGGTTTGCATGAGTATGATATACATGATGATATGTGACTAATAAATCTGTTCTTAATCATTTATATTTAACGTCTCGATTGTTTAAGCGTGTTCTATTGCGATAAAAGTCGAAAACAGGATGCTGAATGGTGTTTACAGCCAACTTCAATTGGCTGTAACTTGGTTATTATTTACCGAAAATCGTATTTTCTGAAGCCTAAAACGTATATTTTTGAAAAATGCTTCTAATGGCGCTGGATTCATATTTTTCTGAGGTCGTTTGATATTTTTAAGTGGTCGTTTAAGTGCAGTAACTGAGCTGTGTAAATTCTGAAAATTTGTTAGTTTTTTATCGAGTCGGATCTCAAAATCTGTAGAGGGTTGGGTCACGAAATTTGTACAGCAACTGGAGATGGAAATTTCCGAGAAACTCCCACTGGAATTTTGTTAATTGGATGAACGATGATTTTTAAATAAATTCTCCGTGGACTGCAGTCAGAAAGAAACGAATCTAACTACAGCCTAGTATATAAATATTTATGGATAATTGGTAAAGTGTTAGGACTTGAAAAATTTACATAAAATTCTACAGTTTAGTTGACACCTTCTGTAAAAAATTGGAATTTTGAAACGTTGGAACTATTTTATAAAATCCTCGAAAACAGCCTAGTTATGAGCATACAAGCTGAAACTTGATAACTTGCGAATGTGTGTACCAAAGTGTTGTATGAGTTGATTTGTGTTCATGATAAGTTGGTTTGATCACTATGTTGGCATGATAATACTTGCATGCATGATTGTGTTGTTGAATTTGTTATTGTGTGTGCCGCATTGTGTGTTAGTTATGTTTTGGGTTTGTATCAGTGTGTTCACACACTAACTTTAAATCGATTGACTTGTTAGGACGCAATTAGCGGTCCCATCATTTGCTACTTCTGTGTTACACTAACCGAGCAATTAAAGGTGAGTTCACGGCCCCTAATTTTATCCGGTTTTAAACAACAGGGGGAGAAATATGTATACACTCTACAACTCTATCTCTTTACGTTATACGAAATTAACGTCGTTAAACTATTCGGTAACTAAGTTAATGTTATTGTACGTTATGGTCACTAAGCAGCTATATCAAGGAAGTCCTCGACAAACTCTCGGATCGTTAGTATTGGGATAGATAGCGGGGAAATTATAAGTAGTACTACTGGGCCCGACAAACCCCACCCGAGCTAGTCGCGCTAGCCGACCGGGTATGGTCAACGGGTGAATAATTTAGCCTAATTTTCGCCATGGTCAGTGATAGGCCTAGCAACACGGAGGCACAACAGTCAGCTTCGATCGCGAACACTTATGTGACATAACTTTAGGCTCGCTACCTACATGTTAACATTTGAACTTAATTACGAACCAACAACGATATTATTTCGGGTTAGGAATAATGGAACGAACCAACAATATTATTCCAGGTTAGGAATAATGGAACCAACAACGATATTATTCCGGGTTAGGAATAATGGAACCAACATCATTATTATTCCGGGTTAGGAATAATGGAACTCTATCGTTATCCCGAGTTAGGGATAACGGGGGAAAACGAACTTTTAACCGAACTAACGAACTTATAAAAACCTGTGAACTCACTCTTCTTTGATGTTGACACTTGTTTCTTTACATGTTTCTCAGGACGCTAGGAGCTCTAGGTGTACTCACTTGCATTGATCAAGACATCTTTTTTATCGAGTCTCATTTACGAATATTGTTTGGGTTTTTCTTTAGTTTTGGCGTTTGTGTTGGCGCCCGTTCCTTTACTTTACTTTAATGCTTCCGCTCAACTTTAAAACTAATACTTCCGCTAAACATTGAAACCAAACTAAGACAATTTAAAAATAACTATGAATGGTTAAACAAATAATTTTGGAAAACGTATAAACAAATCATATAGAGTCGTTCGATGTTACTAGTGTCTCGGATTCTGGTTTGTTCACACGCCTCGTGGTAAAACTCTGCAAGTGGAAATTGAGGGTGTGACAACATAGCAGGCAAAAGACCAATCATTCCGTTCCCCAGATTCCCTAATAACCGAATACAAACCAGCCTTATGATTATTCCTGAGCTGATTACGTGTCTTCACACCACTTTGGACATCTCCTATGATATTCTGCTGAGGATGAGTATTATGAATTCGAGTTTCAAGAACATCAGGAACTCAAGAATTTATACTCAAATTGTTGATATTCAGATCAACAGCTCATTCGTTTGCTGGATTTGATGAAGATGTAGACGCATGACCTTCAGTAGTCCCTAAATTCTGAATATTTGATGTGACATATGAAATTCCAGGAACCGGAGCAGAAGTAGCTTCATTTGCATCATGGAACTCATCATCTTCTGACGAAATATTGTAATCAGCAGCATCTTCGAATTCCTCATTCTGAACAAGATTGTTAACCGAAGTAGACACTTGAGGGTTAACAATAATTGGTGACGAGTCAACTGCAGTATCACTTTCCAGTATCATTTGAGCTTTTGCAGAAGCATCATCAAAAGTTGGCAGATTAAAGGAGTTAAACAGCCCATCATAATCAAACATCCAAGGAGCACCCGGAGCTCTTACTGATTCAGTGTATCTTTGAACCTTGACTTCACCCCATTCTTCAATCTTCTTTGTTGATAAATTCCACACTCTGAAATTAGGAGTAGCATATCCAAGAAAGAAACCTTCGATAGCTTTCGGACCAAATTTACCATGTGGATCAATCATAGTGCATGGAGCTCCAAAAGGTTATAAGAAAGAAACATACGGTATCCTTTTATGTAACAACTCGAAACATGTTTTCCCGTGCCTCTTCACCATAAGAATTCTATTCATCGTATAACATGCAGTAGCAACAACTTCTCCCCAAAATTGAACAGGAAGTTCTGATTCTACTAGCATAGTTCTTGCTGTTTCAATTAGAGTTCTATTTTTCCTCTCAGCAACACCGTTTTGTTGTGGAGTGTATCGAGAACTGTATTCATGCAGAATGCCTTTAGAAGAACAGAACTCATCCATAACTTGATTCTTGAATTCGGTGTCGTTGTCCCTTCCGATTCTCCTTATCTTCAAATTGTACAAATTTTCAAGCAGAGTTAGGAGATTGTTGAGGATTTCAAGAACTTCACTCTTGGGTGCACACATGTTTACCCATGAAAATCTTGAGTAGTCATCAGTAACTACTAAACAATAAGAATCACCAAATGTAGTCTTGTGTTTCATAGGTCCAAAGAGGTCCATAGGAAGACGTTCCAGAGGCATATTCATCGTGTTAATCTTCTTCACAGGATTGTAGGTCCACTTGGAGGATCAAGATTAACCTACTTCCCTGTTTATACAATACAAATACAAGTGCGGAATCCTCGTAAGTATTCAAACCAAAACAAAGTAAGAACACATGATGAGATTTTCTCGTTTGCTTTCCTTTTGGCATGATAGACAGACGTCTTGTAGATGAAAGTTTTTCCTTGGTACACCATTCACAAGATTATTTTTCACCAAATAGTTCATTTTTCTCAAGTGAATGTGTCCCATTCGTCTGTGCCAAGAGATTGATTCCTTTTCGGTGGCTTTTGAGATAAAACATGTAACTTGTGTAGATGTGGTAATAGCTTGGCTCATGTCAAGAATATACAAGTCATTAATTCTTGGAGCCGACAGGAGGATCCATTGTTTGGGAATCTTGAAACCAGGTTTCTTCACATAACATCCGGCATCATCAAAATGAACCGTGAACTTTTTGTCGCTGATTTGAGAAATGCTAAGAAGATTGTGATCAATTTGTCGAACATAATTGATCTTATCAAAGCTAACCACACCATTGGATACCATTCCTTCTCTAGTGATGTATCCGCCTTTGTCTCCAGCAAAAGCAACATAGCCTCCTTTAATGTTTTTTACATCATAAAGGAGCCTTAAGTCGCCTGTCATGTGCCTCGATGCTCCACTGTCAACAATCCAATGACTATTCACAGTTCCTCCTGGAACACCTTGCACATTTCTAAAAGCCGATCAGTTTGAGATGGGGACCCAAGCCTTAGTGGTTTTGGGTCGACCCTTATCATCAAGAAATGTGATTTCTATTTCTTGATGATTTGGAAATTTTGAGCCTCCTCTTGAACCATCACTGGTCTTAGGTTTCCAAGATTTTTGAAATTTACCAGAATGACTATTATTTACATTTTTAACACCTTCTAGTTTTATTAAGTTTGAAGAACTTGGTTTCCTTTCTGAAGAATCCGGTTTTAACCCTTTTTCAATTATTTTTACTTGTTTACGTCTCTGTTTTTCTTCTTGTTCTGTAACAATACGTTTATCTTGTTTTGGAGAAACAGATTGACGTTGGCAAGTTGGTTCATGAGGAGCTTTCTCAACAAATATCGGTTTTGCTGGGTTTGAACAATTATTGATTATGTGGCCAAATTCTCCACATTTAAAACAAATTCTCCTCTCAACAAACTTAGGAGATCCTATTCTGTGACCTGATGTTGAACTTGTGGGTCTTGAGGTACTTGGTTCATTTTCACACCCATTTGTATGTTGAATGTAATTGTTTTCACTGTTATGCTTTAAAATCTTGACTTTGTTTACAAAATCTATATTAGCCATGCCTTAAAAAGTCTCGACTTTATCAGTACCAGTAGAACTCACAAATTTAACATTCTTAAACTTCTTTTTGTAGCGAGTGCCTTTTGCTTCAACCTTCGGTTGTGGTACCTTATGCTTTTCAACTCGCTTTTCTCGGTGTTTTTCTTTTGAACTTAATAATGGTTGTGACTTGATTGTGTTTTTCTTCTCCAAAAATTTGGTTGTTGAGTTTTCAAAAACTTGATCAATAGAGATTGGATTTACATTTTTGATCGGAAAGTCTTTGTTAGAATATATTTTCTTGTCTCCAACCAAGGTATACAACACACTATCATTTTCATCTATATACACATTTGTCTTGACAGATTTCATAGGATCATTCTCTTGATTTTCAACAGTTTTCACATTGGGAATAGCAGACATTTCTATCCCTTTTTCCTCATCAATAAATTGATCCTGCTCATTTTTCTCGGACTCATCATCTGACGAATCATCATCCTCTGTTGTAGAGGGGTTCTGATCAACAACTGATGATGAATTTTCTGGTTTTCTTGATTCAACTGAGGAATCGTTTAGCTTGACCCTAATCCTGCTGCAAATTCTTCAGGATTAATAGGTACCGAGGGTTCAAAGCATGGCATTTCCTCTTCATCAGGAAATTTGGTATAGTTGTGTTTCAACGGACGTGGACACGACTTATACCCAATGCATTGAACATCTCCTTTTAGTTTTTGAACGTCAATGATATGATCAAGCACATATCAGGAGTTAGAATAACTTTCCAATTTTAGCTTGATCGCATCATGTTCGCATTTAGCGATGGCTAACTCTTTCTTTGTTTCCTCAAGGAGATTAATGTAGTTATTAATTCTTGTTTGTTTGTTCAAAACTGTCTTTGTTAATTCAGAAATGCTTTTCTTAAGGGTTTCTTTTACAGATTTGAATTCTTTTTCATTTCGAGTTAAATCCAAGTTAGCCTCTTTGCATTTTGACAGTTCAACAACTAGGTTTTGATTGTGACTGTTTATTGTTTCAAATTTTGTTTTAATTATGCACAGTCACTACAAATTTTAGGAGATTCGAAGTTTACCTGACTTGTCGAACCGGGAACATTCGCCATGAAGGCAGGATGATGAGGAAAGGTTGCACTATTTGTAAAGAATTTTTATGTTTCCTTCGATGCAGCTTCTTCCTTTATCATCAAACCAGCCTTTTTACTTCTCAGCTTTTCTGCTTATTTCAGCAACTTTCTGACCTCATCATCACTTCCTTCCCTGATATCTGCATCAGATCCATAACCACCTGAACACCAGCAATCTTCATCAGAACTACCATTATATCCCGAACTATCATCCTCAGAATTGTCTATGCTGTGAACATGTTTGATTCGACTGATAATCTTGGCATAACATGTAGGTCCTCCTTGATTCTCGTTTCCTAATTGTACTAACCAATCGCATCCTTCATCTGCCTGAACTACTAAAGCTCTGTTTGTGTTGTTTGAAGGTCCTGACTGGTTGGTATTGTTGGGGTTGTTAATAGCTACTATCCTTCGATCATGGTTAACTTGAGCTATGTTCGTTGGTTGTGATTGATTTCGGAAGCGGTTGTGATTTCCTTGTTTGTTGGGTCTCGTACACTCACGCTTGAATTGACCTCTCTCACCACAGTTGAAGCAAGTAACAACATTTTTATCAAAACCATATTTTGTATCTTTATTGCTTTCCAAACTTGTTCTTCCTGTTCTGCTCATAAAATCCTTAGCTCTTCTCACCGCACTTGCAAACGCCCACTTGATATCCATTAGCTCCATCTCATCTCTGTCTATTTGTTGGTAGTCTTCATTAGTCAAATTGATGTTTCCAATTTGACTAGCGACTAATCTGCAATAAGCACTAACCATGGTATTTAGAAGTTCCATATATTCCTGAGCAACATCTACGCTGACCTTGGAAAGATGTGATGTTTCAAGTCTGACTGTATTGGGATTTGCAGGTTGAATGTTGTTTCCATAGAAAGCTCGTTGAGAAGCTTGCCGTGGAACTTGAGGTGCAAAATCTCGTGGTTGTGGGAGAAAGGCTTTCGGATTAAATACTAGTCCATAGGCTTGAGTACTTGAGCTTGCAGACTGATTTGTTTGAACAGGTTGTGGTAGAAAGGGATTCACGTTTGACACAAACGCAGGTTGAAGTTTTGGTTGCTGATTTGCACTTATACCTGTATTAATACCTCCAAAGTACATCTTAGGGTTTTGTGGAATAGTAATTCTTTATGCCTTTTGAAGTTCTTTTTCATTTTTGTTCTCCAATTTCTGCACAAATTCATAAATACTGATTGAATCCAAAACACCTGTATGTTTTAATAAGTCAATAAATTGACCCCATTTTGGCGGTAATGCGTCAGCAAAGCGCATCGCGATTTCTTGTGGAGATGCTAACACTTTGTACGAGTACATTTCGCTGAGCAGATGGTAGAAACGTGTTGTCATATCATTCAGAGTTTCATTTTCCATGAACATGAAACTTTCAAACTCCTTCTTTAGCAGATCATGCCGCATTTTTCTGGTTGCAGCATTACCCTCTCCTCTTGCTTCCAGGGTATCCCACATATTTTTGGTGGTCGTACAGTATACAAACTGATGGTAAATATATTTATGGATTGCTTGTGTTAGGATAGTAGACGCCTTTTTCTATAGATCGTAAGCCTTTTTATCGCCTTCATCTAGATTGGCTAAGGAGGTTGGATTTGAACCCGCCTCTTCGAGAGATTCTTTATAGGGTGTAGTAAAAGATGTCCATATTCTGTGTTCTGTCCGAGAACATATGTGTGGAAACGACTTTTCCATGACGGATAATCGTCCATATGGATCAGTTTAGGTGGACGGTTATTACTCCTGGTTTCACTCTCGCTCATAAGAAGAGTCTGAATGCTCTGGTTCTGGTTTGCGACACACGCCCATTGATTTGTGGTAATCATGGCTATATGTTGAGGCATCAATGATTTAACCCATGAGGTTGCGGAGCTCTGTGAAGAGTCTTGATTTGTGCTTGAACTACTACTCCAATCCCACGGATTAGTACTCATTATATTTTTCTTGATTATGAAAATTAAAAGGTTTAAAGCTCAATTTTTGAAAATAACAGCCTCCTTTTTAAAAATCACAAAGTTTGAAAAACTAAAACACGAAAAAACAGATTAAGTTGTTCTTCGTACGAATCAATGCTTCGTACGAGTGGTTGTCCTTCGTACGAACCAGATGTTTCGTACGGGGGACACTCTTTCGTGCAAACGACTTAGTCTTTCGTGCGAACCAAATTCTTCGTGCGGATGACTGATCTTTCGCACGAACAGTCTAGTTCTTTGTGCGGATTGGTTATTCGCACAGATGTTTTTCGCAGAGGAATCTTTTTGTAGGGCTGGTTGGTGAAAAATTTCCTTTTCTAGCACATACTGGTTTTCGAAAGTGGTCTGTTGTCTACACAATTTTGGTTAAAAAGACAAGCATTCCATATCAGTTTTTTCAGTTTCAACAGTCAAGTCCAGAATGTCAGAGATTTGGTTAACCCTACAACAATATTCCGGTGAGTTTTTCCGGTGAGTTTCTCATGCAAATGTGTTCAACTTGAACAGACGAAAATTTTAAGAAAAACCAGATTTAACATGTCTCCATGTGTTCTAACAAGGTTTTAATGAAAATTTTCTGGGTACACCAAGTTTTAACTAAGTTTTAAGTTTGTTATCTTTTAAAAACTTAAGTTTCCTGCTGAAAGTTCAAGAACACTTCAAGAAACCCTCAAAACTAGCTCAGACACAACACTAAGATTGGTTTTAAAACAAGGAAGAGAGCCAAAGCTCTCTGATACCACTTGTAGGTCCACTTAGAGGATCAAGATTAACCTACTTCCCTATTTATACAACACAAATACGAGTGCAGAATCCTTGTAAGTATGCAAACCAAAACAAAGTAAGAACATAGGATAACCAAAGATTCAAATCTTGATTAACTAAAGAGAACTAGTACAAACATATACAAACAATGTTCATACAGACTCATGCAACACACTATGTGCTCTTGCGTCTCTCTCTAGTATAGCTCTAGTCTCTCTAGTCACTCACTAGCTCACTCACTTGTCTCTCTATATACTGAGAAGTGCATGCCTGCTTATATAGTGTCCACACTCAGAAACTGTACGAAGTATGTTGCTGGTTATACAAAACACCAAAAGACACGAAAGACATTCTCCAAAGATACTCGTACGAACAAGATGGCTCGTACGAATATAAACTTGTTCGTACGAAACAAGTAGGATGCTTGTTTAGATGTACTTATTCGTACGAATGGTAGGTGGCTCGTACGAGCAACATTTTGCTCATACGAAGCATTCCCACTCGCACATAGAAGTCTTTTTCGAAGATTGTGTCACAAACATAACGTACACAAGACTCAACAGCATGCACACATGCAACTGTTTTACGCAGACAAGCTAATCGTCGTAGTAAACCAAGATAGGAGGATATCTTGATTTGGTCAACACGACCAAACTATACAGACACAGTAAACAAAGACCGTAAAATTACTGACGTAACTAAGAACAAGCGACAGACACAAAAGTGTATCAAAAATATTAAATAACTCGCATGTATGTTTGCTCTTGCCCGCGTCCATAAATAACAGAAAGCCTTGATGCCACCCAAGATTTTTGAGAAGGAAGTTTATTTACCGTTGAAGATGAGGGGGATATTGATGGGCATATGAATCACATTCTAATGCCTCATTATAAAGTTTTTGAATGATTAACCTTAATATAGGAAGGGTATCTAAATAGCTAGAGATAATTATTAGTATTTAAATAGATAGAAATATTTATCAGTTTGAAATAATATGTTTATCTAGTTATTCCTAAACTAACAATTTAAATGGTAAATAGTTCTAATTCATGATTGGTCCTTATATATTATTAGTTTTAATTCCTAACTAGTTTTTAGGACCCGTGCGTTGCACGAGACTGTGAAACCAAACAAAAAATAGACGTAAAAATATTTAAACCAGACACGTGTGTTGCCAAATATTAACTCGTCAAATTTAAACCCACACGTAAAACATTATCATAGTAAAGAAAGCAATAACAAAACTCACCAAAAAGGAGGTTATGTAATGAATGTTTATAAAAGAAAATTTTGAAAAATAAGTGTAGCTTGTGCAGTGAGTGAAAGTACTATAAGCATACAAGTTTATATAAAGTTAAATAGTAAAGTTGAATAGTGAAAAGAAACTCACAATAAAATATTTATAAATTAATATAGGGGTAATTGTTCTTTATATATTATATATACATTATGATATGTTATTATTTTATTATATGTATATTATTTTATATTAGTTTTAGTGTTATATCATGTGATATGACACGTAATTAATAACATGCTTACGTTTATTAACATTTTGATGTGATTATTTTGTGATTGATACCGATATATGGTTACAATTTATTTAAATTACGACATACTTTTGCATTGTTACATTATGATTTTTAGAGCCGACTCGCAACTATAACAAATCGAACACATGTAGATAATATTTTAGTTAATGTTACGATCTTTTTCTATTTTCTTAATCCTTTGTCATAGTATGTGATATCAATTAAACTCTCACCGCATCCCCGCCTTAATCTCACTTAAATTAAAGTTTGCATGGTCTATATTACTCTTTCATTATATCATGTAACAAACTTAAATTTATTTTTTATATAACCTATTATTATATTTAAAGCTAACATTTAACTATATACATGTTTACCTAACTGTGTTGTTTGCTTATTTTTATTGTCGTTTAAATGAAAGCCTAAATGGTCTAGTATTAATCCATTGATCTACCAGATACAAATATATCCTTGCCTACATCCTCCTACGACCCCGCCGCGAAGCGCGAGCTCAAATATTAGTTTTGTTAATTGATTAATTAAGCATTAGAGTTGATATTGGTTTGGGATGACTTGTTTCCAAGTAATTGTTTTAGTATAAATAGATGGGTTAGGTTATGTAATATTTTGATTGTTTTTGTTTTGGTTCGATAGTAATAAAGAAGAAGAGTTATGAGAGTTGATCACAAAATCTCTATGTTCTGCGGTCCTTGTCTTGAACTAAAAAACAAACAATAAGCAACCAAAGGTTTTATTATTTAGTTTATTGTTTTTTTAATCATTTTTGTAAGGAAGCTACTCTTTTGAAACATACAACCGAATGAGTGAGACGAAAAGAGATTGTAAAAGATATAACAACCACTAACTGTGACAAGTATTTAAAAAGTAAATTTTCATTTCATTGCTAACGGTTAAAGTAAATGATTTGGAAAAAAAAGTACAACAAGGTAACATAACGTCTAAACTACTAAACATGAATTAAAGTTTGGCTCATTTCTAGTCCTTCCTACTAGATTCTTTTCAACGCTTCGTGATCACAATCCTGCAATATATATTAAAGTAACATGTCAACACATAAAGCATTGGTGAACATACAAGTTTGGCTACTATCATAAGTATAAATTTTTTTGATGAAATCCACATGGCAATAACATATACTAAGGCATAACATAACATGAATTAGCATGCATCACATACGTGTCAACCCAAAGATTCCACTAGCGTAATCTTGTCATCGCAATGACAAGACTGTTTTGTATGTATAACTTAACATGACCACAATAATACGGGTGGTATGCTACTCCAATAGTGCTATACATGTTATGGGAGACTTGTACGAAGTTGATGACAAAGTATAGTCCAAGAATAGCTTCTAGCATGCAGGTAATTCTAAAGTATAAACGTACAAAGCATGTATATTGGATTCTATTGTATGAATAAATTATTTGAGTATATGTGTTTGTGTGAGTTTTAATATGATAAATATATTGAACCAAAAAGTGTAAAAACAAAAAGGGGGTCATGTATACTCATGGTTTGCATAGAGTTTCCACGAAAGTGAGTCGGACGAGTTCTTGAGTATTGAAACACTGAAGTTACCCTAAGAGGGACACGAAGGTGTGTGAGTTGTGGTTTTTGTTTAACGGATTGGATTAGGATTATAAAGAAATATCATAAACAATTATAAAATAAAGAACCATGAAAATGGTCTTGCAAGGAGGTAGGATGAATTTTATCTATTTAACCTCATTATATGATTCACTAAAGCACAAAAACCATCAACTTTGTTGATGATTTCGGTTGGTCATGAATATGAACTAAAAATAAAAAGTACATAAACTACTAAATCTTAAACAACCTAGAGAGCAAGTTAGATGCGTGCATCCCAAACATGGAAAGTGTTTGAGGACGTGTTGTAGCCTT
The DNA here is from genome assembly GCA_947069175.1 of Scalesia atractyloides. NCBI lineage: Eukaryota > Viridiplantae > Streptophyta > Magnoliopsida > Asterales > Asteraceae > Scalesia > Scalesia atractyloides. The sequence continues at coordinate 59,213,204 of CAMTDV010000003.1, read as the reverse complement.
GTCGCTTTAATAGAAATTGTTTTGAGACTTAGTGTATGAATCTAAGCTAAAAGTATGAACAAGTGAGGTAGTGGAACAAGTTTGGAGAGCCAAGGCTTCCATGGTTCACACATTTACCAAAACACAAGTCTTTCAACATTGAAGGTTGAAAGTTTCGATGGTTCAAACACTTTTGAAGTCACTTGGGACTTTTTGGGCATAATTTTATGAAGGTTTTGATCCTTGTTTCCTGTGGAAATCAATCACAACACAAACCCACAACCATAAGCTTAGTTGGGAGCATGGCAGGTACAAGGTTCTACTAAGTTTCAAGTAAAATATACATGAAATAAAAAGATACATCAAAGCAGAATTTTTATACTACTTTGGACCTCAAATGTGGTGAGGTTCCACCTTAGTTTGCCATGGCAAACTTGTGGAAATCTTCCTATAGGTTGTCCAAGTAGTTTGAAAGAAGAAGAAATGTGAAGAAAAGTGAGCGAAAACTCACTTAGAACACTTGAATGTTTTTGTCTTGCTTTGAGATATTTGAGAGGATTAAAGAACTTGAGAGAAGATTAGGTGTGTGGAAAGTGTTTAGAAGATGGTGGAGGCTTGTATTTATAAGTGGGCATTAGAGTTTGGGAGTTAATGAAGGGGGAAGGTGATTGGAGAAGAAAGGTGGGTGGAAAAGGTGAAATATGATTGGCTAAAGAAGGATGGAAGGTGATTGGAGAAGAAAGGATGTGAAGAAATCTGATTGGATAAAGAATGGTGGAAGGTGATTGAAGGAGGAAGGAGGTGGAAAAGCTTTTGGTTTTGCTCACTTTTAGTCCCTGCACTTTGTAACTAGGTTATTTTATGTCGGTTTCTTGTATGTTAACTTATTTTTAGGTATCTAAAGTGTATTTTATGTCTCAGTTTTGCATATAAACACGTATTTAAAGATTGATTGTGTATGTAACACAAATATGAAAGGTAACACACATGAAAATTTAAGTGAATTCCCATTATGATCAAAGTCTCGAGATTGAAACGAAATACGAATTACAATGTTTCTAAAAATAGAAATGCGAATACAACTTTTAAAATAAGGGAAAAGTACAAAAATACGGAGCGTTACACCTAACTGTGTTGTTTGCTTATTTTTATTATCGTTTAAATGAAAGCCTAAATGGTCTAGTATTAATCCACTGATCTACCAGATAACAAATATATCATTGCCTACATCCTCCTACGACCCCGCCGTGAAGCGAGCTCAAATACTAGTTTTATTAATTGATTAATTAAGCATTATAGTTGATATTGGTTTAGGATGGCTTGTTTTCCATGTAATTGTTTTAGTATAAATAGATGGGTTAGGTTATGTAATATTTTGGTTGTTTTTGTTTTGGTTTGATAGTAATAAAGAAGAAAAGTCATGATCTAGTTGATCACAAAATCTCTATGTTCTACAGTCCTTGTCAAGACTAAAAAACAAACAATAAGAAACAAAGGTTTTATTATTTGGTTTATTATTTTTTTAATCATTTCTGTAAGGAAGCTACTAATTTGAAACATACAACTGAAGAACAACCAGTGTCATTTCAGTGCGGCTTTTAGCAATCAATCAAAGTGAATAGGTGAAAAAGATGGTAGACGAACCAACCTTTGATACAGGAATTGCTCACTTATGAGAAAACAACAATATCTCGTTTCAAGTTCCACGCTTGACATCAACGAACTACAATACGTGGACTATCTTGATGGAGTCGGTATTGGATGCTCAAGGACTTTGGGAGGTGATTGATCTGATACCGGGTGATGTCGTGGACGAGTAGAAAAATAAACTTGCTAAGGCGGTTCTTTTTCAGGCGCTACCAGAAGACACACTCCTTCAAGGTGCTATAAACCAAGAGCGAAAAAAATACAAGGGAGGCTTCATGAGTAAAATCTATTGGCGCTGATAGGGTTTAAAAGGGTTTGATTGGCGGCATTAAAGAGAGAATCCGAACACTTTAGAATGAAAAAAGATAGATTCTATAGAAAACTTTGCTGAAAAGATTAGCGGATTTGTTTCAAGATTTAATAGTTTAGGGTCTAGTCTTGATGGTGAACTGATAGCTCGAAAGTTGTTAGATTATGTACCAAAGAAGTATCTTCAAATTGTTGCTTCTATTAAGTAGTACTTGGATCTCTTGAGAATGCCATTTGAAGAAGCAATAAGTAGGTTGAAGGCCTTTGAGGAACGAATCAGAAAGCAAGACGAGACGGGTGATAATGATCAAAGTAAGTTATTGTTAAATAACTGATGGTAAAAGTTATGCCACCGGTGGACAAGACTTTAAAACCGATAGTCAAGAGAAGGAGAAAGAGGGTGGTTGTAAGTGGGTGGTCTAGTCAAAGTTATCGCGGACGAGGTCGAGGATGCTCCGAAAGGGATAAAAGGTTTATCGTATGTTATAATTGTCATGAAAATGGTCATTATGCATGTGAGTGTCCTAAGGAGTCAAATGAAGTAGCAAACTTGGCTGAAGAGCATCATCAGTCATTATTTTGAAGAATAACGTATCCATATCAAGATTAAGATGGTAAAAAAAGGATTGATCTTGATATAGGAAGGTGTAAATATGTAGAGATAATTATTAGTTTTAAGTAATATGTTTATCTAGTAATTTTATTAATTGGTTAATTAAGTATTAGAGTGGTACTGGTTTAGGATAGCATGTTTTCCAAGTAATTAGTTTAGTATAAATAGATAGGTTAGGTTATGTAATTATTTGAATGTTTTGCTTGGTTAATATGTAAAAGAGTCGTGAGAAGTTCCCACAAAATCGTTGCGTTGCTGCATTGTTTATCCAGTTGATTCCAACAATTTTTCTGCGAGTACTTGTTACACATTATTTAACAGGTTTGCGTGTGTCGTGTATATCTGTATTTGGTCTTATATGGTTAAAATTTAACCGAGACTCGATCTCTAGTTCAACTCAAAAACATACTTTAATCATAGAATGACAAAACTATATTTCTAATAGTTATATAATTATAATAATTTTGAAATTCTAACTCCAATATACAATTTATAAAGGGTATGCGTTGAGTAAAAAAGAAACCAAAAATATGGAAAATCAAACTCGATGACCAGACCATCAAAGGAAGGGTCCGTCTCAAGAGGTTCAGCAGGTCGGGTTGGCAATCGTTCTCGGGTTAGGGATTAGGGGTGCAAACAAGCTGAGCTCAACTCGAAAAAAAAGTTTGAAACAAGCCAAGCTTAAGTGAGCTTGAACCCGAGCCTAAAACAAGATTGCTTATTAAACGAGTCTGAGCCCAAGCTTCACTTATCGAGCTCGAGCCGGCTCACGAGCCTAAACGAGCCCGCTATCTATATAAATTTAATCAATATTTTAAATATATATTCAATAATAATAATTACTATTTATAAAATTATAAGAAGTAACTAAAATATATATAAATAATAATTATAATTAATATAAATTAATTAATAAATAACAAACGAGCCAAGCTCGAGGTTAAAAAACTACCTACGAGCCAGGCTCGAGCTATAGAATCAAAGTTTGAGCCGAACTTTCATAAGTTAAACAAGCTTGAGCCCGAGTCTAGTCGAGCTAGGTCTTGCAGCCCTCTAATACAGACTGAAATGCAATTTTGGGGATGCAACAATTACGGTCGACTCCTCTAGTTCCCATCCCGATGTTGGGCCTACGTCAATGAACTCCATATGCATTTTGGGTTACAAGACGTGTACCTTTTCTAACAGCCTAAACTGCAGGATGCATCAGTGTAAACTAACTAAAAGTTTAACATGCAAAAAAAGATTGCAGAATGTTAGTAGCCTCATGAACTTGCAGAGGAACGGATACATACATGACAATTACCCATAATGAACGGGTATTGAACAAGTTCTTACAACCAATAATGACACTGAATTTTGTCTGGCTCATTGCCATCTCTATTCGCAGGGCTCAAAAACCCAACTACAGAACGGGTACATACCTGACAATTACCCGACAGGTAATGAACGGGTATTGGACAAGATCTTACCACCAACAATGACACTGAATTTTGTCTGGCTCATTGCCATCCCTGTCCAAAGGGCTCAAAAACCCAACTACAGAACGGGTACATACCTGACAATTACCTGACAGATAATGAACGGGTGTTGGACAAGATCTAACAACCAACAATGACACTAAATTTAGCCTGCCTCATAGCCATCCCTACCCACGGGGCTCAAAAACCGAACTACAGATGGTCTTATGAGTTGGTTCTACACCCAAAACTTTTTTTTAGCCTACAACATTTCCCAATTCACCCATGCTTTAGAGCATTCACATCCATTCTATCATATTTTTACCCTATATTATAATAGAAAACACTATATTTTTTCTCTTCTTTTCAATTAAAAATAATATATTTTTATATTTTTATAATTACATTTTTATCTTCTTCCCTTATAACCACTTTCAAAATATATTAAAAAATTACAGAGATGAACAGTGTCTACTCAAATATACAGATAAATAGTAACATTTTCTTTTTTCTTCACTCACAACCACTTTTTATTCTCTCTTTATATTATAAAAACTTCGCTCAAACAATTTGATGGAACGGATGTGAATGCTCAAATAGTATATTATAAAAACTAAACACAAGATTCTTCTGAAAAATGGTTTAACATCAAAGATCAACAGACATCTCACAACAAGATCCAATAGCATCTAAAGTAACATCTGAACAAATTAAATGAAAAGATGTTTAACAACAAACTCAAATAGTTTTCAATACATTCGGCGCCCAACAAATGGGATCTGTAACTCAGATCAAAACAATACCAAATATAACAATAATAATAATAATCCACCACATCAAACCAAATCAAAACGTCACAACCCTACATCTAATTGTTCCTAAACTGAAACAAATTAACAAAAAGATTGCAACTTTGGCTTGAAAATCAAGCAAATAAATAATAACTTCCGGTCACCTGTGAGCCGTCACCAAAGTCTCGACAAACTTCAACCCATCAAATCTCGGTGCAAATTTCTCCTTCTCGACCTTCATTTCCCCACCCTTCACCCCTCTCAGTTCCTGAAACCACAACAATAATTAGTTAATTACAGTTATCTTCCTAAAATTGTAAAAATTGGGGAAAATCTGATGCACCCGAACGGATAAAGAAGGATGAGAGGAGGAGAGCGCCGCCGTAGAGGCGGCAAGGACGGAGGCGGCGATGGCGGAAGAAGAAAGCTTCATCATGTTGCCGGCGAATGAGAAGAAATCCGACGACCGGCGCCGGATCTCGACAAATTCCGGGATGATGTTGGAGGGTTTGATGCAATGTATGTGGCCTTTTTATACATTAATAAATAAAAGATAAATTATGAATTAAACTCAATTTAATTGGGTCATTAGTTCCGCCTATGCGGCTACCCACCACGGTTGTTAGTATTTTAATGGGGAGTGGTACAAGTATTGATTCGTAACGTATAAAGGCATGTTGCTTCTAAGTTAAAGACCATTAGGGTTTCGATGGACAGAAGGGAGATGCCGTAAACGTACCAACTACTGTTTTTGTTGACTTTTTCTTTATGTGATCGGTTTAAATTATTTTATTTTATGGATTGTTGTTAAAGTTATCACATTTAGGGATTGAGCTTCGTTTTTATTCCTTCCAAGGCTCTTCACTATTAGGGAGGCCGGGACATTCGCGGGCAAGGTGCTCTTGGGTTTGAACCCAAGCCAGAGCACTGTTGTCATTCTTATGGGTAAGACGTGCGAATTCAGCTAGCCACAAGGACAACCCGTTTAACTTTTTGACTTGTTCGATAATTCTGATTGTTGCCAACAGTCCTTTGACCATTTAAAAGAAAAAAAAACAAATTTATACACTATAAGGTGTGTATGGGTCGGTTTTGACCAAAAACCATAATCTTAACCGTGAAGTCGGTTAATGGATAATCATAGCCATACCAATCGGTTATGGCGGTTATGGTTAATCAGTTTTGATGGTTATAGCGGTCGGTTAACCGTGAATTTACGTCTAGCTAAATATAACTCATTTTTTTTACCATGGAATAAATGGTTATTACACTTTTGTATATAGTAATGTATTATATCGTATTACAAAGTACTATATAATATTGATACCGATATTCAAACAAAACGATATGATAAAAACAATAAATTATAAAAACATTCAACTAAAACCGTATGATATAACTCATAAATTCTAACAAACGTCTAACAAAAAAACATCAAATATTAAAATTGGTGAAAAGTTCAAAATCCGACAAAGATTTTACTACTTGTTGCTTCGGTTCGGTTATGATGAGTATGGAAACATCGGTAACCATAACCGGCCCGCTACTTTCGGTTTTAAAAAAACAATTAACCGACTCATTGGTTTTTTATTTGGTTCGGATTTGTCGGTTAATTTGACTCTGATTCGGTTAATTCAATTTTTTGCAAACCCCTAAACTATATATTTAACTTCCACTCACCATTTAAATCATACCCACTCTTAAAACCCTTCATTATTTCAAAACTAAAACCCACTCCACTCTAACTCTAAAATGGATTTAAAAAAAAATTCCGAGGTGCCGGTATGAGCGAACTAGGAGCCGGTACTAGCAAAAGAGGCGTGTGTTCGAAAAACGAGGTGTCGGTTCAAGACGAGGTGGTGTTTTGGTGGTGAAACGTGTATGCCACAACCTTTCATGCAACATATTCCAACGCAACCCCTTCCACCGCCCTACATATTTGGGCAACAACCAAACTATTTTTTTTCACAACCAATGGTTCCATCGGTTCGGCTCGATTTCTACCAGTAAGCGATTGATGGAGAGAGTGAAACCTGAGCTTTAATGTGTCTAAATAAAGAGTTTTATGTGATTATATGCATTGAATAAGATAACTACGAGAAATCGTTGTCTTGCAGGCTAATCACTTAATTCGTGGGAGTGATGAAGATTAGAGATGATATGGAGCACCTGGGAATGACATTGTCAACTAACGGTACCGAGTGGGACTTGTTCGGGTGAGAAGGTAACTTGGAGTTGCAAGAAACAAGAAAGAATGAAGTCCGAGGGTGTTTGGTAATTAATTGAAAGTTATTTGGTGGCTTGAAAAGACAAGAAATATGAAGCAATAAAGTCTAGGGGCGAAATTGTTAATTTGAGAAAGTTGCAATGTGAGTATATGAGGAGCCAAGGAATACGCCGTAGCCTACCTTTTGCATATCGTAGGTTACAGTTGGTTATGTCAGTCAAAGAAGCATCAAGCAGGTGTGAACCGTAGCTTACGGTTCATCACTGTAGGTTATGGTCATGTTTAACAATTGGGACAACATCTCTGGACCGTAGCTTACGGTCCGTTGACGAAAAAAACACGCGCGTTCAGCTCTGGAGGTATATTAGGGTTTCTTTTGATTATCAATCATTATCTTCAATTCCAAGGACGACCAAGAGAGCATCTAGGGAAAAAAGTTGGGAACTTTTCACTCATCATCATCATCATCATCATCATCATGTTCTTCGCTAAATCCATCCTTGCAATCATGAACTCATTGATCTCTCAAGCTTTTGAAGACTATTTGTGCAAGATGAGCGGCTAGTTTTCTTATGGTTTCCTCCAGATGGAGGGTTTGTGTATGTTGGATACTTTTATGTGTTTTTGACAATTGTATGAACTCGGTGATCTAAGCATTCGATGCTTTTCACCTTTGATTTGATTAACTGATTGTAATCGGTTGCATATTATTAAACTTTAATCTTTAAGCAATCAATTCCCGAGAGTTCTAGTAATCGGGATATATCTGAGGTGGGATTAGGGTTAGTAATTGTGTTTGATATTCATTTGATAACCTTCCTTGTGTATTGACTGGAGTACTTAGTCTGTGAACATCACAATTGGCTAATTAGGTTAACACTTATGTCTATGTAAGTGTTTAGATCAAACACATAATTGAATCTATCTGCAAATCTAAAATTTGGAGGAACCATTGTTCTCCTATTGATAAGAATCCCAAATTTTAGTTTGTCTAATTTAGATAATCAATAAAATCCACAACCAAGTTTTCTTTTTCAGTAATAGATACTTGATACTTGACATTGCAACATTTTCCACAATCCTCCCCTGGTTCGATGTCCGACTTATCTTATCTACATAATTTAGTTGGTTTTTGCATGTTCTTCACGACAGTTATCACAATGGCGCCGTTGCCAGGGAGACGTGCGCATAGTGTTTCGTGTTAAGTTTGTAGGAAAATAAAAAAAAATTCAAAAATAGTTTCATTTTGTTTTGTTCAGAATTACACGAGGTTTCTTATGTTTGTGTTGTGCAGGTGATCTTGTACGTGCATGCATCATACTCGGAAATCTGGGAAGTCTTCGCCATTAGTTTTTGATCCAGAAATTGAGAGGACAGTTCGGCACACCCGAATGTTGCACTGCGAAAACAAAATTTTGCAATCACCAATACCAGCATCTAAATCGATGGAGAGCTCAAGTAATGTCGAGAACCAGCCAGTCACCCCATCTCAACAAACCCAGTTCTCACCGACATCTACTCAGCCTGCACCAAACACCAAATGCCACCAATGCCACCACCACCGTTTCCCAATCTTAATAGTCTCCCACCCTTTTCCAACCAAACATACTCTCAAACTTCCAACATTCAACATTCTTCACCATATGTGAGGATTGTCACGGACGACATTGTTATTTCGCCCACTCAAACTAGGCCCTCTAGCTCAGCTACTAACCTCCCTCCTCCAACTCAACCTACATATTACCAATCCTCACAGCAACAACAATAGTATTCTACTAGAACTTCAATCTTTGATCAACGGGATGGTACAATGGATTATGGGAGTGGGTACGAAGCATATGAGGGTTATGGGGGAAATCAGTATGATCGACAGATGATGGATTTGGGAATCCAATAAGGGTACAATACGGGATTTCAGTCGGCTAACGGAGCAATTTATGAAACACCGTGGAATCAACAGCCAATACATGCACCTGAGCCAGTAAATCGGCAACTGGTTAAGGCACGACCGGTCAACATACCAGCTCCACAGGTACCCCAACAAATGCCGATTCCACCAGCACAACAAAAAATCATGGTACAACAGATGCAAGCTCCGTAGAGACCGCTTCCAAGAAATATACATCCACCAATCAATCAACCTGAAGGTATTGCAAGAAGATATAATCGGGGACCAGTGAGGGGCGTTGAGAGTCACTTTAAACCAGCTATCGTCAATAATCCCTCACCGGTAGTGATCCCTAAATTATGAGGTCGATCGTTCGAGGTACAAGCCCAATCTATTCAAAGCTTGCCCAAGTATCATGGGTTAGCCACCAAAGAACCGTAGCTACGTATCACTGCTTATGATGCCCGCTGCAATACCATCGGGGCCCAAGGTTCACGCCTGATAATGTGAAATTGGTACTTTTCCAATTCACACTTGAAGATAAAGCACAACAATGGTTTCACTTGCTGCCATCTGCTTCGATATTTACATGGCCTAACATGCAGCAGTTATTCTTGGATGAGTTTTATACACCTCTGCGGATGAATAACGCTAGGAAAGACATCCAGAACTTTCAACACCATCCCAAAGAGCTTTTCCATGAAGCGTTTAATTGATTCAAGATGATGCTAAAGAATTGTCCGCATCATGGGATACAACTATGGGAGCTTCTTAATGCCTTCCATGAGGGTTTATCAAATGAAGACGCAAGGGGCTTAAGCTCGACATCGAATGGATCATTCGGTACAAATTACGAGCAGGTTGATTGGGAATATTTGGAGAGGAATGCGAGTACATCAAAACACAAAGCTCAGTCTTCAAGAAGCACTCAGCATTCAGTTGTGAGAGCGGTGTATAATGCAGCATCAGAAGTTAGTGGGCAGATACCCTTCTATGGGCATTGTGGAGATTTAGGGCACATTGCAGATCAGTGCCTTAGTATCATTGGTAGGGTTGAAGATGTGAATTATGTGCAAGGAGGTTGAGGCGGTGGCAATATGAATTCCAATACCTACCATTCGGGCCTCAGAAATCACCCGAACTTTAGCTACGGGAATGCAAATAACCAAAGCAATCCGGGTTTTCAAGGTAATAATCAGTCGGGTGGTCAACGGAACTTCAATCAGCCCCGCTTCCAGAACAATATTCAGGGGGGATATCAAAATAATCAGGGTGGATCAACGGATCCTCAAATATCTCCGGAAGTAACGAGATGATGGAAATGTTGAAGTCAATTTAGAAAGATATGCAAAAGCGCAATCATTTAGATGATGTGCGAGCACAGAAGGATGAGGTGCGAGACAAGGCCATTCAATCGTTAACTATGCAAATGGGCCAACTCGCAAGTAAGCTGAAGGAGTTGAAGTAGAGTAACGGACGACTGCCGAGCGATACAACAACAAATCCTGCTCGTCAGAAGAAGGGCAGCCAAGTCGGTCAGGTAAGTACTATCCGTAATGGTAAAGTTTATAATAGGGTCGACACTCCACCACAATTTGTTGAAGGTGTGGTGGAGGATTTAGCTGAGGATGGTGAGAGTGGTGATGAGTCGGAACCCAATGTTATTAAAAGTGATGATAAAACTAACTCCAATACCCGTACTATAATTGTTGAACCAACCAACGCTAAGGAGGGGGAACCAATTACACCTCCCTTTCCTGAAGTCTTGAAGAATCTGGGTAATAAAAGCATTATTAACAAACGGGGGCCTCAACCAGAGGAAATTTGGGAGGTATTTAAAAAAGTTAACATCAATTTACCCCTAATTGATGCAATCAAATAGGTTCTGGCTTATGCCAAATATCTGAAGGATATGTGCACTCAAAAACGGCAACACAAGGTCCCTAAAAAATTGATTTAACTGAAAGGGCCAATGCCGTTTTGAATGGAGTGCTTCCACCTAAGCTGCAAGATCCTGGAATGCCTCTAATTCCCATTCAAGTGGGAGATTTTAAAATGAACAGGGCGTTGTTGGATTTGGGAGCTAGTGTGAGCATCCTCCCGGGAAGCTTGTATGACCAATATAATTTTGGTCCACTGCGTCGAGCCGACATAACTGTTGTGTTGGCATATTTGACCCCTAAGCTTCCCTAGGGGATTGTTCGCGATGTCATTGTCAAGGTGGAAGAGTTCTACTTTCCGGTAGGCTTCTTGGTGCTTGATTATATCTCTTCTGACGAAATCAACCAACCAAATGTGATCTTGGGACGACCTTTCTTAGCCACGGCACATGCATTTATCGACTGTCACACGGGCACTATCGATGTGACATTTGGCAATAGAAAGGTCATATTAAATGTGTTTTCCAATGTTTCTGACATGTTTCCTAGGGATGAATGTTTCATGGCAGATATCATAGATGGGTGCCATCCTCATCTGGAGGAGAAACCTCCGAGTTATGTTTGTTGTGTGACAGCAAGAGGCAAAATCACATGTGTGATCTAGAGGAAGAAGTGTAGAGCTTGGAAGCACTGGCAGTACAAGAAAGAAGGCCTCTATGGACTCATCAAGTGGAGAGCCTTCCATCTAAAATATCATCGGGGGTTGAAGCCATCATTGATTAGCCCACTGAAAGTATAACTGAAAGAGCTTCCGCAGCATTTAAAGTGTGCATTTTTGGGGGAGGATTAGACTCTTCCAGTGATTATTGCAGCTAATTTAGAGAAAGAGTAAGAGGAAGGACTACTGAAGGTGCTTAAGACCTACAGAGCAGCGATCGGATGGACTCTCGTGGATCTTAAAGGTATAAGTCCCCATAGAGTTATGCATAAGATTAAAACTGATGCAGATGCAAAGCCTGCACGAGATACACAGAGCCGCTTAAATCCCAACATACGAGAGGTTTTAAGGAAGGAAGTCATCAAGTGGTTGGACGCTGGGCTCATCTATCCATTTCTGACAATGCATGGGTGAGCCCAACCCAAACTGTGCCCAAGAAAGCAGGAGTCCAGATTATTAAGGGCGACAATGGTGAGCAAATAGCCGCTCGGCCGGTAATCGGGTGGCGTGTATGTATTGATTACAGGAAATTGAATGCTGCCACGTCAAAGGATCACTTTCCTTTGCCCTTTATCGATCAGATAGTCGAAAAACTGCCAGGTCAGAAATATTATTGGTTTTAAGATTGCTATTCAGGGCATAATCAGATTGCCATACACCCCAATCACCAAGAAAAGACTACATTCACATGCCCGTATGGTACTTTCGCATTCAGGTTAATGCCATTCTGGCTGTGTTATGCCCCGACCACCTTCCAAAGGTGCATGATGAGTATATTTTCAGATATGGTCAGGGATGCCTTAGGAATCTTTATGGACAACTTCTTAGTTTTTGGTTCGTCATTTGATACGTGTCTAAATGAGTTGTCTAAGGTTTTAGAAAGGAGTGTCAAAACAAACCTGGTGCTTAGCTGGGAAAAAAAGCCATTTCATGGTTCAACAGGGCATTGTTTTAGGAAATGTGGTGTTTAGTAAAGGGGTTGAGGTAGATGGGCTAAACTAAAAGTGATTTCTACATTACCTCCCCCTACTACCGTTCCTTTTTAGGACACAGCGGGTTTTATCGTAGGTTCATAAAGGGGTTCAATGTCATAACCAAACCATTATCCAACTTACTTTTGAAAGACGTTCCTTTTGAATTTAATGATGAATGTGTTAAAGCTTTCAATGTATTAAAGGAACAGTTGGTACAAGCCCCAATCTTGCAATCACCAGATTGGACAAAACCCTTTGAAATAATGTGCGATGCAAGCGATTTTGCTATCGGGGCTGTACTCGTGCAAAGAGTAGATAAGAAGCTGGTCGTTATATACTTTGTAAGCAAAACTCTCTTTGATGCTCAACTTAATTATACCACAACGGAGAAACAGTTGCTTGCAGTTGTCTACGCATTAGACAAATTCTGGTCATACATCTAGGGAAGTAAAGTAATCGTTTACTCTGATCATAGTGTAGTTAAGTATATGATGGAGAAGAAGGATGCCAAACTGAGGCTGATTCGGTGGATCCTCTTACTGTAGGAGTTTGATCTGGAGATCAGAGACAAGAAAGGGTGTGAGAATGTGGTTGCTGACCATCTGTCACGACTACCTTCGGGAGTAGAGGACATCACACCTGAAATCAATGAACAATTCCTGGATGAGTACATTATGTATGTTAATTTTGGACCATGGTATGCTAATTTTGTTAATTATCTTGTTTCAGGTACGGTGCCGGAAGCTTGGATAAGCGTAGGTAGCAGCAGTTCCTGGTGCAAGTGAAGAATTATATCTGGGACGAGCCAGATTTGTTCAGGATTGGTGCCGATCAGTTCATCAGAAGATGCATTCCAGAGACGGAGTTCTTAGAAGTGCTAAAGCACGCCCACTCATTAGCATGCAGTGGCCACTTTAGTGGCCAAAAGAAGGGGCATAGAGTTCTTGAGTGTGGCCTTTACTGGCCTACATTGTTTAAAGACGTGTTTGATTTTGCTACACATTGTACAAACTGTCAAAAGATGGGTGGGATCTCAAAAAGTGACTAAATGCCAATGCAACCGATTTTGGTTGTAGACATATTTAATGTGTGGGGAATTGATTTCATGGGACTGTTCCCCAATTTGAATTGTAATATGTATATCTTGGTCACGGTTAATTATGTTTCAAAATGGGTTGAAGCAATCGCCACCAAGACTAACGACCATGCCATTGTCTGCAAGTTCATTTAGTTGAACATCTTTTCACGATTTGGGATTCCTCGTGTGAACATTAGTGATGGGGATCTCACTTTAAAAACTTTAACGTTGGCAGACTTCTTAAGCGGTATGGAGTTGACCATCGAATTGCTACACCATATCACCCATAAACGAGTGGACAGGTTGAAGTGTCCAACAGGCAGATCAAGGAAATTTTACAAAAAACGGTGTGAATTGACTGTAAGGATTAGTCAACCAAATTGGATGATGCCTTATAGGTTTATCGCACCGCTTATAAAACTCCTATTGGCACTACACCCTTTCGGTTGGTGTATGGGAAGGGTTGTCACTTGCCCATGGAAATCGCACACCGTGCATGGGCTGTTAAACAAGTCAATACAGACTATTCTGATGCAGGTTCCCACTGGTTGTTGAAGCTGAATGAGCTTGAGGAGTTACGCAATGAGGCGTATGATACCGCAGTCGCATACAAAGACAAGATAAAGGCGGTGCATGACGCAAAGTTGAGGCGTCAAGTCTTTGCGGTAGGTCAACGGGTATGGTTATTTAATTCACGTCTGAAGTTATTTCTAGGTAAATTGAAAAGCAAAAGGACGGGTCCATTTGTGATCACACGAGTGGGGAAATTTAGAGATGTGGAATTGAAGACCCGAAGGACTAAAGGAGACAAGTGGTGAACAAGCACCTTTTGAAGCCGTATTTGGATGCGGATGATCTCAACATGAAGTATATGGATGAGGTGAACTTTCTTGCAAGTTCACAAGAGTATATGACCGTCTAAGGGTCATGAGAAGTTCGGCTGAAGACTGAAACTTAGCACTACCGGGAGGTAACCCGGAATGTGGTACATATTTTCTTTGATTTTTGTGTTTATGTATTTTTGATGTTTTAATGGTTGAAAAGGATTGTTTGTAAGCACACACAACATCGGACAAGTGTAGGGAAGTCGAAGACGCCCAGGTATGTGTTAGATCTAATTTGTGTGTCGCGGTCGACACGAATTATTCAGGGGGAGTGAAGCGGGCGAGTAAACGAGTAAGTGAACTAAAAGAAATAAATTTATGTCCTCATAATAATTCTTAATACAAACAATCATTTTTGAACCACATATAAAAAAGGTTGTGTGTGAACCGTAGCTAAGGTCAAAAGCCACTGTTTAACTAGCATGCTCCAACCGTAACCTACAATTTCTAACCGTAGGCTACGGTCCCAAGCAAATCAATCAGAAACAAAGGACCATAAGCTACGGTCTGCGACCATAGCTTACGGTGGGGTTCAATAATGCGAGGAAGACCCGGGTTAGGTTAGGTTTGACCCGAAAACACACATTAAACCGGTCTTGAAACAAAGAAAACCCATGCTCCACTATCTTATGTCAGATCCCACCATCCCTTTTCACTACAAACTCCATATCTTCTCCATCTTCTTCGTCAACATATTCAAAACCTCCATAACCACCTTCATCTCCAACTTTCTCGTTTCTCAACCAAATCGACTGATTCAACAGTCTAACCTACCTATTTTTCTAGAGGAACACAACCCCAATCTTGGTTTCTCCCGAAAACCAATAGATTTTGCGAATCAGGCCGGCCACGAAGAACCCTAAAATATAAACATTGGGGCTTTTTGTTAAAAATTTAATTCCAAGTAATCCGAGCGTTGTTTAAGCATTCTAAGTGATAAAGGTATGATTTATCCCAATTTTGCTTTTAATTGACGGAGTCAACGTATGGATGTTCGATTTATGCTTGATTTATACTTGTTTAGTTATGTAATGGCTGAGTAAGTATGTATTGAGTTATGAACTTGTGATTTTATCTTGGTTGCTGAATTACAAAGAGGGTGGGGGTATGCATGTGAGCTTAGATGAATGTATGGCTATGGGTATGGTAGGGAATTTGTTTAAAGGTCATGGAATGAAAAGGACTCTGATTTTGTTATCAAAGTTTGTGAGTTGAACCTATCGGGTAATAAATTCACGAGTTTAATAAGTTTAGCCATAACATAGGATAAGTGTGGGAAGGTTTCACGGGATTAGACACTTGTTGCTTGATTGTTTTGTGACTTGAAGTACACTAATTGGTCTTTGTGTTCGTTTTGTGGACATGTGTGTAGATGGTTAGAGAACGAAGAGCAGGGTAGGAGAAGGTAGTGGAACCGCTGCAACTGCCCCAACTAATTCAAAGAGAAGAAGAGGCACAGGAGTAGAAATTCGAGAGGAAGAGATGGAGGAAGCACAAGAAGTTCAATACTGTCACGGTGACGTTCCGTACAGACCGACATGGACTAAAGGTCCCCTTAACAAGCAGCAGAAAGAATACCAAGCCGAATTGTTTTATGAAAAGATGGGGGATGACCACTCTGTCAAAGATAACACATGTTTTGAGAAGGTCATCTACTAACTGGATCTTAGGGCTTTGGGGTTCTACGAGAAACTAGTCGTGCTTGGTTGGGAAGCAATAATGGACTTCCATGGTAATGAAAAGGGGGAAGTGTACATCAAAAGTGTGATGGCATGGTTGAGTACGCTAGAAAAGGATGATGGGAACAATCCGCCGAGGACCATCACATTCAATGGAATGGTCAATGGGAAGCCGGCTACTATGTCTTTAGCTACTTGATTCGAAGACTGAGAATTTCTATCATATGGTTAATCAAAACGATTACTTTAACGAACAGAAAAACCTAGTCGGGGAATGTTCGATGTATACGAAGTTGTTTTTGTTGAACAAAGGGGTTGATATGAAGCGGGATAACTTGAAGCTGCTTGTGAGGGTGTTTTTGAGTTTTGTGATCTCGAATGTGGCTCCGTGGTTGGGAGATAGAGTCGAGATCAGGAAATGGGAGCTTCCAGTCCTCTATGCTATCATGAGTGGGCAGCCCCATCTCTCGTTCCGACAACTGGTTATGATGCATATCTGGCCTTGTAGAAACGCGAAGTTGAAAAACCTGATACCTCATGCTAGATTGATCAGTGCATTGCTTGAGAAGCAAGGAGCATTGCTGTCGTCTGAGTATCCCTTTACCAAGCCGCATGCCATATTCTCTATCGCTGATATGTGCAAAAGTGACCGTATTTCATACAAGAAAATGAAATCATAGCACAAAATCCAGTATGGAGATGGGGCAAAAGTGAAGGTGTTGCAATGGGGGAAAACAGCCCCACAGCAAGGTGAGATGGATGATCTCGACTCTAGTGATGAAGAGTTGATGAGATGGAGGAGAGATACTAGAATAGACACAGGTGAGGGATCGAGTAGACAACCTGAAGAACCGAAGCAGTCAACTTACTCTTCGGGGCTATTTGACGATGAGACACAAGTATTTGTTGATAGCCCGCGACCACCAGATTATGGTGGTTGGGAAATGTCGCAACAGGCTATTTATGATCAGGGGTCAAGGCAGGATATTGCATGGACCGTCAGCATATGGAGCTGATGGATTACATGGCTAGGGGCAGATGGAGTCCCAAATGGAGCTCAATATGAGAGCTTATGACGAGAACTAGACCCGAAGACACATGGATTATTACCAAGGGGTCCCGTATGTTGAAAATCCACCGTATGTAGATTACAGTCTGGAGCCGCCGTATCAGTCAAGTATGCCTAAACACCCGATGCCTCAGGTTCATAGTTTAATGTGGTTACCTCGGGAGTATATAGAACCACATTCCAGAGCTCGTAACCTTACCAGCCACCACCATATGAGTATCCTACACAACAACAACAGCAGCCACAGTCATCATCACAACAGCAGAAGAGTGCGCCAGGTGGAGGTTTGGCGGATATTTTTTACATGAGTGCGTTCTATGAGCACTTGGGGAGTTACTGTGGTGGGCCACCGGGTCCATCATACCAGTGAAGCACTCGCTGATCCACTCCATCAATCAGGTCTATGTGCTTGACCTTGTATTTCATTTGAGACAATTTTATGTTATTTTCTTTTGTTTGGCTTATTTAATTGTACTTGGTAGTGTTAAATTGTGTTATTTTAGGGAATGTGTTTTGTTAGTTGTGATGGGAATTAGCCGCTTATGGGATTGTTTGGTTTGTATTCCCCGGTTTGTTTTAAAAGCACCATACATTGGGGACAATGTATCCCAAGTGTAGGGATGTGGGAACCTGGAAAGGGATTGGTGAATAAAGCTTGAAGAGATTGAAAGTGATGAAAATCGATGAAAATTGAAAAAAATTGGAAATTTTGAAAATTTTTAAAAATTTTCATCGCCGTAAGTATGCTAATTGGTTATGAAAACCTAAGGTTTCAATCACTAATGGGTTCCTTGTCGGTAGTAAACTAACTTAGTCCCTTGTCATGGTTGTCTCTTTAAGTTTCATGAGAGTAGGTCTGTCAATTGTTTTAGATAAAAAAGTTGGAAAAAGATGTCTATTTAGGGGTAACATGCTTTAGATTGTATATGCTAAATGTCGGTAACCTTTTACCCTTTCTTTGTGAGATCTTTGAGCCTGTATAATTGATAGAATGATTTGCATTATGAATTCATTTGTTGAGGGCAAGCCATATGTTATTCTGTGTTAGAACTTGTATAATTTGATACATGCCGAGATTGGTTTGACATGTGCACGTAAATGATAAAGGCATTAGGATTTTCCTTTACACCCCTCTATGTTTGTTTATATGTTCACCCAACCATTACCCTTAGTAGCCCTGTTGAGCCTATACACCTTTTGTCTATCCACTAATGTGATTTGTGTTAATACCTACCGTGAATGACAAAATTATGAAAAAAAAGAAAAATAACAAATAGAGAGTCTTTGTGAATAATGTTTATATTGTTTTGGGTAGAAACCAGCCCAAAAGTGTGAGTTGTTATGTATGAAAATAATTTGTCACGGTTTGGTCGTTTGTTCGTTAGCAACATAAAAATAAAAAAGGTGAAAATTTTCCTACCCTTAGCCCAAGCCCAAAACCCAAAAGTCCTTTTGATATGTGTTGTGTTACATGTTACAGTGGAGGTGTGATTGTTATACAAGCTTATGATTGCAGAATTTCATGTTTTGTTTATGAGTCTATACACACTAGCACATTGCATCTTAGTCTAGATATTTAAGGTGAGAGGAGAGTATCCTGTGAAGGGCGTGTAGCATGTGTTGGAATCATAAGAATGTTAGTTTTAAATAGACAAGTCTTGAGTTTTGAAATTGCATTAATTGCTTGTCAGACTGTCAATCTTGATTGTGTTTGTCTATGGGACGGGTATGACTTTGGAACTTAGACTGTTGAATCGGTTAAGGGATTTAGAGGTGTTGTTACTGAGGCGAGTAGTTCTAGATTAGTTTGCTTGAGGACAATCAAAGGTAAGTGTCGGAATGTGATGGAGAGGGTGAAACCTGAGCTTTAAGGTGTCTAAATAATGAGTTTTATGTCATTTTATGTGATTATATGCATTGAATAAGATAACTACGAGAAATCATTGTCTTGCAGGCTAATCACTTAATTCGGGGAAGTTATGAATATTAGAGATGATATGGAGTACCTGGGAATGACATTGTCAACTAACGGTACCGAGTGGGACTTGTTTGGGTGAGAAGGTAACTTGGAGTTGCAAGAAACAAGAAAGAATGATGTCAGAGGGGTGTTTGGTAATTAATTGAAAGTTATTTGGTGGCTTGAAAAGACAAGAAATATGAAGTAATAAAGTCTAGGGGCGAAATTGTTAATTTGAGAAAGCTGCAATGTGAGTATATGAGGAGCCAAGGAATACGCCGTAGCCTACGGTTTGCATACCGTAGGTTACGGTTGGTTATGTAAGTCAGAGAAGCATTAGCAGCTGTGAACTGTAGCTTACAGTTCATCACCATAGGTTACGGCCATGTTTAACAATTGGGGCAGCATCTCTGGACCATAGCTTACGGTCCCAGACCGTAGCTTATGGTCCGTTGACGAAAAAACACGCGCGTTCAGCTTTGCAGGTATATTAGGGTTTCTTTTGATTGTCAATCATTATCTTCAATTCGAAGGACGACCAAGAGAGCATCTAAGGCAAGAAGTTGGGAACTTTTCACTCATCATCATCACGTTCTTCACTAAATCCATTCTTGCAATCATGAACTCATTGATCTCTCAAGCTTTTGAAGACCGTTTATGCGAGATGAGCGGATAGTTTTCTTATGGTTTCCTCCAGATGGAGGGTTTGTGTAAGTTAGATACTTTAGGTGTTTTTGACAATTGCATGAACTCGGTCATCTAAGCATTCGATGCTTTTCACCTTTGATTTGATTAACTGATTGTACGGTTGCATGTTATTAAACTCTTTTCTTTAATCATTCAATTATCGAGAATTCTAGTAATCGGGATAAATCTGAGGTGGGATTAGGGTTAGTAATTGTGATTGATGTTCATTTGCTAACCTTCCGTTATGTATTGACCGGATCACTTAGTCTGTGAACATCACGATTACCTAATTAGGATAACATTTATGTCTATGTAAGTGTTTAGATCAAACACATAACTGAATTTATCTGCAAATCTAAAATTTGGAGGAACCATTGTTCTCCTATTGATAAGAATCTAAAATTTTAGTTTGTCTAATTAGATAATCAACAAAATCCACAACCAAGTTTTCTTTTTCAGTAATAGATTATTGATACTTGACATTGCAACACTTTCCACAAGCCTCCTCTGGTTTGATATCCGACTTACCCTATCTACATAGTTTAGTTGGTTTTTGCATGTACTTCCCGACAGTGAGTAGCGATGCAAATCTTTGATATGTTTGCGACGTTTAGGAACTCATCTCATTTTGAACAAGAAAATGTGGAACAAGAACCACCACTTCACTATGACGTTGATGAAGATGACAATGATGAGGAATATGTCTAAGAAAAGCAATTTGAACCTAACTTGTGAGAAATGTAAGTTGCAATTGACGAGCATTTAGAAGAGGATGTGAAAAACACTAAAGGCAAGAAAAGGGGGAGATTTGTGAACCGGCTCGCACAGGTGGATTGTACTCCTGAGGAGGAAGAATTATTGTCTAAGTATACATCCATGTAATGTTAGACGGGGAAAAAAGTAACCGGCAAAGAAAAGATGACCGCAACTAAGGTATCTTGTCAGATTCTTAAAGAATTTGTTCTGATAAATATATCATTGCATTTGCTAACGTTAAAGAAGTGAATGAAAACCTTAGGAAAAAGATCTTGGATGGTGAAAATCAGTTTGAAAAGATAACCAAAGAATTTAAATCTATATGACTAAAAAAGACTAGGAAATTAGCAGACTCAAACATGAAGCAACCATTACCAAATACCAACTTCAGACAATGATAGAAAATATCAAGGTTGTAAAAAGGAGCCTGGATCTACCCAAATCACTTGTGAGAAATGGGCAGAACCATGTGTTGGATTTGAGATGCTTCTTAATTAACAGGCAAAAAGTAATGTGAAATTTGGAATTGGGTTTTCAAACTATGACACTCCAAGTTCCAAAGACAACATTCACATTTACCCTAAAATGGTTGAAGCCATACCAACAAACTCAAGTGAAAAAGAAATTAAAATCATTGTATCAAATGGTAATCATATCATTCTGGAATGTAAGTCAGGATTTGGCGGGTTTAGACGAAAGTTTGGGCAGGATAGTACTAATTCGGCAGAATTCCTGTTAGATTAGTCATAAGTCGAATGATTTCATTTATACCGAAAGATTTTACATCATTTACAAGCTGGAGAAACAAAATTAATCCAACATTTCCCCTCTAGGATTTACAAAACTTATCAACTAACGAACACACGACACTATATATATATATATATACATGAGGTTGGGACGGACTAGCACTTCCGTGCGGTTGAGCTTGTCCTTGCGGATGAGTTACATGCACACGAATGAGTTACATCCACATGAATGAGTTACATCTGCACGAATGTGTTACATTCGTTTGAAGTTACATCCGTACGAACCTCTCTTGTCCTCTCCAAAGTCATGTGTTCGTATCTCAACTATACAATACTTAGTACACGCTCTATCTAGTCTATTCGCACAGTGGCAGACATACATAATATGCACCAACATGGAAAAACCTCAAGGTTCCTCATCAAATTTTGAAATAGAAAAATATGAATTTAAACCAAATTGGTCTGATAAGTGTAATGTTCTTGAAAATTTCAAACCAGTTAAATTCACAACCACTGATGGTGTCAAAGCATCAATGGTATAAAGCATTCATATTACTGACTCTCAAGCAGAAGTTCAAACATCTGTTTTAATGAAAAGAGACAAAAGTAAAATGAAAGACAAGAACTCTAACCTATTTTGTGATTTTTGTAAAAATAAAATATGTGATAAAGGATTGTTTTATTTTAAAAGCATATGATATAAACAAAGGAAATAGTGTATGTGAATCAAAACTAGAGTGTACCATCTATGGAAAGAAACACCATGTGACTCAAAAATGTCATTTTCTTAAAAAATTATGATATCAAAATAAATGAGTTCATAGCTAAATCATTTGCTACTCAAGGAGTTGGTCCTACCAAAAAGGGGGCACAAGAAACTCCTGAAAATTTGAATTTGTTCAAACACCACCAGGGCTTTGAAATAAAACCCTATATATAGGGAGTTAAAGTCACTGATATTCCTCCCTCAAACAAATATCCAAGAGGCTATGGGCAGCCAAGTTTTTAAAGAATGCCTTACAGGTATGAAGAAGTTGCCAAAATGCCTCAAAAGCCAAGGGTAAACAGACACCCTCAAGGGTATTGTTAACTTATGGGAAATGGTCAAACAACTGTTGGCCCAAGTGTTAATATTCAAACATTTGCAACTGGCTAATGGCACTTGATGGAGATGGTTCAAAAACTAATTCTCACAAAAGATCATTCTCAAAGGATTGATTCTAAGGCAGGAATGATCACAACCAAAGCTAATATGGCTTTGGATCCTCACCAAAACTGATTCATTATTGATGTGCAGGGAGCTTCTACATGTTTTGATAGTTTATGGTATATAGTGGATGCTCCAACACATGACAGGTTGTAAAGCCCTACTCTTAAACTTTTGTTCTCATGGAGGCGATGATATATCCTTTGATAATGATTCAAAAGGTGTTAAAACTGAGTTTCTTGTTTGCAAACAAATATTGATTATCGCAATAAAATTCATAAACTGAAAGTTATCATCAAAGATTGTTTTTCATTAATCATCAAGGATTCAATGTTTTACAACTTGATTGACTCTACAGACTCCCCTTCAGCTGATCACGTAAACAAAATAGTTCTTACAAGAGAACATGTGATGTGTGTGATAAATAGATCACTAACAAGTGTGATCCATTTATACTAAGTACGAAGGCTCTATCCAATGATTGGCTGATGATATGCGCCAAATGCAACATTTAAATTGTATAAAAAATGATATAAAATCAACCCTTTTTAGTACTAATGTTGGAAAAAGTGTGTTTCTTTGTATACTTTTGAGTTTCAAGATTAAAAGAGCTTAAATGTACAGAAAGAGCAAATTAACGACAAAAACAAGCATAAGTATAGAAGAAGAAAAGATGATACACTTTACCAACCCTCCGAACTTCACCCAAAGCTAAAAAGTAATGAATTAGAAGTCCAACACGGGGCTGTATCTGGTCGGCATGGGGCCTTGCCCCTTCAAGATTCTAGAGAAGAAAATACAAACATAAGCAGATAAGAGACACGGGGCCGTGTCCAATGGACACAGGCCGTGGTCAACTTCCTGATTTGTGAATCTTTGATAGTACAACAAGTACAATGGCTACGGGGCTGTGTGGCATCTAATCTGACAAGCTCGTTAAATGAAGACATAGAAGAAGGAAGACACGAGGCCGTGGTGAAGTCATTGTTTCCAGCTATAAATAGGGGGTGCGTGGTCTCATTCTAACTCATCCCTTTGCAAATGACTTCTCCCACATATTCCATCACTCCACCATCATCATCCACCACAATCCCACCACAATCATTAGAGTTTAGAGTGTGTAGTAGTCTCGGGATCCAAGATTGATCGTAGGAGTCTTTGTCAAACTATGGCCATGCTTGGCTAATTTCTTACATCAATTGGTGAAGACAAAATCTTTTGTGTATTACTTTTGATTTACGACATTTGGTTAGCTCTTTAATTGGGTTTGTATTAGTGACTTTAATAACTAGTTTTTTTTTATATTGAAGGTGAGTTTAATCTATCATTCATTCATGTTTTGTTGATTCACTCATTCGTGTCTTTATCGTCTGTATAAAGCGCGTTAACTGCCTGAAAGGGGGTTAGAAGGGTTGTTTGGGTAAGGTTCTTGCCCTGTTCAATGTATAAATCCTGTGAGGACTTGATTCAAGCTTATTAGGATTTCCATTGAGGCAGATAGCATCAAATCGAGGAAAGTAAGAACAACTTGAATCTCTTATAAATAAGCTACTTTTAAAACTTTATACCGGACTTGCGGGACTGTATCCCTGCTGATTCAGACCAATATGGCCAAGGGTAGCGTTTCCTCCAAAAGAGGGACATGCCACATTTTGTATTAATAACTTACTTAATTATTTTTCAATATTCCGGCCTTACCGGACTGTATCCCTGCTGACTCCGACTAATATTGCTGAGGGTAGCGTTGCCTCCAAAAGAAGGACATGCCACTATAATCAAGATAATCTCTTAAAAAAACAAAAGAGCGGAAATCATCAAAGGATGCATACAAGATAAGTTGGAACCAAGTGATTCTATCTTGTTTATTTGTTTCTTTTATTACTTTATTTTACTTATTTAGTTTATCTATTAAAACCTTTTCTCAAAAGTTTGGGTCAATTAGACGTTGACGATAAACCGGTATTAAAAGCTCTTGTGTCCTTGGACAATCTCGGTATCTTACCATCACTATACTACGCCAACGATGGGTGCAGTTGCCCTACATGTTGTAGAGAGCGATAGTGTTATATCATGTAAAATAAATATAAAGCTTGAATTAACGAGTGAAAAAGTACTTAAAATATATCCAAAAATTATACACGTCTTGCTCACGTCAAGTTTTTGGCGCCGTTGCCGGGGACATAAGGATTTTAAGGGAGCTTAAAATCAACGGCCTAATCATTTTCTTTAAGTTTCTGTTCGTTTTTCTAAAAGTTTCAGTTATAGTAAGCTTAACACGGGGTCGTGCTGTACTAACACGGTCGTGTCCAATATGTAGTAACTGAAAACCAACAAATTTTTTCACAGAAGGCTCACACGGGGCCACGCTTATTCGATACGGGGCCGTGTAAAAACGTCCAGTACCGAATAAATTACAGTCCTAGACACGGGGTTTTGTTCATACAATATGGGGCTGTGTAAACCTTCTGAATTTTTCCGAGAACCGTAATCTTTTGGGTACTATCCAAACAATGGATTATTACACGGGAGATTATGACTACTACTATGATGATGATTATGAGGAATCATATTGTACCATATGCGGTGAATCCCATTCGTTACAAAATTGTTACCTCTTTCAATCATCAACCACATACACAACGTATGAGGAACCAAGGTTTGAGCTTCCAAAATCAAGCTTTGATTGGGACACTCCAGCCTTTGAAATGTACGAGACACAACCTACAGTCGTACCAGAAGCTGAAAGCCTCATACAAAGTCTCAAGAACTTAGAATTCTTGATCAAGCAATCTCGTGCAAAAGAAGAGACTATTTGTACCAAGGAGGTAATCATAGAATAGGTAAAACCTCACAAGCCAACAAAAGAGGAACCACTTGAAGAAAAACCAACTCATGAAGATGAAAAACCCGAACCAAGCCATTCGGAAGGTAAGTTCTTAAAAGTAAAATTCGAAGAGGAACAAAAGGACCTCCAAGAAATACACATCGTACAACCTTTTTTGAAAATCATAGTTTGGTTCTATCTCATGCTAAGTTTCTAAAAGAGGTAACCACTAATCTTAACATCAAAGAAATAGCTAGCATTAACTTAACTAAAGGTCAAACTTCGCTAATATAAGATGAACAAATTGAATTAAACATTAAACCGATAACATGTTTTATTCAAAACATCTATATTAGTAACATCTCAATTGAAAAAGATCTTTTTGTAAACATAATGCCAATCTACATATTCGAAAGATTAGGCATTGGTGATTTTCTTTCAATCAAAATTCCTATCCTCTTAGCCAATCGAAAAATTAAACATGCTTCGGGAGTGATTTAAGACGTTCTCATTCAAACAAATCAAACGATTGAACCAACCAACTTCGACATCTTGGATGATGCTCCACTCGTGTTGGGACAACCTTTTCTCAAAACCCATCAAGCTTTGCTCAAACAAAAACATCAAAATCTTCCTACTAAATTTTAATATAAATAAATCAATGAAATACCCAATCGGCAATGACGATCACTTGTTGGAAGATGAAGTTGAGCCACCCGATATAGAGGAACAAAATGACCAATTCGTTGAAGAGGAAGTCGCTACCAACTAAACCGTTTCGTTCATCGACCGCAATGACAAACAAAAACTAAGCCATCTATTGACGAACTGCCTTCTTTAGAACTACAAGAACTACCAAAAGGCTTTGAATATGCATTTCTAGATAATCAAGGTAAACTTCCAGTCATCATTTCCTCGTATCTCACCTCTCAAGAAAAAGATAAACTACTTCATTTGCTTAAAAAACATAAAACGACAATTGCATGGAAATCAATGGAAATAAAAGGAATAAATCCTTCCATGTGCACATACAAAATTTTAATGGAAGACGACTACAAAGAATTAATCCAACTTCAAAGAAGAGTTAATCCTAACGTCAAAGAAGTTGTAATAAAAGAAGTAATAAAACTATTAGACGCTAGACTTATCTACCCAATTTCCGATAGTCCATGGGTTAGCCCTATCCAAGTTGTACCAAAGAAAGGAGGAATGACGATCGTGACCAACGAAAATAACGAACTCATACTAACAAGAACCGTCCGTGGATGAAAAGTGTGTATCGACTATAGGAGACTAAATGAAGCCACAAGAAAAGAACATTTTCCTTTACCCTTCATTGTAAAATGTTAGAGCAATTATCCGGTCATAAATTTTATTGTTTTCTAGATGGTTTTTTGGGGAATTTTCAAATTCCCATTTCCCCAGAAGACCAAGAAAAAACTACCTTCACGTGTCCCTACGAAACCTTTGCATATCGACGCATGCCATTTGGTCTATAGAACGCACCTGCAACATTCCAACAATGCATGGTTACCATTTTTCACGACATGATAGAAAAAACCATGGAAGTCTTCATGGAAGATTTTTCTATCTTCGGTGACTCGTTGACCAATTTCTCGACAACCTTGAACGAATTCTATCACGATGTGAGTAGACTAACCTCGCCCTTAGTTGGGAAAAATGCAATTTCATGGTCACTGAGGGGATAATAATCGGTCACAAAATCTCAAATTCAGTAATGCAAGTCAATCACGCTAAAATTGACTCTATCTCTCGACTTCCTCCTCCATCATCTGTTCGACCCATTTGAAGTTTCCTAGGACATGCCAGATTCTACAGGCGATTTATCAAATACTTTTCCAAAATCTCTCGATCTCTAACTAAGCTACTTGAAAAAGATGCCCCATTCATCTTTGATAAGGATTGTACGACAACATTTCTTACCCTCAAGGATATGCTAGTCAAAGCATCAATCATGATTGCACTAGACTGGAAACTACCACTTGAAATCATGTGCGACGCAAACGATTATGCAGTTGGAGCAGTTTTGGGACAAAGAAAAGAGAAACATTTTCATCCTACATATTACGCTAGCAAAACTCTTAATGATGCTCAAGAAAAATTACACAACCACTGAAAAAGAGTTACTAGCTGTAGTATTTGCATTTGATAAATCCCGTTCCTATCTAGTGCTTTCCAAACTATAGTTTATAAAGACTACGTTGTTGATGCACCAAATGCAACAAATAAATGGTATTAAATACGGTATAAAATCAACCTTTTTAGTATTAATGTTGGAAAAAGTGCGTCTCTTAGCATACTTTTGATTTTCAGGATAAAAAGATCTTAAATATACAAAAGGAACAAATTAACGACAAAATCCAGCAAAAGTATGAAAGACGGGAAGAAAACACACTATACCAACCATCCGAGCTTCACCCCAAGAATAAAAACAACAAATCAGAAGTTTGGCCCGGGGCCGTGCATCGTCGGCATGGGTCCATGCCCCTTCAAGATTCCAGATCAGAAGAGACAAATAGAATCAGACAAAAGACACGGGGCCGTGTCCCCTTGGACATGGGCCGTGGTCAACTTACAGATTCACATATCTTGGATAGTACAGCAAGTATAAGGCCACGGGGCCCTGCCGTTGACACATGGGGCCGTGTAGCAGGCTGACACAAGAATTAAATGAACACAGATAAGAAGGAAGGCACGGGGCCGTGTCTTGCAGGCACGTGGCCGTGTCTTGCAGGCACGAGGCTATGTGAGGGACTGTTCTCAGCTATAAATAGGGGTGCTTGGTTTCATTCCAACTCATCCCTTGGCAAACCACTTCTCTCACACCTGCCACCATTCAACCACCACAATACCACCATCATCCACCATATTCATCCATCATCCACCTTAGAGTGTGTAGTAGTCTCGGGATCCAAGATTGATCATAAGAATATTTGTCAAACAAAGGCCATGCTTGGCTAGTCTCTTACATCACTTGGTGAAGACAAGTTATTTATGTATTACATTTGATTTCCTAGCTTTGGTTAAATTTTTAATTGGGTATGTATTAATGACTTTAATAACTAGTTTTTTATATTGAAAGTGAATTTTATTCTATCGTCCCTCATGTTTCGTTGATTCATTCATTCATTCGAGTCTTTACGGTTTATATAAAACACGTTAACTATCTGGAAGGGGGTTAGAAGGGTGGTATAGGTAAAGTTCTTGCCTTGTTTAGTTTATAGATCCTGCGAGGACTTGGCTTAAGCTTATTAGGACTTCCCTTGAGGCAGATAGCATCAAATCGGGGGAAGTAAGAGCAGCTTGAGTCCCTTATAAACAAACTATTATTAAAACTTTAAACCGGCCTTGCGGGATTGTATCCCTGCTGACTCAGACCAATATGGCCGAGGGTAGCGTTGCGACCATTAGAGGGACATGCCATGTTTTGAATTAATAACTTAATTATCTTTTAATATTCCGGCCTTGCGGGACTGTATCTCCACTGACTCAGACCAATATGGCTGAGGGTAGCGTTGCCTCCAAAAGAGGGACATGCCACTTTAACTAAGATAATCTCTTAAAAAATCCAAAGTATAGAAATCATCAAAAGATAAATAAATAATAAGTCGGAACCAAGTGATTCTATCTTGTCTATTTATTTCTTTTTTTACTTTAATTATTTCTTTATTTTTATTAAAACATTTACAAAATTTTTTGATTAGATTAGACGTCGATTATATTCATGTATTAAAAGTTCTTGTGTCCTTGGACGACCTCGGTATCTTACCATCACTATACTACGCCAACAATGGGTGCACTTGCCCTAGCGTGTTGTAGAGAGTGATAGTTGCATATTGTGTTTTTATAAATTTAAAGCATAAACAAATGAGTGAAAAGTACTTAAAATATATATAAAAATCACCCACGCTTGCAAACACGTCAAGTTTTTGGCGCCGTTTTCCGGGATAAAAGGATTTTAAGAAAGTTTAAAATCGGTAGCCTAGTCATTTCTATGCTTTTATAATTTTTCTTTTTAGGTTTTTCTTCTTTTTCTCAAAATTTTCTTCTTTCTGCAAAAAACATGGGGCCGTGTTTGATCAACACAAGGTCGTGTCTTACTTAGAATGCAGGAAAGAATCTGTTTTCTTGTTACTGGAACATTGACACGGGGCCGTGTCACAGGAACACGGGGCCATGTCAGGCATCCAGTATCTGGGAACCTGAAAAAATAAACTTTTTTCTTTACAACATAGGGTAGTGCCACATTGACACGGGGCCGTGCTACTCTTCTGATCTTCAATTTTTTATGTTTTTCATAGAGAGTCATGCCATCCCACACAGCTCTCTTCTGATATGACCTGGTGCATGACCTACATCTTTGACAAAGACATAAAAGTGCCACTAGAAGAACCCGACCACTTTTTTCGAAAAAGACTTCAAGCTAAAAACCGACAAAAAGCCTCGACCCAAAACCCCCCATGGCGGATCAATGCACTCTCATGGATTATCTATGACCTACGGTCGGTAATCTTAGAGCCGCAATTAACCCTCCTAATGTCGATGCCAATGACTTTGAGCTTGGACCACCCTCATCTAAATGCTCCAAAATTCCGCCACCTTCCACGACCTACCCGATGAAGATCCCCATTTACACATTACCAACTTTTTGGAAATATGTGATACCTTTCGAATCAACGGAGCCTGTGACGATGCCATCCGGCTCCTTATGTTCCCATTTTCTCTTAAAGACCGAGCGAAGGCTTGGTTAAACACCCTCCCAAGTGGGTCCGTACACATATGGGATGAGCTTACCCTACAAATACTTCCCTCCTGCTAGAACTGCCAAACTCATGACCGAAATTAACTCTTACTCATAAGATGACGGGGAATCTTTATACTAAACCTTGGAACAGTTTAAGGAGTTATTAAGGAAATGGCCGCATCATGGTCTTGAACGTTGGCAGCAAGTGTCTATTTTCTACAATGGACCCTTACCACACACAAGGCAAATCCTTGACTCCAACTCTGGGGGACTCCTTGGGAATCGACATCCCGGGGAAATCTATAATCAAATTGAGGAAATTACTCAAAAAAGTTTTCAATGGCACACACCACAGGGTTCAAAATCAATTGCCCTGGGTGCTCATAAAGTGGACGAAACCACCTCTTTACAAGCCCAAATCGAAGCTTTAACTACAAAAATAAAGAAACTTAAACTGAATAAAACAGTTTCGGTTATGGCTTACAAAGGGTGTGGTGGACCACATGAAAACTGTAGTTGCATGAAAGAAATGGAAAATCGAACGGAAGTGGTAAACTACCCTAACAACCCCCTCGTCCACCTGGTGTTCTAAGTAACACCTTTAACCCCGAGTGGCAAAATCAATCAAACCCGGTTGGAGAGATTCATGGGGTAGCAACCAACAAAACAAAAACCAACAATCTAACTTTCAACAACAACCCTAAAATATGCAACAAGGCTTCCAACCACAACAATAGGGAGGAAGAGAAAGGCTTGAGGACCTCATCACTCACCTTTTCTCCGAATCCGACAAACGGTACTCGGAAAGGTTCCTACAAAGCAAAGCCGAAATAAGGAACCAACGGGCTAGCATGCAAAACATCGAAAAACAAGCAAGCCAACTTGCCCAAAATTTCTCCAAAAGACCACAAGGATCCTTTCATAGCAACACCGAAACAAACCCAAAAGCCTAAGTAAACACTATCAACTTAAGAAACGGAAAGGTAGGACCCGAAGATGAATCAACACCCCAACACCCAACTTACAACCCACAAAAACACACATAACCAATAAACCATAAGATACTCAACCCCAAAATACTGAACCAACCAAACCTTCTCTGGTCCCTTACCCCGATCGTTTACTCCGAAAAAAGACCAATGAGAAATTCACCAAGTTCATAAGCTTACATAAACAACTCCATATCAACCTTCCTTTTGTAGAAGTCCTCACCCAAATCCCGAAGTATCCAAATTCATGAGGGACTTCCTAACCCATAAAAGGAAGATTGAATCAATCAAACAAGTGAACCTAAGTGAAGAATGCTCGGTAGCACTCCTCAACAAACTCCCCCAAAAGAAGATCGATCCCGAAAGGTTCACCATCCCTTGCTCCATCAGAGGGTCACCAATAAGCAATGCTCTTGCCGACCTAGGGGCTAGCATTAATCTAATGCCCTCCTCTATGTTTAACCATCTTGGACTAGGAAAACCTCATCCTATAAGGATGAGCATTCAACTTGCGGATAGGTCGGTAAAATACCCTCAAGATGTCGTAGAAAATCTCTTGGTAAAGGTCGGGGAGTTTGTATTCTCGGCCGACTTTGTAATCCTATACATGGAGGAAGACACCGAGATCCCACTTATATTAAGGAGACCTTTCCTTGGCACCGCACAATCAATGGTGGACATGACTGATGGGAGGTTAACTTTGAGGGTA
Organism: Scalesia atractyloides; assembly: GCA_947069175.1. Taxonomy (NCBI): domain Eukaryota; kingdom Viridiplantae; phylum Streptophyta; class Magnoliopsida; order Asterales; family Asteraceae; genus Scalesia; species Scalesia atractyloides. The sequence goes on along the minus strand of CAMTDV010000003.1, from coordinate 59,181,365 downwards.
GGTGACAAGGAGGTCAAGTTTGAGGTGTGACAATGAGTGGAGGATGATTCGGTCACTTACATCAAATTTATAGACCGAAGCTTCGACTACTCCCTTCGTCGATGCAACTTGGGATGCGATTCATCCTGCTCGGGTAACATTTGACCGACTTTGGGTCTAGCCAAGACCCTTAAAAATGTGGCGCACCATGGAGGCATTCCATGGACTATTACTAGGTTAATTAGTTTGAATTTTAGTGTAATCTTTAGTTTAATGATTATTTTATTTAAGAAATCTCCTTGAAGGAATAAGTTACACTCAAAGGGGAAGGATGAAAGTAGACAAAGGGACACTGCAACAACACCCCATGCACGTCAACAGACACTTCCCGAAGCAAAATCTTCAAAACAGTAAGTGCAGCACGGGGTCGTGTAAGGTAAGCATGCCCCCATGCCTCACGTCTGCAGAAAAATATTTTGAAACTCGAACACCGACACGGGGTCATGACCCATTGACACGCCCCAGTGCTTGGCTTCTAGAAAATTTTTGTTACTTGTACTTTTTACACGGGGCCGTGTCCCCAAAAAACGCCCCCGTGCCTGCCTTCTGAAGATTTTCTAAGAAAACTATTACTTGCACTTTTGGACAGGGGGTTGTGTCCCCCAAACACGCCCCCGTGTCCCCCAAACATGCCCCCATGTCCCCCAAACACGCCTCCGTGTCCAGTGTTTGTTTTTCTGAAAAAAATGTTGTTTTTAACCCACATTTACACATTTAATCAATTTTAACCAATTATTGGATACATTTAGGACAATGTGTAATTTAAGTGTGTGTGTATGTGGGGGGGGGGGGTAAGCTAAACTTGAAATTGTTTGTCCTAAAAACAAGCCTTACATAAAACTCTATGTGGAAATGCTAAAACACCCCAAATATTTTTCAAAAACAATTTTTTTGGTTTATTTTGTCTTGTTTATAGTTTAAGTTAGAAACCAAGATCTAAAAGCTCTTCATGTTTTTATAAAGTTTACAACCGATAGCCCCATGATAAAAAAAACCATACAAGAAAAATTATAAAAATGGCATGGCATTTCTTTATAAAATTTGGTAGTATAAAGAATTCACACTTATACCCTTCCCCCACACCACAAAAAAGTGAGTTTTGAGCCTTTACCGATCATTCAAATCTATATCTTTACTAATTGCTCAATTTCGTTTCTTGTGTGAATAGCCGTATGGTTCTTACAAATCTAATACTTGACAAAGCGATACATTCTCGTTCCTTACTAACAAATCCAAGTAAGTTTATGATAGAGGCATTAGGATATATAAACCACGTTTTCATCTTCATCTTTATTTTCTTTTTATCTCACTACCAAAAAACAAAAACATCCCCCTAGTTAAACCCCTTTTAGCTTAAGCATTTCGTTTCAAAACCCGCAAAACGCCATATTGCACAAACTACTCATCACCCAAAACCGATCTTTATTTTAGTAAAATGCGGTTCTTTTGAAAATAAAAAGAGGTAACTTACTTTTTATGTTATAAAAAAAGTTCCTCTAGTTACTTGAAATAAATAAGTAAAAAATTTTATTGCTTAAAAATATATAGTTTATAACTAAGGCACAAATAATGAAATTTTCAAAAAACCGACATTTTACAATTTTAGCCAATTTTTAATAAAACTATCATACCTCTAGCCAAAACCTACCCTTCCAAAAGTCCTGTTGATATTTACAAAGATTTTGTTAAAAAGGAGGATGCTTGATTGTTTGTCAAGCATATGGTAGGAGTAAGTTGCATACCAGTATTAAGTGTTTACTTAGGCATTTACGACCGAGTGTTGAGTGATCACTTGTGAGGTGTGTGAATTTGTATATAGCTAAATAGAATTTTATAAAGTCATGTTATGCCCAAAAATATTTATTTTTCTTAAAAAGTGTTCTAAATGAATCATGTCTAATAAGGATTGTAAATAATATAAAAACAAAAATAAAAAAGAACTTGGATACCCGACACTCAACAAATAAGACCAAAAAAAACTTCTTCTCTACCAATTCCATTTGGGTGTGTAAGCAATAATTAAAGAGTTTTGCTTGAAAGCAAGCAAATTTTCAAGTGGGGGGTATTTGATATGCACCAAATGCAACATATAAATTATATCAAATACGGTATAAAATCAACCCTTTTTAGTACTAATGTTGGAAAAAGTGTGTTTTTTTGTATACTTTTGATTTTCAGGATAAAAAGATCTTAAATATACAAATGAACAAATTAACGACAAAATCTAGAAAAAGTATGAAAGACGTGAAGAAAACACACTATATCAACCCTCCGAGCTTCACCCCAAGAACAAAAACAACCCAGAAGTTTGGCACGGGGCTGTCCCCCTTCAAGATTATAGATCAGAAGAAGATAAATAGAAGCAGACAAAGGACACGGGGCCGTGTCCCCTTGGGGGGGCCGTGGTTAACCAACAAATTCACATATCTTGGATAGTACAGCAAGTACAAGGGCCACAGGGCCATGCCATTGACCACGGGGCCGTGTAGCAGGCTGATTTGACACAAGAATTAAATGAAGACAGACAAGAAGGAAGACACAGGGTCGTGTCTTGCAGGCACGGGCCGTGTGAAGGGACTGTTCTCAGCTATAAATAGGGGTGCTTGGTTTCATTCCAACTCATCCCTTGGCAAACCACTTCTCTCACACCTGCCACCATTCCACCACCACAATACCACCATCATCCACCATATTCATCCATCATCCACCTTAGAGTGTGTAGTAGTCTCGGGATCCAAGATTGATCTTAAGAATATTTGTCAAACAAAGGCCATGCTTGGCTAATCTCTTACATAACTTGGTGAAGACAAGTTATTTATGTATTACATTTGATTTCTTAGCTTTGGTTAAATTTTTAATTGGGTATGTATTAATGACTTTTATAACTAGTTTTTTAAATTGAAAGTGAATTTTATTCTATCATCCTTCATATTCGTTGATTCACTCGTTCATGTCTTTACGGTCTATATAAAGCACGTTAACTTCTTGAAAGGGGGTTAGAAGGGTGGTATGGGTAAAGTTCTTGGCTCGTTCAGTGTATAGATCCTATGGAACCTGGTCAAGCTTATTAGGACTTCCCTTGAGGCAGATAACATCAAATCAGGGGTAGTAAGAACAACTTGAGTCCCATATAAACAAACTACAATTAAAACTTTAAACCTGCCTTGCGGGACCGTATCCCTGATGACTCAGACCAATATGGCCGAGGGTAGCGATGCCTCCAAAAGAGGGACATGCGACTTTTTGCATTGATAACTTACTTAATTATCTTTCAATATTCTTGCCTTGCGGGACTGTATCCCTGCTGACTTAGACCAATATGGCTGATGGTAGCGTTGCCTCAAAAAGAGGGACATGCCACTTTAACTAAGATAATATCTTAAAAAACCCAAAGCATGGAAATCATCAAGGGATACATAAATAATAAGTTGGAACCAAGTGATTCTATCTTGTCTATTTATTTCTTTTATTACTTTAATTATTTATTTATTTTTATTAAAACCTTTCCAAAAAATTGATTAGATTAGACGTCGATTTATTCCGGTATTTAAAGCTCATGTGTCCTTGACGACCTTGATATCTTATCATCACTATACTACACCAACGATGGGTGCACTTGCCCTAGCGTGTTGTAGAGAATGATAGTTGCATATCATGTTTTTATAAATTTAAAGCTTAAACAAATGAGTGAAAAATACTTAAAATATATCAAAAAATCACCCACGCTCGCAAACACGTCACTAGCATTCGATACCTTTTTAAAAAAAAGACGTAAAGCTACGGCTGATAAGATGGATTCTTCTCCTTCAAGAATTCGACAGAGAAATAAAAGATAAAAGAGGTGCAAAAAACACTGCTGCTAACCACCTATCTCGTCTTGAAGACCTAGCCTTGGAAGGAACTCGAGAAGAATTCATCAACGAGAAATTCCCCACAGAATCCTTAGAAATGGTAGAATTTAAAGAAGAACCTTGGGACGCAGATTTTTCTTACTACTTAGCTAGTGGCACTATCATCAAAAAGTTGTCTTATCACTAGCGAAATTAATTCTTCGCAGATGTAAAACACTATTTTTGGGAAGACCCATATTTTTTCATAATATGTGTAGATCAACTCATTTGATGTTGCGTCCATGGTCGTGAAGCCAAGCAAATTCTTCAACATTGTCATGAATGACCATGTGGAGGACATCATGGAATAGCCAGCACTACATGAAAGGTGTATGATGTAGGATTTTACTGGCCCACCATACATAAGGATGCTTTTGTCACACCCCAACCGATGACGGAAACATTAGAGTGAGACGATAACGAGATTGCTCATTGCTCACAACGCTAATAATGATAATATTTAATTTAAAGTCAAATTTCATTTCAAGAATAATTGTCAAAATACAACAATGAAACAAATACAACAATTAAACAAACAAAATACAACAAAATTGATACAACAACATTAACCTAAACGTCTAAATGTGTGTATCTAAGTCCTTGCTATTTGATTTCATAGCATCCTCTACATCAACCTATAACATGTTTTAAAGTATAATTCAATGCAAAAGCAAAGGCAAGTACACAAGTTTAAACATAGCATACGTATACGAATAAAGTTTAAACAAATCCTCATGGAAACTATGATTCTACAAGAGCATATACAAGGCTTTCAATACTACTAGTCAAACCCTTAATGCAATCACGATGTTTTAACATGGCCTCAAGACTACACGATGGAGGGGGATGCATTACTTCCTAAAGCGCTTATACATGTCAAACAAAGGCTTAAAACAATAATGACTAAAGATTCACATAAAGAATGTCCAAGATATAAGCATCACTTAAGCGTATCAAGTATGCATGTGTATAGGATTGTTTGTGCATTTCATAAAGTTTAAATGTTGTGGTTTTGGTATAAGTAAACATGTTACACCCAAAGTGTTGTAAACGAAAAGTGGGTCATGTGTACTCACAGTTTTGCTAGCTTCCACTCGTTACTTCGCGAAGGGTTGGAGAGAGAATTTGGGGGGACACCGAGTTATCCTACAAGAGGAAAACAGAGGTTGATAAGTATTCGAACGATAACGGAGGACTTAGGAATTTTAATGCAATAAAGTAGTTTATACGGAAAAGTAATCATCTAGACCTAATACTCATTTTTGACACTCTAAGACCCCTTCGGGTTGGCGTGTTTTCACGGGTTAGGTTACCCATTAGAATCGTAACGAGAGATGAAGTACGTAGGTGATGTAACGTGTATAAGTGTCGAGTGTGAATGCACGAATCTTTGCACGTATAACAAGTATTAGTATGATTAAATGCATGTAAGACAAGTATGTATCAAGTATCAATTTTTATTATGATTCAAGTCTCGGATTACAAGATTGGGAAAAGAAATACAAAAACGATACGAATACAAGTTCCAAAAATAGAAATACGACTATACTTTCTAATTAAGGAAAGTATGAAAACGCAAGGCGTTACAACTTATCTTTTGGTCAAAACATGTGATGCATGCCAACGAGCAACATCATATCAAGAAGAAACGAGATGCAACAAAATAACATTCTTATTTGTGGAATCTTCGACGTATGGGGACTGCACTTTATGGGACCATTCCCACCATCAAGAGGAAACAAATATATCTTGGTGGCTATGGAATACGTTTCCAAATGGGCCGAGGCTGAAGCTCTTCCAACCAACGATGGATAAGTAGTGTAAAATTCCTGAAAAAGCTACTCTCACATTCTTGAACTCCAAAAGCCCTGATCAGTGATAGAGGTACTCACTTTTGAAATCTTAAAATGGAAAAAACTCGAACACGCTATGGGGTTTATCACCGTCTCTCGACAGCCTATCACCCTCAAACCATTGGTCAAGTTAAAGTATCAAATCGAGGTTTAAAAAGAATTCTAGAAAAAACTGTGGGTTAAAATCGAAAAGAATGGTCCGACAAATTAGACGACGCTTTATGGGCATTTTGAACAACTTACGAAACACTAATAGGTACCACACCACATAACTTAGTCCATGGAAAAAAATTGTCACCTTCTAGTAGAAATTGAACACAGAGCATATTGGTCATTTAAATTGTAAACTTAGACCAAGAAAATTCAGGAAAAGATCGCCTACAATAGTTAAATGAATTTGACGAATTGAAAATTTAAGCACATTCCAACTCAGAAATCTATAAGGAACGCTCAAAAAGAATACATGATAAATATATAAGCAAACATAAAGAATTCAGGGAAAGAGATCAAGTACTTCTCTTTAACTCAAGGCTACGTCTTTTTCCGGGAAACTTAAGTCTCAATGGTCAGGACCTTTTACTATCAAAAAAGTTTACTCCCATGGTGTAATAGATATTAAGCCTTCAAACGAGCAACCATACAAAGTAAATGGATAAAGGATTAAATTCTATGAAGGATTACTCGAAGATGAGGAAACAGAAATGACCAAGGACGAGGTAGATAAGTAACGAGAAAAACGCTAACAACTTGTATATATTTGTTTATTTTAATAATCGATATTTTAGGTATATTTTGGAAGAATGTAACATGCGGAGAAGTATACATACTAGGTAATACGAGCCAAGGAACCAAGCGGACAGAGAAAAGAAGCCCAAAAGACATAGGGTCTTGCCTATTAGGCACGGGGCCGTGCCTATATGCAGACGAGATAAAACCCTTATGTGCAGCCTTTTCTTTTCATAACTCCCACGCCTCATTTCTCTATAGTCACCGGTTCCCTACCCGATTCTATAACTTTTTCAAGATTTCCTTCCATAATTTACCAATGTGGCATGTTCCTAACATCTAAATTTGTTCGATTTATGCTTTGCATGTTATATAACATTACGATTTGGGGGAAAATCTAGGGTTTCTTAACTACACCCATGTCGGTCCAAAAAATCCAAAAAATTTTCATAGATCTTGTTAGTAGTAGTTAGCATTAGTGTTTTAATAAGTAAACCACCAAACCATTATCGAAAAATCAGGTATTTTCAACCCATTTTATCAAACCCTTGTTCATAACTGAAAAAAAACTAAAAATAGAAGGGTAAAACGGGTGGTAAGTGAAAATTTATACTTGGGGTTTGTTTTTTGGGGTATTCCACACACAAGGGACCAAACATTTTGGAAATTTTAAAGCCGACTCGAAAAGTTGAAATTTCGGTTAAAACAGTAGCCGACCATGGGGCCGTGTATCTGAGGCATGGGTTCATGTCCCTAAAAGCATGCAGCACAAGGTCGTGTCTGAAAGACACGAGGCCATGCCAAACCTCTGTTTCTCAAGTTTTCACTATTTCTTATGCGCTTGACTCTTTAAATGTTCGATCTGTGTAGGAAAATGCACCCCACAAGTGGCTCAGGTTCAAGACAGAAAACGCTCATTGCGAAGCACGGATGGAGATTCTAAAAACTAGAATTGAAGAGCCGCCAAGGCAAGTCAGTTGTGACACCTTGGATACGGTGGGCTAAAGAGACCACTATGACAGTCTCATGACGAGACCTCTTTAACTCTTTCTTGAGGCATTGCTTCAATCGGTTTTCTAATTCAATCTTGAACTTCTAACCACTTTTTCCCTCTAGAAGGACATGGAGGACATGTTTGATAATGAAGTTGTGACGTTCCAATGTGGTGGTAATTGGTACGGGATTTTGTAGCCCAATTCAGTATGGATGTGGGGCTCTATACCAAGGAGGAGCTTGCCAAACATATCTTCAGTGATAGCATCATCGAGTTGCCCGCTAACTCAAGAAACACATTTGGGCAACCATTGGAGATGGGATCTACAATCCAAGCAATACCAAAATTACTAAAATTTGGGACCCACTCATTCGCTACATTCATCGGGTCTTGAGTTGTACTTTGTGCCAAAGGGGAGATAGCGGGGGTGTTGTCAATCTTCGGGAGCTAACTTGTCTTAATTGCATCCTAAACCAACAACTCGTGAACGTCGCCTTAATGCTACTGATGAATATAGATTCAAATGCTAGAGCCACATATCCAACACCCATATTCTTCGGTGCCTGGATAGCCCGGGTCTACAAGACCTATGTTGGACGCATCCCACGAAGCTTCTCAAAAGGGGTAAGCGTCACCTGGGCTGACATCTCACTTTGCTGAACCTCATCACTGAGTGCAACAATGGTCTCCTGCACTTCAAAGACATCAAGGGAGGGGTTTGAAACCCAAATGACCCCGACCAAATCCTCACGATAGAATATGAACCCAATCATCCTCGACAATGCTCCTACGGTTACGCCTCGGGTTCATCCTCTCAAGTTGGTGGTGATTTTCCTAACATGCACAATCTTTATAATTTATGCAGGAATCTCTCTAAATATCCCAAAACGCCCTTACCACGGGACAAGGAATCAGCACCCGTGTTGGCGTGGTTGAGAGGAATGTCGCCTCCATGCGCTCTGACAATACCTACATGAGGAAGCACATGATGTACCGCTGTGAGGAGGAAGAGGAGAGGTATTCAGACTAGGTGATGATGGCAAAGGTGGTGGCAAGGAGGCGATGTAACAGGTTAATCTCTCCTCCTACTTTTCGAATCAATGGTGATGTTTTGCGGGTTACGACCCGTTTTGAACAATTTATTTTCGAACAATTTGCTTTTTGAATTTATTTTTCTTTTTTATGGTGGTGTGTGGATGATGAAACAATGAACGATCGTAACGTAGGATTTTTATTTTCTTTTTAGTTTGTTGTTGTTGTGGTATGTATGAGCTTAGAAGTACCTTCGGATGCTTGGATCCACCAAGCATACGACACCCCATGCCCGAAAAAGGAAGCCCGACACCGTACCATCTTTTTTGAAAACTAACAGTAGCCTTACACGGGGTCGTGTCTCCCTGACATGCCCCCGTGCCCCTCTTGTCGCTGAAACTCTTTTCTTCTGAACTTGCCACACGAGTGTAAGTTTTTCCAAAATACTGATACTGGCACTTTTAACATGGGGTCGTGCCTCTCAAACATGCCCCCGTGCCTAGATATTGATTTTTGAAAAAAAAATGGTTGATTTTAACCCACATTTACACATTTTATTAGCTTTAACCAATTTTGGGCAATTGAGGACAATGTGTAATTTAAGTGTTGAGGGAAAACTTAACTTGAAGTTATTTGTCCTAAATCAAGTCTTACACAAAACTCTACTTGGAACCGCTAAAACAACCCAAATCTTTTACAAAAATAATTTTTTTTTATTTTGTTTTGTCTTGTTTATAGTTTAAGTTTTTACAAATTTACAACCGATAGCAACCTGATAAAAAGAACCATATAAGAAAAATTCATAAAAAGGCATGACAATTCTTTTTAAAATTTGATTTTATATATAATTTCACAATTTTACCCCTTTCCCATAAAAAAATGTGAGTTTTGAGCCTTTACGAGCATTCAAATTCATATCTTTACTACATACTCATTTTCATTTCTTGTGTGGATAGCTGTATGGTTCTTACGAATCTAGAACTTGACAAGACAATATATTCCCGGTCCTTCCCAACTAAACCAAGTAAGTATATGATGGAGGCATTAGGATTTTAAACCCCTTTTCATTTTCACCTTTATTTTCTATTTATCTACCCACCAAAAACAAAAATCCCCCTAGTGAACCCCTTTGAGCCTAAACCTTGCGTTTCAAAAACCCGCAAAACGACATTTTGCACAAATCACCCATCACCCAAAATCAATCTTTATTTTACACCTCTTTGTTTTAGTAAAATGCGTTTCTTTTGAAATTTATATAAAAAGAGGTAACTTAGTTTTTGTTATATAAAAAAATCTCTAGTTGCTTGAAATAAAATAAACAAAAATTATTGCTTATAAGCCTTTAGTTTGTACCTAGTCGCAAATAAATAACTTTCAAAAGAAAACCGACATTTTACGCTTTTAACCACTTTTTAGTAAAACTACCCTACCCCTAGCCAAAACCTACCCTTTTTAAAGTCCTCTTGATATTTACAAAGATTCGGTTAAAAAGGAGGAGGTTTGATTACTTGTCAAGCATATGGTAGGAGTAAGTTCTATACCGGTATCGAGCGTTTCACTTTTACATCTTCGGCCGAGTGTTGAGTGATCAGTTGTGAGGTGTGTGAATTTGTATATAGCTAAATGATATTTTATAAAGGGATGTTATGCCAAAAAATACTTATTTCTCTTAAAAAGTGTTCTAAATAAATCATGTCAAATAAGATTGTAAATAAAAAAAAAACAAGAATAAAAATAACATGGATTTTCAACAGTCTACAAACAAGACCCAAAAACTTCTTCTCTACCACTTCCATTTGGGTGTGTAAGGTATATTAAAGAGTTTTGCTTGAGGATAAGCAAATATTCAAGTATGCGGGTATTTGATATGCACCAAATGCAACATATAAATTGTATAAAAATGGTATAAAATCAACCCTTTTTAGTACTAATGCTTGAAAAAGTGCGTTTCTTTGTATACTTTTAATTTTCAGGATTAAAAGATCTTAAATGTATAAAAGGAGCAAATTAACAACAAAAACCAGCATAAATTTAGAAAAAGAAAGATGATACACTATACCAACCCTCCGAGCTTCACCCCAAAGCCAAAAACAACGAACCAGAAGTCCAGCACGGGGTCGTGCCTGGTCGGCATGGGGTCGTGCCCCTTCAAGATTCTAGGGAAGAAAAGACAAACATAAGCAGACAAGAGACACAGGGTTGGGTCCAATGGACAGGGCCGTGGTAAACGTCCAGAATTGTGAATCTTGGATATCATAGCTAGTACAATGGCCATGAGGCCCGTGCCGTTTACACACAGGGCCATGTGGAATCTAATCTGACAAGCTCATTAAATGAAGACATAGAAGAAGGAAGACACGGGGCCGTCCCCATATGGCACGGGGCCGTGTGAAGCCACTATTTCCAGCTATAAATAGGGGGTGGTTGGTCTCATTCCAACTCATCCCTTGGCAAACCATTTATCCTACACATTCCATCACTCCCCCATCATCATCCACCACAGTCATTAGAGTTTGGAGTGTGTAGTCATATCGGGATCCAAGATTGATTGTAAGAGTCTTCGTCAAACTATGGCCATGCTTGGCTAATCTCTTACATCAATTGTTGAACACAAAATCTTTCATGTATTACTTTTGATTTCCAACCTTTGGTTAGCTCTTTAATTGTGTTTGTATTAATGCCTTTAATAACTAGTTTTTTAAATTGAAAGTGGGTTTTATCCTATTATTACTTCATGTTTTGTTGATTCACTCATTCGTGTCTTTACCATCTATATAAAGCGCGTTAACTGTCTAGAAAGGGGTTAGAAGGGTCGTTTGGAAAGGTTCTAGCCTCATTTAGTGTATAGATACTTCGAGGAGTTGATTCAAGCTTATTAGGATTTCCCTTAAGGCATCAAATCGGGGGAAGTAAGAACAGCTTGCATCCCTTATAAATAAGATACTATTCAAACTTTAAACCGGCCTTGCGGGACTGTATTCCTGCTGACTCAGACCAATATGGCCGAGGGTAGCGTTACCTCTAAAAGAGAGACATCCCACATTTTGCATTAATAACTTACTTAAATATCTTTCAATATTCCGGCCTTGTGGGACTGTATCCTTGCTGAATCAGACCAATATGGCCGAGGGTAGTGTTGCGTCCAAAATAGGGACATGCCACTATAATCAAGATAATCTCTTAGAAAACTCAAAGTGCGGAAATCATCAAAGGATGCATAAAAGATAAGCTGGAACCAAGTGATTCTATCTTGTGTATTTGTTTCTTTTATTACTTTATTTTACTTATTTAGTTTATCTATTAAAACCTTTTCTCAAAAGTTTGGGTCGATTAGACGTTGACGATAAACCGGTATTAAAAGCTCTTGTGTCCTTGGACAACCTTTGTATCTTACCATCACTATACTACGACAACGACGGGTAAACTTGCCCTAACGTGTTGTAGAGAGTGATAGTGTTATATCGTGTTTTATAAATATATAGCTTGAATAAACGAGTGAAAAAGTACTTAAAATATATCAAAAAATCATACACGTCTCGCTCACGTCAGCTAAGGTCATCCTGATAATGACATCTAACATTCCTAACAGAAAAGATTCCACATATGTTACAAACATCCATGCAAATCCTAACATCTGATCTAGGCTATACTAAACACTGATAAGATAAATACTGTTACATTATGAAAACATTGTATAAACTATCCTCTGTTGCAGTTATCCAAACATCTGTTTAGCCATACAAATGTTTGGTCTTCTTCATCAGACCTTTGACTTCATCAGTGCTTTGGTCTTCAACAGATGTTAGCCTTCAACATATGTTGATTCTCTTTGAACATCGGTTCCAAGTCTTTAATAGATGTTTGCCATGCTCTTGAACATATGTTCTGAATAGGTGTTCAAGATTCACTATCTTTGGGGAGGGACTGGTTCAATCATTTGCTTATTTCTTGATCAGTGGATCATGCTTTGGTTTTTGGATATTATCTGTTCTTTTGTAGGTCCAACAATCTCCCCATAGAGCAGATGATTTTCCAAAACATATGTTTATTAGATCAACTTTTATGCCTCCTCAACTCACTCCTGATTTGTGCTTTGAATTGTTTTTCAAATCTTTCAGAGAGTGAGTCATTACCATCCCTTTCGAGTGGAAGATTCTGTAAATCTTGTTGATCTTCAATTTTTAAGTTTATTATAGTGTTCATTAAAGTCTTTTGTACTTCCCTGTTTGCCCTGACTAGTGCCAATCGTGGCTGGCTTTGTCTGAGGACCACCTTTGAATTTTAGAGGCAACAAGGTTTACTGGGAGTGATGTTATTAGAAGAGGTGAAGGAATCTGCATTCCCATGAATTGCCCTAACAGATCTGCCGGATTGGTATCAGGATGCTCATACATAATCATATTTTTGATACCTTCCTTCATAACGTCTTCTCCAAATTTTTCACATCCTCTGCCTACATATTATTCTATCTTTTTAGATGGCTTTTTACCAATGAAGAGGCTTGTCTTGCAGATGGTCTTTGAACTGATAGGTAAGTCTTCATAGTTAGGCTTTCTGGGGACTACTGAGGGATCTTTGGCTCTTGTGGTCATGGTGATGGCGGTTCTAGACGGAAGCTTGGGCGTATGGTAGTACTGATTCGGTAGAAAGAACGTTGAAACTGAAACGGCGGAATCATTCATTCATTCATACCGAAAGAGTATACATCTTGTCTGGCTAGCGGAATTCTTGGAGAGAATCCGCCAGCATTTCCCCTTAGGAAACTTCCAAAACTTAACAAACAATGAACACACAACACCTATATATAGACATGGCAGCTCGTGCGAATGGTTGCTCGTACGAGTGACAAGACGTCACTCATACGAACGACATAAGCTCACTCGTACGAGTGAGATGTTTATCACTCGTACGAGGCACGCTGTCACTCGTACGACCAGTCTCGTTCACACTTCGGTCGTGTGTTCGTATCTAATCTATATAGTATTCAATACACACTTTTTCTAGCCTATTCGCACAGTGAAAGACATAAAGTGTATCAATAATTTCCCCCTTCGACGTCATTGTCGAAATTTGAGAGCCGTGTTTGAATATTCTGCAACTTCAATCAGGTATGTGTTGATGTCGTAATTCCCCATTGATTGATGATCCGGGTTTGCGTTATCTACGTTAAGCAACATTCCCCCTGAAATAATTTTCTCTAGAAATTAACCTTCAGGTCTTTTGTTTGCACGATTCAAGATCTTCTCTGATTTGCTTAATCTACAAATTTTCTTGAATAATCACCAACTTGAAATTAATCAATGCAGCTTCTCCGTTTCGATGTTAACCATATCCGCGTTTGGTTAGCGCACTCCTCCAATGCTCCGTCCTCTGATCTTCAAAACCCAACCGGCAATTGATAGAAACTTCAAATTACCACAATAAATATCCGCGTAAATCTGAAATCCTGATTTCCGTAATCACGATTGATCAGCAAATCGATAATCTTCTCAATCAGCAAATCATTATCGGAATCATACTATCTTGTAACACATTGAATCTGAGAAACATTCTTCGGCAATCAGAATCACATTCTTCCTTTTTAGTCACAATATCAGATGTATAGCTATCTCCGCTTGAATGGGGCACTGAAACAACAAGACATCCTTATTTCCTGGCGGTTAGTCCGAAAAACAGTACATTTGCCTTGCTGAGTTAAAAATAAGCAATCGTATGTGCTTCTAATTCCACATCGGGGATCAGGCATTTAATCCTTGAGCATCAATATGTATCATGATCTGAAATTCTGAACATTCTTTGATCACACATACTAATGAATCTTCGATCCTCTGTGTTTCCCAGATAATCTGAAGTCGGAACCACCCGGATACAGTTGCATCGTCACGAATTTCAAAAATGCCGGAATTTTAACATATACGTGAAAATTTTTATTCCCCCTCATTTTTTTGCAAATTCTGACGTCTTGAGTTCTTATGGGAATGAAGATATGGCGCGACTGCAGCATATGGTTTTACGGAAAATTTCCCAAAATTGTAGTTTTGATCAAATGATGATTTAACGTTAAGGCCCATTAATAGTCACTAAACCAGATGATCAACATTTTGCGCAGATATCAGTGACTACCCCATAATCTTCATCCCTTTGTGACCTTATCATCAAATCTAAACTCTGAAGCTCCAGACGGTGTCCACGAACAACCCAAATTAGGCGTTAAAATCTCGAAAAAAATCTGCAATCACCAAATTTTTTTTAGAACACTCGTCTCGTCAATACGATCAAAAAATGCCTTTTTTGTCAACACTTTGTACGAGCTAGACTTTGTACGATTGATGCTTCGTATGAGTGGTGCTTCATATGAGTCGTTTTGCTTTGTACGAGTGGTGCTTCGTACAAGTGACCAATTGTCACTCGTACCAGCCATAGAGTCTCTCGTACGAACGAAACTGATTACATCTTTTCAATCCAGACTCTTCATTTCTTCGAACTTCAACATGATTTTTGCACAAAGCTGGTCGAAAATTAGTTTCTAACATTCCTATGGTTTCAATTTTACATTATGTCCATGGATTGTCCGATTATTTGATGTTTTATGTATAAAACCCCTCATACATAAAAAATTCATGAGTGTAGGTGATTCATCAACTGTTAGATTGAATGAATCGGTACCGTAGCTCTGATACCAGTTGTGGTCCCGGTGACGGCGCTTCTAGACGGAATTTTGGGCATAGTATAGTACCGATTCGGTAGAAAGAAAGTAGAAATAGAAACAGCGGAAGCATTCATTCATTCATACCGAAATACACATCTTGTCTGGCTGGCGGAATTCATGGAGAGAATCCGCCAGCGTGTCCCCTCATGGAACTTCCAAAACTTAACAAACAATGAACACCCAACACCTATATATAGACATGGCAGCTCGTGCGAATGGTTGCTCGTACGAACCACATAAGCTCACTCGTACGAGTGAGATGTTTATCACTCGTACGAGGCACACTGTCAGTCGTACGAGTGACATTTTCACTCGTACGAGCCAGTTCTCATTCACACTTGGGTCGTGTGTTCGTATCTAATCTATACAATATTCAATACACACTCTTTCTAGCCTCTGCGCACAGTGACGGACATAAAGTGCATCAACAGCTCTTGAATCTTCTAGCTTCTTGTACGTTGCCCAGATTGTTATCTTATCCCACGTAGCCATGGTTTGCATTGTGCCACATTTTGCAGCAACCACCTATTCCTTCATTTTTGTGAGTTCAACTGCTTTTAGGCCAACAGGTTTTCTACTTGCAGCCAAGTTTGGAAGAGTGGGCTTTAAATCTGGATTGAGCTTTAGCATCTCAATTCTTGCAATTTCATCTAGAAGGGCGTCTAAAGACCATCCAATGAATTGAGCTCTTGAAGCTTTATAGGGTTTGTTGTTCATGATAAAGTCCAGATAGTATTCCCTTAATTCCTTTTTCAGGTTAGGGTTGCTAACTGGTCCTTGAGAAACCCTCTAACTAACATATTTGGCAAATTCTTCAAGTATTCACTTTGGTGAATTCTATAGACAATATTTGTTGTGCCTCCTTATCACTCTTTCCTTTGCTTTTGTAAGCAACAATATTTTAAACCTGTTTGAGCTTTAAATCGAGGTACTTTTGTACATTTTTATGCTTTTAATATCTTATGGGGGGGGGGGGAGAAAGGTCAATTTGCTTATGGTAGTTGTGAATTAGAAGGGCTCTATCTCTTTTGAGACATGTTCTAACTCAATGGGTCAAGTAAATTTGGTGGAAGTGTGGTAGGTGAATAGATGGTGGTGAGTGTAGTGGTTATTGTGGTGGATAAATGAGATGTAGTGGTGGTAGTTTTTGTTTGGATAGGAGATATATCAGGAGTTTCTTCATCATCATCTTGGACATTGAACTTAGTTTTCCTGGTACTAGTTTGTGATTTTTGTGTTTTTGGTGGTGGTTGTGGGGGTAGTGATGATGGTTTTCTTTTGAGAAGTCCATTAGGGGACTTAGTTGGTGGTGGTGAGGGTGGTGTTTGAGTAGTTGTAGCCTCTATTAGGGCTTAGATTTTTGCTATTATGGATTCCATATACTGAGGCCTATTCTAGATAAAGTATCTTTAATATGTGATATGGGACCTAAGAGGATCAAGGATCCTTAATATTTACTATGGTTACTAATAATTGCTCTATATATTTTCTTATATTTATATGAAGGGGAGTAACTTGGTGGACTGAGTCTAAGCTGGAATCTCGCTATGAATTCGTTACAAGGCTGAACGTGCTTATTCCATAACGGTCATGGGGAGAGGACGTGGGTCAAGCAAATTTTTTGGACTTAGTTGTTATTGTTATTCAAAAGGGGTTGATCAAGTGTTACTAGAAAACAATTCACATTCACATACACACACAATAAGCAGAAAGCTTACACTCATACACTCTTAGCGATATCACAATCATTGTACCACACTCGATCAACATCCGAAGTTGTACTGATTTTTTTGTTTAATATAGTTGGTGGTTGATAGTTTTCACCACCTGAAGTTTTTGTGCCGGCGATCTACTAGTGATCAAGGGCTTTTCCTCACATAAATCATCATGCATTAGCTATATTTTTCATTCATTATTCATTTCATTCAATCAAGCACTATACCTCACAAACAAATTTGGTTCCATTATCCTTAAACAGATTTTTGACAAAAAATATTTGGCGTCCACCATGGAGCAAGTGGTGCTTCAATTGTAAAAATTTTGATCCATTTTAGCCTATTATCATCAATTCCATAACACTATGGCCTCTCAAGGAAAGTTTGTTTCAACTACCATGCCAACGACTACCTTGTCACAAAGCTTCATTTCGTTACCTCCTATTCCCTCCACAATTCCAGAAGAATAATTAAATTACTCAGAAGAAGACATCTTTTGTCTTCCAAGGATCCAAGACTTTTGCTACTTTCTGCTCTATAAATACTGACAATGATATTTCTGTTTTGTATTCGCAGATGAAAAGCTACATGGAGCAGCAAAACAAGATTAATAAAAAGATCCTGCGTGAGATCGAGGATATCAAGAAACAGAAGAGGACAGCAGTGGGTCAGTCTCAATTGATGCCTAGAGTGCTAGATTTTGTCACCCCAGCGTCAACAACTCAACAATCTAAAGGATCCTCCTTCCAACCACAAGGATCCTTTATCCTTCAACAAGGATCTCTTGGGATGTCTCAGCCTCAAGGATCCTCCCTCCGTTCAGAAGGACATGTTGGTGCATATTTGTGACAACAGCTTAGATTTGGTCTTTGGATATCTTGTAATTAGTAAAATGATAAACAGTTATCGGGTTTAGTTTTGTAATAGTTGATTAGAAGTAATTGGGCTGAACTAGACACTAAATAGTGCATGGTAGGCGAATTGGGCTTTAAACCCATTAGCAGTCCATGTAGTTAACCCTAGCCCATGAGCATAACCTACCTCTATATAAAGGGAGGTTGTGATTAGGGTTAAGGTTGCTTAGTTAGTTGTTCAGTTGCAGAGAGAATTGCTTCAAAGAGTTTACAGAGAAGAGTCTTGAATTGGTTGTAAACACTTTGTGTTAGATAATCAATAGAAGACTTTTTGAAGAATTGTTCGTGTTCGTGTTGGTGTTCTTGTTATTTCTATGAAATCTGATCTAGGGGATTCCACACTCTAGATTAGATATATGATTCTATGAAGATCTATACGGACTAGGGGACCTACAATTGGTATCAGAGCCAGGTTTCACAGGAATAACAAGAACACCAACACCAACATTTTCAAAACAGTGTCTCTGTTATTGTCCTTCTTGGCATTTTCAGTCACATCAACATCCTTTGATGTGGAACTACTGGTGTAGTTGACACAAAGTCTGTAAGCTCTTCTTCATCTGGCAAGAAAGAATAGTCATGACCAAGTGGTGGTGGAACTTCATTCAAACCTTTGAATCCCACACACGTCTTGTCATTACTCTTCTTCAAGCCATTCATCATGTGTTTCATGACAAAAGATGAATCTCTGAATTGATTTAATTTCTTTTCAAACTCACAAATTTTAAGTTGTGCTTCTGTCAACTCTTTGCATTTTTCAGAAACTTCTTTTGTTTTCTCACTCATCGTATCATGAGCTAAATCAATAACTTGAAGTTTTTTTTTAAGCTTACAGGTTAGAATATTGATTTCTTCTTCATAACCTTTAATTTTCCTCAAGTATAATGACTCATTTCGTTTTACGAAAAAGTTTGATTCTTTTAGGTTTGAGAGCTCATTTACCAGACTTTGGTTTTGATTGGTTAATGTGTCAACCTCACTTTGCAGTTCACGACACTTCAAACAAATAGAACTACCAGAGTTAGAACATACTTCGCCTGTTGATTTGCTTAGATCAGCCATGAAAGCATCAAAATCAGCAGCCATCTTCTTCTCTGTAGCATTCTGTTCTCCATCAGCTTTCTGAGCTACCTTCTCTTGCTCCTCCTCAGCATCAGCTTTCACTTCTTCAGAAACAACTGGAGCTATCTCAGCCATGAATGCCTATGAGGCATTGTTATCACTCTCCAGATAAGCACTCCAATCATAAGAACCCTCTCTAGCCGTAGAAATCAGGGCCTTTGATCTAGTGTTGTCTGACTCATTCCTGTTGCTTGAACCATGACCAGGAGAATCTTGAAAGGATGAACTAGAACGTGATTCAGACTTAGGTCTTTGACACTCTCTAGTGAAATGTCCGTAGTTGTGACAATTGTAACACTTCACTTTCGACTTGTCAAAGCCCACACTCTTTCCAACGAACTTCCTGCCTGTTATGTTCATGAATCTTTTCACCCTTCTAGAGATCATGGCCATCTGCCATTGCAAATCCATCTCTTCTAAGTCATCAGGGTTGATCTGATCATAATCTTCATCAAATGTAGCAGGATCAGATACTTTTCCTTGAATGTAGTTCTCGTAGGAAGCAACGAAAGAAGCAAGCAATGCCAGGTGATCTTCGATACTTTTGACACCCAGATGCATAGACTTAGAACTACTGTTACTTGATTGTCTCTTAGCCCCTGACGAGCCTCCTGAAGCAGCAACAAAACATACTTCTCCATCAGAATTTGTCACGATCTGTTCATTCTCACATGAGAGAAACGCAGTTGAAGTGTCACTAGAAGCATTGTTGGAAGATGAAGGTGTAAGACCTTTATATATCCCCGGATCTTGAACCTGATCATAACCCGTTTCCTTCTTCTTCATATTGAGCTCATAAGCTCTCAATTTCCCAACAACCTCTTCCAAGTCTTTCTTTTCATAATAAACTTCACCTTTTATCATCAAAGTATAGATATCCCACTTTGCAGGTAAAGCATCCAGCAACTTGTCGTTTATCTCCACATCTATGTATCCCTCTATGTCATAATTGGCTATTGCTAACATCAGATGATAGTATCTCGTGATAATATCTTCAAGGGACTCATTTCTCATTACTTTGAACACAACAAACTATTTCTTTAGCAGATCAACCTTGTTCTTCTTCACATCAGTATTGCCCTCATACCTCTTCTCTAGGGAATCCCACATCTCCTTCGATGTTGTATAACGCTTGTATGTATGTTTGATGCCATCAGGTAACGACATCTTAATAGCAGCTAAGGCTTTCTCTTCAGATTCATACATCCTCTTTCAGCTTCAGACATGTTTACATAAGCAGTAACACGTTGTCTTCCTTCAAAATCATGCGTTGGGTTAGCGTACCCATCTTGAATACAGATCCACATCCGTGTGTCCTGATATTCAATAAAGGATTGAAACCTATCCTTCCAAGTAAGATAGTTCTCCACCTTAAGCATCACTGGAGGTTTGTTTGTGGTGCCAACCTCGTGCTCCATTCTCAACAGCTCATTTAGGTTAGACATATTAAACATTTTTACCGAACCGGCTTGTTAAAAACATTAAAACTTATCCGAAATGAGTGGTTACCAAATTATATTGTTAGATTCGTCTCGAAGATAGGATTCTAATGATATATTGTCCGATTATGATTTTTGGAATGTTCGTGCCTTTTTTTGTCCTAAAAATCACGCAAGTCTAGCTGTCCAATCCGTTCGTCAAAATTGTCTAGGGATCAAATTCTATGTCCGAAAACGTTTAAATCTGGTTACTTCAGCTGGTTAACTTTCCACCTTTTTGTATATAACTTGAAACAGTGTCAAATCCGGAATGGTAACTCTGATTGACAATCCGAGATGACAATCCGGAACAGTAGTCCGAATTGCTAATCCGAAATGGTGATCCAGAATAGTGATCCGAGATGAAATCCGTAATGCACTATTCTGATCTGAAATGGAAATCCGGAATAGACGACTCTGATCCGAGATGGAATCTGGAATAGTTCTGATCCGAGATGGAATCCGAAATAGCTTCTGATCCGAGATGGAATCTGGAATAGCTTCTGATCTGAAATTCAATACGAAATTCAATCCGAAATGGAATCCGAAATGAGCTTTTCAGATCCGAATTACACTTCTGTTGATCCGAATGCAGATTTCCACTCTGAAATTCAAGTCTGCAATCCGAAATGCTTCACTTTTTAATCCGAGATGCCTTTCTTCAATCCGAAATACCTGCTGTTAATCCGAAATACCTGCTGTTAATCCAAATACCTGCAAAAACCCTAAAACAGCCATCAAAACCCTAATTCAGCTGTCACAAACTTCAAGAACAGCCTCCAAAACGCCCAAAAACCCAATTTTTCTGCTGTTATGATTCTGAACCGAGCAATAATCAAGAGCCGAATGCTCTGATACCAATTGTAGGTCCCCTAGTCCGTTTGGATCTTTACAGAATCGTGTATCTAATCTAGAGTGTGGAATCCACTAGATCAGATCTCACAGAATTTACAAGAACACCAACACAAACATGAACAATTCCTTCAAACAGTCTTCTATTGATTATCTAACACAAAGTGTTTACAACCAATTCAAGAATCTTCTCTCTAAACTCTCTGAAGCAATTCTCTCTGCAACTGAACAACTAACTGAGCAACCTTAACCCTAATCACAACCTCCCTTTATATAGAGGTAGGTTATGCTCATGGGCTAGGGTTTCCTACATGGACTGCTAATGGGTTTAAAGCCCAATTCGCCTACCATACACTATTTAGTGTCTAGTTCAGCCTAATTACTTCTAATCAACTATTACAAAACTAAACATGCCAACCGTTTATCATTTTACTAATTACAAGATATCCAAAGACCAAATCTAAGCTGCTGTCACAAATATGCACCAACAAACTCCCCCTTGACAATAGCTTCATTAAACAACTTTGTCTTCAGCCATCTTGCAATCTTCAACATCTTTGAAAATCGTTGGTCTTTGGATAGCTTCAGCTTTAATAGCTTCTGTCAGCAACAGGATATGTGGAGATGTTACAGCCTCAAGGATCCTATTTCCATCAACAAGGATCCTCAACTCGATTTCGAGGATCCATGGATTACCCAACAAGACCTTCAACACAGACCTTTCCTGGTTCCAGTGTTTTCCATGATCAAGGATCCTCAAGGAGACAACCAATGAGAAGCTCTGAAGTCCATGAAGGGGATTTCGTCCCTATGCAGACCAGTGCTTCTTATGGCCCTACTATAACAACATACATGTTTTATCCTAGATTCTCTTATGGGATACCACCTTTGAGTTAATCAGGAGGTAACAACTTCAATAAAATATCTTTGGATACTAATTATGGCTATGTGCAGGATGAAGGAATCAATCAGGCCATGGATAGGGAATTACAAAAGCATAAGGAGATGATATCAAATGTCGCGAGTAGTCAAACCTATTCATGATATTCCAGATGGAAGCCACAGGATATCTTGTTTTGCTCCACCAATATGTAACGTAGAGATACCCAAGCGCTTTCAAACCCCCAACATGAAGTTGTATGATGATACAACAGACCTGGAGGAGCATGTGGTCCAATACAGAGAAAGGATGGAGATAAACCCCATCCCCAGAGACTGAAAGAGGCTTGCCTATGTCAGGGTTTTCCACACTTACTAGATCTGCATTAAAATGGCCACTAAGTCTTCCTCCTTACTCTATTACTTCGTTTTCACACTTAGTTAATCTGTTTATTAATCAATTTTCTTGTAGTAGAACCTTTGAAAGATTAACTAGTAACTTGTATAGAATTATCCAAGCTCGTGAGGAACCCTTAGGGACTATGTCACTAAGTTCGGGATAGAATCATTAGAGATCCCCTAACCTTGATATTGCAACTGTTGTAAAAGCATCCAAGATGGGATTGCAAAAGGATTCTCCATTTTATAATGATCTTGTAATGACTCCATGCAGGAATTTAGATGAACTAAGAAATAGAGCCTTGAGGTTCATAAGGCTATAAGATGATAAAAGAATCCAAGACAGGTTTAGTGGTTCTACAAAACATGAGCACTATGACAAGAAACAGGGATCCTTCTATAAGAATAATAGATCCACGCCTTATATGAAAATAGAAAACCAAAATGTCCATATGGTGGAACAAAATAAGGATGAAGAAGAATATCCTAAGATATCTGAATATTGTTTCTTCGTTGATACTAGTGAACTAATGCTTGCTTTGCAGAATTTAGGTGAAAAGGCAAGATGGCCAAGGAAGAATGATAAGTCAACTTCCTTTAAGGATAAATCCACATGGTGTGCATACTATAAGGATTTCGGGCATTTAACAAATGAATGCATTGCACTAAGAAGAGAGATAGGCTACCTCCTAAGAAAACGTCACCTAAAGAAATACTGGGTAGTAAGAAATCAAGGATCCAGGATCCTAAGAATGTACTAGAAAGAGCTACTCCACCTCTTGTAGATGCTCAAGTGATCAAATTCATTTATGGAGGATCGGATATTTGTGACACAGCTTTCTTTGTATCTAAGAGACATGCTAAGGAGACCAAATTGGAGAATGGTGACATACCTATCAAAACTTCCACATTGATGGGTCAAAAAATAATTTTCCTTGATGAGACGATAGAGTCAACATCCAGGATCCTCATCATGACGGTTTGGTAATAACACAATTTATTGCTAACCATTTTGTTCGTAGGATCTTCATAGATGGGGAAGCTCTATAAATATCCTACAGCTTGATGTACTCAAGAAAATGAACATCCCAGAATCAGAAATTATACTAAGATCCTCTATACTTGTTGGGTTCAGTGGTGAAACCATGAATACACTAGGGGATATCAAAATACCGATATACATAGAGGGAGTCAATTTTATCCAAAAGTTTTGCTGTTGATACACTTTTATGTTTGTCGCTTGTTCTTAGTTACGTTTGTAATTGTACAGTCTTTGTTTACAGTGTCTGTATAAGTTTGGTTGTGTCGACCAAATCAAGATATCTACCTATCTTGGTTTCGTACGAAGTTTTAGTTTGTATGTGTTAAACAGTTGCATGTGTGCATACTGTTGAGTCTTGTGTATGTGATGTCTATGATAAGCTCTTCAAAGAACGAATTCTGTGCGAGTAAGAATGCTCCGTACAAGAAAGATGTTGCTCGTACGAGCCACATGCTTTGTACGGATGAAGCAATATATTCAAGTGGTTTACTTGTTTCGTACGAGGAAGTGAATGCTTCGTACAAACCAACTTGTTCGTACGAGCATTTTTGGAGCAGTTCTTCATGTGTAATAGTGTGTTCCGTATGTCTAGCAACGTACTTCGTACGAATGACTAGCATGGACACTATATAAGCATACATGCACCTCTCAGTCAGAAGTTAGTCATTCTGATCTCTGGTTAAGTGCGTTGGTCACTGATCAAAGTCGAACTAGCAAGTTGAGCATAGGAAGACGCAAGAGCACATGCATTTTGTGTGAGTTGTATGAGCATTGTTTGTATATGTTTGTACTAGTTCTCTTTAGTTAATCAAGATATTGAATCTTTGATTATCCCGTGTTCTTACTTTGCTTTGGTTGCATGAATACTTGGATTCCGCACTTGTATGTGTGTTGCATGAACAAGGAGGCAGGTTTAACTTGATCCTCAGGTGGATCTACAAGTGGTACCAGAGCTTTGGCTCTCTTCCTTGTTCAAAACCAAGCTTATGTCTGAGCTAGTTTGAAGATTTCTTAATGTGTTCTCGAACTCACAGTAGAAAACTTAAGTTTTGAATCGATAACTAACTTAAAACTCAGTTAAAATCAGTTATATCCGGAAATTTTTCACAAAAACCGAGTTAGAAAACATGGAGACATGTTAAAATCTGGTTTTCCTTAAAATTTTATTTTGTTCAAGTTGAACACATTTGCTGAAGAAACTCATCAGAATAGTATTGTAGGGTTGAAAAATTTTCTAACATTTGGACTTGGACTGTTATGATTGTAAAAGCTGAAGGAATGTTTGTCTTTTTAACTAAAATTGGATAAGACAACAGGCCACTTTCGAAAAACCAGTATGTACAAGAAAAGGAAAGTTTTCACCAACCAACCCTGCAAAAGATTCCTATGGGAAACACTGAGAAAAACAGTCTGTGCGAATAGTTGATTCGTATGAAGAACCAAGCTGCTCGTGCGAAGGACAATTCATCCGCAAGAACAAGTTGGTTCGCACTAAGGAGCTCATCCGTAAGAAGCAACTTGCTCGTACGAAGGAGGCTTATCCGTACGAAACTTTGGTTCGTACGAATAACCTTCGTTATTGTTTGTTTTTTATATTTCAGATTTTCAGAGCTGTGTGCTTTTAAAATATTTTCAAAATTGTGAATTTTTAAGAGGGAACTGTTATTTTCAAACTTTAAACCTTTCAATTTTTCATAATCAAGAAAATATAATGAGTTCTAATCCGTGGGATTGGAGTAGTGGTTCAAGCTCAAATCAGGAGTCTTCGCAAAGCTCCGCAACCTCATGGGTTAAGTCTTTGATGCCTCAACATACAACCATGATCTCTACAAATTAATGGGCGTGTGTTGCAAACCAGAACCAGAGCATCCAAACTGTTCTAATGAGCGAGTTTGAAACAGGAAGCAATAACCGTCCACCGAAGCTAAATCACATGAATGATTATCCTTCGTGGAAAAGTCGTTTTCACACTTATGTTCTCTGTCAGAACACAGAACTGTGACGTGTTTCACCACACCCTATAAAGAATCACTCGAAGAAGCCTGGTCAAATCCAACCTCCTTGGCCAATCTAGATGAAAGTGACAAGAAAGCATATGATCTAGAGAAAAAGGCCTTTGCTATCCTAACACAAGCTCTTCACAAACATATTTATCATCAGTTTATGTATTGTACGGCTACGAAAAATTTGTGGGATACTTTGGAAGCGAGATGAGAGGGTAATGCTGCTACCAGGAAGATTCGACATGATCTGCTCAAGAAGGAGTTTGAAGGTTTCATGTTTATGGAAAATGAAACGTTTAATGATCTGACCACACGTTTTTATCATTTGCTCAGCGAGATGTACTCTTATAAAGTGGTAGCAGCACCGCAAGAAATTGTGATGCGATTTGCTGATGCTTTACCACTGAAATGGGGTCAATTTATTGACTTATTAAAACATAGAGGTGTTTTGGACTAAATCAGTATTTATGAATTTGTGTAGAAACTGGAGAACAAGAATGAAGAAGAACTTCGGAAGGCACATAGAGTCACTGTTCCACAAAACCCTTAGATGTACTTCGGAGGTATTAATGCAGGTACAAGTTCAAGCCAGCAACTGAAGCTGCAAACCGTGTTTGTATCAAATGTGAACCCTTTTCTACCACAACCTGTTCAACCAAGTCAGTCTGTAGGCTCGAGTACTTAAGCTTATGGACAAGCCTTTGATTCGAAAGCCTTCCTTCCACAGCCAAGAGATTTAGTACACAAGCTCCACAGCAAGCTCCTCAACAAGCTTTCTATGGAAATAATTTTCAATCTGCAAATCCCAACACTGTCAAACTTGACACATCACATCTCTCCAAAGTCAGCGTAGAAGTTGCACAGGAACACATGGAACTTCTCAACACAATGGTCAGTGCTTATTGTGGTTTAGTTGCAAGTCAAATAGGTAACATCAATTTGAAAAATGAAGACTACCAACCAATTGACCGAGATGAGATGGAGCTGATGGATATCAAGTGGGCATTTGCAAGTGCTGTGAGAAGAGCGAAGGGTTACATGAGAAGAACAGGAAGAACCAGTTTGGAGAGCAAGAAGGATACAAAATACGGCTTTCATAAAACTGCCGTTACTTGCTTCAACTGCGGAGAAAGAGGTCACTTCAAACGGGAATGCACAAGGCCCAGCAAAGAAGGAAATCACAACCCCTTTCGAAATCAATCCCAACCACCCAACATAGCTCAGTTCAACAATGATAGAAGAATGGTAGTTGCTGGCAACTCAAACAATACCAATCAATCAGGACCTTCAAACACACACAGAGCTTTGGTTATTCAATCTGATGAAGGATGTGATTGGTCAGTACAGTTGGGAACTAAGAACAACAGAGGAACTGCATGTTATGCGAAGATCATCAGTCAAATCAAGCATGTTCACGGAATTGATAATTCAGATAATGATGATGCTTTAGGCTATACTGGTAGTCTTGATGAAGAGTGCTCAAATTTAGGTGGTTATGGATCTGATTCTGATGTCAGAAAGGGAAGTGATGCTGAGGTTGAAAAGTTGCTGAGTGAAGCTATGATGATGAAGAGTGAAAAAGTGGGTCTGATGAAGAAAGTAGAAGTTGTAGTGAAGGAGACAGAGACACTCTTTACAGATGGTGCAGCCTTCTCTCATCACACTGTCTTTATGGCAAATGTTGCAGGTTCTACAAGTCAGGTAAATTCTGACTCTCCTAAAGTTTGCAATGACTGTGTTGAATTGAAAACAAAATATGAAACAATCGACAGTCATAATCAAAATTTAGTTGTTGAATTATCAAAGTGCAACGAGGAATTCAAATCTGGAA
This sequence comes from Scalesia atractyloides, assembly GCA_947069175.1. Taxonomy (NCBI): domain Eukaryota; kingdom Viridiplantae; phylum Streptophyta; class Magnoliopsida; order Asterales; family Asteraceae; genus Scalesia; species Scalesia atractyloides. The sequence continues at coordinate 59,153,887 of CAMTDV010000003.1, read as the reverse complement.
TATAAACCCTTAATAAAAGCGTTTCTGAATTGACAAAAACAGTTTTGAATAAACAAACAGGAATTAATAACTATAGAAGAAACTAAGAAAGAGTTAGCCATCGCCAAATGCGAATATGATGCGATCAAGCTCAAATTGGAAAGTTATTCTAACTCCCGATATGTGCTTGATCATATCATTAATGTTCAAAAGCTAACGGGAGATGCTCAATGCCTTGGGTATAAGTCGTGTCCACCCCCCACAAAACTATACCAAAATGCCTGATGAAGAAGAGATGCTCTGCTTTGAACCTTCTGTACCACTTAATCCTGAAGAATTTGCAGCAGGATTAGGGTTCAAACTAGACAACTCCTCACAAGAACCAAGCAAGCAAGAAAACTCATCATCTGATGTTGTTCAAAATCCATCTGAGATAGAGGAAGATGATACGTTAGATGATGAGTCAGTCAAAAGTGATCAGGATCAATCTCTTGATAAAGGGAAAGAGTAGAACTCTCTGCTGCTCCCAGTACTACACCTATTGAAAATCATGAGCATGACCCTAAGAAATCTGTCAAGACAAAAGTGTCTTCAGATGAAACTGATAATGTGTTGTATACTCTGGTTGAAGATAAGAAAATCTATTCTAACAAAGATTTTCCAATTAAAAAGTAAATCCAGTCTCTATAGATTAGGTATTTGAAAATTCAATAACCCAATTTTTAGAGAAACAAAAGCCAACCAAATCACAACCATTATCTTTTTCAAAAGAAAAACAAGAGAAGCGAATTGAAAAGTCTAAAGTTCCACAAACAAAGGTTGAGACAAAAGGCACTCGCTACAAGAAGAAGCTTAAAAATGTTTAATTTGTGAGTTCTTCTGGTACTGATAAAGCTGAGACCTTTGAAGGCAAGCCTAATATAGATTTTGTAAACAAAGTCAAGATTTTGAAAAGAAACAGTCAAAATAATTACACTCAACACACAAATGGGTGTAATGAAAATGAACCCAGTACCTCAAGACCCACAAGTTCAACATCAAGTTGTGAAACACGATCTCCTAATTTTGTTGAAAGGAGAACATGTTTCAAATGTGGAGAATTTGGCCACATTATAAAAAATTCTAAAAATCCAGCTAAATGTTGAAAGAACCCCTCATGAACCAACTTGTCAACGTCGATCTGTTTCTCCAACACAAGATAAACGAATTATTAAAGATCAAAAAGAGAAACAAAAACGTAAACAAGTAAAAGCAATTTAAAAAGCTTTAAAACCGGATTCCTCATAAAGGAATCCAAGATCTTTAAATTTAATAAAACCAGAAATTGTTAAAACTGTAAATAATAGTCAATCTGGTAATAATCAACGATCTTGGAAACAGAAGACCGGTAGTAGTTCAAGAGGAGGAACTCAAATTCCAAATCATCAAGAAATTGAGATCACATTTCTTGATGATAAGGGGCGACCCAAGACCACTAAGGTTTGGGTCCCCATCTCAAACTGATCTGGTTTTTGAATTGTGCAGGGTGTTCCAGGAGGAACTGTGAATAGTCATTTGATTGTTGACAGTGGAGCATCAAGGCACATGACGGGCGACTTACGGCTCCTGTATGATGTGAAAAGCATTCGGGGTGGTTATGTTGCCTTTGCTAATGATAAAGGTGGATACATCACTAGAGAAGGAATGGTCTCCAATGGTTTTGTGAGTTTCGATAAGATCAATTATGTGCGGCAGATTGATCACAATCTTCTTAGCTTTTCTCAAATATGCGACAAGAAGTTCACGGTATATTTTGAGGATACTGGTTGTTATGTGCTGAAACCCGGATTCAAGATTCTGAATGAACAGATTCTCTTATCGGCTCCAAGAATCAATGAATTGTATATTCTTGATAAGAGCCAAGCTATTACAACGTCTGCGCAAGTCACATGTTTTGTCTCAGAAGCCACCGAAAACGAATCAATCTCTTGGCACAGACAAATGGGAAAATGAACTATTTGGTGAAGAATAATCTTGTAAATGGTGTACCTGTAAAAAATTTTCATCTTCAAGACGTCTGTGTATCGTGTCAAAAAGGCAAGAAAGTTAGAAAATCTCATCCGTAAGGAAGATCAACACTGTGAATATGCCTCTGGAACGTCTTCATATAGACCTATGAACAAAAGACTAACTTTGGTGACTCTTATTGTCTGGTAGTTACTGATGAATACTCCAGATTTTCATGGGTGAATATGCTGGCACACAAGAGTGAAGTTCCTAATATCCTCAAGAATCTCCTGACACTATTAGAAAATTTGTACAATCTGAAGGTAAGGAGAATCAGAAGCGACAATGGCACCGAATTCAAGAATCAAGTTATGGATAAGTACTATTCTTCATAGGGCATTTTGCATGAGTATAGTTCTCGCTACACTCCACAACAGAATGGTTTCGCTGAGAGGAAGAATAGAACTCTGATTGAAATAGCAAGAACCATGTTAGTAGAATCAGAACTTCCCGTTCAATTTTGGGGAGAAGCTGTTGCTACTGCATGTTACACGATGAATAGAGTTCTAATGGTGAAAAGACATGGGAAGACATGCTTTGAGTTGCTACATAAAAGGAAGTTGGATGTTTCTTTCTTAGAACCTTTTGGAGCTCCATGCACTATGATTGATCCACATGGAATGTTTGGCCCAAAGGCTATAGAAGCTTTCTTCCTTGGATATGCTACTCCGAATTTCAGGGTGTGGAATTTGTCTTCAAAAAAGATTGAAGAATGGGGTGAAGTCAAGGTTCAGACATACAAAGAACTAGTAAGAGCTCCGGGTGCTCCTTGGATGTTCGACTACGATGGACTGTTCGATTCCTTTAATCTGCCAACTTTTGATGATGCATCTGCTGCGGCTCAATTGTTATTGGAAAGTGATATAGCAGTTGACTCGTCATTAGTTCGACCAATTATTGTTAACCCTCAAGTGTCAATTTCGGTTAACAATCTTGCTCAAAATGAGTAATTCGAAGATGCTGCAGATTATAATGTTTCGTCAGAAGATGATGAGTTTTATGATACAAATGAAGCAACCCCTGGTGTAGTTCCTGGAATTTCTGATGTCACATCAAATATACAACCTCAAGGGACTACTGAAGGTCATGCATCTACATCCTCATCAAATCCAACACTTGATTTGACTGTTGATCTGAATATCAACAATTTGGGTATAAACTCTCGAGTTCCTGATGTTCCAGAAACTTGAATTCATAATATCCATCCTCAGCAGAATATTATTGGAGATGTCCAAAGTGGTGTACAGACTCGTAATCAGCTTCAAAACAACCAGAATGCTGGACTGTATTCAGAAATAAGAGAATCTAGGGGACATAACGATTGGTTTTTTGCCTGCTAGGTTTGCCAAGTTGAACCAAAATCTTGGAAGGAGGCAATAAAAGAAGACTCTTGGTGCAGGATGAACCTCAGCAGTTTCAGAAATTGGGTGTGTGGAAGTTAGTTGACAGACCCGATAACTACAAGAAGATTGGCACACGATGGGTTTACAAATGCAAGAAAGATGACCAAGGTGTTGTTGTGAGAAACAAAGCGTGATTGGTCGTCCAGGGCTTTAATTAGGTCGAAGGCATTGATTACAATGAAGTTTATGAACCGGTTGCACGACTTGAGGCCATAAGAATTTTCTTGGCTTATGCGTCCTACAAGAAGTTCACCGTCTATCAAATGGATGTGAACAGTGCATTTCTTCAAGGTGTGGTTGAGGAAGAGGTATATGTTGAGCAACCGCCAGGTTTTGAAGATCCAATCCATCCTGACAAGGTTTGGCTTCTCAACAAGGCGTTATATGGTCTCCATCAAGCTCCAAGGGCTTGGTATGAAACGTTGTCTACCTATCTTCTGAAGAATGGTTTTCGACGGGGATTGATTGACTGTACTCTATTCATCAAGGAAAGGAACGAGGATTTGCTGCTAGTGCAAGTATATGTTGATGATATTATTTTTGGGTGTACCAACGGTCGAATGTGCAAGGAATTCGAAGTTCGAGATGAGCGCAATGGGAGAAATGACTTTCTTTTTAGGTTTGCAGGTTCAACAATCAAAGGAAGGAATCTTCATTCAACCAAGTACGTCAGGGATATTCTCAAGCGATTTCAAATGGATGACCCAAAGCCTTTGGGAACTCCATTAGCTCAGAATCATGGGATTGCTCCAGACGGAATGGGTGAACATGTGGAACTATCTCTCTACCGTGCTATGATCGGATCTCTCATGTATCTTACTGCTTCAAGACCCGATATAATGTACCCAACATGTCTTCTGGCGCTGTCACTCTAGTCCAAAAGTTTCTCATTTGATGGCTGTGAAGAGGACCTTTCGCTATTTAAAGGGTCGCCCGGACACTGGTCTTTGGTACCCTAAGGATGATAGTTTTGATCTAACATCATTCAATGATTCTGATCATGGTGGCTGCAAAATAGATGCAAAATCTACAACAACAGGATGTCAGTTCTTGGGAAATCGCCTAGTCACATGGCAATGCAAAAAGCAGACTTGTGTAGCTACGTCAACCTGTGAGGCTGAGTATATTTCGGCTTCTAGTTGCTGCTCTTAGGTTCTATGGATCCAATAGCAGATGCGGGACTACGGTTTTGAATTTCTCTCTACTCCTATTTTGTTGATAATGAAGTTGCTTTACAGATCACTTAGAATCCTATACATCACTCTAAAACAAAACACATTGAGATTAAGTATCATTTCATACGAGATTGTTATGAAAAGAAACTTATCAATGTTGTTAAAATCCACACCTATCACCAACGTGCTGACCTTTTTACCAAAGCTTTTGACAAATCTCGTTTTGATTATCTACTTTTGGTCAATTGCATCAAGGTGAAACCCGCATAACTCAACCATGGCTAATACCTTTTCTACATTTTTCTAAAAATCTAAAACTATAAAATGATTTTCCGTTTTTCTTAGTTTTATATTTTAGGGGGAGAAATTTTCAAGAAAATACAAAAATATGTCTTTTACTTATTTACCTTCTATATTTAAGGGGAAGAAAATTTAGAAAAATACAAAAACAATAGAAAACCCAAAAATAAAAAAATGAGTTTCTTGGATAAGACAAGTTGAAGATGATGAAATACACCGGTAATCTGTCATAAACAAGTCAAAGACAAAGAATTAAAATTGATAAGTAGCTTTACTAATGATGTATCGGTAGGCTCACAATCAGACTAAAATGTGCAGGTTGATACAAACTTAATAGACTGCAAGCCAAGTGGGAACCATTCATTGGCATATGGTATTGGTACCGAAATTTCGTTTGATAGTAAGCTGAGGTTCTGAGATATACGGTCTTTATGCTGACTTATCATCTGGGTATCATGGTTGAATCATATACCGAAAAATAACGGTGGCACAAGTCTAGAACTTCCATGATACCATACACACGTGTACATACTGCATACGACCTCAAATAAGTGATAAAAATATCACATCCACCCAAGAAATAAGTGATAAAATATCACAACTTTATACCGGAGCTAAGTTTGTCTCTCTGTCGGTACGATGGTACTAATCTGTTCACGGACTTAGTCCTGTGCCCTGCATGCATATGAAAATCAAGTTCCTCATCAATAAGTGATTTAATGACATAGGGTTTATTTTCAATTCAAAATAAGTGAGTATCTCACATCATATACGTCCAAACAGATGATAAGCAGTATACTCACCGGTAAGATTTTCTCTCGTGCATATCTTGATACGGGAATGTGTCGTGAAGTGGTTGAACATCGGCTAGTAAGTATAAATCATACCCTAATCATATCTCCTAATCATGATTACATCTGATAAGTCAAGCTTACGTGGACAACAATACCGATAATCAAAGTAGAATATTTATTTATTTAATTTGATGTTTTAACAGAACCTATTTTTGTCAAGATTAAATGCTGGTATGATTCTCTTACCTTGAAACTCTGAAAAAGATTGTCTGGTAAATATTTAATGTTAGTAATTATTTCAGTTTAGTTTACTATGTTGTTAGATTAAGTTCTTTTTAAATTAGCCAAAGTTGAGACTCAAGGTTTTTCTTCCAAGATACGCCCTAAAAACCATTTGTTTTGATATCCCAACTTCATAAAGTACTTTCTTACAACGGTAACCTAACGTAAACATTAACTGCTAAGCATAACATATTGAAAGAGTGATATCATTCTTGAAATACTACACTGGTTAAATGCTTTAATGGTTATTTAAGACATGTTTGAAATGAGCAGAAAGCGAGTGAACAATTCAGTGGAATAAGAGATGCAGAGCAAAGGAAATCCAAGATCAACATGATCCGGTTATTGAAGACTATGGCAATCCTGATGCGTCGGCCTCATCCTTGCAACAAACAATTTCTGCATCAACTCCAGTGGTAGAATCAAATGCATAGCAGACAGTGATCGATCCCGTTACCTCAAGCAGTTATCAAGAGGAAACAGGAAAGGTTGGATTTCTTGAAAATTTGAAGACCTGATGCTCTATCAGTGGATAGCAGATATTCAGGGGGAGTTTGTTAATACTCCAAGATGATTCCAGTACAAAGACCGAAGACCGAAGGCCAAGCAACAGCCAAGGGGGAGTTTGTTGATACACTTTTATGTCTGTTGCTTGTTCTTAGTTACGTTTGTAATTGTACGATCTTGGTTTATAGTGTCTGTATAAGTTTGGTCATGTCAACCAAATCAAGATATCTACCTATCTTGGTTTCGTATGACGTTTTGATTTGTCTGTGTTAAACAGTTGCATGTGTGCATACTGTTGAGTCTTGTGTACGTAATGTCTGTGACACGCTTTTCAAAGAATGAATTCTGTGCGAGTAAGAATGCTCCATACAAGCAAGATGTTGCTCATACGAGCTACATGCTTCGTACAAACGAAGCAATCTAAAGAAGTAGTTTACTTGTTTCGTACGAGGAACTGATAGCTTCGCACGAACCGACTTGTTCGTACGAGTATCTTTGGAGCAGTTCTTCGTGTGTAATAGTGTGTTCCGTATGTCTAGCAATATACTTCGTACGAATGACTAGCATGGACACTATATAAGAAGACATGCACCTCTCAGTCAGAAGTTAGTCATTCTGATCTCTAGTTAAGTGCGTTGGTCAGTGATCAAAGTCGAACTAGCAAGTTGAGCAGAGGAAGACGCAAGAGTACAAGCATTTTGTATGAGTTGTATGAGCATTGTTTGTATATGTTTGTACTAGTTCTCATAAGTTAATCAAGATATTGAATCTTTGGTTATCCTGTGTTCTTACTTTGCTTTGGTTGCATGCATACTTGGATTTCGCACTTGTATGTGTGTTGCATGAACAAGGAGGCAGGTTTAACTTGATCCTCAGGTGGATCTACATTTGTGTCATTGGTAGTTGATCCCGTTGTAATGTGATTCCTGGCAGGCTCTGGATACAAGAGATGAGGGTTGTTCCTTCAACATATCATCAGTGTGTGAAGCTACCAACTCCTTGGGGAGTAGAAAAGATAGATAGTGACCAGCAGGAAGCTAAAAACTGCTACACATCGTTGATGAAGCCAGCTTCAAAAACAAGAGTAGCATAGCAATTACAGAAACCTCCAAGAGACGTAATGGAGGAAAGGGAACAAGATATCAAAGAGGTAATTTTGGAACCTGAGGATCCTTACATTAGGGTGTGCATAGGATCAGGGAACCTTGATACTATAGAACAAGATCTCATATCCACCTCTTGGTCATGACTATTCTTTCTTGCTAGACGAAGAAGAGCTAACAGGCCTTGTGTCAACTACACCTAGTAGTTCCACATCAGGGAATGTTGATGTGTCTGAACATGCCAAGAAGGATAATAAAAGGGAAGCGGTTTTGAAAACAAAGAATACACACCCTAAGAATAAAAAGCAAATTTTTGTTAAAAATTTGATTTTGTTAAAGGGAGTGATATGAAAGAAGAGACCACTATTATTGAAAGAGAGTCAAATATACAGTTTGCTAAAAATAAAAACACAAAAAACCAGATATTGAGAAAACTAAACAAGATTCTTCAAGGGCATCATCATCATCGTCTCCTGATGAATCTAAACCAGAGACTTCAATTAAGAAGTCTTCGACTAGAAGATCGTGTTTCAAATGTCACAACAAGGGACATGTAGCTAGCTACTGTCCTAAACAAAAAGAATGAATCACAAGTGACTGAGAGAAAGAGAGAAAAATCACCAGAAAAGATTGGTGATGGTGAGCAAGAAGTTTCTAACTCACCAAAGACATCTGCTACAAAGCGACAGAGTGTTGCGGTTGGTGTAGATAAAGCTGAAAAAGGATCTCACCAAGTTCCTTGTTTTCAAAAACTCGACAAAGATTTCAGCCTGAATCTACATTAGGCAGATATGAAAGACCTAGAATTAGTTCACCAAGAATGAATAACTTTAATGGTCAATCAAGTAATTTTAGAAGTCATGTCAATATCATACTCGATATCAGATTGTTGGTAGTCAAAATTTTAATAACAATGGCTTTAGAAATTATTACAATCGAAATTCATGGAATCAAAAACAAAATTTCCAAAGGTCACAAAGTCCAAACATGTATAGGAAACCTCAGGACCAGAGACCTAGTGGAAATCAAAAACCATTTCCATCAACAGGTCAGGTCTGAGATCCAAGACTCCAGTTAGGAGTGATGGATGTTTCGGTGGTTGGTGAATCTGGAAGACCCAAGACCATTAAGGCTTGGGTCCCCCAATCTAACTAATTTTGTTGGGTTGTGCAGGAGCTGCTAAGGAGGATTATCAACTTGTGGTATGTTGATAGTGGCTACTCAAGGCACATGACAGGGGATGTGAGGTTGTTGACTGAGTTTGAAAACAAAGTTGGAGGTTATGTGAATTTGCAAGTGCTAAAGGAGGGCACATTACAGGTCGAGGAAAAGTGACCAACCGGAAGATCATGTTGGATAAAGTGAACTATGTCGAGCAGCTGAAGCACAATCTGATGAGCATATCTAAAGGCTGCGACAAGGGTCACTCGGTCCACTTTACAAAGTCTTAAGCTTTGGTGTTGAAACCTGGTTTAGTGATACCTGATGACTGGATATTGATGAGAGGGCCAAGGAGAAATGACACTTATGTCATGGACATGGGTGCAAAGGATTCTTCCACTGTGGTGGCGTGTTTACTATCAAAAGCATTTGAGGCTGAGTCATTGCTGTGGCACAGACGCATGGCCCACATCCACTACCGAAAATGAACATATATTATTAAAATGGTTTAGTGGAAGGGGTGCCAGTGCAGAGGTTTCACATGGAAGATAAATGTCTTCCATGCCAAAAGGGAAAACAACATAAGAAACCTCACAAGTACAAAACAGTAAATTCCATAGATGTCCCGTATGAATTTCTTCATATGGATCTATTCGGTCCAGTGAACGTAAGGAGCATAGGTTGAAAGTACTACTGTTTGGTTGTCACGGATGATTACTCATGGTATTAATGGGTTTTCTTTTTAGGTACAAAAGAGGAGACAATGGAGATGCTGAAAGATCTTTTTACAAAATTGGAAAATGTCCATGCTGCACGGATCAAGAGGATAAGGAGTGATAATGGCACAAAGTTCAAGAATCGGATTATGTATCTCTATTGTCTTCGCAAGGGAATTGAACATCAATATTCTACTCCTTATACATCTCAACAGAATGGAGTCACTAAGAGGAAAACCGGGCGTTGATTGAAGCGGCTAGGACTATGCTTTCTAATTTAAAGCTTCCAGTTATTTTCTATGTAGAAGCTGTGAACATAGCTTGTATGTCCTAAACAAAGTTTTAACGGTTAAATGGTTTAACAAAACATGTCACGAACTTATGTTTAACCAGAAACGAAACTTGAAGGCTTTGAACCTTTTGGATTACCCTACACCATTGTGCGAAATAAAGATAAGCAAAAATTCGGTGAGGTAGCTAACGGGGGATACTTTCTAGGTTATATGCCTAGAACATCAAATAAAAGGGTTTTTAATCTAAAAACTTGTAAAATTGAGGTTGTGTTTAAGATGGAAATCACTAGTTAGTCACCTCAACAATCAACAAGTGGTCCTGCTATATTATATGATTATGATAGCGTTTTTAAATCATTTAATATTCCTGAGTTTTCCAATGCAGATGAGTCTCAAGTGATTCAAACTGTGATCTGTGAAGATGAAAAGGGTGACTTCATGCCTAAATCGAGTAAATCAATGAAAGATGCTCCAGAAACTTCCTCCAGTGCAGCTCAATAGGATTCAAGTGATAGTGAGTGTGAACCTATTCAAGGGGAAGATTTTACTAATCTGTTTGCTAATAAGAACATTCAGGGGAGTTTGGATCTAATCTGGGAGATAATTTAATTTTTGACACTATTGCTACTACACGCGCAAACATAGATCATCTAGTTGAGAACATCATAGGTGATTCTACTGTAGGTGTTCAGAAAAGAAGAGGTGTGATCGAAGGTTCCTGTTTATTTACTTCAATTCAGAAGACTAGGATGTTAAACGAGTGTTTGTATAGCTATTTTATTGCCCAAGAGGAGCCGAAGAATATTCACATGGCTCTTAAAGATAATTTATCGGTTGAAGCAATGCAAGAGGAATTAGCTCAATTCAAGAAATTGAAAGTTTGGGAGCTAGTCGACTTGCCTGAAGGAGAAAAGGAAATAGGTAGCAAGTGGGTGTTTAAGTGCAAGAAAGACAATCGGGGGATCGTGACAAGGAATAAGGCTCGGCTAGTGGTGAAAGGGTTCAATCAGCAAGAGGGAATTGATTACAATGAAGTGTTTGCACCAGTAGCTAGGTTGGAAGCAATTCATTTTATCCTAGCTTTTGCTTCATTCAATGGCTTCAAAGTTTACCAACTTGACGTGTAGAGTGTGTTTCTTTACGGGAAAGCCAAGAAGTGGTGTATGTCCACAACCAGATGGGTTTATTGATCCAAATTATCCAGATCACGTCTATCGACTTGATAAGGCATTGTATGGATTACATCAGGCACCTAGGGTGTGGTATGAGATACTGTCAGCACATTTGTTAAAGAATGGTTTTGACAGAGGTCAGATTGACAGTACACTTTTCATTAAAAGAAAGAAGGAAGACTTTCTGCTGGTACAGGTATACGTAGATGATATTATTTTTGGGTCATTGATGAGAACATGTGTCATGAATTCGAGGAGGTAATGAAGAGCAAGTTCGAAATGAGTGCGATGGGTGAAATGTCTTACTTTCTGGGTTTGCAAGTTGAACAGAAGAAGGATGGGTGACGGGTTGTCCATTGGACAACCCTCAAGTGCTTTAAAACGATCAATATTTCGCGCTTAATTGGGTTAATTATTAGGATTTGATAACTATGGTGAGTATGGCTTTGAAGGTAGCGTAGAGCATAAAGAAGCGATTTTAATGTGCTTTGATGGGAGCTTGTACTTGGCCAAGAGAAGATGGAGACATGGAGAGTTGATAAGAGAATAAGAGTGGAAAAACTGATGACCACCGAAGGCTACGGCAGGCGCCGTAGCTTACGGTGATGTCTGAACTTTCTATGCACCGTAAGCCACACGCTTAAGACCGTAAGGAGATTGCTGACCACTGTAAGCTACGGTGGGCATTGTAGCTTACGGTGGTGACCTGCAAGAAAAGTGTAACTACCCTTTTTAAGTCGGTTTTCAAGGGTCTTTTGGGTTATCAATCCTTGGAGACGTTTTCTCAAAGTTTTGGAGGCGAATTTGAGTGTACTACTTGGTTAAAGAATAATTCTAACATTTGACTGGTGTTTATGATTCGTATGAACATGGCATTTGATGGTGTGATGATTTGCAAGACCATGAGTGGCTAAACTCATTGTGATCATCCTAGGTAGAAGGTTTACTTGAAACATTTGTGTTTTTATCCATAATTTCTAGAATAATAGACTTGCAATGCTTGTAGTTCATTATGGTGTTTGAATGTTTGTTTGCAAACTATTGATTGATGTTTTGATCTTAGCCTTAATCGTATGTTCTTGGTGTCATTGACAATCGAGATATCACGGGAGGGTTTAGGGTTGGATATTGGTTAATTGGTCATCGGGTAACAACCTCGCATCTTTATAATCTGAGTACTTAGTTCCCTTTCATCACGAACAAATAGTTATACATGAATCATGTCTAAGTGATTCTTTCTAGTTGTATTTAAACACAATTGTTAATTGAAACCGGAAACTTAGGATGATTACTTGCTCCTACTCTGTTTTAACAACCAATATTTGAATTGCAACTTGTTTAATTCTTAAACCAAAACACTAAAAATCTTAAATTCATTTTCTTGCATTTTATATAAATTAGTCATTTTATTTTAAACTTTAGATAACACATATTCCACAAATTCCCTGTGTTCGATACCCACTTACCGCTAACTATTAGTAGTATTCGGATTAAATTTACGTGAGACTTCGACTTCACGTCAAATTTTGGTGTCGTTGCCGGGGATACAACTTTACCGCGTACTACCCATGGGAAGCTTTACCGCAGGAATCTGAGAATTGAAGGGAAATTGATGTTGGGGATATGTTTGAAGAATGTCATTCCACGGCGGGGTGATAAAGTTGAGGTGCGTCGTCCTGAAGTGCTGGTGTTATATACTTTGTTGACTGGGGGTCCTTTGTTTCCGTTCTGATTTCTAGTGCTGAATAATATTTGGATTAGTCGGAACAGTGATCAGCGGAAGATCATACTGCACTATAGACTTATTACAGCGCTGTTGAAGATGTATCGGGCAATTGATGCGGACGACAAGGGGTCTTACAAATAGTTTAAACCATTTGATGTGAAGCAGTTGGGGGCTGGGTGGAAGTATACCTAACCTGAAAGGAATCATAAGCTGAAAAGTGAGGGCCAAAGATGGATAGTTTTGAAAGCCGATGCACGGCCGTTGAGACCGGGGGAAGATGACGACCCCGAAAGTGAAGAGGAGGGTCCAAGTGGAGACGAGGATTATATGGATAATCCATATGTGGAGCCTATGAATGTGGATCAGGGTGGTTCGAGTAGTGGTCATGCTGGGGGTTTTTTCGATTAGTCAAGGTATCCTTATGAGCCAAATCGGGCTCATCAAGGAACAATGTATGAGGTGATTGAAAGTCAACGTCCACCTGTATTTGATAGTTGGAGCGGGTCCGAAAGGACCTTTTTGATCATCAAACATGGAAGGGAGCAAGCATGGAACGTGCTTTAAGGCACAGTTTTGACCGACAAGAATCATGGAATCGCACCATGCAACTTTTGAACAGGAGATAAACAATCGATATCTTGATAATCAGAACCGACACACGCATGCTGATTGGCATGCGGGGTGACCGGTTGTTGTGGACCCGCCATTAGTGGATTACTCGAGGTTGCCTCCTTATGATGGTAGCGTTTCAGACCCCAAACCACCGTTGCATCACTCATAGTGGGTGGATCCCCAATACGGTCAACATCATGATGCCGGGCAGCAAGAAGGAGGTGAAGGTGGAAGCGGTGGTGGGTGTGGCGCGTTCGCATTTGGAAAGTTTTCAGAGATGATGACGTCTATCTTTGGACCTCCTCAGCCGCGCTACTACTAGTCAGGTGGTGTTATTCTCTTGTATATTATTGTAGACATTATTTTGTTTTGTTTATGGTTGGGTGGAAGGGTTGGTATTCATGTTATGGGTTGTGGTAGTATTGGTGGTGTTTATATGTTTTCATAAAAAAAACCAAAAAGAAATTTGGGATTTGAGAGTTGAGCTGGAAGTGAGGTCGAGGTAGTTTTATTGATCGTTTCCTTCAAAGCCACACATTGGGGTCAATGTATCACAAGTATGGGGATGGGGGAAATTTTTGAGATTTTGAAAATTTCTAAACCAAGTGAAACAATTGTCAAATTTTAAAATTTAACATTACTCCACATGACACATCGGTATCCCTTTTTATCCTTTCATGGTAAGTTTTTGGGCCACATGGATGCCTACTAGAAATTATTTCTTTGGTTTGAGTGGCAGTGTGTGATTTGTGTTAATATAACTTGTGTAATATATGCTTGTCGAAACCTAGGTGTAACATGCTTGTGAAGATGATAAGGGCATTTAGGTAGCCTGGTTTGGATGTGTGAGAGTGTGGGTTTGGGGGGTTGGACCTCATAAGATAAATATATGAGCTTAGTATCGAGAGGGATGAGGGTTTGGTCATTAGTAGCCAAAATTGAGCTTAATACCATTCATTTGTAACCCAAGCTTATGCCTACAAAAATTCTACCTATTGATTAACCCGGTTTAGGAGCTTTAGTATGTAGTGTTTGATGTTGATGTATATGTGTTTTTTGTTCAATGCTTGTAGTTTAAAAAAACAAAAAAAGAGAAAGAAAAATGAAAAAAAAAAAGAGAAGGAAAAAGATAGTGAAGTTTTGTAAGTAGTAATGGTTGTTTTTTGTTTATTTGTAATAATAAAACCGGGTCGATTCAATGAGCTATATGCATATATATCCCACAAATTCTCACCCTTATACATAGCCTCATTATAACCCGAAAGTCCTTTTGATTCGTAAGCATGTTAGGCATTCTGTAGGTGGAGATTTGATTATTACACAAGCTTATTGTTGCACAATCATGCACTTGCATTGAGTGATCTAGCACAATCTTGCTAGTACCTTTTTGTCACCGACAGGAAGTTATTGTGAGGGGTGTGTCATTTGGTATGATGGTAAATTAATAATTGGACGACATGTTTGTGTTTGGCTTACACTCCGATCACTTGCGCAGGTTTGGAAATGTTTTTGATGTGTTGCTTGGGGCAAGCAATGGTTAAGTGTGGGGATGTGATGGGTGGTCCATTGGACAACCCTCAAGTGCTTTAAAATGATCAATATTCCACACTTAATTGGGTTAATTATTAGGATTTGATAACTACGGTGTGTATGGATTTGTAGGTACCGAAGAGCATAAATAGGCGATTTTAATGTGCTTTGATGGGAACTTGTACTTAGCCAAGAGAAGAGGGAGACATGGAGAGTTGATAAGAAAATAAGAGTGGAAAGACTGATGACCACTGTAGGCTACGACAGGCGCCGTAGCTTTCGGTGATGTCTGAACTTTCTATGCATCGTAAGCCAGACGCTTACCGTAGCTTACGGTGGTACCTGTGATAAAAGTGTAACTGCCCTTTTTCAGTCAGTTTACAAGTGTCTTTTGGTTTATCAATCATTGGAGACGTTTTCTAGAGTTTTGGAGGCGAATTAGAGTGTACTACTTGGTTCAAGAACAATTTCTAACATTTGTTTGGTGTTTATGATTCGAATGAAGATGGCATTTGATGGTGTGATGATTTGCAAGACCATGAGTGGCTAAACTCATTGTGATCATTCTAGGTTGAAGGTTTGCTTGAAACACTTGTGTTTTTATCCATAAATTCTAGAATAATAGACTTGCAATGCTTGTAGATTATTATGGTGTTTGAGTGTTTGTTTGTAAGCTATTGATTGATGTTTTGATCTTAGCCTTAATCGTACGTTCTTGGTGTCACTGACAATTGAGATATCACAGGAGGGTTTAGGGTTGGATATTGGTTAATTGGTCATCGGGTAACAACCTTGAATCTTTATAACCCGAGTACTTAGTTCCCTTTCATCACGAACAAATAGTCATACATGAATCATGTCTATGTGAATCTTTCTAGTTGGATTTAAACATAAATGTTAATTGAAACTGGAAACATAGGATGATTACTTGCTCCTAATCTGTTTTAGCAACCAATATTTGAATTGCAACTTGTTTAATTTTAAAACCAAAACACTAAAAAGCTTGAATTCATTTTCTTGTATTTTAGATAAATTAGTCATTTTATTTTAAACTTTACAAAGCACATATTCCACAAACTCCATGTGTTCGGTACCCACTTACCGCTAACTATTAGTAGTATTTGGATTAAATTTACGTGAGACTACGACTTCACGTCAATGGGATGTTTATACATCAGATGACGTATGTGTAAGACATTTTGTCTCGTTTCAAAATGGAGAATTGCGCTACTTTCAACACCCCTATCTACGAGAATCACAATCTTGGTCCAGATCATGAGAGTGTGGATGATGTTGATCCAACTTAGTGCAGGGCAATGATTGGTTCTCTAATGTACTTGACTGCTTCAAGACCAGATATCATGTTCGCCATGTGTTTTTGTGCGAGATATCAAGTGAATCCAAAAGAGTCTCACATGAAAGCGGTGGAGTGGATTCTTCGTTACTTGAAGGGGAAACCTAAACTTGGGTTATGGTATCCAGCTGCTAGTGATTCGAAGTTTGTTGCTTTCACTGATTTGGACTTTGGAGGATGCAAATCAACCAGAAAGTCTACCACAGGTGGTTGTCAGTTCTTAGGAGGAAGGATCATGTCATGGTAATGCAAGAAGCAGTCTTGCGTGTCTACCTCTACGTGTGAAGCTGAATATATTGCTGCGAGTAGTTGTTGCTCTCAGGTACTCTGGATACAACAGCAGTTGCACGATGAGAGTTTGAATTTCACCCGTACTCCTATTATGATAGACAATAATGCCACTATTTCAATCACAAACAATCCTATAAAACACAGACACACAAAACATATTGACATTCGTCATCATTTTATACGGGATTGTACTGAAAAGATATTGATTAAACTGCATAGAATTGACACACTAGATAACCTAGCAGATCTTTACACAAAAGCATTTGACAGGGCTCATTTTGAACATTTAGTCGAACTCAACAGGATGAGGAATCATGAATAACCAGTTTTCCATAAAAATTTGTAAATAATTTACTGTTTTTTCAAAAAACAAAACATAAAAATAGAAAATCAAAATGAGTTTTCAATGTGTGAAAAAGAAGAAATGATAGTAAATCAGCAGGTTAGACTGTCATACTAAAATTAAAATTAAATTGCTTAAGTGTGATAACATGTACCAGTAGGAAAAAAGCATGAAATAATCAACTTACCTTGGTTATATAAACATAACGAACTATGTATGAGTGCGTAACATATCAGTGGCGTATGGTTTTATAACCTTAAATCTCGCGTTTATAGATTGCCAACATCTAAGGTTGTAGGTCTTTATATCGTTATTTCATCCGGGGTATCAGGGTTGTTCTTCTACTGCATCTAGATATACGCTGACCTAGGCACAACCAAGATATCTTAAAAGAGCTAAAATGCCAAATCCCAGAAATTGAAGAAGCTCTCCTAGAGAGTCATTCAAATGTGCAAATTGTATCAATCGTACCAAAATTTGGTATTGCCCTAACCCTCATTGGATATTGGTCTCTTTGCTGTACGGAAGTACTGACCTTTTCACCAATTATCTAATGTTGTAAATCAAAAAGGATGAATTTCGGTATACTCACCTACTACAAGGAATCGTTGTGCATACCTTGATCGTGGGGGTATGTCCTGAAGTGGGACACACTAGTATATCAGTATAAAATTACCTTAACATATCACTAGGTAATGGTACTTGAAATGTTCATGTATTTTGTTTAAGTGGATAAACAATACTGGTAATCATCTTGAACTGCTTTCATGAAATTACATATAGAATTACCTAATGGTGTGAAACAGTTTGATATTGCTGATATGATCTTCTTCCCCATGATTCTCACAAAAAACAATGTTTATTATTTTGTTATTTAATTGATTTTAAAAAATATAAAAATCCAAAAAGAATTTCTTTTTCTCGTAAATACTTAGCGTGTTAGAAGACGAGTTCAATATTTTAAAATCCTGCAGGTTATGTGTAGTTAAAAACTTTAAGTGTGTGGTTTGAGTTGAAAATTGCTTAATCTTTGATATCATTTTATCATCTCTTGAATAATAATAACTTATTAACTTGTGTTGAAAAATTCTTATGGTTTCTCAAGATGTTTGTTTTATAGTATACAGATTGGAGCAGTATATTGCTGAGAAGTTTAGTATAGAGGAGTTTGCTTGGATGCATGGTAGAACCTCCTTTCTACATTGCAGTCAAAGTTGAAGAGTTTAACGATTGCTATGCAAGTGCAAACTAGAGTTTACTCAAACGCTAACGATTTAGAAGATTTGGTGATTAGATGCATCAGCTTAGGGGGAGTATGTTGCTGACAAAAGCTATTAAAGCTGAAGCTATCCAATGACCAAAGACGTTGAAGATTGCAAGATGAATGAAGACAAAATTGTTTTATGAAGCTATTGTCAGGGGGAGTTTGTTGGTGCATATTTATGACAACAACTTAGATTTGCTCTTTGGATATCTTGTAATTAGTAAAATGATAAATAGTTAGCTGGTTTAGGTTTGTAATGGTAGTTATAGTGATTGGGCCAAACCAGACCAACATTATAGGGAGTGGTAGGCGAATTGTGCCTTGTCTAATTTGCAGCCCATGTGGTTAAACCCTAGCCCAGTTGCTAACCAATCTCTATATAAAGAGAGTTTTGCATTAGGGTTAAGGTTGCTCAGTTAGTCACTTCAGAGAGAGTTGAGAGAGAATTCGTAGAGAGATTGGCTTGAACGAATTCGTGGGATCTAGATTGATTGTAATCGTTGTGATAGATAATCAATAAAGATCAGGTTTATAGTGATTTCTATTCCTACTCGTATTTCTGTGATAATCTGATCTAGAGGATTCCGCACTCTAGATTGGATAGGCGATTCTGTGAAGATCCATACGGATTAGGGGAACTACAGATCTTAGATGATGAAATTCAGTTTGAAAAACTTGTTAAAGAGTTAAGATCAAAACTGTTTGGAAAAGAAAGTGAAATCAACAGTATCAAACATGAATCAAGCATAATCAAAGATCAACTCCAAACAATGATAGAAAAATATCATAGTTATAAAAAGAAGCTTGAATCTACCCATATCACATGTGAAAAATGGGTAGAATCCTGCAAAGGTTATGAGTTGATGTTAGAAAAACAGATCAAAAGCAATATAAAATTTGGCATAGGTTTTCGGAAAAATGAGCAAATTTGTCAAAATAGTGCTATAAATGATTATGGTTTGGTTGAAATCATTACTATTAACATGGCTGGTCGAGAAATTAAAGTCAAGGAACCAAATGGAAATAAAATTATTTTGGAAAGACCTTAAGGGTCCTCAACGTTTGAGAAAATTGAAAAATATCAATTCAAACCAACATGGTCAGATGAATTTGACATTCGTGAAAATTTTAAGCCAATGGATTTCTCAACCATTGAGGGTGTGAAAGCATCTAAAGTGAAAATCATTCCTTTGAAAGACTTTCTAGTAGGTGTTATAAGATCTATTAAAAAAAGGTTAAAAAGGGGAAGAAGAAAGAAAAAAATAACAAACTTGTTTTGTGACTTTTGTGAAAAGAAAAACCATGTCACTAAAAACTATTTTCATTTAAAAGCATAGGACATAAACAAGACAAGTGTTATTGTTGCTCCACCTCATTGCACTATAGTGGGAAGAAAAAAAACTCAAGAGTGTGTTTATCTCAAATATTTTGATGTCAAGAAAAATGAGTATAAATCTAAAACACTTGAGAGTCCATGGGCTAGTACTCGAAAAGGAAAGTCCAAACAAAACTTCATCCCATTCCCAAACATCTGTTACCAAACAGCTTAATGTAACCTCTACTCCCAGAGAGGTTCAGGTAACAGATGCACCACTAGCATACAAATTTCCAAGAGTATATGGCCAACCACCTTATAAAAGTGTACCACTTGGTTATGAGATCTACAAAAGACCTTCAAAACTAAGAGTGAATAGACATCCTCATGGTTACAACCACTTAACATGAAATGGTCCACAATAGATGTTTCAAAAATTTGTTCAAAACTCTAACCATTCTCCTGGACTTGAGGCTAGAATGTCTGTGACACCATCCAAAGCCATTTTGGCTTTGGACACAGTCCAAAACTAATATGTTACTGATGTGCAGGAAGCTTCTTCTTGTCTTGATAGTTTATGGAATGTAGATAGTGGAGGCTTCAGGCACATGACAGGATGTAGAGCCCTTCTCAAAGATTTTCAAGCTCATACAGGGGGTGATATATCCTTTGGTAACAACTCAAAAGGAAAGGTGTTAGGGTCAGGGAAAGTCCAAGCAGGGAAACTCAAGTTTGAAAATGTCAATCTTATAGAAAACAAAAATTTAAGCTTCTTAGTGTATCTCAAGTGAGTGATAAAGGCTATGGGTCATTCTTCACTAAGAAAACTTGTAAGATTGTTGGGACAGATGTGGTGAAAAAGATTGTAATCATAGCTTAGAGCAAAACACAGCTTGTTGCCCACAAGAGTGATAATGTGTATGTTGTAGATATGTGGAAAGATAATCCAATGTCTAATGCTTGTTTTTCTCAGCTGCCTCTAACAAAGTGACAGAACTATGGCATAGAAGACTTGGTCACATAAATCTCAAAACTATCACCACACTCTCAAAACAAGGTCTTATAAGGGGCCTTCCATCGAAACAATTAACATCTGATGAACATTGTGTTTCCTGTCTAAAAGGTAAACACCATAAAAGTTCATACAAACCATTGATGAGTCCAATACTAGTCAGTGTTTACAATTATTACACATGTACTTGTTTGGCCCTGTTAAAATCACGAGTCTTAAAAAGAAGAGATATTGTCTTCTCATAATTGATGATTTTCAAGGTTTACATGGACTTAGTTTTTGCACTCCAAAGATGAGACTGTAGGTATTTTACAGGACTTTGTAAGAAAAGTTGAAAAGCAATTTGATTTTCTAGTACAAATCTTTAGGAGTGGTAATGGAACAAAGTTTAAAAATACGGAGTTGGATGACTTCTGTGTGTCAAAAAGGATTGTAAAGTAGTATAGGATCCCAAGGACACCAGAACAAAATGGGTGGTTGAAAGGAAGAAAAGGAATTTGATTAATGCTGCCAGAACAATGCTTGTAGATTCAGGTTTACCATTGTCATTTTGGCAGAGGCTATAAACACTGCTTGCTTTGTGCAAAATAGAGTTTTAATCAACCCTAGACATCAAAACATTGCTTATGAAATTTTGTTTAAAATCAAACCACTGATCTCTTATTTCAAAATATTTGGCTACCCAAGTTTCATTTTAAACTTAAAAGATTCAATTTCAAAATTTGCAGCCAAAGTAGATTGTGCTTATTTTCTGGGATACTTAACTACTGCCAAAGCCTTCAAAGTGTTCAACACAAGGACTAAGTGTGTAGAAGAGACTTTTACTGTAAAGTTCAATGAACTTTCTTCTTTAAACATCCCAGCAAATCCTGCTGAATAATTTTATTTAGATAAATTTACATTTGAAGATGTGTCTGTCAAGACTAACATTGCAGGTACACCACAGTCTTCTCATTAAGATTATGGATTTGACATTGTGATCCCACAGTATAAAGACACTTCCATCACCAGAGGAACAAATGTTCAAAACAACTGTCAAAACTCTGCAACTGATACATTAAAAGTTGTTGATCCTCAAACTTCTGCTGCCTCATCCAATCAATCTACTGTTGACAAAAATCCATCATCTGTGAAAATAAGTCAACCCATTTTTACACCTATTCCACCCATGCCTCCACCTCCATTCCAAACATATGTTGACTCTTCAAAATTGCCAACAGATGTTAGCTCAGATGATTCTCCTGTAGCCTTCACCCCTAAATGTCATCATTCCATACAAGGGAGATCTAATCTACCTTTAAATTCATCCACCAGACCAAGTTATTGGCAAGAAGTCAATCCTAAATATTTTTGTCTTTTTGTTGGTATTCTATCAGTCACACAACCTGTCAAGTACCAAGTGGCACTAAAAGACAATAGTTGGGTAGAGGCCATGCAAGAAGAGCTCCAATAATTCAAGAGATAAAAAGTATGGGAACTTGTACCATTGCCTAAGGATGTATGTCCAATTGGCACAAAATGGGTCTTCAAGAACAAAACAGATGAAAGGGGCATTGTTTTCAAAAACAAAGCTAGGCTTGTGGTTCAAGGCTATAGATAAGAAAATGCATTGATTATGATGAAACATTTGCTCCAGTTGCAAGATTAGAGGCCATCAGATTGTTTTTAGCTTATTCTGTCAACCACAACATCAAGGTATATCAAATGGATATCAAATGTGCATTCCTTTATGGTAAGATCTAGGAAGAGTTATATGTATGCCAACCCCCTGGTTTTGAAGATGTCTTTTATCATGATCATGTCTATAATCTTAATAAAGCTTTGTATGGCTTGAAATAAGCACCAAGGGCCTGGTATGGAACTCTATCCATTTTTCTCTTATCCATAGGCTTTACAAGAGGTAAAATTGATAAAACATTATTTTAAAATGGAAAGGAAAGGATTTGATGATTGTCCAGACTTAATATGGATGACATCATTTTAGGATCCACATGTAATTCCATATGTAAAGGGTTTAGGGAACTCATGACAGCAGAGTTTGAGATAAGTGCCATGGGTGAACTTCAATGCTTTCTTGGTCCCCAAGTTAACCAAATTGCAAAATGGTACATTCATTTATCAAAGTAAACATGTTAAAGAACTATTAACAAAATTTGATATGAATGATTGTAAACCATGTAGTACACCCATGGCCACTTCAAAATTGGTCACTGTTTATGATAAAGATGACTTGGTTGATCTAACACTTTACAAAAGCATGATTGGGTCATCATTGTACCTAACTACATCAAGGCCAGATATCATGTTTGCGACATATGTCTGTGCCAGATCCTAATCAGCACCTAGAAAGTCCAATCTTATAGCTATGAAAAGGATATTCAGATACATAAAAGGTGCTCCCACACTTGGTATCTAGTATCCTACTAATGGAAATATTGAGCTTTCATGTTACTCAGATAGTGACTTTGTTGGTTGTCATACTTGGTATCCAGTATCCTACAAGAAAGTCCACTTCAGGAGGTTGTCAGTTTCTAGGAAATTGCTTGGTTTCTTGGAAAAGCAAAAAGCAAGCAGCGGTTTCAACATCAGCAACAGAGGCTGAATATATTGCTGCTGCAAGCTGTACAGCTCAACTCCTATAGCTTCAAAACCAGTTGCTGCATTTTGGTGTGACTTTTTAAAGACTCCTCTCATGTTGGAAAGTCAAGCAGCTGAAAACATCACTAAAAATCCAGTTTCTCATTCAACAACCAAGCACATTGAAATTCGACATCACTTTGTGAGGGATTGCTATAAAAAGGTTTGATTTCTCTGCATCATATTCCAACCAAGGATCAGCTGGCAGATGTCTTGACAAAAGCTTTAAACAGATCCACCTTTGAAAGTTTGATCTCTAGGATTAGTATGCTAAACTTGGATTAAAAGCACAATTTTTTTTCATGACTAAAAAGCATTAAAATGTTTTAAGAAAATAAAAATCCATCCTTAAAATAGCTTTCTTTGAAAAATTTTCAAATATCCTTAAAGTCTGTTCAAAACCACTATTTTTAGAACCTTTGTTTGGCTAAAATTTATCCATTGCTGAAAGGTATCCTCTGTTCTCTTTCACCATTGTTTCATAACATCTGTTAGGTATAACCACTGTTTGCCCTAACCTCTGATATCTATCCTCTAATAGACTAAAATCAGCTACTCTTCATATACACTGTTCCCAACCTCTGTTGCTTTCCAACAGAGGTTATCTAACAAATGTTATCCACAAATAGAGGTTACCACGTGGATGGATGTTAGCCATCAGATCTTTCAAACAGCTGCTACCACGTCGACATTCACTTTTCCCCTTTATAAAAACGCCTGTTTCATCCAAATAGAGTTTACACTCACGACTTGGATTCAAAATTCATAAAAAACGGTTTCCCTTATCATCTTCTCCAAATTCCTCTCTTCTTTTCTCCGATCATGGCTCTACAAATCAAAACTCCTCATACCTACCTTCCCTATTTCGAGAAAACCAACAAAAACAAAGTTTTTCGCTCAATACTTTATGTGTTAACATCATCAAAATACTACCCCATCCTAACTGCCAATGCACCAATATATGTGGATACCCTCCGACAGTTCTAGGCAAATACTGAAGTTCAATCTCAAAATAAAAAGCCGTTTGGTATAATGTCAAAAGTCAAAGGAACAATTGTTCAGATATCCCCATCTTCCATATCCATAGTATTTGCTCTAGATGACCACACAAGTAATGCTACTTTCGAAAGAAGAATCTTCACACAAAGTTCATAGACAGAAGGTATGATCGTCAACTTATAGGACTTACAATTTATAAGCCTCAATTCCCTGCTGAAATGAGATTTTTCCATACCCTACTTATCTGTCTCTCACCCAAGACCATCTCATTTAATGAGATTCCACAAAAAGTCCAGTACTTAAGATATGCCATTTTGAAAAATTCATATTATAATCTATCTCAGGCATTGTTCTTGGACTTGGTGGCAAATTTAATTGCTATTAATGGGAACAAACCTAAAGCTTTTCTTATGTATCCTAGACTTTTAAGCTATTAACTTCAAAAACTAGTGTCTGAAAAAGATTTTCAGCAAGGAACAACTTTTAAAATAACAAGTCTTACAAATGAAACTTTAGCTAGAATGCAAGATATAGAGTCAAAAGTTTCCAAAACACAAGCAAAGGGGGGTGAGCATGTTTTAGATAAGTCCACATCTGTTGCTCATACCTCTGTTGCTGAGCGCACTGCTCCTGGTGATCATGACACCACAACCGGTGTTGTGAAACCCACTCTAGAAAAACTCAAAATGAAACCCCCACATCCAAAAAGTACACCAAAACAAAACCAACTAAAAAGGCACCTCTGGAAGACAAGATCCCAGAGGATAACCTTGTGGCAATACCAAATCCACTTGAAACCACGGTTATTACTTCCTCACAATAGATGGAAAGATCTCTACCATCTGAACTCCTCTTGACTCCTCACAAAAGGATCAAGTTGTAAGTATAGGGACACCATATCAAGAGACAGATATTTCACTTGAAAGTTTGTTTCTAGCCCCTCTCCCAAGGCTGTCTCTCTTTCAACTCCACAACCCTCCACTCCAATTCCACAAACATTTATACCTCTGTTTGAAGCAATTGATACCACTCAGACACAAATCAGTTCCTCTCAATCACCAATTAATGAGAGCAAACTTCCACAAGTGACTGAGTCTGAGAAAAATCAATTTTCTAGCTGAGGAGGCTACATCCCTTGAGTTACAAGTAACTCTTGGTGGTAGTTCAAGTGAAACAGCCACTACAACTGATGAAACAACAATTTTTCATTTGGGCACTGATTTCAACTCTATGACTTCCTTGAAGGCAACAACTATTGAGGGTACAATTGTAACCTCTGTTCCAGTTGGAAGTCCCAAGTACCAAGACAAAGGGGCATTTGGTTCTGTTAATTTGGAGTCTTCTCCTGCGATAGAACCAAATCCAACTACCTCTGGTAGGGATTCAGATGATCCTATTAAGTTAGGTGATGAATTAAGATCCAAAGATTTGACGAAGAGAATAACATCTATTGAATCTTCAATAGAAGAAATGAAAAGCATGATGAAACAGATGTTGCAAAACTCTGCTAGTCAACCTTCCACTCAGCAAATTGCCGATGAGCTGTGGAAATCAGTGCAACCAATCATTTAATCTCAAAGGAATTTGGCTAATATAAACCACAACACTCACATGGAGTTGATAAGGAATATGGTTGAGGCCATGTACAAAGTTACACAAGCTGATATCAAGGCCATTAGGGACCATCTTCTAAAGACCACTAGTTCTAACCCTCCAACTGTACTACAAGAAGAAGTAGAAGATGATGCCAAAAAAGGGGAGAATGACAAATTGAGAAAGTGACAGCCTTTATAACAAGCAAAATCATCAAAGGTGCAACAACAAAAGCCAGGGTTTACTCCTAAAAAATCAATCACAACCTCTGCTAAGGCATTAGATGCCGGAAGGGAAAAAGGGATTGATGAGACCCTTAACAATAATGCAGAACAGATTACCTTAGAAAAGTAGAGAATGCAAGATACACTTGAAAGCAATGCTTCTCTCCTAATTGAACAAGAATAGGCCATGCAGAGGGAAAAGGAGGATATTGGCACTTCAAAAAGGAGAAAGTCAACAAGTAATGTTAGACAACCAATTTCCACCCCTCTGCTACAACCAAAACCAAACCCTCACCACAAAAGAAACCACCACCTAAATCATCTCCAACTAAACCAATAGATGCTGGCACAACAGATGTTTTAGCAGATGTTTCACCAACCACTGCCATGTTACCTTCCCCACATTAACACAATCATTGTCCACACCACCAGAATTCCAACACGTCCACCTTCACCTAAAATCAAATTCACACGCAAAAGAAAAACCTTTGTTGTGGAAGAAGATGATGAGGAAGTTGCATCACCAACTCCCTTATCATCTGCCCTATTGCAGCCACACCACTCTTATCATTTCCACCTAAGTCCAGTTCACTCCCATCCACTCAACCACCATCACAATTTATCCCACTGGCTACTCAGTATCCTCTAGAGATTCTTGCAATCCAAGAAGAAATTGAATCATTTTTCTCAATAGAGGATGCATCACAAAGATCCTTCCAATCACTTTTTGGTTTTCGTAAGCATAAGAACTTGGATGAATATTTAAAGCTAAAAGCAAGGCAGGCTGAGAATATTGGAAAAGAGATGTGCAAAGGGAAGGATGATAGGTCTGCGCGGGGGATCTTGTCACTAGAACTTAGCAAGGTCAGAAAGATTGAAAATTTTGCTAAGGACCTGAGCAAGTCCATGTTTACGAAGCCAATCAATGCTCAGCTTGATAAGGAACTAAGGCAGGATTACCTTGATCACATCATGCAACATAAACCATACAAAGTAAATAGAGCACAGTTCAAAGACTGGTTAACAGACGATCTCTAAGAAGAAATAGAAAGAATCCAAAAGATGCTCAATGATCTTTTAAATAAGCCAACTCCACCAGATTGGAAGAAATACAAAAAGGTTGATCAAAACAAGGCATTGAAGCTAAAAAAAATGAGAGAATAATTTGTTACTGCTAAGTATGGTAATGCTAAGTCTGTTGCCAGATGGTCAAAATCAAGAATTATTGAAACTTAAGTGAGAGTGGAACAACTTAGAGAAAGGATCATACAATTCCAAAGAAGCTAGTATACCCAACAGTGTTTGTCCCCCAACAGACCCCTACATCTAAAAAGAAGTATTTAACATCTGACTTGTCCATAGCTGCCTTGAAACAAGCAAGCAAAAAGGCAGAAGCAGATGTCTAAGGCTAATGAACAAATGTTTGAAGAATACATAAAAGAGGGACTGAAAAATCAACTGCTATATCATACAGATCCTTCTAGTGCCCAATTGCATGAAACACTTGCTAATCTTGTAAGCATGCCACAATTACCAAAATCATCACAAATAACCCTTCACCTGAGAAAATCATCTGATTGAAAAATTCTAAAGTGGAAGTCATCCTTAGACACCCACGAATTGACATTGCTCAGATCAGATGGTGAAGTTTAAAAGATAAGAATGGAGGATGCATAAGGTCTGGATGCAGATGACCTCCAAGATTTGTTGAATCTTGAACTTAAAAGGGGTTTTGAAGACATGATTTCCATGGACTTTGAATTACAATTCAAAGGATAAATCAGGGAAAAACTGATGAGGAATAAAGATCAGAAATAAAGAAGTGTTTTGGCATCATCTTTTCTAGGGGAGATTGTTGGATCTAGTGGGCCCCATAGAAGAACAGATGATTGGAAAGCCAAAATAGTCTACAACCTCTGATTATAAATAAACAGTGCTTTGAAGATCTGTTCCTCCCAAAGGCAAAGACTCAACATCTGCTACTCTAAAGTCTGCCAAGGCCAAATTCTAGCACAAGATTTGTTGAAGACAAAGTCTACTTAAAGCCAAAGTTCTGCTAAAGAGAACCTCTGTTGATGAAGACAAAGTGTGATGAAGCTAAGGTCTGCAATGGATCAACAGATGTTAAAGGCCAACAGAGGATAAAGCTCAACAGAGGATTCTCAAAAAGTGTTTATCAACAAAGTTTACATGTATTTTTAATGAAACAGTACTTTGGCCATAGTAGATCTTAGGAGTTTGTTAGGCTGTTAGATGTCGCTGTCTAGGTGACGTCAGCTTAGATTCTTCAGATGTTTCATTTGTACTACAAATAGAACAGTGCATGTACTGTTCTATTCATCACTTTCCATCTTGACATTTTTTGCACGAACAAATAGAGAGTGATCAAGCTGAGGGGAGTTGTAATTCTTCGTGCATACATGAATCATTGAATTTATAAAAGCATGTTGATGAAAGAAATATCTTCATTGTTGTGATTTAAAAGTTAATTACTCTGTTGCATATTTCATCTTTGTTTTATCTTCTTTCATTATATTCATCTTAACTTTCACAACAATCTAACTCAGATCCTAATAACATTTAAGTTATTACTCACATTTTCCTTTCTTATAATCATTAAAACAATAAATTATACAAACATCAAAGTAAAATTTGCACATTTGCCCCAATGGATATTTTAAGAAATTAACGGGTATGTCTGATACCCACGGGTATGCCCGATACCCGATGGGTAATTACCTGACGGGTAACGGGCTAGGTATGGTACAAAGAATTACAACCGCGTACGGGCCTGGGATTACCAATACCCGGCCCAAGCCCGGCCCATTGCCATTTTGGGCCTCGCACCGGCAAACGGATGTTAGTGCGTGCTGGACAATGATCGGGATCACTTCCACCACTACCCCAACTTATCCAACCATACTAGAGGACCTATAAATGGGTGGACCCTCAAACCCGGCTCCTATTGTTGAATTACCTCAACCATCACCTACGAGTTTTCATAACCCTATTCCCACATATCCGGATATGACCGGATATAATACTTCTTATGTGGCAGCCTCTACTGATTATAACTATCCGGCTCTGTCTTACAACCCTTATTTACAAGCGGTCATTCAAAATGCTTTGTACCCACCTCCAATTCCCTTTACTTTTCAAAACGTGGGCAGTATAAACCCCGAATATCCGTACCCAGTTGTTCCGCAACCACAACAAATAGAAGCTATTAACTAGGCATTGGAATGAGCAGAACAAATCCAATGACAAGCAGAAAAGAATGAACAAAGGACTAATAAGATATTAAAGAAACTCTCAAAGATTGTGAAAGGAAAGAGAGATAACTGAAGACTTTAAATTTATCTTTCATTGTAATTTTTTTACTTCCAAAAGTCCTTTAAGGACATTATATTGTGATCTCCTTCCAAAAGTCCATATTTGGACAAGTATTGAAATTTCTTTTACGAAATTTTAGATTATGTACTATTTTATTTTATTTTCGCGATTATTCAAGCCTTCGTCTGGACATTAAATTCGAACTTTATTTGATCTATCTGAAATCAACAAAATCTTCTTAATGGTTTGAAGCCAAATGGTAAGCCTACATTATTGGCAATTATTAATGGCAGATGTGACCATGTAGTGCAGACCAAAAAGGTGGAGGAGATATAATAACATTATAGCCCCCATGGTTGAATGAGACCACGACTAAAAAAATTATTTATTAAAGATCAAACCTTAAGAGATAAATTCAATATCTTTTCCCATTTAACATTCAGTATAATGTATAAATGATTTGCCCTGAATAATAGTTTATCGTTGGCCTGTATTCCGATTATCAATATAAATGGCTAACCGAAATTCCGGTGGTGCCGATGGCAGACATGACAATGTGGTGCATGATGACCGTGAGATTGAAGGAAATAACCTTCGATCCCTAATTGCTATAGAAGTCAGCAAAGTTATGGCCGACTTTATCGCAAATTTTAAAGGACCCGGCTCAACACATTCTAAATCCCCACCTATCCCTCCATCTTCCACTCATAAATCACAGAGTTCATATTATTCCTCGAATGAGAGGAGTGAACCAAAATGTGTTGCCAAGAAGGAAACCCGAAATACTAAGGAAGGGTGTTCCTATAAGTACTTTATCTCTTGCAAGCCTCTAGACTTCATGGGGGAGAAAGGAGCTATAGATGCCATGAAATGGCTAGATGAAATGGAAATAGTGGTTGACATCAGCAGTTGTGCTGATAGAGATGTTATTAAGTTTGTATCCTATAACCAAGCCCGCATTGCCTGCAATAAAAAGCTAATCGAAATCAAATCCTCATCCGGTGGGACATTCATTATTCCCGGAGATCGACACTACGGATTGCCTGAGAGTACATCTCTACTTAAAGCATCTAAGTGTCTGAAGAGGATGTGTCATTTATATGGCACATGTGACCGTAGATATGCCAAAACCCAAGATAGAAGATATACCAGTCATCTCTTAATTTCCAGAAGTATTCCCTGAAGATCTACCATGATTACCCCTAGAGTGGCAAGGCGAATTTAGAATCGACATATTACCTGGGTCAGCTCCAATAGCTAGAGCTCCATACCGCTTGGCACGAATAGAGATGAAAGATTAATAGCGCAACTTGAAGAACTTTTGGAGAAAGGTTTTATACAACCTAGTTCATCCCCTTGGGGAGCTCCTATTCTATTTGTTAAAAATAAAGACGGTTCGATGCGAGTATGCATTCATTACTGTGAGCGGAATAAGATAACGATCAAGATTCGTTATCCCTTGCCAAGGATTGATGACTAATTCTATCAATTGCAAGGAGCAAGTTTCTTTTAAAAGATTTATTTTCGATCTGGTTATCATCATCTGAAGGTCATGAGTGAAGATGTTCCAAAGACTGCCTTCAGGACCAGATACGAACATCATGAGTTCCTTGTTATGGCATTCGAACTCACTAATGCTCTAGTAGCTTTTGTAGATCTCATGAATAGAGTCTAAAACCTTATTTGGATAAGTTTGTCATTGTCTTCATTGACGACATACTTATCTATTCTCGTTCTGAGGACGATCATGAGAAATATCTTAGATGTATTCTTGAATTTCTAAAGCAAGAGAAGCTTTATCCAAAATTCTCAAAATGCAAGTTTTGTCTTACAGAAGTCCAATTCTTAAGACACGTGATTAGTGAACTGGAATCTAAGTGGATCCCCTAAGATAAAAACAATCAGAATTTGGAGGCACCCAAAACCCCATCTGAAATCTATAGTTTCCTAGGATTAGCTGGTTATTATAGAAGGTTCATTGAGAACTTCTCGAGAATAGACACTCCCTTAACTGCATTGACTCGCAAGAATGCTAAGTTTGACGGGGGACGAAACAGAAGGAATCCTTTGAGATTCTTAAACAAAGATTAAGTAATGCCACTGCATTATCTTTACCCAAGGGAATTGAAGATTTTGTAGTCTACTATGATGCTTTGCACGCAGGATTAGGATGTGTGCTCATGCAAAAGGGCAAAGTGATTGTCTATGCATCACGACAACTTAAGGTGAATGAAAAGAATTACACCACCCATGATCTGGAATTGGGTACCGTTATATTTGCACTTAAGTTATGAAGACATTATCTATATGGTATAAAGTGTGTGATATACACCAACCATAAAAGCCTCCAACATATATTTAATCAAAAGGATATAAATATGCGACAACGCCGTTGGATGGAAACACTAATGATTACGAATGTGAGATTCGTTATCATACTGTCAAGGCAAATGTTGTTGCTGACTCCTTAAGCTAAAAGGAAAGAATTCAAACGATTAGGGTTCATGCCAACAATTGAACTTAGAACCAGTCTGAATGAGAAATTGCTAGAAGTTCAGAAGCAAGCTTTGTTAGAAGCAAATGCTCCTAGTGAAAGATTAGGTGGAACTGTTGATATTTTGAAACCTTGAAACAATGGAATCTTGAGGTTCAATGACCGAATCTGGGTTCCTATCTTTGGGACACTCAGAGATCTAATTCTCCAAGAATCACAAAATTTCAAGTATTCGATACACCCTGGAGGAGATAAGATGTATCAAGATCTGAATAAGAAATATTGATGGATGGGTATGAAGAAATCCATAGCCACCTATGTAGCTAAATGTCTGATGTGTTCACAAGTTAAAGGTCGAATATCAGAAACCATTAGGACTGCTACAACAGCTCGAAATTCCCACTTGGAAATGGGAAATTGTAACAATGGACTTGATCACCAAATTACCAGAGGCTAAATATGGCAATGACACGATTTGGGTAATAGCCGATAGATTGACGAAGTCAGCCCACTTTTGTCATTTTTAAGGAAACCTGTAGTTCCGATAAATTGGCTCAATTATATGTGGATAATATTGTGTCTCTTCATGGAGTGCCACTATCCATAGTATCCGATAAAGATACTAGATATACATCTCATTTTGACCATCTACCCTTGATAGAATTCTCCTGCAATAATAGTTACCATAAAAGTATCAATACGAATCAACTTTAACACCTTGCACACGTTTCTATTACTTGAACAAGCAAACCGTCTGGTACAAGATGGAGGCTCTCTAGACTAATCCCAAAAGTCCCACCTTAGAAATGACATAAGCTTAGCTTATATACCTAGGGTAAGGGCATGCCCCTCATGGGCTTGCCTATGGGCTTGCCTAACCCAGCTAATTCCAGTTAATGACCATAGACCGTTGCGTATATTTGATGCGTCAGTCTCACACTTATAGGACCTAACAATCTCCCCCTAGACTGATGCATTAAACTGTCTTCATAGAATAAATTCAGCAACGACTTCAACAGAGTCTATGGTTGTCGCTATACTGTAAGTGTTGTGGAGGTCAGTCTCACACTTCTAGGACCTCATACTTCAACGAACTCTCAGCACCGGGTCTCTTTCTTCTGCTCTTGTGGTTAGCTTCATATCAGGATCTTGATCAACTTTGCTTGAAAGATCTTTGTCAAAAAGAATGCGGGAGGAGGAATATAAGCGGCTCTTTTCTTCTTCAATCTTTCTCTTTCAAGCAAGCAGGTTCACATGTACTTCTTCAAATGTACTATCATTATCAGATGATGATTGGCATCTCGTTCTTCTGACTTAGGTACACTTTCCTGTTGTGATGCTTCATGCTTTGTCCGCAATTAACAACATCTCAATTTTCAGCAACCCCTGTTTCATGATCAAAATCAAGATATGCACAATTCTCAGAAATTTATAAGCAAACATTCTTATGCAACAGGGAGAGTACCGCATGAACACTTGGAACATCCAAGTACTTGTAATCGGATCAAAATTCAAATTTCTTTCATCTTTTGATGATTAGTCAGATCTTCAAGAACGGTTAATAACTTTTAATAAAACAAAGAAAGCACTCTATTTTTGGATTTTTGAATTTTTTAATTTTAGAATATAAGAATATAAATAGAAACACAAATAAATGAAGAAACTAACTCAGTGGTTCAACTATACAATTGCAATGGGATCAAAATCGTTTTCAGGCGGACCAAGGAACACTTTCTAGTGCAAACTTATTTAGACTGGTCTAAGCGATTGGCAATATGTTTGTCCACTTAAAATTTAACGCTCAACTTTCATTTTCAACTTCGTGATATGCTTAAGGTAGTATTATACTATAATACCCGTGCGTCCCAAACCATGACATACCCCAACGATCAAGGTAAGCACAACGATTCATCGTAGCTGGTGAGTACACTGAGATTATCCTTTATCTTTTACAACGTTAGACTATTGGTGAACAGGTCAGTACATCATACAATAGAGTGACCAATAATATCTGACGAGGGTTAGGCAAATACCTTATATGGTATGTTTGACTTTTCAAGCACATGGAATTTTCTCGTGATGTGATTTCCCTTCTTATAAGGTTTGGCCCTTCTATTTTGGCTCTTTTAAGGATATCCTGAGTGTGCCTAGGTCTGCATATATCTGGATGCAACAGAAGGGCAGCCCTGATATCCCGGATGACTCATCAGCATAAAGACCCAAAACTTCAGACATTGGCTATCTATTAACGCAGGATTTAAGACCATGAAATCATTAGCTGATGGTATGTTACCCACAAGATACATAGTTCGTTATGTTTATATCACTTAGTATCTTTTAATCACTTTGAGTGTTAAGCCTACCAACATATCACATTAGATCCTAGTCTTTTTCAGCTACGACACCTTGTGTCAGTCACGCCCTTTATCACGAATATTCATTTCATTTCCCAATTGGTGCAAAAGACTTTTTGTATTTTTCTGTTTTTCTAATGTTTTTGTATTTTTATGTTTTTCAAATGTTTTTATATTTTTCTTATTTTCTCCCCCCCAAACAATGCATATATATACATATATCTCCCTCTTCCCCCCTAAATTTATGCATCACACTTTATGCACAAATTTACCTAATAAAGAAAACATATGTACTAAGTTTTAAATGAAAGAAAAGGAAAATATTTTTGTTGTTTTTGCTTAACCGTTCTGTCATTAGATTAAAGACTAATCAATTTCAAAATTAAAGCACGGAATTTAAATTTGTACCTTTTCGTTTCTTTTCTTACCTCGTCTCCTCCAAAGGAAACATCGCACTCGTAAAAAAATTTGAACCTTTTGCAACAGTGAGATGTTATCGGATATGTCCCTGGAACAACCGTTATCAACATTCCAGAGATTATCAACAGCTCCTCCTTGGTTGTTCCTGAAAAATAAGGAGATTAGTAAGACAGTGGTACCCAGGTCATCGTGGTCCTGGGTTTCCCAGAAGCATCAAAATAAGAAACTTGTTTTAGACACAAGTCCCCTTTTGTTTCGAGGAATGGTGATGTTGCTACCGCTTTGGATTAGGGTTTCCAAATCTGTTTCATTTAACAAACGCGGTTGTTGCCTTTGATTGAGCAACTTTAGCTATTTCAGGTTTAGTCGTTTTAGAAACAGATTTTTGTTTCTGAATAGCCTTGCGTTTGTTTTTTGCAACATTCCAATCCCCATCAGATGGTTTAACCTTGGGATTCACATTCTTCATTGCCTTAATTGATAATACCTTCACCGGCTTCGAATGATTGTTATCCTTAGATGTAGCCTTTTGATTTTGAGCATAGTAGGGTAAATAGGGACTATGTGTGCAATTTCGAGCAATGTGACCATGAATGCCGCAATTGATGCACGTTTGTCTCTTCACGTGTAAAGCATCTTGATCAGCTTGATTTGCTCTTGCAGGCCTTGAAGGATGAACTGATCCTTTCTGTGCTTGATTTCCTTTCACATTTCTTGCAGACGAAGATGAATTTGGATGTCTATACTTGTCATTTGCAAGGGCCTTCTTCTGTTGTGGAGATTTCTTTTGATTCTTCTTAATTTTATTTAGACTGCAAGTCTTGTTCAGAAATCTCCCCAACCTTTCCAAAAGCTTTGCTAGCACGGTCAAAGGCATATTTTTCACATTTTCCATTAACTACCAGCTTAACAAAAGCATCTTTCACAACACTAGCCTTTTGAGGGCTATTGCTGCCCATCGAGGATTTTGGAGAGCGTAACTGTCCTTCCCATTTGGACTTCTGTTTTCTTCGTATCCGATTTCTTGTTTCTGCTCTTTTAGCTTACTCTGAACCTTTTCATCACAAGCAGAAGGTTTAGATTGTTCAGTTTGCACACTTGGAGTCTTGTTCAAGCAGCTCCCTCTTCATCAGCTTTGATAAAATCTGAGAGCCCTGGTTTATTAGATGAAACACCAGACACTCCAGCTGAGTCAATCTTCGTCGGATCAGGCATAGTTGTGTAGTTGTGATTATACAGTGGGGCAACCTGATTGAATCCTAAACCCTTCCCCTTGTTCTCCTTATATGCCAACTTCACAATGCACACGTCTTGAACGAGCTTGCTGGATGTATCAAACTTCTTTATATTAACTTCGTCTTGTTGATATTTTCCAGCAAGAAGTCCTAGCTTAACTCTTACCAAATCGCATTCCATGGTTTTGACCGTAATCTGGTCTTATAATCATGGACCCAACATTTCTGTTGATTTACGTCTAGATGGAGCTGAGCTATGTCTTTCTTTTGTGCTTCAACCTTTCCTTTGAGTAACTTGTTACTTTCTTGAAGGCCGATGCACTAAGCCATTGCATTGTTGTAATCATCAGCCATTTTGGAATTAAGTGCCCTGAGTTGAGCAACCCTATTCCTGCAAGGTTCAGTGCATAAAAGGTAGTTACCGTGTCAATGAGCGATCTTGGTTTGTCAGCATGAGTATGGGCTTGAGATAGAGTTTTAGGTGCTGGGCTGCTGATTGTTGCTTGCTGGGCTTGAGGTTTCTGTTCGGATACTTCTTCAGGATTAGACTCTGTTGATATTGCGTATAGATCTTGGAGATCTTGGTTTGATTGTAAATGATCCCACAACCAAGATACAAAGGAGTCTTTGTCATCACCCAAAAAGCTATTCATCCCATTCCTTACTTCCTCTTTTCGCCTCCCACGTTCAAGCAAACGCATCACATAGTCAGCAACCGGATCAACGTTGTAGTCTCCAATAAACTCATTCAGCTTTTCCTTCACTAGATCCCGCAAGTATGGGTTTTGATTTTGTGCCTGGGGTGATGTGATGTCGACGGATGCTTGGATCAGTAGGCTAAAGACAATGTTCGGATTTGCATTCGGTTTTGAATTACATACTGGGCTGAAAACTATGTTCGAGTGCTGAGCTTGGGTTGTATACATCTTCGGATAATCGAAACCGTACCAGTAAAAATGATAAAAAAATGTCCGAAAACTCTTTTTACCAAAATGTACCGTTAGACTCGTCTCTATGATACGAATCCAATGATATATAATGTCAAAGACCTGTTTTGGAATTTTCGTGCCTTATTTGTCGTAAAAATCACACGAGTCTAACCGTGCAACCGCTTTGTCAAGATTTTCTATGGATCAAGTTCTGCGTACGAAAATGTTTACTCCGGTTACGCCAGCTGGTTAACTTTCCACCTTTGTGGGTACAATTCGAAAAAGTACCGAATTCGAAACAGTAACTCGGATAAACAATTCAAGATAGAATCTCGAAACGGTGATCCGAGTGGCTAATCCGAGATGGTGATTCGGAACAGTGATCCAAGATGGTATCCGAGAAGCACTGTTTTAATCCGAGATGCTTCCCAAATTCGAGATGCAATCCGAGATGCAATCCGAGATGAACACCTATGATCCGAGATGCTATCCGAGATGCAACAATTTGGATCCGAAATACAACTCTGATAATCCAAAATGCAAGCTTTCTGATCCGAGATGCTTCTCTAATGATCGAGATGCTTCTCTACTGATCCGAGATGCATGTTCATCAATCTGAGACGGTCCGAGATGGTTCAAGATATTCAACTGAAACCCAAAACAGAAGCAGATACGAACCAAAATACGTGTGATATCAGATCTGAGCCTAGAAACAGGTTCAAACAGGCTTTGATACCAATTGTAAGTCCCGAAAATCCGGATCTAACAATGATAATACACGATGTAACATCCGTCGAAAAACGGGTTTTCAAAACTCGCTTCGTTTATTAATCGAATAGTCAGCTACAAATTTTCGTTGCTTATTTAATGCTTTTTTTAATTTTAAACAATACATAATTAATAGATATATTAGAATTTATAAACTATAGTTAATAAACAATAAAAAACGATTGAAGAAAAAAATAAATGCCGCTGCCGGGTTTCGAACCCGGGTCAGCCGGCTCACTTAACACACAAGCCTTTCACCACTCTGCTACTTGACTTGTTTGTGTAATCAATGAATCATATAAAACTTAAGTTCCACCAAGAATTCATCTGTTTGCGCCAAAAACTGAAACCGCTCATCGGCTTTCAACTATCCAGACTGTTGAGTGATCGCGAGTTACTGATTATAACCGATAAATCAATTGCAGCCCACGTTCTCAATCAATTCAGTCTTCAATGCCTCGATTCATATGATTTTCGAGATTGAAAACCGAAATCATATTACCTTGAATCAGAATCAGTCCTAGACGACGTTGTCGGATAATCTGCACTCGCCGGAAGATCTCTGAAAATTCCGAAATCACGCTGTGAATCGGTACAAACATCTAAACTCTCTGATAATTCTTGTTTAGTCACTTAATTTCGCAACTAATTGATCAAAACTGTAAATTGATCCGATCAGACGGAATTCACAAAACAGAGCCGACGACCTTTGCCGGAGTTCTGAGAAAAACATCTTTTCCGGTACATTCATTTCCAAAACTTCTTTATCCATTACATTTCAATCATTTATATGTTCGTTAATCGAATTAAACCAGAACAGTCGGATATTGTTGTCTGTGTCTTTGAACGAAGAAGATGAAGTCGAACATTGTGTATAAGTTTAATTTAAACAAGATATCAAACCGGGTTTGACACGCAGTCCAGCGGTGGACTGTGTGCAAACACATAGCGCACGTCACGAGTTCGAATCTTGCAAACGCACCGGCTTTCCGAATTAAAACCAATTTTTTTAACTGAATCAGAGTAGGTCCCAGGATGTTTTTAAGATTAATATAAACTGTAAGTTTAGCAGATAAACACACAGCCCAACTGGTTGGGCTGTGCGCTTACAAACCAAAGGACTCGAGTTCGATTCGGTTTCCCTGCAACCGGTTCAACCATTTAAATTCTTTTAATATAAAACCAAATA
Organism: Scalesia atractyloides; assembly: GCA_947069175.1. Classification (NCBI taxonomy): domain Eukaryota; kingdom Viridiplantae; phylum Streptophyta; class Magnoliopsida; order Asterales; family Asteraceae; genus Scalesia; species Scalesia atractyloides. Next base: position 59,115,334 of record CAMTDV010000003.1, on the reverse strand, counting down.
GATTAAACATTTAATTAGTATATATATATAATTAAAACATAGAATATTTCGGGTTAGACACGTAGCTCAGTTGGTAGAGCTGCGTGCACGCGTACGAGAGGTCTCGGGTTCGAGCCTCACCCAGCGCACACATAAGTCACTGTCCGACCGGTCAACGGTCCGGTCAACGGTCAACAAAAAGTCAATATTTTTTTATATTATTTATTTAATTTAAAAATAAATTAAAAATACTTAAAAATAATATTTTTAAAGTTAGAAAATGACTTTAAACTCACAAAAATAAATCTAAAAATCCTATTAAAATTGTTAATAAAAATCCACTTATATACCGTACCATTTCGTTATTATTTTAGGATAGTCTTTCCTCGTCGATCAAATCTCCAAACTCGTGCGCATTCAACATCATCAAACGAACACACCGAATGTGAGTGAATCTCTACCAATTCCCCGTTTTAATCACATTTTGGGGTGTATCATGTGTCGCTTATTATTTATTACATTTAAACACTTGTGCATCCATCATATCCATGATCAAACGTGTATCCAATATGCATCAATTGTTTGTGTGGTTAATGTTTAGATTAAATTTATCATTTTCAGTACATACATCATCATAGGCTCGTCTGTTCCCCATTTGCTATGAGCGGAACCGTTCCCCATTACCTATGAGCGGAACGTGGCGTTGTGAACATACGATCGGCTCCGTTTGATTGAGCCTTGATCGCACATATATCATCATAGGCTCGTCCGTTCCCCATTACCTATGAGCGGAACGTGACGTTGCCAACATATACATTATCATTCATGTCATATACTCATGCAAGGTGGTTTGTTATTGTATGTTTATTTACGTTTGCTCACATATGATTATTGCACAATTTTTTCCATATAAATACAATAAGAAATCAATATCAAATGTTTTTAACAAGGTTCACTCGCCAACTTTTGTTGACCCAAAATTCCCCATTTTTACACATGATACAGGTGATCCAGTTGCAGCAAGAAACATATAGGACGGCCTAGAAGAATAAATCAGTTTAGGCTTTGGATTGTTTGCTTAGTTACTTTTTCCTTGTATTGTATGAACTTGTTTGGAATATTGAAGTTGAAATTTTGAATTTAATAAATATGAAACATTTTAGTAAACATCATGAGCTTTGGTGATAACCCAATTATGCCCCGACCTTATTCCGCTGCGGGTCGGGGTGTGACAGATTGGTATCAGAGCCATGACTATAGGGATATAGGGTAGGTTATTAGACCCTTAGAGCCTATACTATAGATGATTAGAATTATTTAAATTGTTTATGTGTTACATACAAAATTCATGATGTTTATATGCTTTATGTTTATTGTTACATTCAATGTTATGCAAGCATGTTCATAAGTACATATTACTATACAATGCTCATCATGAATCATATCCCATAACATATCATATCCATGAGAGCACACACCACACAATTTCCATGATTTTTGCAACGATTTTTGTCTTTTTTTTCAAATCACATCAAAGTGAGTTCTCATGACGGGCATGTAGTAACTGGAAGGGTACAAGTACCGGTAGTCGGAACGTCCTGTCTAGGCTTGGCATTCGTATAAATCCAAAATAAAGGACCAGTTTGCCTACCTGGGGACTAACTATGAGAGTACGAAGGACCTATTAGGCCAAAGCATGCTATACCAAACGTCATGTGAGCTAACCCCACTTTGAGTTGTCATTGTGTCTATACCTGGACACCCTCCTACCATACATCTCGCAAACATATTTCATGGTTTTCATTCGGGTGATGCGAGTGTTAAACCGCCAACACCAATGTGAATCCTACTAAGCCAATAGCCATGGGGGCCCACATGACTATATAGGCGATGGTATGGGGGACATTGGAGGCCCAAACATGAGCAAACCCAAGACATCCTATGGATGTAGTGCATTATTGATGTTTATGTTATTTTTTTAAAACGACACATGACACCTAAAAAGACTCCTTAAACTCACCATCTTCTTATGTATGTTCCTGTAGATGTCGGCTAGGCAGCAACGTGGAGGTAGAAAGTCGGGAAGGTCAAACGAACGCTTGGCCACCCAAAGCGCAAAACAAATGGCCGCGGTGCTTCCGAACATCGTAATTCAAGTCCAACAAGCTCTCGCCGCAAATCCCATCAACCCTCCCAATCAAGAACACCAGAACGTCGACAACCCTCCCTCCAAAAAGTGCTCTTACAAACACTTCAAGTCTTGCGATCCCCCGAAATATGAAGGGACCGAAGGTGTCACTGCTCTCCTCCACTGGTTTGAGGAAATGGAAAACACCTTCCTCAATTGCGATTGTCCCGAGGATCGCAAGGTACGTTACGCAACCGGGAGACTATTTAGAGTAGCTCTTACCTGGTGGAATACAGAAAAAGGTAAGAGAGGAATCGAAGATGCAATGGCCTTAACATGGGAGGAGTTAAGGGAAATCATGACGAGACGCTTCTGTCCAAGAAGCGAGATAAAAAAGTTAGAGGATGAATTCCACTCGTTAAAGCAAAAAGAAGGAGATCATACTTCCTACAACAAAAGGTTTCTAGAGTTGAACCAAATGATCCCCAACTTGATCACCCCAGTATGCCACTTAGTCGAACACTATATTCGAGGTCTCCCGCCGAAAATTCAAGACTCAGTTCTAAGCACTTCGGCTGCAACACTTGAAGCCGCTATGGAACTAGCTACCGAGCTTACTGAGAATCGTATCCGAAACGGCAAATTTAAGGATGAGAAAAAGAAAGCCCCCGTTGAGGGCCAAACTTCAAACCATTCCACCTCCTTCTCAAAGTTTGCTAGTAAGAGGAAACGAAACGGCAGAAACTTTGCTATCACACAAACAAATTTCCCTATCCCTGCTGCACCCATCACCCAAGTTGCCCCCTCAGCTGCACCATATAAAAAGCCATACTCCGGCCCATACCCAAAATGCAACTGTTGCCAATACCATCACTTTCCTGATCATCCCTGCCAACATTGCACCGGCTGTGGCCGTGCAGGTCACACCATCCAAACCTGTCGCGCACTTCAGCAAACGAACCGCAATCAGCCCTCAACCCAAACCCACCATCAGATAGTGGGTCAAGCCCAACAACCTTTACTCCTACCACCTGCTCAACATGTAGCCCAATCCTACTACCAACCCAACTACCCCATGATGCAACCTATGCGGGCTTGTTACAACTGTGGAGACCCGAACCACTTCAGGAACACCTGTCCACGCTTGGTGAACATCATCCATGCCCAAGCTCAAGCAAATCCAGTAAACCAGGCTAACCAAGCTCCTCCACCTGCTAGGGGAAGAGCTTTCAACATCAACGCCAATCAAGCTAGGGCTGACAACAATGTGGTTAACGGTACGTTTCTCATCAATGGTAGTTATGCATCCATGTTATTTGATACTGGCGCGGATAAGAGTTTTGTGTCCTTAGAATTTGAACCCATCCTTAACCAAACTCGTGATAAACTCATGGAATCCATAATGGTAGAAGTTGCTGACGGAAAACCGGTCTCATTAAACTCTATTATACGCAATTGTACTCTCACCCTAAACGATCACGATTTTCCAGTTGACCTCATTCCTATGAAGTTGGAAAGTTTCGACATTATAATTGGTATGGACTGGCTCAGCCAACATCATGCTGAAGTTGTATGCCGTGAAAAGTTCATTCGCATTCCTCTTACAAACAGTCAGACTCTACGAATCTTTGGAGAAACCCCTTCGAAAGGACTCAAATTAATGTCCTGTCTTCAAGCCCGAAAATATCTCCGCAAGAATTATGTCGCATTCCTAACTCACGTCGTCAAAAAGGGAACCAAGGAGAAGAAACTCGAAGACATCCCAGTAGTAAAAGAATTTCCGCAAGTTTTTCCTGATGACATTTCAGGACTTCCTCCCGTGAGAGAAGTCGAATTCCGCATTGATCTTATACCTGGAGCTACACCAGTTGCAAAATCTCCTTATAGGTTAGCCCCATCCGAAATGCAAGAGCTGGCCAGTCAACTGCAAGAGCTGACTGACAAAGGATTCATACGTCCTAGCTCATCGCCTTTGGGTGCACCTGTCCTTTTTGTGAAGAAGAAAGATGGAATGTTTCGCATGTGTTTCGACTACAGAGAACTCAATAAGTTAACGGTCAAGAACCGCTACCCATTACCTCGCATCGATGATCTTCTAGACCAACTTCAAGGCACCACCTATTTTTCAAAAATCGATCTTCGTTCTGGTTATCATCAACTCAGAGTACATGAATAAGACGTTCCAAAGACCGCCTTCCAAACTCGTTATGGTCATTACGAATTCATGGTCATGCCATTTGGTTTAACCAATGCCCCAGCTGTCTTCATGGATCTAATGAACAGAATCTACAAACCCTATCTCGATCGTTTTGTCATAGTCTTCATCGACGACATCCTCATCTACTCAAAATCTAAGTCTGATCATGAACGACACCTTCGACTCATCCTTACACTCTTAAGGGCAGAAAAGTTGTACGCTAAGTTTTCGAAATGTGAATTCTGGTTAAGGGAAGTACAATTCCTTGGACACGTCGTCAATGACAAGGGAATTCATGTTGATCCCTCAAAAATCAAGGCAGTATAGGAATGGCAAGCACCACGTACCCCTACCGAAGTAAGATCATTCTTGGTTTGGCTGGTTACTATCGCCGCTTCATTTCCAATTTCTCACGTATTGCTGTACCACTCACGGCTTTGACTCATAAAGGAAAACCCTTCATATGGGGACCTAAACAAGAAGAAGCCTTCCAAACCCTTAAGCAAAAGCTTTGTGATGCACCTATCCTCACACTTCCTGAAGGTTGTGATGACTTCGTGGTTTATTGCGACGCGTCAGGGCAGGGACTAGGCTGTGTACTGATGCAAAGAGGAAAAGTGATAGCTTATGCTTCTAGACAACTCAAAATTCATGAAAAGAACTACACCACCCACGACCTGGAACTTGGAGCCGTTGTGTTCGCTCTTAAGATATGGAGACATAACCTCTACGGTACTAAGTGTGAAATATACACTGACCACAAGAGCCTCCAACATATCTTTAACCAAAAGGAGTTGAATATGAGGCAACGAAGATGGGTCGAACTTCTTAATGACTATGACTGTGAAATTCGGTATCATCCTGGCAAGGCAAACGTGGTGGCCGATGCGCTCAGTCGAAAGGGTTATGCGAACTCCATTCGTCTTCTATGTTCGCAAATCATAACCGACATCAAAGATCAAATCCGAGAAGCCCAACATGATTCTGTAACAGAAAACGACGTACGCAATGAGATGTCTTGTGGAGCAGAACTTAAAATCAAAACCAAATCCGACGGTATTCTGTACTATCTAGATCGCATATGGATTCCCGATCACAATAACCTTCGTGATTTCCTTATGAATGAGGCGCACAAAACACGATACTCTGTACACCCAGGAGCCGACAAGATGTATCAAGACCTTCGATACACCTACTGGTGGCCTGGCATAAAGAAGGATATCGTTGTTTTTGTTTCCAAGTGCCTTACATGTTCCAAAGTAAAAGCTGAACATCAAAGACCCTCAGGACTTCTAGTCCAACCTGAAATACCTGTATGGAAGTGGGAAAACATAACCATGGACTTCATTACCGGGTTACCTTGCACCTCCAGTGGGTATGACACTATATGGGTAATCATTGATCGTCTTACAAAATCAGCTCACTTCATTCCGATTCGCGAGGACTTCAAGAACGAGAAGTTAGCTCGTATCAACATCAGCGATATCGTAAGCCGTCATGGTGTACCTTTAAGCATTATTTCAGACCGTGAGGGTCGTTTCACTTCACGAACATGGCAAGCCGTACAAGCCGCTTTGGGTACACGATTAGACCTCAGTACCGCTTCTCATCCTCAAACTGATGGACAATCTGAACGCACCATCCAAACTCTTGAAGACATGCTTCGAGCATGTGTCATAGACTTCAAAAGGAATTGGGACGCTCATCTACCATTAGTTGAATTTTCGTACAACAACAGCTACCATTCAAGTATCGGCATGGCACCTTTCGAAGCATTATATGGTCGTAAGTGCCGATCACCAATATGTTGGCACGAAATTGGGGAAGCTCAAATCACCGGTCCAGAATTGATTCAAGAAACAACAAACAAGATCCATCAAATTCGAAACAATCTTCTAGCGGTACAAAGTCGTCAAAAGAGTTATGCAGACAAACGACGAAAGCCTTTGGAGTTTAACATTGGTGATCATGTACTTTTGAAAGTATCACCGTGGATGGGAGTAGTTCGTTTTGGCCAGAAGGACAAGCTAGCACCACGTTACGTAGGACCTTTCAAGATACTCGAAAGAGTAGGACCTGTAGCATACAAGCTTGACCTACCAGAAGAACTCAACAGAATTCACCCCACATTCCACGTATCAAACTTAAAGAAATGCCTCGCCGATGAAAACCTCCATATTCCCTTAGAAGATATTCAGATCGATGAATCTATGCACTTCATTGAAAGACCAGTAGAAATCATGGACTTCGGAGAAAAACGTTTAAGACGGAGTCGTATTCCAATTGTTAGGGTACGCTGGGAGTCGAAACGAGGACCTGAGTTTACTTGGGAACGTGAAGACTCAATGCGCGAAAAATACCCGCATCTTTTTCCTGTTATCACTACTACTTAAATTTCGGGACGAAATTTCTAAAAGTAGGGGATACTGTAACATCCGTCGAAAAACGGGTTTTCAAAACCCGCTTCGTTTATTAATCGAATAGTCAGTTACAAATTTTCGTTGCTTATTTAATGCTCTTTTTAATTTTAAACATATTAATAAATATATTAGAATTTATAAACTATAGTTAATAAACAATAAAAAACGGTTGAAGAAAAAAATAAATGCCGCTGCCGGGTTTCGAACCCGGGTCAGCCGGCTCACTTAACACACAAGCCTTTCACCACTCTGCCACTTGACTTGTTTGTGTAATCAATGAATCATATAAAACATAAGTTCCACCGAGAATTCATCGGTTTGCGCCAAACACTGAAACCGCTCATCGGCTTTCAACTATCCAGACTGTTGAGTGATCGCGAGTTACTGATTATAACCGATAAATCAATTGCAGCCCATGTTCTCAATCAATTCAGTCTTCAATGCCTCGATTCATATGATTTTCGATATTAAAAACCGAAATCATATTACCTCCTGATTTACACTAACAATTTCATCGTCTCATAACTTGGAAACACTCGCAGAACCTTCAATTTCATTTGCGCTCTAATTTCTGTTCGTCGGAAACGATGCTATCGCCGGACTTTCGCCAGAAAACCGAGACATACATCAAATCGGTAATTTTCTCGATTCTTTCATTTTCAATCCATTGTTAGACTTTTACTAACTCAAATCCTTCAATCAGAATCAGTCCCAGATGACGTTGTCGGATAATCTACACTCGCCGAAAAATCTCTGAAAATTCCGAAATCACGCTGTGAATCGGTACAAACATCTAAACTCTCTGATAATTCTTGTTTAGTCACTTAACTTCACAACTAATTAATCAAAACTGTAAATTGATCCGATCAGACGGAATTCACAAAACAGAGCCGACGACCTTTGCCGGAGTTCTGAGAAAACCATCTTTTCCGGTACATTCATTTCCAAAACCTTCTTTATCCATTACATTTCAATCATTTATATGTTCGTTAATCGAATTAAACCAGAACAGTCGGATATTGTTGTCTGTGTCTTTGAACGAAGAAGATGAAGTCGAACATTGTGTATAAGTTTAATTTAAACAAGATATTAAACCGGGTTAGACATGCAGTCCAGCGGTGGACTGTGTGCAAACACATAGCGCACGTCACGAGTTCGAATCTTACAAACGCACCGGCTTTCCGAATTAAAACCAATTTTTTTAACTGAATTAGAGTAGGTCCCAGGATGTTTTTAAGATTAATATAAACTGTAAGTTTAGCAGATAAGACACACAGCCTAACTGGTTGGGCTGTGCGCTTACAAACCAAAGGACCCGAGTTCGATTCGGTTTCCCTGCAACCGATTCAACCATTTAAATTCTTTTAATATAAAACCAAATAGATTAAACATTTAATTAGTATATATATAATTAAAACATAGAATATTTCGGGTTAGACACGTAGCTCAGTTGGTAGAGCTGCGTGCACGCGTACGAGAGGTCTCGGGTTCGAGCCTCACCCAGCGCACACATAAGTCACTGTCCGACCGGTCAACGGTCCGGTCAACGGACCGGTCAACGGTCAACAAAAAGTCAACATTTTTTATATTATTTATTTAATTTAAAAATCAATTAAAAATACTTAAAAATAATATTTTTAAAGTTAGAAAATGACTTTAAACTCACAAAAATAAATCTAAAAATCCTATTAAAATTGTTAATAAAAATCCACTTATATATCTTACCATTTCATTATTATTTTAGGATAGTCTTTCCTCGTCGATCAAATCTCCAAACTCGTGCGCATTCAACATCATCAAACGAACACACCCAATGTGAGTGAATCTCTACCAATTCCCCATTTTAATCACATTTTGGGGTGTATCATGTGTCGCTTATTATTTATTACATTTAAACACTTGTGCATCCATCATATCCATGATCAAACGTGTATCCAATATGTATCAATTGTTTGTGTGGTTAATGTTTAGATTAAATTTATCATTTTCAGTACATACATCATCATAGGCTCGTCTGTTCCCCATTAGCTATGAGCGGAACCGTTCCCCATTACCTATGAGCGGAACGTGGCGTTGTGAACATACGATCGGCTCCGTTTGATTGAGCCTTGATCGCACATACATCATCATAGGCTCGTCCGTTCCCCATTACCTATGAGCGGAACGTGACGTTGCCAACATATACATTATCATTCATGTCATATACTCATGCAAGGTGGTTTGTTATTGTATGTTTATTTACGTTTGCTCACATATGATTATTGCACAATTTTTTCCATATAAATACAATAAGAAATCAATATCAAATGTTTTTAACAAGGTTCACTCGCCAACTTTTGTTGACCCAAAATTCCCCATTTTTACACATGATACAGGTGATCCAGTTGCAGCAAGAAACATATAGGACGGCCTAGAAGAATAAATCAGTTTAGGCTTTGGATTGTTTGCTTAGTTACTTTTTCCTTGTATTGTATGAACTTGTTTGGAATATTGAAGTTGAAATTTTGAATTTAATAAATATGAAACATTTTAGTAAACATCATGAGCTTTGGTGATAACCCAATTATGCCCCGACTCTTATTCCGCTCCGGGTCGGGGTGTGACACACGATCACCAAGGTTGGGCGGAATCCAAACTTGATGATATTCAAGAAAATCAAAGAGATGAAAGACCAATACGAATCAACTTTAACACCTTGCACACGATTCTATTGCTTGAACAAGCAAAACCGTCTGTTACAAGATGGAGGCTCTCTAGAGTAATCCCAAAAGTCTCACCCTAGAAATGACATAAGCTTAGCTTATATACCTAGGGTAAAGGCATGCCCCTCATGGGCTTGCCTATAGGCTTGCCTGGCCCACATGGCCTATGGCATGCCCAAATGACTTATAAAGGTCCAAACCTAATACAAACTAACCAAATTAATCACAGTTAACTACCATAGACCTTTGGGCATATTTGATGCGTCAGTCTAACACTTCTAGGACCTAACAACTGGTTATCCCATAACCAAGCCCGCATTGCCTGCAATAAAAAGCAAATCAAAATCAAATCCTCATCCAGCGAGACACTCATTATTGCCGGAGATCGACACTACGGATTGCCTGAGAGTGCATCTCTACTTAAAGCATCGAAGTGTCTGAAGAGGACGTGTCATTTATATGGCACATGTGACGGTAGATATGCCAAAACCCAAGATAGAAGATATACCTGTCATCTCTTAATTTCCTGAAGTATTCCCTGAAGATCTACCATGATTACCCCTAGAGAGGCAAGGCGAACTTAGAATCGATATATTGCCTGGGTCAGCTCCAATAGCTAGAGCTCCATACCGCTTGGCGCGAATAGAGATGAAAGATTAATGGCGCAACTTGAAGAACTTTTGGAGAAAGGTTTTATACAACCTAGTTCATCCCCTTGGGTAGCTCCTATTCTATTTTTTAAAAGTAAAGACAGTTTGATGCGAATATGCATTCATTACCGTGAGCGGAATAAGATAAAGATCAAGAGTCGTTATCCCTTCCCAATGATTGATGACTAATTCTATCAACTGCAAGGAGCAAGTTTCTTTTCAAAGATTGATTTTCGATTTAGTTATCATCAACTGAAGGTCAGGAGTGAAGATGTTCCAAAGACTGTCTTATCTAGATATGTTTGTCATTGTTTTCATTGATGACATACTTATATGTTCTCGTTCTAAGGACGATCATGAGAAACATCTTAGATGTATTCTTGAATTTCTAAAGCAAGAGAAGCTTTATCCAAAATTCTCTAAGTGCGAGTTTTGTCTTAGAGAAGTCCAATTCTTAAGACACGTGATTAGTGAACGCGGAATCTAAGTGGATCCCCTAAGATAAAAAGCAATCAGAATTGGGAAGCACTCAAAACCCCATCTGAAATCTACAGTTTCCTTGGATTAGCTGGTTATTATAGAAGGTTTATTGAGAACTTCTCGAGAATAGACACTCCCTTAACTGCATTGAGTCGCAAGAATGCTAAGTTTGACTGGGGAAACAGAAGGAATCCTTCGAGATTCTTAAACAAAGATTAAGTAATGCCACTATATTATCTTTACCTGAGGGAATTGAAGATTTTGTAGTCGACTGGATGCTTCGCACACAGGATTAGTGCTCATGCAAAAAGGCAAAGTGATTGCCTATGCATCACGACAACTTAAGCTGAATGAAAAGAATTACACCACCCATGATCTGGAATTGGGTACCGTTATATTTGCACTTAAGTTATGAAGACATTATCTATATGGTACAAAGTGTGTGATATACACCAACCATAAAAGCCTCCAACATATATTTAATCAAAAGGATATAAATATGCGACAACGCCGTTGGATGGAAACACTAATGATTACGAATGTGAGATTCGTTATCATACTGTCAAGGCAAATGTTGTTGCTGACTCCTTAAGCTAAAAGGAAAGAATTCAAACGATTAGGGTTCATGCCAACAATTGAACTTAGAACCAGTCTGAATGAGAAATTGCTAGAAGTTCAGAAGCAAGCTTTGTTAGAAGCAAATGCTCCTAGTGAAAGATTAGGTGGAACTGTTGATATTTTGAAACCTTGAAACAATGGAATCTTGAGGTTCAATGACCGAATCTGGGTTCCTATCTTTGGGACACTCAGAGATCTAATTCTCCAAGAATCACAAAATTCCAAGTATTCGATACACCCTGGAGGAGATAAGATGTATCAAGATCTGAATAAGAAATATTGATGGATGGGTATGAAGAAATCCATAGCCACCTATGTAGCTAAATGTCTGATGTGTTCACAAGTTAAAGGTCGAATATCAGAAACCATTAGGACTGCTACAACAGCTCGAAATTCCCACTTGGAAATGGGAAATTGTAACATCTGACGAAAAACGGGTTCTAAAACCCGCTCTGTTTTGTAATTCAAGTATATGTTATGATTATTCTTTACGCGTTTATGATAAACATTTAAGAAATTTGCCATATTTTAAGTATTAATAAAATAAATAATAATAAAAATAATAAAATAATGATGATAAATAAAATATATAAATATAATAATGATTTAGTCCATAAATAAATAAAATGGTGGACCGCGGGATCGAACCCGGGTCTCCACCCAAACTGAACATACAACACACCACTACACCACTCACCCACATCTGCTATATTTACAAACCAAACATTATTTATATAAAAAACATTCGAAACCTAGATTCAAAACCCGCCCAGTAACGGCTGAAACCTTCAAAGTAAATCATCAAATTCAGTTTCTGAATTAAGCTTATGAAAGCATTTTCAGTCGTAAATTTAAATCAATTAATAACGTTCAAATCAGTTACTCAATCATTGCGGCATTCAAATCTTGACTGACACCTATGAAACCAAAACATCAATCAAGCTATAGCCTTTCCAAAGTCAAAAAAACGCACCTACTCACACTCTTTCTCTCTGCAAAATTATGTTCTCCAAATACTCATCGCCGGAAATGTGCGCTAGTCACAGGAACCTTACCAGAGAAATCAAAGGCCATCTCCGTTCGGTACAAACTCATTTACATCTTTTTTTTCATTCTTTTACTCTTATTAGTAGTAGCTCTAGATAATAAATCAAATGAGTTCTATTGGGTTTAATCTGATACTTGAAATGATGAAGATGAAGTGGAGGCTGTGTTTAAGAGAAATTAAAATTGGTATACAAACCGGGTTAGACACACAGTCCAACAGTGTGCATATAAACCATATGGTCACCGGTTCGAGTCTTATACACGTTTCCGAATTCCCTATATATAACAAACCTTTTTATAACTCATATATAAAACGACTCAGTTAGTATATAAGATTAATTAAAATCTTATATCCTTCGGGTTAGACACACAGCCCAATTGGCCGGGCTATGTGCAACACAAAGCACAGGTCGCGAGTTCGAGTCTGGTTATAAGCACAGTCCTTTTAATAAAACAAACCTTTTTAATAAATTAAGAATATGGTTTATGTCAGTAAGTATATAAAAATAATTAAAATTTAATATATTTCGGGTTAGACACATACCTCAGTTGGTAGAGTTGCGTGCACGTATGCGAGAGGTCTCAAGTTCGATCCCCACACGCAATGTATAAAAAATCATATTTTTTAATTAAACTTTTGACTATTTCTTTCTTAAAAATTATAAAAAAACATATATTCAAATAATCTCTTTTAAGCACATAAAAATAGTATTAAATACAATAAAAATTATCTTAAATATCTAATAAAGTTGTGTACCAAGTAAAAATACTAATTTTAACCCAAAAATAAATATATACTTATCGAATTTATTACGTGAATATTTAGGTTAGTCTTTCTCGTCATTTGGTATATCAAACGTTAAATCATGTGCATTCTTCATCAAATCATAATCGCACCCACTGTCAGTGAATCTTACAACTCCCCTTTTTATTCATACTTTTGGGGTGTGTCATGTGTCGCTTTTGCTATCTCGTTATTATAGCTTTCGTGCTATTACCATTATGTGATCTAACGTGCTATGTGATATTGTTTATTTGTCATTTTGTGTTTATATTTTCTCATTTCAGTCAATCCCTCACACTAGGCCCATTTGTTTCCCCGTTACTTACGGCTGGAGCGTTGTGTTGCCTAATATATTAGATCGGCTCCATTTGATTGAGCCTTGGTCTCACAGCACATTGCTTATCGTGCTCACATGTACATTGCTAGTTGATTGTGTGGTTTGTGATTCAGATTACATACACGTTTCTCATATTTGGCTATTGCACATTTTATTTTAAATAATAATTATTTCATTTTTCTTAATGATTAAATGGGATTCACTCGCCAACTTATGTTGACCCAAAACTCTATTTTTACACATGGTATAGGTGAACATGTTTGAAGCAAGGAACACATAAGACATGGGCCTTAGAAGAAAATAAAATGTTACTTGAAAGTTTTGTTTAGAACATTTTGTGTTTGAATGGATAATGTGTTGTTTGGAATATTTTATTTAAATTTGAAATAATATATATGAAACTTTTATAATAGTAAATGTCATGAGCTTTGATGAAAACCCAATCATGCCCTAACTACCATATCCACTGCGGGTCAGGGTATAACAGAAATGGTAACAATGGACTTGATCACCAAATTACCAAAGACTAAACGTGGTAATGACACGATTTTGGTAATAGTCGATAGATTGACGACGTCAGCCCATTTTTGCCATTTTTTTAGGAAACCGTTAGTTCCGATATATTGGCTCAGTTATATGTGGATAATATTGTGTCTCTTCATGGAGTGCCACTATCCATAGTATCTGATAAAGATACTAGATATACATCCCACTTTTGGAAAATTTTTCGACAATCCTTAGGTACGCGATTAAATTTTAGTACGACTTACCATCCATAGAATAATGGTCAAAGTGAGCGTACAATCCAAACATTGGAAGACTGCTGAGAGCATGTGTCATCGATCTAGGTGGTAGTTGAGATGACCATCTACCTTTGATAGAATTCTCCTACAATAACAGTTACCATACAAGTATCAAGGCCGCTCTGTTTGAAGCCTTGTATGGGAGAAAATGTCGAACGCCCGTTTGTTGGGCTAAAGTTGGAGATAGCCAACTATCAAGACCTAAGATAGTCCTTAAAATCACCAACAAGATTGTGCAGATCCGTGATAGGCTCAAAGCTGCTCGAGATCGATAGAAGAGCTATGTAGACAAGAGGTGAAAACCTCTTAAGTTCCAAATTGGGGACAAGGTATTATTGAAGGTATTACCCTGGAAATGTGTGACGAGATTCGGAAAGAAGGGCAATTAGAGCCCAAGATATATTGGACCATTCTAAATAACTGGATGTGTCGGTTCCGTAGCTTATAGGCTTAAGCTAACTAAGGAACTTAGTGGAATCCATGACGTGTTCCACATCTTTAACTTAAATAAAGACATGTCTAGCCGATGCGTCGCTATGCCACACCATGATGTGCAAATTGATGAAAACCTAAGGTTTGTTGAGAAACTGATTTCGATCGAGGATCGACAGGTTAAAAAGCTCCGTAAGAAAATTGTCGCCATCATGAAAGTCAAATGGGATTCTCGTCGTAGCCCAGAATATACATGGGAGGTTGAAGCAAATATGAGACAAAAGAACCCTTATCTATTTGAATAAATCTCGAGGATGATGTTTCTTTTAAGGGGGTGAGGATGTAACAACTTGAAAATTTATATCAAATAATATGGAAACATGTGTCCAATCAACTCTCGAATATTCTTAGTCAGTTGGACGATAGGAACTAATCATGTAAATAAACGGAAGAGGGAAAGTGGAGGAATCAAATTTGATAAATTGCCAAATTTATGGCCTCTGAAGGTCCCTTACGGACCGAAAACTACGCCTTACGGTCCGTAAGGTTGTTTAAAAACCTGTGTGCGCCAAAGGTCCCTTACGGTCCGTAACTCGTCCCTAACAGTCCATAAAGGGTGTTGCAGGCAGAATGTTGTGCTGGCAGTTGCAGCTTGCTACTCCTACCACTTTTCACGTGAATTTTCCATATTGTGCCACCTTTGGACACTTGCTAGGACAATCCTAAACATCTCAAAGCTCCAGGGACAAGTGGCATCATCTCATGATCATTATGCAACTATAAATTGCCATGATCTTGAGCCTTGCAAACTTGCACCATCACAAATTTCCTCTCTAATATTTTTGGAGCATCTTCTGATCTATAGATGCCTCATCTCTGGAGTTTTAACACTCCCTTGAACACTTGTAAGTGTTCTAAATCCGTCTTGTTTCATTTATAGGTTAGTGATTAGCCGAAAGTCAAGCAAAATGACTTTTTCTTTGACTTTCGGTTATGACCATTTCAGTCAAGCCAATGTTTAAATCGAACATGGCTACGTGATCGTAATAAGGTAGGTGTTAATCCCCCATGAGGGCACCTCCTGAAGATCATGTGAAGTTAGTCAAATGATGGGTCAAAGTTTTATTAAATAAAAATCAAAAACACATATTTGCGTAATTAACGTTAAATAAACTTCGAAGTATCGAAACCTCAATTTTTGACATTATATCAGTTTGTATAACATATTAGGACATGTTGGATCATGTCCAACCTGTCATTTACAGCATAGAGCTCGTTAACAACCGAAGGTCAAAATATTCATTTTTGTTATTTCTGATCCACATATTGGAGATTGCACTCCAAGCAAAGCCTAGTAGTCTAAATTTTCATTTTTGTTATTTCTGATCCGCCTTTTGATCTTTAGTACACTTTTCGTGTGTATATTATTTTGGACTTTTGGACACTTGTAATTTGTAATATTATTTTATACCCCAAGACTCTCGCTGTGCTATGTATGAATATCTGATATCAATCGTCACGCTTAAACCCCAAGTCCGGGCCCAACAGGAAATCAGGGTGTGAAACCTATCCACAAGAACAGGAGGAAATTTGCACCTGAGAGAAATGCTATTATCTAAGAAAAGGTAAATAAACTCTTAAAAGTAGGTATGATTAGGGAAGTAAAATATCCAAGATGGCTAGCCAACATAGTGGTAGTGCAAAAGAAAAATGGAAAGTGGTGGGTATGTATCGATTTTACTAACTCCCAAAGATACTTTCACACTCCCACACATTGGCTCCATGGTGGATGCGACCGCTGGTCATGAATTGCACACTTTTATGGATGTTTCATCTGGATTTCAACAAATACATATGGAACCATATGATCAAGAGGACACTGCATTCATGACCCTTACTGGTATCTATTGTTATATTGTTATGCCCATTGGACAAAGAAATGCAGGTGCAACATATCAAAGATTGGTTAACATGATGTTCAAAGACCAGCTTGGAGATACCATAGAGGTCTACATAGATGACATGGTAGTCAAGTCAAAAGAAAGTGGAGGATCACCTCAAGGATCTTGAAGTTGCATTCAACATACTTGATCGGTACAATATCAAGCTCAATCCTTCGAAATTCCACTTTGGTGTCAAAGCTTGAAAGTTCCTTGGCTACATGGAGACCAAGACATGAATAGAAGCCAGTCCTGAACAAATTAAGGCCATTGTAAACTTGAAATCTCCAACGAGTGCAAAGGATGTCCAAAGGCTAACAGGAAGGATCACAACTTTAATAGGTTCATCTCAAAGTCTTCAGAAAAGTGCAAGGATTTCTATGACATTGATGGGAGCAAGGTGTGTGTATATTTTTAAGTACTTTTCACTCATTATTCATGGCTTAAATGTATAAAACACGATAACACTATCACTCTCTACAACACGGTAGGGCAAGTGCACCCATCGTTAGCGTAGTATAGTGATGGTAAGATACCGAGGTCATCCAAGGACACACGAGCTTTTAATACTATCATCAATTTAGGGAATAGATTTTTAATAAGTAAAATAAAGAAAAGTAATAAAAGAAAAATATAGACCAAATAGAATCACTTGGTTCCGACTGATCATTTATATATCCTTTGATGATTTCCACAATTTAGGTTTTTTAAGAGATTATATTAGTTATAATGGTATGTGCCTCTTTGGAGGCAGCTACCCTCGGCCATATTGGTCTGAGTCAGCAGGGATACAGTCCTGCAAGGCTGGAATATTGAAAGATAATTAGGTAAGTTATTTAATAGAAAATGTGGCAACGTTACCCTCGACCATATTGGTCTGACTCAGCAGGGATACACTCCCGTAAGGCCAGGTTAAAGGTTTTATAATGGTTTGTTTATAAGGGATTCAAGCCATTCTTACTTCCCTCGCTTTGATGCTATCTACTACAAAGGAAGTCCTAATAAGCTTGAATCAAGCCCTCGCAAGATCTATACACTGAACAAGGCAAGAACTTTACCCAAACCACCCTTCTAATCCCCTTCCAGGTAGTTAACACACTTTATATAGACCGTAAAGACACGAATGAGTGAATCAACAAAACATGAAGAGATGATAGAATAAAGTTCACTTTAAATATAGGAAACTAGATATTAAAGTCATTAATACAAATGTAATTAAAAAGATAACCTAAGCTTGGAAACCAAAAGTAATACATAATAACTTGTCTTCACCAAGTGATATAAGAGATTAGCCAATCGTGGCCTTTGTTTGACAAAAACTCTTATGGTTAATCTTGGATCTCGAGACTACTACACACACTATAAAGATGGATGATGGATGAATGTGGTGGATGATAGTAGTATTGTGGTGGCGGAGTGATGACAAGTGTGAGAGAAGTGGTTTACCAAGGGATAGATTGCAATTAAACCAAACTTCGCTATTCATAGTTGTGTTAGTCTGGATGCTTGCACGGCCTCGTGTGTCAATGGCATGGCCCTGTGGCCATTGCACTGGTTATGCCCAACTAAGATTTGCATATCTGGAAGTTGACCACGGCCCATGTTCATGGGGCACGGCCCCGTGTCTCTTGTCTGCTTCTATTTGTCTTCTTCTTTCTAGAATCATGAGTGGGGCACGACCCCATGCCTTGGTGGCATGACCCCGTGCGTGTCTTCTGATTTTTTTTTGGTCTTGCGGTGAAGCTCAAAGGGTCGGTGTGATGTATCAAATTTCCTTCTTTTGTATATATGCTGCTTTTTGTCGTTGGTTTGTTCCTTTTGTACATTTAAGATGTTTTAGAATTGAAAATCCAAAGTATACAAAGAAACACACTTTTTCCAACATTAGTACTAAAAAGGGTTGATTTTATACCTTATTTGATATAATTTATATGTAGCATTTGGTGCATATCAAACATATTGAGAAAGAATAAGAAGTTTGAATGGACCGAGAAGCATGAAGCTCCACACTTAAAGCTCTTAGGTATTATCTATCCTCAGCAACACCCTTGATGAAACTAGTGGACGGTGAACGCTTATCCTTATACCTAGCTTTCTCAGGTAATGTTGTAAGTGCAATAATAGTTAAGGATCTTGAAGGCTAATAACACCATGTTTACTATGTAAGTGTTGGGACATTGATTGTAATAATGTCGATCATGTATCCTAAGATTTGACCTAGATCACGGATCCTTAATGGATGGTGTAGGAAGTCTGAGGATCAAGGATCCTTATTATTACCTATGTTGACTAATAATTGTTTCATATATGTTTAGCTTGTATTGGCAGGTATATAATGAGATGGACTTGGTCTATGCTAGAATGTTGGCGAATATCTTTATGTTCAAGCACATGCAAGTCAAGTAATAGCCATTATGGGTGATCGCGGGAGACTTGCCTATTTTTTGGATAGTTAGTTAGATAGATATTTCTAATTATATCATGGGTTTTGAGCTGAAATAAGATATAAAACACGTACACAACTCACAAACTAGTTGCTCTCGAAACTGCTCCCATACACATACACTAGAATTCAATTGTAACAAGCTCAAGATCATTCAAAGTTGTAATCTTTTTACGCAATATAGTTGGTGATCGGTAGTTTCCATCACTGAGGTTTTTTATGCCAGAGATGTTCTAAAGATCAAGGGCTTTTTCCTTGTATAAATCCTTGTGTTCATCAATGTTTACATTTCACATTCGTTCATACATTTGTTCAACACATCAGCACTTTACCTCATAATCAAAGTTTGGTTACATTATCCTCAAACTGATTTTTGACTAAAACAGTTTGGCGCCCACCATGGGCCAAGTGGTGCTTCAATTATAAGAATTTTCATTCTTTTCCATTCATCTCCAGCAACTTCATGGCCTCCTAGGGGAAAGCTACTTCAAGTGCAATGTCGTTGGTTACTTCATCTAAAACCACTGTGCCTTTACCTCCCATTCCCCCAACATTTCCGAAAAATGCGGAAAATGCTCAGAAAAGATATTAGCCGTCTTCACAGGATAAAAAAACCTCTGTTGTTTCTTCATCTACAACTACTAATAATGATATTTTGTTTTGGTGTTGAAGATGAAGGCTACATGGAACAGCAAGACAAAACTAACCAGAGGACCCTTCGTGAAATTGATGAGATCAAGAAGCAGAAGAGACTGACAGAAGACCAGTCTCCACGGATACCTAGATCATTGGATTTTGCTACTCCATCATCAACAATCAAGCATTCAAGGGGATCCAATGTCCAGATTCAAGGATTCTCCAATCTTCAGCAAGGATGACTAGCAATGACGCAGGCTCAAGGACCCTACTTCCAACCTCAAGGATCCTCTATCTTTCGTCAAGGATCACTGGAGACAGCTCAGCCTCAAGGATCCTTCTATCAACCTGGAGGATCACATAGAATGTACCAGCCTCAAGGATCCTACTTTCAGCATCAAGAATCCTCGGATCGGGTTCAAGGATCCATGGATTATTCATCAAGACCTTCAGCACCTACATATCCTAGATCCAACATCTTCCAAGATCAAGGATCCTCGAGGAGTCAACCACTTAGAAGTTCTGAAGTCCATGATGGGGATTTCATCCCAATGCAAACTATCGCTTCCTCAAGTCCTACTGTGATAGCAGACATCTCTTATCCCTAATACACTTCTTCAATACCTCCTTTGAGTCAAACGGGAGGTAACAATTTTAACAACACTTTTATGGATACTAATTATGGTTTCATGAAGGATGCAGGGATCAGTCAGGCTATGGCCCGGGAGCTATAGAAGCTCAAGGATATGATGTCCAGCGTTCTAGGAATATTTAACCCTATTCTTGAAATCCCCGATGGAAGTCACAAGGTGTCTCGCTTTGCAACACCTATATATAATGCAGAGATCCCAAAGCGTTTTCAGATGCCCAACATGAAGTTGTATGATGGAACAACTGAAATAGAAGAATAAGTGGCACAATACTGGGAGAGAATGGAAAGTAATCCCATTCCTAAAAGGTTAATAGAAGCTTGCTTGTGTAAGGGTTTTAGATCTACACTCACTGGATTAGCACTAAAATGGCTGCTAAGTCTTCCTCCCTATTCCATAACCTCATTTTCTCACTTAGTTAATTTATTCAATGTTGGGTTTTACGACATGTTTATCAAAGTTATTTTATCCGTATAAAATAAAAACGCAGCGGAATAATTATTTAAAACATGTTACTTACAAGATATAAAACCCATTTTATATGTAAAACCAAAACCCGGATCCATATGTGAACATGCATGCTATCAAAATACAACCATATGGTGTTTAGAATACTACCTTCCAAAGAACAAGTAGGTGAAGAAGATGATACTTCTTGAACGGTAATCTTCTAAGTAGAAGACCTCAAGCTTGTATACCCCAAGCTTTCCAACAAACACCACAAGATTGCTAGGATTTCTCACTTATGAACTCACTTGATACACCCTCTTGACAACCACCTTTGGCCGAAAATCTTTTGAGCTAAAAAATGAGTTCTTGCACTTAAATTATATTATGAAAAAAGTATGTAAGAGAATGATCATCAAATCTCCATATATCTTCTTCAAGATCTTATCTTGGATTATGGAAGATTACATGAGATATGTAAGAAGATTGCATGACATTTCATTGGTGGAAGACCACCTTTGGAAGACCCCCAAGTGGACGGCCATATGGCCTTGTTTTTGTCACCCAAGATTTCAATTTTTATAAAATAAGTCTTATGTTTATTTTATAACCTTTTTATAAAATTATAACATTACAAGTTATAAGACTTATACAACATATCACAATTATTTATAATGTTACTTAACCCATTAAATAACAATATAAAATATTCTCTCAAAATAAATTATCCATATAAATTATTAGTTTCTCAAGTGCAATTATTAAGAAAACCAATTTCTAAATATTCTAAGTGTTAATATTTATTTGTTTGATTATATCATAAATAAATATCATAGGTGTTTGTCTAGCTTGTTATTGGGTATGACCCGACTTGGATCATAACATACTAGCCACATCAATTTAATATGTGTCTTGGGCATACCAATTCCAACAATCTCCCACTTGCACAAGATACATATAAGATTGATGCAAGTAGCAAATACCGCTTAACAACGGTTTACTACCCCTAATACGTATGACGAAGTGCCATTCAATAACATCATCCCCTTCAAGTCCCTTACTTGAACATGATTTAGGTGAAACGATCATTTATCCTTTCGTTACAGATGTCTTGCAGATCCAGAGACATAGTATGATCATTCTCTGTTGATTTAACTTTAGCAGGCCTTAGACATCTTACTCTCAATGAATAAGAGGAACACATCCCATCTTGACTACATACGTCTCTCACAATCACCTCGTACCACACCTGAGCTTAGCTTTATGTACTGCCATATTACTGACAGCAAAGAACCAAGTCAAAGTACAATATTTGGTGAATATCAAGACCCAATATGTATCTCAGGTCAGAGGATACAATGATATTCTCCTTTACTCAAATTTACTTATGATCAATCTCAAAGATTCCATGTAGTAATATTTGAGAGCGGGTCAGTCCAATATTTGTATCCACAAATATCTATGAACTTTGGCAGCAACACTTTGCTCTGTGTTCATACCTAATGAATATCCACCAATCCGAGTTCATAATAGTCGTACCTTCATATTTGTTCCCACAAATATGATCGACAACGGATATTTAGAATATTTAACTTATTCATGGATATTTAAACATGCTAAAATTGGAACAAAACTCAAAATGCAATAATCATTAAAAATGAGTCATAACAACAATTGTTCCGATATCCAAATACTAAATAGATCAAACCCAAACATTAGAATATCGAAGTTCTAAGGCACAAGTATGACCCTCATGCTTTGGCCGTTCAAGGAGCTTCGTGAGTGGATCTTCAATGTTTTGATCGGTATGAACTTTGCGAATACATATCTTTCCTTTTTCAACTTCATCCCTTATGTAGTTGAATCTCCGTTCAATGTGCCTAGTCTTTTGATGTGCACGAGGTTCCTTAAGTTGTGCAATTGCACCCTCGTTATCACAAAAGATTTCTAGGGATCCTGAATGGTACGTACTACCTCTAGGTCGGTGATGAATTTCTTCAACCATGCAGCTTCTTGAGCTGCCAATGAAGCGGTGATGTATTTTGATGCTGTAGTGGACAATGCTACAACATCCTGCTTCGAGTTCTTCCAAGAGACTGCAGCTCCCTTCAAAATGAAGACATACCCAGATTGTGATCGAGAACCATCTCGGTCAGTTTGGAAACTCGCATCCGTGTAACCCTTTACAACGAGTTCCTCTTCACCAGATCCATATATTAGAAACATATCCTTAGTCCTTCTAAGGTATTTCAGTATGCTTTTAACAGCCATCCAATGACTGTTACCTGGATTTTCCTGGTATCTACTTGTCATGCTTAAGGCACATGACATGTCCGGTCTAGTGCATATCATTGCATACCTGATGGATCCTATAGCAGACGCATATGGGACTCCTATCATTCTCTCTTGCTCATCCTCTGAGCTTGGACATTGAGACGCATTCAATATCGTTCCCTTTTGAATAGGTACCAAACCTTTCTTAGAGTTCTCCATCTTGAACCTTTTCAAGACTTTTTCAGTGTATGCACTTTGGTTCAAACCTATCAAGCGCCTTGATCTATCCCTATAGATCTTTATTCCCAAAATATAGGCGGCTTTACCAAGATCCTTAATGGAAAAACAACTTCCAAGCCAGGTTTTAACACCTTCCATGGTTGGAATATCATTTCCAAATAGTAGAATGTCATCGACATATGGTACTAGGAAAGTGATGATGCTCCCACTAGCCTTCTTATACACAAGCTTCATCGGCGTTCTTGATGAATCCAAAATTCCTAATTTCTTCATCAAAACGATGATTCCAGCTTCTAGATGCTTGTTTCAATCCATATATTGATTTCTTTAACTTGCATACTTTGTTACGATGTTTTGGATCGACAAAACCTTCAGGCTGAACCATATAGACATCTTCATTAAGATATCCATTGAGGAAAGCCGTTTTGACATCCATTTGCCAAATCTCATAATCGTAATATGCAGCTATGGCAAATAATATCCTAATTGACTTTAGCATCGCCACGGGCGAGAAGGTCACATCATAATCAACCCTTTGAGTTTGAGTGAAACCTTTTGCTACAAGTCTCGCTTTATAAGTATCCAAGTTACCATGCATATCAGTTTTCTTCTTGAAAACGCACTTACTTCCAACTACTTTGGAGTTAAGAGGTGGTACAACCAATTCCCATACTTGGTTGTCATACATGGGTTGCTTCTCGACGTTCATTACTTCAAGCCACTTGTCACAATCGGATTCTGACATTGCATCATGGAATGTGGTTGGTTCATCTGAATCTACCACGTAGCATCCATCCATGAAAAATCCATATCTTTCGGGTGGATGACAAATTCTACCAGATCTGCGAACGTTTTGTGTGTATTAATCAACCATTTGATCCTTTTCAACAACCTCTTATTTAGTGCTAGTATCAACCAAAGTGTATCGGCTAGTGGTTCTTGATCCTCATCAAGTTCCACTATTCTACTACTATTTCCTTCCATAAGGAACTTAGCTTCCAAGAACTTACCCTTCCGAGCAACAAATACCTTTTGCTTTGTTGGATCGTAAAAGTAATATCCTATATCATCTTTAGGATATCCCACAAAGATACACTTAGTGGATCGTACTTCCAATTTGTTTGGGGTGTATTGCTTCACATAAGCTTCACATCGTTTAATTTGAAGTTTGTAAACGATGACATTTATGTTTTGATGAATGACATGTTTTACTTTAAAGCTATGCCTTCAAATGGTATTTATGAATTGGTTCATGATAATACATTTGATAGTTCAATGTACCAAGCAACCACCAAGAAACTCAAATAAGATTTGAGTGATTCCTATCTTTGGCATTGTCGCCTTGGACATATAAACAAAAATCGCATGCAAACACTTCGAAAGAATGGTCTTTTGGAAACAAATGGAGATGATTCATTTGATGTATGTGAATCTTGTTTACAAGGCAAAATGACTAAGGCACCCTTCAGTGGCACCTTTGAAAGGGCAAAAGACTTATTAGGTAACATACATTCGGATTTATGTGGTCCTTTTAAGCCAATGACTAGGAATGGTGAAAGATACTTCATTAGTTTTACCGACGACTATAGTCGCTATGTTTATGTGTACTTGATAAGACACAAAGATGAAGCATTTGAAATGCTCAAAGATTTCAAAAGTGAAGTAGAAAATCAACTCAAGAAAACAATCAAAGTCATTCGTACCGATAGAGGAGGTGAATACCTTAGTGATGCTTTTCAAGATCATCTTAGGAGTTGTGGGATTATCTCACAACTTACTCCACCTGGAACACCACAACATAATGGTGTGTCTGAAAGGAGGAATCGAACTCTATGGGATTTGGTTCGATCTATGATGGCTAGAAGCACATTGCCTCTATCATTTTTGGGTTACACTTTGCTCTCCGCGGCCCGTATACGGATAAGACACCTTTTGAAATATGGCATGGACGGCCATATGGCCTTGTTTTGGTCACCCAAGATTTCAATTTTTATAAAATAAGTCTTATGTTTATTTTATAACCTTTTTATAAAATTATAACATTACATGTTATAAGACTTATGCAACATATCACAATTATTTATAATGTTACTTAACCCATTAAATAACAATATACAATATTCTCTCAAAATAAATTATCCATATAATTTATTAGTTTCTCAAGTGCAATTATTTAGAAAACCAATTTCTAAATATTCTAAGTGTTAATATTTATTTGTATGATCATATCATAAATAAATATCAAAGGTGTTTGTCTAGCTTGTTATTGGGTATGACCCGACTTGGATCATAACGTACTAGCCACATCAATTTAATATGTGTCTTGGGTATACCGATTCCAACATTCAATAACTAGTTTTCTTATAGTAGAACCGTTGAAAGATTAACTAGTAACTTATATAGGATCACCCAATCTTGTGATGAATCACTTAGAGATTATGTTACTAAATTTGGTAGAGAGTCCTTGGAAATCCCAAATTTAGACATTGCCACTGCTGTGGAATCATTTAAGATGGGACTACAAAAGGATTCTCCTTTGTATGATGATCTAGTTATGACACCTTGTAGGAACATAGATGAAGTAAGGAACAGGGCCCTAAGGTTCAACCTACTAGAGGATGATAAAAAGATCCAAGACAGGTTATCTGGATCGTCGAAACAGGAGAAGCAAGGATCCTTCTACAAGAACAGTCGATCAAAGCAATACTCCAAGCATGACAATCAAAATGTTCATTCAGTTGAACAAGAGGAACATGAGGAGGAATATCCTCACATATCTAAATATTGTTTTTCTGCTGACAATAGTTAACTAATCCTTGCTTTGTAGAATCTAGGTGAAAAGGCTAGATGGCCCAAGAAGAATGAAAAGTCTACATCTAACAAGGATAAATCAAAGTGGTGTGCATACCACGAAGACTTTGGCCACCTTAACGATGAATGCATTGTACTCATAAAGGAGATAGGTTACCTACTCAGCAAAGGTTACATGAAAGAGCTTCTCGGAAGGAAGAAATAGGATCCAGGATCCTGAAAAAGTGCCCGAAAGAGCTCCTTCACCACCTGCAGATGCTCAAATTATTAACTTCATTTCCAGATGCTCCGATATATGTGGAACCTCATTCTCTGCAGCAAAGAGACATACTAAGGAAACCAAGCTGGAAAACAGAGACAGGCCTATCTAAACCTCTACCCTGACTTAATAAAAATCATATCTCTTGATGAGGACGATCATGTTGATATTCAGGATCCTCATCATGATGGTTTAGTCATTACTTTATTTGTATCTAACCACTTTGTTTGTAGGATCCTTATTGATGGAGGGAGCTCCGTGCACATTATTGAACTAGATGTCCTCAAAAGAATAAACATCCAAGAGACATAAATAGTTCTGAAATCATCTGTCCTTGTAGGATTCAGCGGCAAGACAAAGAACACGCTGAGGGATATCAAACTCCTAATCTATATTGGGAGTTAAACTATATACAAAAATTTCATGTCATTGACTGCTTGTCCTGTTGCAATGTGATTCTTGGCAGGCCTTGGATATACGATATGAAAACTGTTCCCTCTACTTATCATCAGTGTGTCAAGTTACCGACACCTTGGGGTAGTGAAAATGGAGAGTGATCAACAAAGCAAAGAACTTTTGCACCTCTTCTATGAAACCGGCATCACAACCAAGAGTGGCATAGCAATCACAACAACCTCAAAGGAGTGTCCTGGAGGCAGCAGAACAAGAAATCAAAGATGTAATTTTGGATCCTCAAGATCCTGATATCAAAGTCCTCATAGGATCCGGGATCCTTGACATTATAGAGAAAGATCTTGTATCCTTCCTGAAGAGAAGAAAGTCGACATTTGCTTGGAAACATGAGGATATGACAGGTATATCTAAAGATATTATAGCACATAAACTTGGAATTGATAAATCTTTCTGACCAATTCATCAAAAAAAGAGAAAAATTGCACCTGAAAGGAACCTTATCATCCAAGAAGAGGTAGACAAACTCTTGAAGGCAGGTATGGTTAGCCAATGTAGTGGTAGTTCAAAAGAAAAATGAAAAGTGGAGGGTATGTGTTGACTTTATAGATTTAAATAAGGCATGTCCCAAGGATCCTTTCCCATTACCACACATTTACTCCATGGAGGATGCAACAGCAGGACATGAGTTGCTAACTTTTATGGATGCATCATCTGGATTTCAACAAATACAGATGGAACCATCTGATCAAGAGCATACAACATTCATGACTCCTACTAGCATATATTGTTATAATGCAATGCCTTTTGGATGGAGAAATACGGGTGCCATCTACCAAAGACTGGTCAACATGATGTTTAAGGAGCAGATTGAGACACTATGGAAGGTATATATATGACATGGCGGTCAATTCCAAGAGATCAGAGGATTATCTCAAGGATCTTGAAGTGCAATTCAATATCCTTAACCAATACAACATGAAGCTAATTCCTTCAAAGTGCCATTTTGGTGTCAAATCTGAAAAATTCCTAGGATACATGGTGACCAAAAGGGGGATTGAAGCTAGTCCTGAACAGATAAAAGCAATTTTGAACATCAAATCCCCTGCCAATGTCAAGGATGTCTAGAGACTAACAGGAAGGATCGCGGCCCTAAACAGATTAATTTCAAAATGCTCAGAAAAGTGCAAGGATTTTTATGACATTCTGAGGAAGAATAAGAAATTCGAGTGGACCGAGAAGCATGAAGCTGCACTCAAAGCCCTGAGGGATTATCTATCCTCAGCACCAGCCCTGATGAAAGCAGAGGATAGTGAACCGTTATCCTTGTACTTAGCTATTTCAGGTAAGGCGGTAAGTGTGGTGTTAGCTAAGGGTCACGAAGGCCAACAACATCTGGTATATTATGTAAGTAAAAGCCTTATTGATGCTGAAGCTAGGTACTCTCATTTAGAGAAATTAATTCTTGCATTGATTATGGCTTCCACTAAACTTAGACATTATTTTGAAACACATAAAATTATTGTGAAAACTAATTTCCTATCAAGAATATTCTCAGGAAACCTGAAATGTCAGGTAGAATGGCGAAGTGCGCAGTCAAACTTAGTGCATATGACATTAAGTATGAACCAAGAACTGCCATCAAATCTCAAGCTTTGGTAGACTTTGTGGCTGATTTCAGTAGTGATTTACAAAGAGAAGCTGAATCAGAGGTTCAGTAGCTTGAGGACACCAAGGATCCTTGGATACTATTCACAGATGGAGCCTCAAATGTCAAGGGAACTGGACTAGGCATACTACTAAAATTGCCATAGGGGGACATAATACCCCAATCCATTGCTTGTGAGTTTCAGATAACTAACAATGAAGCAGAATGTGAAGCCCTAATAGCAGGTTTGTAGTTAGCTAAATAGATATCAGGTATCTTCAAGTATACATAGACTCATTGCTAATTAATAACCATAACAATGGCTCATATGCTGTGAAGGGCGAGAAATTTATCAATTATTTAGAAATAGTTAAAAAAACTAGCAAATGCTTTCGATAAGCTTAACACAGGTGCCCAAGGAAGAGAATGTAAAGGAAGATGACTTAGCAAACCTAGGATCATCCTTGAAAATACTAGAGGACATGAGGATACCTATCATCCATATTTTGTCTCCTACAATTGAGGAAAATGAAGCATTGGAGATATTGAGGATACATAAGTTGTACCCAGCGATGTGCAGCCACATTTAGGATCATGTAAATTCCCACCAGGTAGAATCCCAGAGCATTCAGGATTAAAGTATCTCAATTCACTATATTAAATAACATGTTATACAAGAGATCTCTTGCAAGTCCCTATTTGAGGTGCATCAAGGATCCCGAAATTCAAGAAGTCTTGAAGGATTTTCATGAAGGAGACTGTGAAAATCACACTGGGGGGCAGAGCTTTATCCTCAAGAATCCCCAGAATAGGTTATTATTGGCCTATTATGAAAAAGGATGTTGCAGAATACGCAAGGAAATGTGATGCTTGTCAGAGTTATAACAACATCTTACATCAGCCAATAGAGCCTTATTTGCTCTTGGCAATTCATGAAATGGGGAATGGATATAGTTGGTAAACTTTCAATGGCACCAGGAGGGAAAGTATTTATGCTAGCCATGACTGATTACTTCTCCAAGTGGATAGAAGTAGAGGCCTTTGTTCAAATCAGAGAAAAGGAAGTAATATCCTTCATTAAAAAAACATTATTACTAGATTTAGAATTCCTTCTGAAATTATTTGTGATAATGGGTCCCAATTTATTTGGAGTAGAACAACTAACTTTTATGACAGTTGGGGGATTAGGATGATAACATCAACAACAGTCCACCCACAAGCTAATGGTCAAGTAGAATCAAGCAATAAGATCATCATCGACAACTTTAAGAAGAAGCTTGGATCCAAGAAAGGGAAGTCAGCTGAAGAGCTACCGAATGTCTTGTGGTTAGATAGAACAACTCCAAAGAACGCCACAGGCCAGACTCCATTCTCCTTAGTCTTTGGGAGTGAGGTAGTGATCCCTACAGAAATGGTGGTTCCTACAGCCAAGACAAGCATCTGTGATCCTAAAATAAATTCTGAAAACCTGACCCAAGACCTAGATACTTTGGATGAGCTCAGAGATTTAGCAAGAATAAGGATGGCAAGTTATCTATAAAGGATGGCTTGGGTATATAAAAAGAATGTCAGGATCAGAAGATTTCTAGTTGGTGATTTGGTACTAAGGAAAGCGTTCAAGAACACTACGAACCCTGTTGATGGTAAGTTACCGCCAAAATGGGAAGATCCTTACTTGATAGAAGCAGAAGCTAGAAAGGGGGCATATTGTTTATTAACTATGGATGGCGATCTCCTACCAAGAGCTTGGAATGCTCTTCACTTGAAGAAACACTTCATGTAAGAAGGATCCTAGATCCTTAGAGATTCTACTGTTCTGATGAAGGAAAATTGTGCAATAATCATATGTGAGCAAACGTAAATAATCATACAATAACAATAACAACAACAAACAATAACATACAATAACAAACCAACTTTCATGAATGTATAACATAAATGATACTGTATATGTTGGCAACGTCACGTTCACGCTCATAGGTAATGGGGAACTGACGGCCTATGATAAATGTCTGTGCGATCAAGGCTCAATCAAACGGAGCCGATCGTATGTTGGCAACGCCTAGTTCATGCTCATATGTAATGGGGAACAGCTCAACGCTCATATGTAATGGGGAGCGGCGGCCTATGATAATGTATGTACTGAAAATAATAAATTTAATCTAAACAATAACCACACAAACAGTTGATACATGATGAATACACATTTGTTCATGGATATGATGGATGCTCAAGTGTTTAAATGTAATAAATAATAAGACACATGATACACCCCAAAAACGTGATTTAAAACCGGGAATTTGTAGAGATTCACTCACATTGGGTGCATTTGGTTGAAGATGATGAATGCGCATGAGTTTATAGGGTTGATCGACGAGAATTAACTAACCTAAATAAAATCGAAAAGGTATGGTAAATAAGTGAACTCTATTAATAATTCTAATAGGATTTTTAGATATATTTTTATGAGTTTAAGGCTATTTTCTAACTTTAAAAACATTATTTTTAAGTATTTTTAATTGATTTTTAAATTAAATAAATAAATAAAAATATAAAAAAATGTTGACTTTTTTTGACTTTGACCGTTGACCATGACTGTTTGACTTGTTGACCGGTTCGGTCGCTTATATTGTTGCATTGAGTGAGGTTCGAACTTGCGACCTCCCGTACGCGTGCACGCAGCTCTACCAACTGAGCTACGTGTCTAACCCGAAATATTTCTTTTGTTAATTATATTTATATACTGTTTTAATTTATTCAAAATTCATTTATTTTTAAAAAAGGATTTTAATCATCGAACCGGCGTGCGTAACAGGTCTCGAACCCGGGACCTGTGGTTTAGTGTTGCACACAATCCACCGCTGGACTGTGTATCTAACCTGGTTAATATACTGATTTTTATTATACTTAACATCTTCAGTGAGTTAACCCGGTTCGGTTAAAAAAAAAACATTTTTATTTCCGAGAATAGGGTTGTGATAGGGATCGAACTCGAGACATAGGTTTATTGTTTGCACACAGTCCACCGCTGGACTGTGTGTCTAACCCGTTTATTATACTGATTTTAATTAATCTTATAATGATAATCAACTTCGTCTTCTTCTCTCAAGAACACAGATAACGATTAATCAACTGTTTCTTGCTTAATTCGATTAACAGGCGTATGAATGATTAAAATGAAACGGATAGGAAAGGTTTTGGGAATGAACATACCGGAATAACGATTTTTCACAGAACTCCGGCAACGTCATCGGCTATGCTTTTATGAACTTCGTCTTAGCGGACCAATTAACAGTTTTGATTGATTAGATATGAAATCGAGTTACTAACCAATGATTAACAGGAGGTTTAGATGATCTTACCGATTAACAGCGTGATTTCGGAAATTCCAGCGATTTTCCGGCGAGTACAGAATATCCGGCAACGTCGTCTGGGATTGATTCTGGGTGATGGATTGATGTTAGTAATGTTCTGACAATGGACTAAAACAGAAGAGTCGAGGTATTTTACCTTTTTGATGAAAGAAACGGTTTTCCGGCGAAAGTCCGGCGAGTTCAAAAAGTAATTCCGACGATCAGAAATTAGAGTAAACGTGAAATTAGAAGTTCTGAGAATGTAATTGAGTCGCGAGATGAGGATTTTGTTGAAGTAATTCAAGAAGTGAATATTTTCGGTTATAAAAACCGAACATCACTCGAATTCAAGTTCATTAACGACTGAATTGATTTAAAATGTCGGTTTATCGGTTACGATCAAGAATCCGTGAGCACTCAAACGTCTTGGACGGTTGGAAGCCGATATCGGTTTCAGTTGGCGCAACAGGTTGATTCACGGTTGTACATATGATTTAATTGTTTCCTAGAACTCACAAAGACATCTAGTGGCGGAGTGGTTATATGTGCGCGAGTTAAAACTTTGAGGCTCACCCGGCTGACTCGGGTTCGAATCCCGGCAGCCGGTTTTCTTTTTTATTTATTTTATTGTCATTTTTTTCAATTATAGTTTTTACATTCTAATTTGTTCATTAATTATGCATCATTTAAGATCAAAATAAACATAAATACGCAACGAAAAATTTATAACTTGATATTCGATCACAAAACGAAGCGGGTTTGGAAAAACCCGTTTTTTGACAAATGTTACAGAGACAGATTAGGCATATGTAAGTCAGATGTATCAATTGTATCAAGCAATTTTTGTTAGGGTGAAGGGAATGTTGAAATGGGAGTTGGTGTAGAAAGAGAGGAAACCCTGGGAGAGGGGCTTGAGTAGAGATAATCAAGTGATATGTCTCCCCCTTGATTTGTGTCTCATGTGTTTTGGTCAAAAATCAATCTAAGGTTAATGTAACCAAATCTGATTTTGTGAGGTAATGTGCTTGAATGATGAACAAATATGAAATGTAGTTGATGATGAACATGACTATTTATACGAGGAAAAATCCCTTGATCTTTATAGGATCTCCAGCATAAAAAACCCCGTATAGTGAAAACTATCACTATCAACTATATTGCAAAAGAAAGATTACAACTTTGGATGTTGATCAAGTATGGTACAATAAATGTTTGCTAAAGTATGAGAGCTTTGATTTGCAATGTATGCGAGTGTGTCTTCGTGAGTGTGAATGAATCTGCCTAAAACACTTGATCAACCCCTTTTCAAATAAGCTAACAACTAGACCCAATTTTCATGGTAGACCACGTCCAAGCTTATGAATGTTAGTGGAATTCACCACGCGCAACATCTCTAACGAATATTGACGGAGACTCCAACTTATGACTTGGTCCACATCGTCCATAACCTACACACAATTGTTAGAAACATAGAGAACAAATGTTAGATAACATAAGTAAAAATAAGTATCCTTGATCCTCAGAGTCCCTACATCGTCCTCTAAGGATAAGTGATCCAGGCCCGGTCTCAGGATAAATGATCAAATGTTAACAAAACTTAGCCCCTAACAATTGCCCCCAAATATGGTAAATAAGATGTGAATCAAATCTTTCATATTTCCATTAGATACGGACTAGCCGTTGCAAGTGCAACTAGTACTTGCGAGTCGTCTGACGTCATTGATGGGATAGACTATAACCATCGT
Organism: Scalesia atractyloides; assembly: GCA_947069175.1. NCBI lineage: Eukaryota > Viridiplantae > Streptophyta > Magnoliopsida > Asterales > Asteraceae > Scalesia > Scalesia atractyloides. The sequence continues at coordinate 59,081,900 of CAMTDV010000003.1, read as the reverse complement.
CACATTATATAGGGTAGACATACGGTCAAGTATTCATTTAAAGATCAAAAGATCCTCTTTTAAATCTTCATTCCATCAATAACTCAGGTATTCTTCTTCTCTCTAAAATCTTTTCGCTTTCTCTGAATTCTTCATTTCCCCTCTTCCGATTAAGGCAAAGATGGCTACCCGATCGTCACCCGACAAGAGTCCTGAGAAAGATAATGTGCCCCAGAGTCAAAACCTGTTCGCGAACCCTTCGTCATAGCTTTGCAAATTCATTGATCTAGAGAATTGAGGATCTCTTTCCCTACTTTCCACCGGAAACGGTAATCCGACTGTTTGACTCTTCCATGAAGAGCGACGCCGTGTCACCCGTTTGGTTTTGCTTTCCAGCCCTGTCATTTCTCCTCTGTTACACTTATCATTACCATGACCTAATCCAATGGTTCTTCACCCTCACAGGAATTTGCTACAGACAAGCGATGCCTATGCTTTGGAGGGTCCTGTATACCCTTGAATACATCATCAGTAAAGAAGGGATTGATTTCAACCTTTTAGAGCTTTCCTATCTTTACAGCCTTGTCACCCATGGTTCCCATAGTTTCTTGCTAAAAGCTAAACCCCAACAGCCTTTGCCCATCCTAAAGACCACTCAAAATGGTTCCACCTGGAAGAATCTGTTTTTCTTCGAGCGAAGGGAATCTATTCCCCTTGGGAATAGTCTTCCCTAAAAGTGGGTCTTGAAGCGTAGGATATAGGATCCTTAGATAACAGCTGTAGAAGATTATTTTTGTGTTGCTAACTTGTTTTATCCTCCTGTTTGCATGCAGTGACTAACTTTGCATGTCTTGCCAACTCACCTAGTACTGCAGAAAGAATTGAAGCATTTTGGGCTCTTGACTCAACAATCAAGACAGTTAAACCAAGGATAAAGGACCTAGAAGCCATGTAAAATAATAAGAGTTATCTTTTTTGTTCATGTTGTAGGTGCTCAGAAATGCACTAGCAAATCTGCCACCAAGTTTGGCCTAGATGAGTTTGGTAGTATTATCTCTCCTCAGTCTATCAAGGAGGAGCTAGCCAAAGGCCCAAGCTTCCCAAAGTTAAAAGCTACCACAAAAAGGGCCAATGTTGGGTCTAAACTAAGAAGCCCATGGAGGTTGAGAAAGACGAGCTCTAGGCTGAAAGACTGATCCACGACTTCATTGCTGAGGTAAGGATCCTTGATCTATTTATGTTATTATTGCTCTTTAGTGAAGGATCCTTGATGCTGACTATATGTATTACCCTTTTGTAAAGGTTTATTCGCTTGAAGACCCATAAGGACAAGAGTCTGGCTAAGGTTGAGGATAATCGGCTGGCCTCTGCTCTATCGCTGCCGCTAAGGATAAGAAGATCTCCCAGCTGGAGAAGGAGAAGGCAGGCTTGGAAGAGAAACTCCTTAATGCTGAAGTTAGGATACACGAGGTCGCTGAGAACGCAACCAAGATGCTAAGATGTGCGATGGTCGAGCTATCCTTCAAGGCAATGGATCCTGACTTCGATCGGTATTCCTGGGACATAGCTGGAGGAAGCAGAGACTCCTCGAGGTTGGTGGTGAAGCGGAGCCAGAGCCGATGAAGTTGCTGGAAGCTGGAACTAATGGGGCAAAGGAGGTGGTCGAAGCTGGTGACGGTGAAGCTGGTGAAGGTGGAGAAGCTACGGTAGAGAGCACTCAAGTGTGCAATGAAGGATAATTTAGATGAGGCCTGAGCCCACTTTTTTCACGGTTTATGTTGGTGTTTTGGTATCAAACAATTTTAAGGATCACTAATCCTTCAGACAATAGGGGGTTGCAAAGGTGGATGGGTCCTTTTTTGTGGAGGATGAAGCCTTTACACCCCTCGCTTTTATTTTCCTGTGTTTTAATTTCTACACAAAACTATAAGCGTTAGATAGCACTGTCTCTTCAACCCTACGTTTCAACAATTCATTTGTAGCTTCATTGAACATCTCTTGGAAGGTTGGAGATTCATATTTCTCTGTTTCGTCATCAGAATCATCCTCCACAACAACCTTGTTGTAGTTATCAGATTTTGCTACCTACTTATACACGTAGTCTTCAGGCTTTGACGCACTGATGTTGGTAAGTTCATCTTCAAAATCAAATTCGAAAGATTCTTCGTCTACACCCAACATTTTGGCAATTTCTTCCTTAGTGTAATTGTGTACGAACTCTCCTTCTTCAACATCATGCTCTAGATAGAAAATCTTTGGTTTTGACACATCCAGAACAGCTATTAGTGGTGCAACTGTGAGGATTCTGGATTGCTCAGCGTCATTCATAGGGTCCTTCGTCTCCCCCTGTCTACGAGTTTCTCTCTTTTCATTAGCATTATCCCTCAAATAAGTATCATAATCAAACGATTCATTTACTTTAGCATCCACCACTTTCGTACATGTTCCACCCTGGGTGTTGTCATCATCGTCACCCTTTTCATCATCATCTTTCTTATCTTTATCATCTTTATCACCCTCACCATCAACATCATCATCATCTTCATTCTCGTCAAACACATCAACTTCAACATTAATTTCTGCATCCCTCTTCTTTTTATCCAAGTACTGTTGGTGTCTAGCAGAAATTTTAATAACATCAATAGGTCCACCAATCATTACATAGTTGATTTCTGGTTCAGCTTCCATTTCAACTTCAACTTCTTTTTCAGCATCTGTCGGTATAACCACTTCAGCTTCAGTCACAACAACGACTTCCGATTCAGGCTCATCAATTTTCTTCCCCTTTGCCAACAGCTGCAGCAGATTCTTTAGCTTTGCATGCTCTTTCAACCGCTCTTTGCTTAGCCTCTTCAATTTCAATTAATTCAGATTCAGCTTCAAAGTCTATGCCTAACTTCTTAAATAAGATCTTCCGAAACATATCCATCTTTTTATACTTCGAATTCGTTCAGCTTCATAATCAGCAATCAACCTTCTCAATCTTTCATTCTAAGTCAAAAAACTTGACAATATTGCTTCAAGATTCTTTCAATCATCTTCAAGATAGTTGTTCCTGCTTTCTAATTCTGCAATCTTTGTATCATAAAGAAATCACCGTCTAACCCTCCTTCATACTGAGTATCAGGAATATCACCAAATATATCTATTGGGAAGAATGGTGTCTTTGATCTGATTGTGGTGTTCTCTATTGTACTTGAGGTGTTGGTTGTTTAGGTGTTGCAGATGGTTGTGGTGTTATAACATTTTGTGGTGATGTAGCTGATTGTTGTGATGGTTGGCGTAATGGCGATGTGATAGATGGTGGTGTAATTGGTGGTTGTTATTCGTGTAGTGGTGATGTAGGTGGAATAACAGTCTCAACATTCTCTGTAGCAACTACCACCTCAAGTGTCTTCCTGGCCCTTTTATACTTTGGCCGTGCTTTCTTTGTCGTAGGAGACCCTTTTGACTTCTTTTAAATCTCAGATGCTTTGCTCTTGTCTCGTCTTGTTTTCTTTACTGGCTTTGGAATAGATTCTTCTTAAAGTTCCGAAGGAATAATGAAACATCATCATCACCAACTTCCTTACACTTACACTTACGCTGTCGTAATCACTCTTCACGTTTTTTCGCCGCTGCAACAATACTATCCTCAGAACTTTCTTCATTATCACCTTCGACCACCTCTTTTTCAACATCAACAACTATTTTCACAACATTATCATCACCCCTCTCATTATCTGATGTAGCATAGTAAACCTCTTCATGTACATTAACATTCTCAGCAACTGGATCATTCACAGGTGTCTCTTCCTCAGACTGTTCACCTAAGCATAGTCTGGACGGTTGCGCATTGATGTGTTTGTGATGCTTTCTTTTTCGGAGACGACCTTTACCTTTTCTTTTCTTCCTTCCCGTACCAACTTCACCTCCTCAGAATAAGATCTTCAAGACAATCTGCTTCATCCTTCTCAGATCAACTAGTATCTTTTCTCTAGTTGCCTTTTGCAGGTGCAACGTAGTTCTTGTCTTTAATCGCTCCAAACACTAGCTTAGCAATAGGCTCTTTATCTTGCTTCGGATATATACAGTCTGATCAACATTTCTTTATCCATATGCGTCAACTTCAGCTCATCATCCTGTTTCTTTGTCCAGATTCGGAAATAAATCATCCAACATCATTTGCACAAACCTTGGGTATTGAAGAAACTTCTCCCTTGTAGTGTTTGACGCCATCCGATCAAAGATTAACTTTGTGAAATTATATGGTAGATTCAATGTAAGTGCAACAACTATACACATTTAGTAGTCGAGAATACCATTGTAACCGCCCTTCCTATGACTAAAAGCATGAATGATAGATTGTACAAAGAATTTATATGGTCCGCCAAGATTCGCTTTCTTGAAATTCATAGAATTCACATGGCCCTTGTATCCCAATCTGTAGAAGCATCCTTTAACCATTCTCTATGGATAGCCCGTAGGATCATCGTCTTTATCCTTCAAGTCTAAAACCCTACGAATTAACTCTTCTGTAATCTTAACTTTAAATTCTTCGTCAGCAATCTTTACCGTCGAATGTATTGCAACCGGTTTCTCAACAAATCTTGCAGAATTCAAGAATCGTTCGATATAGGATCTATACACCTTATGCTTATTAGTTAGAGTTTTCGTCACTAACTAGCATCCCATAAACTCTAGTATTTCTTTAAAAGGAGCTATCTTGGGAATAGTTTTATCTAAAACACAGCATGTGTTGTGCATCTTTTCAAACAAAGACTTTTTTTCCTGTGAAAACCTAACATAAACACTTAGAAATTCAACACTTAGAAAAATTTGAAGAAAAGTTACACAAACATCTTGTACGAAATGACTTAGGTGCGAAGTGGTCATATTAAATTTTACCATCTTTCACATCATGCGAATTCACATCGTGCGAAGTGACACAATCACTTCGTACGAAGTGCCACTTCATCCCAAGACATTTATGAACACAATTTGTAAAACTTATCGTTTTTATGAAATTGATATTCCAAACATGTTCTACTAGTTCCGATAAACCTATATCTACGTCCCATTTTAAATTTGGTCGGTTCAATTGTTCTAGATCTGAGTTGAAAGGTTCAAGGAGCCGAAATCGATGATTTTACGCTAAGTTCATGCTCCAATACCTTCACCATTGTAAGAGGTGTGTAAATCAACCTCTCCATTGTCACATTTGGCAGCACTTCGTTTCAATTTCCACACAATCTCCAAATCACACTAATAGTTCACTCGATTCGTACAAAGCAGTTATGTTCACTTCGTGCGAACTGGTTTCTATATATAGAGCACTGGTCCACTTCATACGAAGTGCTTCACTTCATGCGAAGTAGTATCCAGTTCGTGTGAAGTGGAATCAATTTTTCAAATTTTGACTTTTTGAGCATTTTATCAGTTATAATGACCCACTCATCAATCTGTACAAGGTATCATCAATCTTCACTCCTTGAAAATCTGGTTCTATGCCATGATTAAGTGCCAATGGAATAGTTAATGGTGACAATCCCGACATGTAAATTTCTACAAAACATCGTGAACATACTTCGTTTGATGGATGAAGGTACTATCAGGCAACTGATCGACCTAAACTCCCAAGAAGAACTTCATTTCTCCAATTGAACTAATCTCGAACTCCTTTTTCATGACCTCTTCAAATTCTTTACATAACTCATCATTTGTAGAACCAAATATGATGTCATCCAGATAGATTTGTACGATCAGCAAGTGTCCGTTCACTTCCCATGTGAAGAGAGTGATATCAACAGGGCCTCTAATAAAACCGTTGCTCAACAGGTGTTGAGAGAGTGTCTCATACCAGGCTCTCGGGGCTTGGTGTAGACCATACAACATCTTATCTAGTAAGTAAACCTTCTCTTTACTGGATCGACAAACCTTGGTAGTTGGCCAACATACACTTCCTCCTTCACCTTGCCGTATAGGAAGCGGACTTAACATCAAGTTGGTACACCTTAAAACCTTTCCATGGCGCAAAAGCCAGGAATATGGGGATGGCTTCTAGTTAAGCGACAGGAGCGTAGATCTCTGTGTAATTAATACCCTCCTACTAATGAAAACCTTAGACAACCAGTCGAGCTTTATTGCGTACAATAACACCTCTATTTTCTCTTTTACACTTGAAGACCACCTAATACTGATTGACTTGTGATTATCAGGTAAATCTACAAGCTTCCAGACTCCAAGTTTCTCAAATTGTTGCAGCTCTTCCTGCATTACGTTTACCCATCTTTTTTCTATAAGCGCTTCTTTGTACGTTTTAGGCTCAACCTGTTAAATAAAACAACTATATAAGAATTTTTCATGAATAGGTGCAATTTTAGTATAAAAGCAACTCTCCAATAATGTTGTTTGAAGGGTGATTTGACAACGTCCTCAGCATCACCTCAGGTACGTTATAGGATCCGACAGCTCAGGCACTAACTTGATAACCTAATATAAACATGTGGAATCCGATTTATAGTTAGGTGACATTATCAACAAGATTGAATAACTTTATAACTGTTGTTTTATTGATTATCCGAACGCTACAGATCTAGAAACAATTGGACAGAGCTTCGCCATCCTGAACACAAAATCTTTTTCTAACACTAACATCTCTAGCCTATTTATAGGAAATCCAGTTCGCACAAGGCAAGATGTTCACTTCGCACGAGGTGGCTTCACTTCATACGAAGTGGATTATTTTGTGCGAAGTGAACATACAACATTCGAATTCTAACTTAAGTTTATGCTCCTATTATAGATCAATTCTATTCGATACCTAGGCGACAACATATGTATCAAAAGTCTCCCCCTTGGATGTTGCCACAGTCATTGATTCTTTCTTCTAAGCTTCAGAGTCTTTGACTATCTTCAAATCTTCAATGCTTGAATTTCCTCAACGTGCTTGTTCAGCATATCATCAAATAGTATCATCTTTAATTCCATACTATGAATCTTTTAATTATAAACATTGAACATTAGTATTCTACCCCTTTCTTTGAGCTTCCTATTCTCTATTCAACATTTTTATCTACTCCTCCTATTAGTCTACATTCTGTTCATTCTTATATACATTCAAGTTAACATTTCATATTCAAACTTGAAAATTTTCAAACATAAACTTTTTATCATTTTCTAATTTTCAAATTTTAATCACATTATCTGTTTATCAACCCTCTCAATTAACCATTTCCAAGTTAATGAGCTTCATTATCTGATTTATCTACGAAGCTCAAATACATGATCTTTGTTGATCACTTTGTGAACAAACTTATGTGTTTATCAAATGTAAGTTTCAAATTAATGAACTTTTATCATTTCAGAACAATTTCTCATATCAAATTTTGTTTAACAGCTTTAGACTTTGAATATCAGCTTTCCATCTTCAGTGGTCGAAACTAACATGAAAATAAAATCGTTTTATCTTTATGAAATGAAAACTTTTATGTACAAACATATTACAGACATATTTTTTTTGTGAGTTTGTGTTAGAGGATCATATCAGTTTTTGAGACAAATCACTAGTACCATTGATCTTGATAAAACTTTAAGTTCTAAACAAATTCACTTAGATTGTTAGTATACTGAACCACTTAAACCTCTACACATTTCTCAATTGTTCCGAAATATGTTAATTAGGTGTCTTAGAACTTGACTTAGTAGTGTTTCCCACCTCAGAATATACTCCCGTATCAAGATCCTCTAGATTTCATCTTACATATGAATATATCTAACTGATATCTGTATTTGGGTTGTGCGATACTTTGAGAGCTCAGGTTAGTACCACTATATAGACAAAGAGATGAAGGCTCGACTTAATAAGTGATGTTCCAATTTGGAATCTTTTTTACTGCAATTGTTACTACAATTGTTAGATCTTTCGATACTTTCAATATGCTGCAGTTTTCTGGTTTAAAAGCAAAAGTATTCTACAAGTTCTAGGCCATTGCTGATGCAAAATCAGAAGAACTTGTATAATACCACAGGTATCAATTATCTATAAAGACCTAGTATCTCAAAATCCGCCAATCTCTCAAACGAAATTTTGATGTACTAAAACCATATATCCGAGAGATGTTACTAATTAAGAAGTTTTTATTTATGTTTATATCTCAGAACAATCTACTTCATGTGTGAAGCCTACTAGCATATCATCAGTGAGACATGTTTAAACATTTTAGCACTACATATCATTAGCATACTGTGATAGTGACTGATATATGATCATTTCCTCTTTTCACACAACAACTTGTTTTGTCTTTTTTCATGTTTTTGTACATATTTTAATCTAATATGTTTTTTTATTTTCTCAAAAAATTCCCTCCCCCCCTAAATTTCAAAAACATATTTTTTGTTTATAAGAAAAAGAAACATTAACCGACAGATGAGAATCACTTCAATTCGTCATCCATTACTACTTCACATTTTTTATTTTAAGCTTTCTTCCCCTCATAATAACAAAACTTTGACACTTTCGATTTTATAAACATTTACAAATCAGTCTTTCGGTCAGTTTTGTCTGTTCAACAGTGAGGGTTCTGTGAATTTTTATCCAACAGTAAGGGTTCTATTTATCAAATAAACGTTAAAACCCATTATCGTCATGTGCCAAGGAACCTCATTCTCCCTGATTACTTCGATCTCGGAAGTTCCTACACACAAACATAAACAGTCAGTTGAATAGAGATAGCCAAGTCTTTTCTGTCTTGGGTGTAAATTCTTCGACTTTAACTTTCTCTACCTAAACAGATTTATTTGAACTTTTCTCGAGTTTAGGAAATTCCTCTAAACTCTTAGTCGCCACTGACTTTTTAATTTCTTCTGAAATTTCTTTTTCTTTCATCACCCATGTTTGGTTTTTCTTTAAAGCTTTCTTTAAATACAATGTAGAATCTTTTTGTATATTACTTTTCGAGGATTCACCAGTTTCAAAATTTGAGAACTTAGTAATGATTGGTTTCACCTTGTTTGTAGATTCTGAACATTGTTTCCAAACCTTTGTTGGTACAAACATTAGTGATGATTTTTGTTTCAAATCTTCAGAATTTTTCTTGTCATTATGAATAGATTTAGGATTATCTTGTGGAAATTTTTAATAATGTGTCCAACTTTGTTGCATTTAAACCATGTCCTACTGTCTGTTACAACAGAGGATTCCTCAACCTATTTATGTTGTTGTTGAAGAAGATTTTTTCATTAGACTGTTTATAAATTTGACTTTCTTTTGTATTTTCTGAACTTGCAGGTACCAAAGCCATTTTCTTTAAAAACTTTGATTTCCCAAACTTGTTATAATTCCTCTCATTTGAGAAACTTCCATTTTATTTGAGAAACTTTCCATTTCAGAAATTTCGATTTCTAAAAGTTTGAAAACTTGTTCAACTCTATCCAAGTTCACATTCTAAATCAGAATGTAGTTGATCAGATCCAATCATTTTGTACATTAAAATATTCGAACCATCATTTGAACTACTCTCTCATGTTTTAAGATAAGCATCATGAAAATTTTCAACATTTTTACGTTGTGAACTCGAACTTCCTTTTTCAAATTTTGATTGAGTGTTTTAAAAAATTTTATCTTTCCTTTGCCCAAAACATTCTCAACCACTTTCTTAACCACGTCTGACCCTTCATCACTATCATCAGACTTTGCATAGATTACATTAATGTTATTAGGAAACTGATCTTTTTGATCAGTTTTTACTGTTTTCAGCTTTAAGTTTAGTGCCTTCTCCACCCATTCTAGTTTTCTTTTTAAAAATTGTTACACATTGGGGGTGGACATTGAGTAAAACCCAAACCACGATCTTGATAACCATATATATCTTCCCCATTTTCATATTTTCTTGTCGGCTTGGGAAGAATGTGATCCAATACATAAGATGCCGTTGAATAACTGATCAACTTCTTATTAACTCGCTCCTGTTTAAGTTTGGCGATCGTGTCAAGGTGTGTATTTATAGCCTTCTGTTTATCCTTGACTGTTGCTTTGAGCATATAAATCCTGTCCATATCTTTTATGCTTATAGTACGGAGTTCGTTAACATGTTTGCTCAGTTTATCATAGGCCTCTTTCGTGACGTTGAAAATGACTAGATAGGTTATCAATATGACGTTTAAGTTCTCTGTACTTCTCCTCTTTTTGCAAAAAAGACTTGCACGGTTCTAAACATTTTGTGCATTGTCTTTCTATCTCAACTTTCTCAATATTCTTCTCTTCTAGAACTCTTTCAACTTAACATTAAAATTTTCTTCTTCTTCACGCTCCATCATTAACTTTTCAGCAATCATTTCTTCTTCTTGTTGTGTATTCTGGTAATTTCCTTGATCATCAAAAAGAGCATTGTAAAACTCAAGAGATATAAATTCATGAATAGCATTTTGAAACGAATCTCCCTCATCATCACAAACTTCATTATACTCAATTTATATTTTGTAAAAGAAAACTTTGTTTTTCAAATGCTTTGTACAAAATGAAAATTTTGTATAATCAACGAAACCCTAACAGTCCGTATTTGTCGTTAAAATCTTGAAAAAAATTTAATCACCAATTTTTTTCTTGACACTCGTCTCGTTACTGCGATCAAAAAATGCCTTTTTGCTATTTTTAATCACTTCGTGCGAAGTTGAATTTTCACTTCGTGCGAAGTGGGAACAAATTTCACTTCATACGAAGTGGATTCACACTTCGTGCAAAGTGGGGTTTAAATCATGCGAAGTGGAGTTCAAGAATTCACTTTTTTTGCCATTTTCAACATGATTTTGGTTGTTTTTAGCTCTAGTTTTTTCAAGGGTTTGACTATAATAGTTTTTAGGTATTATACTAAAAGGTCAGTTCATTTTGTCCATGAAATCTCTGAGAATGTCAAAAATAAGAAGAAAATATGTAGAAGAGAGATGTTTCTTGTCCAATGTCTTCAAATAAGGCTTTCCAGGTTTGATACCAATTGTAGGTCCATTCTAGGATCCGATAGTCAGGCACTAACTTGAATAACCTAGTATAAACGTGCGGAATCTGATTTATAGTTAAGTGACATTATCAAAAAGATTGATTGACTTTATAACTATTGTTTCATTGATTGTCCAAACTTTACAGATCCACAAGCAATTGGACAGAGCTTCGCCATCCTGAACACCAAAATCTTTTTCTAACACTAACATCTCTAGCCTATTTATAGGAATCCAGTTCGCATAAGGCAAGGTGTTCACTTCACACGAGGTGGCTTCACTTCGAACGAAGTGAAGCTTACTTCGTACAAAGTGGACTTCACTTCGTGGGAATTGATCATACAACATACAAATTCGAACTTAACTTTATGCTCCTATTACAAACTCAAATCTATTCGATGACGAAGGCGACATGCATATGTATCACATTAGACTTTTTAAATATGCTTAGTGCTGTGCATTTATTTTATAAAGTTCCAATTTGATATGCTTGTATTCCCATATTTAAATAGATCATTTGTGAAGATCATCAGATTTTCTTTATAAAAACTATAGAAAATTTTAGGTTGTCATCAATTTTCCAATAATAAGTTCTAAAGAAAACTTGATTAGACATGAAACATATATATAATCTTAACTAAAACGTTTAAAGTGTGATTAATTAAACTAAAGGAAAAACATGCCAGATAATCCAAGTTAGGATTCTATATCCTTTAGATGTACCATAGTTCTAACAAACCAATGAAATTATTTAGAGTGTAAGGATCCAGGATCCTTTCTCAACATAACTTTTCGGTCCTTAACACTTCAAGAACCTGTCAAGATAAGCTTAGGACTAAGCCAAATATGGGACAAGCCCGTGTAAACGGGGGGCAAGCCTAAACAATACTGGGGTCTGGCCCAAACAAGGGACAATCCCATTTAAGTGACATGAAGGCCCAAACCTTAGCTAACGTGAAGGCATTAGAAACCTTAGATAACGTGAAAACATTAGAAACCTTAGGATAATGGATGTATGGTACGTCTACCATTATACTTGAGATCCTACATATGGCCAAATCTTATGAAATTGTCAGCAATTAAGCGTGTACTGGTCCCATTGCCTCGAACCATACTTGGATAAATGTGCGCTACTTACGGGGTGTCAAAACACAATTCGTGTGAAACGTGAAAACCTTTAAACCATATAAGATATAAGATATCTTAAACATGGGAGAGAAGTGGCCAACCCCTTAATCCTCTACTAAATATATTAAACATTTCTACAAATACTTAAAACTTGGTGAAATTGGATATTAAGTATCTAACACCTTTCTCTTATGACAAATAGAAGTAAAGAAAAACTTAAGATAAAATGTTACCAATGCGAGGATCGTGAATCCTTAAGGATCCTTGATCCTTATCACATAAAATATTTCTTGAGATGAATAGCATTCTAGGCCCTTGGCAAGAGATCACCTTCCATGGTTAATAGACGGTATGCCCCATTTCCTAATTCTGCTTCGATTAGATAGGGGCCTTCCCATTTGGGTGCCAACTTGCCATCAGCCGGGTTTGTAGTAGTATTCTAAAATGCTTCCCTCAGAACCAAATCTCCAACTTGAAATCGCCTGATCCTAACGTTCTTCTTGTATGCCCCAGCCATCCTTTGTTGATAACTCGCCTTCCTTATTCTTGCTAAATCTTTGAGCTCATCCACAATATCAAAGTCTTGAGTTAGATTCTCACTATTTGTTATCTATGTTGGGATACCAAAATAGAATGAGCTAAAAATCCGAGAAACTTCAGTTCCAAAGACTAAATAGAAAGGAGTCCGCCCTGTAGCATTCTTCGGAGTTGTCCTATCTGCCCAAAGGACATATGGCAACTCTTCAGGCAATTTTCCTTTCTTGGATCCAAGCTTCTTCTTCAATTTGTTGATGACGATTTTGTTGCTTGATTCTTCTTGGCCATTAGCTTGTGGATGAACCGATGTAGACATTATCATCTTGATTCCCCAACTGTCACAAAAGTTAGTAGTTCTACTCCCAATAAATTGGGATCATTATCACATATAATTTCAGAAGAAATTCAAAATCTAGTAATAATGTTTCTCTTAATGAAGGATATAACTTCCTTTTCTCTAACTTGAACAAAAGCTTCAGCTTCTATCCATTTGGAGAAGTTATTAGTCATGGCTAGCATAAATACTTTTCCTCCAGGTGCCTTTGGAAGATTTCCAACTATATTCATTCCCCACTTCATAAATGGATAAGAGGAAATTATTGGATATAAAGACTCTCCTGGTTGATGCAGGATGTTGCTATGTCTTTAGCAAGCATCACACTTCCTTGGACACTCTATTGCATCCTTCTTCATTGTGGGCTAGTAATAACCTGTTCTGAGGATACTTGAGAATAGTTCTCTGCCCCTAGTATGGTTCCCACAGTCTCCTTCATGGAAGTCCTTTAAGACTTCTTGGATTTATGGATCCTCAATGCATCTCAAATATGGACATGCAAGAGCTCTTTTATATAAAATGTTATTTAATATGGTAAATTGAGATACCTTAATTTTGAAGGCTCTAGGATTCACCCTTGAGGGATTTCCCATTCTTAATGTAGTTCATAACTGGAAAGATCCATGATCTTGAATTCAATTACACATCACTAGGTACAATTGTAGTATCCTCAACTATTTTCAATGCTTGATTTTCCTTAATTACGGGAAAAAGAATATGGATAATAGGTATCTTCACGTCTTCTAGAATCTTTAAGAATGATCCTAAATTTGCCAACGCGTCTACCCTAGTATTTTCTTCCCTAGGCACCTGCTTTATACTAAAAGAATCGAAAGCATTTGCTAGTTTTTAACAATTTATGAATATTTAATGAATTTTCACCCTTTACAACATATGAGCCATTATGATGGTTAGTAATTAGCAATGAGTCTATGTATACTTGAAGATACCTAATCCTCATTTGTTTAGCTAATTGCAAACCTTCTATTACACATTCTACTTCATTGTTAGTGGTTTGGAATTCACATGCAATGGACTGGGGTATCATATCCCCCTATGGTGATTTTAGTAGTATGCCTAGTCTAGTTCCTTTAACATTTGAGGCTACATCTATAAAGAGTATCCAAGGATCCTTGGTCTCCTTAAGTTGTTGAACCTCTAATTCAGCTTCCCTTTGTAGATCACTACTGAAATCAACCACAAAGCCAGCCAAAGATTGAGACTTGATAGCAGTCCTTGGTTCATATTTTGTATCATATGCACTAAGCTTGACTGCCCATTTCTCCATTCTTCCTGACATTTCGGGTTTCCTTAGAACATTCTTAATGGGATAATTAGTTTTCACAATAATTGAATGTGTTTCAAAATAATGTCTAAGTTTACTGGAAGCCATAACCAATGCAATAATTAATTTCTCTAAATGTGAATACCTTGCTTCAGCATCAAGAAGGCTTTTACTTACATAATATACCGGATGTTGTTGGCCTTCATGATCCTTGACCAACACTTCACTTACTGATTTACCTGAGACAGCTAAGTACAAGGATAATGGCTCACCATCCTCTAGTTTCATTAGGGTTGGTGTTGAGGTTAGATAATCCGTAAGAGCCTTGAGTGCAGCTTCATGCTTCTCAGTCCACTCAATTTTCTTATTTTCCCTCAGGCTATCATAAAAATCCTTGCATTTCTCTAAGGACTTTGAAATGAATCTGTTTAGGGCCGCTATCCTTCATGTTAGTCTGTAGAAATCCTTAGCATTGGCAGGGGGTTTTATATTTAAAATCACCTTAATCTGCTCAGGACTTGCTTCAATCCCTCTCGTTATCACCATGTAGCCTAAGAACTTCTTAGTTTTGACACCAAAGTGGCACTTGGAGGGATTCAGCTTCATGTTATACTAATCAAGGATATTGAATGCCACTTCAAGATCCTTAAGATGATCCTCAGCTTTCTTGGACTTGACCACCATGTCATCTATATACCAGTCCATAGTGTCTCCTATTTGGTCTTTGAACATCATATTGACCAATCTTTGGTAGGTGGCATCTACATTTCATAGTCCGAAAGGCATCGCAATATAACAGTATATGCTAGTAGGAGTCATGAATGTTGTATCCTCTTGGTCAGATGGTTCCATCTAAATTTGTTGGAATCCAGAGGAAGCATCCATAAAGGTTAGCAATTCATGTCCCGCTGTTGCATCCACCATGGAGTCAATGTGTAGGAGTGGGAAAGGATCCTTGGGACATGCCTTTTTAAATTTGCAAAGTCGACACATACCCTCCACTTTTTGTTTTTCTTTTGAACAACCACCTGGCTAACCATTTTGGACACTTAACTTCCCTAATCATATCTGTCTTCAAAAGTTTATCTACCTCTTCTTGGATAATGACATTCCTTTCAGGTGTAAATTTTCTTCTTTTTAGTGAATTGGCCAAAAAGATTAATCAATTCCCAATTTATGTGTTATAATATCTTTAGGTATACCTGTCATATCCTCGTGTTTCCATGCAAGGATACTAGATCCTAATCTATATTGACAAGGATCCTGGATCCTATGAGGACCTTGATTTCAGGATCCTGAGGATCCAGTATCACATCCTTGATATCTTGCTCTGCTGCCTCTAAGACACTCCTTGGAGGTTGCTGTGATTGCTATGCCGCCCTTGGTTTTGATGCTGGTTTCATTGAAGAAGTGTAACAATTCTTGGCCTCTTGCTAATCGCTTTCTATCTTCACTACCCCCCAAGGTGTTGGTAGTTTTACACATTGGTGGTAGTTTATGGGACAACTTTCATTTCGTGAATCCAAGGCCTGCCAAGGCTAACATTGCAACAAGACAAGTAGTCAATAACACAAAACTTTTGTACGTAGTTTACCCCCTCAATGTAGATTGGAAGTTAGATGTCCCCCAGCGTGTTCTTCGTTTTACCGCTGAATCCTACAAGGATAGATGATCTCTGAATTATTTCGGGTTCTAGGATGTTCATCTTCTTGAGGACATCAAGCTGTATGATGTTCACAGAACTTCCACCGTCTATTAGGATCTTGCGAACAAAGTGATTAAGTATAAACAAAGTAATAACTAGGCCATCATGATGAGGATCCTGAATATCAGCACGATCATCCTCATCAAAGGATATAACTTTCTGCTGAGTTAGAGTGGAGGTCCTGATTGGCCTGTCTCCATTCTCCAATTTGGTTTCACTTACATGCCTCTTTGCCGCCTAGAACGAAGTTCCCCAGATATCTGGTCATTTTAAATATTAGGCTTGGAGTACGGCTTGGATCGGTTATTCTTGTAGAAGGATCCTTGCTTCTTGTTATTGTACTCAGTTTATTAGAACCAGTGATTTTGTCTTGTATTCTCTTATCATCTTCTAACCAGATGAATCGTAGAGCCTTGTTTCTTACTTCGTCTAAGTTCTTGCAAGGGGTCATGATAAGGTCATCATAAAATGGAGAATCCTTTTGTAATCCCATTTTAAATGCCTCAACCACAGTTGCAACATCTAGATTCGGGATTTCTAGGGATTCTCTACTAAACTTGGTGACATAATCCCTTAAGGATTCATCACGAGCCTGGATTATCCTATATAAGTCACTAGTTAGCCTTTCAAAAGTTCTACAACATGAATATTGGTTATTAAATAGGTTAACTAATGTGAAAAGGAAGTAATGGAGTAAGGAGGAAGACTTAGAAGTCATTTAAGTATTGATCCGGTGAGTGTGGATCTGAAGCCCTTACATAAATAAGCTTCTTTTAACCTTTTGGGAATGGGGTTTATCTCCATTTTCTCTCGGTATTATGCCACGTGTTCCTCTAGATCAGTTGTTTCGTCATACAACTTCATGTTGGGTGTCTGGAAGTGTTTTGGAATCGCTGCATAGCATATAGGTGGTGCAAAGCGAGATACCTTGTGACTTCCATCCAGAATTTCAGGAATAAGTTTAACTATTCTTAGAACGCTGGATATCATACATTGAGCTTCTGTAGCTCCCTAGCCATGGACTGACTGATCCCTGCATCCTGCATGAAACCATAATTGGTATCCATAAATGTGTTGGATAAAATTGTTACCTCTCGTATGACTCAAAGGTGGTATCGTAGAAGTGTGTTTGGGATAAGAGATGTCTAAGTGTTTGCCTCCTTGAGGATCCTTGATTCTGAAAGATGTTAGATCCAGGAAACATTGGTGCTGAAGGCCTTGATGGATAATCCATGGATCCTTGAACCCAAGCTGAGGATCCTTGATGTTGAAAGTAGGATCCTTGAGACTCATACATTCCCTGTGATCCTCCAGGTTGGCAGAAGGATCCTTGAGGCTGAGTCATCTCCAGTGATACTTGCCAAAGGATAGAGGACCCTTGAGAATAGGTTAATGCTAGTAATCCATGTTGAAAGTTAAAGGATCCTTGAAGTTGGACATTGGATCACCTAGAATGTTGGATTGTTGATGATGGAGTAGCAAAATCTAATGACCTAGGCATCAGTGGGGATTGATCTTCTACCGGTTTCTTCTGCTTCTTTATATCATCAATTTTGCAAATGATCCTCAGGTTGGTTTTGTCTTGCTGCCCCATGTAGCTTTTCATCTGCAAAATCCAAACAGAAACATCGTTTTTAGTTGTTGTAGAGGAACAAATAGCTAGGTTTTTGATCCTGTGAAGATGGATGATGTCTTTTATGAGTATTTTCATCATTCTTCTAAAATGTTGAGGGAATGGGAGGGTAAGGCATAGTGGTTTGAGATAAGGTAACCACCGGCATAGCACTTGAAGTATCTTTCCCCTGATAGTCCATGAAGTTGATGGAAATGAACAAAAACTCTTAGAATTGAAGCACCACTAGCCCAAAGTGGGCGCCAAATTGTTTTGGTCAAAAATCAATCTAAGGATAATATAACCAAATCTGATTTTGTGAGGTATTGTGCTTGAATGATGAACATATATGAAATGTAGTTGATGATGAACACAATGATTTATACGAGGAAAAAGTCCTTGATCTTTTTAGGATCTCCGGCATAAATAACCTCGGATAGTGAAAACTATCACTATTAGCTATATTGCACAAGAAAGATTCCAATTCGATGTTGATTAAATATGGTGAAATAAATGTTTGCTAAAGTGTGAGAGCTCTGGTTTGCAATGTATGCGAGTGCGTGTTCGTGAGTGTGAATGAATCTGCCTAAAACACTTGATCAACCCCTTTTCAAATAAGCTAACAACTAGGTCGATTTTCATTGTAGACCACGTCCAAGCTCATGAACATTAGTGGAATTCACCACGTCCAGCATCTCTAACGAATATTGACCAAGATTCCAGCTTATGACTTGGTCCACATCGTCCATAACCTACACACAATCGTTAGAAACATAGAGAACAATTGTTAGATAACAAAAGTAAAAATAAGAATCCTTGATCCTAAGAGTCCCTTCATCGTCCACTAAGGATAAATGATCCAGAAGCGGTCTTAGGACACATGATTCAATCTTAACAAAACTTAGCCCCTAACACCATGTGCTTACAACACTTTCCATTTGTGAGGAAGAGTGTGGAGTTTGGCTGGGTGGAGATGGTTGCATCTGTTGTGAGGAAGTAACAGCAGATGTTAGCTGCATTTGTGTTATAACAGGCATCTTTGGCATATCAACCTACAAAGATCCTTTCTTTTTGGTTTTTCTTTTGGATTTGGGATAGGAATGGAAGTGGTTTGTATGGATATGTCTAGTGTAGGTTCGATAGTGTCGGGTTCTGCACCATGGTCACAGGAGCTGTGGGTTTAGACATAGACGTTGTAACATCTGTTGCCTGGTTTTCTAAAATGTTTTCTTGTACAACATTTTCTTGGATTTTTGTCAACATGCGTATAAAAGTTTCATTTGAAAGACTGTTACTTTCAAGTGCTTTTCACCCTTTTCAAAACATTCTTTTCTAAAAACCATTCTCAGGTAAAAGCTTAACAATCTTTGATAGATGAGAAAAGGATTACCAGTTCCTCTCTTGATTGCCCTTAAATTTGCTACCAAGTCTAGAAATAATATCTGGAATTGCTTATGGTTTGAATTTCTCAAAATAGCATACCCATGTACTGAGCATTTAGAGGTATCTCATTAAAAGTAGTTGTTTTAGCAGAAAGACAAACCAAGAGAGTATGGAAAAGAATTTCATTCAGGTGGGAACTTTGGTTTAAAAAGTGTTGCTCCTACCATCTGACCTTCATAGCCCCTTTCTATGAACTCAGCATGTAAGTCATTTTTGGGGTAAGATACCATACCTGACATATTCTCTAATCAAAACATGGTGGAGATGGATTATGCGGTAATTTACACATGTTCTTTATTAATAGTGGAGGTTATGTGAAAGGGCTTTTTGTTTTTGCAGAGAAAGCTTTGAATTTGCCCAAAATTCTCTGAGTGTGGCAAGATAGATGGGTGCGTCTGCGGTGAGGATGTAGAGATATTTGGAGGAATTTATGATGTCGCTGATGGGGTGAAAATATGTATTCTTGTTGTGTTTTACAAGATACGGTAAATAGTTGTGAGGTGCTTTGAGTTTGCCCAAAATTATCTGAGTGTGGAAAGATAGATAGGACTGGTTTTATTTTCTTATGGATTGGTGATCCTTCCGTGTATCCTGGATGTGTCATTCTTAAAATGTACAACGGGTATTGGAAGGATCAAGGATCCTTAATCCTTGTAACAATTTCTAATAATTGTCTTTGGTATGCTATTGTAGTTTAATGCAGGTAAATGAGTTAGACGTGGTCAAGCTGGAATCTCCCTATTATGCTCCGAATAAGCACGTGCAGAAGATGATTAGCCGTTATGGACAATCGTGAGGACTTCCATCTTTTTCATTTAGTTAGTTAGATAATTTCCATTAATATTTATGGAATGATCAACTCATTAGACACACAATTCGCACGCTTAGCAACTTTCGAATACTCTCCGAAACACACACGCTAGTGACTATTTGTATTGAGCTTGATCATCATCCAAAGTTGTACTGGATTTTGCATTGTTCTTTGATTAATATAGTTGGTGATTGATGGTTTCCATCACCCGAGGTTTTTATGCAGGAGATCTTCTAAAGACCAAGGGCTTTTTCCACGTATAAATCATCATGTTCATTGCTATT
This sequence comes from Scalesia atractyloides, assembly GCA_947069175.1. Lineage (NCBI taxonomy): Eukaryota > Viridiplantae > Streptophyta > Magnoliopsida > Asterales > Asteraceae > Scalesia > Scalesia atractyloides. Next base: position 59,061,811 of record CAMTDV010000003.1, on the reverse strand, counting down.
TTCATTTCATATTCGATTACATTATTGTTCGACATTCATGCATTCTATCTCACAAATCAGATTTGGTTACATTATCCTTAATCCGATTTTTGACCAAAACAGTTTGGCGCCTACCATTGTGTGACATCCCGGTTTTTCAGGTATCTTAAACGCACTACTTCACGGTTATTCATTCCTACGCTAAATTGATTCGGAGAATTAATTTACACGCTCGAAATAACTACGCTAACCTTGTGAACTTACCAAGTGAATTACGTGCTATGTGTTATTAGACGTTTATAAGTTTGGTGAGTTATTATATCATGTTTTGATTTCGTGATTTTTAGTTTACAAAAAAAAAATATATAGTAAATAGATAGCCGAACCGAACTGAGCCGCGAAACGTGTCGACCTCACTTCCTTGCGACTCAAGGAACTAATCAAAACTTGAGGCTCAAGTTAAAGACCCAACCCCCCCCCCTTACGGTCGCGCACGCCCCAACCCTTTGCTCCTTTTCTTTCTTTCCTTGCACTATATATATACAAGCATGCATGAGAGTTGTGTTAACAAAAAAAAAGAGAAACCCTAGCTCCAAGAACAGCCGACGGCAGCCCATCCCCAACCTTTCTCTCGATCGCGACTTTCTCCAAGAATCGAAGTGATTCAAATCTCGTTCCCGGTTCGTTAATCTTCATCGTTGTAAGGTTAGGGTTTTCATTATTTCGCAAATCACATAAGGGTTTATAAACTCTTGATCATGCTTGTATGTAATGGTAGAATGACTATTATGAAATTGTTATGATGTTTAGTTCGATTAATTGTGCGAGTTTTGCGATTATGATGTTTAGTTGGATACAATAATCATAGGCTGCGTTTTGTGATAAAAATCATATTATATGATTAGGGTTTGCATGAGTATGATGTACATGATGATATGTGACTAATAAATCTGTTCTTGATCGTTTATATTTAACGTCTCGATTGTTTAAGCGTGTTCGATTGCGAAAAAAGTCGAAAACAGGATGCTGAATGTTACAGCCAACTTCAATTGGCTGTAACCTGGTTATTATTTATCGAAAAGCGGATTTTCTGAAGCCTAAAACGTATATTTTTGAAAAACACTTCTAATGGCGCTGGATTCATATTTTTCTGAGGTCGTTTGATATTTTTAAGTGGTCAATTAACTGCAGTAACTGAAGCTGTGTAAATTCTGAAAATTTGTTAGTTGTTTATCGAGTCGGATCTCATAATCTGTAGAGGGTTGGGTCACGAAATTTGTACAGAAACTGGAGATGGAAATTTCCGGGAAACTCCCACTAGAATTTTGTTAATTGGATGAACGATGATTTTTAAATAAATTCTCCTGTGGACTGCAGTCAGAAAGCGATGAATCTGACTGCAGCTAGTATATAAATATTTATGAATAATTGGTAAAGTGTTAGGACTTGAAAAATTTACATAAAATTCTACAATTTAGTTGACACCTTCTGTAAAAAAATTGGAATTTTTGGAACGTTGGAACTATTTTATAAAATCCTCGAAAACAGCCTAGTTATGAGCATAGAAGCTGAAACTTGATAACTTGCGAATGTGTGTACCAAAGTGTTGTTTGAGTTGATTTTTGTTCATGATAAGTTGGTTTGATCACTATTTTGGTATGATAATACTTGCATGCATGATTGTGTTGTCGAATTTGTTATTGTGTGTGCCGCATTGTGTGTTAGTTATGTGTAGGGTTTGTATCAGTGTGTTCACACACTAACTTTAAATCGATTGACTTGTTAGGACGCAATTAGCGGTCCCATCATTTGCTACTTCTGTGTTACACTAACCGAGCAATTAAAGGTGAGTTCACGGCCCCTAATTTTATCCGGTTTTAAACAACAGGGGGAGAAACATGTATACACTCTACAACTCTATCTCTTTACGTTATACGAAATTAACGTTGTTAAACTATTCGGTAACTAAGTTAATGTTAATGTACGTTATGGTCACTAAGCAGCTATATCACGGAAGTACTCGACAAACTCTCGGATCGTTAGTATTGGGTTAGATAACGGGAAAATTATAAGTAGTACTACTGGGCCCGACAAGGCCCACCCGAGCTAGTCGCGCTAGCCGACCGGGTATGGTCAACGGGTGAATAATTTGGCCTAACTTTTGCCATGGTTAGTGATAGGCCTGGCAACACGGAGGCACAACAGTCAGCTTCGATCGCGAACACTTATGTGACATAACTTTAGGCTCGCTACCTACATGTTAACATTGAACTTAATTACGAAACAATAATATTATTCCGGGTTACGAATAATAGAACCAACGACAATATTATTCCAGGTTAGGAATAATGGAACCAACATCATTATTATTCCAGGTTAGGAATAATGGAACTATATCGTTATTCTGGGTTAGGGATAACTGGGGAAACAAACTTATAACCGAACTAATGAACTTATAAAACCTGTGGACTCACTCTTCTTTAATGTTGACACTTGTTTCTTTACATGTTTCTCAGGACGCTAGGAGCTCTAGGTGCACTCACTTGCATTGATCAAGACATCTTTTTATCGAGTCTCATTTACGAATATTGTTTGGGTTTTTCTTTAGTTTTGGCGTTTGTGTTGGCGCCCGTTCCTTTACTTTACTTTAATGCTTCCGCCTAACTTTAAAACTAATGCTTCCGCTAAACATTGAAACCAAACTAAGACAATTTAAAAATAACTATGAATGGTTAAACAAATGATTTTGGAAAACGTATAAACAAATCATATAGAGTCGTTCCATGTTACTAGTGTCTCGGATTCTGGTTTGTTCACACGCCTCGTGGTAAAACTCCGCAAGTGGAAATTGAGGGTGTGACAGATTGGCATCAGAGCCTCTAGCTATAGAGAACCAGGTTTGCATTAAAAGTAGACCTAAACTATAGCTGATTACACGACACTAGACTTAGTTTGGCACTGAACTGTGATATCTTGTTATGTGTTGTACTACAACTATGTTATGTAAAATATAAATGCATATTGTGATAAACGCAACTCGTAACTAACTAAACAACCCAACAGGCAATGTCATCATCATCATCCGACAAACCTTTACAACCAAGGGCGCCGGGGAAGGCACCTATGGTCGAACCCTCACCACCTCATGGCGTGGAGACACGCTCAGCTGCTAGAAAAAGACTCGCTCTAGGAGAGGAGTTGTCCTCACGCCCGACCATCGCTATGCCGGTCGAACCGGTTAACTCGTTAGAAGTAGGGAACGACCTACTTAGAGATATGATAAGAAAACAACAGGAACAACTAGAGAGAATGCAGGAAACTATCCTAGCACAGGGATGGATGATACGACAATTAACAGGTAAGAGCTCGAGGAAGAGCAATATGAGAATAAGATAGCTCATAACACCTTAGCTAAAGATCTTCGTGCTGAGCAGCTGAGGGCTGACTGGCTCGAAGACAGAGTTCTTGAGTCCAGCTGGAGAATTCAAGAACTAGAACAGAATCAGGCACCTTTACCAGTACCCGCACCAGCACCGGCCCCTCCAGTGCCGGTAGAGGAAGAAGAGGAGGATCCGGAGGAAGACCCAGCTGTAGAAGCTGGAAACACCGTGGAGGATGACGGCAACGATAGCGATTTGGGAGATGGAGACGTAGAAGACTGACTCGTCTCGCTTATCCCTTTTGTTTCCTTTAGTCTATTTATTTTCTACTTATGTTGTACTTGAAATTTTATAGTTAAACGGATATGTTTGGTTGGCATTTTGTGAGACGTTGAAATTTTATTTAATCGAATATTCCTTTTTATTGTTTAATTTATTTGGGTTGGCATAATTTGAGGGATTATTAAGTATGGAGTAGGATAACTATATTGGATATATATACTTATCGGTGTGTGTTTATGTTGTCTTTCGAAGATCTAAATGGCAACTGGACGTCGCGGAAACCTCAACATGACACCCGAAGAATTGACCGCAATGATCCAAGAACACGTGAATGCTGCTCTGGCAGGTGTTCAAAACCCACCACCAGGTAACCATTATTAAATTTTCATGGGAAAATCTAATAGTTGGGCTAGTAGACTTTCTCGCTGACTACCTATCCTCTGTCAGCAGGAGGGGGTCTTAACCCCTACAAGATGTTCCTCGATGCGAAACCGAGCAAATTCACGGGTGCAGAAGGACCCATAGGACTGGTCCGTTGGATTGAAAAGTCCGAATCAGTGTTCGAGATGTGCAATTGCCATGAGGCCAACAAGGTCAAGTATGCCGCCTCAACGTTGGAGGATGGGGCACTAACTTGGTGGAATGTACAATTCCAAACGCGTGGACTTATTGCTGCAAACGCAATGGCCTGGGCCGAGTTTAAGGCCCTAATCAAGGAGGAGTACTGTCCGCGGGACAGGGTTCAGCAGTTGGAACAAGCATTATGGAACCACAAGATGGTGGGATCTGAAATTGAAGCATACACAGCGAAACATCATGATCTGGTATTCCTATGTCCCGATCTGGCCACCACCGTTGAAAAACGACTCGAGTTTTACCTTGGGGGTCTGGTCCCCGAGATGCAGGGCATGGTAATGGCTAGCAACCCTGCGACTGAGCATCAAGCGATCAGGCTGGCGCACAAACTCACCGATAAGGCGGTGGAACAAAAGAAGCTGCCATCTCGGGGTGCAACTGAAGTTGTCCCTGATAATAAAAGAAAATTTGAAGACTCGTCTGCTCGACAGTCTTCGTCAGCCCAGCCACAACAAGGGAACTAGAAACGGTTCAATAATTTCAACAGCAATCGGGGTCACAATAATCAGCCCGCCAACAATACCCAGAACACAAGCGGCTATGTGGGTCGAAAGCCGCAATGTAATCGTTGTAACCTCCATCATCACAGCCGTTGTGTCGGAAATCGCTGCCAACGATGTGGCAAAGTGGGACACGCGGCAAAGGATTGTCGTGGGGAAATCATGTCCCGACAAAATCAGAATCAGCACCAGGGTCAGCAGCAGGGTATTAACCGGGGTGCTATTAGTGTGGTAGCACTGCCCACTTCAAACGAGACTGCCCAGAGCTTCGCAACAACAACAACAATGGTGGGAACAACAACAACCACATCAACCACAACAACAACAATGGAAATGGTGGCACAGGAGGTGCCAAAGGTCGTGCATTTACGCTAGGCCGCGGAGAGGCCAGAAACGACTCGAACGTGGTCACCGGTAAGTTTCCCCTTAATGAACATTTTGCTACTGTACTTTTTGATACGGGTGCGGATAGGAGTTTTATATCTGAGTCTTTTAGGAAGAACCTAAATCTCACGCCTAAACCCCTAGAGACCCCTTACGTCATAGAACTAGCCGATGGTAAATCTGTAGATGTGACCCATTTAGTATCCAGCTGTCAACTCAAACTCGCGGGTCACACCTTTACCATTGATCTGATGACAACTACCCTGGGTAGTTTTGACGTGGTAGCCGAAATGGACTGGCTATCTGACGTCCGAGCTGAAGTTCTCTGTTTCGAGAAAGCTATCCGTATTCCGCTCTCTAACGACGAAATCTTGACGGTGCAAGGCGAGAAGGCAGGCGCCGTCACAAACATCATCTCTTACATGCAAGCGCAGAAGTATCTTCGGAGGAAGAACTTCTTCGCTTTGCTCGCACTGGTCACCGAGCAGCCTAAGGCGAGAAGCGTATAGAAGATATCCCCGTCGTCCGTGACTTTTCCGATGTTTTTCCAGAGGAGTTACCTGGTCTTCCACCACATCGACAAGTAGAATTTGAAATTGAATTGGCAAACAATGCAACTCCTATCGCCAAGGCCCCATACCGCCTAGCTCCAGCCGAGCTGCAAGAGCTGTCTACCCAACTTCAGGAATTGTTAGAAAAAGGATTTATCCGACCCAGTACTTCGCCATGGGGAGCTCCGGTCCTTTTTGTCAAGAAGAAGGACGGGACCTTCCGCATACAGGGAACTCAATAAGGTTACTGTCAAGAACCGTTACCCATTACCTCGCATCGACGATCTCTTCGACCAACTTCAAGGGTCAAGCTACTACTCCAAGATTGATCTACGGTCCGGTTATCACCAGTTACGCGTCAGGGAGGAGGATATTGCTAAGACGGCATTCCGTACTCGGTATGGCCATTATGAGTTTTTGGTCATGCCCTTCAGTCCCACCAACGCACCCGCGGTGTTCATGGACCTCATGACCACGTGTGTAAACCGTATCTCGACAAGTTTGTCATTGTGTTCATCGATGACATACTCATCTACTCTAAAGGTGAAGAAGAACATGCTGAACATCTACGACTACTGCTGGAATTACTTCAACAGGAGAAACTATATGCCAAGCTTTCAAAGTGTGATTTCTGGATTCGGGAAGTTCAGTTCCTCGGGCATATTGTGAATGAAAAGGGTATCCATGTTGATCCTGCCAAAATCGATGCTATCAAGAACTGGGAAGCACCTAGGACACCGACAGAGATCCGCCAATTTTTGGGTTTGGCTGGTTACTATAGACGTTTCATCGAGGAATTTTCAAAGATCGCGCAACCGCTTACCACTCTCACCCAGAAAGGCACTAAGTATGCTTGGGGTGACAAACAGGAAGCGGCATTTCAATTGCTGAAGCAGAAACTTTGCAGTGCACCCATTCTGTCCTTGCTGGAAGGGACTGATGATTTTGTGGTGTATTGTGACGCTTCCATTCAGGGGTTGGGATGCGTACTCATGCAACGTGATAAGGTCATCGCGTATGCGTCCTAACAATTGAAGGTTCACGAGAAAAACTACACAACACATGACCTGGAATTGGGAGCAGTGGTGTTTGCGCTCAAGATTTGGAGATACTACCTATATGGAACAAAGTGCACAATCTATACAGATCACAAGGGCCTCCAGCATATCTTTGACCAGAAGGAGTTGAACATGCGACAGCGTCGCTGGGTCGAACTCCTGAACGATTATGAATGTGCCATTCGGTATCACCCGGGTAAAGCTAACGTGGTAGCTGATGCCCTCAGTAGGAAGGAGCACATGAAACCTCGTCGGGTACGAGCATTACAATTCACCATTCATTCGGGGTTACCCGAACAGATACGCGACTCGCAGTTAGAAGCAGTTAAGTAAGAAAACATCAAGGCCGAATCTGTGGGAAAGATGGAACGCGATTGGGAAGTAAAACCCAATGGTGCCCGGTATTTCATGAATCGTATATGGGTACCTCTCTACGGAGACCTCAGAAAGCTAGTCATGGACGAAGCTCACAAATCCTGATACTCTGTCCATCCTGGTTCGGATAAGATGTAACAAGACCTTAAAGCCGCGTACTGGTGGCCCAACATGAAAGCAGATATAGCCACCTACGTGAGCAAGTGTTTGACTTGTGCGAAAGTCAAGGTGGAATACCAGAAGCCATCAGGACTACTTCAACAACCTGAGATCCCAGTGTCGAAATGGGATCAGATCTCGATGGACTTTATCACTAATCTCCCACGAACTTTGGGTGGTTGCGATACCATATGGGTGATCGTGGATCGTTTAACTAAGTCCGCACACTTCCTAGCGATCAAAGAAACAAATAAGATGGATAAGTTGACTCGCATCTACATTAAGGAAGTAGTTTCTCGGCACGGAGTGCCAATGTCCATCATCTCAGACAGAGATGCTCGTTTCACGTCCAACTTTTGGCAGTCACTTCAGAAAGCGTTGGGTACACGCTTAGATATGAGCACAGCTTATCACCCTCAGACGGATGGCCAAAGTGAAAGGACCATTCAGACTTTGGAAGACTGCTTAGGGCATGTGTGGTAGATTTCGGGAACAGTTGGGAAATACATCTGCCTTTAGTGGAATTCTCATATAACAACAGTTACCATATGAGTATATTGGCAGCACCGTTTGAAGCATTATACGGTCGCAAGTGTAGATCACCGGTCTGATGGGCAGAAGTCGGTGACAGTCAACTCACAGGTCCTGAGTTGATACTTGAGGCTACTGAAAATATCGTACAAATCAGAAACCGCATGGCAGCAGCACGAGATCGACAGAAAAGCTACGCTGATCAACGACGCAAACCGCTCGAATTTCAAGTAGGCGACCGCGTCCTCCTAAAAGTGTCACCCTGGAAGGGTGTAATCAGTTTTGGGAAACGAGGCAAACTAAACCCACGGTACGTAGGCCCATTTGTGATCTTGAAGCGTATCGGACCCGTAGCTTATCAATTAGACCTTCCTACCGAACTCAGTGGAGTTCACAACGTTTTTCACGTGTCAAATCTGAAGAAGTGTCTATCAGATGAAACCCTAGTCATTCCATTGGATGAGATTCAAGTGGATGAACAACTGCATTTTGTAGAACAACCTATCGAGATCATGGATCGTGAGATCAAGACTCGAAGGCACAGCAAGATATCGGTCGTCAAGGTTCGTTGGGACTCTAAGCGTGGACCGGAGTTCACGTGGGAAAGAGAGGACCAAATGAAAAGCAAATACCCACACCTCTTTGCAGCTGAGCAGCAAGCTAACGTTACCACCAACTAAATTTTCGGGACGAAAATTCTTTCAACATGGGGATGATGTGACAACCTGGGAATTTCTTGTAATTTCTTGTACCATTGTTAACAAACTAAATCTTTGTGCGTTGCATTCTAAACCTGTGCGTTGCATTCTAAACCGCGTTTACTCAATTTTTGGGACGAAAATTCTTTCAACATGGGGATAATGTGACATCCCGGTTTTTCAGGTATCTTAAACGCACTACTTCACGGTTATTCATTCCTACGCTAAATTGATTCGGAGAATAACTTTACACGCTCGAAATAACTACGCTAACCTTGTGAACTTACCAAGTGAATTACGTGCTATGTGTTATTAGACGTTTATAAATTTGGTGAGTTATTATGTCATGTTTTGATTTCGTGATTTTTAGTTTACAAAAAAAAAATATATAGTAAATAGATAGCCGAACTGAACCGAGCCGCGAAACGTGTCGACCTCACTTCCTTGCGGCTCAAGGAACTAATCAAAACTTGAGGCTCAAGTTAAAGACCCAAACCCCCCCCCCCCTACAGTCGCGCACTCCCCAACCTTTTGCTCCTTTTCTTTATTTCCTTGCACTATATATATACAAGCATGCATGAGAGTTGTGTTAAAAAAAAAAGAGAAACCCTAGCTCCAAGAACAGCCGACGGCAGCCCCTCCCCACCCTTTCTCTCGATCGCGACTTTCTCCAAGAACCGAAGTGATTCCAATCTCGTTCCCGGTTCGTTAATCTTCATCGTTGTAAGGTTAGGGTTTTCATTATTTCGCAAATCACATTAGGGTTTATAAACTCTTGATCATGCTTGTATGTAATGGTAGAATCATTGTTATGAAAGTGTTATGATGTTTAGTTCGATTAATTGTGCGAGTTTTGCGATTATGATGTTTAGTTGGATACAAGAATCATAGGCTGCGTTTTGTGATAAAAATCATATTATATGATTAGGGTTTGCATGAGTATGATGTACATGATGATATGTGACTAATAAATTTGTTCTTGATCGTTTATATTTAACGTCTCGATTGTTTAAGCGTGTTCGATTGCGATAAAAGTCGAAAACAGGATGCTGAATGGTGTTTACAGCCAACTTCAATTGGCTGTAACTTGGTTATTATTTATTGAAAAGCGGAATTTCTGAAGCCTAAAACGTATATTTTTGAAAAAGCTTCTAATGGCGCTGGATTCATATTTTTCTGAGGTCGTTTGATATTTTTAAGTGGTCAATTAAGTGTAGTAACTGAAGCTGTGTAAATTCTGAAAATTTGTTAGTTGTTTATCGAGTCGGATCTCATAATCTGTAGAGGGTTGGGTCATGAAATTTGTACAGCAACTGGAGATGGAAATTTCCGGGAAACTCCACTGGAATTTTGTTAATTGGATGAACGATGATTTTTAAATAAATTCTCCCGTGGACTGCAGTTAGAAAGCGATGAATCTGACTGCAGCCTAGTATATAAATATTTATGAATAATTTGTAAAGTGTTATGACTTCAAAAATTTACGTAAAATTCTACTGTTTAGTTGACACCTTCTGTAAAAAAATTAGAATTTTTGGAACGTTGGAACTATTTTATAAAAATCCTCGAAAACAGCATAGTTATGAGCATACAAGCTGAAACTTGATAACTTGCGAATGTGTGTACCAAAGTGTTGTTTGAGTTGATTTGTGTTCATGATAAGTTGGTTTAATCACTATTTTGGTATGATAATACTTGCATGCATGATTGTGTTGTCGAATTTGTTATTGTGTGTGCCGCATTGTGTGTTAGTTATGTGTAGGGTTTGTATCAGTGTGTTCACACACTAACTTTAAATCGATTGACTTGTTAGGACGCAATTAGCGGTCCCATCATTTGCTACTTCTGTGTTACACTAACCGAGCAATTAAAGGTGAGTTCACGGCCCCTAATTTTATCCGGTTTTAAACAACAGGGGGAGAAACATGTATACACTCTACAACTCTATCTCTTTACGTTATACGAAATTAACGTCGTTAAACTATTCGGTAACTAAGTTAATGTTAATGTACGTTATGGTCACTAAGTAGCTATATCACGGAAGTCCTCGACAAACTCTCGGATCGTTAGTGTTGGGTTAGATAGCGGGGAAATTATAAGTAGTACTACTGTGCCCGACAAGCCCCACCCGAGCTAGTCGCGCTAACCGACCGGGTATGGTCAACGGGTGAATATGGCCTAACTTTCGCCATGGTCAGTGATAGGCCTGGCAACACGGAGGCACAACAGTCAGCTTCGATCGCGAACAGTTATGTGACATAACTTTAGGCTCGCTACCTACATGTTAACATTGAACTTAATTACGAAACAATAATATTATTCCGGGTTAGGAATAATGGAACCAAGGGCTATATTATTCCGGGTTAGGAATAATAGAACCAACATCATTATTATTCCGGGTTAGGAATAATGGAACTATATCGTTATTCCGGGTTAGGGATAACGGGGGAAACAAACTTATAACCGAACTAATGAACTTATAAAAATCTGTGGACTCACTCTTCTTTAATGTTGACACTTGTTTCTTTACATGTTTCTCAGGACGCTAGGAGCTCTAGGTGCACTCACTTGCATTGATCAAGACATCTTTTTATCGAGTCTCATTTACGAATATTGTTTGGGTTTTTCTTTAGTTTTGGCGTTTGTGTTGGCGCCCGTTCCTTTACTTTACTTTAATGCTTCCGCTCAACTTTAAAACTAATGCTTCCGCTAAACATTGAAACCAAACTAAGACAATTTAAAAATAACTATGAATGGGTAAACAAATGATTTTGGAAAACGTATAAACAAATCATATAGAGTCGTTCGATGTTACTAGTGTCTCGGATTCTGGTTTGTTCACACGCCTCGCGGTAATACTCCGCAAGTGGAAATTGAGGGTGTGACACATGGGGCAAGTGGTGCTTCAAATCTAAAAATTTTCATTCATTTCTTAGAGTTCTATCTGCTATGCCAATGGTGATATCATCCCAGAGTTCTATGTCGTTGCCTCCTATTCCCCCATCATTCCATCAGAGTGTTGAAAACGCTTAGAAGAAGATATCATCCATCTTCACAGGATCCAAAACTTCTGCTATTTCATCCTCTACTAATACTGATGATGAACTTTCTGTTTTGTATTCATAGATGAAAAGCTACATGGAGCAGCAGAATAAGACTAATCAGAAGATCTTGCGAGAGATTTAAGGCATCAAGAAACAGAAGAGGCCAGTAGAGGATCAATCCCCATTCATGCCTAGGGCGTTAGATTTTGCTATTCCGGCATCAATAATTCAGCATTCTAGATGATCCACTATCCAGTCTCAAGGATCCTTTATCCATCCACAAGGATCACGGGCGATTACTCAGTCTCAAGGATCCTTCTACCAACCTGGAGGATCAGAAGAAATGTTCCAGCCTCAAGGAAAATACCTCCATTCACAACGATCCTCAGCTCGGGTTCAAGAATCCATGGATTACCCATCAAGACCTTCGACACAAACTTATCCTGGATCCAAAGTCTTTCGGGATCAAGGATCCTTAAGGAGAAAACCACTAAGAAGCTCAGAAATCCATGATGGGGATTTCATCCCCATGTAGACTATTGCTTCCTCAGGCTCTACTTTAACGAAAGACATGTCTTATCCCATATACACTTCTGGAATACCACCTTTAAGTCAAACAGGAGGTAACAATTTCCATAATACATATTTGGACACTAACTGTGCTTTTATGCATGATGAAGGGATTAGTAAGGCCATGGCCAGGGAGTTGCAAAAGCTCAAGGATTTGATATCTAGCGTCCCAGGGATAGTCAATTCTATTCCTGAAATTCTAGATAGAAGCCACAAGATATCTTGTTTTGCACCACCAATATGCAGTAAAGAAATACCCAAGCGCTTCCAAACCCCCAACATGAAATTGTATGACGGTACAGCCGATCCAGAGGAGCATGTGGCACAATACAGGGAAAGGATGGAGATAAACCCCAATCCCCGAAAGGCTGAAAGAAGCTTGCCTATGCAAAGGCTTTGGATCCACACTCACTAGATCAATGTTAAAATGGATGCTAAGTCTTCCTCCCTATTCCATAACTTCATTTTCACATTTAGTTAACCTGTTTAATATCCAATTTTCTTGTAGTAGAAAATTTGAGAGGTTAACTAGTGACTTATATTGGATAACTCGGGCTCGTAATGAATCCTTAAGGGATAATGTCACTAAATTGGAAGAGAATCCTTATAGATCCCAAATCTAGATGTTGCAACTGTTATTGAGGCATTTAAATAGGATTGCAAAAGGATTCTCCCTTTTACGATGACCTTGTAATAACTCCTTGCAGGAATTTGGATGAAGTTAGAAAGGGCATTGAGGTTCATCAGACTAGAGGATGATAAAAGAATTCAAGACAGGCTCGATGGTTCTACCAAGCATGAGTATAATGACAAAAGCAAGGATCTTGGTATAAGAACAAAAAATTCAAGCCATACTCGAAACCTGATAATCAAAATGTCCACACGGTGGAACAAAATGAAGACGAGGAAGAATATCCCAGGATATCTTAGTATTGTTTCTTTGTTGATAATAGTGAACTAATGCTTGCTTTGTAGAACTTAGGTGAGAAGGCGAGGTGGCGAAGGAATAATGAGAAGTCAAACTCCTTCAAGGATAACTCCAAGTGGTGTGCCTACCATGAGGATTTTGTGCGTTTGACAGATGAATACCTAGCATTGAGGAGAGAAATTAGTTATCTTCTCATTAAGGGGCATTTGAAAGAATTATTCGGCAAGAAGAAATCAAGGATCCAGGATCCTGAGAATGTCCCAGAAAGAGCTGCTCCACCTCCAGCCGACGCACAAGTGATTAACTTCATTTCAAGAGGGTCAGACATTTGTGGCACTTCCTTCTCGGCATCTAAGAGACATGCAAAGGGAAGTAAATTGGAGAATGGTGATAGACCCATCAGGACTTCCACGTTGATGGATTAGAAAATAATATCCTTTGACGAGGAGGACAGGGTCAACATCTAGGATCCTCACCATGACGGTTTAGTCATAACACTATTTATTGCTAACCATTTTGTTCGTAGGATTCTCATAGACGGGGAAGCTATGTGAATATTTTGTAGCTTGATGTGCTTAAGAAAATGAATATTCCGGAGACTGAGATCATACCGAGATCATCAATACTTGTTGGTTTTAGTGGTGAAACAAATAATACATTAGGGGATATCAAGATACCCATATGTATAGAGGGAGTAAACGCTATCCACAAATTTTGTGTTATTAACAGCGTATCTTGTGGTAAAGTGATTCTTGGCAAGCCTTGGATCCATGAGATGATGGCTATTCCCTCAACGCAACACCAATGTGTGAAACTCCCAACTCCTTGGGGAGTAGTGAAGACAGATAGTGACCAACAAAAAGCTAAGAATTGTTATACCTCTTTGATGAAGCCAGCTTCAAAGACTAGAGCAGCATAGCAATTACAGACTCCTCCAAGGGACGTGATACTGGAATCCTAAAGATCCTGCAAGAGAACAGGATATCATGGAAGTGATATCGGAACCTGAAGATCCTGACATTAAGGTATTTGTAGGATCAGGGATCCTTCACTCCATTGAAAAGGATTTTATATCCTTCCTCAAAAAAAGGAAAATAACCTTTGCATGGAAGCATGAAGACATGACAGGTATTTCCAAAGATGCAATTACACATAAGCTAGGCATTAACAAATTTTTTAGACCCATACACCAGAAAAGGAGGAAATTCGCGCCTGAAAGAATTGTCATTATACAAGAAGAGGTGTATAAACTCTTAAAAGCAGGTATGATTAGGGAAGTAAAGTATCCCAGGTGGTTAGCCAATATGCTGGTGATTCAAAAGAAAAACGGAAGTGTAGGGTATGTGTCAATTTTACTGACTTAAACAAGGCATATCCCAAGGATCCTTTCTCATTATCACACATTGAATCCATGGTGGATGATACTGCTAGTCAAGAATTGCTTACCTTCGTGCATGCTTCATCTGGATTTCAACAAATACAGATGGAACCGTCTGATCAAGAGGATATCGCATTCATGACCCTTACCGGTATACATTGCTATATTGCTATGCCTTTAGGAGTAAGAAATGCAGGTGCAACATATTAAAGACTTGTCAACATGATGTTCAAAGACCAAATTGGTGATACCATGGAAGTCTACATTGATGATATGGTAGTCAAGTGTAAGAAGGCGGAGGATTATCTTAAAGATTTGGAAGTTAAATTTGATATCCTTGATCGCTACAACATGAAGTTGAATCCTTCAAAAGGTCACTTTGGCATTAAGGCTGGAAAGATCTTAGTTTACATGGTGACAAAAAGAGGAATTGAAGCGAGTCATGAGCAAATAAAGGCGATCATGAACTTGAAATCTCCTAACAGCGCAAATGATGTCCAAAGGCGAACAGGAAGGATCGCAACTTTGAACAGGTTTATTTCAAAGTCCTTAGAAAAGTGCAAGGATTTTTATGACATCCTGAGGAAGAACAAGAAGTTTGAGTGGATAGAGAAACATGAAGTTGCACTCAAAGCTCTTAAGGATTATTTATCCTCAGCACCACCCTTGATGAAACCAATGGATGGTGAACCATTATCCTTGTACTTAGCTGTATCAAGTAATGCGGTAAGTGTTGTATTAGTTAATGATCATGAAGGCCAATAACACCCTGTATATTATGTAAGTAAAAGCCTTCTTGATGCTGAAGCCAGGTATTCTCATTTAGAAAAATTGATTCTCGCATTAATCATGGCCTCAACTAAACTTGGACATTATTTTGAAACTCATATATTATTGTGAAAACTAATTTCCCAATTAAGAATGTTCTCAGGAAACTAGAAATGTTAGGCAAGATGGCCAAATCGGCAGAGAAACTTATTGCATGCGGTATAAAATATGAACCAAAGACTGCTATTAAGTCTCAAGCATTGGCTGAGTTTTTTTTTTTGGCGGATTCAGTACTGACCTATAGAGAGAAGTTCAATTGGAGGTTTAACAACTTAGAGAAACCAAGGATCCTTGGATACTCTTTACAGACGAAGCCTCAAATGTCAAAGGATACTGGATTAGGAATGCTACTAAAATCGCCATAGGGGGACATAATACCCTAGTCCATTGCCTGTGAATTTCAAACCATTAACAACGAAGTAGAATATTGTTGGTGCATTATGTCTATTGCCTACGTCTAGGATGAGTCTATATTGTATTTAGGGCTTAAACGCCATTTGTATATATGTTATTGATTGTTTTATATGAGCAGTAATATACTCGTACGAGTGAAGTACTTGGCTCGTACGAGTGAAACTCTATCACTCGTACGAGGCAGTCACTCGCACGATTCAAGCTTCTGTTTCACACACTTCAGTGCGAGTCATGTCGACCTATAAATAGAGGAGTGTTGTGTCAGAGCTAAGTAGTGTTAGTTCAATTGGTACAGCGAAGCCCTGCTGATTTGTTTACTCGCATCTGTACTTGCACGTCAATTAATACAATTCAGAGCAGTTAAATAGTAAGATCTTTCTCGTTTGTTTGTCATCCTCTCTAGCAATGAATTCCGCCTCCGCTAGCTGAGTTAGATCAGACCAGTTGCTCATCGGAGGAGCCGATCCTCCATTCACAAGTGGTATCAGAGCCTTGAGGCCTGATCTGCTAACATACGTCAAGTTCTGCAGGATACCAACTGTTTCAGATCAGATTCACTGTTGCAGTTTTCTACTTCTACATTTCTCCCAAACCGATCTCGGACTTGGATGAAATTATGGACAAATTGGACTAGGATTCTAGGAATTCACGTTAAAATACATTCTAATCAATCCTTAACAATTTCAGATCTAAAATCGAGCATAATCATGTTAAAATTGGTAAAATTCATCTATTTGGAGACTTAGTTGTTTTAGAGGAGTAGAGAGACCACTCGCATGAACAACTTTAGACCATTCATACGAGCAAGTAATCAAAATTTCTTAAAAACTTACAAGTTTCAAAATTTACAAGTGTGATTCTCACGAATTACACATTCGTACGAATGAAATTTCTCATCCGTACGGGTGACTTTTAGTCCGCACGAGTTACTTGTTTTGATCATCTTGTTTGTACAAATTATTGGTTCGTACGAACGGATCTTAGTTGCACAAATTGTTTTTGTTATCCGTACCAAAGAATTTTTCCGCCCTAATCAGTTTTTTTCGAAAAGTGTGTTTTTGAACTTTTAAAGAAAAAAATGTCAGACGAATTTTACAACGCATTCGCTACATATGCAGTCACGACTACAGCGGCTCAAAACATGAATCTCGAAAACGAGATGGGTACCATGAACAAACCGCCAAAGTTAATGAACCTAGAAGACTTCGACAGTTGGAGTGAACGGTTCATGAATTGGGTCCAGGAAAATCACTTTACTTGCTGGTTCGCTGTCGAAGTAAAATATCAAGCTCATGTAGGTGAAAATGGCCTCGAAAAGACTCTAGCTCAACTCTCGGATGTTGAAAGGGAAAGGTTCATAAACGAAAAGAAAATTATGAACATACTGCTATAATTCATCAAAGAAGATATTCTGGCATTATTACAACACGATGATGATGCACAATCATTATGGAATGCTCTTCTTTTGAAGTTCCAGAGAAGTGCTCAGCTTCGAAAGAGTAAACAGGCGTTGTTAAGTAAAGAGTTTGATATCTTTACGCTGATTAAAGGAGAGACAGTAAAACAATTGATCCAAAGATACTGTCATTTGGGAATCATCAAGACCAAAGAAGAACTTGTTGATAAGTTTGCAGATTCTCTACCACAAAGCGAGTGGTCTACATATTTGACCATCTTGAAAAATGGAACCGAGTATGGTAATTTTTCATTACCATGTTTCATTGAAAGACTGGAGGGACATGAACTTGAAATGCAAAAGATGGAGAAGAACAAGACCGTCCAAGTTTAACAAGATGTTAATTTGTACTTCAAGAATAGTTCTGCTACTCAGTTTCAGTCTCCAAAGATCCAAACAGCCTTCAGCGCTTGTAGCACGCCAAGTTAACCATCAAACCAAAACAGTGTCTTTCAATCATTTGCTACAGTTAATCCTCACATATTTCAGAGCCCACAATCATCATACGGATCAAGCACTCCTCAAATCAACCAGAATAGTCAGTCAAATCCTACTCAAGGGTTCTTCATGGCAATATCGCAGTGGATTTCCAGAATGCACAAAACTTCAATGAGAAAACCGCGAAGCAACACATGTCTCTATTAGCATCGGTTCTCGAATCCTATGATAGGCTTGTAGCGGGAAAGATTGGAAATTTTAAAATGACCAGAGAGGACAACGACCAGATTGATCCAGTAGAAATGGAGTTGATTGACGTAAAGTGGTGTATGGCATCTATCATTTGACGCGCACAACGCTTCATGGAAATTACGGGAAAAGAGAACTTGGGAGGTTTGGATGGAAAACTGGGATTTGATAAATCTAAAGTTACATGTTTTAAGTGTCGGGAAAAGGGTCACTTTAAGCGTGAATGCCCAAATAGAGAAGCTCAAGGGAACCAGAACCTATTTGCCAATGACTACTACAAGAAGGCTATCTACCACCGTCCTCAACCAAGAACTCGCATGGTGCAGATCGAAGATAAATAGCCAGAGATCAAAGACAAAGCGCTAGTGGTTACTCAGGAAATGAGGGATTTGACTGGAAGAAATATATCTCCAAGAATGAAAGTTTGGCTTTGGTTGCTGAGATAATCGAAGAACTTGAAGAAGAATCAGAGGCAACTTTTGATGAGGCACCAGAAGATGATTATTACTATCATACATCATCAGAAGAGGAGGAACTTTTGAACAGTGCTTTTAAACACCTCCTGCCTAACAATATGCTGAAAATTTTTGCAGGTTATTTTGCACCAAGTCATCAATCATTTTGCGCAGACCAGAAGACGCCTGATGTTGAACAGAAAGTTGATGAAAAGATGGAGAAATTGTCGAAAGACATCAGCAAGGCATGCATGGCAAATATCAATGAGGTAAATTAGTCCAAGAGTGATGTTGTGGTAGAAAAACCATGTCTGAAATGTGTTGAGCCATGCAATGAATGTGTTGTAAAAGACACACGGTATATTGAGCTCAAAAGTTTAACAGATAATTTGTCCAGTTATTACAAATCAACTAAAGAAGCATACGACAAATTAAGTAACTCTGTTAAACAATACACAAAAGCACTCTGAGAAAGTGATGCAACACTTTTGATGCTCAAAGCGACAGTAATGGACAAGCAAATGGCCATTAGTATTCACTTAAACACTATCGCTGAGCTAAAGAGTGAGCTTGAGAAGGTAAGAATTAAAACTGAACGGGTTAACAAACTGTTAATCAGTTATTCAGCAAGCTCTTACATCATTGATCACATTTTACCTTAAACTGAAAACAAAGGAGAATCAGAAAAGGTTGAAAACAAAAGTGCAGTTATGATCGTGTTCCACCCCCTATGTGGACTAGTTATGTCTGTAAAAAGCCAGCAGGGGTGGAAAAGGCACTCAATCTAAAGCTAAAAATCGAACAATCAAATGAGTTGCCTACAAACATCAACATAACTTACACAACTTCTCGTAGTAAATGTGACTCTGAGGTGGTTAAAACTGTGGTAGAAAATGTTTTAAAAAGCGAATCTGAAAAATCTGAGTCTGATGCTGAACCATCAGAAAATAGTTTGACAAATGATCCAAATGTCATAGTTTATAAAATGAAAGCATCAAATAAACTATTTTCTGATGAGCACTTTCCCATCCAGAACGTGAATCTGGATTATGTTGATAAATTGTTTAAGCTTGTGGAGGTAAGTCATGCTGTTTTAGATAAATACAATGCGTCATTCTACTCTAAATCAAGGTGTGACAACCAACCCTACTATCATAAAAATAAAGATTATCCTGAAAATAAGAGGGCAGGGTTGAGTTTCCAAAAGCAACGAATGAACAACAAGTCTCAAAAACTAAATTTTACAAAGAAAATCAACTTTGTTTTTGGGACAACAACAGAGAAGGAAAAAGAAATCATCGGAACACAATCGAATGATGATTTCAAGAAAGAGAAAGAGAAAAGGAAACAAGTTTTGGAGTCTTCTGTTCGAAAGGACAGTAGAACATGTTTCAAATGTCAAACTGTTGGGCACATTGCAAGATATTGCTCACAAGAATCTCCAAAACATGTTTCACATTCTAAAAAGTTCACCAAGGATGAGAAACAAAAGGCACCTATGGTTGTGCCAAAGCAAATCTTGAAAAGAACCAATGAATCCTACAAAATTGTTAAACCATTTCTTCAACGTAATTCAAATTTGAAATTGGTGAAACATCAACTAAATCTCGACAAAATGGATTCTTAATTTTATACTAAAAGGGCAAATATGAAAATGCAAAAATGGGTGGAAAAAGTGAATCCGTCCAAGGTAGAACCAAAACCTTCTGTTCCAAACAAAACCGAGCTTAAAAAGACTACTAAAAACAAAGTAGGTCCGAAATTCAACATTCCGAACCCACCCAAGACCAAGATGACTTGGGTGTCTTTATTTAAATAGTTTCTTCTGTATGTGTGCATGGACTCCCACGATCGATAATGTCTAAATGGATAATGGATAGTGGAGCCTCCAGGCACATGACAGGGATGCTTGCGTTGTTACATGACGTTAAAGCTATCCGCGGAGGGTATGTTGGTTTTGCTGGAACGTAAGGGGGAAGGATTGTCGATGAAGGAAGAATGGAGTTGTATCGTTCGATAAAGTGAACTACATTGCTGAACTTGAGAACAATCTACTCAGCATGTCGCAGATTTGTGATAAGAAATTCACAATGCATTTCAATGATAAAGAATGCTTAATCTTACAACCGGGTTTCAAGATTCCGGAGGAATGGATTCTAATACGTGCTCTAAGAGAAAATGATTTGTATGTTCTGGACATGAGTGTCGCATCAACAACACTGAAGTAAGTTCAATTCTCTGTTTCCAAGGCTACCAAGAAAGAGTCGATATTATGGCATAGAAAGATGGGGCACTGCAAAAGATGAATTATCTTGTGCATAACGACCTAGTGGAGGGTGTTAATTTGAAAATTTTTCAATTATCCGATGATTGCTTGAGCTGTAAAAAGGGGAAGCAGCACAAGAAATCGCACCCACGAAAGCTGTTGAATTCTATCAAGCTACCACTAGAGAGGTTACATATGGATCTTTTCGGACCAGTAAACGTCAAAAGTATATCTGCTGATCTATATTGGCTAGTCGTTACAGATGATTATTCAAGATTTTCATGGGTTTTCTTTCTGGAGAGCAAAGATGAAACATTTGAAACTCTAATGATTCTCTTCAGAAAACTCAAAAACCTGTATCATTTGCCAATCAAGAGAATCTGCAGTGACAACAGTACAGAGTTCAAGAACAAGCGGATGCTCGAATTCTGCAATGAAAAGGGGATTCTTCATGAATTCAGTGCTCCTTATACTCCACAACAAAATGGAGTTGCTGAACGAAAGAATCGCACACTGATCGAGACTGCCAAAACTATGATAGCTTATTCAAAATTGTCAATCAGTTTCTAGAGTGAAGCAGTCGCGTCAGCATGTTACACCTTGAATCGTGTGTTAACAGTTAAGCCTCACAACAAGACTTGATTCGAGTTGCTAAATCAACGAAAGCCCAACCTTGCATTTCTAGAGCCATTTGGATCACCGTGTATTGTATTAGACCCGGCTGGTAAATTTGGTGCCAAATCCTTGGAAGGATTCTTTGTGGGTTACGCGACTCCTCAAAAACGTGTCTTTTTGCAAAGTCTGAACCAGGTTGTTCTTGCGCAACATGTTGATTGTCAAAGATATACTACGCCAACACAAAAACCTGGGGATCCATTGCTATTCAGTGATTTCCCCGTCACTTCCTATGTCTACCACGTCTGATGTAGGTCCGAGCGTTACTCTTCAAGAATATGTTCCTGTTCCTAATGTCAACACTGCCGAATCATCTACCCAACAATAGCCAAATGCTGACTCTGATCGGGAACCAACTTTCAACGATGGTGGATCCAGTTCCGATGAAGGATCTGAGAAGATTGATAGCTTCTTGAACACACAGGTTGATCAGTCAAACATCATAAATGAAGCTTTTTCGTCTGTACTGATTGTGGATGAAGTCATCACAAATTTGCAAACATAAGTAGATGTTCCTAATGAAGTGATGCGAAGGACGCTTTCATATCATCCTTCGCTGAATATTATAGGCAACTTACAAACAGGAGTGCAAACTTGCAATCAGATCAACAAGGATCTAAGCTGTTTCTATACTCGTATTGCTCCACTTCAAACCAGACTTTCTGATAGTTGTGTTGTTTCTGTGGTTGAGCCGGGGAACTGGAAAGACGCGTTAAAGGAAGAAAGCTGGGTGGACGTGATGCAAGAAGAGTTGCTTCCATTCCAGAATCTATGAGTCTGGAAGCTTGTTGATCTACTAGAACATCACAAAAAGATAAACACTAGATGAGTCTTCAAGTGCAAGCGGGATGATAGAGGGATTGTAGTGGGCAACAAAGCTCGACTTGTAGTTCAGGGTTTCCATCAACAGGAAGGGATAGATTACACCGAAGTCTATGCCCCGGTCACCTGTCTTGAAGCAATCTGCATAATCTTGGCCTTTGCCTAGTGGAAAGGGTTCAAGGTGTACCAGTTAGACGTCAAATCTGCTTTCCTGTACGGAAAAGTAAAAGAGGAGGTGTATGTCGGCCAACCACCGGGGTTCGTCGATCTAGTGCACAAAGAGACAAAGTCTACCTTCTGAACAAAGCCTTATGTGGTCTACATCAAGCCCGAGTGCTTGGTATGAAACGTTGTCATGACATCTTACAGACAACGGCTTTATCAGAGGAACCGTAGATTCTACCTCTTTACAAAGGAAGTGGATGGGTATTTAATTATCGTACAAATATATGTGGATGATATTATCTTCGGATCGACAAATGACAAGCTAAGTAAAGACTTCGAAGAAGTCATGAAGGGCAAATTTGAAATGAGCGCGATGGGGGAGATGAAGTTCTTTCTAGGACTTCAGGTCGATCAGTTGCCTGGTGGTATCTTCATCCATCAGACGAAGTATATTCATGACATATTAGAGAAATTCGATATAGCAGGAGCTAAATCATCATCAATCCCATTAGCACCTAATCATGGCATTTGTCCAGATCTTACTGGAGTCAAAGTTGACGAAACTTTATACCACTCCATGATCAGATCCTTGATGTCTCTCATTGCTTCTCTACCAGATATCATGTATCCAACATGCCCGTGCACCCTTTATCACTCCAATCCAAGAGATTCACACTTGTTCGCCGTCAAACGTATCATGAGGTATTTGAAGGGATTTCCAAGCATTGGCTTGTGGTACCCTAGACACGACGACTTCAATCTTGCGGGTTACTCGGATTCTGATTTAAAAATCTTTTAAAATTAAATGGTTTACGAAATCTGACATCAGGGGATATACATGAGGTTAAGTTTGAGGATGACAACGACTTGACGTGATACTCATTGGTTTGACGACTTTTATGTATATTCTTTCTTAAAAACTCTAAAAATCCAAAAATATGTTTATGCTTTTAGGGGAGAAATTTTGAGAAAATACAAAAACATTATAAAAGTCAAAGAGTTTTTGTGAAAAAGGGAGATCATATTATATCAATATGATAGTAACAATATGCTAAAGAATTGGAATGATTAAACAAGTAATTAAACAGGTCTTACATAAGATGTGCCAATAGGCTTCACTCGTTCAGTAAATTGTGTTCAAGATATAAACCTAAATGACAAACTGAATAACTTGTGGGTTAATATCTCTCGGATATATGGACTTACTACTCCAAAATTTCGTTTGAGAGAATGCCAGATTCTACGATACTAGGTCTTATTTAATCAATATCTGGGGTTTTATCCGAGTTCTTCTGATTTTGCATCAGCAATAGCCTAGAACTTGTATAATACTTCATGCATTATTCGCCTATAGAGCTGCATAAAAAATTACTATGCCATGACCTCTGTGACATCTGCAGTTCAAAAGATTCCTTTTAGGAACACCACCTAAAGACGAGCCTTCATCTCTTTGTCTGTGCGGTAGTACTAACCTGAGCTCTCAAGGTCTCGCAATTCACCCTTTTACAAATATCACTTGGAGATATTCACTTGTTAAATGAAATTATGGGAATCTCGATACGGGAGTATATTCTGAGATGGGACACACAGTTATTTCATGTTCTTAATGAGTATACCAAGATCAACGGTATTGGTGATTTGTTAAACACTTGATATGATCTTCTTGATACACAAAACTCACAAAAATATGTATCTTTTTTGTTATTTCTTTTCTGAAAAATCCTAAAAACAAAAAAGATTTTCAGTTTCCTTAGCTTTATAGTTTTTGTTTTAGTCTACCGGTGATGTAAACACGGATAGTTGAAGTCATGGCGATATCTTGCTGAAGGGAAATCTGAAGACCATGGGTTGGGAGTTAATCTTAATCGAAATATTTCTTTGATATCAATAAAGTTCATTAATTTGAAACTTTACAAGTTAAAATGACTCTGTTTTGGTCATAAATGGTCAACCAAGGTCATTAACTTGGACTTGTTAGGCAAATCAGATAACCAGGGTCATTAACTTGGACTTGGTTAAGTGAGTTGGTATTAAACAAATAAAATTGCATGAAAAATAAAAAATATCAAAAAAGTTTTCAAGTTTTAGAACTGATTCGTACGAGTATAACTAGCTCATACGAACCATGTTTGGGTTTCATTCGCACGAACCGCTGGTTCGTACGAATGACTCAAACTAGTATAAAATGTTACCTTCTTCGCACGAACTAATGTTAGGCTACTGTGCAAACTGAGAGAACCTTTGTGCGAATACGTTCTAAACTTCACATTTCTTGACATTTATCGAGTACTATTCCATTGGGGAGGTTGATCCGCACACCTCTTTCAATGGGCAAGGTATTTTTGCTCAATCTTAGACGTTATAATGCCGAATTTGGACCAAACGGACTTAAAACATAGATTTAGGGAGATTGGACCGGTAAAACTTAAAATTGACCTTAAAAATGTTAATATCGGCCCTAATAACCTATAAATCGACTATCAATTTGTTAAAATTTTAAGTTTCGTTTAAACTTGGTGTTTTTGGAACGGTTCTTTGTTCGTACGAAGGACCATTCTTACAAACTAGGTTTTACTAAGAATTGGTGATTCGTACGAAGCATGGTTCATACGAAGGATGTTTGGAAAGTTGTGAAAAATGTCACATTCTTAAATCACTCGTACCAAGTAGTGATTCGTACGAATGATAACTTGTTTCAAACTTGTAAAAAAAATTGAAGTCCTGACTTGTATGGATGCTTGGCTCGTACGAATGATGTTGTATGTTGAAAATTTTGAAAATTTTTCTAACAATTTTGAATTCTCTTTGTACAGGTCAAAACGTCATTCTCTCCGTTTCATAACATTTGTTGTCTGATTGACGTGAATATTCCGGAGATAGCTGCATACAAAGATGTATTAGATTTTTTGAGCCGGATTCCAATTACAAAAGCGCTCTCGGATCGACATACTATTTATAGATCTCATGTTGAATACTTCTGGAACGCAGTAGAGTACGATTCTGAAGAAAATGTGATAGTGTCGGAGGTAAAGATTGATGATGAAGATATCCTGATTAAGATAACGGAAGAGTTAATCCGAACAGTTTTAGATTTCAAGGATAATTCAGATAATCCTACTGGGTTTTCGGAGTACATGGTGAAGGGATGTTTTTACAGGATGGGATATGCTGGTATCGTCAATGTCGCGCCATTCAATAAAGGAAATCTTAGTGTGCCTTTCCGTTATATTGCCCATGTTGATGCTCACGCATTAAGCCATCGCAAAGGAGGATTTAATGATCTGGTTGATTATCAAATGTGTATTATTACTACACTGGTCCTAAATTTGCCATATAACTCCTCTAAATTTATATTCACACAGATGGTGTAAAACATTCAGAGGGAAAAGTTTTTGCAATACCCTCGGTTCGTACAGATGTTGTAAGATCCTTTACACCCGAACTTGAAGAAGAAGAATGACGATGTGTTAAAGTTAGAGCACATGGATGTTTCTACACTCAAGAAGATGAACTTACATTTAAAGACGTTTCCGAATGCTAAACCCGTTTTTGGTGCTATAGTCGACAAGGATGGCATTTCTCAAGTGCTGGGTAAATGGAGGAAATATGATAGTGGAGAGGAAAGTGAGGAATTGACTACGCTTGAAAGTTTTATTGCTAAGAGAAGTTTGTGGTTTGTGAAAGATGGTGAGAAGGGTGTTAAGAGAAAAGCAACTGCTACATCTACTGCTACTACAATGCCAAAGAAAAAATCAGCTGCTGAAAGTTCAGGGTTGCACGACGAACTAGATGTTGAAGAAAACATTGAAGATATTGTAGCAGATATCGAGAGAAGCATTTGGGGGAGAGAAAGAAGCTGAAGACGTATCGTCTTCAAGCACTAACTCTGATGAGAGACGCGCAGGTGAACGTAAAAGCGCAAAAAAGATAAGAGGAAAAAAGGTTGGCTGAGCAAAAGAGAAAAGCAAAGAGCGAAAGAGCAAGGCGGCAGGGGAAGATGATACAACGTATGTACCTTCAGGGATAGATACAAATACTCTTGTTCGCACACCGATGAAGAAAAAGGCACGAAGGTTTTAGCGCCAAGCTGCTAGAAGTTCCGAGTCTTCAACCGTTAGATCTAAAGAGACTATACAAGAGTCGACTATTGAAGAAGAGGTTATTATTGAACCAGTGCAGCATATTTCAACATCACCACCTCGTCAGGCAGCACCACAATCGCCACCACAACAATCTACTCCGGCACAACAGTCTGCACCTCGACCGCCTCCATAACCAACACCAAGACAAATTACACTGCAACCGCCACTAAACACTACTCAGCCCCAATCTCAGTTTGATTTTGACTTTGGAGATATTCCTGGGGGAGATTTTTCATTCAACAACCCGCGTGTTGATGAGTTACAAAAATAGGTCTTGGTGAATACTGTGAAGATAGCGGTGTTGCAGGAACAGATTAATGTGTTATTGAAGAGAAACAGGAGATGAATGAGCAGATCAATGTTTTGTTTGAAGATAAACAGCAGCTAGAAGCCATGCTTACAAGTATAGTTTCAGAGAATGAACGTCTATATCTTCGAATGGCTAAGTATGAGGAAGAAAGACTCCATAGTGATCCTAGAATGAGTTTGTTTGAGAAGATTTTGGTGAAAAAGCTGGGAGTGAATATTGCAGCAGAAATAGATGAGATAGAGCGTGAAGACGCTAAAGAATGAGTTGCTGAAAGGGAGCGCCTTGCGAAAGAGTTATCTGATGCGCAAGGAAAAGGAAAAGCGAAGGTTGTAGAGGATTCTATGAATGTTGAAACTGAGCCTGAAGCTGAATCCGCGCCAGTTACTTGTACATATGTCGTTTAGTACAAGTGCCGAACAAGTTTATATTGATTGGGAAGCCTAAGGATGGGGAGATTGATATTTCGAATCTATCTGCAAGACACCGTGAATGGCTTTTGAAGAAACAGTTAGAAAAAGAAATTGAGAAAGCAGCTGAAGAGTTCGAGGAAGATGCTGAAAAGGAAGATTTAGATGTTGATGGTGTTCTGATTCGGATTCTCATAAGGGTAATGATGATGATGATAATGTTGGAGGTACTGGTGTTCATGTAACTACTTCAGATGTGAATAAAGAGATTGATTATTCAGTGTACCTTGATAATTCTGCGAACCAAACTACTGAAGAAGGTGTTAAAGATAGGACAGAAGGTTCTTCAGATGCTCAGCAGGCAGGAATCCTCTTGGTGATTGATACATCTACCGTTCCTGTCATGCCAAAACCAAAGGTTTTCTATCTTGAGCATGACGTAGAGGAAGGCGAATTCATTCACTGTTATTCTAAAGAAGAGATCGCAGAAATGCTAGGTGTAGATGAAGAACAGTTTGAGTTTGATTTTGAAAATAAGCTGAACAAGATTAGCTCGTTCGAGCCAAATGATTATGTTTTTGAACATGTTGAAGCGCTAATGAGTATGATCGAGTTGTCATGGAGGATGATTCTGATGACGATGCTAATATTGCCGATCAGGGTACAGAGGACTCCCCAACTTTTACCGAACTATTTGCAGCAGAAAAGGTAGATGTGCTGAAATGTAAAGTTGAAGAAGCTGCAAAGCAAGGCACTATTCCTCAAGAGTTGAACATAGCTGAGATTGCCGAGATGAGGAAGAAGTGGTTCAAGAATGCACCAGCAGAGCGTAAATTCAAACGTCCTCTAGCGTTCTTTACTCGTGACACTGATATTTCTCTAGGGGACATCATAAGCTGGGGTTGGATTGAATAGCTTAATATATATGCGATCAAAGGGAGTTTGGTATTCAGTATTTTGGATATCTGAGCGACATCAAGTCCTTGCCTTACTGGGATATTAAGGAGTTGGTGCAAACAAAGACGATCAATCTCAAGATGAAATTTCACGACCAGAGGGTTTGGAAGTTGATCAAGCTTGAGGCTTTAAATGGATTTACACACTAGAAACCTCACTTTCCTAGACGCGCTACAAAGATCGATCTAGTGACAAAAGAAAAGGATGTGATGCTCATCGTAAAAAGGCCGAAAGTAATGAAGAATATGCCTATGTTATGGACGGAGCAGGATTTCTACAAGAGCTTCAAGTGGTGGCATTATGATTCGAACACAGGAGAGGTTGTTATTGGCTTGCACCCGGATGAAGACTTGTGGAAGATCACAAAGTAACTAACCGAAGCCGTTATAGCTCACAAACAGATAAGAGGAAAAAAGGCGTGTCATTCGAGTACTAGACCCAATGTGGCTAGTCAATTGCTCGAAGAAGGATATTGATTGCTTGTTTTATAGCAAATCAGTTATGAAGAAAAAGATAAAGAGTAAGCTCTCCAATTCCAGAAGATTGTCAATGTCTGCTTTGCAAATGATATTCATTCTGGATTGTCATGGAATATATCCTGGAGGAAGCTGGAGGAGACTGAGCAGAAGAAGAAAGAAAAGAAGGAAGCTAGAATAGCTGAGCGTGCTCGCATAACATCGCTAAGGAGTTTTCGGTTTGGCAATACAGTGAACCGACCTCCTCCAACAGATCAAACGCCAATTGCATTTGAGGAGCGTCGCAAGCCATCGAAGAGATTTTTGGTCGTTAAGCGTCAAATCCTGTGAAGATTTTTTTGAAGACTATCCAGACTGCGGCAACATCCAAGGGTGAGTTTGTTGGTGCATTATGTCTATTGCCTGCGTCTAGGATGTGTGGTTATTGTATTTAGGGCTTAAACTTCATTTGTATATATGTTATTAATTGTTTTATATGAGTTGTAATATACTCGTATGAGGCAGTCACTCGCACGAGTCAAGCTTCTGTTTCACACACTCTAGTGCGAGTCAAGTCGACCTATAAATAGAGGAGTGTTGTGTCAGAGCCAAGTAGTATTAGTTCAGTTAGTACGAATAAGCCCTACTGATTTGTTTACTCGCGTCTGTACTTGCACGTTAATTAATACAATTCAGAGAAGTTAAACAGTAAGATCTTTCTTGTCCGTTTGTCATCCTCTCTAGCAATGAATTCCGCCTCCGCTAGCTGACTTAGGTCAGACCAGTTGCTCATCAGAGGAGCAGATCCCCCGTTCACAAATAGGAAGCCTTAATTATAGGTTGCAGTTAGCTAAACAAATGAGGATCATGTATCTTCATGTTTATATAGATTCATTGCTAATTACTAACCATTTTAATGGCTCATATACTTTAAAAGGTGAGAACTAATCAAATATTTAGAATTGTTAAAAAAACTGGCAAATACTTTTGATTCTTTTAGCATAAAACAGGTACCCGGAGAAGATAATGCAGGGGCAGGTGCCTTCGCAAACTTACGATCAGCCCTGAAAAATCTAGAAGACATAAAAATACCATTTGTTCACATTCTCTTTCATACTATAGAGGAGAATGATGTGAAGGATACTGAAACAACATCTAGTGATTCACATTCTGATATAAGATCCTGGATCCTTCCAATTGTGAAGTTGGCACCTAAGTGGGAAGGCCCTTATCTAATAGAAGCAGAGGCTGGAAAGGGGGCATATCGTCTGCTAACCATGGAAGGTGATCTCTTACCAAGGGCTTGGAATGCTATCCATCTCAAGAAATATTTTATGTAATAAGGATCAAGGATCCTTAGTGGATTCAGGATCCTCACATTGATAACATGTTACCTAAAATTTTTCCCTGCGTTATATTTTATTTATTATAAAGAAAGGATGTTGAGACACTTAACATCCATTTTCACCAAATTTTAAGTTTTTTCAGAAGCTTTTGGCATCGTTTGCATCAATAGAGGTATAAGGGGTTGGCCACCTCTCTCCCACGTTTAAGGTATCTAATACCTTCTAAGGTTTAAAGGTTTTCACATTTCACGCGAATTGGGTTTTGACACCCCACCATTAGCGCGTTATTATCCAAGTGTTGTTCGAGGCAATAGGAAGAGTACATGCTTAGTGGCTGAAAATTTCATTATTGTTGGCCATATGTGGGATCTCAAGTATCATGGTAGACGTACCATACACCCGTTATCCTAAAGTTTCTAATGTTTCACATTAGCCAAGGTTTCTAACGTTTTCACATTAGCTAAGGTTTTGGCATTGTCATGTCACTCAAGTGGGCTTGTCCGCCAGTTTGGGCCAGACCCCAATATCCTTTGGGCTTGTACCCAGTTTGGGCTTGTCCCCAGTTCTTACGGGCTTCCTAGTTTGTTTGGGATTATCCCTAATTTATTTGACTCAATCCTAAGTTGATGTCAACAGGTACACAAGAAACATTCCCTAAAAGGATCAATGATCCTAAGAGAAGTTTAAAGATCTCAATTATTTGTGCTTTCACACCCAACACTTTTTAGTATGGTAACATTTTGTGTTATTTAATCCTAACTTGGATTCTTTAGTATGTTCTCTATTTAACTTACTTTATTTGTTGCAAGGTTCAATCTTTAACTTTTATTATTTAAGGATCTAGGATTGTATGATCTTCTTATCCAATAAGCACAGCACCTAATCTGATTAACTAGTTATAACATGTGCGGAATCCATTTTATAACAACCGACAATATCAAGATTATTGTTTAAAGTTTATTGTTTCATTAATGTGGTAAACATGTACAATCCTGAAACAAACTGTGTAGGGCTTCACCGTAAACTCTACAAAACTATTACAGACTCAAGACATCAACTCACCTATATATAGACTTCCCCATATCGTATGAGTTGATTCTCCACTTCATGCGAAGGGCACAATACATACATCAACAACAAACTCCCCCTTGGATATTGCCGTAGTCTTGGTCAATCTTCAAAATCTTCATAACGTTAAACTTTAACGACCGAAGAAATGCTTTCTAGGCTTCCAACGCTCTTCACTTGGATTAGGCGTTTGATCAGTCAAAGACGCCCATTTCAAAAATTGAAACCTTCTGAGAGCAGCTTTCTATGTAACAACATCAATTCTTTCTTCTTTACGTATATGCTTCATAAACTCTTTACATTCCAGCTCTCTCCATTTTACTTCCACATTTTCCCTGAATTAATACCATGTGCATAGCAAACATTAATAACTCACTTGAGTCTTTTCTCGTGTCTCGGTAGCATATCTTGTTAAAGAATAGACACTCCACATATTTCTCTGAATAATTTACTAGCCACATTGGGTCTAGTATACGTATCGTCCTCCATAATCGTTCATTCTTTAAAACAATCACTGGTTCGCCCGTTTCAACATTGCATTGCCACCACTTGAAGAATTCATGAAAACTTGTTTTATTTTTATTAGAGGCATGTTCTTTATAGTGAGTGGACGTTTAACAATCAAAGTTACATCCTTCTATTTCGTCACTGAATCAATCTTGATTCTTTTTTTCGAAATATGTGGTATCTAGTGATTGAAACCATAATCAGCTTCATACTTTATCAGTTGCCATAATCGTTGATCATGAAAATTCATCTCATAATTTGTAACACTTCGCATTTGTATCTTTCCGTTTTTAGCAAGTCTGCCTCGTGTTTCTATTTTTGGAAAGTCCAAGCATTGTAATCGTATTTCTATTTTAAATTCATTGTATTCTAATGCTTTGATTGTAATCAAGATTAATCAATTATGCTAAATTCGCAAACTTCATTCGCGTTTAAACTTATGATCATACCATACTTCATTTCTTCATAAATCAATTCAAAACAACGTGTAAATGTGTGATGAATGTTTATAAATCCTAAACTAAACTTAAGCAAGACAATTAGTGATGTTATTCAAAGAATTCAAGCTTCCATTATCCTAAAATCTTGTCACATTATGTTTAAGAAAATACTAGTTACTTAGTTGTATTTTTAGGGTTTTTAAAACAATAATATGCATCTCATTAGGCCATTTCAAGACCCATAATTATCACACACATAAAATGCAAGCTTTAAGCCCTAGATACATGCACTTATTATTTGAAAGAACAAAATAAATAAATAAATAAAAAGGGAACAACCCTTGCGGCCGCAACCATAGGGGTCTTCCCTCTTCTTTTTTTTTGAATTCAAACTTCATCAAACCACATTAAATGCAACTCTAATCCTAACCCTAATCCTTCCCCTATATAAACACAAGTTCCTCCACCCCTTTCCCACTTTTACAAGCCTCCATATTCCTCAAACAAGTACCTAACTTCAGAAATTCTCTGCTGAAACTCAGCAGCTTGCAAGTGAGTTTCGACTCACTTTTCTTCTTCTTTTTACCTTGTTTTTCTTTCTAACACTTTTGGATAACCTCTAGGAAGGTTCTCACAAGTTTGCTTGGGCAAACTAAGGTGAAACCACACCTTTTTGAGGTCCAAAAGTTTACAAACTTTCTGCCCAAATATTTATCTTTCAAACTTCAAGTTTTTCGATGTTTTCACTTTGTTTTCTTCCTCAACATTGTTTGATAAGCCCTATGGATGTTACCATAGGTTTTCCATGGAAAACAAAGGTGAAATCACACCATTTTTAGGGCCAAACTTTCTGTTTTGGATGATAACTTACAAAACTTTTTCGAACTTATTTTTAGCATAACAAATCTATGCTATATATGCCACTAACCAAACTTATGGTTAGTGTGTTAAGCTAGACTTGTTCACATACAATCACAGAGGCATATCTTGTCTCTAAACTTGTGGTTTTTACTAGGGTTTCAAACCCACAAGTGTTGAGCCATCCAAGCTTTCAAGCTTGTGATGGTGTAGGTGTGATTACATGAAGGCCTTGGCCATTCAACTATTCAATCCACCCCTCACTTGATGATTTCCATAATTCTTGACCATCCGGGTTATCCTTGTGTCAATCTTGTGTAATGGTGAATCTTATGAAAGAGTTTTAGGATGGTTATCCTCCTACCTCCATGCATGACTTATATGACTTACATGATATCTATGAACTACATGAATTATATGATTAATTAGTAATAACGTAACTATATATAAATACATAATATAACCGAACCTTTGACCATGACCAAATGGTTAGTTGTCTTAAAAAGTAGGTTATTTTATCTTAGACTTAACAATCGTTACGATTCTATTGGGCATTACCCATAAAAACACAAACACCCTTCGGGCTTATTAGTAAATGAGAGTTAATGTCTAGATAAATACTTTCATTTATATATACTTTCTTTGCGCATTTTAAATTCCTAAACTCATTAAACTCCCCCGTCAACCTAATACTCATACATCTATGTTGTCGTGTGTAGGATAAACTTGGTGTTCCATCCCCTAAATCAACCTAACTCTCTCATGGATATTACTTTGCAAAACCGTGTGTACACTCGACCCCTTTTTATATTTTCCACTATTTGGGTGCAACATGATTAATTTACAAAAATTACACTAAATCACACTTTATTCTATACACAAAACAATCCATCAACATGCTTTAGTCTTATGCTACTTGAATTGTTACTTGGTATATTCTTATATGATCTAAATGTCATTAACTTTGATCGAGCCTCCCTTAACATGTATAGCGCTATAGGAGTAACGCACCGCCCGTATTCTTGTGGTCAATGTTAAGTTGAAATCTATTTTGCGGTACACTAGAGGATTGACTTGTGGATTCACATGCCTTGTTTACACTTATCTTGTATGCTAGCTATTCATGTGGATTTGTTTAATTGGATTTTATACTTATGCTATGATATTAAACTTGTGTACTCGCCAATACTTTGTTATTGAACTATACTTTTTAACATGTTGGTTGATGAAGTTGTTATGATGGAACTTAGTAGGAATGGCATAGAAACACACGTAGAATACTAAGTTAATCATTATGTTATTGTTGAACTTATTTCGTTGATGTTACTTTTATTTGGATTTGGTTGTAATATGACAATTGATGTTTTGAATGAAATGAGATGTTTAATTAAATATTGTCGCAAATAGTGTTATGATGTCTCAAGCAATCTAGTCGTCTCACTCCGATGTTTCCGCCATCGGTTGGGGTGTGATATAAGTGATCATCTTCGTTTGAACCAACTCTTCCACATCCCACCAGGTATTGAACTCCAAACTCCCTCTTAATAGCATAAACATTAAACTTTTTTATCTAGCCCCAGCGAAGAATATCACCCGACGATTTATCCTGATCTCGTGTAAAGAAAGCCAATGGTCTTCGAGATGTACGTTCTTTGGTAGCTCTTTGAACCATGATTACTTTGCCTCAACTATTTCTTCTTTTGTTAACGTTTAGGAAAATTTCCTTCTTTCACGATCTCATCGACCCTATGTCTCAATAAATCATTGGAAGCTTCAGGAAACAACTCCTGAAAGGTAGGGAAGTCATCTGTGTTCTCTCAAGAATATTTAACTGTTCCATCATCAGAATAATCATCCACAACAACCTCGTTATAGTATCAGCCTCAACAACATACTTGTATACATAATCTTTAGGATCAAATGCACTGATGTTATTCAACACTTCCTCAAAATCGGAATCAAATGAACTCTCGTCAACACCCAACATTCCTATAATTTCCTCCTTGGTGTACTTGTGAACAAATCAGCTTCTTTGACTCCATGCTCCAAGTAGAAAACTCTTGGCTTTGGCAAATTAGTAGCAGCCGATAAAGGTGCAGTTGTGAGAATTCCTTATTGGTCTGCATCGCTTACCGGAGCCTTCTACTCCCCTGTCTCTAAGAACCATCTTCTTCATTCACATTATCAATCAAGTATGTATCATAATCAAACGACTCATTTAACTTAGCATCTACAACTTTCACCCCTATACCACCCTAGGTGTTGTCATCATCATCACCTTTGTCGTCTTTATCTTTCTTATCATTTCCACCAACATCTTCTTCATTATCCTCATCATAACCATCAACTTCTTCATCTATCTCAGCAAGTAATTTTTCCTTTGCTGAAACTCAAGAAACATCAACACGTTCTCCAACCAGCACATAGTTAACTAATGGTTCAGCTTCAATTTCTGGTTCAGTTGGAATACTCACAGGAATCTCATCAATCTTTGCTTTCCCTTTTCTTGCTGCTGCAGCATCTTCTTCAGCTTTGCCCGCTCTTTTAGCTGGTCTTTATTATGCTTCCTCAATCTCTATCAAATCAGATTCAGCTTCAAAATCTATTCCCAACTTTCTGTTTAATATCTATTGAAACATATCAAACTTTCTATCATTTCGACGTCTTTCTCCTTCATATTCTTCAACTAATCTTCTTAATTTTTCATTCTTAGAAAGAAAACTTGCTAACACAGCTTCTAAGTTCTTTCTGTCATCTTCAAGAAACTTGATTCAGCTTTCTAACTCTACAATATTTGTGTCGTTGAAGAAATCAACATCTAATCCTCCTTCAAACTGATTATAAGGAATTTCACCAAAATCATCCGTTGGAAAGGATTGACGTCTTTGAGCAGATTTTGGAGTTCTTTGTTATACCGGAGGTGTTGGTTGTTTTGGTGTTGAAGATGGTTGTGGTGGTGTAACCTGTTGTGGTGATGGTGGAATAATATGTTGTGGTGATGTAGGTGGTTGTTGTGGTGCTGACGGTGGAATAACAGATTCAACATTTCCAGTTGTAGCTTCAATCTCAGGTGTCTTTCTGGCTTTCAAAAGCTTTCGACGAGCTTTCTTTGTAGTAGGAGACCTTGATATCTTTTTTTGTATATCTGAAGTCTTGCTTTTGAGATGTCTAGTTTTCTTTGTCGGCCTTTCAGATGTCTCATCTGGATCAGCAGGAACATAGGTATCATCGTCATCTCCAACCTCCTTTGTTTTTTGTTGTTGTTTTCTCGGTTCAGCTCTTTCTTTCTCTACAGCTTTCTCAAAATCAACACTATCATCCGAACTATCTTCATTATCACCTTCCACTGCTTCTTTCTCAGCATCAACAACAATATTTGCAACATTCACATCATCATGATCTTGATCTGATGTAGTAGAGAAAACATGGTCATGTACGTTCACGTTCTCACCAACGGGTTCATTCACATGTAAATTCACTTATATCTCTTCTTCAGATTATTCATCTACAAGCATTGTTCGTATAGTTGCACACTTTCTTGCTTGAGTAGGCTTGTTTTTGGGAGTTAAACATTTCTTATTCTTCTCTTCTTTTTCAAACCGACTACTCCTTCTTAGAACAAAACCATCTAACCATTCCTCGTCATCATTCTTTGAGCTGCTTGTATCTTTCCTCCACTTGTTCTTTGGCGGTGCAACATACTTTTATTCATGAATAGCTCCAAATAATTTCTTTTCAATAGGCTCAGATTCTTGCTTTAGATATAGATTCAATCTAATCAAAGTCTCTTTATCCATATGATTAAGTATCAGCTCATCATCATCTTTCTTCTCTAAGTTTAGAAACAAATCATCCAACATCATCTGTAAAATTTTGGATATTGAAGAAACTTTTCTCTTGTAATGTTTGACACCATCTGATCAAAAATAACTTTGGTGAAGTTGTATGGCAGATTTAGAGTCAATGCTGTGATCATGCACATTTGGTAATCAAGTATATCATCAAAACCTTCCTTTTCTGTGACTGAACGCATATATGACTGAATGTACAAAGAATTTATATGGCCTTCCAAGATTAACTTTTTTTTTAAGTTCGGACCATTCAATTGTCTTTTATAACCCATTTTGTCAAAACATCTTTCACCATTCTTTCTACGTAGCCCGTGGGATCACCATCTTTATCCTTTTAAATCCAAAACCTTTCGAATCAATTCTTTGGTGATTTTGACCTCGAAGTATTTGTATCTGATTTTAACCACTGAATGTATCTCTCTTGGTTCAGAAACAAATCTTGCAGCATCCTGGAAACGCTTCATATGTGATCGGTAGACTTTATGTTGATGAGTTAATGCTTTCATTACCGACAAGCGTCCAATAAACTCTAAGATATCTTTGAACGGTGCCATTTCTGGCATAGTATCGTCAAGTACATAGTGTGTGTTATGTATAGGCTCAAACAACGTTTTCTTTTCCTGCAAAACATAACAATAACACTTAGAATTTCAACACTTAGGCGAATTTTTACAAAAATACCAATATTTTCATGCTAAGTGGCATTGGTGCGAAATGGTCAATTCCACTTCGTACAAAGTGATATAATAAAAAACAAACTTTTGATCAAAGACACTTCGTGCATAGTGGATATTAAACATTTCAACAAGTTCACTTCATGCAAAGTGGGCATTCCACATCGTACGAAGTGTCCTCGCTTCCTTCCAACATGCTGTCATGAATCCGATTTTACAACTTGATGATTTTGTGAAATTGAAGGTTCCAATAGATCCTAAACATGCCGATTTACATGTTGATGCAGAATGTCTATAGCCTACACCTTAGGGTCATGTCGTGTATGTAATAGGGCTTCGATGTTAGATTACATGTTTTAGATGTATGTATTGTACACTTTGCATGATGTGTTATCACTTCGTACGAAGTTAGTCACTTCGTACGAAGTTAGTCACTTCGAACGAAGTGAGTCACCTCGTATGAAATGAAAACCAACTGGCACAAAGTGTATGTCATGTCTATAAATAGGCAAGTTGTGGTATTCAGTCTTTAGTTGTTTGTTCGACTGTGAAGGTGAAGCCCTGTCCAGTTTGTCTCAGATTTGTAACACGCTGATCAATATTAATGAAACTAAGCATTTAAACAGTAACGATCATATTGTCACTAGTTAATCGTGAATTCCGCACATATTGATTAGATTTCAAGTTAGGTACTATGCTTATTCGCATTAGACAATCCTACAAGTGGTATCAGAGCCATGAAGGCCTGATTTGAAGACGATTGATCAAGATTTAGCCTAAGAAGACTTCTTATTCTACTCTTTCTTCTTAATTTTTTCACTTTTGAAACGAATTCATGGACAAATGGACTGATTTTTCAGTATAATACGTAAAAACTAGTTTAGATAAACCCTTGAAAGAACCAGAGCTAAAAACAACTGAAATCATGTTGAAATTTGCAAAAAAAAAACGTGAAATTTTAAGCACACCTCGCACGAGCTGGATCTACACTTTGGACGAAGTGACCATCCACTTCGCACGAAGTGATAGTTTGTTAATATTGTTTTACCACATTGCACAAAGTGATATCCAAATCATACGAAGTGATTGAAAATATGTATTTGTGAAACAATTTCAGAACAACTCATCCGAAGTGTCACTCCGCATAAACCCACTTCGCACAAAACTAATCTTTTTTCAATTTTTTCGTAGAAATGGAGAATGAATTCTTCAATGCGTTTGCTTCATCTGTCGTTTCGACCGCAGCAGCCCAAACCTTACACTTGGATAACGAAATGGGCACGATGACTAAGCCACCAAAATTGATGTATCTTGAAGATTATAAAGGATGGCATGAAAGAATTATGAATAGGTATAAGCAAACTATCTCGACTGTTGGTACGCGATAGAGGAAGGGTATAAGATTCCTGTGGGAGAAAATGGTTTGGAGAAAGGAATATTGTAGTATAATGAACAAGAAAAGGCTTTATTCTCTCATGAAAAGAAGATGATGAATATCTTACAACAGGAAATTAAGGAATATATTTTCACGCTATTACAACATGAAGATTACGCTCAATCCATATAGAATGCACTCAAGGTTAAATTTCAAGGAAGTGAACAGATGATCAAGAGCAAGCAAGCATTGTTGAAGAAAAAATTCGATATCTTTCATTCATTGAAGGGCGATTGGATGAAACAGATGATTGAGAGATGTTGTCACCTTGTAGTCTTAATGAAATGGTTGGGGGTCAACAAAGATAACGAAGAAGTGGTAGACTAGTTAGTTGATGCACCACCAGAGGGCGAATGGTCAACGTATCTCATGATTTTAAAGAACAGTCCTGACTACAACAGCACGTTAAGTCTCACAAAATTTATTGAGAAGCTTGAAGGTCATGAATTGGATCTACAAAAGATGGCAAAATCTAGAAGTGAACATGCACAACAAGACGTTAATCTGTACTTTAAAGGAAGTGCCACTGCTAATAACTAATGCCCAAAGATTCAGACGACTTTCAATGCTAACAACTCGTCAAGCAATTCAAGTAGTAGTACTAGGTTTACTTCATTTCTGAGCTATGATTCGAATACTTCTAGTGCTCCACAATCGTCCCAAAGCTCTAACAACTACAACAGTAGCCAGAACAGCCAACCAAATCATAATTAGAGGATTCTTCGGTGCAACATAGTTGTGAATTTGGCAAATGCACAAGACTTCACCGAAAATACAGCTAAGCAAAATATGGCTCTACTTGCATCCGTGCTTGAATCTTATGAGAGCCTAGTAGCCGGTAAGATCGGAAATCCTAACATGACTAAAGAGGATTAAGATCAAATCGACTCAAAAGAACTAGAATTAATAGACATCAAATGGTGTATGGCCAGTATAGTTAGAAGAGTTCAGCGCTTCATGGAAATTACAGGGCGTAACAGTTTGGGAGGACCAGATGGTAACTGGGATTAGATAAAGCAAAGGTGACATGTTTTAAATGTCGAGAAAGGGTCAATTTAAGCGAGACGGCCCGAACCGAGAAGTCCAAGGAATCATAATTCGTTTGCTGATGATTACTACAAGAAAGCGATCTATCATAAGACTTCTCCTCCTCAAAGCTCATCAAAGCTTATCGCCATTGAGGATGGTTCGGCAAAAGCTAACAAAGCTCTCGTGGTGACTCAGGAAGACGAGGGATTTAACTGGAATAACTATATTCCTAAGAATGAGAGTTTGGCATTGCTTGCTGAGATAATAGAAGAACCATTGTTTGATGAGATTGTCGAGGAAAGTTCGAATGAAGAATATGAGGTTGTGTTTGACGAAGCGCCTGATAATAGTGCTAAAGAATGTGCTGAAGCGATCTATTATGAACATTGTGCTGGGGAAGACATATTTCATCATGCTTTTAAATCTGTGACTCCTCCTGATGTTTATAATTCTTTTGTAGGTTTCTTTGGAGGTTCAATCCAATACCAATGCACGCCAAAGACGGAAGAATCCAAGAAGCCAGTAGAAGAAATTATTGATGTCACAAAGGAGATGAAGGGTGAAAATTCAAAGGAAATCGCTAATAAAGCCATGATGGCTCAATTACAAGAGGTAGTTTCTAAGAAGAGTCAATAAGTGAAAAAGTCGGTAAAATAGTTGATTAAAGAAGAGGTTAAGGTTGTAATAAAAGAGGTTAAGAAACCATGCACGAAGTGTTTGGAGCCGTGCAAGAAATGCTCAGAAAAGGATTTAAAATTTAAAAAAATTAAAAACAGACTGATAACTTGGCAAGTGACTTAAGAGATACTAAAGTTGCTTATGATAAACTTAGTAAATCAATCAAACAATTTCAAGAAGTTAGTAATTACGACATGGCAATAAAATCAATGCTAAAAGCTACAGTAATGGATAAACAAATGGCAATTAACATTCATATAGACCCCATTGCTAAGCTTGAAACTGAACTTGAAGCCATAAAGATTGAGTCTGAACAAGTCAAC
Source organism: Scalesia atractyloides (assembly GCA_947069175.1). Lineage (NCBI taxonomy): Eukaryota > Viridiplantae > Streptophyta > Magnoliopsida > Asterales > Asteraceae > Scalesia > Scalesia atractyloides. The sequence continues at coordinate 59,021,110 of CAMTDV010000003.1, read as the reverse complement.
AAATTGTTGATTAGTTACTCAACGTCCTCATATGTGATTGATCATATTCTTCCACAACAAAATGAGAAAACCAAATAGGAAGAAAATGAATCTGAAAAACAAAACAAAGGTCTGGGTTATAATAAGTGTCCACCCCCAATGTGGAACAATTATGCTAAAATATCCAGATGGGGTGGAAAAGACGCTCACTTTAAAGCTAAAAACTGAACAAAAGAAGATGAGCTGCTAGAAAACATTGATGTGACTTAGGAATGTCAATCAGATGTTGTGAAAAATGTAGTCGAAAATGTTTTAGGAAATGAATCTGATAGCACAGATTTTGAAATTGCTGAGTCAAAATTTGAAAAATCTGAATCAAGTCTTCATTCTGAAAATGAAGAAAGTTTTCATAAGAATTACATTTCAACATTAGAAAATAGTCTGAATGATGATCCTAATGTGGTAGTCTACAAATCAATGGATTGGACAAACTGTATTCTGGTGCGGAATTTCCAATTCAGAATGTGAATTTTGATAGAGTGGACAAATTGTTCAAATTGGTTGAAATTAGTCTTTCAGATCTTGAAAAGCAAAATTCAGCTTACTATTCAAAACCAAAGTAAGTTTATAATAATTACCATCAAAAGGGAAGGGATTATCCTGAGAACAAAAGAAATGGTTTGGGTTTTGGCAAGAAAGTCTGACTAAAGAAAAATAACAACAGGTTTCAAAAACTAGATTATAAAAAGAAAATTGAATTTGTTTTCGGAATAAACAATGTTAATGAGAAAGAAAGTCTGACTAAAGAACAATCAAATGATGAATTTTATGTATAAAAGAAACACCGTGAACATGATTTGGGTTCATTTGATAAAAATGATAACAGGACATGTTACAAATGCCACAAAATTGGGCAGATTGCATGACGATGTCCTAAAAACAACCCGAAACCTGCTTATAGTGTGAAGACGTCTACAGAAGATGTGAAACAAAAAACCCCCCAATTTTGTACCTACACAGATCTTAACAAGAAATAACGAATCCAATAAAGATGTGAAACCAACAATTTTAAATTCTTTAAACTTTGAATTGGTGAATCGTCAACTAAGAATGAACAAAAAGGATTCAAAATTCTACTCCAAAAAGGCATTTTTGAAAACAACAATTTGGGTGGTTAAATCCAAACCATCTTCTACAAAAGTGAAAACAACACCTATTCCAACAAAATCGGAAGTTAAATTTGAGTCAAAGTTTGGATGGGATGTTGAAGTTAAAGATAAAATTGTTAGTGGACCAAAGTTTGATATCCCAAACCCACCCAAGACAGAGAAGGCTTAGGTTTCACTGTTCAAATAAGTGCTTAATTACATGTGAAGGGGCTCCCGAGGTCAATCATTTCTAAGTGGATAATGGACAGTGGAGCTTCTCGACACATGACAGGGATGCTAGCCTTTCTTTACAATGTTAACTCAATATTTGGAAGCTATGTAGGGTTTTCGGGTACTCAAGGAGGACGAATAATCAGAGAGGGAATACTCACGAATGGTGTGGTTTCTTTTGACAAAGTCAACTACATTGCCAAATTAGAGAATAACTTGCTAAGTATCTCCCAGATCTGCGATAAGAAGTTTACAACTCATTTTACGGATAAAGAGTTCCTCATTCTTAAGCCAGGATTCAGAATTCCCGAGGAGTGGATCCTCATGCGCACTCATGTGAAAATGATCTCTATGTTCTTGACATGAGCATCGCATCCACTACTACGAAATCGACACAATGTTTTGTATCTAAAGCTAGAGAAAGGAATCGATCTTATGGCATCGAAAACTGGGACATATCCATTTACGAAAGATGAATCATCTCGTGCACAACAATATAGTGGTGGGTGTGAATCTTAAGAGTTTCCACTTGAGTAATGATTGTATCAGCTGTAAAAAGGGCAAGCAGCACAAGAAATCTCACCCAAGAAAACTCCTGAACTTTATCAAGCTGCCACTAGAGAGGTTACATATGGATCTGTTTGGGCCAACAAACGTCAAAAGTATATATGGTGATCTATATTGCCTTGTTGGGATTGACGACTACTCAATATTTTCATGGGTTCTATTTCTAGAAAGTAAAGACGAGACGTTTGAAAATCTGATGACTCTTTTCAGAAAGTTGGAAAATTTGTACCATTTACCGATAAGAAGGATTCCTAACGACAATGGTACTAAATTCAAAAACAAAAGAATGGAAGAGTTTTGCACCGACAAGGAATGCTTCATGAATTCAGTGCACCCTATACTCCGCAACAGAATGGAGTCGCTGAACAAAAGAACCGAACTCTTATTAAAATAGCACGCACAATGGTCGAAGATTCAAAACTACCAGTCAGTTTTTGGAGCGAAGCTGTTGCCTCTGCTTGTTACACGCTTAATCGAGTATTAATAGTCAAGGCTCATAAGAAGACATGCTTTGAGTTGCTTAATCAGCGAAAACCAAATTTTGAGTTTTTAGAACCGTTTGTATCTCCATGCACAGTCATGACCCAGATGGTAAATTCGGAGCTACGTCTCTAGAGGGGTTTTTCGTGGGGTATGCTATTCTTTGTATAATATTTTTCCCTAGCATAAACCGGGTTATTTTAGCTCAACATGTTGACTACTAGACTACACAGAAGCCTGGTGATCTTTTGTCGGTTAACTATTAGAGTTTGTGGAATTATTTTAAACTGCCAGGAGAACCTACTGAAGAGGAGCTTATATTGTTATATCAGCAACAACAATCGTCTGCTCAAGAACAAATTTCAAGACCAATAGTGATTTTGTTGGTGCATAACGTCTATTGCCTACGTCTAGGATATGTTGTTTATGTATATAGGGCATAGAACGTCAAATAGTCTTTGTTAATATATGATTTATATGTTTTGTTCATGGCTCGCACGAGTCACACACACACACTCCTCCTGTGCGAGTCATGTTGACCTATAAATAGAGGAGCCTGAGTGTTGTGTCAGATAGCTGTAGGTGTGTGACTAAGGCGAAGCCCTATCAAACTGTTTACGCGTTTGGTAACTGTTCACATTTATCAATACAATTCAAGGCGTTTAAGCAGTATATCTTTCTTGTTTTGTTTGTCCAACTCGCTAACAATGATTCCGCCTCTGTTAGATGAGTCAGATCAGTCCGGTGCTCATTGGAGGAGAGCCGATCCAAGTGGTATTAGTGCCTTGAGGCCTGCTTTGAGGAAAAACATCAAGTTTTAGTAGACAACCAATAGTTTCAGATCTAGATTCAACCATTGGAGTTTTCTATATCTACACTTTCTCACGCAGATCTCAGATTTGGACGAATTCATGGACAAATTGGACTAGGATTTTAGTATATCACGTTCAAATCAACTTTAATCAATCCTTGAAAATTTCAGATCTAAAATTAACCTAATTCATGTCGAAAATTGTAAAAATCATCCATTTGGTGACCTGAGCTGACTCGTACGAGTAGAGAGACAACTCGTACGAATGGCCATCCGTCGAATCAGACACTCGTACGAACGAGTAAACAAGTTTTTCTTAAATTTTACAAGTCATAGAATTGTCATTTGCACGAGTAAGTAGTTCGCACGAACCAGTCATTTGCACGAGTAACATTTCATTCGCACGAACATCTCATTCGTACGAATCTTTGACTCCACGAGCATATAACTCACACGACTATATCAGTCGCACGAGTAGCTCTGTCATCCGCATGAAGAACTTGTTAAGAAACTTTTATCATTCTAATCAGTGTTTTTTGAAAGTGTGTTTCTTAAATTTTTGCAGAACAAATGGAAGAAGAATTTTACAATGCTTTTGCTGTTTCAGCAGTTACAACCACCGCATCTCAGAATATGAATCTTGAAAATGAGATTGGCACAATGACAAAGCCTCCAAAGCTAATGAATCTTGAAGACTTTGATAGCTGGAGTGAAAGATTTATGAACTGGGTTCAAGCAAATTATTTCACATGCTGGTTTACCATTGTAGAGGAATATCAAGCACCGATTGGAGAGAATGGTCTTGAGAAAACTTTAGCTCAACTCTCGTAATTCGAAAGGGATAAGTTCATTAATGACAAGAAGATGATGAACATCTTGCAGCAAGCCATCAGAGAAGAAATTTTGGTGCTCCTACAGCATGATGATGACGCTTAATCGTTATGTAATGCTTTACGGTTAAAATTCCAAGGTAGCACGCAACTTCGAAAGGGGAAGAGAGCGTTACTAAGTAAAGAATTTGATATCTTTACTTTAATCAAGGGAGAGATGGTAAAAAAATTGATTGAACGATACTGTCACTTGGTGGTCCAAATGAAGCGCATGAGAATTGTGAAAACCAATGAAGAATTGGTGGATAAGCTAGCAGACTCTCTACCTCAAGGGGAATGGTCAACATACTTGACTATTCTAAAAAATGGCAAAGAGTATGGTAATTTCTCATTACCAAGGTTTATTGAGAGCTTAGAAGGTCACGAACTCGAGATGAAAAAAATAGCAAAGAGCAAAGGCACCCAAATGCAACAAGATGTAAATTTGTAGTACAAGGTTAGTCCGGTCACGCAAATACAGTCTCCAAAAATTCAAACTGCCTTCAGCGCTTTCAACACACCAAGTCCACAGTCAAGTCAAGCTAGTGGATTTCAATCCTTTGCGTCTGTCAACCCAAATACGCCTTCAGGCCCATAATCATCCCATAGTTCAAGCAATTCACAGAATCACCAGAACAATCAATCTAATCCAAATTAACGGGTTCTACAATGCAATATTGCTTTTGATTTCCAAAATGCTCAAAACTCGACGAGAACACCGCGAAGCAACACATGTCATTGCTTGCCTCGGTACTTGAGTCGTATGATAGTTTAGTAGCAGGAAAAATTGGACATTCAAAAATGATGAGAGAGGATTACGATCAGATTGATCCGGTCGAGATGGAATTGATTGACATCAAATGGTGTATGACTTCTATTGTCTGAAAAGCGCAACGTTTCATGGAGATTACCGGCAAAGACAGTTTGGGAGGACTTGATGGGAAAATTGGCTTTGATAAGTCCAAAGTTACATGTTTTAAATGTCGAGAGAAGGGACATTTCAGACGAGAATGTCTAAACAGAGAAGTTCATGGCAATCAAAACCCTTTTGCTGACAATTATTACAAGAAAGCCATCTATCATCGTCCTCAACCCAAAACAAGAATAGTGCAGATCGAAGATGGACTGTCACAATCCAAAGAAAAAGCTCTAGTCATTACTCAGGAGGACGAAGGTTTCAACTTGAACAAGTACATCACGAAGAATGAAAGTTTGGCTTTGGTAGCAGAAATCATTGAAAAACCTGAAGAATATGCAGAGGCATCTTTTGACGAGGCACCTGAAGAATACTACAACCTGGTGAATTATTAAATAGTGCATTTAAACATCTCTTGCCTAATGATATTCTTAAAACTTTTGCAGGTTATTCTGAGCCAAGCCATCGATCATTTTGTGAAGAAAAAAAGAACTCTGAAGAAGAAGAAAAAGAGGGAGTTGATGAGAGGTTGGAAAAGCTGACTGCAAGCCCAACAAAGCTTATATGGAGAATGTGAATGAGGTAAACGTGTCTGTAAATGAGTCGGTGATAGAAACAACTTGCATGAAACGCCAAGAGCCATGGAGTGAGTTTGCTGAAAAAGAAACACGATACAATAAGCTAAAATGTCATGCATATAATTTGTCATGTGATTATAAGGCAACAAAAGAAGCTTATGACATATTAAGCAAATCTGTTAAACAATTTGATAAGGTGATCAGAGAAAATGACGGAACACTTTCAAAGCTCAAGGTGACTGCAATGGACAAACAAATGGCCATTTATATTCATTTAAATACAATCGCCGAGTTAAAAAATGAACTTGAGAAAATGAAAATAGAAACAGAACGGGTTAACAAGTTGTTAATCAGTTATTCTACAAGTTCATACGTCATTGATCACATTCTTCCAAAACTTCAAAACAAGGAAGAAAATCAAATTGATAAAAACAAAGGTGCAAGTTATGATCGTGTTCCACTACCCTTGTGGAATAGCTATGTTACTAAGAAACCATCGAGGGTGGAGAAGGCGCTCAACTTAAGATTGAAAACTGATAAGACAAATGAGCTGCTTACAAACATTGATATAACTTACACCAAACCAGAAAATGAACGTGAGTCTGATGTAGTTAAAACTGTGGTTGAAAAAGTTCTAGAGAATGAGTCTGATAAACTATATTCCGATGAGGATTTCCCAATTCATAATGTCAATCTGGATTGTGTTGAATAGTTGTTCAAGCTTGTTGAGGTGAGCCATTCTGATTTAGAAAAACACGATGCATCATTTTATTCTAAATCAAAATGTGTTAACAAACCCTATCACCAAAGGAATAGAGATTATCCTGAAAACAGGAGAGCTGGGTTGGGTTTTCAAAAGCAAAGAACATATAACAAGATCAAACCATCTTCGATAGAACTGAACCATCTGTTCCAGCTAAAACAGAGGCAAAACAGAATGTCAAGATCAAAGTTGGTCGAAGTTTGATATTCCAAACCCACCCAAGACCAAGCAGGCTTGGGTTTCTCTGTTTAAGTAGTTTCTTCCTCATGTGTGTAGGGGCTCCCAAGGTCGATCATGTCAAAATGGATTATGGATAGTGGAGCTTCAAAACACATGACTGGGATGCCTGTGTTGTTGCACGACGTCAAAGCTTTCTGAGGAGGTTACGTTGGTTTTGATGGAACTCAAGGTGGAAGAATTGTAGGAGAAGTATTCTTACGAATGGAGTGGTTTCCTTTGACAAGGTAAACTCGAGCTGGAGAATAATCTATTGAGCATTTCGTAGATTTGTGACAAAAGGTTCACAACACATTTCACAGACAAAGAATGCTTAATTCTCAAGCCGAGATTCAGAATTCCTGAGGACGCGCCCTCTAAGAGAGAATGATGTTTATGTCTTAGACATTAGCGTCGCATCCACTACATCTAAGAAGGTTCAGTGCTTCAAATCAAAATCAACCGAGAAGGAGTCATTCTTATGGCATCGAAAGATGGGGCACATTCACTTGAGAAAGATGAATTATTTGGTGCACAACGACCTAGTGGAGGGTGTTTATCTAAAGAACTTTCATTTATCTGATGATTGTCTAAGCTGCAAAAAGCGGAAACAACATAAGAAATCACACCCAAGAAAGCTTCTAAATTCTATCAAGCTACCATTAGAAAGGCTTCAGATGGATCTATTTGGGCCAGTAAACGTGAAAGAATTTCTGGAGATCTATATTGCCTAGTCGTGACAGATGATTTTTCAAGATTCTCATGGGTTTTCTTTCTGGAAAGCAAAAATGAAACGTTTGAAAGTCTTATGATTCTCTTCAGGAAGCTTGAAAACCTGTATCACTTGCCTATCAAGAGAATCCGAAGTGACAATGGTATCTAGTTCAAGAACAAGAGAATGCTCGAATTCTGCAACGAAAAGGGGATTCTTCACGAATTCAGTGCTCCATATACTCCTAAACAAAATGGAGTAGATGAACGTAAGAATCGCACACTGATCAAGACTGCTAGAACCATGCTCGCTTATTCAAAACTTCCAATTAGTTTCTAGAGCGAAGCAGTCGCATTTGCGTGTTACACCCTTAATCATGTGTTGACAGTCAAGCCTCACAACAAGACTTGTTTTGAGCTTCTAAACCATCGGAAGCCTAACCTTGCGTTTCTAGAGCCTTTTGGATCGTCATGTACTATACTGGACCCAGGCGGTAAATTTGGAGCCAAATCCTTGGAAGGATTTTTCGTCGGTTATGCTAGTCCACAAAAGTGTGTCTTCTTGCTGAGTCTGAACCAGGTTATTCTTGCACATCATGTTGATTGTCAACGATATACTACGCCAACGCAGAAACCTGGGGATCCATGACGGTTTAACTACGAAGGTTTGTGGAATTCATTTGACCTACCTAAACTACCAATAGAAGAAGAACTTGTTATGCTTTTTCAACATCATTAAATTTTGAATCAAGAGCAAGTTTCTAGACCATTGGTGATTTCCCCATTACTTCCAGTCTCTAACACTTCTAATGTGGGTCCGAGCAACACTTTGAAGGAATCAGTCTCTGTACCTATCTTGAGCACTACTGAATTGTCTGCCCATCAACCGATTAATGCCAACTCTGATCGTGAACCAACTTTTGATGATGGAGGATCTAGTTCTGTGAAGGATCCGAGCATATTGAAAGCTTTCTGAATGCTCAAGCTAATCAATCAAATGTCAGAAATGAAGCTACATCGTCTGTACCGGTTGCGGATGAAGTGGTCACGAATTTGCAAAGTCAAGTAGATGTCCCGAATGACGTAATGCCAAGGACACTTTCTTACCATCCATCAGAGAATATCGTTGGCAGCTTACAAACCGGAGTGAAACTCGCAATCAGATCAACAAGGATCTAATTTGCTTTTATACCAGTATTGCTCCATTACAAACCAGACTTTCTTACAGTTGTTTTGTTTCACAGGTTGAACCCGGAAACCGGAGAGACGCGTTAAAAGAGGAAAGTTGGGTGGATGCAATGCAGTAAGAGTTGTTTCAATTCTAGAAACTTGGAGTCTGGAAGCTTGTTGACCTACCAGATCATCATAAAAAGATTAGTACTAGATGGGTCTTCAAGTGCAAGCGAGATGACAGAGGTATTATGGTCAAAACAAAGCTCGGCTCGTGGTCCAGAGTGAAACTCGCAATCAGATCAACAAGGATCTAATTTGCTTTTATACCAGTATTGCTCCATTACAAACCAGACTTTCTTACAGTTGTTTTGTTTCACAGGTTGAACCCGGAAACTGGAGAGACGCGTTAAAAGAGGAAAGTTGGGTGGATGCAATGCAGTAAGAGTTGTTTCAATTCTAGAAACTTGGAGTCTGGAAGCTTGTTGACCTACCAGATCATCATAAAAAGATTAGTACTAGATGGGTCTTCAAGTGCAAGCGAGATGACAGAGGTATTATGGTCAAAACAAAGCTCGGCTCGTGGTCCAGAGTTTCACCAGCAAGAAAGGATAGACTACACTGAAGTCTATGCCCTAGTCGCTTGACTAGAAGCTATTCGCATATTCTTAGCCTTTGCTTCCTGGAAAGGATTCAAGGTGTATCAATTGGATGTCAAATATGCTTTCCTTTACGGTAAAGTCAAAGAGGAGGTGTATGTCGGATAACCACCGGGGTTTGTCGATCCGATACACAAGGATAAAGTGTACCTTCTAAACAAAGTGTTATATGGTCTTCACTAAGCCCCAAGAGCTTGGTATGAAACGCTTTCAAGACATCTTCTTGACAACGGCTTTCTTAGAGGAACTATAGACTGTACCCTCTTCACAAAGGAAGTAGATGGTCATCTGATTTTGGTACAAATATATGTGGATGATATCATCTTTGGATCGACAAATGATAAGCTGTGCAAAGACTTCGAAGAATCCATGAAGAAGAAATTCGAAATGAGTGCTATGGTGGAGATTAAGTTCTTTTTAGGACTCCAGGTTGAACAATTCCCTGATGGTATCTTCATTCATCAGACGAAGTAGGTTCATGATGTGTTATAGAAATTTGACATGTCAGGACTGTGCCAGCATCAACTCCATTAGCTCCAAATCACGGAATTTGTCTAGATGCTCACGGAGTCAAAGTTGATGAAACATTATATCGCTCCATGATCGGATCCTTGATGTGTCTTTAGCTTCGCGACATGATAATATGTATCCAACATGCCTATGCACTCGTTATCAGTCCAATCCAAGAGATTCGCACTTGTTAGCCGTCAGATGAATCATGCGATACTTAAAAGGATTTCCACACATCGGCTTATGGTATCCTCGATATGACGACTTTAACCTTCGGGTTACTCGGATTCTGATTTCGGCTGCTACAAGCTTAATGACAAATCTACTACGACTGGTTACCAGTTCTTCGGAACTCGTTTGGTAACATGGCAATGCAAGAAACAGACTACGATCGCTCTCTCTACATGTGAGGCTGAGTATGTTTCAGCATCCAGCTGTTGGGCTCAGATACTCTGCAATTTCTTGATATGCCAATTTATGTAGATAACAAGGCGGCTATTTATATCACTAAAAATCCTGTTCAACACTCACGCACGAAACATATTGAGATTCGACACCACTTTATCCGTGACTGCTACGAGAAAAAGTTGGTTACAATTGAAAAAATTCATACTGATGACCAAAAAGCAGATTTTTACACCAAAGCATTTGATCGATCAAGATTTAAAAATCTTTTAAAATTAAATGGTTTAAGAAATCTGACATCAGGGGATATACATGAAGTTGAATTCGAGGATGATGAGGACTTAACGTGATTCTCATCGGTATGACGTGTTTTTCTGTAAATATCTTTTCTTTAAAAACTAAAACCCAAAAATATTTTTTTTATTTTAGGGGTAAAAAAGTTGTGGAAAATTCAAAAACATTAAAAAGTCAAAGAGAGTTTTTGTGAAAAAGGGGTAATCATATTACATCAGTTGACAATCACAGTATGCTAAAGATATGGAATCTTTAAACAGGTACTTTAACAGATCTTACTGAGGATGTGTTCTTTAAGATATAAACCTAAAAGAAAAATTGAGTAACTAGTGGGTCGACATCTCTCGGATATATGGACTTAGTACTCCGAAATTTCGTTTGAGAGAATGCCAGATTCTACGATACTAGGTCTTTATATCTAATCGATATCTGGGGTATTATCCAAGTTCTTCTGATTTTGCGTCAGCAAAGACCTAGAACTTGCATAATACTTTACGTATATTCGCCTACAAAAGCTACAAATAAAATTAGTATGTCATAAACATTTATGACATTTACAGTTCAAAAGATTCCTTTATGGAACACTACCTAAAGTCGAGCCTTCACCTCTTTGTCTGTATGGAAATACTAACCTGAGCTCTCAAGGTCTTGCAATTCACCCCATTTACAGATATTAGTTAGATATATTCACCTATGAAATGATATTCTGGGAATCTCGATACGGGAGTATATTCTGAGATGGGAAACACAGTTACTTCATGCTCCTTAATATAACCTAACATATCTTGAAACAATTGAGAAAGGTGTAGAGTTTAAGTGGATAAGTATATTGGCAATCTAAGTAAATTTGTTTAAAAAACTTAAAATTACTACCAAGATCAACGGTACTTGTGATTTGTCTAAATACTTGATATGATCCTCTAAACACAAAACTCACAAAAAATATGTATGTAAATACATCTTTACTTGTTCTTTATTTTCCAAAAAATCCCAAAAACATTTCAACTTATTTTTAGCAATCTTTCTTAGATTTAGTCTACTGATGATGAAAATACCGTTAGTCCAAGTCAAAGCGACAGTTACTGGAGGAAAGCTGTAGAGCACGGGCTGAGAGCTAATCAAAAAAGAAAAATATCCTAAAACGTCAAAAGTTCATTAATTTGAAACTTTACATTTTATAACAAATATGTTTTGGTCAAACAAAGGTCAACCAAGGTCATTAACTTGGACTTGGTAGGCAAATCGGATAACCAGGGTCATTAACTTGGACTTGGTTAACTGAGTGGGTTATAAAAACAGATAAAATTTCATAAAAAATCAAAAAGATAAACAAAGTGTATAAGAACTGACTCGTACGAGGGACATTGACTCGTACGAGTTACAAAAAGCTTCATTCGTGCAAAGCATGAATAGTACGACTGAACCTTGAATGAGTATAAAAGGCTTACTCATTCGCACGAGTCATACTATTGACTTTGTACGATTGAGAGCATACTCTGTGCGAATCAGGTCTTGTCACTCATTTTTCTTGATCTACATTACATATCTATACTTTGGGGAGGTTGATTTGCACACCTCTTTCAATGGGCAAGGTACTAATGCTTGTTTTGAGCTGTTATAATGCCAAAATTAGACCAAAAGGACATAAAACATAGATTTAGGATAATTGGACTGGTAAAATATAAAATTCAACTCAAAACAGTTAAAATTGGCCCAGTTAATCTATAAATCGACCTTCAATTTGTTAAAATCTACACGTTTTAAGTTCGGTTTGATTAGGTGTTATTTGGTGCGATTCGTTACTCGTATGAATCATCACTCGTATGAGCGAGGATTTCAAATGTTGTTTATCATATTCACCCGTACGAGTGATCATTCATACAAGTAGGTCCTTGAACGTAGTTATCTTGATGGCTCGTACAAAGCCTCAGTCGTACGAGGAAGTTTGTTCAAAAACCCTTAAAATTTGCCAAGTATGTTAATTATTCGTACTTAGTAGTGGCTCGTATGAGTGGGGTTTTGACTCAGACTTAATTTCTTGTCTAGGTATATGACTCGTACGAATGGTGACTCATACGAGTGATTAAGAATTGATAATTTTGAAAATTTTCTAAGGGTTTTGAAATGTCTATGGTTGCAGATCAAGAAGTCGTAGTTTTCTCCATTTAACAGTATATGTTGTCCTCTGGACGAGAATAATCCTGAAATCACAGCTTACAGAGAAGTATTAGATTTTTTGAGTCGTCTTCCAATCACCAAAGCTCTCACTGATCCTCACAGGCCTATCATTCTCATGTAGAATATTTTTGGAATGCTGCTGAATTTGATGAAGAAGAGAACGTGATTTTTCTACTGTAAGAATTGACAACAGGTCAAGATCACTGAAGACTTGATCCGCACAGTTTTGGAATTTAAAGATCCTGAAGAAGACCCTACTGGTTTCTTAGAGTATGTGGTTAAAGGGTGCTTCTACAGTATGGGTTATGCCAGATTTGTTAATGCAGCTCCATTCAAAAAGGCAAACCTCACTGCTCCATTTTGGTATGTAGCACACTGCGTTATTCATGCTCTCAGTCACGGAAAGGGCGGCTTTGATAATTTAGTTGATTATCAGATGTGCATGATAACAACACTTATTCTGAACTTGCCTTACAATTTCTCAAGAGTGATCTTCTCCCATATGGTCCAAAATACACAACGCGAGAAATTTTTGAAGTATCCGCGTTTTATTCAGATGTTGCTCGACCATTTACATCCAAACTTAAAGAAGAAGAAGGATGATGTTTTGAAGCTGGAACATATGGATGTGTCAACTCTGAAGAAGATGAATGTGCATCTTAAAGCCTTCCCAACTGCCAAGCCTGTCTTCGGGGCTATTCTTGATAAAGATTATGTGGCACCAGCAAAAGGGAAGTGGAGGAAAGACGATAGTGGATACGAAGATGAGGAGCTGGAAGCGTTGGATGGCTATGTTGCGAAGAGAAGCGTATGGTTCTCTAAAGATGATAAAAGGGGGGTAATGGGACGAAAAGAAAGCAAACGTCCATATCTTCCTCTAATGCCCCTAAAAAGAAACGACATGCATCTGAAAGCATGAGGTTGGTTGACGAATCAGAGCCGGGAGAGAATGTTGAAACTATGGCTGCTGATATTGAGCGAGAAGTGTTCAGAGAACAAGAAGGAATTGTTAAAGAGGCATCCTCCTCAAGTACTGATTCAAAGGATAGGATTGCTGGTGAGAGAGAAAGAGTTAAAGAAAGAGAACTTGAGCTTTTCGCTGAGCTTAAACGTAAAGCAGAGAGAAAAAAAGTTAAGCAACAGGGGAGGATTATACAACGTATGTACCTTCGGGTTCCGATAATGATACCCCTGCTTGCAAAACTTCTAAGAAATCTTCTAGACGTCTCAAGAGGCCAGCAATTAGAAGCACTGATTCCCCGAAAGACAAATCTAAGAGAAAAGTGTAAAGAAAAGTTGATGAAGCAGTACATGTTGAACCGACTCCTCAACCGCCACCATCACCACTTCTCAACCAACTCCATAAGCACCACAATCTCCACCACCACAACCAACACCATAACCTACCCCTCAAGCTCCCTTCTCAGTCTTAATCCCAGTTCTTTACAGGAACCAGGTTAGAAGATCAATCCGACTTCGACTTTGGTGATATTCCGAGGGGGAAAAGTTCTTAGCAGACATGTTCAACGATTCACGCATTGAAGAGCTTGAGAAACAAGTAATGCTGAACAGTATCAAGATTGCTAAGCTACAAGAGCAATTCAATGGGCTTAATGCAGAAAAACAACAGCTAGAGGCTATTTTGGTGAGTATCGTAGCTGAGAATGAACGTTTGAGAAATCGCATGGCAGAATATGTGAAGAACGTCTCAGAAATCAGATAAAGATGAGCTTATTCGAGAAAATTCTCACGAAGAAACTCTTAGCTACTGAAATTGATGAAATAGAGAAAGTAGAGGCCAGAGAAAGGGTTGCCGAGCATGAACGCATTGCCAAAGAATTATCTGACGCTCAGGGCAAGGGTAAGGCGAAGGTTGGTGAGGAACCCGTGATTCACAATAACTGAGCCAGAAGCTGAATCTGTGCCAGTATCTTCTGAGGTGGTGGTGTATGTAGTTTCGAAGAAGTTTGTATTGTTTGGAAAGCCTAAAGATGTTGAAATTAATATCTCGAATCTTTCAGCTAAACATCATGAATGGCTCAATAAGAGAAAGTTGGAGAAAGAAATAGAAGCCGAGGTAGGTGAGTTTGTTGAAGATCCTGAGAAAGAAAAAGAAGACATGGACGATACAGATGACATATTTTCTGATAAGTTTGATGATGACAGTGATGGTGGTGATGATGACAATTTAGGTGGTTCAAGTGTCCTTGTAACAAAATCTAAATTGAATGATGATATCGATTGTTCTGTGTACTTGGATGATTCTGCTAATCAAATGGAAGGATGTAAAGATCAAGGAAAGTCGGAAAGCACTAAAGATGCTAAGCAGGCAGAAATCTTCACAGTGACCGAAATGTCTACTGTTCCTGTCGTGCCTAAACCAAAGATTTTATATTTAGAGCATGATGTGGAGGAAGGTGATTTTGTATGTAGCTACACAAAGGAAGAGATTTCTCAAATGTTTGGCATGGAGAAAGAAGATCTTGTGTTTGATTTCAAAGAACGGCTTAATGATATCAGTGCTTTCGAGCCTGTTGATTATGTCTTCGAACATGTTGCCACATGAGTATGATAAAGTTGCCGTGGAGGATGATTCTGATGACGATGATACTAATATTGCCAACAAGGGTACAGATGACTCCCCAACTTTCAGTGATCTGTTTGCAGCCGAAAATGATGATCTTCGGAAGCGTAAAGTTGAAGAGGCTGTCAAACAAACCTCAAAGATTGTCTTCTGAAGAAATTGCTGAAATGAGGAATTGGTTTAAAGAAGTACCAACTGAACGTAAATCAAACGTTCCTTAGCATTTTTTACGCGTGATGCTAATATTTCTTTGAGGGATATTATAAGTTGGGGATGGATCAAAGAGCTGAAGGTTTATGCGATTAAACGGGAATATGGGATCCAGTATTTTCGATATTTAAGCGATATCAAGACCCTGCCGTTCTGGGATATCAAAGAATTGGTGCAGACAAAGATGATAAATCTTAAGATGAAATTTCATGACCAACGTTTGTGGAAACTGATCAAGCTTGAAGCTACGCATGGTTTTATTCACTGGAAGCCACATTTCCCGAAAAGAATCACGAAAATCGATCTAGTGACGAAAGAAAAAGATGTTACGTTGATAGTGAAGAGGCTGAAAGTTATGAAAAAATGCCTCTAATCAAGATGGAACAGGATTTCTTAAATATCTTCAAATGGTGGCACTATGATTCAAGTATAGGTGAAGCTGTGATTTATGTCCATCCAGATGATGATTCTTGGAAGATTACTGGGGAATTATCCGAAGCTGTCATAGCACACAAACATATATATGGTCTATGGCGTGGCATTCGAGTACGAGACCCGATGTGGCTAGTCAATTGTTCGAAGAAGGATATTGAATGCTTGTTCTATAGCAAGATTAGTTTCAAAGAGAAAGACAAAGAACAAGCTCTCCAGTTCTAGAAGATTATTAATGTTTGCTATGCTAATGATATACACTAAGGAACAACATGGAACACTTCTTGGAGGAAGCTGGAAGAGATTGAGAAATGAAAGAAAGAGAATAAGGAGGAGAGGATTGAAGAGCATATGCGAATTGCGTCACTAAAGCACTTTCAGTTTAGACGTTAACTGTCAAATCATTGAATATTTTTTTAAGACTATCCAAGACTGCGGCAACATCCAAGGGGGAGTTTTTTGGTGCCTAATGTCTATTGCCTACGTCTAGGATATGTTGTTTATGTATATAGGGCTTAGAACGTCAAATAGTGTTTGTTTATATATGATTTATATGTTTTGTTCATGGCTCGTACGAGTGAGCTTCATGGCTCGTACGAGTGACACCTTGTCACTCGTACGAGGCATCACTCGCACGAGTCACACACACACTCCTCCTGTGCAAGTCATGTTGACCTATAAATAGAGGAGCCTGAGTGTTGTGTCAGATAGCTGTTGGTGTGTGACTAAGGCGAAGCCCTGTCAAATTGTTTACGCGTTCTGTAACCGTTCATGTTTATCAATACAATTCAAGACGTTTAAGCAGTATCTCTTTCTTGTTTTGTTTTTCCAACTCGCTAACAATGAATTTTGCCTCTGTTAGATGAGTCAGATCAGTCCGGTGCTCATTGGAGGAGAGCCGATCCCCTCTCATAGAAATCACAATCACAAGTTGGCACAAACGATTCTGAAGCAGGTCCAAGCAACACTCAACAAGAACCCGTAGTCGAAACAGATATAAACAACAAATCACCCACTTTTAATCAATCAGATAATTCTGATTCTGATAGCGAGCCAACATATGATAATGGAGGATCTAGTTCCGATGAAGGCTCAGAGCAGATTACAAGTTTACTTAATAAATTTGTGGGTCCTATCAATCAGAATAAAGCATCAATGAGTAATCGGGTTGTTGAACTGAACATTACAAATTTGGAGAAGAAGTGAGTGTCTCTAATGAGGTGATGCCAAGGACGATGTCTTACTACCCTTCAGACAACATTATTGGAGAGTTGTAGGCTGGAGTAAAAACGAGAATCAATTCAATAAGGATCTAAGTTGTTTTATACTAAAATTGCATCTATTTAAGAAAAAAATGCTTATATAGTTATTTTATTTCACAAGTTGAGCCTAAACATACAAAGAAGCGCTTACCGAAGAAAGTTGGGTAAACGCAGTGTAGGAAGAGCTGCAAAACTTGGAGTCTGGAAGCTTGTAGATCTACCTGATAATCACAAGTCAATCAGTACCAGATGGGACTTCAAATGTAAGACAGACGGCAGAGGAGTCATCATACGCAATAAAGCTCGAGTGGTTGTCCAAGGTTTTCATCAGCAGGAGGGTATTGATTACAGAGAAGTCTACGCTCATGTCGCTCGACTAGAAGCTATCCGCATATTCGTTGCCTTTGTGTCATGGAAAGGTTTTAAGGAGTACGAGCTTGATGTTAAGTTCGCTTTCCTATATGGTAAGGTGAAAGAGAAACTGTATGTTGTCCAACCACCAGGGTTGTCGATCTAGTGCATTATGAAAAGGTTACTTACTAGATAAGGCGTAGTATGGTCTGCACCAAGCCCCGAGAGCCTGGTATGAGACACTCTCTCAACACCTGTTGAGCAACAGTTTTATAAGAGGCACTGTTGATAGAACTTTCTTCACATGGGAAGTGAACGGACATGTTGATTGTACAAATCTATGTGGATGACATCATATTTGTTTCTACGAATGACGAATTGTGAAAAGAATTTGAAGAGGTCATGAAAAAGAAATTTAAAATGAGTTCAATGGGAGAAATGAAGTTCTTCTTTGGATTTCAGGTCGACCAGTTGCCTGATGGTATCTTTATTTATCAGACGAAGTATGTTCACGATGTTTTGGAGAAATTCAACAAGTCGAGATCGTCACCATTATCTACTCCCTTGGCACTCAATCATGGCATAGAACCAGATAGACAAGGAGTGAAGATTGATGAGACCTTATACAGATCTATGATTCGATCATTAATGTACCTCACAGCATCAAGGCCGGATATCAAGTATCCAACATGCCTTTGCGCCCGATATCAATCAAATCCACGAGTGTTACACTTGGAGATTGTCAAGCGGATTTTTAGATACTTAAAGGGTTGCCCAAGCACCGACTTGTGGTATCTGTGACATGATGATTTCAAATTCCCTGGATATTCTGACTCTGATTTCGGATGTTGCAAATTAAATACTAAATCTATAATGACCGGTTGCTAGTTCTTCGGAACACGATTAGTAACGTGGCAATGCAAGAAGCAAACCACGGTCGCTCTATCTACTTGCGAAGCAGAATACGTTTTAGCTTCCAGTTGTTGTTCCCAAATCTTGTGGATACAACAACAGATGAGAGACTGTGGCTTGCAGTTTCTTGATACACCTATATATGTATATAACAAGGCGGCCATTGATATAACTAAAAACCCGGTTCAACACTCTAAAACTAAACATATTAAAATTCGACACTACTTTATCCGTGATTGTCACGAGAAAAAGTTGGTTAGAATTGAAAAGATCCACACTGATGAACAAAAGGTAGATTTTTACACCAAGGCTTTTACTAAAGCTTCATTCAGATATCTTTTGAAACTTAATGGGTTGAAAAATCTGACATCAGGGGGGATTCTAGAGGATGTTGAATTGAGGGGGACGAAGAGTTGACCTGATCCTCATCGGTTTAGTCATGTTTTAGTGTTTAGAATTTCTTTCTTTAAAAACAAAAATCCAAAAATATGTTTTTAATTTTAGGGAGAGAAATGTTGTGGAAAATATAAAAACAAATAAAAAGTTGAAAATGTACAAAAACATGAAAAAGACAAAAAAGAGTTTTAGTGTAAAAGAAAGGAAATGATAGTACATTAGTGGACTATCACAATATGCTAAAGAAATGTAGTGTCGGAAATGTTTAAAAAAGTCTCACTGATGATGTGCTAGTAGGCTTCGCACATTTAGTAGATTGTTTCTGAGATATAAACATAAAGAAAAACTTCTCTCGGATATATGGTTAACATCTCTCGGATATATGGTCTTAGTACACCGAGATTTCATTTGAGAGATTGCCGGATTCTGAGATACTAGGTCTTTATAGATAATTGATATCTGGGGTATTATACAAGTTTTTCTGATTTTGTGTCTGCAATGGCCTAGAACTTGTAGAATACTTTTGCTTTTAAACCCGAAAACTGCACATAATTGAAAGTATCAAAGATCTAACAATTGAAGTCCAAAGATTCCAAATTGGAGCATTATTTTTAAGTCGAGTCTTCATCTCTTTGTCAATACGGTGGTACTAACCTGACCAAGGTCTCGCACAACCAAAATACAGATAGCAGTTAGATATATTCACCTGTAAGATGAAATCCAGGGAATCTTAATACAGGAGTATATTCTGAGGTGGAAAACACGATTAAGTCAAGTTCCTAAAATTAATTAACATATCTCAGAGCAATTGAGAAATGTGTAAAGGTTTTAGTGGACAAGTTTACTGACAATCTAAGTGAATTTGTTTAAAACATAAGTTTTCAAGAACAACGGTACTAGTGTTATGTCTCAAAAACTGATATGATCCTCTAATACAAACTCACAAAAAATATGTCTTTAAATAAGTTTGTACATAGTTATTGTATTTCATTTAGAAAAACCCAAAAAGATTTCAGTTTGTTTTAGCATAAACTTTGGAAAAAAAACTCAAGAAGATTTTATTTCTATCTTAGTTTCGATTGCCAATTTTGGAAAGTGGATCATCAAAGTCCAAAGATGCTGACTGCTGAGGAAAATCTAGAGGACAACGGGTTGAGAACTTATCTAAAATGAGAAAATGTTTTGAAACGATCAAAAGTTCATTAATTTGCAACTTAACATTGTCTGAAAATATCAGTTTGTTCATAAAATGTTCAACCAAGGTCATTAACTTGGACTTGGTAAACAAATCAGTTAACCAGGGTCATTAACTTGGACTTGGTCAACTAAGTGGTCATTAAAGCTGGTTAAAAATGAAAAAGTTTGAAAAAGTTGGAAATTTGAAGTCCACTTCGCACGGAGACGACACTTCAGACGAAGTGAAATCTATCACTATTTATAGACTTCAGATTGCATGAAGTGAACATTATCTCTTGGTGCGATCTGAGAGAACCCTTAGTGCGAATTGGAGATTTTGAACGATTTGAAACGAAGTGCTGCCTAAATTGACATTGGAGAAGTTGATTAGCACACCTCTTACAATGGTGAAGGTATTAGACCATGATTTGACCGTAATTTCATAAGTTTTGGTATTTTGAACCTTTAACCGTAGATCTAGAACAATGGTACGAACCAAATCTAAAATTGAACATATATTTGGGTACATAGACACTTTTAGAACCTTATTGAACCTTCAATTTGATAAAAACAACAAGTTACAAAATGGTATTCAAAACAAGTCTTGGCACGAAGTGAAAAATGGTAAAAAGTTTAGTGCCACTCCGCACGAAATGTAGTATTCTGAAATGTTTTTATAATTACTCACTTCGTGCAAAGTGGAAAATGTCCACTCCTAACCTATATCACTTCGCACTAAATGTTAGGTTATTTTTCGGCAAAGTTTTTAAGTGTTGAATTTCTAAGTGTTGTGTTATATTTTCGTAGGAAAAGAAATCGTTGTTCGAGCCGACACATAATACATACTATTCAAGAGATAGCTCCGTTTAGAGATATACTCGAGTTTATGGGACGTCTATCAGTGACAAAGGCACTAACGCATCAACACAAGGTCTATAGATCTCATATCGAATGATTCTGGAATTTAGCTGAGTTTGTTTCAGAACCGCAAGCGATACCTTCTGTTGTAAAAATTGAAGATAAAAAATTCGAAGTAAAGATCACAAAGGAGTTGATACGAAAGGTGTTGGATTTGAAGGATAAAGATGGTGATCCCATAGGCTATCTAGAAAGAATGGTTAAGGGATGTTTCTATCGGATGGGATATAAGGGTCATGTGAATTCTCCGAATCTCAAGAAAGCATCTTTGCAGGCCCTATAAAATTTTTGTACATTCTATCATACATGCTTTCAGTCATAGGAAGGGCGGTTATGATGATATACTAGATGATCATATGTGCATGGTTGCTGCACTTACACTTAATTTTCCATATAACTTCACTAAAGTAATTTTTGATCAGATGGCATCAAATACAACAAGAGAGAAATTTCTTCAGTATCCGAGGTTCTTACAGATGATGCTAGATGACTTGTTTCCTAACTTGGCGTAGGAAGAAGATGATGAGCTAATCTTGAATCATATGGATAAAGAGACATTGATCAGATTGAATTTATATTTGAAGAAGGAATCTAAACCTGTTGCAAAGCCAGTTTTTGGAGCCATTAATGATAAGAATTATATTGCATCTCCAAAGGGTAAGTGGAGAAAAGATACGAGTGGTTCTTAAAGAGATGAAAAAGTAAAGTTAGACGGTTTACTCCAAGGAGAAGCAGTTGGTTTGAAAAGGAAGATAAGAAAAGAAACTTGCGACTCCAAAGAAAAATCTGACTCAAGCAAGGAAAAGAGCAACTGTACGAACAATGCTTATAGATGAACCATTTGATGATGAGATTCAAGTGAATGTGCATGTGAATGAACCAGTTGCTAAGAATGTGAATGAACATGAAGAAGTTTTCTCCACAACATCAGATAAAGAAAGAGATGTGAATTTTGTGAAAGCAACTGCTTAGGTTGAGAAAGAAGTTGTTGAGGGTGACAACAAAGAAAGTTCTGATGATAGTGTAGATTTATAGAAAGTTGCTGAAAAAGAAAGGGAAGAACAACGAAAACAATAACGAAAACACAAAGAGGTTGGTGATGATGACGAGACATATGTGCAAACTGATCCAGAAGAAGTATCTGAAAGGCCACTTAAGAGAAGTAGAAGTGTTAAGAGTAAACCTTCGGATGTTTAGAAAATTGATAGGGTCTCCTTCGACAAAGAAAGCTTACCGAAAGTTTTTTAAAGTAAGGAAGACACCTGAAGTGGAAGCTACTACAGCAAATGTTGAATCTGTTATTCCACCTTCACCACCACATGTGCAAAAACCACCAATTACACCACCATTTATTACATGACCAATACGTCAACCACTAACTTCACCACAACAACCACCTCCATCATCACAAAATGTTACACCACCACATCCAAAACAAAGAACACCACTTATACAATCACGCTCAACACCTTAATCTGCAGCCAGAAGATCATTGAATGAACGGTTTCCTAATAATTTTGGTGAAATTCCTTTTATAGGTGGATTCGATGTAGATCTGTTTCATGAAAACAGAGTAACTGAACTTGAAATCCGAATTAAAGCACATGAAGATAGAATTAAGCAGCTTGAAATTGAGAATATGGAGATGGTGTCTTTGCTTACAAGTGTTGCTGCTGAAAATGAAAAATTACACAGAGTTGTCAAAGATCTTAAGATTGAGAAGATGGCAAATGTTGAAAAGTTTGATATGCTATTCAAAGTGTTAGAGAAGAAATTCAGCATGAAATTTTATCTCTGAATACGACGATATAAAGATTGAAGAGGCTAGGGCTAAAGCTATTGAGCATGCATGTAAATTAGAAGTTGAAGCTACAGCAATGGGAAAAGGGAAAGAATAAAATTGATAAAGTACCTGTTATTGTTCCAACTGAACCTGCATAGGAAGTTGTTGAGACTGAAGTTGATGTGGTTATACCGACAGAGCCTAAAAAAGTACTTGAAGTTGAAAATAAAGCTGAACCGGTCAACTATGTAATGATTGGTGAAGCTATTGATGTTCTAGGATTTCAGCAAAAGAAAAATACTTAGAAAGAAAGAAGTTGGAAGCCGATAAAGAGCTTGAATATCTTGAAAAAGAGATTGATGCTTTTTGTGAAGATGATGATAAAGACGATGATGATGGTGATGATATTGGTAAAAGTGACAAGAAAGATGATGATGATGATGATGATGATGATAAAGGTGATGACGATGACAACACAAGGAGGTACAGGTTTGAAAGTGATGGATCCTCAAATGAATGAATCATTCACTTATGATGTCTTTCTGAATGATACTGTGAATCAAGAAGATGATGCTCAGAGACAGGGGGAGCAGAAAGATCCAGTTAACGATGAAGAGCAATAAGGAATCTTTCTAGCTGCACCTATATCAGCTATTCCTGATTTTCCAAAACCAAGTGTTTTCTATTTAAAGCACGGAGTCAAAGAAGGTGAATTCGTACAAAATTACACCAAGGAAGAGATTGCCAAAATGCTAGGTGTGAACGAAGATTCATTTGACTTCGATTTTGAAGAGGAGTTGAATCACATCAGTGCATCTGAGCCTAACGACTATGTATACAAGTATGTAGCTGATGTTGATAATTATAACAAGGTTGCCGTGGAGGATGACTCCGACGATGAAACAGTTAAATATTCTAGTAAGAAAACCGATGACTTCCCAACCTTTCAGGAGTTGTTTGTTGAAGCTTCTTAAGATTTATTAAGTGATAGAGTCAAAGAGACTATGAAGGAAGGTAATATTCCTAAACATTTAACAAGAGAAGAAATAGATGAGGGAAAGAAGTCATGGTTCAAAGAGCTTCCCAAAGAACGAAAATTTCGAAGACCATTGGCTTTCTTTAGACGTGATCAAGACAAATTGTTGGGTGATATTCTGAGTTTGGGCTGGACCAAAGAGTTGAATGTGTATGCAATAAAGAGGAAGTTTGGCATTCAGTATTTCAGATTTCTATGTGATATCCAAACTTTTTCTTGGTTAGATGTAGAAGAGTTGGTACAAAGACGAAGATGATCAACTATGAGATGAAATTCTATGACCAACGATTGTGGAAGTTGATAAAGTATGAAGCGGATCATGGTTTCAATCACTAGAAACTGCATATACCAAAGAAGAGAATCAAGATTGATCTGGTGATGAAAAAGAAGGATGTGACTTTGATAGTTAAACATCCACGCACAATGAAGAACATGCCACTAATGAAAATAGAACAAGATTTTTATGAATTATTCTAGTGGTGGCAATGCGATGCAGAAATGAGCGAAGCATTGATTGTATTAATGAATGAAGGTATATGAAGGATGATATGTATACTAGACCCTGTGAGAGGGGATCGGCTCTCCTCTTATGAGCAACGGACTGATCCGACTCAGCTAACAGAGGCGGAATTCATTGTTAGCGAGTTGGAAAATCAAACAAGAAAGATATGCTGCTTAAACGCCTTGATTCGTATTAATAAACGTGAAGGTTATAGACGAGTAAACAACTTGACAGGGCTTCGCTGTAGTCACACACCAACAGATGTCTAACACCACACTCAAGCTCCACTATTTATAGGTCACATGACTCGCACAGGAGAGAGGTGTGTTTGGCTCGTGCGAGTGGTGCCTCGTACGAGTGACAAGGTGTCACTCGTACGAGCCATAAAGCTTACTCGTACAAGCCACTTACAAAACATATAAAACACGTATAAACATACAATATTTGATATTCTAAGCCCTATATACATAACCGGCATATCCTAGACGTAGGAGATAAATATTATGCACCAACAAACTCCCCCTTGGATGTTGCCGCAATCTTGGATAGTCTTCAAAAAATCTTCAAAGATTTGACTGTTAACGTTCAAAGAAACGTTTTGATGGCCTGCGGCGCTCCTCAGAAGATATCGGCATTTGGTCTGTAGGAGGAGGCCGATTATACGTTTTGCCAAACCGCAAGCTCCTTAGCGATGCAATCCGTGTTCGCTCAGCAATTCTTTCTTCATTCTTTTCTTTCTTTCGCTGCTCTATCTCCTCCAGCTTCCTCCAAGAAGTGTTCCATGTTGTTCCTGAATGTATATCGTTAGCGAAACAAACATTAACATTCTTCTGGAATTGGGGAGCCTGCTCTTTATCTTTTTTCCTCAAAACTGATTTTGTTGTAGAATAGACATTGTATATCCTTCTTAGAGCAATTGACTAGCCACATAGGGTCTAGTACTCGAATGTCGCGCCATAGACCATATATGCGTTTGTGTGCTATGACGGCTTCAGATAATTCTTTAGTTATTTTCCGAGAATCTTCATCTGAATGGACACAAATAACAGCTTCACCAGTACTTGAATCATAGTGCCATCGTTTGAAGATCTTGA
This sequence comes from Scalesia atractyloides, assembly GCA_947069175.1. Taxonomy (NCBI): domain Eukaryota; kingdom Viridiplantae; phylum Streptophyta; class Magnoliopsida; order Asterales; family Asteraceae; genus Scalesia; species Scalesia atractyloides. The sequence continues at coordinate 58,995,969 of CAMTDV010000003.1, read as the reverse complement.
AGAAATCCTGCTCTATCTTTATCAGAGGCATATTCTTCATCACTTTCGGCCTCTTCACAATCAAGGTCACATCTTTTTCTTTAGTAATAGGATCGATCTTTGTGATTCTTTTGGGCATATGTGGCTTCCAGCGTCTAAAGCCGTGAGTAGCTTCCAGCTTTATTAATTTCCACAGCCGCTGGTCTTGAAATTTCATCTTCAGATTTATCATCTTTGTCTGCACCAGTTCAATAATGTCCAAAAACGGCAGGGTCTTAATATCGCTTAAGTATCGCAAGTACTAGAGCCCATACTCCCGTTTAATCGCATAGACGTCAAGCTCTTCGATCGAACCCCAACTTATGATGTCCCCCCAGAGAAATGTTAGCATCACGTGTGAAGAATGTTGGGGGACGTTTGAATTTATGTTCTGCTGGTAATTCCTTGAACCATGGTTTCCTCATCTCTGCTATTTCTTCTTTAGATAAACTTTGAAGAACTGTTCCTTGTTTCACAGCCTCTTCAGCTTTACGCTTCAGAAAATCATCATTTTCGGCTGCAAACATCTCACAAAAAGTTGGGGAGTCATATGTACCCTCTTCGGCAATATTTGCATCATTGTCATCAAAATCATCCTCCACGACAACCTTGTCATAATCATGGGCTTCTGAAAAGTGTTCGAAGATATAATCCTCAGGCTTAAAAGCACTGATTTCGTTCAGCTCATCTTCAAAATCAAATTCAAACAATTTCTTTGTCCATGCCCAACATACTCGCAATTTCTACTTTCGTGTAACTGTGGACAAACTCTCCTTCTTCCACATCATGCACTAAATATATAATCTTTGGTTTTTGCATGGCAAGAGCAGTTGATATGTCGGTCACCGTGATGATTCATGCCTGCTTAGCATCCTTAGAGCTTTCAAACGCCTAACATGGTTCTTTGTCTCCTTCCACTTGATTGGCGGAATCATCCAAGTACACAGAAAAATCAATATCTTCATTCAAACTCGATTCTATTACGAGCATAGCCGAACCACCCAAATCATCATCATCATCATCACTATCATTGTCAGACTTTTCCTTAGATGCATCTTTAGTTTCATCTAAGTCTTCATCATCCTCCTCAGGATTTTCAGTGAACGCATCTATTTCATCTTCAATCTATTTCATCATCTTTCGTTTACTTAGCCATTCCTAATGTTTAGAAGATAGATTCGTCATGTCAATATCTACATCTTTTGGCTTTTCGATCAATACAAACTTTTTCGTATTCGCATACACCACTACCTCAAAAGATGCTGGCACATATACAGCTTCTGTCACAGCTTTAACAATCACATGTTCCTCACCAACCTTATCTTTTCCTTTGCCCTGAGTGTCTGATAATTCTTTAGCAATACGTTCCTGCTCAGCAACTCTTTCTCTAGCCTCTGCCCTCTAAATCTCATCAATTTCTGCGGCTAAATTAATCCCGAGTTTCTTTGTAAGATTTTTCTCAAATAAGCTCATTTTGCCTCTGATTTCTGAGGCGTTCTTCATTATATTCTTCCATACGGTTCCTCGGCCTTTCGTTCTCGGACACAATACTTGCCAAGATAACCTCAAGATGTTGTTTTTCTTCTTTCAGCCCCTTAATTTGCTCTTGTAATTCAACAATCTTCACACTGTTTAGCATAACTTGGTTTTCTAACTCTTTGATTCATGTGTCATTGAACATGTCAGCAGAAAATTCTTATCCCCCGTGGAATATCTCCAAAATCAAAGTCAAACTGATATTCAAGTCTGGTTCCTGTTGAGAACTGGGTCGAGATTGAGTAAGTTGAGGTTGAGGGGTGGGTTGTGGTGGTGGTTATAGCGGTGGAGATGGTGGTGGTTATGGTGATGGTTGTGGAGGTGGTTGTGGTGATGGTTGTGGAGGTGGTGATGGTGGTGGTTGTGGTGATGGTTGTGGAGGTGGTGATGGTGGTAGTTGTGGTGAATACTCAACATTCTATGCAATATCAATTTTTTCTTGCACCTTTCTCTTTGATCTGTTGGCCTCTTTGAACGTTTCGATGGCCTCTCCGTAGTTTTGAGAATAGGAGTGACACTTTCAGAGTTAGATGGCACATATGTAGAATCACCTTCTCCTGTCTTCAGCCTTTCGATTTTCTTCATCCAATCGTTCTAATTCTTTTTCTTTGGCTCTCTCTCTTTCTCCGGCGATCCTATCCTTTTCATCGGTGCGAGAAGAGGATGCCTCTTCAACTATACCTTCTTTAACACCAAACGCTTCTCTTTCTATATCAACAGCCAATGTCTCGACATTTTCTTCTATCCCAGGCTCTTCGACCAAACTCGTGTTGGCAGATGCACGTTTCATCTTTTTAGGAGCATAGGAGGAAGATGTAGTAGTTTGTTTATGTTTCGCCCCTTCTTATCTTCCTTGGTAAACCACTCGCTTCTTTTTGCAACAAAACCATCTAATGCTTCTATCACCTCAGCTTCATCCCCACTATCATCCTTTTGCCATTTCCCCTTCGGCATTGGGGAAGGCCTTTAGGTGCAGATCCATCTTCTTCAAAGTAGATACATCCATATGCTCAAGTCTAAGAATATCGACGTTCTTCTTCATCAGATGTGGATGTAGCTGATCAAGCAGCATTTGGACAAATCTCAGGTACTGTAGAAACTTTTCACGTTGAATGTTCTGTACCATCTGCAAAAAGATGAGTCTAGAAAAGTTGTACGACAGGTTGAGAATCAATGTCGTAATCTTACACATCTGATAATCAATCAAGTCATCCAAGCCACCCTTTCTATGACTTAGGGCGTGAATAATGCAGTGAGTAATGTATCGGAAGAGAGCACTGAGATTTCCCTTCTTAACGGTGCAGCATTTACAAATCCAGCATAGCCCATTCCATAAAAGCACCATTTTACCATGTATTCCTGATAACCGTCGGGTCTTCTTCACTATCATTGAACTCCAACACTGTTCGAATCAGATCTTCAGTGATCCTGACTTCAATATCTTATTATCCAATGTGTACTACAGATAGGATAGCATTCTCTTCCTCACTATATTCAGCCACATTCCAAAAATATTCAACATAAGATCGGTATACTGTATGACAATCTGTAAGGGCCTTTGTAATAGGCTGCCTGCTCAGAAAATCTAAAACTTCAATGTATACTGCTATCTCTGGAATAGTCTCATCCAAAAGACAACAAACATTGTGGAACGGTGAGAATGTAGACTTCTTGATCTGCAAACACAAAGATTACACTACTTAGAAAAATTTTCAAAAATTTCAACTCTTACACACTCGTACGAGCCACCATTCGTACGAGTCAGATACTTAGACAAAGATTCAAGTCTGAATCAAAGCCCACTCGTACAAGTCTCTCTTCATACGAGTTATACTTAGAACTTGACATTTTTAAGATTTGAACAGGCTTGCTCATACAAGTGGTGCCTCGTATGATTCAAAGAGATTTAAGACATTTAAGGACATGCTCGTACGAACGATCACTCGTACGAGTAATAGTGATAATCTGACATTTAAAAACTTGATCGTACTAGTGACAATTCGTACGAGTTGCGAATCGCACCAAATAATACCTTGTCAAACCGAACTTAAAACATGTAAATTTTAACAAATTGAATGTTGATTTAAAGGTTAAAAGGGCTGATTTATACAAATTTAAGTTCAATTTTACGTTTTACCAGTCCAATTATCCTAAATCATGTTTTATGTCCTTATGGTCCAATTTCGGCGTTATAACGGCTCAAAACTTGTAGTAGTACCTTGCCCGCTAATCAACCTCCCCGAAGAAAAAGATACGTAAATTGATCAAGAACAAGTGTAGAAAGAACTGAATCGCATAAAGGAAACTTTCAGTTGCATAGAGTCAATAGTGTGACTCGTGCGAATGAGAAGCCCTTTTATACTCTCAGAATATCATTCGTACAAGTTATGCCTCGCACGAATGAGCCTTTATCACTCGTACGAGTCAGTATTTCACTCGTACGAGTCAGTTCCTTGACTTTGATTTTCTTTTTTTAATTTTTGTGAAATTTTATCTGTTTTTATAACCCACTCAGTTATCCGAGTCCAAATTAATGACCTCAGTTAACCGATTTGCCTACCAAGTCCAAGTTAATGACCTTGGTTGACCATTTTTTGACCAAAACAGATTTATTCTACAATTTAAAGTTTAAATTAATGAACTTTTTGACGTTTCAGGATATTTTCTTTTCTGATGTTTCAGCTTTCCTTCAGCAACTGTCGCTTTGACTTGGACTAATGGGGTTTTCATCATCGGTAGACTAAAATCTAAGATAGATTGCTAAAAATAAACTAAAAATCTTTTTGGGATTTTTCTGAAAAGAAAGAACAAGTAAATAAAGATGATTTACATACATATTTTTTTGTGAGTTTTGTGTCTAGAGGATCATATCAGATATTTAGACAAATCACAAGTACCATTGATCTTGGTAGTAACTTTAAGTTCTTAAACAAATTTACCTTGATTGCCAATATACTTATCCACTTAAACCTCTACACGTTTCTCAATTGTTTCAAGATATGTTAGGTAATTTTAAGAAACATGAAGTAACTGTGTTTCCCATCTCAGAATATACTCCCGAATCGAGATTCCCAGAATTTCATTTCACATGTGAATATATCTAACTGATATCTGATGGGGTGAATTGCGAGATCTTGAAAGCTCAGGTTAGTATTTCCACATAGAGAAAGAGATGAAGGCTCGACTTTAGGTGGTGTTCCATTTGAGAATCTTTTGAACTGCAGATGTCGTAAATTTTTATGACATACTCATTTTTTTGTGCAGCTTTTGGAGGTGAATAATGTGTAAAGTATTATACAAGTTCTAGGTCATTGCCAACGCAAAATCAGAAGAACTCGGATAATACCCCAGATATCGATTAAATATAAAGACCTAGTATCACTGAATCTAGCATTTTCTCAAACGAAATTTCGGAGTACTAGTCCATATATCCGAGAGATGTCGACCCACAAATTACTCAGTTTTTCTTTTAGGTTTATATCTTGAAGAACAATTTACTGAACGAGTGAAGTCTATTGGCACATCATCAGTAAGATCAGTTTAATTACCCATTTAAACATTCCATATCTTTAGCATACTGTGATAGCCCACTGATGTAATATGATTACCCCTTTTTACAAAAACTCTTTTTATCCTTTTTAATGTTTTTGTATTTTTCACAACTTTTCTCCCCCTAAAATCAAAAACATAGTTTTGGTTTTTAGTTTTGAAGAAAATATAACATGTCACACCGATGAGAATCACGTTAAGTCCCCGCCATCATCAAATTCAACCTCAAATGTATCCCTTGAAATCAGATTTTTTAAACCATTTAATTTCAAAAGTTTTTAAAATCTTGATTTGTCAAAAGCTTTGGTGTTAAAATCTGCTTTTCGGTCATTAGTGTGGATTTTTCAATTCTAACCAACTTTTTCTCGTAGCAATCACGGATAAAGTGGTGTTGAATTTCTATATGTTTAGTTCGTGAGTGTGGAACAGAGTTTTTGGTGATATCAATAGCCGCCTTGTTATCTACGTAAATTGGTGTTTCAAGAAATTACAGTCCGTAGTCTCTCATCTGCTGTTGTATCCAGAGAATCTAGGAACAACAGCCGGATGCTGAAACGTATTCAGTCTCACATGTAGAGAGAGCGACCGTGGTCTGTTTCTTGCATTGCCACGTTATCAAACGAGTTCCGAAGAACTGGCAACCAGCCGTAGTAGATTTGGCATTAAGCTTGCAGCAGCCGAAATTAGAATCCGAGTAACCCGCATGTTTGAAGTCGTCATGTCGAGTATACCACAAGCCGGTGCTTGGACATCCTTTTAAGTATCGCATGATTCATTTGATGGCTAACAAGTGCGAATCTCTTGGATTGGACTGATAACGGACGCATTGGCATGTTGGATACATGATATCAGGTCTCGAAGGTGTAAGATACATCATAGTCGACTTTCACTCCATGAGCATCTGGACAAATGTCGTGGTTTGGGGCTAACGGAGTTGATGCTTGTGTAGTTCCTACCATGTCAAATTTCTCTAACACGTCATGAACATATTTTTTCTGATAAATGAAGATACCATCAGGCAATTGCTCAACCTGAAGTCCTAAAAAAACATCATCTCCCCCATAGCACTCATTTCAAATTTCTTCTTCATGACTTCTTCAAAGTCTTTGCACAGCTTATCTTTTGTCGATCCAAAGATGATATCATCCACATAGATTTGTACCAAAATTAGATGTCCATATACTTCCTTTATGAAGAGGGTACAGTCTACAGTTCCTCTGAGAAAGCCGTTTTTCTAGAAGATGTCTTGAAAGCGTTTCATAACGCCTTGTTCAGAAGGTAGACTTTATTCTTGTGTATTGATCGACAAACCCCGGTGGTTGGCCGACATACACCTCCTCTTTGACTTTGTCGTAAAGGAAAGCAGATATGACATACAATTGATACGCCTTGAATCCTTTCCTAGAAGCAAAGGCCAAGAATATGTGAATAGCTTCTAGACAAGCAACTAGGCGTAGACTTCAGTGTAGTCTATCCTTTCTTGCTGGTGAAAGCCCTGGACCACGCACCGAGCTTTGGTTCTGACAACAATACCTCTGTCATCTCGCTTGCACTTGAAGACCCATCGAGTACTAATCTTTTTATGATGATCCGGTAGGTCAGCAAGCTTCCAGACACCAAGTTTCTGGAATTGAAGCAACTCTTCCTGCATTGCATCCACCCAGCTTTCCTATTTCAACGCGTCTTTCCAGATTCCTTGTTCAACCTGCGAAACAAAATAACTGTAAGAAAGTCTGGTTTGCAATGGAGCAACACTGGTATAAAAGCAACTTAGAACCTTGTTGATCTGATTACGATTTTTCACTCCGGTTTGAAAGCTGCCAATGATATTCTCCGACGGATAGTAAGATAGTGTCCTTGGCATACTTCACTCAGAACATCAACTTCATTATGCAAATTCGTGACAACTTCATCAGCAACTAGTGTAGAAGATGTAGCTTCATTTCTGACATTGTATTGATCAGCCTGAGAATTCAGAAACCTTTCAATATGCTCAGATCCTTCATCAGAACTGGTTCCTCCGTCACCAAAAGTCGGTTCACGATCAGAGTCGGCATCAATCGGTTGATGGCAGATGATGCAGCAGTGTTCAAGATTGGTACAGAGACTGATTCTTGCAGAGTATTGCTCGGACCTACATCAGTAGTGTTAGAGACAGGAAGTGACGGGGAAATCACCAACGGTCTAGAAACTTGCTCTTGATTAGAGATTTGATGTTGTTGAAAAAGCATAACAAGTTCTTCTTCTGATGGTACTTCAGGTAGGTCAAATGAATTCCACAAACCATCATAGTTGAACAGCCATGGATCCCAGGTTTTTGCGTTGGTGTAGTATATCATTGACAATCAACATGCTGTGCAAGAATGACATGGTTAAGACCCAGCAAAAAGACTCGCTTTTGTGGACTAGCATAACCAACGAAAAATCCTTCCAAGGATTTGGCTCCAAATTTACCGCCCGGGTCCAGAACAATACACGGCGATCCAAAAGGCTCCAAAAACATGAGGTTCGGCTTTTGATGGTTTAGCAGTTCAAAACAGGTCTTGTTGTGAGGTTTGACTTTAACACATGGTTGAGAGTGTAACACGCAAATGCGATGGCTTCGCTCAAGAAACTTATTGGAAGTTTGGAGTCAGCGAGCATTGTTCTGGCAGTCTCGATTAGTGTGTGATTCTTACGTTCAGCTACTCCATTTTGTTGAGGAGTATAGCGAGAACTGAATTTGTGAAAAATCCCCTTTTCGTTGCAGAATTCGAGCATGGCAGGTGATATTGGTTTTCTAACTTCCTAAAGAGAATCATAAGACTTTCAAACATTTCATCTTTACTCTCCAGGAAGAAAACCCATGAGAATCTTGAAAAATCATCTGTCACGACCAGGGAATATAGATCTCCAGAAATGCTTTTCACGTTTACTGGCCCAAAGAGATCCATATGAAGCCTTTCTAGTGGTAGCTTAATAGAGTTAAGCAACTTTCTTGGGTGTGATTTCTTATGCTGTTTCCCTTCTTACAGCTCAGACAATCATCACATAAATGAAAATTCTTTAGATTAACACCCTCCACTAGGTCGTTGTGCACCAAATAATTCATCTTTATCAGGTGAATGTGCCCCATCTTCCGATACCATAAGATTGACTCCTTCTCGGTAGCTTTAGAAATGAAGCATTGAACCTTCTTTGACGTTGTGGATGCAACACTCATATCTAAGACATAAAGATCATTCTCTCGTGGAGCGTGCATGAGGATCCACTCCTCAGGAATTTTGAATCCCGGCTTGAGAATTAAGCATTCTTTGTCATTGAAGTGTGTTGTGAATTTTTTGTCACAGATTTGTGAAATGCTCAATGGATTGTTCTCTAGCTCAACAATGTAGTTCACCTTGTCGAAAGAAACCACTCCATTCGTAAGAATACCTTATCCCACAATTCTTCCACCCTGAGTCCTAGCAAACCAACGTAACCTCCCCGGATAGCTTTGACGTCGTGCAACAACGCAAGCATCCCAGTCATGTGTCGGGAAGCTCCATTGTCCATAATCCATTTTGACATTGACTTAGGGAGCCCCTGCACACACGAGGAAGAAACTACTTAAACAAAGAAACCCAAGCCTGCATGGTCTTGGATGGGTTTGGAATATCAAACTTTGGAACTTTGTTTTTGACACTTTGTTTGATCTCTGTTTTGGCTGAACAGGTGGTTCAGTTTTACTGAAGATGGTTTGACTTTTGCTACCCAAGTTTGTGTTTTCAAAATTTCCCCTTTAGAATAAAACTTTGAATCCTTTTGACGATTCTTGGTGGAAGTTTCACCAATTTCAAATTTAGAATTAAGTTGAGTCGTTGATTTTACATTTTTTATGAATTCATTGTTTCTTTTTAAAATTTGTTTTGGTACAAGCTTGGGTGCTTTTTGTTTCTCATCTTTTGTAGATCTGATGAGTTGGAAAAAGGTTTTGGATTTGTTTGAGAACATTGCCGTGCAATATGCCCAACATTGTTACACTTGTAGCACGTCATGCTGTCTTTTCTAACAGAGGAATCCAAATCCTGTTTTCTACTTTCCCTTTTCCTTCTTAAATTCAGTTTAGATTGTTTACAATGCTCTCTTTCTCCTTTTTAGTGGTTGTCCCATAGACAAAATCTATTTTCTTAGCAAAGTTTAATTTTCAAAACTTGTTATTCGTTCTTTGATTTTGAAAACCAACCCTGCTCTCCTATTTTCAGGATAATCTATGTCCCTCTGATGGTAGCGTTTGTGGATACCTTTTGATTTAGAATAAAATGATGCATCCCATTTTTCTAAATCAAAATGGTTCACCTCAACAAGCTTGAATAACTTATCAACTCGATCCAGATTAACATTCTGAATTGGGAAATCCGTATCCGAATATAGTTTATCAGATTAGTGCATTTTGTATACGACTATGTTTGGATCATTGTTTAAACTATTTTCTGATGATTCGCCATCCAATTCGGATTTGTTAGACTCATTCTTCAGAACATTTTCAACCACAGTTTTAACCACGGCAGAATCACATTCCTTTTCTGGTTTGGTGTATGTTACATCAATGTTCGTAGGCAGCTCATTTGTGTGTTCAGTTTTCAATTTTAAATTGAGCGCCTTTGCCACCCCGATGGTTTCTTACTTGCATAGCTATTCCCCATCGGTGGTGGAACACGATCGTAACATGCACATTTGTTTTCATTAATTTATTATCTTCCTTGCTTTCAATTTTTGGAAGAATGTGATCAATGACGTACGAACTTGTAGAATAAATGGTTAACAACTTGTTAACCCGTTCTGTTTCAATTTTCATTTTTTTCAAGTTCATTTTTTAGTTCGGCAATTGTATTTAAATGAATATTAATGGCCATTTGTTTGTCTATTACAGTCGCCTTGAGCACTGAAAGTGTCCTGTCATTTTCTCTGATCACTTTTTCAAATTGTTAAATTTTTTTGCTTAATTTGTCATAAGCTTATTTTGTAGAATTATAATCACATGACAAATTATCTGTATGACATTTCAACTCCTTGTATCGTGTTTCTTTTTCAACACACTCAATGCATGGCTCTTTGCATTTCATGCAAGGTGTTTCTTTTACCGACTCATTCATTGACACGTTTACCTCTTTCACATTTTCCATAAGAGCTTTGTCGGCTTTGTCAGTCAGATTTTCCAATGTCACATCAATCCTCTCCTCTACTTCAGGCTTCTTCTCTTCTTCACAAGGCGAACGATAGCTGGAATCAAAATAACCTGCAAAAGTTTTAAGAATGTCATTAGGCAAGAGATTTTAAATGCACTATTTAGCAATTCCTCTTCTTCTGACGATGTGTTGTAATATTCTTCAGGAGCTTCGTCAAAAGATGCCTCAGTACATTCTTCTTCTACTTGTTCTGGTTCATTGAAGATCTCCGCTACCAAAGCAAGGCTTTCATTTTTTGAAATGTATTTGTTCCAGTTGAACCTTCATCTTCTTGGGTTACAACCAAAGCCTTATCCTTTGAATTGGATGGACCATCTTCACTCTGAAATAGCCTTGTCTGAGGTGGTTGGGGTCGACGATAGATGGCTCTCTTGTAATAATCATCTGCGAATGGACTCTGGTTGCCTTCGACTTCTCTGTTCAGGCACTCCAAACATGTAACTTTAGATTTGTCAAAACCAAGTTTCCCATCCAGACCTCCCAAACTATCTCTTCCCGTGAAGCGTTGAGCGCTACGGACTACCAACACCATGCACCAGTTGATATCAATCAGCTCCAACTCAACTTGATCTATTTGATCATAATCTTCTTTCGTCATCTCAGGATTTCCAATGCTACCTACTACTAGACTTTCATAGGATTCAAGAATTGATGCCAGCAAAGCCATATGTTGTTTGGCTGTGTGTTCATTGAAATCATGTGCGTTCTTGAGATTCACAATGCTGTTGCTTTGAAGAATTCATTGGTTTGGATTAGGTGAAGGATTACTTGAGCTTTGTGCAGATTGAGGAGCTTGAGGAGAAAAAGACTGAAACCCACTGGACTGATTTGAAGGTGAACTTGGAGCATTGTTGGCACTAAAAGCGGTTTGAACCTTAGGACTCTGTATGTGACCAGCAGAACTATTTTTGTAGTACAGGTTCACATCTTGCTGCATATGAGTGCCTTTGTTCTTCGCCATTTTTTGCATTTCAAACTCGTGATCTTCTATTCTTTCAATAAATCTTCGTAACGTGAAGTTAATGTATTCAGTTCCGTTATTCAGAATAGTCAGACAGGTCGTCCACTCACCTTCTGGCAAAGAATCAGCCAGTTTATCAACCAGTTCTTCGTTAGTCTTGAAGATCTCCATTCTCTTCATTTGAACCACCAAATGACAATAATGTTCGATCAGCTGCTTAACAGTTTCACCTTTCATCAGATTAAAAATATCAAACTCTTTGCTTAGCAATACTTTTCTCCCTTTCTGAAGCTCAGAACTTCCTTGAAATATGAGCCATAAAGCGTTCCACAGTGACTGAGCGTCATCATCATGTTGAAGCGATGCAAGGATATCTTCTTTTACTGCCTTTTGCAGTTTCTTCATCATCTTCTTCTTGTTGATAAACTTCTCTCTTTCCATATCCATCAGCTTAGTCAATGTCTTCTCAAGACCATTCTCACCGGTAGGTGCGATGTACTTCGACTCGATTGCAAACCAACACGTGAAATTATTCGCTTGAACCCAGTTTGTGAATCTTTCACTCCAACCGTCGTAATCTTCTCAGTTCATGAGCTTTGGAGGTTTTGTCATGGTACCCATTTCGTTTTCAAGATTCATATTTTGTGTTGCGGTGGTCATAACTACTGAAGCAGCAAATGCATTGTAAAATTCTTCCTCCATTTTTCTGCAAAATTTTAGAAACATACACTTTCAAAAAACACTGATTCGAATGACAAAAGATACGAAATTTAAGAAAAAATTATTAAAATGTTCTTCGTGCGAATGACCAGCTGCTCGTGCGACTCAGATGATTCGTGCAAGTAAGATGCTCGTGCGAATTAAGGTTTCGTGCAAGTAAGATGCTCATGCGAATGAAAGAGTTACTTGTGCGAGTTACTACTTCGTGCAAATCACTTACTCGTGCAAATGACAATTTTGTAACTTGTAGATTTTAAGAAAAATTGTTTACTTGTTCATATGAGTGTCTAATTTGACGGATGGCCGTTCGTATGAGTTGTCCCTCTACTCATATAGGTCAGCTGAGGTCACCAAACAAATGATTTTTTCAATTTTCGACATGATTTAGTTTGATTTTAGATCTAAAATTTTCAGGGATTAGTTAGAGTTGATTTTAACATGATATACTAAAAGCCTACTCCAATTCGTCCATGAATTCGTCTAGATCTAAGATCTGTAAGAAAAAGATATGTTACGAGACATGGGAAAAGACTCAAGCAATGCAATTTCAAGGATGATCAATGTGTGTTGTGTTCATGGTATTAATTCTGGTAATATGTGGCGTTCAAAATGGATCGAGCTAGAAAGAAAAGAGTTTATGAAGCAGATTAGAAATGAAGAAAGAATTGATGCTGTTACGCAAAAGGCGTCAATCAGAAGGTCAAATTTTTTAAATGGGCACCGGCTACTGATCAAACACCAATACCATCTAAAGAAGGCCGAAAGCCGAGGAAGAATTTCTTTGGACGTTGAATGTTTAAAGTTATAAAGTTTTGAAGACTAACCAAGAGTGTGGCGATATCCAAGGGGGAGTTTGTTGATGTAGAATGTCTATAGCGTACGTCTTAGGGTCATGTCGTGTATGTAATAGGGCTTCAGTGTTAGATTTACATGTTTAGATGTATGTATTGTACACTTCGCATGAAGTGGTGTAATACTTTGTATGAAGTCAGTCACTTTGTACGAAGTGAGTCACCTCGTGCGAAGTGAAGTCCAACTCGCACGAAGTGTGTGCCATGTTTATAAATAGGCGAGTTGTGGTCATGAGTCTTTAGTTGTTTGTCCGACTTTGAAAGCGAAGACCTGTCTAGTTTGTAACACCTTGATCAATATTAATGAAACTGAGCATTTAAACAGTTTCGATCATATTTTCACTAGTTAATCATGAATTCCACACATATTGACTAGATTTCAAGTTAGGTCCTATGCTTATTTGGATAAGACGATCCTACATTACGTGAATATATGTTCAATTTTAATTTTGGCCCCCTAGTTATTCCTAGATCTATGTTTATATATATGGTTTACCGAAATCGTCCAATAAAGTCCAAAACGAGTCCTATTACCTTCACCATTGTAAGAGGTCTGCTAACCAACCTCCCCATTTTTAATTTTGGCAGAATAACGGCTTAAATCTTGCAAAAACACTCAGTTCGTACAAAGAACTCTCAGATCACATAAAGAAAACGTACCAGTGAAATGACTGCTTCATGCTAGCTGGACTCACTTCGTACGGAGTGGCTCACTCCGTGCGAAGTGCATCCACTTTGTGCAGAGTGGACATCAAATTTTCAAACTATTTAATTTTTCAAACTTTGTCAGTTTTAACAACCCACTCAGTTGATCAAGTCCAAGTTAATGACCCTGGTTAACTGATTTGTCTACCATGTCCAAGTTAATGATCATGGTTGAACACTTTATGAACAAAGTGATGTTTTCAGGCAATTTTAAGTTTCAAATAAATAAACTTTTGATCTTTTCAAAACATTTTCTCATTTTAGATAAGCTCCCAACCCGTTTTCCTCTAGATAGCATTTTTGGACTTTGAAGATCCACATCATTAGTAGTCGAAACTAAGATAGAAATAAAATCTTTTTGAATTTTCCAAATTTAAGCTAAAACACACTGAATATATTTTTGGATTTTTCTAAAATGAAATGTAATACCTATGTACAAACATATTTACAGACATATTTTTGTGATTTTGTGTTGCACGGTCATATCATTATTTGAGACAAATCACTAGTACCATTGATCTTGAAAAATTTATGTTTTAAACAAATTCACTTAGATTGTTAGTATACTTTTTCACTTAAACCTCTACACATTTCTCAATTGTTTCGAGATATGCTAATTAGATGTTTCAGAACTTGACTTAATAGTGTTTCCCACCTCAGAATATACTCCGTATCAAGATTCCCTAGATTTCATCTTACAGGTGCATATATCTAACTAATATCTGTATCTAGGTTGTGTGAAACCTTGAGAGCTCAGGTTAGTAGCACCATACAAACAAATAGATGAAGGCTCGACTTACAAGTGGTGTTCCAATTAGGAATCTTTTGTACTGCAATTGTTAGATCTTTTGATACTTTCAATATGATGCAGCTTTCGGGTTTAAAAGCAAAAATATTCTACAAGTTCTAGGCCATTGCTGACGCAAAATCAGAAGAACTAGTATAATACCCCAGATATCAATTATCTATAAAGACCTTGTATCTCAGAATCCGACAATCTCTCAAACAAAATTTCGGTGTACTAAGACCATATATCCGAGAGATGTTAACCCACTAATTAAGAAGTTTTTCTTTATGTTTATATTTCAGAAATAATTTACTGAATGTGCGAAGCCTACTGGCACATCATTAGTGAGACTTGCTTAAAACATTTTGACAATACATATTTTTAGCATACCGTAATAGTCCACTGATATACTATCATTTCCTCTTTTTACACGAAAACTCTTTTCGTCTTTTTCATGTTTTTGTATATTTTCAAATTCTTATATGTTTTTGTATTTTTTTTCACAACATTTCTCCCCCTAAAATCAAAAGAATGTTTTTGGATTTTTGTTTTTATAGAAAGAAATTCTAAAAACTATAAACTGTGACAAACCAATGAGGATCACGTCAATTCGTCATCCTCCTCGAATTCAACCTCCTTTAAAATCCACCTTGATGTGAGATTTTTCAACCCGTTAAGTTTCAAAAGATATCTGAATGTAACTCTATCAAAAGCTTTGGTGTAAAAATTTGCCTTTTGTTCATCAGCGTGGATCTTTTTAATCTAACCAACTTTTTCTCGTTGCAATCACGGATAAAGTGGTGTCGAATTTCAATATGTTTAGTTTTAGAGTGTTGATCCGGGTTTTAATTATGTTTATGGCAGCCTCTTATCTACATATATAGGCGTATCAAGAAACTTTAATCCATAGTCTCTCATCTGTTGTTGTATCCACCAGATTTGGGAACAACAACTGGAAACTGAAACGTATTCTGCTTCGCAAGTAGAGAGAGCGACCGTGGTTTACTTCCTGCATTGCCACGTTACTAAATGTGTGCCAAAGAACTGGCAACCAGTGGTTGTAGATTTAGCATTTAAGCGACATCATCCAAAATCATAATCAGAATATCCAGCGAGGTTGAAATCATCGTTCCGCGGATACCACAAGCCGGTGCTTGGGCAACCCTTCAAATATCAAAGAATCCGCTTGACGATCAGCATATGAGACACTCGTGGACTTGATTGATATCGAGCGTAAAGGCATGTCGGATAAATGATATCCGGCCTAGATATCGTGAGGTACTTCAAAGATCCAATCATTGATCAATATAAGGTCTCATCAATCTTCACTCCTTTTTCATCTGGTCCGATGTCGTGATTTAGTGCCAATGGTGTAGATAATGGTGATGTTCCCAGCATATCAAATTTATCCAATACATCATGCCCATACTTTGTCTGATGGATGAAGATTCCATCAGGTAACTGATTGACTTAAAGTCCCAATAAGAACTTCATTTCTCCCATTGAACTCATTTCAAATTTCTTCTGCATGACTTTCGTGAAGTCTTTACACATCTCATCATTTGTGGAACTAAAGATTATGTCATCCACATAGATTTGTACGATACTCAGACGTCCATCCATTTCCTGTGTTAAGAGGGTACTATCTACTGTTTCTCTAGTGAAACCGTTCTCCAGAAGATGTTAAGAAAGCATCTCGTACTAGGCTCTTCGGGCCTGTTCAAACCATATAACGCCTTATCCAGTAGGTAAACCTTTTCTTTGTGTATCAGATCGACAAACCCCGGCGGTTGTTCAACGTACACCTCCTCTTACACCTTTTCGTATAGGAATGCGGACTTAACATCCAATTGGTACACCTTAAAACCTTTCCATGACGCAAACCCCAGGAATATGCGGATAGCTTCTAATCGTGCGATAGGAATGTAGACCTCTGTGTAATTAATGCCCTTTTGTTGATGAAAACCTTGGACTATAAGTCGAGCTTTATTACGTACAACCACTCCTCTGTCATTTCGTTTACACTTGAATACCCACGTTGTACTAATATACTTGTGATCATCTGGTAGATCGACAAGCTTCCGACTCAAGTTTTTCAAACTGTTGTAGCTCTTCCTGCATAGCATATACCCAACTTTCATCTTTAAGCCCGTCTTTGTATGATTTAGGCTCAACCTACGAAATAAAACAACTATATGAGCATACTTCTTGAATAGGTGCAACTTTAGTATAAAAACAGCTAAGATCCTTATTGATCTAATTTCTCGTTTTTACTCCAACCTGCAACTCTCCAATAATATTCTCCGAAGGGTGGTATGACAACGTCCTCGGCATAACCTCATTAGAGATACTTACTTCATTCTTCATATTTGTAACATTCAGTTCAACAACCTGATTACTCGTTGATGCTCCATTTTGATTGCTCGTACTCGCAGATTGATTGAGTAAACTTGTAATCTACTCTGAACCTTCATTGGAACTAGATCCTCCATTATCATAGTCGGGTCACCATCAAAATTAGAATCATCTGATTGATCAAAAGTGGATGTTGTATTGTTCACATCTGGTTCGACTACGGGTTCTTGTTGTGTGTTGCTCAAACCTGCTTTAGAATCGTTTGTGCCAACATAAGATTGTGAAATCACTATTGGTCTAGGAACTTACTATTGAGCAGACGATTATTGTTGTTGATATAACAATACAAGCTCCTCTTCGGTAGGTTCATTCAGCAGTTCAAAAGAATCCCACAAACTCTCATAGTTAAATAACCAAGGATCATCAGGTTTCTGTGTAGGTGACGTTGTAGGTCCACTTGGAGGATCAAGATTAACCTACTTCCTTGTTTATACAACAAAACTACGAGTGCGGAATCCTCGTACGTATGCAAACCAAAACAAAGTAAGAACACAGGATAACCAAAGATTCAATATCTTGATTAACTGAAGAGAACTGATACAAACATATAAAATCAATGTTCATACACTCTCATGCAACACACTCTGTGCTCTTGTGTCTCTCTCTAGTTCACTCACTTGTCTTGTCTTACTTGTGACTAGCAGGTCTAACCTTACACTAAGAAGTGCATGTCTGTTTATATAGTGTCATCACCTAGCAACAATACGAAGTATGTTGCTGGTCATACGAAACACCAAAAGACACGAAGAACATACTCCAAAGATACTCGTACGAACAAGCTAGTTTGTACGAGCATCAACTAGCTCATACGAAACAAGCATGATGCTTGTTTAGATGAACTCGTTCGTACAAATGGTAGGTGGCTCGTATGAGCAATATCTTGCTCGTATGAAGTATTCCCACTCGTACAGAATTCTTCTTTGGAGATCGTGTCACAGACATCACGTACACAAGCATCAACAGTATGCACACATTCAACTGTTTTACACAGGCAACCTAATCATCGTACTAAACCAAGATAGAAGGATATCTTGATTTGGTCTACATGACCAAACTATACACACACAGTAAACAAAGACCGTACAATTACAGATGTAACTAAGAACAAGCGACAGACACAAAAGTGTATCAACAAACTCCCCCTTGGCTGTTGCTTGGTCTTCGGTCTTCGATCTTTGGTCTTCATACTAAATGGCCTGGAGTATCAACAAACTCCCCCTAAAGATCTGCTCTCCAACATTAGATCATCAGGTCTTCAAAACTTTCTAGAAACATCAAACCTTTTCTGTTTCCTCTTGAGTACCACTGGAGGTAACTGGATCGGTCACAATCTGATCATGTTTACGCTTGATCTCTTGCGCTTTACATCTATCATTCCATAGGATATTCACCCTTTTTCTGCTCATTTCAAACACGTCTTTAGTACCATTAAAGCCTTCAACTAGTGTAGCATTACGAGAATGATACCATTCTTTCAAGTCATTATGCTTAGCAGTTAATATTTCTGCAAATCGTTGTACAGCCGCACTACGTTCTTTCAGTCTATTTATCTCAATCCCCCGAGAGTTATCAGCTACTCTCATCTATTTTAGCTGAGTTGCTCTTTCAGTATCTGCAGACTTCAGTCGCTTATTTTCTTTTCTTAACTATGCAATTTCAGAATCCTGTTTTCTAACAGTCTCTTTCAAAGAATTTATCTCCAATTGTTGTTTGACAACTGTGTTCCAATTGGAAGAGATAAAATCTAAATGCTTGTTAATCTGGATTGCCGCAGCTTGCAACTAAGAGAACAGAAAATCCACTTGCTCATCCTTTTCCATTTCAGAGAACAAACGACCGCTTTGTTTTGCATTTTGTTGATGGGATGTAGACTAGGATTGTTGAGCTGAAAAAGTAGTAGGTTGCGATCGAACTGGAGTATCTTCAGCCGAAGGTGTTTCAGCTGCTGTGGTTCAGAAGTTGTAGTGGGTTTCTTTATTGCAGGTTCAGTCTCCTCCGTGGTAAAGGTAGGCTGGACTTCTACAACTGGTTCTCTCGCACCATCATTACCAAAATTATCACCGTCATCAACTTTCCCTTTTTATGACCAAACTTATCTTCGATCATCCTTTTCAAGGTTGGTTGTCATCATGGCGCCACTTGTCGTTTTTTGGTGCAATATATTGATCATTTGCCAGAAAACCAATCAACTTACGAGCAGGTGTGCTTTCCTTGTAGCGTTTTGCTGCCACACCGCTAAAGATCTTCAACGAATGTTCCATCATAATTTCAACTTTTAGAACATTGTTGTCGTTCTTTGGAAGATTCGGATGTTGCACATTCAAGATCATTTGGAGAAAACGAGGATACATCCAAAACTTGTTTCCACCATATCCGGTTCTTCTTAGGTTTTCCTTCATGTTTGCAAAAATATACTTTGAAACACTAAACGATTTGTTCAATGCCAAAGCTATCATCATTCCAACCAAATCGTTATTTGCCATGTCATAACCACTTCGTCTATTGCTCAAACACTGAATTAAAACATGTAGAAAGAACTTGTATCGGAGTGGCAACCATGATTTGTTTAGTTGTCCCATGAGGAAATCTCCAACACATTTCATTCTAAGTAAACATCCATGTTGACACTTCAACGGTATTAAGAATGGAGCTTCAGGACCATCACCAAGCTGTAATAATGAGCTAATGATTTCAACAGTGTCATCTACCTTGAAGTCACTTACTTTCCCGCGGATAAGTTCCTATCCATTCACTTCAACAACTTTAGCTGAATCCCAAAATTCCTTGATCAACGTCTTGTGTACTGTAGTCTTGTGCGTGATAGCATAATGTATCCTTGAGTCGTGCAAAACCTTCATTATACCGTTTTACTCAGCAAATTTGTCTTCCGAATCCAAGTAGGCCACCATGTTATGTCTTGGTTCAGACATAATTTCCACTTCTGACTTGTCAGTTCTCTTTGTTGCGGGTTTTCTTTTATGTTCCTTTTGTTCCATTCTGTACACATACAACAACTAGGATAAGAACACAAATTCATTAGGGAATATACGCAAAAATTTTTATTCCAAATTTTTTGTATGTATATATTCCCTGAACAAAGAACTACTGACTCATACGAATAAATATTTAGTCGTACGAAGAACAACTCATTTTACGAACTTTCGATTAAAACAAACAACTTTTCATTCGTACGAATAGCTGACTCATACAAACGAAGTGTCATTCGTGCGAATGGTGTTTCATTCGTACGAATCTAGTTTGTATAAACAACTTCAAGAGAAGTTACTTGTTTTTCAGTTAAAAATGATTCTTCGCTTAAATTTTATTGTTCAAATCAATCAAAGTCACATGGTCAGATAATCTTTAAGTTGTTCAACTTCAAAGTATGCCATCATAGTCAAGTATACCTTAAAGAAAACAAAAACAACTTAAGTAGAGGTGTAAAGATGACTTGAGCAAGGTGAAAGTGAAGTTCTACCAAAGAACTTCATCACCTTTTATACCACATCAAGACACTCGTGCGAATTACCAGGCTCGTACGAAGAACTCCAAAACATACAAGACCAAATGGTCATTCGTAAGAAGCACAATGGCTCGTACGAATGATATGATTCGTACGAGTCCAGGTTTTTCAAAAGTGGACTTTCAGTTCTTCGAGGACCTTAAGTTTTTCGCTGACCTGTTTAGAACTTTGCGCAAATCCACACTAATTACAAGTTAAGTTAGGAAAAGTGCTTGTTAAACAGATTTTGTTCTTGTGAGATGAGTTTATCTATTGTAAGAAAGTACTTTTATGAAGTTATGATATCAAAACGAATGGTTTTTAGGGTGTATCTTGGTAGAATACTTTTTAGCTTCAATTTTGGCTAATTCAAAAAGAACTTAATAAAACAACAAAGTAAACTAAACTAGAATAACCAGTTCAGGTAAGAGTAAACTATATATTACTATATAATCTTTTTTAGAGTTTCAAGTTAAGAGAATCATACCAGCTTTTAATCTTGTCAAAAACGAGTTTTGTTTAAAACGTCAAATTAAATAAATAAATAAGCATTCTACTATGATTATCGGTATTGTTGTCCATGTAAGCTCAGCTTATTAGATGTATCATGTTTAGGAGATATGATTAAGGTATGAATTATACTTACTAGCTGGTGTTCAACCACTTCACGACACGTTCTCGTATCAAGATATGCACGAGAGAATATCTTACCGGTGAGTATACTGCTTATCATCTGTTTTGACGTATATGATGTGAGATACTCACTTATTTTGATTGAAAACAAGCCCTATGTGATTAAATCACTTATTGATGAGGAACTTGATTTTCAGATGCATGCAGGGCACAGGAGTAAGTCCTTGAATAGGTTAGTACCATCGTACCGACAAAGAGACGAACTTAGCTCCCGCATAAAACAGTGATATTTATCACTTATTTTTGGGTGGATGTGATATGTTTATCACTTATTGAAGGTCGTATGCAGTATTTACACGTATGTATGGTATCATGGAAGTTCTAGGCTTGTGTCACCGTTATTTTTCAGCAAAAGATTCAACCATGATACCCAGATGATAAGTCAGCATAAAGACCGCATATCTCAGATTCTCGGCATACTATCAAACAAAATTTCGGTACCAAGACCATATGCCAATGAATGGTTCCCACCTGGCTTGTAGTCCGTTAAGTTTATATCAACCAGCACATTTTAATCTGATTGTGAGCCTACCGATACATCATTAGTAAAGCTATTTATCAATTTTCATTTTGTGTTTTTGACTGTTTATGACAGATCACTAGTGTATTTCATCATCTTCGCTTATCTATCCAAGAAACTCATTTTTTTATATTTGGTTTTTCTATTGTTTTTGTATTTTTCTAAATTTTTCTCCCCCTTAAATAAAGAAGGTAATAAAAACTTAAACTAAATAAAAGACATATTTTTGTATTTTTACATTTTCTCATGTTTTTGTATTTTCTTGAAATATTCTCCCCCTAAAATATAAAACTAAGAGAAAATAGAAAATCTTTTTGTAATTTTAGATTTTGAAGAAAATATTTACGAAAAATGATTAGCCAAGGATGAATTACTTGGGTTTCACCTTGATGCCATTGACCAAAAGTAGATAATCAAAACGAGATTATCAAAAGCTTTTGTAAACAGGTCGGCACGTTGGTGATTGGTGTGGATTTTAACAACATTGATAAGTTTCTTTTCATAACAATCTCGTATGAAATGATACTTAATCTCAATGTGTTTGGCTTTCGAGTGCTGTACAGGATTACGAGTGATCTGTAAAGCAGTTCGTTATCAACAAAAATAGCAGTAGTTAGAAATTCAAAACCGTAGTCGCGCATTTGCTGTTGGATCCATAGAACCTGAGAGCAGCAACAAGAAGCCAAAATATACTCAGCCTCACAGGTTGACGTAGCTACACAAGTCTGCTTTTTACACTGCCACGTGACTAGGCGATTTTCCAAGAACTGACATCCACTGATGTTGATTTTGCATCGATCTTGCAGCCACCATGATCAGAATCACTGAATGCTGTCAAATCAAAGTTATCATCCTTAGGGTCCATAGACCAGTGTCCGGGCGACCCTTCAAATAACGAAAGATTCTTTTTACAACCATCAAATGAGAAACCTTCGGACTGGACTGGTAGCGAGCTAGAAGACATGTTGGGTACATTATATCGGGTCTTGAAGCAGTAAGATACATGAGAGATCCGATCATAGCATGATAAAAAGATGGTTCCACATGTTCACTCATTCCGTTAGGATTAATCCCATGATTATGAGCTAATGGAGTTCCCAAGGGCTTTGAGTCTTCCATCTGAAATCGTTTGAGAATATCCCCGACGTACTTGGTTTGATGGATGAAAATCCCTTCCTTAGATTGATGAACCTGCAGACCTAAAAGAAAGTCATTTCTCCCATAGCGCTCATCCCGAACTTCTCTTGCATCACCTGCTCAAAATTCTTTGCACATTTTGTTGTTGGTCGACCAAAAAAATAATATCATCAACATACACCTGCACCATCAATAAGTCCTCATTCTGTTCCTTGATGAAGAGAGTACAGTCAATCAATCCACGTCGAAAACCATTCTTCAGGAGATAGGAAGACAACGATTCATACCAATCCTGTGGAGCTTGATGAAGACCATATAACGCCTTATTGAGAAGCCAAACCTTGTCAGGATGGATTGGATCTTCAAAACCAGGCGGTTGCTCAACATTTACCTCTTCTTCAACCACAGCATGAAGAAATGCACTCTTAACATTCATTTGGTATACAGTAAACTTCTTGTAGGACGCATAAGCCAAGAAAATTCTTATGGCCTCAAGACGAGCTACCGATGCATAAACTTCATTGTAATCAATGCCTTCTACCTGATTAAAGCCCTAGACGACTAATCTTGCTTTGTTTCTCACAACAACACCTCGGTCATCCTTCTTACATTTGTAAACCCATCTTATTCCAATCTTCTTATAATTGTCAGGCCTGTTAACCAATTTCCACATGCCTAACTTCTTAAATGCTGAAGTTCTTCCTGCATTGCTTCAACCCATGAGGAGTAGCATACCCAAATTGTTGATATTCAGATCAACAACTAATTTATACACCATTTTGGACATCCCCTATGATATTCTCCTGAAGTTCTTTGTTGACAAATTCCACACTCTGAAATCAGGAGTAGCATATATAAGAAAGAAACCTTCGATAGCTTTCGGACCAAATTTACCATGTGGATCAATCATAGTGCATGGAGCTCCAAAAGGTTCTAAGAAAGAAACATCCGGTTTCCTTTTATGTAACAACTCGAAACATGTTTTCCCGTGCCTCTTCACCGTAAGAACTCTATTCATCGTATAACATGCAGTAGTAACAACTTCTCCCCAAAATTGAACAGGAAGTTCTGATTCTACTAGCATAGTTCTTGCTGTTTCAATTAGTGTTCTATTTTTCCTCTCAGCGACACCATTTTGTTGTGGAGTGTATCGAGAACTGTACTCATGCGGAATGCCTTTCGAAGAACAGAACTCATCCATAGCTTGATTCTTGAATTCGGTGCCATTGTCGCTTCTGATTCTCCTTATCTTCAAATTGTATAAATTTTCAAGCAGTGTCAGGAGATTCTTGAGGATTTCAGGAACTTCACTCTTGTGTGCCAACATGTTCACCCATGAAAATCTTGAGTAGTCATCAGTAACTACTAAACAATATGAATCACCAAAGGTAGTCTTGTGTTTCATAGGTCCAAAGAAGTCCATATGAAGACGTTCCAAAGGCATATTCACCGTGTTAATCTTCTTCAAAGGATGAGATTTTCTCGCTTGCTTTTCCTTTTGCCATGATACACAGACGTCTTGTAGATGAAAATTCTTCACTGGCACACCATTCACAAGTTTGTTTTTCACCAAATAGTTTATTTTCCTCAAGTGAATGTGTCCCATTCGTCTGTGCCAAGAGATTGATTCCTTTTCGGTGGCTTTTGAGACAAAACATGTAACTTGTGCAGACGTGGTAATAGCTTGGCTCATGTCAAGAATATACAAGTCATTAATTCTTAGAGCCGACGGGAGGATCCATTCTTTAGGAATCTTGAAACCAGGTTTCAGCACATAACATCCGACATCATCAAAATGAACCGTGAACTTCTTGTCGCAGATTTGAGAAACGCTAAGAAGATTGTGATCAATTTGTCAAACATAATTGATCTTGTCAAAACTAACAACACCATTGGAGACCATTCCTTCTCCAGTGATGTATCCGCCCTTATCACTAGCAAAAGCAACATAGCCTCCTCGAATGCTTTTCACATCATAAAGGAGCCTCAAGTCGCCTGTCATGTGCCTTGATGCTCCACTGTCAACAATCCAATGACTATTCACAGTTCCTCCTGGAACACCCTGCACATTTCAAAAACCCGATCAGTTTGAGATAGGGACCCACACCTTAGTGGTCTTGGGTTGACCCTTATCATCAAGAAATGTTATTTCTATTTATTGATGATTTGGAAATTTTGAGCCTCCTCTTGAACCATCACCGGTCTTAGGTTTCCATGATTTTTGAAATTTACCAGAATGACTATTATTTACATTTTAACAACTTCTGGTTTTGTTAAATTTGAAGATCTTGGATTTCTTTCTAAAGAATCCAGTTTTAAAGCTTTTTCAACTACTTTTACTTGTTTATGTCTCTGTTTTTCTTCTTGTTCTTTAACAATGCGTTTGTCTTATTTTGGAGAAACGTATCGATGTTAGCAAGTTGGTTCAGGAGGGGCTTTCTCAACAAATCTAGGCTTTGCTTGGTTTGTACAATTCTTGATAATATGGTCAAACTCTCCATATTTGAAACATGTTTTCCATTTAACAAATTTAGGAGATCGTGTTTCATGACTTGATGTTGAACTTGTGGGTCTTGAGGTACTGGGTTCATTTTCATCACACCCGTAGAACTTACAAATTTAACATTCTTAAACTTTTTCTTGTAACGAGTGCCTTTTATCTCAACCTATGGTTGTGGTACTTTAGGCTTTTCAACTCGCTTCTCTTGGTGTTTTTCTTTTGAACTTGATAATGGTTGTGAATTGATTGGGTTTTTCTTCTCCAAAGATTTGGCTGTTGTCTTTTCAAAAACTTGATCAATATAGGTTGGATTTACACATTTGATTTAAAAGTCTTTGTTAGAATAGATTTCCTTATCTTCAACAAAAGTATACAACACATTATCATTTTCATCTATGGGCACTTTTGTCTTGACAGATTTTTAGGATCATTCTCTTGATTTTCGACAATTTTTACATTGGGAGTAGCAGACATTTCTATTCCCTTTTCTTTATCAAGAGATTGATCCTGATCAATTTTCTCTGACTCATCATTTGATGAATCATCCTCCTCTGCTGTAGAGGGTTTCTGATTAACAACTGATGATGAGTTCTCAGACTTTCTTGATTCAACCAAGGAATTGTCTAACTTGAACCTTAGTCCTACTACAAATTCTTCAGGATTAAGAGGTATGAAGGGTTCAAAGCATGGCATTTCCTCTTCATCAGGCAATTTGGTATAGCTATGTTTCATTGGGGGTGGACACAACTTATACCCAATGCATTTAACATCTCCTTTTAGCTATTGAACATCAATGATATGATCTAGCACATATCGGGATTTAGAATAACTTTCCAATTTTAGCTTGATCGCATCATGTTCGCATTTGGCGATGGCTAACTCTTTCTTTGTTTCTTCAAGGAGATTAATGTAATTATTAATTCTTGTTTGTTTGTTCAAAACCGTCTTTGTTAATTCGGAAACGCTTTTCATAAGGGTCTCTAATACAGATTTAAATTCTTTTTCGTTTCGAGTTAAAGCCAAGTTCGCCTCTTTGCATTTTGACAGTTCAACAACTAAGTTTTGATTATGACTATTAATTGTTTCAAATTTTGATTTTAATTCAGCACAGTCACTTCAAATTTTAGGAGAGTCGGAGTTTAGCTGACTTGTCAAACCGACAACATTCACCATGAAGGCAGTATGATGAGAGAAGGCTGCATTATTTGTAATGAATTTTTATGTTTCCTTCGATGCAGCTTCTGCTTTCTTCATTAAACCCACCTTTTCACTTCTCAGCTTTTCTACTTCTTTCAGCAGCTCTCTGACCTCAGCATCACTTGCTTCCCTGATATCTGCATTTGATCCATAACCACCTAAACTCGAGCAATCTTCATCAGAACTACCATTATACCCCGAACTATCATCCTCAGAATTTTCTATGTTGTGAACATTTTTTATTCGACTGATAATTTTGGCATAATATGCAGTTCCTCCTTGATTCTCATTTCCCAATTGTACTGACCAATCGCATCCTTCATCTGCCTGAACTACTAAAGCTCTGTTTGTGTTGTTTGAAGGTCCTGGCTGGTTGGTATTGTTTGGGTTGTTAACAGCTACTATCCTTTGATCATTGTTAACTTGAGTTGTGTTGGATGGTTGTGATTGATTTCAGAAGGGGTTGTGATTTCCTTGTTTGCTGGGTCTCGTGCACTCACGCTTGAAGTGACCTCTTTCTCCAAAGTTGAAGCAAGTAACAACATTTTTATCAAAACCATATTTTGTATCTTTCTTGATTTCCAAACTGCTTCTTCCTGTTCTGCTCATATAATCCTTAGCTCTTCTTACCGCACTTGCAAACGCCCACTTGATATCCATTAGCTCCATCGCATCTCTATCTATTTGTTGGTGGTCTTCATTTGTCAAATTGATGTTTCCAATTTGACCAACCACTAATCCACAATAGGCACTAACCATGGTATTTAGAAGTTCCATATGTTCTTGAGCAACTTCTATGCTGACCTTGGAAAGATGTGATGTCAAGTCTGACTGTGTTGGGGTTTGCAGGTTGAAAGTTGTTACCATAGAAAGCTTGTTAAGGAGCTTCCTGTGGAACTTGAGGTGCAAGATCTGGTGGTTGTGGTAGAAAGGCTTTTGGATCAAAAACTTGTCCATAGGCTTGAGTACTTGAGCTTGCAGACAGAATTGATTAAAAAGGTTGTGGTAGAAAGGGATTCACATTTGACACAAACGCGGTTTGAAGCTTTGGTTGCTGACTTGCACTAATACGTGTATTAATACCTCCAAAGTACATCTCATGATTTTTTTGAACAGTAATTCTTTGTGCCTTTCGAAGTTCTTCT
This sequence comes from Scalesia atractyloides, assembly GCA_947069175.1. Lineage (NCBI taxonomy): Eukaryota > Viridiplantae > Streptophyta > Magnoliopsida > Asterales > Asteraceae > Scalesia > Scalesia atractyloides. The sequence continues at coordinate 58,968,526 of CAMTDV010000003.1, read as the reverse complement.
TCATTTTTGTTCTCCAATTTCTGCACAAATTCATAAATACTGATTGAATCCAAAACACCTGTATGTTTTAATAAGTCAATAAATTGACCCCATTTTGACGGTAATGCATCAGCAAAGCGCATCACGATTTCTTGTGGAGATGCTAACACTTTGTACGAGTACATTTCGTTGAGAGGATGGTAGAAACGTGTTGTCATATCATTCAGAGTTTCATTTTCCATGAACATGAAACCTTCAACTCCTTCTTTGGTAGATCATGCCGAAGTTTTCAGGTTGCAGCATTAGCCTCTCATCTTGCTTCTAGGGATCCTACAGATTTTTTGTGGTCGTACAATACACAAACTGATGGTAAATATCTTTATGGAGTGCCTGTGTGTTAGGATAACAAACGCCTTTTTCTCTATATCGTAATCCTTTTTATCACCTTCATCTAGATTGGCTAAGGAGGTTGGGTTTGATCCTGCCTCTTCGAGTGATTCTTTATAGGGTGTAGTAAAACATGTCCATAATTTTGTGTTCTGTCCGAGAACATATGTGTGGAAACGACTTTTCCAGGACGGATAATCGTTCATATGATTTAGTTTAGGTGGACGGTTATTACTCCCGGTTTCACTCTTACTCATCAGAAGAGTCTGAATGCTCTAGTTCTGGTTTGCGACACACGCCCATTGATTTGCAGTAATCATGGTTGTATGTTGAGGCATCAATGACTTTACCCATGAGGTTGCGGAGCTTTGTGAAGAGTCTTGATTTGGGCTTGAACTACAACTCCAATCCCACAGATTAGTACTCATTATGTTTTTCTTGATTATAAAAATTTGAAAGGTTTAAAGTTTAATTTTTGAAAATAACAGTTTCCTTTTAAAATTCACAATTAAACTCACAAGGCTTGAAGACCTGAAACACAAAAAACAATTAATGAAGAAGGAGCTTCGTACGAATGAGTATCCTTCGTGCGAACCTGTTGTTTCGTACGAAAGGCACTTCTTCGTGCGGACTAACTTGTCTTTCGTGCGAATAAGATTCTTCGTGCGGATGACTGGTCTTTCGCATGAACAGTCTTGTTCTTCGTGCGGATGGGTTATTCGCACAGATGTTTTTGCAGAGGAATCTTTTTGCAGGGCTGGTTGTGAAAATTTTCCTTTTCTAGCACAGACTGGTTTTCGAAATAGGTCTGTTGTCTACACAATTTTTGTTAAAAAGACAAACATTCCATATCAGCTTTTTCAGTTTCATGCAATTCTAGAATGTTAGAGATTTGGTCAACCCTACAACAATATTCCTGTGAGTTTCTCTTGCAAATGTGTTCAACTTGAACAGACGAAAATTTTAAGAAAAACCAGATTTTAACATGTCTCCATGTGTTCTAACAAGGTGTTTATGAAAATTTTATGGATACAACAAGTTTTAACTAAGTTTTAAGTTTGTTATCTTTCAAAAGCTTAAGTTTCCTGCTGAAAGTTCAAGAACACTTCAAGAAACCCTCAAAACTAGCTCAGACACAACAGTAAGCTTGGTTTTCAAACAAGGAAGAGAGCGAAAGCTCTGATACCACTTGTAGGTCCACTTGGAGGATCAAGGATAACCTACTTCCTTGTTTATACAACACAAATACGAGTGCGGAATCCTCGTAAGTATGCAAACCAAAAAAAAGTAATAACACAGGATAACCAAAGATTCAATATCTTGATTAACCGAAGAGAACTGATACTAAGATATACAAACAATGTTCATACACTCTCATGCAGCACACTCTGTGCTCTTGTGTCTCTCTCTAGTTCACTCACTTGTCTTGTCTCACTTGTGACTAGCAGGTCTACCTTACACTGAGAAGTGCATGTCTGTTTATATAGTGTCCTCACCTAGCAACAGTACGAAGTATGTTGCTGGTCATACGAAACACCAAAAGACACGAAGAACATACTCCAAAGATACTCGTACGAACAAGCTGGTTTGTACGAGCATCAACTAGCTCGTACGAAACAAGCATGATGCTTGTTTAGATGAACTCGTTCGTACAAATGGTAGGTGGCTCGTACGAGAAATATCTTACTCGTACAAAGTATTCCCACTCGCACATAATTCTTCTTTGGAGATCGTGTCACATACATGATGTACACAAGACTTAACAGCATGCACACATGCAACTGTTTTACATAGACAAACTAATCATCGTACTAAACCAAGATAGGAAGATATCTTGATTTGGTCGATATGACCAAACTATACAGACACAGTATACAAAGACCGTACAATTACAGACGTGACTAAGAACAAGCGAAAGACACAAAAGTGTATCAACAGACGTGTATCTCCGACAGTCAACATGTTGAGCAAGAATAACCCGGTTTATGCTAGGCAGAAATACTCTTCTCAAAGGACTAGCATCCCACTAAAAATCCCTCTAGAGAATTAGCTCCGAATTTACCATCTAGGTCATTAACTGTGCGCAGAGATCCAAACGGTTCTAAAAACTCCAAATTTGGTTTTCGTTGATTAAGCAACTCAAATCATGTCTTCTTATGAGCCTGGACTGTTAATAATCGATTAAGCGTGTAACAAGCAGAGGCGACCGCTTTGCTCCAAACGATGACAGGCAATTTAGAATCTGCGAGCATTGTGCGTGCTGTTTCAATAAGAGTTTGGTTCTTCGGTTCAACAACTCCATTCTGTTGCGGAGTATAGGGTGCGATGAATTCATGAAGTATTCCTTTGTCGTTGCAAAACTCTTTCATTCTTTTGTTGTTGAATTTAGTATCATTGTCGTTGCGAATCCTTCTTATCGGTAGATGGTACAAATTTTTCAACTTTCCGAAAAGGATCATCAGATTTTCAAACGTCTCGGCTTATCTTTCCAGAAATAGAACCCATGAAAAACTTGAGTAGTCGTTATTCACAACAAGGCAATGTAGATCACCAGATATACCTTTGACGTTTACTGGCCCAAACAGATCCATATGTAACCTCTCCAGTGGCGGATTGATAGAGTTCAGGAGTTTCCTTGGGTGAGATTTCTTGTGCTACTTGCCCTTTTGCTGATAGAATCATCACTCAAGTGGAAACTCTTAAGATTCGCACCCTCCACTAGATTATTGTGCACCAAATAAATTATCTTTTGTAAATGGATATGTCCCATCTTTCGATGCCATAAGATCGATTCCTTTTCTATAGCTTTAGATACAAAACATTGTGTCGATTTCATAGTAGTGGATGCGACACTCATGTCAAGGACATAGAGATCATTTTCACGTGAGTGCGCATGAGGATCCACTCCTCGGGAATTTTGAATCCCGACTTAAGAATGAGGCACTCTTTATCCATAAAATGAGTTGTAAACTTCTTATCGCAAATCTGGGTGATACTTAGCCAGTTATTCTCTAGTTAGGCAATGTAGTTGACTTTATCGAAAGAAACCACGCCGTTCGTTAGTATTCCCTCTCCAATTATCCTTCCTCCTTGAGTACCCGAATACCCTACATAACCACGTTTGATTGATTTAACATCATATAACAAGGCTAGCATCCATGTCAATGTGTCGAGAAGCTCCAGTATCCATTATCCACTTAGAAATTATTGACCTCGGGAGCCCCTACACATGCAATAAAGAAGTTATTTAAAAGAGATACCCAAGCCCTCTCGGTCTGGGTAAACTTTCATACATTAACACTCTTATCTTCACTTTTAACAACATGTTCAACCTTGACTCAGTTGTAACAGATGTTTTGACTGCCTTAGATGATGGTTTAGTTTTGATCACCCAAGTTTGTTGTTTAGAAATTGCCTTTTTAGAGTAAAATTTTAATTCTTTTTTATCTTTCTTGATTGATGATTCACCAGTTTCTTTGTTTAAAACATTTGTAGTTATTAGATTCAGTTTTTCTTTTCAAGATCTGTGTGGGTACAAACTTTGGGGATATGTTATTCACATCTTCTAATGACTTCTTAGCATAGTAAATAGGTTTAGAATTAGGACGATGCTGTGCAATATGTCCGACTTCGTTACACTTGAAGCATATCCTGCTATCAGTGACAGAGGATTTCTGAACCCGCTAACGACGCTTTTTCTCAGTGTAGAATTTCGAAACTTATCATTCTGCTTCTTTACATACTCCAGCCCCTTCCTTTTGTATTCAGGAGAATTTTTAACTTTTCATTGTTGTTATAAGAACTTTTGGGTTTATAGTAGTAAGTTGCATTTATATTTTCAAGCTCTGAAAGACTCATTTAATCATTTTAAACACTTGTTCAATCTCTTCAAGATTCACATTCTGAATCAGAAATTCTTGATCAGAATATAGTTTTTCCGATCCTTTCATTCTGTAAGCAACCAAATTAGGATCATCATCCAAACTAGATTCCGATTTTCCAAGATAGTTCTTATGAAAACTTTCTTCATTTTCAGAAGGTAAACTTGAACTTGTTTTCTCCAAGTTCAACTCAGCACTCTTAAATTCTGTGTTGTCACTCTCACTTCCTAAAACCTTTTCTACCACATTTTTCACCACATCAGATTCATAGTCATTTTCTAATTTAGTGTATGTTACATCGATGTTCTCAGGTAGCTCGTTGTCTTTTCATTTTTCCATTTTAAATTGTGCGCCTTTTCCACCCCATATAGTTTTTTCTTGATTAGCTTTCCCACATGGGTGGTGGAACTCGACTGTAACATGCACCTTTTGTTCTTACCATTCTTATCATCTTCTTTCTTCTCAATTTTCCAAAGAACATGATCAATGATATATGAACCGGTGGAATAACTGATTAACAATTTGTTAACCCTTTCAGTTTGAATTTTCATTTTCTCCAATTCACTTTTTTATCTCAGCAATCATATTTAGATGAATGTTTATTGCCATTTGCTTGTCCATAACAGTTGCCTTGAGCATTGAAACTGTGGCACCATCTTCTCTATTAACTTGTGCACATTGTATAATGGTTCTGCTTAATTTGGCATATGCCTCTTTAGTTTCTTTGTAATCGCTTGACAAATTATCAAAAAGTTTTTCAATTCTCTGTATTTTTATCTTTCTCAAGATACTCATTGCAAGGTTCTAAACATTTCTTGCAAGGTTTTTCAATTTCAACAATTTGAACTATAACTTCTTTCTCTACCGACTCCTTGACAGACTCTTTCACCGACTCGACTTTATCCTCCTGGACTTCCTCAGAAACTACTTTTTTTAGATTAGCCATCATAGCTTTGTTGGCTATCTCAGTTAAGTTCTTGGCAGTCATCTCTTTGTTCACATCTATTAGTTCCACGACTTCAAGTTTTGGTTCGTCCTCACAGTGTGCTTTGTAGCTTGGATCAAAATAACCTGCAAAAATTTGGAAACATATTAGGTGGAATTAAATGTCTAAAAGCACTGTGTAAAAGATTTGGTTCTTCACAACGCTGCTCGTGATAGTATCTTCAATTATGGCTTCATCAAAGATTACTTCAGAACAGTTCTTCCGGTTCTGGTTCTTCGAATCTATGCCAATAATGCGAGACTTTCATTCTTCGAGATGTATTTGTTCCAAATGAACCCTTCATCCTCATGAGCAACCACTAAGGCTTTATCTTTCGAATTCGAGGGACCATCTTAGATCTAAATCATCCTTGTATTTGTTTCAGGTTGCGGTCAATGATATATAGCTTTCTTATAGTAATCATCTGCAAACGGATCTGAATTGCCATTCACTTCTCGGTTTGGACACTCCCATTTGAAATGACCCTTCTTCCGACATTTGAAGGAAGTAACCTTCGATTTATCAAAAAGCGTTGTGCCCTTCGAACAATTGAAGCCATGCACCAATTTATATCTATCAATTCTAATTCTTCCGAATCAATTTGATCATAGTCTTCTTTTTTCATATCTAGATTCCCAATCTTTCTGGCCACCAGGCTTTCATACGTTGAAGTCTTTAGCATTCTATAGATTCACGGATGCAAGCAATGCCATGTGTTGCTTAGCAGTTTGTTCGTTGAAGTATTTAGCATTCTATAGATTCACGGCAATGTTTCATTGTAGAATCCTCTAGTTTGAATTGGTTTGAGTACTTTGGCCGCTCTAAAAACTGTTCGAGCTTTGTGAAGATTGTGGTGTTTGAGGAGAATTAGGCTCATATGATGGAATTGACTGAAAACCTCCAGATTGGTTTGAAGACAGACTTGAAGAATTATTTGCACCGAAGGTTGTCTGTATCTTTGGACTTTGAGTGTTTGCTACAGAACTACCTTTGTAATACAAGTTTACGTCTTGCTGAATATGCGATCCTTTTGTTTTCGCCATTTTCTACATCTCCAACTCATGACCTTCTAACTTTTCGATAAATCTTGACAAGTTGATTGTACTGTATTCCGGGCTGTTTTTCAAGATTGTGAGATAAGTAGACCATTCACCTTCGGGTAATGCATCCGCAAGTTTGTCTACCAACTCTTCATTATCTTTATGTATGCCCAACCGTTTCATCTCGACCAGAAGATGACAGTACCTATGGATCAGTTGTTTCATGCTTTCGTTTGTCTACCAACTCTTCATTGTCTTTATGTATGCCCAACCGTTTCATCTCAACCAGAAGATGACAGTACCTATCAATCAGCTGTTTCATGCTTTCACCTTTGAGAAGATTGAATATATCAAACTCCTTCTTCAATAGTGCCCTTTTTTCTCTTTATCATTTGAGTGCTACCTTGGAATTTAACTCTCAAAGCATTCCAAAGTGATTGAGCATCACCGTCGTGTTGTAAAAGAGACAATATCTTCTTTAACAGCTTGTTGAATAATATTTAACATTTTCTTTTCATCTATAAACTTCTCCTTCTCTGTTGGTGTAAACTGAATCAGTGTCTTTTCTAATCCGTTCTCGCCCATTGGTGTAGTATATTTTTCCTCAACTGCATACCAACTATTCAGATAATTCGCTTGCACCCAGTTTACAAATCTTCAGCTCCAGCCGTGATAATCTTCTAAGCATATCAATTTCAGGGGTTTTGTCACTGTCCCCATTTCATTTTCAAGATTCATGTTTTGTGTTGCGGCATTTGTGACGGCGGATGTTTCGAATGCGTTGAAAAATTCATTTTCCATTTTGTCGGAAAAATTTGTCAAAATTGCTTTGTACGAAGTGAGTCTTGTGTGGAGTGACACTTCATGCAAACTGAAATCAAACAAACACAACAACACTAACTAAGATTCACTTCGTGCGAGTTGATTTGTCACCTCATGCGAAGTGCTTCACTTCATACGAAGTGGATGTTCACTTCGTGTGAAGTGGGGGTATGAGATCGTGCCGAAGTGTGTTAAAATTTCACGTTTTTTGCATTTCTTTCATGATTTTGATTGTTTTAAGCTCTGGTCTTTTCAAGGGTTTTACTATAATGGATTTTACGTATTATACTAAAAAATCAGTCCATTTTGTCCATGAAATCGGTGAAAAAGTGAAAATAAGAAGTATGAGTAGAATAGAAGTGAAGAATCTTGATCAAGTCCTCAAATCAGGTCATACGTAGCTCTGATACCACTTGTAGGATCTTCTTATCCAATAAGCATAGGACCTAATCTTATTAACTAGTCATAACATGTGCGGAATCCATTTTATAACAAGCGACAATATCAAGATTACGGTTTAAAGTTTACTGTTTTATTAAAGTGGTAAACGTGTACAATCCTGAAACAAACTGTGCAGGGCTTCGTCGTACACTCAGCAAAATTGTTACAAACTCAAGATATCAACTCACCTATATATAGACTTCCTCAGATCGTACGAGTTGATTCTCCACTTCGCAGGAGGTGGACTCACTTCGTACGAAGTGACTGACTTCGTACGAAGTGATTAATCACTTCGTGCGAAGTGCACAATACATATATCAAAATCATAAAAGCTAACATGAAGCCTATTACAATGGCACAACATGACCTTAGGACGTAGGCTATGGACATTCTACATCAACAGCGATCCTCATAATTTTGCACAAAATGTCTTTCATACAAACTACGTAAACATTTTTAAACATGGTAAAACCGAACTTAAGAAAGCAATATAAAGGACATAACACATGGTTAAATGATTAATATCATTAAAACCATTTAATATTTATCAAAAGTACTCGGCTTGGATTTCACCAGCAAAGTGTGGACCATCCACCGAGGTCGGATCGGGTTTACCTAACGATTAGAGTTTTGTGAAGAAATTTAAAGAGCAGGATAACAAAGGCTTCATCCCCTAAACAGAGGATCCCTCCACCTTTGTCATCCGACTTAGTGTCAGAAGGATCAGTGATCCTTAAACCTAAAGCTATTGTTTAAAGTTATTACAACCTAAATTGTTCAGATAAAAACATCAAAACATGAAAACTAAAAAAGTGGGCTCAGGTCTAGTCAATATCATCCTTAATTGCCCACTGTTGCGCCATCTCCTCGGTGCCACCTTCACCTTCGGCTTTCTTTCCAACCCCCTTCATCACCCCGCTGGTTCCTGCCTCGCTCGTATCCACAGCTGCCTGCTCCGGCTCCTCATCACCACCAAGGTTTCTCAAGGCCATCTCCTAGGAAGCTATCTCACAGGAAGACCTGTCAAAACCAAGATCACCAGCCTCCCTAGCCATCTTGATCCTGGATTGAAGGATAGCCTTGGAAGCGCTGAATTTAGCCTACTCTGTTGTCTCCATCACCTGTTCGTGAGCAGCAGTCTCGGTATCCAGCAGTAGGGTCTCTAGTGCCTTTTTCTCCTTTTCGAGCTTGGACATATCCTTGTTCTTGGCAACAGCACTGGAGCACATCCAAGACAAAGTCTCCTCATACTTAGTGATCCTCTTTTAATAGTGGATCTTCAAGCGGCCAAACTCCTCCAAAACAGTAAACAAGGTTCAAGATATAAGATCCTCATAAAAAGGTAAAACACAATGAAACGATCAAGGATCCTTACCTCAGTCGGAGCATTATGGAGGAGCTTATCAATGTCGAAGAGGTCGTTGTCTAGTTTAGAGGTCTTCCTCCTTTTTTACCCAGACTTGGCTTTGGTTGTGACCTTGCGAGACTCAGCAGTAGGTACAGCCTTCATCGGCTCCGTCTTGGTTGCCTTGGAGATTATGATGCTGTTGATATCATCAAGGGTGAAGGCTGTAGACTTGGAGGTGGATTTTTGAGCACCTAACCATCAAATATCAAAAACGATAAGTACTTGGCTTAATTTTTATTATCTATTTACATTATACATTCTACAATTACTTTCTTGACATACTATAGGATGAAGAGGCTTGAACGTCTTCAGCAGAATCCTGGATCCTTATCTTGAATGTTTTGTCTATAGGATCAAGCTCCAGAAAGGCATTTGCACGATCAACAGTTCCCAGAAGTTCAGCAAGGCTTGCAAAATTCTTCACTTCAAGTTAAAACAAAATCAAAAGACAACCAAAGTATAAATAAGCTACATGTAAGAATCCTATATCCTACCCTTTGGAATCCACCTAAGAGGTAAAGTATCCCTCTCCGGTATGGAGTCCCTCCTAACAAAGAAAAGCTGATTCCTCCAAGAAGAATCGTTTTGGGTGGTTTTAGGACAAGAATTTGTTGGTGGGGTTTGGATTTAAACAGGAACCGATTGGAGTCGTGGGTGACCAGGGTATACAGGTAACCAAACTCAGGAAGGTCAAATTGCAACTCCTCCTTCTCGATAATCTCCTCTATGGTGAACAAAGCTCTCCATGACATGGCATAGCCTGGCTATAGCTAGTGCCATGAGCTTGAAGAAGCTCTAGGTCAAGGAAGGAAAAGGGGATGAGAACCCAAGAAGAAAAGGGACTGTAGGAAAGCAGACCCAAGTTTCCGACACAATGTCGCTTCGTACAGACCGGTCAAAGGATCAAAAAACTGTTTCTGGAGGAAAGCTGGACTTGAGGCTCTTGATTTCTAGATCCTTGAACTTACAGATTTTAGAAGAAGGGTCCTTGAGTAGGTTTTGTGATTTGGGTCTGTCATCGAACTTCTTAGAGCCGGATTTTGGTGAGGAACAAGTATGCATGATTGCCGAAATTCAAAAATTGCAAAAAAGAAAGAGAGAAAGAAGAGAGATATACCTGAATAATGAGACCGGTGGTTATATAGCCCCGAGGAAGTCCCATCGTACAACCTAACAGCTAGTTTGAATTTAAGGCAATATGGCAGCTGTAACTTATCATCATAACCACTATATTGGGGGAAATTGTTAGGACTGATTTTATCATCTTATGGATCAGTGATCCTTTGGTGTATCCTGGATACGTCATTCTTAAAATGAACAGCGGGTATTGGAAGGATCAAGGATCCTTAATCCTTGTAACGGTTTCTAATAATTGTCTTCAATATGCTATTGTAGTTTGATGAAGGTAAATGAGTTGGACCTGGTCAAGCTAGAATCTCGCTAAATATGCTCTGAATAAACCACATGTAGAAGATGGATTAGCCGTTATGGACGATCGTGGTGACGTACATATTTTTCATTTTGTTAGTTGGATAGTTTCCATTAACATTTATGAGATGAACAGCTCATTAGACACACAATTCACACACTTAGCAACTTTCGAATACTCTCTGAAACACACACGCTAATGCCTATTTGTATTGAGCTCGATCATCATCCAAAGTTGTGCCAGATTTTGCATTGTTCTTTGATTACTATAGTTGGTGATTGGTAGTTTCCATCACCCGAGGTTTTTTATGTCGGAGATCTTCTAAAGATCTAGAGCTTTTTCCTCGTATAAATCATCGTGTTCATTGCCATTTTCATTTCACATTCGATTACATTATTGTTCAACATTCACGCACTCTACCTCACAAATCAGATTTGGTTACACTTTCCTTAAACCAATTTTAGACCAAAACAAACATGATCAGTGTTTTGAAACATCTGTTTGACTTTTGGTCAACAGAGTTTTAAAAAAACTGTGTTTGAAACCTTTATTAGGTTAAACAAAGTTTTGAATGAAAACAGTGGTAAGTTTAAATGGAACAGTTGTTTTTATAAAACAATGGTTGTTTTGCCTTAAAAAGTGGTTATCACACTTGAACCGAGTTTTGAACCAATGAAACAGTTGTTTTTACTCCTTTGAATAGAGTCTTGATTTTGTTGATTTAATCAATCTTTTCTTGATTTTTAAAACAATAATTTTGGTTTTCTGATTTTATAAAAAAAATTAATAACAACAATAAAAATTTTGGTGTATTTTCAAAATAGTTTTCTTTTTTTTATTTGGATAGAGATAGATGCACAGGTAACCTTGTTAGCACTTTAAAAATACCAACAATGGTTTCCTGTAGATAGTGATGAATGGGTCAATTTTGTAGATGATCCAAAGCATTGTCTGCTTTGGATTTAGTGTTATCAACCTCTTCAATGACTTCTTGGGATTGGTCTTTGGTCGCAAGGAGTTTTTGAACAATCTCCAACATATGTTGTTGACCTTTTGCAAGTGCTTGCACATTTGGGTAAATTGGAAGTTAACCATTCCTAACAAGATGTTAATACCGATGCATGTTTACCCTTAGCTTTTGGGGTTGTGGCATAGGTTCTACATACCTATAAGGTACCCTGTTGCATGGCGGTTGCCGATAGCCTCTGGGTAGAGGGTTTTGTGTCACAATAGAGGTTTGACCTAGCCTCTATGCAGGATGTTGGTTTGACTTTTGTGAGTGAACAGTGTGATCTGACTCAACTCTTTTGGCAAGAGGTTGGGAATTCCTGTTAGGAGGCCCATCTTCCCTTTTGATTGGCCGGTTAACTGATGATCATCCGCACATCACGGAGGGTCCCCATGTACTCCCACGTGGTGTGGAAAACACACTTTTCCAATAGGTTTTTTCAGTTTTTCCAATCCCAAGCCATAGGAATTTTTTCTATTTTATACATTCACTAACCCAAACCTCACCAAACGTGTTTCCAAGCCAAAATTCGGTTGCAAAAATACCTGGAACTCCTTTGCACCAAAATACCCACACTTGTTCGATTGCATGGAAAACACAAAAACTCAAAAACAAAAGAAATGAAAAACATAAGAAACCTTAGACTACCTCCCGAGATAGCTAAGTTTTAGATCTTCAGCCAGATCATACCTGTAGAGCTCCAGTAGCCTCTGTGAGCAAAGTGCTCTCATATAGGACTTCAACATGCTTCTCTGGTCCGTTGATCTCATGTGCATTCAGATATGGCTTCAGTATGTGGTCATTCACGATCTATTGAATATGATCATCAAAGTCTTCAAGTTCCACATCTCCATTGTTTCCAACACGCGTAATGTAGTACGGGCCAATCCATTTACTCTTCACATTTCCAAGGAAAAACTTCAACCTGGAATTGTACAACCGAACAAGCTGCCTGACTTCAAACACCTTTGGTCATAGCTTCGCATCATGTACCTTCTTCATCTTGTCCTTGTAAGCGGATGAACACTTGTAAGCTTCATTCTGAAACTCTTCCAGCTCTCCCAAACACAACTGTCTCTCCTTACCTGCAATATAGTAGTCAATGTTAACCTGTTTAACAGCCCAAAATGCACGATGTGCAATCTCTACTGCTAAGTAAAAACCCTTTCCATAGACCGATCTATACAGTGTAGTTCCAATAGGCGTTTTGTAAGCCGTACGATACGGCCACAAAGCATCATCCAGTTTCGTGGACCAATACTTGTGGTTGGCTCGTATGGTATTCTGTAAAATTTCTTTAATGTGCTAATTTGAGACCTCGATTTACCCACTAGTTTAAGGATGATAAGGAAATGGAATTCGATGGTCTACACCATATCTCTTAAGGACTTTACCATAGTTAAATTTTTGAAATGTGATCCCCCATCACTAATGATAACACGAGGAACCACAAATCTTAAAAAAAATGTTTGATTGAACAAATTTGCAAACAACCTTATGGTCATTGGTTTTGGTGGTAATGGCTTCAACCAATTTAAACACCTAATCGACGACCATAAAATGTAAAGGTAACCAAACGAATTAGGAAATGGGCCCATAAAGTCAATTCTACACACATCGAAGATATCAACGATGAGGATTGGCTACATGGGCATCTCATCCCTTTTCATGATGTTGCCCATTTGTTGACATCTTATACAATTTTTAGCATATTCAAAAGCATCTTTAAACACTATAAGCCAATATAGCCTACACGCCAGCTCTTTGTGAGCCGTCTTTTGTCCGCTAAAATGTCCTCCATATGCAGATTCATGCACCACTAAGTGAACTGACGGAATCTCTCCATCTTCCACACACTTTTGAATAATCTGGTCTGTTAAAACCTTGTAAAGATCCAATTCATCCGAGATGTAATGTTTTGCTTGTGTCAAAAAAAATGTGCCTTCTTCCTTCTCGGCCAATGTTCTAGTATGGTACTTGAATGAGAAAAATTAGCATAGTTAGCAAACCATGATTCAGTATCAACAGTTACTAATTGCTCAACTCGAAAAGTTTCCAGAATGTCACGCTCAGGCCCTTCAATCTCGTGAACCACACGTGACATATGATACACCACCATGTTCTCACTGTTCTTCTTGTCACGTATCTTGATGTCAAATTCATGCAGTAAAAGTATCCATCTAATCAACCTCGACTTCACTTCTTTCTTCAAAATAAGATACTTGACAACAGTGTGGTCAGAATACACAATAGCTTTGCTACCACAAATGTGTGACCAAAATTTGTCTAAAGCATAGACAATTGCAAACAATTCTTTCTTTGTGACAACCTGTGTTTACGAGGTGCGTTTTCGCATTTGTAAACAACTTCAAATACGTATCTTAATTATCGAATGAATAAACTTATGTGATGAATTAATTATGCATATCTAATTTATAATAAACAAACGAACAAGTTTACATCGACATATGTCATTACAAATCAACCCGAACCAAAATCGTTTCAGAAGAGATATCGGCCAAGTGACCTTAATCCTCTAATATTGTTGCGGCTCAAGTGGCCCAATCCTTTTCTATCTTCAGCCCATGTGAAGCTAACCCAAACCACCACCTATCTTACTTGTTTACGGCCCAAAGCGAGCCGAGCCCAAGCACCCTTATTTCCCTTTGGCCCAATCACCTTATTCTTGCTAGTTGTTAAGCCCTATCGATTGGAAGCTTTGTAGTAACCCAAAGTTGTGGCCCAAGGAGAGTCCATAGCAGAATCCAAAACTATAACCGCCAACGTGGTTTTATCTTATACGTATGTGCATAAACCATTATAGTTACAACAAACTCCACAAACCCCACAACCCTACATGTGGCATTCTATGCCCTCCCTCTACCTCTCTTTCTTTTACGCAAGTCAGGAGCTTAAGGATCTAAGCAATTTTTGGTTCTAGTCTACATCCAAACTCTTAAATCACTAGGTATCGCCCCTCTTAATATTTGGTTATAATTCTAGGAGTTTATACATATTTTCGATAGTTAAATCTCGGGTAACATGGCTACGTTTTTCTATTGTGATAATAATGCTTGTTGTTTTGATGATTACATGTGGTATAGGGTTGGTAAAAATCGTATTGTTGATGTTTTGTTTGATCATGAGTTCGGTTAAGACACTAGTGTTTTGAATCATGAGTTGAATCTTGGATTTTGTGATAGTTATTAATGTTCATCCATGATCTTTATTTGGTTATCTTGGTTGTGTTTTATGATTAGGTGATGATTCTTGATGTTATAGTTGATCATGGGTCCGGGTAGTCGTTAATGTGTTGGTTGTGGGTTAAATCTTGATGATTCATGATAAATAAAAGATATGTAACTTAATTTTGGATGGTAATTTGCTGTGAATAAAGTATATAGGTCAATGGGTTCATAAATTAATCATTTGTGGGGTTCGGGTGTCTAAACAGGTTCTATCCACAACATTACAACCGACTTTAACCGGGTCAAAATTTAACAAATAGTGTTGTTTCTTGAATCTATGATATACTTCAAGTACAATACCTTTCAAACCCCACTAGAATCGCATTTTTGTCGACGTTGTTTGGTATTTTTAATGATTTATTTCGTGTCAAAGGTCCAGTCTACATTTTCTATCAAAATTTGCAGCCTATTGCGAACGTCATAACTTAATGTAGGTTTTGAGTTATGATCGAAGATTTTTACTGTAGGTAGCTCCAGATGATTCTAAAAATCTCCCACTAGAATTTTGTAAAAAGATTAAACGAGGATTTTTAAATGATTTTTGTCGTTAACTATCATCAGAAAGTTGTAAATCAGACCTAGGTGTAAAGAATGGTTTTTATTGATTTTTTTTTTTTTTTGAAACGATTCAGGTCATGAGAAATTTACACTAGTATTCCGGAACTAAACAACACGTTGTGCTAAAATATTATAATTTTCCGAGTTCTTTTAGTATTTTAAATAAATTCTGGAAAACAACATAAATTCTAAGGTGAAACTGCAATGAGCTGAAAGTGTTTGTAAACGTTTTAAATATGCATATATGTTACAACAAAGTGTTATATGTTATTAGAAACGTTAGTGGGTGTCTATGAATGTGTAAACGGAATTAGATGATCACATGCACTAACTTACCTAAACAAGTAATTGTATGACAACGTGATTCTGTGACTATGTGTTGACTACGTGTAGGAATTCATAAATTAAAATAACTGAAACGGTAATCATATCAGGAAGAGATTGACATTCTTGATTACCTATGAAGTTTATAATTGAGTAAACTATGGTGATTCACGACCTTTTTTTCCAAAAAGCATGTGTACTAGTTGGGACAACACTTTTTACGGTAGCCTTGGTTGGGGCTACACGATCGTTCCTTGTTGGAACCACTGAAACATACTATCCACTAGAGGTGACCAATTAGATTGTCGGGTGGGCATACGCGGAGTATTAGTTGATAGCGCTACTAGTTTTGACAAACCTCACACCGTGTTGGAGGCCGGTGTGTGAACTTCTAACCTTCACTCTTGCATTAATGTTGATAGACATTAATGAGGGCACAAACGAAACGTCAGCATTCGGTACACAGTTTAGTCATTTGACGAGGATTAGCTACCCGAGTCATACATAAACCAAAAACTTTTGTGAACTTTACTTTTGCTAAACTAAAATTGTGAATTCGCCAACTTTATTGTTGACACGTAGTTGCATGCTTTGCAGGTCAGTAGGTATAGCTGTGGATGGGCGTTGCAAACTGCTGGAGTGGTGTGGTTCATTTAAACTTTATGTTTTGAACAATTATTAAACTTGTGGTTTTAAGTTCTTGTTGGGTTTTAACTTGATTTCTCCGCTGCAACATAAACTGTGTTTTAGACAATTAAAGCTTTATCACTAATCATGTTGTTAGTGATGCTTTTATAATTTTAAATGTTTAGTTCAACATGATTAGTGGCTAGATCCTTGTCAGTCCACACATCACGATAAACCTCCGCATGTGGAAATTATTGGTGTGACATTCTCAGTAGTGGTGTAGTTCAACTGAGCATCATAATGAGTCTTGTTGGCATAATAAATTGCCACCGGTGTCTTATCCACCCCTTGTCCCAAAACTGCCCATACTACATAGTCATTAGCATCACATATGATTTCAAATGGAAGTGACCAGTCAGGTGATTGTAAAATGGGCACTTCAACCAATTTTTGTTTTAGTGTTTTAAAAGCTTTTAAACATTTTGCATCAAAACAAAAGGGACATCTTTCAGCAAAAGGTTACACAGAGGTTTTGTTATAACTGAAAAGTTTTTAATGAACCTTCTATAAAACCCGTCGTGTCCAAGAAAGGAACGAACGCCCTTGACATTTGTGGGCGGTGGTAAAGTTGAAATTACAGGTATTTTAGCATGGTCCACTTCAATTCCCTTGTTGGAAACCACAAGACCCAACACAATACCCTCCTGAACCATAAAGTGGCTCTTTTCCTAACTCAGTACCTGATTCATTTCAGCATATCTTTTTTGCACTTTATCTCCTTGCTATAAACAAGCCTCAAAGGATGTGCCAAAAACTGAGAAAGCGTCCATAAAGTTCTCCATAGACCCCCTGACCATATCCAAAAAGATACTCATCATACACCTTTGAAAGGTGGTTGGGGCGTTACACAACCCAAATGGCGCACAGGTACCAAGGGGCAGGTAAATGTGGTCTTTTGTTGATCATCAGGATGAATAACAATCTGGTTATATCCCGAGTATCCATCTAAAAGAAATAAAATTTCTTACATGCGAGCTTTTACGCATTTTGATCAGTAAATGGTAGAGGAAAGTGGTCTTTGGAAGTTGTAGTGTTCAACTTCATGTACTCAATGCAAATTCGCCACCCGGTTACTGGTCGAGTGGCTACCTCCTTACCGTCATCACCTGTTACAATCTGAATGCTAGCCTTCTTGGGTACCGTCTGTGTAGGGCTCACCCATGTTCTATTCGAAAGAGGGTATATGATCCCAACATCAAACCACTTTAGTACTTCCTTCTTGACAATTTCCCGCATGTTCGGGTTTAGTCTTCGTTGTGCATCTTTAGCTAGTTTTGCAGCATATTCAGTGATGATCATGTACATGACAATAGATGGACTGATCCCCTTGATATATTAGCAATAGTCCGTCCAATGGCGGCCCGGTTGGCTTCCAAAGCTTCCATTAGAGCATTCGCCTACTCTAATGACAGATTCGTTGCATTGATCACCGGTTGGGTATTGTTTTCCCCCACAAATGAGTACTTCAAGTCCTTGGGCAACGAACTTTTGGAGGTGATTTAAATGACAGCTTGAGATGTGTATTTATATGCTCGGGAAAACTTTCTACCTGATGTGTCCAAGTAGGCTTCGAATCCCGAATGGCCATCACCTCCAAATCCTTCTCTGCACTCTCTAGTTCCACATCCACCTCTACAAGATCCCTATCATAAAAAACACCCATCTCTGTAGTGCCTTCCCCACTTTCGTGAGGTTGAAGACCATTAATGATGTGTGCCATAAAGCATTCATCACCAACTAGAGAACTAGATGTACGGGAAAAAGTATTCAGTTGAACCTTACGATTACCAAATGTGATGTAAGTTGTGCCATTACTACAATCTATCAAGGCCTTAGTAGTTTCCATTACTGAGTATGACATTAGGTTGCTTAGATTTTTCAATTTACACATAATTCAAACCAGAAAGTCGACCGGATAGTAAAACTCTTCTACTTTGACAATAACATCACGCAAAATTCCCCAAGGCAGTTTTAAAGTCAAGTCAGCTAACACCACGGTGGCATAGTCCTGTTTCAAAGGTCAGAAGTCATACTTATTGTATAAACTTCCTAGGAGAATACTGACACTAGCTCCCAACCAGCAAAGCTCGACTCGTTTCAAAATCACCCACTTGAATGGGGACTAGAGGAGCAATCTGATCTCGAAGCTTTGGTGGAAGGGTACCCGATAAAACATCACTGACATGTTCGGTTAATGAAATTTCCTTTGGGTATTTGTTATGCCATTTTTGGGTACGCAATTCTTTCAGGTATTTCGCAAAGCCGGAACCTGTTTGATAGCATCAACTAACAGGAGATTGATTTTTACATGTTTGAAAATTTCCCACAACTCATCTTGATGTGGGCCCCATTTATTAACACTTTTTTTGTTCGGATTTATCAAAGCTCTAGGAAACGGGATGGTATTACTCTCCACACCCTTTTCCTTAGCATCAGTTTGGTTCAATTTCTATTACCCTATCGTTTGATTCATTAAAATTCACCTTTTGAGTCTTTTCAGGGCTAATAGGTTCCGACTCATTATCTGACTCAGTTTCTGTTGATGCACTTTTATGTCTGTCGCTTGTTCGTAGTTATGCCAGTAATTGTACGATCTTTGTTTGTTGTGTGTGTAATGTTTGGTTTTGTCGACCAAATCAAGATATCTTCCTATCTTGATTAAGTACGACGTTTGGTTTATTCATGCGAATGACAGATGCTCCGTACGAGCAAACCACTTGCTCATACGAGCCATTACACATTCGTACGAGTCAGTGTATACTCGTACGAGTGACCTTGTTATCAAGATCAGTGCATGGCCGTACGAATGAGTTTCTCATGCTTACGAGCCATAACATGTTCGTACGAGCATCCATCTGAGAATGTTCTTCGTGTATGTATAGTGCTTCGTACGACCAGCAACATTCTTCCTACTGTTGCTAGGTGTTGGCACTATATAAACAGACATGCAGTTCTCAGTGCCAATAGTACACTAAGCTAGAGACGAATAGACACACCAGAGAGAGAACACTAAGAGTGTTTAGAGAGATAATCAGTGTATTGAAGAGTCTATGTACTGAGTCTCTCTACAAATCAATATAGTGAACATTTGAAGATATATCTTTTGTTATATTGATTGTGCTCTTGCTTTGGTTTGTATACACACCTGGATTCCGCACTCGTGTGTATGTTACACAAACAAGGAAGCAGGTTTATCTTGATCCTCCAAGTGGACCTACAGTTTCTTCATCTATCTCCTCCACAATACCCTCAACAAATGATGGAGGAGGACTGGCCTTATTATCATAGATATCTCCCAAACAAAGAATAGTAACCTAGATGACACGCACATTCGTTGTACCAAAACCGTTGCTTTGATGTTGTGGGTTCACTTTGGTAGTACCAGGCAGCTTTCTTGGTTATCTTTGTAGTTGGTCTATATCTTCTGCTAGCTACCCCAACTGTTTCCACATAGTTGCAGATGTTTTATCCCAGACCTCATTGTCTTTTTGGATGTCCTTCATGAACGTTATAATAGCACCCACTTTGCATCACTTGTGTCACCACCACTACTTGTGGCGTTCCCTTGCTGATTACCTTGATTTCGCCAACTCCCGTGATAGTTACCCTGAGATACTTGATTGTACTGACCCCGATTCTGGTAGTTCCCTTGGGTGTAATTTTCTTGGTGGTTCTGGTACTGTTGTCCTCCTTAATTTGGTACATGAAAATTAGGATTCAATTGCTTAGAAACATTACCATAACTAAAATTTAGATGATTCCGCAAACCTGCATGATATATATTTGATATTATCATATTGTTTTTATCGTCGTATATTTGGTTCACCTCTTCATTCTGACCCATCTATGTGGGACACTCTAAAACCTGATATCCTAACTCACCACAATCGGTACATGCCGCAAACGCATTAGCAGTCCTAGGTTTGCCTACCTTACCTTAATTCATCTGAGCAACCTGACATTCAAAAAGCAAGTTTTGGTGTTTCAATTTCTCAACCTGTTCTTCTACTTCCAAATCAACTAATTTCGCTGAAACTGTTCTTGCCTTCCGGCTAGACTGCCCCTACCTCTTTGAAGTGGCACTTTGTCTCTCCAAATATGCCTAATTCACAGCTTCTATATTCATGAAAAACGTACCATTGCTTATAGCCATGAGGTCTCTCACATCATCGGGAAGTAGCCTGTCATAAAATGCTTTGACTAGCTCCCATGTATGAATACATGATGTAGGCATTTCCTAAGCAACTTCTTAAACCATGTGAAAGCCTCATGGAATATTTCTTCGAATGTTTTGAATGACCTGATCGCTTCTCGAACTTCACTTGTACAGTTTATCGTGTATTATTTGTTAGGATCTGAGTTTAATTTTTGTGAAAGTTTTAAAGATAAAATTAATGGAAGATGATAAAACAACGATGATAAGTGCAGCGGAAATATAAACTTTTAAATCACAACAATGAAGAGAATGTTTTCATCATCATGCTTTTATAAATTTGATTTACGTATGCATGAAAGATATACAAACTCTCCCTCAACTTGATCACTCTTATTTTTTCGTACAAGTGTAGGTCCCCTAATCCATATGGATCTTCACAGAATCGTCAATCCAACCTAGAGTGCGGAATCCCCTAGATCAGATTTCAAAGAAAACCGAACAAGAGCACGAACACAATCACTTTCAACCAGTCTTCTATTGATTAGCAACACAAGTGTTTACAATCAATTCAAGACTCTCTCTCAACTCTCTATGAAGTAATTAACTAATCCACTGAGCCACCTTAACCCTAAGGCAAAACTCTCTTTATATAGAGACAGGTTTGCAACTGGGCTAGGGTTTCACCACAGGGACTGCAAATGGGTCTAGGCCCAATTCGCCTACCATTCACTGTAACGTATCTGGTTTAGCCCAATAACTTCTAATCAACTACTACAAAACTAAACCAACTAACTATTTATCGTTTTACTAACTATAAGAGAGAGAGAACACTGAGGGTGTTTAGAGAGATAAGTAGTGTATTCAAGAGTCTATGTATGGAGTCTCTCTACGAATCAATATAGTGAACATTTGAAGATATATCTTTTATTATATTGATTGTGCTCTTGCTTTGGTTTGCATACACACCTGGATTCCGCACTCGTGTGTGTGTTACATAAACAAGGAATCAGGTTTATCTTGATCCTCCAAGTGGACCTACAAGTGGTATCAAAGCCTTGGCTCTTTTCCTTGTTCAAAACGAAGCTTAGTGTTGTGTCTGAGCCAGTTTGTGAGGTTTCTTGAAGTGTTCTTGAACTTTCAGCAGGAAACTTAAGTTTTTAAAAGGATAACTTGTTAAAACTCAGGAAAACTTGCTGTATCCAGAAAGTTTTTATAAAAACCTTATTAGAATACATGGAGACATGTTAGGATAGGGTTTTTTTTTTTAATTTTCCATCAAAGTTCATTTGCACATATTTTCCGGTGAAACAATTATCGGAAAACTTATTAGAATATTCTTAAAGGGTTGACCAAATCTCTGGACTTGACTGTTTTTTACTGAAAAGCTGATATGGATTGTTTGTCTTTTTAACCAAAATTGAGTAAGACGGGTGATAACTTTCGAACAAACTCATAAACAAGTCTCTATTTAAAAGGAAATTTTTACCAACCAACCCTGCAAAAAGATTCCCCTATGCGAAAAACCAAACTTCAGTGAAAAACATCAGTGCGCATAACCCATCCGCACGAAGAATAGGACCATTCATGCGAAAGACCTGTCATCCGCACGAAAGACCTTGTTCGTGCGAAGCATATTAGGCTCGCACGAAAGACTCTTGTTCGTGCGAACAATCTGATTTGTACGAATCACTTATCGTGCGAAGAACCAAATTTCGTTATAGTTTGTTTTTTGTGTCTCCGTTTTCCAAAACTTTGTGGTTTTTAAAATTGTGAACTTTAAAAGGAAACTGTTATTTTTCAAAAATTAAAACTTAAACCTTTTATTTTTCATAAAACAAAATGAGTACAAATCCATGGAATTGGGAGTGTAGTACGAGTACAAGTCAAGACACAACCTCATGGGCAAAATCTTTAATACCTCCAAATATGATTACTAATGGTCAATGGGCTTTTGTTACGAATCAAAATCAAAGCGTTAAAACTCTTCTCCTCAGCGAAAGTGAAACTGGAAGTAACAACCGTCCACCAAAGTTGAATCATAAGAACAATTATCCATCATGGAAAAATTGTTTTCATATATTTATTCTTGGTCAGAATATCCACAATGGACATGTTTTATTTCTCCATACAGAGAATCTCTCGAAGAAGTCGTATCAAATTCAGCCTCCTTAGCCTAATTGGATGAGAATGATAAAAGGGCCTATGATCTAGAAAAGAAGGCCTTTGCTATTCTAACGCAAGCACTTCACAAAGACATTTATCATCAATTCATGCATTGTACATTTACGAAGAGCTTGTGGGACGCGTCAAAACAAGAGGAGAAGGAAACGCAGCAACAAGAAAAGTTCGACATGATCTTTTAAAGAAAGAGTTTGAAGGTTTCATTTTATGGAAAATGAAACACTACATGACGACTCGTTTCTATCATTTGATGAGTGAGATGTACTCATACAAGGTTCTTGCATCACAACAGGAGATTGTTATGCGTTTTGCTGATGACTTACCACCTAAGTGATGTCAATTTATTGAATTGCTAAAACATACAGGTGCAATGGATGTGCTCAGCATTTACGAATTTAAAAATGAAGAAGAAATTCGCAAAGCAAAACGATTTCCAGATCCACAAATCCAGAAATGTATTTTGGAGGCATCAACCCCGGTATAGGAATAGTTCAACAACAAAGCTTCAAACAGCATTCATGTCAAATACAATTCCTTTTTGGTCTCAAGTTAAACCAGATCAGTCTGTTGGTACAAGTGCTCAAGCTTGTGAGCGAACTTTTTATCCAAAAGCTTTTCTTCCTCAACTTTGAGATATTAGTTCAGCTCCTCAAGCTTATGAACTAACATTTGATCCAAAAGGATATCTTCCTCAACTACAAGTTGCTACACCACAAGTTCAACAACAAGCTTTCTATGGTAAAACTTTCAACCTTCAAATTCAAACACCATCAGACTTGATACATCAAACCTTTTCAAGTTAAGTGTGAAAGTTGCACGGGAACATATGGAGCTTCTGAACACGTTGGTGAGTTCTTACTGTGGATTAGTAGCTAGACAGATTGGTAATATCAATTTAACTAGTGAAGACTATGCACAAATCGATAAGGAAGATATGGAGCTAATTGATATCAAATGGGTGTTTGCAAGTGCAGTGAGAAGAGCAAAAGATTTTATAGAGAAACAGGAAGAACTAATCTGGAAAGTAACAAGGATACTCCATACGGTTTTGACAAAAGGAAAGTTACATGTTTCAACTGTAGAGAAAAGGGGCATTTTAAAAGAGAATTCACGAAGCCTCCACAGCTAGGGACTCAATATCCTTTTAACAGAAATCAGGCTACTAACAGCGAAAGAGCAATTGTTCTCGCAAACAATTCCAACTGAGCATTAGTAGTTCAAGCAGATGAGGGCTGTGATTAGTCTGTTCAATTAGGAAACAATAGTGGAGGAGGAACGGCATACTATGCTGAAATCATAAAAGGTAACAACAAAGGAGAATCATCCAGAAATGATGACAGCTCATTGGATAGCAGAAGTTCAAATGAAGCAGAATCGACATCGAGTGAAAAACAATCTGAAGATGAGGTAATCACAAAAACTGAATCGACAGATAACAGTGAAGAAGACTTGGAGCATGAAACTGAAGGACCATCTGATGAGTTTTCCAAGCATCTCTCATCTATCGGATCTTCCACTCTTCGTACAGCATTCATGACTCGTTTAGATTGCCAATCCAGTCAGGTAAGTTTCGATAAACCTTCTGTGTCTAAGTGTATTAAATGTATAGCTTTAAAAGGTGAATACTTAGAACTTGAAGGTAAACTTGATCACATGAAGAAACATCATCAGAGCTTGATTATAGATCTAACAAAGTGCACTGAGGCAAACACAGCTCTTAAGAAAAACGAAAAAGAATTTAAATCAACAATTGAAACTTTAAAGAAGGATGTTTTTGAATTCTCAAAGAATGTTTTAAGAAAACAAACATCCATTAACAATTATATTAACATGCTTGAAGAAACAAAAAAGGAGCTGACATGTGCAAAGTGTGAACATGATGCAATCAAACTCAAGTTGGACAGTTACTCCAACTCAAGATATGTTGTGGATCATATCATCGATGTTCAAAAGAAGAAAGGTGATGTGAAATGCATAGGTTATAAGGCTTGTCCTCCTCCAGTTAGGCACAATTACACCAAAATGCCAGATGATGAAGATATGCCACATTTTGAACCCACTGTTCCATTGGATCTAGATGAGTTTATAGCTGGTCTAGGGTTCACTAAGGGCACAACTTCAAGTCAAGGTCAACCGGATGACATCAATGACTAAAGTCTAAGGATGATCAAAATCCTCCCATTATTGAGGATTATGATAGTTCAGATGATGAGTCAGATGAGGACAAACCTAAGCAGTCAGACACGGTAACAAAAGAAGAAAATGTACCTCAAGAAAATCACATTCTATGTGATCCTTCAATGAAATCGTGTGTGACTGCCAATGTCAAGAATGTTGAAGCTCATGTTAAAACCTATGAAATCATGAACTTGCTTTATACGTTGATTGGTTCTGATAAAGTTTACTCAAACAAAGATTTTCCCTTCAAAAATGTCAATCCATCTTTGATTGATAAAGTTTTTGAGGATTCTACTAGTACGTTTTTGGGAAATTCGAGCCCAAGAGTTGCATTAACTCAACGTGCTCCTCTCCTAAACTGAAGCTAGAAAGAAATACGGAAATCAAAAATTTAAAATCTCAGAATGATCAATGAAAGCAAAATCACGCTAATCAAGGAAATGGAAAAGGCAAAGAGCGCCAAAACAAGAAGAAAATTCAAAATGTGAACTTCGTGAAATCTAGAGGGACTGATAAAATTGAATCTTTTGTAAACAAATCCAACACGGATTTTGTTAAACAAAGTAAAATTTTGAAGCAAAACAGTCAGAACAACTACACTCAACACACAAATTGTTGTGATAAAGGACCAAGTACCTCAAGATCACGAAGGTCATCATCAAATATCACTTTCATCATACTCCAAAGATTGTTGAGCGGAGATCATGTTTTGAGTGTGGTAAGTATGGACACATTATCAAAAATTGTCCATATCTCATAAAAGGAAAGGCAAAAATTGATGCACCCCATGGTAAACATTGCCATACAAAATCTGTTTCACCAAAACAAGACCTTCGTCTTGTTAAATAACGAGAAATGAAACAGAGAAAGAAACAACAAAAGGTGGTTAAAAAGGCTTTAAAACAGAAGGTTGTCCAAACACAATCAGATGTTAAAATTGAATGACAAAACAGATTTGGAAACCAAAACCGGAAATTGTTTCAAGGGAGCACAATACATGCCAAACAATCTGAAAAACGAAGTTTCAATTCTTGATGTTGTCGGACGACCCAAGTCAATGAAGGCTTGGGTCCCCACCTCCAGCTAACTTTCATGAGTGTGCAGGATGTTCCAGGAGGAACTATTGATAATCATAGAAGTATTAATAGTGGAGCATCCAGGCACAAGATAGGTGACAAGAAGCTCCAAAACATTGTTATATTCAGGAGTTGTTGCCTTTGTTGGAGAGAAGTAAGAAAAGATTGATGAATGAAGTTGATAACTTCGACAAAGATGGAAAACAAACAACAATCTGTTTGTTTAAGGCTTGGATTGGATCCACAGGATAGATTTAATCAAAATTATACATTTCTCCATGAGTGTGATGGAAGAAAAGGTGTTAGTTTGAACAAACCAACCAGGTGTGTGGATGCCTTGGCATGGTTTGAACAACCGCACACTACTTCTCAAGGAGAAAGACGAAGACCTTTGCTGGTGCAAAAAAATGTGGACAACATCATGAATGAACCATTCAAAGATGAAGTGTACAAGCTTCTCCACATCCTTTCTTGCTTCTTACCAGTCAGACCCGGAGGTCTATGTTCTTGTTGCTGTGAAGAGATTTCTCAGTTAAATGAAGCAGCTGCAAAATCGACCTTGAAATCCACGCCGGGTGGATATCCAGTTGGGAGAGCTCACAAATTCCTGGCAATGCACAAAGAAATTACATGATTATGGTTTTAAATTTCTAATCTCTCCTATCTCTGTCGATATTTACGTTGCTTTACCAAGTTACTAAAAATCTCGTACAGCACTCCAGACCAAACACATTGATCTCAAATATCACCTCACACGTGATGGTTTCAATATGAGACTCATCAATGTTGTTGTGGTCCACACCAATTACCAACGTGCCAACTCATTTCTTCAAAATTTTGATAAATCATTTTTATTAAAATTAATTTTGGTACATGGCATCGAGGTAAAACATGAGTTAATCCACATCGGAAAATCGTTTTTGTGAATATTTTTCGTAAAGACAATCCAAAAAGATATACTTCACTATTAAAATTTACTTTTTGCAGTGTAGGGGGAGTAAATTCCAATCCGAAAAATACAAAAATATGAGAAAAACAAAAATTAATTTCCTAGCAAGAAAAAGAGAAAATGATAGTAAATTAGTGGTCTGTCAAAACCTCTTTGAACTTAAAATTGAAAATGATAAGTAGCTCTATATTCAATGTCTCGGTAGGCTCACGATCATTTTAAAGTGTGCACAAGGTGATATAAACATAATCGACTGAAGACCAGTTGGGAACCATTCATTGGTATATGGTCTTGGTACCGAAATTTCGTTTGATAGTATGCCGAGGATCTGAGATATGCGGTCTTTATGCTTGTTTATCATCTGGGCATCATGGTTGAATCTTCTACCGAAAAATAATGGTAACGCAAGTCTAGAACTTCCATGATACCATACATACGTGTAAATACTGCATACGTCCATCAATAAGTGATAAACATATCACATTCACCCAAAAATAAGTAATAAAATATCACAACTTTATGCGGGGGCTAAGTTCGTCTCTTTGTCGGTACGATGGTACTAACCTGTTCACGGACTTACTCTTGTGCCCTACATGCATCTGAAAATCAAGTTCCTGATCAATAAGTGATTTAATCACATAGGGCTTGTTTTCAATCAAAATAAGTGAGTATCTCACATCATATACGTCAAAACAGATGATATACAGTATATTCACCGGTAAGATTTTCTCTCGTGCATATCTTGATACGGGAATGTACCGTGAAGTGGATGAACACTGGTCGGTAAGTATAAATCTACATTAATCGTATCCCCTAACCACGAGTATATCTGATAAGTTGAGCTGACGTGGACAACAATATCGATAATTGATATAGGATACTTATTTAAATGCTAACTAATCAAACAACAAGTGTGTTTTGACATGACCGTATACTAATATGATTCTCTTATCCTTGAAATTCGCAAAAAGAATGTCTGTAAATATTTATTTATTGCTTTCCGTCCTTACACTTAAAAATTTTGAAAAATACCAAAAAGAATTTAGGTGAGTTCTAATACATGTTTGATAAAAGCCAAAAAGATTTTGCTTCTAGTTTATTTTTTGATTAACCGATGATGGAACTCAAGTCTATTATGCCTAACATCCTGATTATAAGCTGGAAAACAATTGCATCTTCATAAATGGTCGAAGTTTGACAAGCTTTGAAGTTTAATGATTTAAATTTGGACAACCTTAAATCTTTTCAAGCATTGTCAGTTGGTAGTTGAATGAGAGTTTGATCTCATGTGTGTCTTTTGCTAATTCTGATTAAAATCAATCCTTCGTGAAATTTTCAAATGAAGTTTCCTAAGGATTATTAAATCCCTACAGTTGTTCTCATTACGCGTTTAGCTTTGTTGTGTGTACAGATGAAATATCCAAGCAAGCTAAAGGCAAAGAGATCGAGTTTAAAGAAAACAAGTTATGGGAGTAAAGACACAACATGAATGAAAGTTGTGAATCAAGAAGATCAATTTTTATCCGACTGCTTTTCAACTCCACAGATATATTCAAGGGGGAGTTTGCTGATGCACTTCCTGACTATGATACGTGAAGAAATCTGAAGATCCGACAGTGTGAAGAACGAACCATCATGAGCAGCATCAGTTTGGTTCGGTACAGCTCAGATCGGTTTTCACGCTGGAAACTTATAGTCTGAAGCAGGCCATTAGAAATAAAGATCGAAGAACAAGCAACATCCAAGGGGGAGTTTGTTGATGCACTTTTATATCTGTCGCTTGTTCTTAGTTACGTCAGTAATTGTACGATCTTTGTTTGTTGTGTCTGTAATGTTTGGTTATGTCGACCAAATCAAGATATCCTCCTATCTTGATTAAGTACGACGTTTGGTTTGTTCGTGCGAATGAAAGATGCTCTATACGAGCAAACTGCTTGCTGGTACGAGCCATTAAATATTCGTACGAGTCATTGTATGCTCGTACGAGTGACCTTGTTATCAAGATCATTGCATGGTCGTACGAATGAGTTTCTCATTCTTACGAGCCATAACATGTTCGTACGAGCATCCATCTGAGAATGTTCTTCGTGTCTGTATAGTGCTTCGTATGACCAGCAACATTCTTCGTACTATTGCTAGGTGTTGGCACTATATAAACAGACATGCAGTTCTCAGTGCTAAGAGTACACTAAGCTAGAGACGAATAGACACACCAGAGAGAGAATACTAAGAGTGTTTAGAGAGATAAGCAGTGTATTCAAGAGTCTATGTACTGAGTCTCTCTACAAATTAATATAGTGAACATTTGAAGATATATCTTTTGTTATATTGATTGTGCTCTTGCTTTGGTTTGCATACACACCTGGATTCCGCACTCGTGTGTATGTTACACAAACAAGGAAGCAGGTTTATCTTGATCCTCCAAGTGGACCTACAGTTTCTTCATCTATCTCCTCCACAATACCCATAACAAATAATGGAGGAGGACTGGCCTTATTATCATAGATATCTCCCGAACGAAGAATAGTAACCTAGATGACACGCACATTCGTTGTACCAAAACCGTTGCTTTGATGTTGTGGGTTCACTTTGGTGGTACCAGGCAGCTTTCTTGGTTCTCTTCGTAGTTGGTCTATATCTTCTGCTAGCTACCCCAACTGTTTCCACATAGTTGCAGATGTTTTATCCCGGACCTCATTGTCTTTTTGGTTGTCCTTCATGAACGTTATAATAGCACCCAATTTGCATCACTTGTGTCACCACCACTACTTGTGGAGTTCCCATGCTGATTACCTTGATTTCTCCAACTCCCGTGATAGTTACCCTGAGATACTTGATTGTACTGACCCCGATTCTGGTAGTTCCCTTGGGTGTAATTTTCTTGGTGGTTCTGGTACTGTTGTCCTCCTTAATTTTGTACATGAAAATTAGGCTTCAATTGATTAGAAACATTACCATAACTAAAATTTAGATGATTCCGCAAACCTGCAAGATATGTATTTGATATTATCATCGTTTTTATCGTCGTATATTTGGTTCACCTCTTCATTCTGACCCATCTATGTGGGACAATCTAAAACCTGATGTCCTAACACACCACAATCGGTACATGCCGCAAACGCATTAGCAGTCCTAGGTTTGCCTACCTTGCCTTAATTCATCTGAGTAACCTCACATTTAAAAAGCAAGTTTTGGTGTTTCAATTTCTCAACCTGTTCTTCTACTTCCAAATCAACTAATTTCGCTGAAACTGGTCTTGCCTTCCGACTAGACTGCCCCTACCTCTTTAAAGTGGCACTTTGTCTCTCCAAATATGCCCAATCCACAGCTTCTATATTCATGAAAAACGTACCCTTGCTTATAGCCACGAGGTCTCTCACATCATCGGGAAGTAGCCTGTCATAAAATGCTTTGACTAGCTCCATGTATGAATACATGATGTAGGCATTTCCTAAGCAACTTCTTTAACCATGTGAAAGCCTCATGGAATATTTCTTCGAATGTTTTGAATGCCCTGATCGCTTCTCGAGCTTCACTTGTATAGTTCATCGTGTATTATTTGTTAGGATCTGAGTTTAATTTTTGTGAAAGTTTTAAAGATAAAATTAATGGAAGATGATAAAACAACGATGATAAGTGCAGCGGAAATATAAACTTGTAAATCACAACAACGAAGAGAATGTTTTCATCAACATGCTTTTATAAATTTGATTTACGTATGCATGAAAGATATACAAACTCCCCCTCAACTTGATCACTCTTATTTGTTAGTACAAGTGTAGGTCCCCTAATCCGTATGGATCTTCACAGAATCGTTATCCAACCTAGAGTGCGAAATCCCCTAGATCAGATTTCACAGAAAACCAAACAAGAGCACGAACACAATCACTTTCAACCAATCTTCTATTGATTATCCAACACAAGTGTTACAATCAATTCAAGACTGTCTCTCAACTCTCTATGAAGTAATTAACTAATCCACTGAGCCACCTTAACCCTAATGCAAAACTCTCTTTATATAGAGACAGGTTTGCAACTAGGCTAGGGTTTCACCACATGGACTGCAAATGGGTCTAGGCCCAATTCGCCTACCATTCACTGTAATGTGTCTGGTTTAGCCTAATCACTTCTAATCAACTACTACAAAACTAAACCCACTAACTATTTATCGTTTTACTAACTACAAGATATCCAAAGACCAAATTTAAGCTGTTGTTACAAATATGCACCAACAAACTTCCCCTTGACAATAGCTTCATAAAATAATTTTGTCTTCAGTCATCTTGCAATCTTCAACGTCTTTGGTCTTTGGATAGCTTCAGCTTTAATAGCTTATGTCAGCAACAAACTCCCCCTAAGCTGATGCATCCAATCACCAAATCTTCTAAATCGTTAGCATTTTAGTAAACTCCAGTTTAGCACTTGCATAACAATCTTCAAAACTCTTCTACTTTGTCTGCAATGTAGAAAGGAGGTTCTACCATGCATCTAATCAAACTCCTCTTCACCAAACTTTTCAGCAACAAGCTGCTACAATCTGTATACTATAAAACAAACATCTCAAGAAACCATAAGAATTTTTCAACACGAGTTAACAAATTATTATTATTCAAGAGATAGTAAAACTGTATCATAGATTAAGCAATTTTCAATTCAAACCCCACACTTAAAATATTAAGCACACTGAACCTGCAAGATTTAAATTGTTGAACTCATCTTCTAACACCGTCTCCTCCCTATCGGTAACAACTTGTCCATGAAAAACCATATTCTGTACATTAAGAATTTACAAGAAAATGAAATCTTTTTGGATTTTTATATTTTCTGAAAACAAATAAATAACAAAATAATAAACACTCTGTTTTTGTGAGAATCATTGGTAAGAAGATCATATCAGCAACATCAAACTGTTTTCACACTAATAGATAATTCTATATGTAATTTTCATGAAGAGCATTTCAAGACGATTACCAGTATTGTTTATCCACTTAAACAAAATACATGAACATTTCTAGTACCATTACCTAGTGATATGTTAAGATAATTTTATACTGATATACTAGTGTGTCCCACTTTAGGACATACCCCCACGATCAAGGTATGTACAAAGATTCCTCGTAGTAGGTGAGTATACTGAAATTCATCTTTTTTTATTTACAACATTAGATAATTGGTGATCAGGTCAGTACTTCCGTACAGCAAAGAGACCATTATCCAACGAGGGTTAGGGCAAATACCAAATTTTGATACGAGTAATGCAATTTGCACATTTGAATGACTCTCTAGGATAACTTCTTCAATTTTTGGGATTTGGCATTTTAGCTCTTTTAAGATATCCTGGTTATGCCTAGGTCAGCATATATCTGGATGCAGCAGAAGGACAACCTTGATACCCCGGATGAAATAATAATATAAAGACCTAAACCTCAGATTTTGGCAATCTATCAACGCAAGATTAAAGGTTATAAAACCATACGCCACTGATATGTTACCCACTCATACACAGTTCAATATGATTATTTTACCAAGGTAAGTTGATTATTTCATGCCTTTTGCCTACTGGTACATCATATGATAAAGCTGCTATCACACTTAAGCAATTTAATTTTAATTTCAGTGTGACAGTCTAGCTTGCTGATATACTATCATTTCTTCTTGTCCACATAGTGAAAACTCATTTTTGATTTTCTATTTTTTTATGTTTTGATTTTTTGAAAAACAGTAAATTATTTACAAAAGTTTTTATTGAAAACTGGTTATTCAGGATTCCTCATCTCGTTGAGTTCGACTAAATGTTCAAAACGAGCCCTGTCAAATGCTTTTGTATAAAGTTCTGTCAGGTTATCTAGTGTATCGACTCGATGCAGTTCAATCAATTTCTTTTCAGCATAATCCCGTATAAAATGATGATGAATGTCAATATGTTTTGTGCGACTGTGTTTCACGGGATTGTTGGTGATTGAAATAGTGGCATTATTGTCTATCATAATAGGAGTACGAGTGAAATTCAAACCGTAGTCGCGCATCTGTTGTTGGATCTAGAGAACCTGAGAGCAACAGCTACCCGCAACAATATATTCAGTTTCACACGTAGAGATAGACACGCAAGACTGCTTCTTGCATTGCTATGACACGATCCTCCCTCCTAAGAACTGACAACCACCTGTGGTAGACTTTCTTGTTGATTTACACCCTCCAAAGTCCAAATCAGTGAAAGCAACAAACTTCAAATCACTAGCAGCTGGATACCATAACCCAAGTTTAGGTTTCCCCTTCAAGTAACAAAGAATCCGCTTCACCGCTTTCATGTGTGTCTCTTTTGGATTCGCTTGATATCTGGTACAAAGACACACTGCGAACACGATGTCTGGTCTAGAAGCAGTCAAGTACATCAGAGAACCAATCATTGCCGTGTATTGAATTGGATCAACATCCTCCACACTCTCATTATCTGGACCAAGATTGTGATTCTCACAAATAGGTGTGTTGAAAGTAGTGCAATCCTCCATTTTGAAATGAGACAAAATGTCATACACATACTTCGTCTGATGTATAAACATCTTATCCTTCTTATGTTCAACTTGTAAACCCAAAAAGTAAGACAGTTCACCCATCGCACTCATTTCAAACTTGCTCTTCATTACCTCCTCAAAATCATGACACATGTTCTCATCAGATGACCCAAAAATGATGTCATCTACGTATACTTGTACCAGCCAAAAGTCTTCTGTCTTCCTTTTAATGAAAAGTGTATTGTCAATCACCTCTTTCAAAACCATTCTTTAACAAATGTGCTGACAATGTCACATACCACGCCCTAGGAGCCTGATGCAATCCATACAATGCCTTATCAAGTCGATAGACTCGATCTGGATAATCTGAATCAATAAACCCATCGGTTGTGAGACACACACCACTTCTTGGACTTTCCCGTAAAGAAATGCACTCTTCATGTCAAGTTGGTAAAGTTTGAAGCCCTTGAATGAAGCAAAAGCTAGGAACAACTGAATTGCTTCCAACCTTGCTACTGGTGCAAACACTTCATTGTAATCAATCTCCTCCTTCTGATTGAACCCATTTACCACTAACCGAGCCTTATTCCTTGTCACGATCCCTCGGTCGTCTTTCTTGCACTTAAACACCCACTTGGTGCCTATTTCCTTCTCTCCTTCAAGCAAGTCAACTAGCTCCCAAACCTTCAACTTCTTAAACTGAGCTAGTTTCTCTTGCATAGCTTTAACCCAATAATTTTCTTTTAGAGCCATGTGAACATTCTTCGGCTCCTCTTTAGCAATAAAGCAACTATACAAACACTCATGTATCATCCTGTCTTTTGTATTGAAGTAAATAAACAAGAACCTTCAATCACACCTCTTCTTGTCTGAACACATGTAGCAGCATCACTTATGATGTTCTCAACTGGATGATCTATGTTTGCGTGTGTAGTAGAAATGGTGTCAACAACTAAATTATCTCCCAGATTAGATCCAATCTTCCCCTGAATGTCCTTATTAGCAAACGGATTAATAAAATCCTCCCCCTGAATAGGTTCAGACTCACTATCACTAGAGTCATGTGGAGCTAAACTAGAAGAAGTTTCTAGAGCATCTGTCATTGGTATACTCGATCTAGGCATGAAGTCACCCTCTTCATCTACACTTATCACAGTTTGAATCACTTGATACTCGTCTTCATTGGAAAAATCAGGAATATTAAATGATTTAAAAACGTTATCATAATCATATAATATAGCAGGACCACTCGTTGATTGTTGAGGTGAATAACTAGTGATTTCCAGGTTAAACACAGCCTCAATTTTACCAAATTTTAGATTAAAAACCCTTTTATTCGGTGTTCCAGACACATAGCCTAGAAAGTAATCCTCGTCAGCTACCTCACCGAATTTTTTCTTATCTTTATTTCGCACAATGGTGCAGGGTAATCCAGAAGGTTCAAAGCCTTTCAAGTTTGGTTTTCGGTTAAACAATAGTTTGTGACATGTTTTTTTAAATCGTTTAACCGTCAAAACTTTGTTTAGGATGTAACAAGCTGTGTTCGCAGCTTCTCCCCAGAAAAGAACTGGAAGCTTTGAATCAGAAAGCATAGTCCTAGTGGCTTCAATCAACGTCCTATGTTTCCTCTCAGCAACTCCATTCTGTTGAGGTGTATAAGGAGCAGAGTATTGATGTTCAATTCCCTTGCGAAGACAATAGAGATCCAGAATCTGATTCTTGAACTCCGTGCCGTTATCATCCTTATCCTCTTGATCCGTGCATCATGGACATTTTCCAATTTTGTAAAAAGATCTATCAGCATCTCCGCTGTCTCATCTTTTATACCTAAAAAGAAAACCCATGAATATCGTGAGTAATCATCTGTGACAACTAAACAATAGTAATTTCCACCTATGCTCCTTCCGTTCACCGGACTAAATACATCCATATAAAGTAATTCATAAGGGGCATCTATGGAATATACTATTTTAGACTTGTGAGGTTTCTTATGTTGTTTTCCCTTTGACATGGAAGACATTTATCTTCCACATGAAACCTCTGCACTAGCACCCCTTCCACTAAACCGTTTGTAATAGTAAAATTCATTTTTCAGTAGTAGATGTGCGTCATGCGTCTGTGCCATAGCAATGACTCAGCCTCAGATCCTTTTAACAGTAAACACGCCACCACCAAGGAAAAATCCTTAGCACCCATGTCCATGCATAAGTGTCGTTTCTCCTTTGCACTCTCATCACTATCCAATCACCCGGTATCACCAAACCAGGTTTCAACACCAAAGCTTCAGACTTAGTAAAGTGGACCGAGTGACCCTTGTCGTAGACTTGAGACATGCTTATCAGATTGTGCTTCAGCTGCTCGACATAGTTCACTTTGTCCAATGTGATCTTCCCGTTGGTTACTTTTCCTCGACGTATAATGTGCCCTCCTTTAGCACCTGCAAAATTCACATAACCTCCATCTATATTCTCAAACTCAGTCAGCAACCTCGCATCCCCCATCATGTGTTTGGAGCAGCCACTATCAACATACCACAAGTTGATAATCCTCCTTAGCAGCTCCTACACAACCCAACAAAAATTAGTTAGATTGGGGGACCCAAGCCTTAATGATCTTGGGTCTTCTAGATTCATAAACCACT
This sequence comes from Scalesia atractyloides, assembly GCA_947069175.1. NCBI lineage: Eukaryota > Viridiplantae > Streptophyta > Magnoliopsida > Asterales > Asteraceae > Scalesia > Scalesia atractyloides. The sequence continues at coordinate 58,932,635 of CAMTDV010000003.1, read as the reverse complement.
GGAACATCCATCCAATATCCATCACTCCTAACTGGAGTCTTGGATCTCAGACCTGTTGATGGAAGTGGTTTTTTATTTCCACTAGGTCCCTGGTCCTGAGGTTTCCTATACATGTTTGGACTTTGTGACCTTTGGAAATTTTGTTTTTAGTTCCATGAATTTCGATTGTAATAATTTCTAAAGCCATTGTTATAAAAAAATTCGACTACCAACATTCTGATATCGAGTTTGATATTGACCTTGACTTCTGAAATTACTTGATTGACCATTAAAGTTATTCAATCTAGGTGAACTACTTCTAGGTCTTTCATATCTGCCTGATGTAGATTCAGGCTGAAATCTTTGTTGATTTCTTTGAAAACGAGGAACTTGGTGAGTTCCTTTTTCAGCCTTATCTATACAAACAGCAACACTCTGTTGCTTGGTAGCAGATGTCTTTGGTGAGTTAGTAACCTTCTTCTCACCATCACCATTTTTTGCTTGTGATTTTTCTCTCTGTCTCTCAGTCACCTGTGCTTCATTCTTTTTGTTAGGACAACAGCTAGCTACATGTCCCTTGTTGTGACATTGGAATCACGATCTTCTAGCCGAAGACTTCTTAATTGAAGTCTCTGGTTTAGATTCATCAGGTGACGATGATGATGATGATGATAATGATGATGACTTTGAAGGATCTTGTTTAGTTTGCTCAAATTCTGATTTTTCTTTATTTTATTTTTAGCAAACTGCACATTTGACTCTCTTGTAATAACAGTGGTCTCTTCTTTCATATACTCCCTTTGACAAAATCAATTTTTTAACAAAAATTTGCTTTTGATTCTTAGGGTGTGTATACTTTGTTTTCAAAACTGCTTCTCTGTTATTATCCTTCTTGGCATTCTCAGACACATCAACATTCCCTGATGTGGAACTACTAGGTATAGTTGACCCAAAGTCTGTTAGCTCTTCTTCGTCTGGCAAGAAAGAATAGTAATGACCAAGAGGTGGTGGAACTTCATTGAAACCTTTGAAGCCCACACTCGTCTTGTCATTACTCTTCTTCAAGCCATTCATCATGTGTTTCATAACAAAAGATGAATCTCTGAATTGATTCAATTTCTTTTCAAGTTCACAAATTTTAAGTTGTGCTTCTGACAACTCTTTGCATTTTTAAGAAATCTCTTTTGTTTTCTCACTCATCGTATCATGAGCTAATTTAATAATTTGAAGTTTTTCATTTAACTTACAGGTTAAAATATTGATTTCTTCTTCATAACCCTTAATTTTCTTCAAATAAAATGACTCGTTTCTTTTTACGAAAAAGTTTGATTCTTTTACGCTAGCTCATTTACAAGACTTTGGTTTTGTTTTGTTGACATGTCAACTTCACTTTGCAGTTCATGACATTTTAAACAAACAGAACTACCAGAGTTAGAAGATACATCTCATGTTGATTTGCTTAGATTGGCCATGAATGCAGCAAAATCAGCAGTCTGCAGCATTTTGTTCTACATCAGCTTTTTCAGCTACCGTCTCTCGCTTTACCTCAGCATCTGCCTTGACTTCTTCATTATCAATTGGGGCTATCTCAGCAATGAACGCCTGTGTGGCATTCTCATCACTCTCTAGATGAACACTCCAATCATAAGAACATTCTCTAGCAGTAGAGATCAGGGCCTTTGATCCAGTGTTAGTTGACGCATTCCTGTTGCTTGAACCATGACCAGGAAAATCTTGAAAAGATACGAGATTCAGACTTAGGTCTTTGACACTCTCTAGCAAAGTGTCCGTAATTTTGACAATTGTAACACTTAGACTTGTCAAAACCCACATTCTTTCCAACGAACTACCTTCCTGTCCTATTCATAAATCTCTTCACTCTTAGAGATCATGGCCATAAGCCACTGTAAATCCATCTCCTCTAGGTCATCACGGTCAATGGGATCATAATCTTCATCAAAATTAGCAGGATCAGATATTCTTCCCTGTATGTAGTTCTCATACGAAGCAACGAATGAAGCAAGCAATGCCAAATGATCTTCAGCATCCTTGACACTCAAAGGCATAGACCTTGTACTGCTGTTATTATTGCTGGATTGTTGTCTCTTTGCTCCTGACGATCCTCTTGAAGCAGCTACAAAACATACTTCACCATCAGCATTTGTCACAATCTGCTAATTTTCACATGAGAGAAACGCAGTTGCAGAACCACTTGATGCATTGTTAGTAGATGAAGATGTAAGCCCTTTATAAATTCCTGGATCTTGAACCTGATCATATCCAGATTCCTTCTTCTTCATGTTGAGCTCATAAGTTCTTAGTTTCCCACCATAGCCTTCCAAGTCTTTATCTTCATAGTCAGCTTCACCCTTTATCATAAGAATATAAATATCCCACTTGGCAGGTAAAGCATCGAGCAACTTATTGTTTATCTCAACATCTGTGTATCCCTTGATGTCATAATGTCCATTTCTGACATTAGATAAAAAATCTCGTGATAATATCTTCAAGGGACTCATTTCTCATGCCTTTAAAGACAGCAAACTGTTTCTTCTGCAAATCAACCTTGTTCTTCTTCACATCAGGATTGCCCTCATACCTCTTTTCTAGAGCATCACACATCTCCTTCGAAGTGGTATATCGCTTGAATGTATATTTCATGCCATCAGGTAACAACATATTTATAGCAGCTAAGGCCTTCTTCTCAGACTTATACATTCTCTTTTCAGCCTCTGACATGTTCACATAGGTCGTGACACGTTGTCTGCCTTCAAAGTCATGAGTTGGGTTAGCGTACCCATCTTGAATACAGATCCACATCCATGTGTCCTGATATTCAATGAATGACTGAAACCTATCCTTCCATGTAAGGTAATTTTCTACTTTCAACATCTTAGGCGGTTTGTTAGTCGTGCCTGCCTCGTGCTCCATTCTCAACAATTCATTTAAGATAGACATATTCGACATTTTTTACCAAACCGGCTCGTTAAAAACGTTAAAAATTTGTCCGAAATGAGTAATCACCAAATTATACCGTTAGACTCGTCTCGACAATACGAATCCAATGATGTATAATGTCCTATAGTGACTTTTTTGTCCTTAAAATAACACGAGTCTAACCGTGCAACTGGTTTGTCAAGATTGTCTATGGATCAAATTCTGTGTACGAAAACGTTTAACTCTGGTTACGTCAGCTGGTTAACTTTCCACCTTTGTGGTACACCTCGGAACAGTATCGAATTCGAAACAGTAACTCGGATTAACAAACTGAGATGGAATCTCGGAACAGTGATCCGAGATAGTGATTCGAGATGGTATCCAAGATGCTAATCTGAGATGCTATCCGCAATGATGATTCGAGATAGTCTCCGAGATGCTATCTGAGATGCAAGTCCGAGATAATTCGAGATGCACTGTTCTGATCCGAGATGCAATCCAAGATGAATATCTATGATCCGAGATGCACTGTTCTGATCCGAGATGCAACTATTCTGATCCGAGATGCTTCTCTAATGATCCAAATTACAACTCTGATGATCCGAAATGCAAGCTATCTGATCCGAGATGCTTCTCTAATGATCCGAGATACACTTCCTCTATCCGAGATGCTTGCTGTTTATCCGAAATACCAACAGAAACCCTAGAACAGCCGTCAACACTTCGAACCAGCCTCCAAAAACGTCCAAATTTTCAACTTTTTTTGCTGTAATGATTCCAAACCAAGCAAAAAAAAAGCCGGATGCTCTAATACCAATTGTAGGTTCCGTAATCTGTATGAATCTTCACAGAATCATCTATCCAACCTAGAGTGCGGAATCCCCTGGATCAGATTTCACAGAAAACCGAACAAGAGCATGAACACAATTACTTTCAACCAGTCTTCAATTGATTATCCAACGCAAGTGTTTAAAATCAATTCAAGACTCTCTCTCAACTCTCTATGAAGTAATTAACTAATCCACTGAGCCACCTTAACCCTAATGCAAAACTCTCTTTATATAGAGACAGGTTTGCAACTGGGCTTGGCTTTCACCACATGGACTACAAATGGGTCTAGGCCCAATTCGCCTACCATTCACTATAATGTGTCTTGTTTAGCCCAATCACTTCTAATCAACTACTACAAAACTAAACCCACTAACTATTTATCGTTTTACTAGTAACAAGATATCCAAAGACCAAATCTAAGCTGTTGTCACAAATATGCACCAACAACAAGAAATGTCAAGAAGAAGTGATAAATAGAAGAGTACAGGCACTGTTTTATTTATAGTACAAAGCAAACCACTGGGGAATCTAAGCTGACGTCACATTGACAATGACATCTAACGACCTAAACAAACTCTAACATCTGCTAGGCTAAAACACTATTACATTGAAATACAAATAAAGTCTATTGCATATCCTCTGTTGAAGAAACCCCTAATGAGTTTTATCCTTTGTTGGTCCAGTAGACCTTTGTTTCAATAGTCTTTAATTTTCAGTAGTAGAGGTTCTCTTTAGCAGATCTTAGACTCTGAGCAGAGCTTATCTTCAAAGTTCTTGTAAAACAGACTTTAGCTTAACAGACCTTTGAGTAGCAGATGTTGATGCCATTGCCATTGGGAGGAGTGAAATCTTCAAAGCATTGTTATTGTTAATCAGATGTTATAGACTATTTTGGCTTTCCAATCATCTGTACTTTTTTTGGGTCCACTAGATCCAACAATCTCCCCTAAAACAGATGATGCCAAAACACTTCTTTATTGCTGATTTTTATTCCTCATCAATTTTCCCTGATTTGTCCTTTGAACTGTAGTTCAAAGTTCATGGAAAACATATCTTCAAAATCCCTTTGTAACTCAAGGTTGAATAGGTCTTGGAGGTCATCTACATCCAGACCATATGCATCCTCCATTTTTAGCTTTTGAATCTCACCATCTGATCTGAGCAGACTCAATGCGTGAGTGTCTAAGGATGACTTCCACTTTAGAATTTTTGAATCAGATGATTTTCTTGGATAAGATTTATTTTTGATGAGTTGGGTGATTGTGGCCTGCTGACAAGGTTTGCAATTGTTTCTCTTAGTTTGTCACTTGCAAGATTGTGTGGTAAAGCAGTTGGTTCTTAATGCCCTCCTTTCTATGCTCTTCAAACATCTGCCCATCAGCCTCAGCCATCTGCTTTTGCCTTTTTGCTTCGTTCAAGGTAATTGTTGGTAAGGCAGTGGTTGAGACTGCTTTTTGAGTGTTTGGGTCCATTGAGGGATAACCACTATTGGATAGTCTGGCTTTCTAGTAACTATAGGATCCTTTTCTCTTAGTTGCTCCAGTCTTTTTTAGGTTTCTACAACTTTTGATTATGACCATCTGGCAACAGCTCTAGTTATACCATACTTGGCAGCCACAAGTTCTTCTTTCATTCTGGTGTTTCTTCCATTCTGGTGGAGTTGGCTTATGCAAAGGATCACTGAGCATCTTTTGTATTCTTTCTATTTCTTCTTTGAGCTTATCTGTTGACCATTCTTTGACCTGTGCTTTCTTTGCCTTGTATGGTTTATGTTTCATGATATGATCCAAGTAATCCTGCCATAGCTCCTTATCCAGCTCAGCATTGATTGGCTTCTCTAACATAGACTTGCTCAGGTCCTTAGCAAAGTCTTCAATCTTTCAAACTTTCCTAAGCTCTAGTGACAAGATACTCTGTACAGTCCTATCATCCTTCCTTATGCTCATCTCTTTGCTAATGTTTTCAGCCTGCCTTGCCTTTAGCTTCAAGTATTCATCTAAGTTGTTAGGCTTTCTGTAACCAAAGAGAGATGGGAAATATCTTTGTGATGGATCCTTTATAGAGAAAAATGATTCAATTTCACTTTGAACAGCTAAAATGTCAAGAGGATACCGAGCAGCCAGTGGGATGGGTTGTGGTGGTTTAGTGGATGGTTGTGAAGTGGATTTATATGGATGTGATGAGAGTGGTGTGGTAATAATGGGGGCAGATGATAAAGGAATCGGTGATGGGATTCCCTCATTATCTTCTTGCACTACAAAAGTTTTCCTTTTGTGTGTGAATTTGATTTTTGGTGATGGTGGTCGTGTTGGTATTCTTGGTGGTGTGGATAATGGTTGTCTTAATATGGGAAAAGTTATCATGGCAGAGGTTAGTATAACATTTGTTGGTACATTTGTTGTACCAACATCTGTTGGTACATTTGTTGTACCAACATCTGTTGGTACATTTGTTGTACCAACATCTGTTGGTTGATTTGGTGGTGGTGATGAAACATTCATGGCACATTTGTTGTACCAACATCTGTTGGAGGTGGTGATGGTTTCTTTTGTGGTGGTGATGTTGTTTTGGTTGTACAAGAGGATACAATTTTTGTAGGTCCCGCAGTGGTTTTTGGAGTGACTTTTCTGGATGACTCTCTTCCTTTATATTCTGCTTAGCCTGTTCTTGTTCAATTAGTTGGGAAGCTTTGCTTTCCAGTGTATCTTACCTTCTCTGCTTCTCAAAGGAAATTTATTCTGCTTGTTTGTTTAGGTCTCATCAATCCCTTTTTCACATCCAACATCTAATGCCTTAGTATAGGTTTGGTTTGGAGCAGTGGTTGGAGCAAACCCTGGTTTTTGTTGTTGCACCTTTAGTTTGTATTGTATTGAAGGTTGCAACTTTCTTAACTTTTCATTCTCCCCCTTTTTGGCATCAGTTTCTACCTCTTCTTGAAGTATAGTTGCAGGGATAGAACCAGTGGTATGTAACAGATGTTCTCGTATAGCCTTGATATCTGCTTGAGTAACCTTGTATCTGACCTCAACCATGTTTCTGATCAATTCCATATGAGTATTGTGGTTGATGTCAGCCAAATTCCTTTGAGCTTGGATGATTGGTTGCACTGATTTCCACAGCTCATTTGCAATTTGCTGAGTAGAAGGTTAATTTTGAGAATTTTGTAACATCTGCTTCATCATGCTTTTCATCTCATCTATTGAAGACTCCATTGATGTCATTCTCTCTGTCAATTCATTGTATCTTAATTCATCACCTAACTTAATATGATCATCTGAATCCCTACCAGGGGTAGATGTATTTGGATCCTTAATAGGAGAAAACTTCAAGATAATAGAACCAAATGCCCCTTTGTCTTGGTACTGGGGACTTCCAACTAGAACGGAGGTTACAATAGTAGCATCAACAGTTGTTGCCTTCAAGGAAGACTTATAGATGTAATCACTGTCCAACTGAGACATAGTCGTGTCATCAATTGTAGGGGCTGCTTCGCTTGAACTACTACCAAGAGTTACATGTAACTCATGGGGTGTAGCCTCTCAACTGTTTGTGGGCTAGCAAATTGATCTATCTCCGACTCAATCACTTGTGGAAGATTACTCTTTTTAATTGGTGATTGAGAGGAACTGATTTGTGTCTGAGTAGTATCAATTGCTGCAAACAGGGGTATAAATGTGGGTGGAATTTGAGGTGAAGGTTGTGGAGTAGAAAAGAGATAGCCCTCGGAGAGGGGCTGTGAAACATACTTTCAAGTGAAATGTCTGCTTCATAGTGTAGTGTCCGTGTGCTTACAACCTGATCCTTTTGTGAGGATGTAGGAGGAGTTAGGATGGGTTGAGATCTTTCCATCTATTTTGAGGAAGTAGCAACAGTGGTTTCTAGTGGTGTTTATGTTACCACAAGGTTATCCTCTAGGATCTCATCTTCCAGGGGTGCCTTTTTATTTTGTTTTGTTTTGGTGGGCTTTTTAGATATGGCGGGTTTCTTTTTGGATTTGGCTGGTGTGGGTTTCACAACACTGGTTGTGGTGTCATGATCACCAGGAGCAATGGGCTCAGCAAAAGAGGTTTAAGCAGTAGATGTGGACTCATCCAAAATAGGCTCATCCCCCTTTGCTTGTGTTTTGGAAACTTTTGACTCTTGATTCAGCATTATGGTAAAAGTTTCATTTGTAAGACTCTTCATTTTAAAAATACACCTTGTTGAAAGTCCTTTTCAGATACTTGCTTTTGAAGGTAATAGCTTAAGAGTCTAGGATACAAGAGAAGAGCTTTATTTGTTTTTAGTTTATTTATATTTGCAACCAAGTCCAAAAACAATGCCTGGGATAGATTAAAATCTGATTTTGTCAAAAAAGCATATCCCAGATTTGAATGTTTTGTGGAATTTCATTGAATGCGGTGGTCTTGCCTGAAAGACAGATAAGCAGGGTATGGAAAAAAATATCTCATTTCAGTAGGAAATTTTGGTTTAAAATTGTAACACCTGTTAGGTGAACTTCATACCCGCGTGCTATGAACTTTGTGTGAATTTCTTGCTTTTCGAAAGAAATTTTACCTTCCTGGTCTTCCAATGCAAATACTATGGATTCGAAAGATGGGGATATTTGGACAAGAGTTTCTCCGATCTTTGAAGTTATAGCATATGGCTTTTTGTTTTGAGATTCAATTTTAGCGTTTGCCTAAAACTGTCGGAGAGTATCCACATATGTAGGTGCTTCTGCAAGTAGGATGGTTTTGTATTTTGATGTCATGAAAACATCAATTGTTGAGTGAAGAGAAGTATTTTTGTCATTTTTCTCGAAAATAGGAAGGTAGTTATGAGGAAGTTTGATTTGCAGAGCCATGATCGGAGAATGGAAGTGAGTAGAACTGAAAAGGATGGTAATGGAAACCGCTTTTGAGAATTTTGAATTCAAGTCGGTAAGTAAAAAAGCCATGTTTGGATAGAACAGGTTTATGTAGGGAAAAAGTGAATGCGGAGGTGGCAGGGACCGTTACAAAGATCTAATGGCTAACATTTGTCCACGTGGTAACCTCTGTTATGAAGTGGGTGACAATTGTTTTGATAACCTATGCTGGAAAGCAACAGAGGTTGTGAATAGTGTATGAGTGGTGATTTTACTCTATCAGAGGATAGATATCAGAGGTTTGGACAAACAGGGGTAAATGAGAATAGAGAATACCTTTTGATGTGGATAGAATTTTAACCAATCAGAGGTTTTAAAAAAACTGGTTTGGATTAGACTTTAAGAATTTATTGAGAAATTATCAATTTTAAAGCTATTTTTAAGGATGGATTTTTGATTTTCTGAAAACATTTTAATGCTTTCATTCATGGAAAACAGAATGTTGCTTTTAATTCATGTTTAGCATGCCAATCCTAAAGATCAAGCTTTCAAAGGTAGATGTGCCTAAAGCTTTTGTCAACACATCTGGCAGTTGATCCTTAGTTGAACATGATGCAGAGAAATCAAACCTTTTTTTTAGGAATCCTCACAAAGTGATGTCTGATGTCAATGTGTTTGGCTGTTAAATGAGACACTGGATTTTTAATGATATTTTCAGCTGCTTGACTATCTAACATGAGAGGAGTCTTTAAAGTAGTGACACCAAAATCCATCAATTGATTCTGAAGCCACACGAGTTGTGCAGTACAGCTTGCAGCAGCTATATACTCAGCCTCTATTATGGATGTTGAAATAGCTGCTTGCTTATAGCTTTGCCAAGAGACTAAGCAATTTTCTCCTGATGTGGACTTCCTTGTAGCATGGCATACAGCAAAGTCACTGTCTGAGTAACCTGAAAGCTCAATATTCCCATTAGCAGGATACCAGATACCAACTGTGTGATCACCTTTTATGTATCTGAATATCATTTTCATGTCTATATATTTGAGTTTCTAGGTGCTGACTGGGATCTGGCACAAACACATGTTGCAAACATGATGTTTGGCCTTGATGCAGTTAGGTACAATAAAGACCCAATCATGCTTCTATAAAGAGTTTGATCAACCAAGTCATCTTTGTCATTAACAGTGACCAATTTTGAAGTGGCCATGGGTGTACTACATGGTTTACAATCATTCATATCAAATTGTGTAAGTAATTCTTTGACATACTTACTTTGATGAATAAATGTATCATTTTTCAATTTCTTAACTTCCAAGAAAGCATTGGAGTTCACGAATAGCACTCATCTCAAACTTTGTTGTCATGAGTTCTCTAAACTCTTCACACATGGTAGTGCATGTGGATCCAAAAATGAAGTCATCCACATAAATTTGGACAAGCATCAAATCCTTTCCTCTCCATTTTAAAAACAAAGTTTTATCAATTTTACCTTTTGTGAAGCCTATGGATAAGAGAAAGTTGGATAGATTTCATACCAGGCTCTAGGTACTTGTTTCAAGCCACATAAAGCTTTTTTTAGCTTGTAAACATGATCTAGATAAAAGGCATCTTCAAAACCAGGGGGTTGGCGAGAGGAAAGGATTAGATGCTTGTCCAAATTTATGTGGATGACTTCATTTTTGGATCCACATGCACTGCCATGTGTGAAGAGTTTAGAGAACTCATGACAACAAAGTTTGGCATACATATACCTCTTCCTTGATCTTACCATACAGAAATGTACATTTGATATCCATTTGTACACCTTGATGTTGTGGTTGGCCGCAAAGGGTAAGAACAATCTGATGGCCTCCAGTCATGCAACAGGAGCAAAAGTTTCATCATAACAATGCCCTCTTCTTGTCTATAGCCTTGAACCACAAGCCTAGCTTTGTTTTTTACAACAATGCCCCTTTCATCTATTTTATTCTTGATGACCTGATTTATGCCAATTGGACATACATCCTGAGGCACTGGTACAAGTTTCCATACTTTTTGTCTTTTGAACTGTAGAAGCTCTTCTTGCATGGCCTCTACCAAACTGCTATCTTTTAGTGCCTCTTGGTACTTGACAGGTTGTGTGAGAGAGAGAAAACCAGCAAAAAGACAAATATGTTGGGATTGACTTCTTGTGAGTACCCCTTCATTGAGGTTGCCAATAACTTGATCTAGTGGGTGATTTTTAAGGTAGATTAGATCTCCCTTGTATGGAACAATGGCATTTTGAGATGAAGGTTGCAGATGGGAATCATCTGAGCTAAAATTTGTTGGCAATTTTGAAGAGCCAACATCTGTTTGGAATGGAGGTGGAGGTGTAGGTGGGATTGGTGTAAAACTTTGTTGACTTTTCTTAATAGAAAATGGACTTTTATCAACAGTGATTTGACTGGATGGGGCGGTAGAGGTTTGAGGATCAACAATCGTTGATGAGGTAGTGGCAGAGTTTTGATAGTTGTTTTGAACATCTATTCCTCTGGAGGTGGAAATGACTTTATATTGTGGGATCACAATGTCATATCCATAATCTTGATGGGAAGAATTGTGGTGTACCTGCATGGTTAGTCTTGACAGACACATCTTCAAATGTAAATTTATCTAAATCGAACAATTCAGAAGTATTTGTTGGATTTTCTAAAGAAGAAAGTTCATTGAACTTTACATTCAAAGTCTCTTCTACACACCTAGTCCTTATGTTAAGCACTTTATAGGCATTGGCAGTAGTTGGGTATCCAACAAAATAACCACAATCTACTTTAGCTACAAATTTTGAAATGAATCTTTTAAGTTTAAATTGAAAGATAGGCAGCCGAAGATTTTGAAATAAGAGATCAGTGGTTTGATCTCGTACAAAGTTTCATAAGCAGTCATTTGATGTCTGGGGTTAATCAAAACTCTGTTTTACACATAGCAATCAGTGTTTACAGCCTTTGCCTAAAAAGACAAGGGTAAATCTGAACCTGTAAGCATTGTTCTAGCAGCCTCAATTAGAGTTCCATTCTTTCTTTCAACCACCCCATTTTATTCTGGTGTCCTGGGAATGCTATACTGCCTTGCAATTCCTTTTGACACACAGAATTCATCCAACTCCTTATCTCTAAACTGTTCCATTATCACTCCTGAAGATTTTTACTGGTAAATCAAATTGCCTTTCAACTTTTCTTACAAAGTCCTACAAAGTACCTGTTGTCTCATCTTTGGAGTGCATAAAGTAAGTCCATGTAAAGATTTAAAAATTATCAATTATGACAAGACAATACCTCTTCTTTTTAAGACTCATGATTTTCACAGGGCCAAGCAAGTCCATGTGTAATAATTGTAAACACTGACTAGTTTTGGACCCATCAATGGATTTGAATGAACTTTTATGTTGTTTACCTTTTAGAAAGGAAACACAATGTTCATCACATGTGAATTGTTTTGGTGGAAGACCTCTTACAAGGCCTTGTTTTGAGAGTGAGGTGATAGTTTTGAGATTTGTGTGACCAGATCTTCTATGCCTTAATTCTGTCTCTTTGTTAGAAGCAACTGAAAATAGACAATTAGTCATTGGATTATCCTTCAACATATCTACCACATACACATTTCCACTCTTTGAGAAACAAGCTGTGCTTTGCTCTCAGCTATGATTGTTTCAATCTTTTTCACAACTTCTGGTCCAACAATCTTACAAGTTTTTTTAGTGAAGAATGACCCATAGCCTTTGTCACTCATTTGAGACACACTAAGAAGATTAAATTTAAGATTGTCAGTAAGATTGACAATTTCAAACTTGAGTTTCCCTGTTTGAACTATCCTTGATCCTAACACCGTCCCTTTTGAATTGTCATCAAAGGATATATCACCCCCTTCATGAGCTAAAAAAACTTTGATAAGGGCTCTACATCCTGCCGTGTGCCTGGACCCTCCACTATCTACATACCATAAACTATCAAGGAAAGTAGAAGCTCCCTACACATTAGTAATAGATTAGTTTATATGAGTTTTCAAAGCCAAATGGCTTTGGATAGGGTCACAGACATTTCAGCCTCAAGTCCGGAAGAATGGTCAAAGTTTTGAACAGATTTTTGAAACAAACCATTTCCTGTCAAATGATTATAACCATGAGGATGCTTGTTTACCCTTGGTTTTGAAGTTTTTTTGTAGATCTCATAACCAAGTGGCACACTCTTATAAACTGGTTGGCCATATCCTCTTGGAAATTTGTTTGCTGGTGTGCATCTGTCACCTGAACCTCTCTAGGAACAGAGGTTATATTCAAGTGTTTGGTGACAGATGTTTGGACTGGGACAAAGTCTGTTTGGATTTTTCTTTTCCAATTTTATCCAGAGTTCTCAAGTGTTTTTATTTAATACTCATTTCTTTTGACAACAAAAATTTTTGAGATAAACACACTCTTGAGTTTTATGATTTTTCTTGCCACAGATGATACAGTGAGGTGCATCAACTATCACACTTGTCTTGTTTATGTCATATGCCTTTAAAAGAAAACAGTTTGTGGTAACATGATTTTTCTTTTCACAAAAGTTAAAAAACAAGTTTGATATTTTCTCTTCTTCCCTTATTCACTCTTTTTGTCAACAGATGATGTAACATCTACTGGAAGGTCTTTCAAGGGAATGATCTTGACTTTGGGTGTTTTTACACCCTCAATGGATGAGAAATTCATTGACTTGAAGTTTTCAAAAATGTCACAGTCATCTGACCAGGTAGGTTTGAATTGATATTTCTCAATTTCCTCGGAAGTTGAGAATCCTTCTAGTCTTTCTAAAACAATGTTCTTACCATTTGGTTCAGTGACTTTAATTTCTTGACCAGCCAAGTTTGTTGGAATAATTTCAACCAAACCATAATCATTTACAGTAGTGTTTTGAGAAACTTGGTCATTTTTTCTGAAACCTATGCCAAATTTTACATTGCTTTTGATTTGTGATTCTAACATCAACTCATAACCTTTGTAGCGCTCTACCCATTTCTCACAAGTGATCTAGGTAGTTTCAAGCTCCTTTTTACAACTTTGATATTTTTCTGTCATTGTTTGAAGTTGGTCCTTGGTATGCTTGATCATGTTTGAGACTGTTGATTTCATTTTCCTTTTCAAACATTTTTTTTATTTTAACTCTTTAACAAGTTTTTCAAACTGTATTTCATCATCTAAGATCTTGTTTCTTTCATTCACCTCTTTAATGTTAGCAAATGCAATAATGCATTTGTCTGAACATAAGTCTTTAAGTATTTGAGGTGATACCTTAGCAGCAGCCATCATGGCACAATCACACACTCCTTCACAAACACTGGAATCTCATAGGTCTGACAGAGAATCTGTTTCTTCACCAACCTTCTGTTCACAAACTTGTTCTTTACCAACCTTTTCTTCTGAAACATCTATTGCAACATTTTCACAAACCTCATCAATAATGGACACCACTTCCTTGAACTCAACCCCTTCCAAAATAGTGTCTAGTTCCATAAAACAAAAATCATCAGTTTTCTTTTCAGAATTGGCAACCAGGGCAAAATTTTGATCAGTTAGTTCCTCAGGTAAGCTACTCCAATCAACAAAGCCTTGTGTAAAGAAGTTCTGATGACTGTTCTCTGCAGGAGCAGAGGTTTGTGTAGCTTGTGGTGCAAGTCGCACTTGAATTTGGGGAATTGGGGCTTGAATATATTGTATTTGGGGAACAGTGGTTTGGACATGCTGTACTAGAACAGCGGTTGGTAGGGTGTGCAAAGTGAGCAGTTCTTTGCATATGTGGAGCAGGGGTATATTGGGAATAATGGACAGTGTTTTGAGTGTTTTGAGGTCTAGGACTTGGATGTGTCACAATAGGGCCACTTTTTTGGCTCCTACACACTCTAGTAAAATGACCTAGCCTATTACACATGTAACACTTAATTTTAGATTTATCCAACCCAACTTTTAACCCCTATGCAACCCTGGGAATTTCTGCCAGTTCTCTTGTAAAACTTGCTAGTTCTGACACTTAGCAATGCAAGTTGGTGCAAGATATCCATTTCTTCCAAATCAGTGGAGTCAAAATGTTGAAGATCATTTAACTCAAAAGATAAGTTGTAAGAAACTTGGTTTTCCCCATTTGCTGTAAAAGCGTAAATTTGGGTGAGTAAGAATCAGAGTTAAAACTTCCACCAGATGTTATGTCAATAAAATGATCATAAATCTGATCCTTACTACCACCAGAGGTTTCCTCTTGACCAAAAAGTGTTGTACTACAAAAAGCATAGTCATCAGCAACTTTTCCTGACTCTTGAAGCTTCTTTTTCTAGTTAAGTTCTCTCTCATAAGTCAAGAGCCTACCCTGAAGCTGAGTCAAACTCATATCTTTGAAACGGACAGAGTTTCTAGTTACAAAAGCAATAGTGTCTCATTTATCTGGTAATGGTCTAAGAAATCGGTTATTTAAGGTTGAATTAGGATAATTAACATTTATCAGGTTTAATTCACTTATTAGACAACTAAACCTTTCGAACTGTTCATACTGTTGGTTTAAAACTTCACGAATGTTTTCAATAACCTCCTCTATCCAACCGAATTGCTCCTTCAAACCACCCCACAACTCCTTTGCATTGTTGCAATGCAACAAGCCAGCATAGGTATCATTTGGCAAAGTCATAGCTACGATACTAAATGCCTTTGCATCTAGCTCGATTTTCTGAAAATCTTGCTCGGAGTAGTTTTCAAGCTTTTTAGGGACTTGAACTTTTGGGTCTTCAGCACTTGGTACCATCGGAACATGTGGTCCGAAGATAACCGATTTCCAGCAACCTGTGTTCTATTGTGCAAGTATGTGACCCATCCGACGTTGCTAGATATTATACTCCGATCTGACAAGTATCGAAGGTTTATACATAGTGCCAGCGTTATGTGGATCTTGTGGATTTTGAGACATTTCTGATTGTTTACAAACAGGTTTTTGTTTAAAAATACTTTGAACGTAAATAAACTTTTACTCGGTTTTCAATACAACAAAAAAATTAATCAGTAGTGAGAGCTGATCTGTTTTATCAAATTGATTGTAAGATCGAATTTAATTGACCAAGCTCTGATAGCAATTATTAGGATCTGAGTTTAATTGTTGTGAACGTTTAAAAGATGAAAATCAATAGATGATGATAAAATAAAGATGATAAGTGCAACGGAAATATAAACTTGTAAATCACAACAGTGAAGAGAATGTTTTCATCAACATGCTTTTAAAATTTTATTTACGTATGCATGAAAGATATACAAACTCCCCCTCAGCCTGATCACTCTGATTTGTTCGTACAAGAAATACAGTACATGCACTATTCTATTTATAGTACAAAGCAAACCACTGAGGAATCTAAGTTGACGTCACATTGACAATGATATCTAATGACCTAAGAAAAATCTAACATTTGATAGGCTAAAACACTATTACATTGAAATACAAATAAAGTCTGTTGCATATCATCTGTTGAAGAAACCTCTAATGAGCTTTATCCTCTGTTGGTCCAGCAGACCTTTGTTTCAAAAGTCTTTAATCTTCAGTAGCAGAGGTTCTCTTTAGCAGACCTTAGACTCTGAGCAGAGCTTATCTTCAACAGTTCATGTAAAACAGACTTTAGTTTAACAGACCATTGAGTAGCAGATGTTGATGCCATTGCCATTGGGAGGAGTTAAATCTTCAAAGCACTATTATTTTTAATTAGATGTTATAGACTATTTTGGCTTTCCAAACATCTTTTCTTTTGCAGGGTCCACTAGATCCAACAATACTCTTCCAAGAAAACATGTTGCATATCGTGCCACGTATGATACTACCTGGAGGTAATGTTGTGAACCACTAGCGTGCTTTATCTTTCAGGGTTAATTGGAACAACGACAACTTTACCTCATCCTTTGTGAAACCTGACCAACCCCCCCCCCCAATAGTTTGGCAAATTGAGTCAAAACTTGAAATGTGTATGTATGGTTCTTCGGTCCTTTTGCCATTAAATTCCCGAAGATGGCCTAAATATTAAGACCACACCTCAAAAGCGCTACCATTATGCCCAACAGGTGTAATTATGGCCGATGAATTTGGCACTGTGACAGGTCAGCAATAACTTCCATCTCCTTGAACTGGAGCCCTTTGAATTACCCGCGAGACACCATCAACAAACTGCAACTGATCAACCCCCAGCATGATTGTTACCCCTTTGATTCCCAGCATTGAATTGTGGAACTCCATGTTGTACTCGATTGTTAAGGTATGGGTTCTGGACACGGTTTCTATTATTTCCCTGTTGTTGTAGTTGATAACCTTGATCCACGTTGTACCCTTCATCATACCCATAATCAACATAACTTCCATCATACTAGTTCTAATTGTCCCCTTCATCCTAACCAGACTCCCAAGTGTGAACCTTCATCGACTCCTAGCCTAATTAATAAGAAGAAATTATCTAACAAGTAAGAAACAAAGACTCAAAGAATTGATGCTAAGGATCATGAAACATTGAAACTAAGAAAGCAACTAAGGGCACAAAGCAAGTTTTGGAGAAAAAAAAAGAAGATAAGATTCTAAGACAACCACCTAGGAAGGAATCCAACTAACATGTAATGGCCCTATGGAATGAATTGTATTACTGTTTATGAAAGGTTAACTAGGTATGTTTTGACTCCTTAAGAAAACCAAAGAACCGTGTGAAGTTGTAACGCCCCAAAACCCGTATAGTTTCTTTATTCGCTATCGAGTTCTCTTGTATTAGGTCATGACATAAAATAAGTAGGTAACTTGACTTAGTTAAAATGATTTTTAAGTAGAAAGAGGGAAGGAAAGTAAAGGGACTATTAGTGACATTCCTTGGAAGTTATAAGGTGGTCAATAAAAAGAAATGGGGGTTAAAATTCTGCATTTGACAAATATATTTGTGTGAGTGTGTGTGTGTGTGTGTGTCTATCCTAAAGAAAGGGAGGAGAATTCTCTCTTGTTCAACTCACTAAATCCAACCAAATGGAGATTAAATGGGAGGTTGTAGCCTTGTATGAATGAAGAATTCTCTTCATCTAGACTTGCTAATTATGTGGTAAGTTGTAAATTGTGATTTGATGATTTTGTATGGAGTGGGGTTTATGATCAAAATATGAATTGAGATGAAAATAAGCATGAAGGTGTGTTAGAATCACCAAATAGAACTTAGATTAAGCACGATTTCAAGTAATTTGATGTTTTGAAGTGAAACCCATTTGTGATGATGAATGATTCTTGTTCAACTTTGATGTATGATGTTGTATATAATGAATTCTTGATGTTAGATTGTATATAGTATGGAAGTAATGTGATTTTAGTTGTTATTGATGAATGAAAGCAAGAGGTAGGATATGAGCATGAAATACTTGTACATTGTGCCTTCTTTGTGGTACACAACCAAGTGTTTGATAAAATGCCTATGTGAAAATTTTAGATGAAATTATATGCAAGAACGTGGAAACAAGAATAGAATTTGATGATAATGAAATTGTTGGTAAACTTACATGAAGAAGGTTGGTTTGATTGAATCCATATGGAGATTTTATTTGATTTCATAATTGGGTAAATGTATGCACTAGTGGCTTGCACTATATGCTTGAATGGTGATGCACACCATGTGTCAAACTAGTTGCTTGATGGTAATTCGGAAATGCATGCGTGTTAAATGTATAGCATATGGAATTATGGGATGATGTTATGATTATGTTAAATTTGCTAACTTTATATGTGTTTGTCAAATGTAGAATTATGAAAGCGTTACTATGTGTAAAATTGGTTATGTATATATTAAATGTAACTAAGTGATGATGTAGTTGTATATGTCGACATGGGTATGAAATGTGTATGAAGATCATTGCTATGGTCCACCATATCTGTAACATTTGTCAAAAACGGGTTTTCCAAACCCGCTCCGTTTGTAATCGAATATCAAGTTATAAATGTTTCGTTGCGTATTTATGTCCATTTTAATTTTTAATGATGCATAATTAATAAACTAACTAGAATATAAAAGTTATATTTGATAAAAAGTAAAAATAAAATATTTAAAAAGAAAATTAGGCTGCCGGGACTCGAACCCGGGTCAGCCGGAAAGAACTCCAAAGACTTATCACACACACACATAACCACTCCGCCACTTGTTGTTTTCTGTCAACTCTAGGAAATAAATAAATTTTATAGTCAATCGTAAATCAAGCTGGTTACGCCAACTGTAACCGAAATCGATCACTAAACGTCCAAAGACGTTTGGTTACTCGCGGTTTACCGATTATAACCGCTACACCGACATCTCCAATCAATTTTGCTTTGAATGGACTTGAATTCATGTGCCAAAGTACGGTTGAGCAATCGACATGATATATTTGCTCACATTCCGGGCGAAGGTCATAATTCGCAGGAACATTCTATAGTCTTAATAAGAGGAGGTAGAGTGAAGCCAGCTACCTTGACCATCTTCCGAAGTTCTAAATAATCTACTGATCAAAGGCTGTAAGGGCGGGCTGCTCTACATTCAGCCACATCACAGTGACCCCCGAAGCGATCTTATTCTAGTTGCGGGACGAAATCCGACAGCCAATTGCTGGCTCTGAATAACCAGCCCAGCAAGAAGCTCAATTATTCTATAACATAACGGGGCGGGGTTGCGCGCGAGCCGAGTGACGTAGGTGCACAAGAGTACTTCGCGCCACAACCATCTCTTTTTTATAGGTTCTACTATCGGTTTTATTAACTGAAAAGTCTGCAATTCCTGAATTACTTCAATCATTGTCCCTTTGCGACTCAAACACATTCTGCAAACCTTCAATTGCAATTTCGCACAACTTTTAGTTCGCCGGAAAAGCTATTTGAACTCACCGGACTTTCGCCGGAAAACCGTGTTTTCCATCAAATCAGTAAGTCTCTTAATTCTTTCTTTATTTATCAGTTGTTAAGCTATTGCTAACTCAAACCCTTCAATCGGAATCAATTTCAGACGTCGATATCGGATAATTCCCTCTCGCCGGAAAACTTCTGAAAATTGCTGTAAAACGGTATAGACATTCAAACCTTCTGATAACTCTTGTTTAGTACTTCAATTCCTCAATTAGCTAATCAAAACTGTTAATTTATTCGCTCAGTTGAAATCCGTAAAAACAGAGCCGACGACTTGCCGGAATTCTGAGATAAATCGTTCTCCGGTATGTTTACTTCTAAAAATCGTCTCTGCCAGTTCATATTAGTCTGTTGAATGTTCGTCAATCGAATTAAACAAGAAACAATAGGGTAATCGTGGGCTGTAATTCTGTAACGAAGAAGACAAAGATAGGTTGATTATAAGTTTAATAAAATCTGGATATTATCTCGGGTTAGACACACAGTCCAGCGGTGGACTGTGTGCATATACATATAACACGCCGCGAGTTCGATCCTTGACACACGTATGCTCTGTAATAAAAATGTTTTATTTTTCTAACTAAACCGGATTAACTCACGGTAGATGTTAAGTATAATAAAAATCCGTATATTAACCAAGTTAGACACACAGTCCAGCGGTGGACTGTGTGTAACGATAAATCACAGGTCCCGGGTTCGAGACCTGTTGACGGCACCGGTTCGATGATTTAAAACATTTTTTGAAAATAAAAGAATTCTGAATAAACTGAGTTAGTATATAAATATAATTAAAAACAAGATTATTTCGGGTTAGACACGTAGCTCAGTTGGTAGAGCTGCGTGCACACGAACGGGAGGTCTCGGGTTCGAGTCCTGCCCGGCGCATACATACACACAATAAAACCGGTCAAACAGTCAACGCTTATGGTCAACGGTCAACGCAAAAGTCAACATATTTTTATATTTTTATTTATTTAACTTAATTTAAAAATCAATTAAAAACACTTAAAAATAATGTTTTTAAAGATAGGAAACAGCCTTAAACTCACAAAAATATATCTAAAAATCCTATTAAAATTATTAATAAAATCCACTCATTTACTATATCTTCCGTTATTATTTAGGTTAGTCAATCCTCGTTGTTCAATTCTTCCAACTCGTGCGCATCTCATCATCTCCAACCGAACGCACCCAATGTGAGTGAATCTCTACAAATTCCCCGTTTTAGTCACGTTTTTGGGGTGTATCATGTGTCTCACCATTTATTATATTTAAATCATTGTGCATACATCATATTATGAACAAATGTGTATTCAGCTTGTATCAACTGTTGTGTGGTTATTGTTTAGATTTTATTTATTATTTCCAGTAGATGCAATTTCATAGGCCGCCGCTCCCCATTACATTATGAGCGTTGAGTAGTTCCCCATTACATTATGAGTGTGAACCTGGCATGCCAACATACGATCGGCTCCGTTTGATGGAGCCTTGATCGCACAGACATTCATCATAGGCCGTCCGTTCCCCATTACATTATGAGCGTGAACGTGACGTTGCCAACATATACAGTTTCATTCATGTTATACATTCATGCAAGTTCGTATGTTATTGTATGTTATTGTATGTTATAGTTTGTGGTTGTTTTTGCTACTGTTTGATTTATTTACATTTGCTCGCTTATGACTATTGCACAACTTTTCCTTGATAAAAATAACAAGAAATCAATAATAAATTTTTGTCTAATAAGGTTCACTCGCCAACTTATGTTGACCCAAAAACCCCCATTTTTACACATGATACAGGTGAACCAGCTGCAGCAAGAAACACATAGGATTGGCTTAGAAGAATAAACTGGTTTAGAGCTTGGATTGCTTAGTTGGTTAATTTTCTTTGTATTGTATGGACATGTTTGGATTATTGAGAATGTAATTTTGACTTTAATAAATATGAAACATATTAGTAAATATCATGAGCTTTGGTGATAACCCAATTATGCCCCGACTCTTATTCCGCTGCGGGTCGGGGTGTGACAGATTGGTATCAGAGCCATGACTATAGGGATATAGGATTGGTTATTAGACCCTTAGAGCCTATACTATAGTTGATTAGAAATTTTTAGGATTTTTGTGTGTTACATGCAAAATTCATGATGTTTATATGTTTTATGTTTAATGTCACATTCAATATTATGCAAGCATGTTCATAAGTACATATTAGTATATAATGCCTATCATGAATCATATTCTCATAACATGTATATCAATGAAAGCACACATCACATCATTTTCATGATTGTTTGTACAATGCTTTTTGTATTTTCAAATCACATCAAAGTGAGTTCTCATGACGGGCATGTAGTAACTGGAAGGGTACAAGTACCGGTAGTCGGAACGTCCTGTCTAGGCTGGCATTCGTATAAATCCAAAATAAAGGACCAGTTTGCCTACCTGGGGACTAACGATGGGAGTACGAAGTACCTATTAGGCCAAAGCATGCTATACCAAGCGTCGTGTGAGCTAACCCCACTTTGAGTTGTCATTGTGTCTACACCTGGACACATTCCGACCATACATCTCGTAAACATATTTTGTGGTTTTCATTCGGGCGATGCGAGTGTTAAATCGCCAATACTAATGTGAAT
Source organism: Scalesia atractyloides (assembly GCA_947069175.1). Lineage (NCBI taxonomy): Eukaryota > Viridiplantae > Streptophyta > Magnoliopsida > Asterales > Asteraceae > Scalesia > Scalesia atractyloides. The sequence continues at coordinate 58,910,491 of CAMTDV010000003.1, read as the reverse complement.
CCTACCAAGCCAATAGTCATGGGGCCCACATGACTATACGGGTGAAGGTATGGGGGACATTTGAGGCCCAACATGAGCAAACCCAAGACATCCTATGGATGTAGTTGCATTATTGATATTTATGTTATTTTCATTTTCTTTAAGACACATGACACCTAAAAAGACTCCATAAACTCACAATCTTCTTATGTATGTTCCTGTAGATGTCGGCTAGACAACAACGAGGGGGTAAAAGATCAGGAAGGTCTCACGAATGCTTGGCCACTCAAATCGCAAAACAAATGGCCGCGGTGCTTCCTGACATTGTGGTTCAAGTACAACAAGCTCTCGCCACAAATCCCACTAATCCTCTCCAGCAAGATGACCAGAACATCGGCAACCCTTCTACCAGCAACTGCTCATATAAACATTTCAAGTCCTGCGATCCTCCTAAATTTGAAGGGACCGAAGGTGTCACTGCTCTCCTCCCCTGGTTTGGGGAAATGGAAAACACCTTCCTCAACTGCGATTGTCCCGAGGATCGTAAGGTGCGATACGCAACCGGGAGACTATTTGGGGTAGCTCTTACCTGGTGGAATACTGAAAAGGGTAAGAGGGGAATTGATGATGCAATGGCCTTAACGTGGGAGGAGTTAAGGGAAATCATGACGAGACGATTCTGTCCTAGAAGTGAAATTAAAAAGTTAGAGGACGAATTTCATTCTTTGAAGCAAAAGGAGGGAGATCATACTTCCTACAACAAGAGGTTCTTAGAGTTGAACCAAATGGTCCCTAACTTGTTCACCCGGTTTACTGCTTAATCGAGCATTATATTCGAGGTCTTCCCTCGAAAATTCAAGATTCAGTTCTCAGCACTTCACCCGCAACACTTGAAGCTGCTATGGAACTAGCTACTGAACTGACCGAGAATCGAATTCGTAACGGTAAGTTTAAAGAGGAGAAATAGAAAGCCCCCGTTGAGGGCCAAACTTCAAACCATTCCACCTCCTCCTCCAAGTTTGCTAACAAGAGGAAACGTAACACCAGAAACTTCGCTGTCACACAAACAAATTTCCATATCCCTGCTGCACCCATTACCCAAGTTGCCCCTTCACCTGCACCATACAAAAGGCCATACTCTGGCCCATTACCAAAATGCAACCGTTGCCAATACCACCACTTTCCTGATCATCCCTGCCAACATTGCACCGGCTGTGGTCGCGCAGGTCATACTGTTCAAACTTGTCGCATACCTCAGCGAACGAACCGCCACCAGCTTTCAACCCAAACCCACCAACAAATAATGGGTCCAGCCCAACAACCCCTACTACTACCACCTACCCAACATTTAGCCCAATCATACTATCAACCCAACTATCCCATGGTACAACCTATGCGGGCTTGCTACAACTGTGGAGACCCAAGCCACTTTAGAAACACTTGTCCACGGTTGGTGAACATTATTCATGCTCAAGCCCAAGCCAATCCGGTGAATCAAGCTAACCAAGCTCCTCCACCTGCAAGAGGAAGAGCTTTCAACATCAACGCTAATCAGGCTAGAGCTGACAGCAATGTGGTTAACGGTACGTTTCTTATCAACGGTAGTTATACGTCCATGTTGTTTGATACTGGCGCGGATAAAAGTTTTGTGTCTTTAGAGTTTGAACCCATCCTAAACCAAAATCGTGATAAGCTCATGGAATCCATAACAGTAGAAGTTGCTGACGGGAAACCGGTCTCATTAAACTTTATTATACGCAACTGTACTCTCACCTTAAACGACCACGATTTTCCAGTTGACCTTATTCCTATGAAGTTGGGAAGCTTTGACATTATAATTGGTATGGACTGGCTCAGCCAACATCAGGCTGAAGTTGTATGCCGCGAAAAGTTTATACGCATTCCTCTTACAAACGGTCAGACTCTACGAATCTTTGGAGAAACCTCATCGAAAGGGCTCAGATTAATGTCCTGTCTTCAAGCTCGAAAATATCTTCGCAAGAATTATGTCGCATTCTTAACCCATGTCGTCAAAAAGGGAACTATGGAGAAGAAACTTGAAGACATCCCAGTAGTAAAAGATTTCCCGCAAGTTTTTCCTAACGACATTTCAGGACTTCCTCCCGTGAGAGAAGTCGAATTTCGCATTGATCTTATACCTGGTGCTACACCAGTTGCAAAGTCTCCTTATAGGTTAGCCCCCTCTGAAATGCAAGAGCTAGCCAGTCAATTGAAAGGGTTGACTGACAAAGGATTCATACGTCCTAGCTCCTCGCCTTGGGGTGCACCTGTCCTTTTTGTGAAGAAGAAAGATGGATCGTTTCGCATGTGCATCGACTACAGAGAACTCAACAAGTTAACAATCAAGAATCGCTATCCATTACCTCGCATTGATGATCTTCTTGACCAACTTCAAGGCGCCAGCTGTTTTTCTAAAATCGACCTTCGATCTGGTTATCATCAACTTAGAGTACATGAAGAAGACGTCCCAAAGACCGCTTTCCGAACTCGTTATGGTCATTATGAATTCATGGTCATGCCATTTGGTTTAACCAACGCTCCAGCTGTCTTCATGGATCTAATGAACAGAGTCTGCAAACCTTATCTCGATCGTTTTGTTATAGTCTTCATCGACAACATCCTCATTTATTCAAAGTCTAAGTCTGATCATGAACGGCATCTTCGACTCATCCTTACACTCCTAGGGAATGAAAAGCTTTACGCCAAATTCTCCAAATGCGAATTCTGGTTAAAAGAGGTACAATTTCTTGGACATGTAGTCAATGACAAGGGAATACATGTCGACCCTTCAAAGATCAAAGCGGTACAAGAATGGCAAGCGCCACGTACACCAACTGAAGTGATATCATTCCTTGGTTTGGCTGGTTATTATCGCCGTTTCATTTCAAACTTCTCTCGCATTGCCGTGCCACTCACGGCTTTAACTCATAAGGGAAAACCTTTCATATGGGGACCCAAACAAGAAGAAGCCTTCCAAACCCTTAAACAAAAACTTTGTGATGCACCAATCCTCACTCTGCCTGAAGGTTGTGATGACTTCGTGGTTTATTGCGACGCGTCAGGGCAAGGACTAGGCTGTGTTCTAATGCAAAGAGGAAAGGTTATAGCTTATGCTTCGAGACAACTCAAGACTCATGAGAAGAACTACACCACCCATGACCTAGAACTTGGAGCCGTTGTGTTCGCTCTTAAGATATGGAGACATTATCTCTACGGTACTAAGTGTGAAATATACACAGACCACAAGAGTCTTCAACATATCTTCAATCAAAAGGAGTTAAACATGAGGCAACGAAGATGGGTCGAACTTCTAAATGACTACGACTGTGAAATTCGGTACCACCCTAGCAAGGCAAATGTGGTGGCTGATGCACTCAGTCGAAAGGGTTATGCGAACTCCATTCATCTTCTATGTTCGCAAATCATAACTGACATTAAAGATCAAATTCGGGAAGCCCAGCATGTTTTTGTAACGGAGGATGATGTACGAAAGGAGCTGTCCTGTGGAGCTGAACTTAAAATTGAAACTAAATCTGACGGTATTCTGTGCTATCTAGATCGCATATGGATACCTGACCACAACAACCTTCGTGAATTTCTTATGAATGAGGCTCACAAAACACGATACTTTATACACCCAGGAGCCGATAAGATGTATCAAGACCTTCGATACACCTATTGGTGGCCTGGAATGAAGAAGGATATTGCTGTTTTTGTTTCCAAGTGCCTTACATGTTCCAGGGTGAAAGTTGAACACCAAAGACCCTCAGGACTTCTGGTCCAACCTGAAATACCTGTATGGAAGTGGGAAAACATAACCATAGACTTCATTACCGGGTTACCTCGCACTTCTGGTGGGTATGACACTATATGGGTAATCATTGATCGTCTTACAAAATCAGCTCACTTTATTCCTATCCGCGAAGATTTCAAGAACGAAAAGCTAGCTCGTATTTATATCAGCGAAATCGTAAGCCAACATGGTGTACCGTTAAGCATTATTTCAGATCGTGATGGTCGTTTCACTTCACGAACATGGCAAGCTGTACAAACCGCTTTGGGTACACGATTAGATCTCAGTACCGCTTATCATCCTCAAACTGATGGACAATCTGAACACACCATTCAAACTCTTGAAGATATGCTTCGAGCATGTGTCATAGACTTCAAGGGAAATTGGGACGCTCATCTACCATTAGTTGAATTTTCGTACAACAACAGCTATCATTCAAGCATCGGCATGGCACCTTTTGAAGCTTTATATAGTCGTAAGTGCCGATCTCCAGTATGTTGGCACGAAATTGGGGAAGCTCAAATCACTGGTCCATAATTGATTCAAGAAACCACAGACAAGATCTATCAAATTCGAAACAATCTTCTAGCGACTCAAAGTCGTCAAAAGAGTTATGCAGATAAACGACGGAAGCCTTTGGAGTTTGACATTGGTGATCATGTACTTTTAAAAGTATCACCGTGGAAGGGAGTAGTTCGTTTTGGTCAAAAAGGCAAGCTAGCACCACGCTAAGTAGGACCTTTCAAGATACTCGAAAGAGTAGGACCTGTAGCATACAAGCTTGATCTACCAGAAGAACTCAACAGGATTCATCCCACATTCCACGTATCAAACTTGAAGAAGTGCCTCGCTGATGAGAACCTCCATATTCCTCTAGAAGATATTCATATTGATGAATCTATGCATTTTATTGAAAGACCAGTAGAGATCATGGACTTCGGAGAAAAACGTCTACGACGAAGTCGCATTCCAATTGTTAGGGTACGCTGGAAGTCGAAACGGGGACCTGAGTTTACTTGGGAACGTGAAGACTCAATGCGCGAAAAATACCCGCATCTTTTTCCTACTACTACTTAAATTTCGGGACGAAATTCCTAAAAGTAGGGGATACTGTAACATTTTTCAAAAACGGGTTTTCCAAACCCGCTCCGTTTGTAATCGAATGTCAAGTTATAAATGTTTCGTTGCGTATTTATGTCCATTTTAATTTTTAATGATGCATAACTAATAACAAACTAGAATATAAAAGTTATATTTGATAAAAAGTAAAAATAAAATATTTAAAAGGAAAATTAGGCTGCCGGGACTCGAACCCGGGTCAGCCGGAAAGAACTCCAAAGACTTATCACACACACACATAACCACTCCGCCACTTGTTGTTTTCTGTCAACTCTAGGAAATAAATAAATTTTATAGTCAATCGTAAATCAAGCTGGTTACGCCAACTGTAACCGAAATCGATCACTAAACGTCCAAAGACGTTTGGTTACTCGCGGTTTACCGATTATAACCGCTACACCGACATCTCCAATCAATTTTGCTTTGAATGGACTTGAATTCATGTGGGATCGGTTTTATTAACTGAAAAGTCTGCAATTCCTGAATTACTTCAATCATTGTCCCTTCTCGCGACTCAAACACATTCTGCAAACCTTCAATTGCAATTTCGCACAACTTTCAGTTCGCCGGAGAAGCTATTTGAACTCGCCGGACTTTCGCCGGAAAACCGTGTTTTCCATCAAATCAGTAAGTCTCTCAATTCTTTCTTTATCTATCAGTTGTTAAGCTCTTGCTAACTCAAACCCTTCAATCGGAATCAATTTCAGACGTTGATATCGGATAATTCCCTCTCGTCGGAAAACTTCTGAAAATTCTTATCTTCCGCTGTAAAACGGTATAGACATTCAAACCTTCTGATAACTCTTGTTTAGTACTTCAATTCCTCAATTAGCTAATCAAAACTGTTAATTTATTCGCTCAGTTGAAATCCGTAAAAACAGAGTCGACGACTTGCCGGAATTCTGAGATAAATCGTTCTCCGGTATGTTTACTTCTAAAAATCGTCTCTACCAGTTCATATTAGTCTGTTGAATGTTTGTCAATCGAATTAAACAAGAAACAATAGGGTAATCGTGGGCTGTAATTCTGTAACGAAGAAGACGAAGATAGGTTGATTATAAGTTTAATAAAATCTGGATATTATCTCGGGTTAGACACACAGACCAGCGGTGGACTGTGTGCATATACATATCACACGCCGCGAGTTCGATCCTTGACACACGTATGCTCTGTAATAAAAATGTTTTATTTTTCTAACTAAACCGGATTAACTCACGGTAGATGTTAAGTATAATAAAAATCCGTATATTAACCAAGTTAGACACACAGTCCAGCGGTGGACTGTGTGTAACGATAAAACACAGGTCCCGGGTTCGAGACCTGTTGACGGCACCGGTTCGACGATTTAAAACATTTTTTGAAAATAAAAGAATTCTGAATAAACTGAGTTAGTATATAAATATAATTAAAAACAAGATTATTTCGGGTTAGACACGTAGCTCAGTTGGTAGAGCTGCGTGCACGCGAACGGGAGGTCTCGGGTTCGAGTCCTGCCCGGCGCATACATACACACAATAAAACCGGTCAAACAGTCAACGCTTATGGTCAACGGTCAACGCAAAAGTCAACATATTTTTATATTTTTATTTATTTAATTTAATTTAAAAATCAATTAAAAACACTTAAAAATAATGTTTTTAAAGATAGGAAACAGCCTTAAACTCACAAAAATATATCTAAAAATCCTATTAAAATTATTAATAAAATCCACTCATTTACTATATCTTCCGTTATTATTTAGGTTAGTCAATCCTCGTTGTTCAATTCTTCCAACTCGTGCGCATCTCATCATCTCCAACCGAACGCACCCAATGTGAGTGAATCTCTACAAATTCCCCGTTTTAGTCACGTTTTTGGGGTGTATCATGTGTCTCACCATTTATTATATTTAAATCATTGTGCATACATCATATTATGAACAAATGTGTATTCAGCTTGTATCAACTGTTGTGTGGTTATTGTTTAGATTTTATTTATTATTTCCAGTAGATGCAATTTCATAGGCCGCCGCTCCCCATTACATTATGAGCGTTGAGTAGTTCCCCATTACATTATGAGTGTGAACCTGGCATGCCAACATACGATCGGCTCCGTTTGATGGAGCCTTGATCGCACAGACATTCATCATAGGCCGTCCGTTCCCCATTACATTATGAGCGTGAACGTGACGTTGCCAACATATACAGTTTCATTCATGTTATACATTCATGCAAGTTCGTATGTTATTGTATGTTATTGTATGTTATAGTTTGTGGTTGTTTTTGCTACTGTTTGATTTATTTACATTTGCTCACTTATGACTATTGCACAACTTTTCCTTGATAAAAATAACAAGAAATCAATAATAAATTTTTGTCTAATAAGGTTCACTCGCCAACTTATGTTGACCCAAAAACCCCCATTTTTACACATGATACAGGTGAACCAGCTGCAGCAAGAAACACATAGGATTGGCTTAGAAGAATAAACTGGTTTAGAGCTTGGATTGCTTAGTTGGTTAATTTTCTTTGTATTGTATGGACATGTTTGGATTATTGAGAATGTAATTTTGACTTTAATAAATATGAAACATATTAGTAAATATCATGAGCTTTGGTGATAACCCAATTATGCCCCGACTCTTATTCCGCTGCGGGTCGGGGTGTGACAATATCAACATTAATGTATGTTCATAAGTTGGAAGTTATGTGCTAGAAGGTTGACTTTTGAAAGTCAACAAGGTATAAACAGTCTTGTTAGGCTTTTTTATTCAATTGTAAGAGTAGAGAAATCATGTGATATATACTAGATCATTATGTGTTGTGTATGATGATAATTGAGTTATGTGGGTATGGAACAAGGTGACAATTAGTCTATGTCTTATGCAAGCTAGTAATTGGCTATTGAAAGTCAAAGCAACCTATGGATTGAAAATGAATGTTAGCATGAATGACATGTGTACTAACAATGTTGTGGAAATGATGGCATGAAAGGATAGGAAATTTCATTAGCACGGACTAAAGCATGGAAGGCTAACGAGTCAAGAGGAGGCTAGGAAGTAAACACGGATACGGACGCTTAAGGTAAGTGATTCCCGAACCCAATTTATTATTATTCAATGAAGTTTCGTATGCAAGAAGAAAGAGAATTATGAAAGGATAGATAAATAATGGTAGTACCAATGTAAGTAATGTCATAACGAGTTACTTGTGGTTTAACTATGAATGAATACACTTATCGGGAGCAAACGGGTCAAACTTGGAATATGTTTATCACAAGGATTGAGTTATGAAACACTTCTTGGAAAGGATTAGAAATGATAATTTAATGCCTTTTTATGTATGGGTTAACTTGTTAGAGGATTAAGGATTAAATGTCAGAAAAAGAGGGTCGAATGCCACAAAAAGGTGAAAGAAATAAAACATTGCCCACCTCAGTTACCCGGTCATGTTGAGTTATGCCCCGGTCGGGTCAGTGTTTAATAAAAATGCTCAGCTTAGTTACCTGGCCGGGTCAGTGTTCTGTCCCAAGTTTTTATATATGAGCAAGGTTGAGAGTTTACGCACAGGTAATGGTTATCACTCGCTTGTATCGACTATGCTAAACCCTTGAGGGTATATAATCAACATAATAACATGGATTACACCCTAAGACTCGGATGTTTGAATGTGTTAGGATGTAAAGTGTTAGTTTGTGTATGAATAGAAAGGAATGTATGCACGTGTTAGAATTTAGTATATGCGAAAGTATGGAAATTGTATATATGTATACATGGGTTTTAATACGAATGAGATTAAACGATGGTAACCAAGTTACTTTAGAATGAAATGAAAGTGTAGGTAATGATGATGGGCTCTCGAAGAATTGAACCGGAGTGGCATGATTGAGTTTGGAAGGATAACTTGATAGATCAGTATATGTAGAAAGAACGTGACGTAGATGTTAATTGTGTATATGTTTAAATTTATGTAAGGTGTCACCAATTACTAATGATGTGGATGTATATGGTGACTGCAGGTTACACGTATCAACTTCATCATGCAATGCAAGCGGTTGAATATCGAGTCAGAACATGGATTGTACGGGAGTGTGGTCAAGTAGTTTTGTAGAAGTAGGTAATATTTTGTCTCTTAAATAAGAATGAAAGATGTAATCCTTGTAAAACGTCATTTCAAATGGTTTTCAAGTATGCTAGAACGTTTTGAATGAAAGAAATTTTAGGTTCGTATTTCCGTTGCGTCTTTTCGGTTAAAACATGTTAGGGTGTTTCAAGTTGGTATGAGAGCCCTGGTTTGAGTGAAATCAAGTACAAAGAAGTGAGTACATGAACTCAAACCTGTGTGCTCTCGTGACTAGGGACCCATACAATCCGAGACTCGATCAAGACCTAAAGGTAGAAGTGAATGAAAGCATCTATATGTACATTTATATGAAGAAACTAACTATGTTTTACATGTAAGGTAAGCATTGATAATTGAGAAGAATGTTCCAAGGCTGCGGTCTAGGACCGACACCAAAGTATGTAATAAGACAAAATGGACCTCAGGTACGCAATTTCAATACATGGGCACTGGTGCTGGGAAAAACCTCCCAAGGGAGGATAAATTTTAAATGAAGACAATTATTTTTTTCATGGTAAAGTTTATAAAACGTTACGAGAACTGAACTCCACTTCTCCGGTTATAAGGTGATGACTTCATGAAGGCACGAGGCTAGTATGTGGATTGCGCGCCTGGCCAGTGCGCAAGAAGCATATGACCCTCGTGAGACCATGATAATCATCACAGGTTTATCCCGTGGGATTGGAAGGTAAGTGATTCATGTGGGTAAAAGGAGTTGTAAGGCTCTCAGGTAAATGAGAGCATTCTTTAGGTATGTAAGGTTTGAATCCGTAGGTGAATACGGATCAAACCAAGTAAGAATGAAGGTAAGAATGAAAAGTTTGAATTCGTACGTAAGCACGGATCGAACAAGTAAAAATAAAATATATGGATGAAAAGTTTGAATCCGTGAGTTAGTACGGATCAAACTTATAAGAATGAAAAGTATGAAAGAAATATTTGAATCCATAGATAAGTATGAATTAAACCTATAAGAATGAAAACTATGAATGAAGGTTTTAATCCGTGTATAAGTACGAATCAAACTTATAGGAATGGAAAGTAGGAGTGAAAAGTTTAAATCCATGGGTCAGTACGGATCAAACTTATAAAAGTGAATAAAAAATATGAATGAAAAGTTAGAATCCGCAGGTAAATATGGATTAAAAAATGTAAGAATGAAAGGTTAAATCTATAGCTGAACACGAGCTAAACACATAGAAATGAAAGGCAAGGATGAAAGGATTTGAATCCTTATATAAGTATGAACCAAACACGTAAGAATATAAAAATTGAATCCTTAAACAAGTAAGAATCAGGTTAGAATGAAAGAGGGAATGCGTTCTCCCCAACTAAGGTAAATAAAAATATTGTAAGTAGGTGGTATCGGTAACCTTGTCAGGTTAGGTATGCTGCTTCATTAAAAGAGTGCATATATGAACATGTATTATAGCTGGTTGTTAAAAAAACCCACCTATGTTAAGAATGTTTTCACAGTTTGACCTTGTTAGAGTCAAACGGGTTATAAGAGTGAGTATACAACAAATGTCAATAAGATAACAAGTGGGGTGCACGTAATCAGCACGTAAATGGAAAATTTCATTAAAAAGGAAGAAATATTGATTAAAGTTACGTGATGGACATTAAAAACCAACTCACTAGAAATTAGGGGGAATGGCTTAAGTATGATAGGAAAGGAAAGCATGTGCAACAAATACGAAAATGATAAAGTGATGTTTTGTAAGTATTGTTCGAACCAGAAGTAAGTACAACACGTACCAATATGCACATGCGGTAAGTAATAAGTGGTGGTTGACCTTGAAAAGTCAAACTATAGAAGTTGGTAAATACTTATCGAATTGTTAAAATCATACGTAAACCATGAAATGTGTAATGAGGCAAAGCATATAAGTGAGAAACTTGTGATAGATTATAGGAGAATAAACACCGAATGGGATGAATGTTTGAATGAAATATGCTAAGTTAATTTTTATAGATAAGAATGGTGGAACTCTTGATGTGATGAAACCAATAAAGTCGATGAAAGAATGTTCACGAGCGGGGGCTCATCGGATGGATGAATGAGATCAATCCAGAGATGGTATGGACTCGTGATGAAGTGGGCCAATCCGTTTTGTGGGTTGTGGTTTTGCACCAAACAGTAAGGTTAGTGAATTGTTTAAATTGCGAATGTTACATCGAAAGTTATGGTTTGAAGGATTCAAGCACAAGTTGAAGTGCTTGAACTCAAACAAAAAACTCACGCAATGGGTGTGTTCGCTCCAAGACGCATGAGACAAAAGGATTTTGAGTCTTTGGTATATTTGTATGTGAGGGTAATAGTGGGAGTAATTCTGGAAGTTACGGGGTTTGTTATGTCAAAACAGAGCTCAAAAACGGGTCGGGACAGCTAAAATTGGAACAACAGCAAAAATTATGCCAGACATCGCGTCGCCGACGGGGCATCAGGTCGTCGCTGACACGATGCCTGGTGTCGACGCCCTAATTTTTTGTCGACGCACTTTTCCCTCTGACATGAATAAGCAGGTTGCGTCGCCAATGCCACCTGCTGAACCAAAAATATTGTTTTGTTTGTTTTTCGCGTTTTGAGCCCCCGCACTCGTTAAGGCCTACAATATAGCCCCGATAAACTTCCAGGAAGGTATTATGAGTTGTGAAAGACCTAGGAACCAAACCACATTACACATAAACGTTTTGAGAATTTACATAGTACGGGTTGAATGTGTTTTACTAAATTTCAGCTCAGACTTATGTCATTGAGTAGTGTGCCTGTGAGCGTCTCATAAGTAGAGTGTGAAACAGACTGACTAGCAAATCAAAGTGACATGGATGAAATGATGCAGAATATAACCTAAGGGTGTATATAATACGTGTAAGTATGGCAAACATAGAATAACGACTAACTCTCGAATTAAGCACAAAATGGTAAGTATGAAATAGTAGTTATGTTGTGGTAGCGAGGCCTTAGTCGGATATGATGATATACGTGTGATCATATTACAACTTCTTGTGTGGCTATGAAAGAAATAAAATTGAATGTTAGTATTGAAATGTTAAGGTAAACTCACGATGAGTACCTATGCGACTAATGTAAGAATGAAATAGCGTGCATGATTAATAAGTAAAAGTAGAAGTAAGCTACTCGTTATGATCGTTAAATACATGGAAGTAATTTTTTCGCCTAATTTAGGAAGGTAGGGACAAAACATACGAATACGTTAGTTCATGAACAAAACCCCTTGAATAAACCACGAGTGCATTCTTGCTATTGTATGAATCTTGAATTTATTCAATGAATGGATTGGTGGTGATGAGGTTTGCTAAGAATTAGCATTATGCAAGGGTACAAAACCTAAAGGTATGAATTCTAGAGTGCATTCTTAGTATGTCAGTTAAATGAATAATACTAACAAGGAAGGAAAAGATAGTTATTGTATAGTGGAAATGAACAAGGTTTCGGATACGAACCCTCTTTTAAAGGGGGTAGACTTGTAATGCCCCAAAACCCGTATATTTTTTTATTAGCTACAGAGTTCTCTTGAGTTATGTCATGACATAAAATACGTAGGTTTACTTGACTTAGTTAAAATGATTTTTAAGTAGAAAAAGGGAAGGAATTGTGACATTCCTTGGAAATTATAAGGTGGTCAACAAAAAGAAATGGGGGTCAAAATTCTGCATTTGAAAATATATGTGTGTGTGTCGATGCTAAAGAAAGGGAGGAGAATTCTCTCTTCTTCAACTCACTAAATCCAACCAAATGGAGATTAAATTGGAGGTTGTAGCCTTGTATGAATGAAGAATTCTCTTCATCTAGACTTGCTAATTATGTGGTAAGTTGTAAATTGTGATTTGATGATTTTGTATGGAGTGGGGTTTATGATCAAAATATGAATTGAGATGAAAATAAGCATGAAGGTGTGTTAGAATCACCAAATAGAACTTAGATTAAGCACGATTTCAAGTAATTTGATGTTTTGAAGTGAAACCCATTTGTGATGATGAATGATTCTTGTTCAACTTTGATGTATGATGTTGTATATAATTGATTCTTGATAGTTAGATTGTATATAGTATGGAAGTAATGTGATTTTAGTTGTTATTGATGAATGAAAGCAAGAGGTAGGATATGAGCATGAAATACTTGTACATTGTGCCTTCTTTGTGGTACACACACCAAGTGTTTGATAAAATGCCTATGTGAAAATTTTAGATGAAATTATATGCAAGAACGTGGAAACAAGAATAGAATTTGATGATAATGAAATTGTTGGTAAACTTACATGAAGAAGGTTGGTTTGATTGAATCCATATGGAGATTTTATTTGATTTCATAATTGGATAAATGTATGCACTAGTGGCTTGCACTATATGCTTGAATGGTGATGCACACCATGTGTCAAACTAGTTGCTTGATTGTAATTCGGAAATGCATGCGTGTTAAATGTATAGCGTATGGAATTATGGGATGATGTTATGATTATGTTAAATTTGCTAACTTTATATGTGTTTGTCAAATGTAGAATTATGAAAGCGTTACTATGTGTAAAATTGGTTATGTATATATTAAATGTAACTAAGTGATGATGTAGTTGTATATGTCGACATGGGTATGAAATGTGTATGAAGATCATTGCTATGGTCCACCATATCAACATTAATGTATGTTCATAAGTTGGAAGTTATGTGCTAGAAGGTTGACTTTTGAAAGTCAACAAGGTATAAACAGTCATGTTAGGCTTTTTGATTCAATTGTAAGAGTAGAGAAATCATGTGATATTTACTAGATCATTGTGTGTTGTGTATGATGAAAATTGAGTTATGTGGGTATGGAACAAGGTGACAGTTAGTCTATGTCTTATGCAAGCTAATACTTGGCTATATAAAGTCAAAGCAACCTATGGATTGAAAATGAATGTTAGCATAAATGACATGTGTACTAACAATGTTGTGGAAATGATGACATGAAAGGATAGGAAATTTCATTAGCATGGACTAAAGCACGAAAGGCTAACGAGTTAAGAGGAGGCTAGGAAGCAAACACGGATACGGACGCTTAAGGTAAGTGATTCCCGAACCCAATTTGTTATTATTCAATGAAGTTTCGTATGCCAGAAGAAAGAGAATTATGAAAGGATAGATAAATAATGGTAGTACCAATGTAAGTAATGTCATGACGAGTTATTTGTGGTTTAACTATGAATGAATACACTTATCGGGAGCAAATGGGTCAAACTTGGAATATGTTTATCACAAGGATTGAGTTATAAAATACTTCTTGGAAAGGATTAGAAATGATAATTTAATGCCTTTTTATGTATGGGTTAACTTGTTAGAGGATTAAGTATTAAATGTCAGAAAAAGAGGGCCGAAGGCCACAAAAAGGTGTAAAGTAATAAAAAAATGCCCAACTCAGTTATCCGGTCATGTTGATTTCTGACCCAGTCGGGTCAGTGTTTAATAAAAATGCCCAGTTCAGTTACCCGGCCGTGTTGAGGTTTGACCCAGCCGGCTCAATGTTTTGTCCCAAATTTTTATATATGAACAAGGTTGAGAGTTTATGCACATGTAATGGTTATCACTCGCTTGTATCGATTATGCTAAACCCATGAGGGTATATAATCAACATGATAACGTGGATTCCCTAAGACTCAGACGTTTGAGTGTGTTAGGATGTAAAGTGTTAGTTTATGTATGAATAGAAAGGAATGTATGCACGTGTTATAATTTAGTATATGCGAAAGTATGGAAATTGTTTATATGTATACATGGGTTTTAATACGAATGAGATTAACCAATGCTAACCAAGTTACTTGAGAATGAATGAAAGTGTAGGTAATTGATGATGGGCTCTCGAAGAATCGAACCGGAGTGGCATGATTAAGTTCGGAAGGATAACTTGATAGATCAGTATATGTAGAAAGAATGTGACGTGGATGTTAATTGGGTATATATTTAAATTTATGTAAGGTGTCACCAATTACTAATGATGTGGATGTATATGGTGATTGCAGGTTACACGGATCAACTTCATCATGCAATGCAAGCGATTGAATATCGAGTCAAAACATGGATTGTACGGGAGTGTGTTCAAGTAGTTTTTTAAAAGTAGGTAATATTTTATCTCTTAAATAAGAATGAAAGATGTGATTCTTGTAAAAGAGTCATTTCAAATTATTGTCAAGTATGCTAGAACGTTTTGAATGAAAGAAATTTTAGTTCGTATTTCCGCTGCATCTTTTCGGTTAAAACATGTTAGGATGTTTCACAAGTACAAGACAAGTGTGACAAAATGCCTCATGTGGGAGCTCCATCAGGTCTCACCAACATATTGTTGTGTCTTCGACAACCCAAGAACAAAGGACAACTTATCCTTCACTGGATAAGAACCTATACACACAAAGGTCACGAGTGAAAATCTAAACACGAGTCAATGAACCATAAAACCTAACAAACAATGGATAGGAGGTTCCTAAAGATATCTATCTCTAATCAGATCTCAAGATACGGTAGCACATTGATAAAACAAGATAAGAACAACTAATACCTCATAACTTATTCCTAATAAATTTGTATACATGTCAAGAACACGAAGTAATTGACTTAAGCATGCAAGATTAGTCCAGAGGTTACAAAATCAATTAGACCAATTAAACACTGGCATAACGTTAGACACTAAATAATAATCAGTACACATGATTATCATCAGTCAGTAGAAAAACATATTCTAAGATTACCACACGAAACCAAAATCAATAGTCAAAACATGTTAATGATCATTTAACCCAGGTGATTATTGAGGGATTAGCCCCTCACATCACAATACTAAACATCATAATTCATTCAAGAATAGAAAACATAGTGAAATTGGTAGAAAAAAAATGAAAGAAAAATGGTTTAAAACTAAAAAGCAACCAAAGTGAATAACTTATATGTTTGTGTTTTCAATCTTGGGACCTGGGCTCTTTAAATCTTCTTAAAACCTTTCGATGTGTTCCCGAGCTTCATTAAACAAGAGAAAAAGAAAGGTAATGGAAGTCAAGTGAAAAAATGCGTGTTCCATAGTTTTTTAAAGCAAGGAAGGGAGAAAACCGGAAGGAAATGAAGGATGACTTTTAATAATTTTTCTCACCTAACTTTCCTTCTAAAATGGAAGGAATTAGAAGGGATTAGAATATAACGTTTTGTTATTTACTATTTACCATCCACATAACTTACTATTTTACCAACATAAGGGTAAAAATTTCAATTTTCTTCCTCTTTCCTTCCTTGCTTTCCTTTCTTTCCAATTCGGGAACATAAAATTTAGTTGTCTTTCCCTTTCTCTTCCTTTTTTTCTCTCCTTAATTTCCTTTCATTTATTTTCTTTCGTTTATAAAACTCGAGAACATAGCGTTCGTCCTAAATTGTCTCTAGCCTCTAAGAATAGATCTCCCTAAGTGTGGCCATCAAATGAGTTTAAGTAGGCAATTTTAGGGTTTCAGCAGCTAGAGTACTAGCTCCGCTTGGGTCATTGTTTATACATAACTGGGCTACTAAATCGGGGAGCAAGATAATAAATTTTTTAATGATACGAAGCATATTAGGACACAATGCGATGCGTGTTGTCTTCGTTTTCTTCATTTACTTGATTTCTTCAAACTCGATCTGACTATCGATAACGATTCCACAATTCTTCCTCCAAACTAATCAAAAGTCCACATAAACCTGCCAATCCACAAACCAAACAATAGAGTACCAAAAACCAATAAATTTACATAAAAACCTTGTTTAAAACTTGCAATATTACATGTGATTTATATATGCAATTTAAGACCTATCAGATAATGAAACCAGGTCCCATCCAGTACCCATCATTTCCAAGTGAACAATATCTTTGTTGGCCAGAGGTTGAAATCTATAAGGTGGTGATGAACAACCCCCATATTATGACAAAACGAAGTCTTTGACCTTTGTTCAACATGTGTTGATGCTTCCTTATCGCCAACAAATCTTTGGTATTTTACATCAGCGGGGAAAAACGGAAACGGTGTCTCTTTAGGGCGGGTGGCCGCCACGCGCCTGGCATCGCTGTAAAAAGCAACCTGTCACCTTGACGTACCCCTGCAAAGGTGACTGCTCCACTGCCTAATGGGACAGCCACCTCAACTGGCATAGCTAAAGTGACAGATGTCAATGCCAACTGTCAATACAATCTCACCAACCAGGAGCATATGTACTTAGCAAGAAACTTCCTTTTGAAAAAACATCAACCATTTCCATGTGCTGATTTGGATCACTCCTGTACACCATTTTCATGCGTTGATCTGGCTCACTCCTGTACGCCACTTTCATGCGCCGATCTGGCTCACTCCTGTACGCCACTTTCATGCACCGATCTGGCCCACTTCTGCACGCCATTTCCACGCTGATTTGGCTCACTTCTGTACGCCACTTTCATGCGACGATCTGGCTCACTTCTGCACCCATTTTCATGCACTAATTTAGCTCACTCCTATATGCCACTTTCATGCGCCGATCTAGCTCACCGATCTGGCTCACTTCTGCACGCCATTTCCATGCGCTGATTTGGCTCACTCCTGCACGCTACTTTCATGCACCGATCTGGCCCACTTCTGCACGCCATTTCCCTGCACCGACATGGTTCACCCTCGTACGCCTTTCACATATGTTGACCCGAATCACTAGAGCATCCATCTCTCAAATGCAAGAATGTTTTATGAGTCCATAGTCGCTCCCAGCTGATAAACTCATCTAGAAACCACACTGGACCGGGGGGACTTGAAGAGGTATGGTCCCAAATCGCGTGCGAGCACGTATTAGCGGGACCACACCACTCAAATTACGATTTTACTATACAAGATAATCTAGAAAGTTCTAGAAGATACACCTGGCGACAGAAGGATGCTCCTAGCAGACAGAAAAGGACGACAAGGCACCAATTATAAGACGCCAACACCTGTCACAAGATCCTCACACGGCAGAAAAAAACAAGTCGACAGCAGGTACGTCACCTTTGGTACAGACCAGGCCTGGTTACGTCAGAGGGAACAGAATGGATATTCCTCCTGGTCGGACAGCTGGCAAACACCTAGCTGGCGTCTCTTCTCCTTCACAAATCTCCGGCTATAAATAGAAGGCTCAACCTCCAGGTTTAAGCATCCATTTTCTTACTCTCTCACTCTATACACACATTCATATCCTCAAAGCGATTACTTATTCTCATGCTGGATGGTGGTTACAACGAATTCACCGGTGTTGTTCATTTTGTAGGGATCGATAGAAGAATCTAGTCATTGTCGAGTGAAGAAAGGAGATTGAACCAATATACACGAGATAATCAGGCAGAGTAACTTAGTGTTACTTAGTGTTTCTTCATTATCTAAGAACAACTCTTGCAATTTTGCTAAAACTTAAAAGACATAAAATACAATATACCATCTCTTAAATTAAGTCGATTTCAAACATGTTACAACTAGCTTAACTCGTTTACAATTCACTTTCTAATTGTATATACTTATTAATATTAATATTAATATTAATTATTAATTAATTAAACCATAAAAGTCGGTGGAGCAGTGATCAGATAGTTTAGTAATTTTCAATTGTTTACATATTTGTGTCCAAGGAAAAAAGTTAAATATTCAAATCCTTCCACGTGGAAAACATCCACCATGTACATCGTTTTGTTGCTTTTTTATGTAAAGGTTTTTTTTTATATGCATATGAATTTATTGGTGATTTTATTTAAGTGAGTTTAGTTTTCTCGTTTTCATAATTTCACGCAGATACATTTTTGGCACTGGAAGTCCGAATGAATTTATATGTACATTTTAGGAAGTGATATACTAATATAATTAGTTTATTATTTATTTATTTTTTCTTTATTAACTTTGGATTTAGGAAGTGACCATTTGTCTTAAAAATTTTAATATATGTTAGTTTTGATGTAAGTTTTATTAAAAATCAACGAGTCATATATAATTGACTTTTTGTTTTTTACTATAGCGAATCGAATTAATACCGTTCAAACAACTTCGTTAGTGGTACCAATATTTGTTTTTATGGCTTTCGGCATTAATTCCGCTAAATAGGAAGCTGTATAGGCACTAGAGTATTTTTAACATCGTAAGTTATAGCGAGTGTTAGTACTGTACCACTACCGTCACCAACCGAATTGGTATCGTCTCAACAATATTGTTACCACGATTGAATGTCGGGTGTCGGTACTATCAAAACCATTAATTTGGTTTTTATGGTTTTCAATCGACGTAGATGTAAAACATGTATCTTTCGGGCATATTACGAATATATTTTTCAAGTTTAATTTTTGTTCGCTATACTGTGTATCGGTATTGTACAAATACTGTAAGGCATCAAAACAATATAAACTAAATTCACGCCGCAACGTGCGTGGAAATACTTAAAGTTATTAATCAAATCATCAGCTTGTCCCACATTTGTATTATTATAACAATTCTTAGTTACATGTTTTAAAATACGATAGTTGTTATGAATGGGCACGTCTGCAATTGGTGGCACTTGGACGAGTGGGATAGACAAGGAAGACAAAGTCTATGAACAAACTCCAATATTTTTTATACAAAACTCTAACCTTAACCTAACGTAGCCTGCCTTCCGTCATGTTTCCACGTTCATTTGACTTCCTGTCTCAAACTTCTATATATATTTCCCCAGATCTTCTTCCCCTTCATCTGTGACCATTTCAAAATATTTCAATCATCCATCCTAATACAACCCAGGTATGACCAATCATCTTTTTTTACAATCTCTTTGTTCACATTAGATCTCAAATCTTTATTTTTTCTATACCCCATAAGCTGTAGTGGAAACAAGATTGTGAATTTATTAGATTAGACAAAAGGGTATTAATCTTTACTGATGATTACTGGCTTTTGATACGATAATGATACCATTTTAATTTAAAATCAGTTGTTTTTGATGATTTGTTGTTTTATTGGGTGTGAAAAGTGTAGTGATGTAATTTTGAACTTAAGTTTTTTGTTAGTTTTTTTTTATTTTTATTTGAAATTTTATGAAAAATATAATGATGGTAACAAGATTGTAAATTTATTAGCTTAGAGAAAAGGGTATTAATCTTTATTGATGATTACTGGCTTTTGATGCTGATAGTGATACCATTATAATTTGAAATCAGTTGTTTTTGATGATTTGTTGTTTTATTGGGTGTGACAAGTGTAGTGATGCAATTTTGAACATAGGTTTTCTGTTAGTTTTTTTTTTCATTTTTATTTGAAATTTTATGAAAGATATAATATAATGATGGTAACAAGATTGTAAATTTATCAGATTAGAAAAAAAGGGTATTAATCTCTATTGCTGATTACTGGCCTTTGATGCTGATAGTGATACAAATTAAGTTAAAATCAGTTGTTTTTGATGATTTGTTGTTTTATTGGATGTAAAAAGTGTAGTGATGCAATTTTGAACTTAAGTTTTTTGTTAGTTTTTTTTATTTTTATTTGAAATTTTATGAAAGATATAATATAATGATGGTAACAAGATTGTAAATTTATAGATTAGAAAAAAGGGTATTAATCTTTATTGATGATTACTGGCTTTTGATGCTGATAATGATACCATTTTAATTTAAAATCAGTTGTTTTTGATGGTTTGTTGTTTTATTGGGTGTTAAAAGTGGAGTGATGCAATTTGAACCTTTTTTAGTTTTTTTTTCTTTTTTATTTAAAATTTTATAAAAGATATAATATAATGATGGTAAGAAGATTGTAAATTTATCAGATTGGAAAAAAGGGTATTAATCTTTGTTGATGATTACTGGCTTTTGATGCTGATAATGATAACATTTTAATTTAAAATAAGTTGTTTTTGATGATTTGTTGTTTTATTGGGTGTGAAAAGTGTAGTGATGCACTTTTGAACTTAGGTTTTTTGTAAGTTTTTTTTTTCTCATTTTTATTTGTTATTTTATGAAAGATATAATATAATGATGGTAACAAGATTGTAAATTTATCAGATTAGAAAAAAGGGTATTAATCTTTATTGATGATTACTGGCTTTTGATGCTGATAATGATACCATTTTAATTTAAAAGCAGTTGTTTTTGATGGTTTTGGTGTTTTATTGGGTGTGAAAAGTGTAGTGATGCAATTTTGAACTTAGGTCTTTTGTTAGTTTTTTTTATTTTTTATTTGAAATTTTATGAAAGATAAAATGATGGTAACAAGATTGTAAATTTATCAGATTAGTAAAAAGGGCATTAATCTTTATTGATGATTACTGGGTTTTGATGCTAATAATGATATCATTATAATTTAAAATCAGTTCTTTTTGATGATTTGTTGTTTTATTGGGTGTGAAAAGTGTAGTGATGCAATTTTGAACTTAAGTTTTTTGTTAGTTTTTTTTTTTATTTTTATTTGAAATTTTATGAAAGATATAATATAATGATGGTAACAAGATTCTAAATTTATAGTTTAGAAAAAAGGTATTCATCTTTATTGATGATTACTGGCTTTTGATGCTGATAATGATACCATTTTAATTTAAAATCAGTTGTTTTTTATGGTTTGTTGTTTTATTGGTTGTGAAAAGTGTAGTGATGCAATTTGAACCTTTTTTAGTTTTTTTTTTCTTTTTTATTTAAAATTTATGAAAGATATAATATAATGATGGTAAGAAGATTGTAAATTTATCAGATTAGAAAAAAAGGGTATTAATCTTTATTGATGATTACTGGCTTTTGATGCTGATAAATGATAACATTTTAATTTAAAATCAGTTGTTTTTGATGATTTGTTGTTTTATTGGGTGTGAAAAGTGTAGTGATGTACTTTTGAACTTAGGTTTTTTGTTAGTTTTTTTTTTCTCATTCTTATTTGAAATTTTATGAAAGATTTAATATATTAATGGTAACAAGATTGTAAATTTATCAGATTAGAAAAATGGGTATTAATCTTTATTGATGATTACTGGCTTTTAATGCTGATAATAATACCATTTTAATTTAAAATCAGTTGTTTTTGATGGTTTTGGTGTTTTAGTGGGTGTGAAAAGTGTAGTGATGCAATTTTGAACTTAGGTCTTTTGTTAGTTTTTTTCATTTTTTATTTGAAATTTTATGAAAGATATAATGATGGTAACAATATTGTAAATTTATCAGATTAGTAAAAAGGGCATTAATCTTTATTGATGATTACTGGCTTTTGATGCTAATAATGATACCATTATAATTTAAAATCAGTTGTTTTTGATGATTTGTTGTTTTATTGGGTGTGAAAAGTGTAGTGATGCAATTTTGAACTTAAGTTTTTTGTTAGTTTTTTTTTATTTTTATTTGAAATTTTATGAAAGATATAATATAATGATGGTAACAAGATTGTAAATTTATAGATTAGAAAAAAGGGTATTGATATTTATTGATGATTACTGGCTTTTGATGCTGATAATGACACCATTTTAATTTAAAATCAGTTGTTTTTGATGGTTTGTTGTTTTATTGGGTGTGAAAAGTGTAGTGATGCAATTTGAACTTAAGTTTTTTAGTTTTTTTTCTTTTTAATTTAAAATTTTATGAAAGATATAATATAATGATGGTAAATTGTAAATTTATCAGATTAGTAAAAAGGGCATTAATCTTTATTGATGATTACTGGCTTTTGATGCTAATAATGATACCATTATAATTTAAAATCAGTTGTTTTTGATGATTTGTTGTTTTATTGGGTGTGAAAAGTGTAGTGATGCAATTTTGAACTTAAGTTTTTTGTTAGTTTTTTTTTATTTTTATTTGAAATTTTATGAAAGATATAATATAATGATGGTAACAAGATTGTAAATTTATAGATTAGAAAAAAGGGTATTGATATTTATTGATGATTACTGGCTTTTGATGCTGATAATGACACCATTTTAATTTAAAATCAGTTGTTTTTGATGGTTTGTTGTTTTATTGGGTGTGAAAAGTGTAGTGATGCAATTTGAACTTAAGTTTTTTAGTTTTTTTTCTTTTTAATTTAAAATTTTATGAAAGATATAATATAATGATGGTAAATTGTAAATTTATCAGATTAGAAAAAAGGGTATTAATCTTTATTGATGATTACTGGCTTTTGATGCTGATAATGATAACATTTTAATTTAAAATCAATTGTTTTTGATGATTTGTTGTTTTATTGGGTGTGAAAAGTGTAGTGATGCACTTTTGAACTTAGGTTTTTTGTTAGTTTTTTTTTTCTCATTTTTATTTGAAATTTTATGAAAGATATAATATAATGATGGTAACAAGATTGTAAATTTATAAGATTAGAAAAAAGGGTATTAATCTTTATTGATGATTACTGGCTTTTGATGCTGATAATGATACCATTTTAATTTAAAATCAGTTATTTTTGATGGTTTGGTGTTTTGTTGGGTGTAAAAAGTGTAGTGATGCAATTTTGAACTTAGGTTTTTTGTTAGTTTTTTTTTTATTTTTTATTTGAAATTTTATGAAAGATATAATGATGGTAACAAGATTGTAAATTTATCAGATTAGTAAAAAGGGCATTAATCTTTATTGATGATTACTGGATTTTGATGCTAATAATGATATCATTATAATTTAAAATCAGTTCTTTTTGATGATTTGTTGTTTTATTGGGTGTGAAAAGTGTAGTGATGCAATTTTGAACTTAAGTTTTTTGTTAGTTTTTTTTTTATTTTTATTTGAAATTTTATGAAAGATATAATATAATGATGGTAACAAGATTGTAAATTTCTCATATTAGAGAAAAGGGTATTAATCTTTATTGATTATTACTGGCTTTAGATGCTGATAATGATACCATTTTAATTTGAAATCAATGTTTTTGGTGATTTGTTGTTTTATAGGGTGTGAGTGCAGTGGTATCATTTTGAACTTAAGTTTTCCATTAGTTTTTCTTTCCTTTTTTTTTATTTGAATATTATGAAAGATATAATGATGATATTGATATCTCTTTTTGTGATGTAGAGAGAGACATGAGTGAACAGAAGCGAACTCCCCGTTTGAATGAGAGGATCTTGTCATCCTTATCAAGGAGATCTGTTGCTGCTCATCCATGGCATGATCTTGAAATTGGTATCCGTATCTTCTATTTAACTTATTTATGTTTGGATGTTGGATACGTGTTTTTGAAAGTGATTATGTGATGTTAAATAATTAAGATCGGACTTTCGGATTTAAAAGAATACCTTTGGATAGTTGTGATGATTAGATAGTTTGGATGCAGAGCGTTGGCAACTTCTGATTTTTTAGAAAATAATGTATGAAATCACCAAAAAAGGACATTTTTTTCTGAAAATGAAGACACTCTTAGATTTGTAATATCATATAAAGTTTAATAGTCTATTTCAATTTTAAATCCTAATAATCACATAATCAGTCATAAGATGCAAATCCAAACATCCCTTAGTGATATTAATTTGCTACCTAATTCTTAATTAAGGGTGTAACTGTAAATGAGCCAAGCTGAACTTGAGACGAGCTTGGCTAACTTGTTATTTATAAATTTATATTTATATTTATAAAGATAACATTATATATGTGACATGATTTCTAGTATTCTGTTGTTTTTATATTTATTATGTAATTATACATTTAATAAAAATTACTATATCTATTAATAGGAGCTTAGTGAAGCTCAGGCTCGTTTAAGCTCTGCTCAATGTTGAACTTTTAACTAGTCAGTCTCGAGTAGTTCAAGAGCGACTTAGGCCATTTACAACCTTTTCTTTGTTACTGACACTTCCTTACCTACACAGGACCTGGAGCTCCTCAGATTTGCAATGTGGTATCTAAATCTTGTCATCAACCTATATATTTTATTCTATTTATGCTCACTAATAATAACTTCCCTTTGTTTGGTTGGGTTCATATTGAGTTGTAATTTTTATTTTCTATACAGGTTATTGAGATCACCAAAGGAAGCAAAGTGAAATATGAACTTGACAAGAAAACCGGCCTCATTAAGGTAAATTACCGGCACTTTGAAGTTTGATGCACAACGTATATCTTGTGGTTATATCAGTGGCGGACTCATGACTTTTTTTACTAGGTCACTCCTCCAATATATGTGGTGTGTTGGATTACTATTTGTATATTACACATAAATGAGTTTTGGACACTATATAATAAATAAAAAACAATTCTTCAAGGACACTTTGCCCGGTTGCCTGTGCCTGAGTCCGGCCCTGCCTTATAAGAACCTAAAATTAAATTGTTAATATAAATGAGCAGGTTGATCGCATCTTGTATTCTTCTGTGGTCTATCCTCATAACTATGGATTCATTCCTCGTACGCTATGTGAAGATAATGACCCGATGGACGTACTAGTCCTTATGCAGGTACTTAATACATGTTCTATTTTTCATGGAAAAATTTGTATAGTCGGGTTGACCCTTATACATTATCTCTATTATTAGTCTGATCACTTTAATCTGAACATCTCCTAAAACTTGTAACCATTTGATGCGTTGCAGGAACCTGTGCTACCTGGATGTTTTCTCAGAGCCAGGGCCATCGGACTAATGCCTATGATCGATCAGGTGCGTCTATCATCGTTACATAATGGTTAAAATTTGTCAATTATGATTTTTTTGTAAAATATTAAATATCATGTTTGTGGATTTAGGGAGAAAAAGATGACAAGATTATTGCAGTATGTGCTGATGATCCAGAGTACCGCCACTACACTGATATAAGCCAGCTACCTCCTCATCGTTTGGCTGAGATCCGACGATTCTTTGAGGATTGTATCCTTTTAATTTTAAAATATTTATTTAATTATTTTAGTTTTACAAAATAAAATTTTCTTGACAAATGATATAAGATAAGAAGAATGAGAACAAAGAGGTTGCAGTTGATGAGTTTCTGCCTTCAAACACTGCTCATGATGCCATCCAGTACTCCATGTAAGCCCTCATTTTGATTATTTGGGAGGATTTATATATATATATATATAGATATACACACACTATAGTAATATATATATATACATATATATTTAGTGCAGAGTTCAAATGAGAACAAATCACAAATTAAGAATAAAAAGAATAAATGATACAAAGGTAATTTGAACAAATCATTTAATAATTCTATCGTTTATTTTTAATATTTAGATTAATTAATGAACCCTAATCATTTAATAAATTTATCCTATTAAATAGTTGTGCACCTTATACAATAAAAACAATCACACATGATCCTACATATTCAATATTTCCTACACCATAAAAATAATGTTTTGGTATAGGGTACAGAATGTGTAGGACCCCAACAATTTTAAATAATTTTGTGACTCATAATAAAATATGTGTAGGATACAACACTTTTAAATAATTTTGTCTCCTAATAAAATTGGTGTAGGGCGCAATACATTAATGGTGATGAAGGAGGAAATTATGATAACATTAATGAGATTTGAGTAACTCTTATTTATTTATTATTATTCTATATCAAATTGTCTATTATACCCTTATTAATTAAAACATTAATTAAAAGTGAACAAAAATCATATCTTAATCACAACCATTGATCGAAAAAAATATAGTGTCTAGATTAATTTATTTTTCTTCTTATAAGAATATTCTTCTCAAATGAATCTCCCTATATATATAGTGAAAGTGTATTGTACAATTTTGCTTAACGTACGTTGCATACGCTGATGAAATTATAACATGCGTGATTAGGGTTTTTGAGTTTTATAACGTGCGTAATTTCATCTCGTACACATCATACTTTAAGGAATATATATATGGGGGTTGGTTAACGTACAACTTGTGTTAACCTACGAGATTGAGTTACAACATGTGGGTTATTTTTATAAAATGCGATTTCTTTTTTTATACAACATGCGATTTTTTGTTTTTATACACCATGCGACTTTTTTGTAACATGCGATTGAAGTTTATAACGTGCGAACTTCAAATCTCGTATGCTCGTACGATAAGGCAAATTGTACTTTACACTTTCACTATCTATCTATATATATACGGTAGGGTTCATGCGAGAACCATCTTTATTGCGAGAACCAATGTGAGCACAAAAAAATACCTAAAAAAATCTAGAAAACACAAAAAAAAATATTTTTTTTTAAAATCGCTATATTTTGTTACAAAAAAAAATCGAGTAACAATTATCGATGCACGTGTGCATATATGTATCATTTCTTGGACAAATTCCGTAATAAATTAGCAGTAGTAGACCAATGCACTTTCAATTACACTACCATTCGTAATACACTACTTCTTACATCACCAATATTAAAATGCATATGTGCATCATTATGTATAACCATGATATAACGTGTTTTGGTACAAAAAGTTAGTGATTTTGAATGACGAGGTAGGCCCATATATATGTTTTTTGGTTAGTTATATCTAGTGGTTGATGGTTTGGTTATATTTGTCACTTTATGATGTAATATATTGTTTGGATGGTATAAAGGGAGTTAATATACATGTAATAAAGTGAAATATTGGTAATGGTATTGTATTATGGATGGTATGAGGTAATGATAGTGTATTTTGGATGGTATGATGGATGAAAGGGAAAGTGTATTCAAAGTAGTGTAGCAAAACACATTATATCATGTTCATACATATAGATGCACATGTGCATTTCTAATATTGTTAATGTAAAAAGTAGTGTGTTATGGATGGTAGTGTAAATGAAAGTGCAATTGTCTACAAGTAATAATGTATTACAGAATTTGTCAAAAAAATGGTACATATACATATGCACATGGATAATATGATGATAGTTGTGACTAACATTTTGGGTGTCACAGGGATCTTTATGCCGAGTACATCATGCAGACTTTGAGGAAATAGACAGACCGGTTTGGTCTAATGAGGATGCATATTTTTAACATTTCAAGTTGAAGATGAAAGACCAAATTATTGCTGTTTACTTTTATTATTATTGATACTGTAATGTAATATTTTGAGCATTTTGTATACGATGGATTACTGGTTAACTTTTTTACTTATTGGCATAAAAAATTCTCAAAATAGTTCAAAAGAGAAAACAGGCAAATATGATTAAAACTTTTAAATTACTTGTTTACTTATTGGCATTAAAAAAACTCTTAAAATAGCTATAAAAAAGTACAACAGGCTAATATAATTAAAGCTTTCAAATTGCTTTAATAAATAAGGTTAGAAAAATGATTTAAAAGTATAGCTTTCTTGTCAAAGGTTACATCATAGGTTGACAGGTTAAATTGATGATACCAAATACATGTTAAATTGATTAATCCAAATACGACCCACATATTTGTGTGTTAAAGCAACTCCAAACAGTACACCTCACAGTTGTATGTAAGTTATAAATGCGGTCATAAACGCCCTCAAACCTACACAAAGCAATGTTACCAGGTGCATGTGAGGCTAGAGGCGGGGTGAGCGCCTTCGTCTAGTGCATCTAAGCGCCCTCAAACAGACGCAAGCTCATTTTCTTATCAGGTGCATGTGAGGCAAGACAATGTGAGCTCCTTTGTCCAATCTGGCGCCAAAACTAGACAAAAACCAACCTGAAGCGGACCAAAATAGACTTAACCAGCCATATGGCTCCTTGTTCTAAGTGAAGACAACTTGGAAAAAATAAACGAAAATGAATACTGAATTATCAAAAAACACTTGCTAGATACAAGTTCAGAATTTCTTATATTTTCTAAACATGAACAATGTCTACAACTACAGTTCAAAGATAAAAGCAATATCATATTCCGAAACCCTAGAAATATAATCAACAAAAGGATAGTTAGGCGCATACACTGGTTATCAAAACCATGATTATATTATCTTTAAACCAGATAGACTGCACCATGCGTGCAGCAAAATCATCTCGTCTATGATCACTCGATTGTCCATGTCATCACGACTGCTCCGAGGCTCATCATCAGTTGCAGTATCATAAGGACCTGCAACCAACAAAGTTGGAAGGACATTGAGATACAACTTGTATTACTTTAAAAAAAGGATAAAGGCCGTAATTTCAATGCATATGTGTATAAACACGTATATTACGTTTAACAAGTCAAATGGGTACCATAAAAAAGTAGCTTAATAGAAAATGAGGTCAAACAGGTTAAATTCAGAAAACACTAAAATTACTAGTATTGATTACTTTTGTATATCATACCTGATACACTATATAGTAATTACAATTTACAACCCACAAACAAATTAAAAAAACAGCTGTTTTAGGTCAACCCATACCTTAAAAGTGCTGTCAGCTTACGCAGGACTGTTTCTGAAGAATGGATGGTCAAGAGCTTGTTGAGCGGTGAGATGGTCTGCAGGATCAAACTTCAGTAAACCGTGCAGCAGATCAACAAAGTACGATCTTGTTCCTCCAACTGTACACACTGTGATATTATATTCTACATCATAAGGAAACACGTACTTAGTGAATCTGTATGCCAAAAAATAAAAATACTAAAACATACAAGCATGTAACAGTTAAGCTCTAAAAGCATCATAAAACATAAATCAAAACAATGGATGGATCCTTTCACTTTTTATCGTATATAAAATTGTAACAAATAAGCTATCTTTACGAAAAAAGGCAAAGAAGAAGGGAACCTTGAGCCGATCTAGCTTCCTTACTGCTCTGATACTCTCCCTAGAGACTGCACCTTCTGGCCAGTTTAACCTTGATCTTCGGAAGTATTTTTCAGCACCCCGACTGTTTTCATAATTAATACAAAGATATAACAATCACAAAATGGATAGGAAAGTAAGAAACAATGTCTTGCAATTGCAAATATTTCCAAGAAACAAAAATCTGATTTCTAACAAAAAAGCATGTTTTCAAGCATACTTTGCTTTCTTCTTGCAAAATGCGTATATACTTAAAATAAAATATAATAAATTTATAAAATTAAACCTTACCTTGCTTTTCGAATCATATGCTCCGGTAAGGTCCCAATACCCGCTCCATCATTGCCAGATGTTCTAAATTCTCGTGAGTCTGAAACAAAGCTTCGCCCTGAAAAAATAAAATCATGTATTATAAAATACCTTACAAATAATATTAAATAATATCACTTTATAGCACATGACCAAAAACATGAAGAAAAAAAGAAGACAACCCGAGCATAATTCAACAAGTATACACCCCACACTCCACGTATCACATGGGTAACTCCATCCAAGTCCTGAAATAATAATAATAATAATAATAATAATAATAATAATAATAATAATAATAATAATATAAAAAATTGAAAAAGAATGCAGAAACGTCTCATACAGTCTTAAGTGAGATTATGAAAACCTCGATCTACTCTAAATATTCATGGGTTAGGGATATAAACTTATAGATTAGGGTTACAAAGATCAATCAAAAGAACAAACACATGTGACATTTCACCTAGAATAACTTCGGGTGCTCGGTAGTGTCTTGTAGAAACAATGGAGCTATGATTTTGATTATCATAAGCAGTACTGCCAAAATCAATCAGCTTAATCTCACTCGATTTTGGCAACCACCTATAACTAATTTCAACCTGTGAATTTCTCTGCAACATTTCAAAACTTATTCAAAACTTTAACCATCCACCATCTGTAAAACGGGTCCAACCTCAAAAGTCAACGGTCAACTACCTTGTACCCCGGAAGCTTTATATAATCAGAAGACACAAGAAGTATATTTTCCGGCTTCAGATCAGTATGGATTAAGTGTAAACTATGCATATCTGCCAAGTATTATATATAACAAAAATGTTACCCAGAAAGATCGTAATAACTAATAACTCTTTCGTTTTAGGACTAAAAAATCTACACACATGCTACAGACTCCAAAAGCAGACGTCCAATTTCCCAAACAAGATCCACAGGAAACAGGGAGTATTTATTTCTCTTTAGGAAATCAAATAAACTCGGTCCAAGCTTCTCAAACACCTCATCACCAGTGAAAATGCATGCTTTCATATGGCAATCAGCCTCCATAAATTCATATTTAAAGTATCACATAGACTCAAACTGTAAAGCACCTTATCATCATGCAGAGAATAAAAATGAAAAAAAACGGAATCAGAGAATAAGGTGGTCATTGAGGCACTTACTATGCAGATATGATTGCGATAATCAAACCAGTTCCTGATTTGCACACAGCTGCAAATATAAACGAACAAACGAATCAGAAAATATTACATTATTGCCGATGAACTATGAGATCTGATATGAAGTGGAAGAAACATACAGTGATCTGCCTTTATTGTTCTTAGCAAGCTGTTCGAGCACATCAACTTCAATCATTACAGCATCACGATACTTTCTTATGCTCCGGACTACTTTGATTGCTACATATTCACGGGTTTGGCGATCCCAACACTCCAAAACTTGACCAAATGTGCCTACAGCACTAGCAATTTGCTGATACCCACAAAAGAAGAGTGATAAAAATATAAGATTTTGCAGACACTTTACTGCTAACCTTCACCCATCTTGCTTAGTATTTTATCTGAACAAAACGTTTAAAGAAATCCAATTATTAGTTGCTAAAATAAAAGATAAAGAAAACAAGCAAAGGGCCAGTAAATCATGTCATTTATTATTTGTTCTAATTTCCCCTTGGTTTTAAACAGCACGAGGCACACCGAGGCGATAGCGTCTATAACCAAAGTGCAAAAGCGCACCACTTTTCATACACGAGATGCAATTTATTTATACAATTTTTTTTAATTCTCATAAGCCTGTAGCATCAGTTACCCAAAATTTAGACATAAACAAGCAATATATGGTTTAGTTATATACAACCTATATGTACAATCTAAAAGGCTATATGTACAGATCCTAAGGCACAAAACCTTCCCTGTACAATAAGTGCACCTCATGCCAGTTATTGTGCGTTGTTTGTGCCTCAATCGGGCTTTTCGTACACCCCTTAACTTTTTTGTAGTCTAAAGCGCAAGCCAATGAGCCTTAAATCGCCTTACGCCTATAGGACCCTCAAGAATGCTTTTGTTTTTTGAATGGCAAATCTGGATCACTGACAGACTACTAGAGTATCATCGTGCCACCAGCAGAACCACCTGATCATATCCATCTCCACTAGGCTATAATGCCTATACACCAATTCAAGAAAGCTTTTTAAACTAAGGATTTCCTCAATCCTACAATCCTACATTCCTACTACCTATGTATAGATTTAAGTTACCCTCTGGTATATACAAATAACCTATATGTACAATGTAAAAAGCTAAATCTACAAGTACAACATCCTGATTCACAAAACCTTCCCCTCACGAAAGGCGCGGCACAAAACAGCACCTCATCGGCTAATCCCAAATTTTTGTGCGCTTTTTGTATTCTGAAGCGCAAATCTACGTGCCTAAGGTCACCTTGTGGACGAAAGCTTTATTAAACCAAGGATTTCCCCAATCCTACTACCTGAGTATATAGATTTGAGCTGCCCTATGTTATGCAATATGCCTTAAGTCTCTAAAATTACCATACTCACACTTAACTTACAAAACTATTTCCATTAGATAATTTCTCAACTTCAACATATCATAAACTTTTCACAACATAACAAGCAACACAAGTGAACATTAACAGCAGAAAACTCACATCGTGGAGTTAGATTATCCCCTAAAGTATACGTGTAATGTCCCTCTCGATCATCCTCTCGTTTTGGAGGCGAGTTGTGGCGACACAACACAGGCTGCTGCCGCACTTGACCCTGCAAACATAATCACAATCAACGTTAGGTTTGTATTATTCACGATTTAATATTCACAAGTCAGAAACAAACCTCTTGTTGTGTAGGGACATCCCATACAAGACGGCGTCGTTTGGTGTAGCGTTGCTGCTCCTTTTCTTCAACCATTGTAGGATGAATCGGAACCATTCAAGATGAATGAATCAATCAATCAATCGCTTTCTGCAACCAAAAACAGATTATAATAATTATATGGAGGAGGTTTGTTGCCTGTGAATTGATTTAGGGTTTGTAAGGGAGAATGAGGAAGAAGGAAATAGGGGTTTTGGAGAGATAAAGTTGCGGTGTACGTACTCGAGTGACGTAACACGGTCGGATCTCAATATGGGCTTGTCATAACCGACTATACCAGCCTCGTGTCATACGGACACAAGCCCACAAACTACCAAAATGTCCTTATGTGCGAGGTAAATGGACTTACAAATATGTAAGTGATTCTACCTTCAATCTTAAAAACCTTATATTTACATTTCCACCTCATACCTTCTACATTTATTAATGCTCAACCTTTTTTATAATTTATAATGATTTAGATGTGTCAAGAGAAAGTTTATTTAGAAAGCAAAGCTAGAAGGTATTTATCATATATTTATTAATCAAAGGTTATGATTAAGGGAGTGAAATTGAAGAAAAAAAAAAGAAGTCGCGTTGGTTTGTTTAGGGGCATTCTAGTTAAACCAAGACAATAGTTTCTCTCTACTCCAATTCCCCTTATTTTTTAAATGTTCGTAACACTTTCATACGACATTATTTTTTTATAAAAATTGCACAAAAAACGAACGTTCTTTTATCTTTAAAACGAGTATACTATTGCTATATTTTCGATTTTTTTTGAAAACCCAGTTGCGTAAAACACAATGGACAAAAAGCATAAAAATAACTTTTTTCTAAAACGCAATTGACAAAAAAACACAAAAAAATATCTTGTTTCTAAAACACAATGGTCAAAAAACACAAAGAAATGTCTTTTTCTCTAAAACGCAATGGACAAAAAATACAAATAAATGTATTTTTTCTAAAACGAAATGAAAAAAAACACATAAAAATGCGTTTTTCATTGTGTTATAAAACATAATTAAAAACGCAATGGATTAAAACACAAACAATTATGTTTCATCATTGTGATATAAAAGGCAATAGACGAAAACACAATAAAATGTAATGAATTAAATATAAAAGCAATAAAAATAGAATCATAATAATATAATTTCCTTTCAGTTACAAATAAATTATGTTTAATCATTGTGTTATAAAAGGCACTGGACTAAAACACCAGTTAATGCAGTTAATTAAATATATAAGCAATAAAAATAGAATCATAATAATTTTTTTTAAACGGACAACATAAATTTTTTATTAAACAAGCAAGCAGCTTACACCACGATTACAAAGAAAGGAATACACCAAACAAAACTAGCAGCCACCAAAACAAAAAGATTAACTAAAAACATTGAACCTTTCCCAATCGTTCCAGGTAATCGCAAGCTCCTTTGATCGGTTTCGAATCCGTAGGAACCCAAGCGACTTCACCACCTCAACCGCCTTTATAATATCTGGACTATTTTGGTTGAAAACGGCGTCATTTCGCTACTGCCATATGCTCCAAATGACAATCTGAACCAAAGCATATAGTGCTTTCCTTTTCTTCAACAAGCCCGACACATACAAGTGGGCATCAAGAATGTCTTTTAGACTGAAGGCCCAAATGGGCTCCATCTTACACCAAAGAGCGAAAATTTGGCAAATAATCTGAGCAAAATGGCAAGATACAAAAATATGCTCACAAGTTTCAGCGTAAATCCCACAAAAAATGCAGCGATCCGACCCCACGTTTACGTTTCTGGCGAGCAAAGCGGACTTCGTGGATAACCTTTCCTTTAGCGCACGCCACACCACAATTCCCACCTTTTTAGGCACCCAATTATTCCAAACAAACGGCTTCTCCGGCAAATTTCTATTGAAGCGATCGGTAATAAAATTTACACTCGCAACAGAATACGCACCTGAAGGGTGGAGATTCCAAATACATCGATCCGGACCTGCAGAAAGAACAACAGAGCTGAGCAGGGACGAAGCGTTCTGCAGCTCTAACACTTCAGCTTCGCTACGGACAACCCTGGACCAATCCCAAAGAAAGACCAGCCCTTGCCCATCCCAAAACACACGGTCTGCCACTGAGCATAATTTATCATTCTCCAGCGCAAAAAGCGACGGAAAAGTTCAATAAAGCAGGTGCTGCCGACCCAAACATCCAGCCAAAATGATGTATTGACCCCATTTCTAATGGCATGTGAGATAGCTTTATCCACGTCCACCCAAAGCTGAAAAAGAGTGGATCGTATTCTAATAATGTGTTTCCACGG
Source organism: Scalesia atractyloides (assembly GCA_947069175.1). Lineage (NCBI taxonomy): Eukaryota > Viridiplantae > Streptophyta > Magnoliopsida > Asterales > Asteraceae > Scalesia > Scalesia atractyloides. Next base: position 58,875,363 of record CAMTDV010000003.1, on the reverse strand, counting down.
CCCCAAAACTGATAACTTGGCTGGTATAGCGTTCCATGAACGAGAATTGTGGTGTATAGCCCAAATAATCCTCCTCCAAAGACCATCTTTTTCAGTTTTAAACCTCCACCACCATTTTCACAACATACTCAAGTTTGCGTCCGACGAGAACCGAAGCCCAACCCACCGTATCCCACTGGAGCAATCACATTGTCCCAAGCAAACCAATTCATTTTTGCCTTTTCATCTGACCTCCCCAAAAAAATTCCTCCTCATTCTATCCAAAGAGTCAAGGACTTGGATTGCCGCCTTATATAAGGAGAAAAAGTACGTAGGAAGAGAGTTTAGGAACGCCTTTAGAAGAGTTACCCTTCCCCCAAACGATAGTGTCTTCACCTTCCACAACGCCAACCGGTTTTGGAAAGTTTCCACTATAGGTTTCCAATTTCTAACAAGGTTCATGTTTGCTCCAACACTTTAACACAAGTGTTTAAAAGGGAACACTCCATGTTTACAATGAAGCAAATTCCCCATATTTTCCACCCCACTTTGGCTTACACCAATGCCGAAAACACTACATTTCTAGAGGTCCACTTTCAATCCGGATGTTAGATAAAAACATCTAAGGATCCTTCTTAAGTTTAAGGCATTCTCCACCGACCATTCCCCAAAAAAACACAACATCATCGGCATACATCATATGAGAGAGAACCGGGCCATCATTAGGGCACTGGATGCCCCTAAAAACCTCTTCGAATAAGGCCTTTTTCATGACACCCAACAAAACTTCCATAGCCATGACAAAAAGGAGAGGGGAAAGCGGATCTCCTTGGCGAAGGCCGCGGGTACAATCAAACCCCATGATAGGGGACCCATTTACTAGAACCGAAGCATGACCCGAATCGAGGGTTGCCATGATCCAGCCCCTCAACGGGCCGGGAAATTCATTTGTTCCATGACTGAATTTAAAAAAATTCAATTAACCGAATCATAGGCTTTGTTGATATCAACCTTCAAGACCATAACTTGTTTTTTCGCCTTCTTCATCCAAGCAAAGACTTCATTAAGAATGAGAGGACCAGCAACGATACTTCTACCCGCCAAGAATGCCGTTTGTTCCTCCGAAATGAGTTTCCCAATAATCTTCTTTAGCCGACCCACCAAGACTTTCAAAATGACCTTATTAATGACACCAATGAGACTAATAGGGCAAAAGTCCGAAGGAGACTCCGGATCCTTTACTTTTGGAATCAAGACGATAAAGGATGGTGCACAACACTTGTTTAAAGAGCCCCCATTATAGAACTCATTAAAAAGATTCATAAAATCATTCCTCAACCCGACCCAAAATCTCTTAATGAAGTTAAAATTAAAGCCTTTCGGGCCCGGGGCTTGATCCCCATCACAATCCCATATCGCTTCCTTGATTTCCATCTCCGTAAACGGGACACACAACCCATCGGCTTCAAAATCAGTAAGAGAATGCAAAAAATGGCACGTAATAGGTGGTCTAGATTGCAATGGCTCAGATAACTGGCACGAGAAAAACTCGAAGAATCTCTCTTTAATAGCCACCAGGTTAGTCACCCACTCACCTTCCACATGTAAGCCATTCAGCCTGTTATTGCAAATATTTGAATTAATGATGTTATGAAAAAAGGACGAGTTTTCGTCACCTTCCAATGCCCACCTAGACCTTGATTTTTGGCGAATGTCCATTTGTTTCATTCTGTCACGGTCCATCACAAACTGCTTACATTCGGCTCGACAGATACGCTCCTCATTCTCAAGTAACCTATTTTCCGCCAACATATCCAATTCCGCCAACCTGTTCTTTTTTGCCAAATAGATTCCGTCGGTTCTGTTTTTCTCAACCTTTAGCCACTCCTTTATTTTATTTTTAGCCACCTTAACTTTATCGCAAGAGCCAGATCTGTCGGACCTGAAAAGGAAAAGGAAGAACATAGTTGCATAACCACTCCATGGAAGCCAGGAATCTCCAGCCACGAATTGAACACGAATCTGAGACAAACCAAAAAACGATCTAGCTTACTAAGCTTCTCCCCATTATCATAGATGTAAGTAAATCGCCCACCCCCCCCCCCCCCCCCATCTTCAGATGATGAAAGCCAGCTTAAAGAGTAAACTGATTGAAAGCTTCGGTATGAGACTCAACAAATTCTGAACTAAATCTTTCCTCTGGTACCCTCACATTGTTGAAATCCCCCATAATGACCCACAACCCCTGTACATAATTTCTGACCTATAGTAATTTTGACCATAAACTTCTTTCCACCACATCGTTTGGAGCATATACATTCACCAAATTTAAGAGGCAGTCTGAATGAATCAACGTACCGGAAACTACCAGGAAATGCCGACTTTTGATTACATTGACACACCTGAAAACAGACGGATTCCACAGACTTGCCAAGCCCCCGAATCTCCCAAGCGAATCTACTGTTGCCATCTCAAAAACTGACCTTCCCCAAAAACTATTAAAAAAGAAATTAGTGGTAATAATATAATTTCCTTCAATTTGAACAAACCAACATAAAACACAACAAAAATATAATAACGCAATAAAGGATTTTCTTTTGCCTGACACCTATATTTATTTCTTTTCACACCTGACTCAATTTTTAATCTATCTAAACCAACTGATTCCTTAAAATCATGAAAATCCTTTGAATTTCAATAAAACCCAAGTCTTTTCATTCACCCACTTATACTATAAAACACAATAATACTCTCAAGTTTCTTTTCTTTCTTTCTCCCTCTCACACTCAAAACACAAAACCCTAAAAAATCCTTTCTGTACGATTCAAAACAAAAGTCCTAATCTTGAAGAAGATCTGGCATACCTTTTCACTCAACAGTTGCTGTTGCTGGCATACCTTCTCTTGATGGGGATTGGAATGGAATTCTAGCTTAATATTATCTTCTAAATTCATTGTAGAGAAGATCAGATTCCTTTATCCCTCTCACACTCAAACATAAACACAAATACTTTTATTTCCCTAAAACGCAATGCAAAAATTCCGACAACGCTGTTTCTGTTCTCTCTGTCCAACATTCCTCCCGCATCTCCTCTCTCCGTCTTTCAGATCTCGATCCAAGACTGTTTGATCAGATCTAATGGAGTTCGATCGAGATTGATGAGTGTGGTTTTCCTCGTTGGTGTGTGTCGCCAGTTCTGGGTTGGTGGTGGGGTACTGAAAAAAAGATGGCGGTAGTGGTGGTGGGGGAGGGTGACGGTTGGGGTTATGGTGGTGGTGGATGGTGATAACCGTGTGGAATGACATGAGAATAAAAGATATACTGGTTTTTTTTAAATATAAGATGAATTTGTGTATCGCGCTAAAATACCCTTCTCTAAATTTTTACTTATTATTTACTACTTTTTATATTTAGATTAAACTTTTTATTTGATCATTCGCATGATTTAGAAATTATTATTATTATTATTACCGTTAGTTTCGTTGAAATTAAATTTGATTCAATTTGTTATAGTTAATTTCTGAAAAAAGAAAAAATGTTGTATTTAAGTTGTTACCGTTACTTTAATACTTTTATTTAAAATTCATTATTACCATTTAAGTTTAAGACTACGTTGTGTTGAAAAGGAAAAGATAAACAATAGCATGGCTCGAACATAATAAAAGAAACTAATATTAAAACAAAATCGGTTTCTAGGCCTAGTTCGGGTTTTGTCAAACGGGTGGGAAAAAAACCGGTTAGAGGTAAAAAAAAGCCGGCAAATTGTAACCGATTACAAATATTTAGGATTGTGACCAGTTATTAACATGCTATTTTTAACTGATGTGCCGGTTAACCGGGAAAAAAACAAAAAATAAAATAAAATAATCGGTTATTAACCGAATCAGTTTAAGTGAATAACCAAACCAGTTAAAGTAATAACCGCTTAAAGCAAAAATTAGAAAATAACCACTTAAACCGGTTAGAGAAACTAACTGATTTGTCAAGACCGGTGTTGTTTGAAACCGATTAATTAGAGAAAAAGGATTGGTGTGGTTCAGTTTTAACCGGTTAGTTCTTAAACTAATTTCAACACTATGGTAACATTATGATTTTTATTGTTTTAAGCAATTTAATCGGTTTAACAGACATAATTACGATTTACAAGACGATGGGTGTCGGTAAACACCATGTTTATGAATTTAGTAAAGATTGAGGGCCCACTGGTCGTTAATTAGAGCTTAGCGGAGTAGCTTTAGGAACAAGACACTCGAAAACAAATTAGAGGGACCTAGGTGCAACTTTATGCTTTAAAACAAAAAGGGAGAAACCCCCAATACTATAATCAGTCCAAGGGTTGTCAACGATAATAGGGGTGCAAAAGGGGATGGGTAACGAGCTCGCGTCTTGATAATTTTGCTTTCAAATCGCGTCCAATGCAATCTGTAGTTTAATTTTACCGTGATTGTGTGTTTTACCTTGCATGGGGATCGTTGGGGTTTATGGGTTTAGTCGGTTGTGGCTACGACTCGAAGAACATAAGACTAGCGAGGATGACGGTGGTTGTCGGTGTCATGGTAATGGTCATGGTCGGTGGTGTTTTGTCATCGCGGGGTAAAGCAAAGCCAAGCCGGCTAGTGGGTGGGAAATCGGTGGTTTCGGGTGAAGCCAATGGGACCTTGACTCAGCAAAGTCAAGGTCGACCCGAGCTGATTTAGACCAGGTTTGCTTGCGGTAGTTTATGTGATGTCAGGTTGTTTTGGTTGGTGCTAGGGTTTTCATGGGGTGGTGTACGTGCATGCATGCATGGGGATCTGGAATGGGTGTTCGGGTTCCAAACGAGTTTGGGTGACCTGATTGGTAGGGCAAATGAAATTAGGGTTTCAAGGTGTGATCGGGTTTGTGGATTAGGGATGTTGAGTCATGTATTGCTTGGGACGTACGCGTGAACGTGTAGTAACTGACTTTGTGGGTGGACATGTTGCAATTGAGTACGCATTCGTGTGACACTAAGCTTGTGGTAAGAAGCTTTGCACCCAGTGATTTCTTTCACCACATTTACATATCTTTGGGCTAACCTACATGTGCATGTGTGATCTTTATAAACGATAGATTCTGGTGAATGTGGTGTAACGACCCCAAATTGTAAGATACACGTTAACGATGAGTTGTAACATACCGTTTTATAGAGAAGAAAATAAAAAAATATGTAAAACTTATATATATTGAACACTGTTAAACTAGTAAGTAAAAATAAATAAATATTAGAAATTAGAGGTATCCAGACGTGAGTATATTACTATGAAATACCGTTGATGATGAAAATAAACATATATAAAAACTTTGAAAATAAAAAATATTAGCGCACGTGTGTGCATACAAACTTCTTATGTGTATAACTTTATTTTCATATTTAAATGAAGACTTCTTCATTTAGAAAATAAGCCGACATATAACAAGTCGGTTAAACATCTATATAAATGTTAGCTTTGTTAAGATTGTATTCATCTCAAGCCTCCTCACCATAAGTAGCAGGCACGTATGCTTTTAATATATTTATGAATTTATGAATAGTAATTTAAGTTTAATATAATATAATATTAGGAGTAGGTATAATATTTATTAGGAATAAAATTTAGATAGAATACTTTCTTAGAAATTTCGGTCAACCATATTTATCCTTTCTGATAGTACATTTCCCTTATCAAAAGAAAGTATGAGACTTTAGAGGGATTGAAAATCGAAGAATTGAATTAGTCATGTCATTTCTAACTTGATGGTGTCGTTCTGAGACGTGGTTGGTACTTATCTGTCGAGGTAAGAAAATTCATCCTACTTGTTAATAAGGGTCCACAAAAATGAGATAAGTGAAATTTGTCATTAAGGTAAGGGAATCACTTCTAACTCGATGGTATATTTTCATAAAAAAATAATTTAGCAGATTGAAAGTCGTCACCAAAGTGAGGAAATCACTCCTAGTTTGGTGAGGTCATTTCGTTTATGATATTCGAGTGTCTTTGTGTCGTAGTATAAGTTCGCTTTAGGAAAGGCAATGTATTAAGACCAAAAGATAAGATCGATGCAAATTCAGGGAGAATCAAGTATTTTAAGCATAATAAAGGAATGGTCAAATTAGGCACAAGTAACACTTATGCGGTTTCTTAACTATAAACTAGGTCAAATCATAGCAATTTCTTTGGCTTTGTCATTGTCCCCATCTCGTTGTCTAAATTTAGATTTTGAACGACCGTCGTGGGAGTTATGACAAATGCATTATAAAATTCGTTCTCCATCGTATCAGGAATTTCGTGCGGATGTAAGAAATTTAATGCGAATGAAAGCTCGTGCGGATGTAATTTGAAAAAGATCACTTTGTGTGGATGTAACCTTCGTGTGAACTAACACAAAAAACAAACAGATTTGATTACGTTCGTGCGAAGGTAGGTTTTCAAACGGATAAACTTTACTTCCGTGAGAAGGTAAAATTTTCAATTGAAAATAGTTACGTCAGTGCGAGGTAAGTAGTCTGCGTGGACGTAGTTCCTTCGTACGAGAGTGAAAATTCAGATTTTCTCGTTTTTTGACATTTTGAACATGATTCTGATTGAATTTTAGTCTGAATTTTTAGAAGCTTCGTTTAGAAACGTGTTTTATATAATCCTTGACAAATTCAATCCATTATGACGGTCAAATTCATGAGAAATAATAAAATGAGAAGAAAATGAGTAGAAAAGAAGTCTTCAATGTCTTGATCTTGTTGTATTTCTCAGATATCAGCCTCCAGGCTCTGATAGCACTTTTAAGGACCGTTTATCCATATGAATAGCTCAGGTAATATCAGTTAACCTAGTCCAAATTGTGCCGAATCCAATTTTAGTTAGGTGACAAACACAAAATTACTTAATTTTCTGTTTTCATTAATTGTTCAAACGTTTACAAGTTCCTGAAAATACACTGACAGAGCTTCACCGCCTGATCAACAAAAAACCCTAACTAACCCAAAGTCCACATGTCTATTATACTAAACATCACTACCTTCGTGCGGACTAAGGTACCTCCGTACGGACAAAGGTACCTCCGTACGGACTAACTACATCCGTGCGGAATAGCTTCCTCCGCACGGATGTTCCTCCGTACGAAGGTAACAATTCAATACAAACATAATAATCTAACATTCAATCCTATTATAGACACGACTCGTAGACATAGGCATCAGACATAGTGCATTAACAGTTTGGGAGTTAATGAAGGTGGTTGGGAGTTGGAGATGAGGGAAAGGTATTTTAAACCAAAATTTACGATTTTCTACCATGTCTGGGTCCCTTGCGGACCGTATAGGCTATGGCTTGTGGTCCACAAGGCCCTTTAAAAATTTAAAAAGAAATTTATCTTAGGCCATTGTGGTTAGGTTTGGTTTCTATTTTGGGGCCATAAACGTAGAGTTAGAAAATGTTCTTCCTTGAATCCGCAGTTTAGAACAGAAGTTTGCACAAATTGGGAGTGTGTGTTTGTGCTTTAAAGATGGAGATGTCGTTTAGAATGGGTTTGGTGTGTTTGAATAGTCGAATTTTTGTTATAAAATATTTGATATTTCTGTATCTTTAATGGAGATTGATTTGATAATAAATTGGGTGTCTATTAGTGTTTAACTTATTTAGAGTTAATTCTGGAAAGATTAATATCACGAATAATAGTTGTTATTGATGATTAAGATTAAGCGGTTCGCGTTCAAGAAGGAAGGTTTGAAGCAAATACATATGTATGGAAAAAAAGTGTTGGTATCATTTGAAATTCCTTGTTCTTTTGTCAAATTTTCAATCTTAGACATTTCAACTTCAACAAATTTGAAAACCTTGCCAACCTTGTTTATGTTAACATACTGAATCAGAAACTCTGTATCAGAATATAGATTGTCAGATCCGTTCATTTTATACATCATAACATTTGGATCATCATTCGAACTATAATCTGATTTAGGAGTGTAATTTTTATGAAAACAATCGTCATTTCAGAATTTGAACTTGAACTTGTTTTGTTTAACTTTGATTAAGTGCTTTCAAAATCAGTAGTATCACTTTCAGCTACCAAAACTTTTTTAACCACATCTTTAACTACTTCTGATTCACATTCAGTTTCAGATTTAGTATAGGTCACATCGAGATTGTCTGGCAACTGGTCTTTCTTTTCAGATCTTAATTTTAAATTCAAGGCCTTTTCAACCCTTCTGGTTTTTTTCTTGAATAACTATTCCACATCGGGGGTAGAACTCGATTATAACCCAAACCTTGGTTATGATAACCATACACATCCTCTCCTATTTCATCTTTTCCTGTTGGTTTAGGGAGGATGTGGTCCAAAACATAAGATGTCGTAGAATAACTTATCAGCTTCTTATCAACCCGTTCCGTTTCTATCCTAGCAGTTTCTAGCTCTTGTTTTAATTTTGCAACTGTGTCAATATGATTATTAATTGTAATTTGTTTGTCCATGCCAGTACTTTGAGCATAGAAATCGTAGCTTCATTTTCTCTGCTTGGATCACGATACTGGTTGATAGTTCTACTCAGTTTATCATAGGCTTCTTTTATCTCTTTTAAATCACTTGACAAGTTACCTGTGTGTCTTTTCAACTCTTTAAATTTCTCATCTTTTTCAATGCAAGATTTACACGGCTCTGTGCATTTCATGGATTGAAATTTTGTTTTGGTTTTCTCATGTTCAGAAGTTTCAACTACCTCTTTTAAATGAGCCATCATGGCTTTCTTGTCACACCCTCAATTTCCACTTGCGGAGTATTACTGCGAGGCGTGTGATCAAACCAGAATCTCAGACACTAGCAATGTCGAACGACTCTATATGATTTATTTAAACGTTTTCCAAAAACATTTGTTGTAAACATGCATAGTCATTTTCAAAATTTCAAGGTTTCAAAGTTTAGCGGAAGCATTAAAATAAAGTAATGGGCGCCAACATAAACGCCAAAACCAAAATCCCAAAAATTATTTGTAAATATAGACTTGATAAAAATGTCTTGATCAAATGCAAGTGAGTGCATCTAGCGCTCCTAGCGTCCTGAGAAACATGCAAAGAAACAAGTGTCAACATTAAAGAAGAGTGAGTTCATAGGTTTTTATTATGAGTTCACAAGTTCGGTTTAAAAGATTGTTTTCCCCCGTTATCCCTAACCCGGGATAACGACATAGTTCCATTATTCCTAACCTAGAATAATAAGGTTGGTTCGTAAATAAGTTCAATGTTAACATGTAGGTAGCGAGCCTAAAGTTACGTCATGTCCTTTAGTTTGTTTGTTTCCACTTATGTTCGAACTTGGAAATTTTATAATTAAACTGATATGTTTGGTTGGTATTTTGTGAGACATTACAATTTATTTAATCGAATGTTCCTTTTGATTGTTTAATTGGTTGGGTTGACATAAATTGTGTGATCATTTAAGTGTGGAATATGATAACTATATTGGGTATATACTTATTGGTGTGTGTTTGTGTTGTCTTGCGAAGATCTGAAATGGCAATCGGTCACCGCGGAAATCTCAACATGTCAACTGAAGAATTGGCTGCTTTAATCCAACAACACGTGAATGCTGCTCTGGCAGGTGTTCCTAACCCCCCAGCAGGTAACCATTATTAAGTTTTCATGGGAAAATCTAATAGTTTGGCTAGTAGACTTTCTCGCTGACTACCTATCCTCTATCCTCAGGAGGGGGTCTTAACCCCTACAAGATGTTCCTGGATGTGAAACCGAGCAAGTTCACGGGAGTTGAAGGACCCGTAGGACTGGTCCGTTGGGTGAAAAAGTCTGAATCGGTTTTCAAAATGTGCAATTGCCTCGAAGCTAATAAGGTCAAGTATGCTGCCTCGACGTTGGAAGATGGGGCATTAACCTGGTGGGACGCACAAGTCCAAACGCGTGGACTTGCTGCGGCGAACGCAATGGCCTAGACCGAGTTCAAAGCTCTAATCAAGGAGGAATACTGTCCGCAGGACAGAGTTCAACAATTGGAACAAGCGTTATGGAACCCCAAGATGGTCGGGTCAGAAATTGAAGCGTACACAGCAAGACATCATGATCTGGTATTCCTTTGTCCTGATTTGGCTAACACCGTCGTTAAACGACTTGAATTTTATCTTGGGGGTATGGTTCCTGAGATCCAGGGCATGGTAATGTCTAGCAACCCTACGACGGAGTAACAAGCGATTAGGCTGGCACATAAACTCACCGATAAGGCGGTGGAGCAAAGGAAGTTACCACCTAGGGGTGCAACTGAAATTGTCCCTGATAACAAAAGGAAATTTGAAGACTCACCTGCTCAGCAGTCTTCATCAGCCCAGCCACAACAAGGAAACCAGAAGCGGTCCAACAACTTCAACAACAATCAGGGTCACAACAATCAGTCTGCCAACAACACCCAGAACTCGAGCGGCTATGCGAGTCGAAAGCCGCAATGTAATCGTTGTAACCTCCATCATCACGGCCCTGCACCGGAAATCGCTGCCAATGATGTGGTAAAGAAGGACACGCGGAAAAGGATTGTCGCGGGGAGATTATGTCACGAAAGTGTCAGAACCGGCACCAGGGTCAGCAGCAGGGTAATAACCGGGGATGCTATCAGTGCGGTAGCACTGCCCATTTCAAGCGAGACTGCCCGCAACTTCGCAACAACAACAATGGTGGGAATAACAACAACAACAATAACAACAATGGCAACAATGGAAATGGTGGCACACGAGGTGCCAAAGGACGTGCATTCACGCTAGGCCGTGGAGAGGCCAGAAACGACTCGAATGTGGTCACCGGTAAGTTTCCACTTAACGATCATTTTGCTACTGTACTTTTTGATACGGGTGCGGATAAGAGTTTTACATCTGAGTCTTTTAGGAAGAACCTAAATCTCACACCTAAACCCCTAGAGACCCCTTACGTCATAGAACTAGCCGATGGTAAATCTGTAGATGTGACCCATCTAGTGACCGGCTGTCAACTTAAACTCGCGGGTCACACCTTTACCATTGATCCGATGACAACTACTCTAGGTAGTTTTGATGTGGTAGCCGGAATGGACTGGCTATCCGCTGTCCGAGCTGAAGTTCTCTGTTTCGAGAAAGCTATCCGTATTCCGCTCTCTAACGATGAAGTCTTGATGGTGCAAGGCGAGAAGGCAGGCGTCGTCACGAACATCATCTCTTACATGCAAGCTCAGAAGTATCTTCGGAGAAAGAACTCTTTTTCTTTGCTCGCACTGGTCACCGAACAGTCTAAGGACGAGAAACGGATTGAAGATATCCCCATCGTCCGTGACTTTCCCGATGTGTTCCCAGAGGAGTTACCCGGTCTTCCACCACATCGACAAGTAGAGTTCGAAATCGAATTAGCGAGCCATGCGACTCCTATCGCCAAGGCCCCGTACCGCTTAGCTCCAGCAGAGCTGCAAGAGCTGTCTACCCAACTTCAGGAATTGTTGGAAAAAGGATTTATCCGACCCAGTACTTCGCCATGGGGAGCTCCGGTCCTTTTTGTCAAGAAGAAGGACGGGACCTTCCGCATGTGCATCGACTACAGGGAACTCAATAAGGTTACCGTCAAGAACCGGTACCCGTTACCTCGCATCGACGATCTTTTCGACCAGCTTCAGGGGTCAAGCTACTACTCCAATATTGATCTACGGTCCGGTTATCACCAGCTACGTGTCAGGGAGGAGGATATCTCCAAGACGGCATTTCGCACTCGGTATGGCCATTACGAGTTCTTGGTCATGCCCTTCGGTCTCACCAATGCACCCGCGGTGTTCATGGACCTCATGAACCGCGTGTGTAAGCCATATCTCGACAAGTTTGTCATCGTGTTCATCGATGATATACTCATCTACTCTAAGGGTGAAGAAGAACATGCTGAGCATCTGCGGTTATTGCTGGAACGAATTCAACAGGAGAAACTATATGCCAAGTTTTCGAAGTGTGATTTCTGGATTCGGGAAGTTCAGTTCCTCGGGCATTTCGTGAACGAAAAGGGTATACACGTTGATCCCGCCAAGATCGATGCTATCAAGAACTGGGAAGCACCCAGGACACCGACAGAGATCCGCCAATTTTTGGGTTTGGCTGGTTACTACAGACGTTTCATCGAGGGATTTTCCAAGATCGCACAACCGCTTACCACTCTCACTCAGAAAGGCACCAAGTATGCTTGGGGTGACAAACAGGAAGCACCATTTCAATTACTGAAGCAGAAGCTTTGCAGTGCACTCATTTTGTCCTTGCCAGAGGGGACATATGATTTTGTGGTATATTGTGACACTTCCATTCAGGGATTGGGATGTGTGCTCATGCAACATGAAAAGGTCATCGTGTATGCATCCCGACAGTTGAAGGTCCACGAGAAGAACTACACGACACATGACTTGGAATTGGGAGCGGTTGTGTTTGCACTTAAGATTTGGAGACACTATCTATATGGAACAAAGTGCACAATCTACATGGATCTCAACAGCCTCCAACATATTTTTTACCAGAAGGAGTTGAACATGCGACAGCGTCGCTGGGTCGAACTCCTGAACGATTATGAATGTGCCATTCGGTATCACCCGGGTAAAGCTAACGTGGTAGCTGATGCCCTCAGTCGGAAGGAGCACTTGAAACCTCGTCGGGTACGAGCACTGCAGTTCACAATTCATTCTGGGTTACCCAAACAGATACGCGACGCGTAGCTAGAAGCAGCTAAGGAAGAGAACATCAAGGCCGAATCTGTGGGAAGGATGGAAATTGGGAAGTGAAACCCAATGGTACCCGGTATTTCATGAACCGTATATGGGTACCTCTCTACGGAAACCTCAGGAAGCTAGTTATGGATGAAGCTCACAAATCCCGATACTCTGTCCATCCTGGTTCGAACAAGATGTATCAAGACCTTAAAGCCGCGTACTGGTGGCCCAACATGAAAGCGGATATAGCCACCTACGTGAGCAGGTGTTTGACTTGTGCGAAAGTCAAGGTGGAATACCAGAAGCCATCAGGGCTACTTCAACAACCTGAGATCCCAGTGTGGAAATGGGATCAGATCTCGATGGACTTTATCACTAAACTTCCGTGAACTCCGAGTGGTTGCGATACCATCTGGGTGATCGTGGATCGTCTAACTAAGTCTGCACATTTCCTAGCGACCAAAGAAACAGATAAGATGGATAAGTTGACTCGCATCTACATTAAGGAAGTAGTTTCTCGGCACGGGGTGCCAACGTCCATCATTTCAGACAGAGATGCTCGTTTCACGTCCAACTTTTGGCGGTCACTTCAGAAAGCGTTGGGTACACGCTTAGATATGAGCACAGCTTATCACCCTCAGACGGATGGTCAAAGTGAAAGGACCATTCAGACCTTGGAGGACATGCTTAGGGCATGCGTGGTAGACTTCGGGAACAGTTGGGAAATCCATCTGCCTTTGGTGAAATTCTCGTATAACAACAGTTACCATACGAGTATTCAGGCAGCACCGTTTGAAGCATTATATGGTCGTAAATGTAGATCACCGGTCTGTTGGGCAGAAGTCGGTGACAGTCAACTCACAGGTCCTGATTTGATACTTGAGGCTACTGAAAATATTGTGCAAATCAGAAACCGCATGGCAGCGGCACGGGATCGACAGAAAAGTTACGCTGATCAACGACGCAAACCGCTCGAATTTCAAGTAGGTGACCGCTTCCTACTGAAAGTGTCACCCTGGAAGGGTGTAATTCGTTTTGGGAAACGAGGCAAACTAAATCCACGGTACGTAGGCCCATATGTGATTTCGAAGCGTATCGGGCCCGTAGCTTATTAGTTAGACCTTCCTGCCGAACTCAGTGGAGTTCACAACGTTTTTCACGTGTCTAATCTGACGAAGCGTCTATCAGATGAGACCCTAGTCATTCCATTGGATGAGATTCAAGTGGATGAGCAACTGCATTTTGTGGAACAACCTATCGAGATCATGGACCGTGAGATCAAGACTCGAAGGCACAACAAGATACCGATCGTCAAGGTTCGTTGGAACTCTAAGCATGGACCGGAGTTCGCGTGGGAAAGAGAGGACCAAATGAAAAGCGAATATCCACACCTTTTCGCAGCTGAGCAACAATTTGACGTTACCGCCAACTGAATTTCGGGACGAAATTCTTTCAACATGGGGATGATATGACAGCCTGGGATTTACTTGTACCATTCTAACAAACTGAATCTTTGTGCGTTGCATTCTAAACCGCGTTTACTCAATTTTCGGGACGAAAATTCTTTCAACATGGGGATAATGTGGCATCCCGGCTTTTCAGGTATCTTAAACGCGCTACTTTATTGTTATTCATTCCTACGCTGATTTAATTCAGAAAATTAAATTACGCGCTCGCAATAACTACGCTAACTTTAGTATTTAGGGAATACACAATGTTTGGAAATTCTAACGGGTTGTATCTGAATTACGTGCTATGTGTTATCAGACGTTTGTGAATAATTGCCGAGTCGTATTATGTGTAGTTATTTATCAGATTATAATGAACGGTTAGTAAATTCTATTTATAAGCCGATCCGAACCAAGCCTGTGAAACATTCGACTTCGCAACCAAGCAAACCCAACCCGCCACCCACACCCCCTTGCGGCCCACACTCCTTGCGGCCCAAGGAACTAACCCAAACCGCCCCCTTATGCGACCCCCTTTAAATTACGTACACATGCATGTTGTGGGAAACCGTCAAAAAAAACCCTAACACTCTAGTGAAGTCGACGGCAGCCCCCCCCCCTCTCTCGGTCGCGCAAGTTCTACACCCCTCGGGTCGATTCCATGCTTGTCCCGGTTCGCTAATTGTCATCGTTTCAAGGTTAGGGTTTAATTGTATTGTGATTCACACTAGGTTTTGTGTAATCTTGATCATGATTATGTGCTTGTATGATATTATTATGAAAAAGCATTGTGGTGTATGATTAGTTCGGATGAATATGCGAATCTTTGCGGTTGTGATGATATGTTTGAATATTAAAATCGTAGGCTGCGTTTTATCGATAAAGATCATGATATATATTTAGGGTTTGCATGAATATTGATATATATATGATGATATTTGACAAGTTAACCTGCTGTTAATCAATACAACTAATCGTCATGGCCGTTTACACATGTTCTAATGCGATAAAGTCGAAAACAGTAAGCTGATTGACATTTACAGCCAACTTCAGTTGGCTGTAACCTGGTCATTATTTATCGAAAAGTGGATTTTCTGAAGCCTAAAACGTGTATTTTTTAAAAACGCTTCAAATGGCGCCAGATTCATATTTTTCTGAGGTCTTTTGCTATTTCTAAATGGTCATTTAGTGTAGCAGCTGAAGCTGCGTAAATTCTGCAGAAATTGTAGGTTGTTTATCGAGTCGGATCTCATAGTCTGCATGGGGTTACATCACGAAATCTGGACAGTAACTGGAGACGGGAATTTTCGAAAATCTCCCACTGGAATTTTGTTAATCGGATGAACAATGATTTTTAAATGATTTTTCTCGTGGACTGTAGTCAGAAAGCGACGAATCTGACTGCAGCCTAGTATATAAATGTTTATAAATAATTGGTAAAGATTTAGGATTTGAAAATTTCACACAAAATTCTAAAGTCTAATGAAACCTCCTTTAAAAAAATTGGAGTTTTTGGAGCGTTGGAACTATTTTATAAAAATTCTCGAAAACAGCCCAGTTATGAGTGTACATGCTGAAACATGATAACTTGCGTTTGTGTGTATCTAAGTGTTGTATGAGTTATCCTGTGTTTACGACAAGTTGGTTTGATCGTTATTTTGTATGGTAATACTTTGCATGCATGATTATGGTTTCGAATTGGTTATTACGTGTTCCGTACTGTGTGTTAGTTATGCGTAGGGTTTTGTGTCAGTGTGTTCACACACTAACTTTGAATCGGTTGATATGTTAGGACGCGATTAGCGGTTCCATCATTTGCTTCTTTGCGTTTATCTAACCGAGCAATTTAAGGTGAGTTCATGGGCCCCTATTTTATCCGGTTTTGAACAACAGGGGGAGAAACATGTATACGCTCTACAACTCAATCTCTTTTTACGTTATGCGAAATTAACGCTGTTAACTATTCGGTAACTAAGTTAATGTTAATGTATGTTATGGTCACTAAGTAGCTTTATCACGGAAGTCCTCAACCAACTCTCGGATCATTAGTATTGGGTTAGATAGCGGGGAAATTATAGTAGTACTACTGGGCCCGACAAGCCCCACCCGAACTAGTCGCGCTAGCCGACCGGGAATGGTCAACGGGTGATTAATTTGGCTAACTTTCGCCATGGTCAGTGATAGACCTGGCAACACAGAGGCAACAACAGTCAGCTTCGATCGCGAACTCTTACCAAAACGGAGATTTGCGAGACGAGTTAGTCATCTATGTCTCCATCTCCCAAGTCGCTATCACTGTCTTCCTCTTCAGCGTTTTCAGCTTCAACAGCCGGGTCCTGTTCCGGCTCTTCTTCCTCCGGATCCTCCTCCGGGTCTTCCTCTGGATCCTCCTCTTCGTCCTCTACCGGCGCTGGAGGGGTCGGTGCTAGTGCGGGTACTGGGATAGGTGGTGCTTGGTTCCGCTCCAGTTCGTGAATCATCCAACTGGACTCAAGAACTCTGTCTTCTAGCAAGTCAGCCCTCAGCTGCTCAGCACGAAGGTCCTTAGCTAAAATGCTTCGAACTCTCCTATTTTCATCTTGCTCTTCCTCGAGCTCTTCAGTTTTTCCAGTCAGCTGACGTATCAGCCATCCCTGTGCTTCGATAGTCTCCTGCATTCTCTCCAGTTGTTCCTGTTGTTTCCTTAACACATCTCTAAGTAGATCGTCCCCCACTCCTGAAGAGTTGACCGGTTTGACCGGTATAGCGGTGGTCGGACGGGAGGACGACTCCCCTCCTAGAGCGAGACTTTTCCTAGCAGCTGAGCGTGTCTCCACGCCACGAGGTGGTGAGGGTTCGACCATGGGTGCCTTCCCCGGCGCCCTTGATTGTCGAGATCTGTCGGATGATGATGTTGACATAGCCTGCTGGGTTGGTGTAGTTAGTTAAGAGCTGCGTATATCACTATATATATATATATATATATTATACCACATAGAACAATTGTAGTATAACACATAACAAGATATCACAGTTCGGTGCCAACTAAGTCTAGTGTCATGTAACAACTATAGTTTAGGTCTACTTTAAATGCAAACCTGGTTCTCTGTAGATAGAGGCTCTGATACCAATCTGTCACACCCTCAATTTCCACTTGCGGGGTATTACCGCGAGGCGTGTGATCAAACTAGAATCTCAGACACTAGCAATGTCGAACGACTCTATATGATTTATTTAAACGTTTTCCAAAAACATTTGTTGTAAACATGCATAGTAATTTTCAAAATTTCAAGGTTTCAAAGTTTAGCGGAAGCATTAAAATAAAGTAACGGGCGCCAACATAAACGCTAAAACCAAAATCACAAAAATTATTCGTAAATAAAGACTCGATAAAAATGTCTTGATCAAATGCAAGTGAGTGCACCTAGCGCTCCTAGCGTCCTGAGAAACATGCAAAGAAACAAGTGTCAACATTAAAGAAGAGTGAGTTCACAGGTTTTTATTATGAGTTCACAAGTTCGGTTTAAAAGATTGTTTTCCCTCGTTATCCCTAACCCAGGATAACGACATAGTTCCATTATTCCTAACCTGGAATAATAAGGTTGGTTCATAAATAAGTTCAATGTTAACATGTAGGTAGCGAGCCTAAAGTTACGTCACGTAAGAGTTCGCGATCGAAGCTGACTGTTGTTGCCTCTGTGTTGCCAGGTCTATCACTGACCATGGCGAAAGTTAGGCCAAATTAATCACCAGTTGACCATTCCCGGTCGGCTAGCGCGTGAACACATTGACACAAAGTTAGTGTCAACCGATTCAAAGTTAGTGTGTGAACACATTGACACAAAACCCTACGCATAACTAACACATGGTACGGCACACGTAATAACCAATTCGAAACCATAATCATGCATGCAAATTATCACCATACAAAATAACAATAAAAAAAACTTGTCGTAAACACAGGATAACTCATACAACACTTAGATACACACAAACGCAAGTTATCATGTTTCAGCTTGTACACTCATAACTGGGCTGTTTTCGAGAATTTTATAAAATAGTTCCAACGTTCCAAAAACTCCAATTTTTTAAAGGAGGTGTCAATTAGACTTTAGAATTTTGTGTGAAATTTTAAGATCCTAAATCTTTACCAATTATTTATAAACATTTATATACTAGGCTGCAGTCAGATTCGTCGCTTTCTGACTGCACTCCACGAGAAAAATCATTTAAAAATCATCCTTCATCCGAATAACAAAATTCCAGTGGGAGATTTTTGGAAATTCCCGTCTCGAGTTGCTGTCCAGATTTCGTGACCTAACCCCATACAGACTATGAGATCTGACTCGATAAACAACCTTCAATTTCTGCAGAATTTATGCAGCTTCAGCTACTGCATTAAATGACCATTTAAAAATAGCAAACGACCTCATAAAAATATGAATCTGGCGCCATTTGAAGCGTTTTTCAAAAATACACGTTTTAGGCTTCATAAAATCCACTTTTCGATAAATAATGATCAGGTAATGTCAATCAGCTTACTGTTTTCGACTTTATCGCATTAGAACATGCCTAAACGGCCATGACGCTTAGTTGTATTGATTAACAGCAGGTTAACTTGTCAAATATCATCTTATATATCAATATTCATGCAAACCCTAAATATATATCATGATCTTTATCGATAAAACGCAGCCTACGATTTTAATATTCAAACATATCATCACAACCGCAAAGATTCGCATATTCATCTGAACTAATCATACACCACAGCGCTTTTTCATAATAATATCATACAAGCACATAATCATGATCAAGATTACACAAAACCTAGTGTGAATCGCAATACAATTAAACCCTAACCTTGAAACGATGACAATTAGCGAACCGGGACAAGCTTGGAATCGATCCGAGGGGTGTAGAACTTGCGCGACTGAGAGAGGGGGGCCTGCCGTCGACTTCACTAGAGTGTTAGGTTTTTTTTTGAAGGTTTCCCACAACATGCATGTGTACGTAATTTAAAGGGGGTCGCATAAGGGGGGGCGGTTTGGGTTAGTTCCTTGCGCCGCAAGGAGTGTGGGCCGCAAGGAGTGTGGACCGCAAGGGGGTGTGGGTGGCGGGTTGGGTTTGCTTGGTCGCGAAGTCGAACGTTTCACAGGCTTGGTTCGGTTCGGCTTATAAATAGAATTTACTAACCATTCATTATAATCTGATAAATAACTACACATAATACGACTCGGCAATTATTCACAAACGTCTAATAACACATAGCACGTAATTCAGATACAACCCGTTAGAATTTCCAAACATTGTGTATTCCCTAAATACTAAAGTTAGAGTAGTTATTGCGAGCGCATATTTTAATTTTCCGAATTAAATCAGCGTAGGAATGAATAACAATAAAGTAGCGCGTTTAAGATACCTGAAAAGCCGGGATGTCGCATTTCTCAGCGATCTCAGTCAAATTTTCTTCATTCATTTCCTTTGTAACATCTATAATCTCCTCTACAAGTTGTTTCTTCTCTTCTTCACAGTGTACACCATGGCAATTTCCTTGTTCAGGGAAGAATCCTGCAAAAGAGTTAAACACATCAGGTGGTATGAAATATTTAAATGCATTATGAAAAATATCTTATGATGCTTTAGAATCATAATAATCATGTGAGTTTTCTGGAGTTTCATCAAATGTAATCTCAGCATAAACTTCATCAAGAACTTCTTCAACAATCACTTCCTCCACAATCTGTTCTGATTCTTCAATAATCTCAACCAAAAGAGCAAGGCTTCAGTCTTTGGAATATAATTGTTCCAGTTAAAACCTTCGTCTTCCTGCTTAACAACCAATGCCTTATTCTTTGACTTAGAAGAAACATATTCAATCGAGACTGGTCGGAGTACAACATCTTGCAACGTCGGATGGGTCACATACTTGCTCAACAGAATACGGGTTGCTGGAACTCGGATATCTTCGGACCACATGTTCCGATGGTACCGAGTGTCGAAGACCCAAAAGTTCAAGTTCCAAAGAGTCCAGATCATTACTCCGAGCAAGATTTTTAGAAAATCGAGCTAGATGCAAAGGCATTTAGCATCGTGGCAATTGCTTTGCCAAATGATATCAATGCAGGCCTGTTGCACTGCAACAGTGCAAAGGAGTTATGGGATTCTCTAAAAGAACAATTCAGTGGCACTTAATAAGTTACTGAAAATAATAGAGAAGTTTTGAACCAACAGTACGAAACATTTTGTCATGTGAAAGGAGAATCCTTAACTCAACAATTTGAAAGGTTTAGTTGTCTAATTAGTGAGTTAAAACTGGTAGATGTTAATTTTGCAAATTCTACTTTGAATAGCCGATTAGCTTTGTAACCAGAAATTCTGTTGGATTTAAAGAGATGAGTTTGACTCAACTTCATGGTAGGCTTCTCACTTATGAGAGAGAGCTTAACAAGAAAAAATAGTTACAAGAGTCAGGAAAAGTGGTTGATGACTATTCCTTTGGTAGTAAAACACTTTTTGGTCAAGAAGAAACCTATGGTAGTAGAAAGGAAAAGAGTTATGATCATTTTATTGACATAACATCTGGTGCGAATTTCAACTCTGATTCTTGCTCACCAATTTTGCTTTTGCTGCAAATGGGGAAAACCAAGTTTCTGACAACTTATCTTTTAAACTAAATGATCTTCAACATTTTGATCCAACTGATTTAGAAGAAATAGACATATTACACCAACTAGCATTGCTGAGAGTTAGGATCAGTTAGTTCTATAAAACATGATTGCGAGATGTAAAGTCGGAAGGTGTCCTGGTGTAGACACAGTGACGACTTAAAGTGGGGTTAGTTCATATGATGTTTGGTGTGGCATGCTTTGGCTTAATAGGTCCTTCGCACTCTCATTGTTAGTCCCCAGGTAGGCAAACTGATATGTTACTTTGGATTTATACGAATGCCAAACCTAGACAGGACGTTCCGACTACCGGTACTTGTACCCTTCCAGTTACTACATGCCCGTCGTAGAACTCACTTTGATAAGATTGAAAAAAATGAAAACATCACAAAATGTTTGAGAAAAGAAGAATGAGAATGTTTAAATATACATGAGAATTGAAACGTGCGTGATGCGTTTATATGTAAGCATGTTATGTTTGATAGTATGTATAACACATTAAATACCACACAAAATCATTATGATGGTGGGAGTGTGACGTGTGCGTATATATACATGTTTACAATGAATTTTAGACACGAACTCGGTTTTAATATTTATAAAAATGATTTATACCTTAACATTAAAACACACACAAAAAGAGAAGTGTACCCTATCATATATGAAGTAAAGTATGGGTAAGAACCAGATGTCGATCCATGGACGCGGGCAGTCGCCTATGTACTAAACCGTTGTCATTTGTCTACCGGTAAAAAGATATGTGAAAGAGTTTTTTTTACATAAAAATTTCTAAAAATATTTTTTAAAATATATAAGACTCCAAATACAAAAATATAATTTCTTTTTCTTTTGTCTTGTTTTATAAACAACCTAAGCATGTTATCAAAAATGTCACAAAGGCACTTGATCAATTTTCCAATTATAAAGACAATTAGTATCCCTTTCGGGAATCCTTAACATGATAATTCTTCGGAAAGTTAACGCGATAAACACACTTTAACCACCTAAAATTATTCTTTAACGCACTATTGATATATTTTCATGTGAATCTTTAAAAATAAGTTAGTCATCCGTTAAGAGTTTTCTAACCTCACTTTATCAAGGAAAGTAATACCGATAAACACGATACAACCACCGAGACAAGCATAACGTAGATCATATCAAAAACTTATCCATTTAGCAAGTCTTAAACATAAATCTACCAAGTTGGTCATTTTGGCCAAAAATACTCAACAAAGATTATGACCCATATTAAGAACCGCAATAACACCATCTAACCCGTTAGAGCCCTTATGTGTAAGAAAGCATTCTTGATCAAAATCAGATTTATCTTTTATTAAACCAATACTCATTTCTAGTTTCATGATGTAAACATATTAATCAAGTTAACAGCTTACTAATAAATGATTAATTATGGGGTTTATTCAACTTATCCTAACTAACCATTTACTAATCATCCAAGATAAATAATCATAATCAAGAATCCAAATGTCAATGAACCAAGTTTGCCATATGATCATCAAGATTCAAATATGAACAGTTGCCTGAGCTTCATTTTAATATGATGATAAACTAAATATTGATCATAAAACAAGTGTTTTCATAACATTCATAACAATATTACATAAACATCAGCTCAATGCTTGCATGCTTAAAATGTATATTAAGAACAAGAAATCAAACCATAAACAAGCAAGGATTTGATGGATTGGATGAATGATAAGCTTCTTGCAACCTTGAGGCTTGAAAACCGTCCTAGTCAGAGAGCTCTCGGACCTCACAAATCACCCAGAAACTTGGAAAATTACCCAATGTTTTGATCAGTCGAGAATGCTCTGTTTTATAGATATTTTCATATCCGCACGACCGTGCGCTTTATGTGCGCGGCCGTGCGCATCAGCATGACGTCACTGCAGGGCATGGGCAGACAAGTGGATGTTTGGGCGACAAAGTCTTCAGATGTGCACGGTCGTGCGCTTGGGTCGCACGGCCGTGTAAGGTCTTCAGATTACATGTTGATCAGCAATCAAGTCGCGCACGGTCGTGCCAATGGGTCGCACGGCCGTGCGTGCCGAGAAATGAGCTGCACTGCCTCTCGCACGGTCAGTGCTTCCGAGATCCCAAGTCGCGCACAGTCGTGCCAATGGGTTGCATGGCAGTGCGTGAGCTGTAACTTCAACAGAATCTGCAGAATTCATCTGGAACGTTCGTTAATCCTACTTTTTCTCTGACTTTGTCTGTGGTACGCCGTTTTGGACCTGAAAATATAAAATTGACCGATTAAGTACCTATACGACGATGTTTTAGCCAAAAACGCACAAAACGGGGGCAAAATGGGGAACTAAATTATGGATATTTTAACGTATATCAGAGTGCTTGCATGCATTTGTGTGTGTAATAAATGTAAAACAAGTAAATATCATGAGTTTGCATGTAACCAAATAACACGTAAGCATTTAAAATCTAATCGACTATAGTATAGGCTCTAAGGGTTTAATAACCAATCCTATATCCCTATAGTCAAAGGCTCTGATACCAATCTGTCACACCCTGACCCGCAGCGGAAATGGTAGTCGGGGCATGATTGGGTTTTCATCAAAGCTCATGACATTTTCTATTATAAAATTTCATATTTATTATTCCAAATTAAAAGGGAAAATTCCAACAAACACATAAACCATACAAGCACCAAATGTTCTAAACAAGACATTCAAATAATGCTTTATTTATCTTCTAAGGCCCAATCCTATGTGTACCATGCCTCAAATGTTCACCTGTATCATGTGTAAAAATAGAGGTTTGGGTCAACAAAAGTTGGCGAGTGAATCCCGTTTAAATATTTGAAATAAATAGATATGTTGATTAATCTAATAAAAATGTGCATAAACCAAATATGAGCAAACGTATATGTAAATTATTCACAAACCACCTAAGCATTTAGCAATGTACACATGAGCAAGATAAATGATGAACTGGGAGATCAAGGCTCAATCAAATGGAGTCGATCTGATGAGGCACACGATGCTCAACTCGTATCCAACGAGGAATTGAGGGGCCTAATGTGAATGATGCACTGAAATGAGAAAATAAATGATGAGCTGTGACATTAAGGCTCAATCAAACGGAGCCGATCTGATTAGGCAACACGATGTTCTACTCGTATCCAACGAGGAACTGATGGGCCTAATGTAACAACTTGACTGAAATGAAAAAGGTATAACCACAAATAACAATAAACAAAATATCACATATCACGTTAGTTCACATAATGGTAATAGCACAAGTGTTTGAATAAAATATTTAAATAAAATGACACATGATACACCCCAAAACATGAATAAAAGGGGGAAATTTGTAAGAATTCACTCACAGTGGGTGCGTTTCTTCAGTTGATAACGGATGCGCACGATTTAAGATTTCAACCGATGAGAGAACTAACCTAAATAATCACGTAGTAATTCGGTAAATGTATTTCTTTTGTTTGAAATTAATATTTCTAATTAATGCCTTTTATTAGATTTTTAGGTCTATTTTTATAGCATTTATTACAAATTTAAAACCTAAAAGTCTTATTTTTTATAGGTGTTTTTAAGGATTTTTGAATAAAAATAAGGAAAATAGGTATTAAAAAATATTCCCTTTTTTTAGGGTTGACCGGGTCAACCGGCCAGACTGTGTATGATATTGGCATCGTGTAAGGATCTAACTCGTGACCTACTGTATACGTGAACGCAGCTCTACGAACTGAGCTACGTGTCTAACCCAAAATAATCTTGATTTTAATTAATTATATATACTAACTAGGCTAAACTGTATTTTGTTTTTTTTTTAAAAAGGTTTATATACTTGCCAAAACCGGTTACAGAACCGGATCGAACTCGTGTCCCCACGATACAATGCACACATCCTTGCCAACTGGGCTGTGTGACTAACCCGGAAAAACTAGGATTTATATTAATTTTATATACTTACTAAGGTGCGGATCTGAATAGGGTTTAAAAAGGTTTGTTTTCTTTCGGAAATCGGAAGCGTGTGAGATTCGAACCCGGGCATGCTTGTTAACATTGCACACAGTCCACCATTGGACTGTGTGTCTAACCAGGTTTTATTACCGAATTAAATTGTACTTATACAATACCCAACTTCATCTTCTTCACATTTTAAACCTAGAACCATACCCGACTGATTAACCATATATCTGTAACATAAATTCACTATTGAATATAAATGGAATGATAAAAGAAACAGATTAGGTGATTATACGGAATCTGTTATGGACTCGAATTCTCCGATGATGTTTTTCCGGTGACCAACAAACTCTGGCGAAGTGTATGATGAAGACAATGGATCTTTTGGGAATTTTGAGAGGTTTTGAGAGTGTGTGAGCAAGTTTCAAAATAGGTTAGGATCACTATTTATAGATGAATGTCTGCTTTGAATTGATTTACAATTTCAATTGGTTTCAAAACAAGAATTTATAATTGAATTAATGTGTAACCGATTTGACTCTAACTGAAACTCATGATTGGGAATGTTTTCTTCAGTTTTAATTCAAAACATAAACGAATTTGCAGTGATTGAGGTCGGGGTTTCGACCGTTACAGACGGTTGTCTGAAACCGATTTCAGAGTTTTGCCACAATATAAAATTTATTTGTTTTAGGGTTTATTCAAATATGTGTATGTAGCTAGGTGGTGTGCTGTGTGTGTTAATTCCTTGTAGACCCGGGTTCGAAACCCAGTCACCCTTTATATTTATTTATTTTTATTAATTTCAGTTTTACTTATTAATATTCTTATTAGTTTTTATTTATTTACTATTTTAACTCTATAATTTACTTAAACTTTATTATTATTATTTATTACCAATAACAAGATTTCAATGCTTAACATAAATGCGTATCAATCATCATAACTGGCATTTACAAAGCGGAGCTGGTTTTAGAACCCGTTTTACGACAAATGTTACAATTTTTCTAGGGAGTGTAGGAGTCAAACAAATGGTCCAATTATCACACACCCAAGTCCTAGACCTCAAAACACATAAAACACTGTCCATTATTCCCAATATACCCCTGGTCCTCATATGCAAAACACAGCTCATTTTGCACACCCTGTGATCACTCTTCTAGTTCAGTATGTCCAAACCACTGTTTCTTAGATATAGTATGTTCAATCCCCAAGTCCTCATGTTCAAGTGCAACCTGCACCACAAGTTAACAAACCTCTGCTCTAGCAGAGATAAGTCAACTGAGCTTCTTTACACAAGGTTTCGTTGATTGGAGTAGCTTACCTAAAGAACTGACTGATGAAAATTTTGCTCTAGTTGCTGATACTAAAAGTAACATGATGATTTTTGTTTCATGGCACTAGACACTATACTTGAAGGGATGAGTCTGAGGAAGTAGTGTTAAATTTTAATGATGTTTGTGAGAATGTTGTGGCAGATGTTTCAGAAGATAAGGCTGGTGAAGAAACTATGATCTCAGTGTTAGACCCATGGGAAACTAATGTTTGTGAAGGAGAATGTGATTGTGCTATGATGGTTGCTGCTAAGGTATCACCTAAGGTCCTTAAAGAACTATGTTTAGACAAATGTATTATTGCTTTTGCCAACATAAAAGAGGTAAATGAAGGCCTTAGAAACAAAATTTTAGATGATGAAATTTGGTTTGAAAAACTTGCAAAAGAGTTAAAATCTAAACTGTTTGAAAAAGAATCTGAAATCAGTAGCCTTAAACATGAGTCTAGCATAACCAAGGATCAACTCCAAACTATGATAGAAAAATATCAAAGTTGTAAAAAGGAACTTGAATCTACCCAAATTACTTGTGAAAAGTTGGTAGAATCCTACAAAGGTTATGAGCTGATGTTAGAATCATAAATCAAAAGCAATGTAAAATCTGGTGTAGGTTTTAGAGAACATGACCAAGTTTCCTAAAACACTGTTGTAAATGATTGTGAGTTGGTTGAAATTATTCCAACAAATTTGGCTGGTCAAGAAATTAAAGCCACTAAACTAAATGGTAAGAAAATTGTTTTAGAAAGACCAGCAGGATCCCCAACTTTTGAGTAAATAGAAAAATATAAGTTCAAACCTACCTGCTCAGATGAGTGTGACATTCTTGACAACTTTAAGCTAATGGACATTTCAACCATTGAACGTGTAAAGGCACCTCAAGTTAAGATCATTCCCTTAAAAGATCTTCCAGCAGATGTCAACATCTGCTGACAAAAAGTCAGAAAAATGGAAGAAAATAGAGAAAATATCAAACTTGTTTTGTGATTTTTGCGAAAAGAAGAATCATGTCACTAAAAATTGTTTTCTTCTAAAAGCCTATGATAAACAAAACAAGTGTGATCATTGATTCACCAAATTGCACCATCTGTGGCAGAACAAACCACAAAACTCAAGAGTGTGTTTATCTCAAAATTTTTGATGTCAAAAGAAATGAGTATAAATCTAAAACACTTGAGAGTTCAAGAACAGAAAACGACTAAATAGACTTTTGTCCCTGTCCAAACATCTGTTACCAAGCAATTGAATATAACCTATACTCCCAGAAAGGTTCAAGTAACAGATGCACCACCAGCAAATAAATTTCCAAGAGGACATGGCTAACCTGCTTATAAGAGTGTACCACTTGGCTATGAGATCTACAAAAGACCATCAAAACCAAAAATTAATAGGCATCCTCATGGTTATAATCATTTGATAGGCAATGGTTCACAACAAATGTTATCAAAATTTGTTCAAAACACTGACCATATTCCTAGACTTGAGGCTAGAATGTCTGTGACCCCATCCAAAGCCATCCTGGCTTTGGAAACTCACCTAAACTAATTGTTTACTAATGTGCAGGGAGATTCTACTTGCCTTGATAGTTTACGGTATGTAGATAGTGGAGGCTCCTGGCACATGAAAAGATGTAGAGCCCTACTCAAAGATTTCATGGCATATGGCGGGGGTGATATATCCTTTGGAAACAATTTAAAAGGGAAGGTGTTAGGGTCATGGACAGTCCAGGCTGGGATACTCAAGTTTGAACATGTCAAGTTTATTGACAATCTGAAATTTAATCTTCTTAGTGTATCTCAAATGAGTAACAAAGGCTATGGGTTATTCTTCACTAAGAAAACTTGTCAGATTGTTGGGCTAGAAGTGGTTAAAAAGATTGAACAAGTCATAGCTGAGAGCAAAGCACAACTTGTTGCTCACGGAAGTGGCAATGTGTATGTAGTTGATATGTTAAAATATAATCTAATGTCCAATGCATGTCTGGTCTCAGTTGCTTCTAACAAAGAGACAGAACTATGGCATAGAAGACTTGGTCACACAAATCTTAAAATTATCACTACACTATCCAAACAAGGTCTTGTAAGAGGTCTTCCATCAAAAAAATTCACCTATGATGAACATTGTGTTTCCTGTTTAAAAGGTAAACAACATAAAATTTCATACAAATCAATTGAAGAGTCCAAAACAAGTCAATGTTTGAATTTGCTACATATAGACTTGTTTGGACCTGTAAAATCATGAGCCTTAAAAAGAAGAGATATTGTCTTGTCATAGTTGATGATTTTTCAAGGTTTACATGGACCTACTTCATGCACTCCAAATATGAGACAGCGGGTACAAAATTTTGTAAAACAAGTTGAAAAGCAATTTGACCTATCAGTAAAAGTCTTTAGAAATGACAATGGGACAAAGTTTAAAAATAAGTAGTTGGATGATTTCTGTGTGTCAAAAGGATTGTTAGGCAATACAGGATTCCAAGGACACCAGAACAAAATGGGGTGGTTGAAAGAAAAAATAGAACTTTGATTGAAGCTGCTAGAACAATGCTTGCAGACTCAGGTTTACCCTTGTCTTTTCGGGCAGAGGCTGTAAACACTGCTTGCTATATACAAAACAGAGTTTTAATTAACCCCGGACATCAAAAGACTGCTTATGAAATTTTGTACAAGTTCAAACCTCTGATCTTATATTTCAAAATCTTTGGCTGCACATGTTTCATTCTAAACGTAAAAGATTTAATTTCAAAATTTGCAGCCAAAGTAGATTGTGGTTATTTTCTGGGATACTCAACCACTGCTAAAGCCTATAGAGTCTTTAATTAGAGGACTAGGTGTATGGAAGAGACCTTGAATGTAAAGTTCAGTGAACTTTTTTCATTAAAAATCCTAGCAAATCCTGCTGAACTGTCTGATTTAGATAAATTTACATTTGAAAACGTGTCTATCAAGACTAACAATGCAGGTACACGAAAATCTTCACATCAAGATTATGGATATGAAATTGTGATTCCACAAAACAAAGACATTTCATCCACTAGAGCAACAGATGTTACTAACAACTGTGAAAACTCTGCCAAATAATAAATACGAAAGAAAAAAAACACTAAAGTAAAAAATATAAAAGAAAAAAGAAATTAAAGTAAAAAAACGAAAATGTATTCCTATAATACATTTACAAGTTTGGGGAATAGTGCCAGGCAGCTGGCCTGGCACTCCCCCATTGGACCACCATGTTTACTATTTTATATTCATCGTCATATTACCGTTTTGCCCAATAAAATCCAAAACTTATTGTTCAAACGAGATGTTAGTATAGAAAGATAAAATATTTATTTAAGAATGGTTTAAGGGTATTTTGGTCTTTTTAAAAGAAATTAACATAAAATTTAAATAGAGATAGTGGAGTGGACCAAAATTGATATGAAAATCAAACTATTGCTTTAAAAAGTCCATAAAAATCTTTCAGACTGAAATAAATATTTTAAGCAAATCACAAGGATCAAAAATTTTTATTTTGAGCTGAGGGCAAAACCGTAATTTTAGACAGGGCGAAAACGTATTTTTAAAAGGGATAAAAAATAATAACTGGTTGGTCCAATGGGGGAGTGACAGGCACACATAATATTATTTTGAACTGGGGGCATAAAGGTAATTTTGAGCTGAGGCCAAAATCGTAATTTTGAATCGAGGGCGACTTCAAGGCCACCCAAGTTTTTATATAATTTTTCAAATGCATCCACATCTCCATTTAATTATTTTTTAAAATTTTTATAATACTATATTTTGGTTCAATTTTATTTTGAGCGAGGGGTAAAAGCGTAATTTTAAACTGTGGAAAAAACGTAATTTTAAAGTGTATAAAAAATATTAAACGGTTTGGTCAAATGGGGGAGTGCCAGACAATCCTAAGTTGGGGAAATAGTGCCAGGCAGCTGTATGTCACTCCCCCATTGGACCAACCAATTTATTATTTTTTTCCCTTTTAAAAATACGTTTTCGCCCCTGTCTAAAATTACGGTTTTGCCCTCAGCTCAGAATAATTACGTTTTGTCCCCTCTTATCACGGGTAGGTTTAGGTCTTTTCGGTCTCTGCTTTTGATCTGGATATGAGGGTTTCTTTTGCTGGGTTTTTTCATCATCTTCAAAGCGTCGATGAAGTGCGTCTGTCGGTGGCAACGAAATCCGGCGATGTTTCCGGCTACAATTCCGGCAGTGGTGGAAGGTGGTGGTGGACCTGTGCATGTACCCTATGCAGTA
Organism: Scalesia atractyloides; assembly: GCA_947069175.1. Classification (NCBI taxonomy): domain Eukaryota; kingdom Viridiplantae; phylum Streptophyta; class Magnoliopsida; order Asterales; family Asteraceae; genus Scalesia; species Scalesia atractyloides. The sequence goes on along the minus strand of CAMTDV010000003.1, from coordinate 58,845,042 downwards.
TGTATGTACGTTAAGAATAATTCTTAGTTAACAAAAGTTTTAACGGATCGACGGCACGCAGATATTGAAATGTATATGGCATTTTCTTTATTGTAGTCGGTGCCGCAGGAGATGAAGCAGGTGAACTACTGTTCACCCCAATTGGTTCGTTGTAGGCCTGATTGTTTGTGCCTCCCAAGCCGTCAAGGTCTCTTGGTACACATAAGTGGGTTATATCTATAGTGGTTTTGCTTGACCTCCAACAATGGCAAATTGGCAATTCCAATTTTTAAGAGTGACCATCATTTATTTATCATTAACTAAAAATGTAACATAAGTGATTGATATCTATGGTGGTTTTGCTTGATCTCCAACACCTAAATCATATTTAATAGCCAGGCAGCTGCCTGATTATTCCCCGTTTGAAACTAATGGTAAAACTATAATTTTAAACGGGGCGAAACGGTAAATTTGAACCGACGGAAAAATTGAGAATTTTAGCTGGATGCAAAATCGTAATTTTATTTTGAACTGAAGACAGAAACATAATTTTACACTGATGGCAAACTGGTAAATGTAGTTTATATATTAATAAAGTTTATTTTATTATACACTACTATTAATCATAGCATTGTACATGTCAACAGATGTGCTTTTTATTAAAACCAGAAATATTGACTTTAAACTAAACACTTTATATATATATATATATATATATATATATTTTGGACCAACCGTTTATTATTTTTTTTACACTTTAAAATTACGTCTTTACCCCCAGTTTAAAATTACGTTTTTTTCCCCTACTCAAAATAAAATTACGCTTTTGTCCCCAGCCCAAAATTACGATTTGTCCTCGATTCAAAATTACGATTTGGCACTCAGTTCAAAATTACGTTTTCTGCCCAGTTCAAAAGAAAAAAAATATGTTTTTGCCCCACCTTAAAATTATGAAGTCTTTGTCTTTTTAACTCAAAAGCTGTGACAAACAGTGGAAGGAAGTAAATTGTACATGATGAGTATAACTATGACATCACCATGTACAATACAAAAAAGCATGAAACAACACTAAAGCATAAGTTACAAGCAAGTAAGCCTACAATATATATTATTATAATATTTTACAATTGGTTTTGTTTTTTCTTTCTCAGCCAAATTACGATTTTGCTCTCTGTTCAAACGTACAGTTTCGCTATCGTTTTTCCTGTCAAATTACGATTTTGCCCATAGTGTAAAATTACAGTCATGCAATCGTTTTAGTTTATTTTGACAAAACTATGATACTGTTTTGTTTTAATTGGTTGATTCACAAGAACTGAGGGCTTTGAGCTAGAGGGAAAACGTAAATTTATTATGAACCGGGGGTAAAGACGTAATTTTGAGGCGAGGGCAAAATAATAATTTTTAACTGAGGTTAAAAGCGTAAATTTGAGGCAGGGGCAAAGAGAAAATTTTATTTTGAACTTGGGGCGAAAGCGTAACTTTAAGCTAGGGACGAAACTGTAATTTTAAAGCGAATATAAAATAATAAATCCGTTGGTCCAATGAGGGAGTGCCATTCGACCACATATCAACAGATGTGTGGCATATGATGGTGAAGACACGTTTGTTCACACACATGTTGAAGGGGGCTTCTTCCCCCAAATTACTCACCTCTCACTCACAATGCAAATCCAGATTCCAGAAGATGATAATGAGAGAGAGAACCGGAGGAGAGAGAGGGGTCTGATAGAGAGAGAGCGTAATTTTATTTTGAGCGAGGGGTAAAACCGTAATTTTAAGCAGAGACTAAAACATAATTTTACAGTAGATATAAAATAATAAACTTGTTGATTGAATAGGAGAGTGTCAGGTAGCTGCCTGGTAAATAATAAATGGTAGCCGTGAAACGATAATTTTAAAGTGTAAAAAAATAATAAACGGTTGGTCCAGTGGAGGAGTGCCAGGCCAGCTGCCTGGCACTATTCCCCGAAAGTTGTTGATCCTCAAACCTCTGCCAGCTCATCTAGTCAAACCCCTGTTGACAAAAGTCCATTCTCTGTGAACAAAAGTCAACCCAATTTTTCCCCTATTCCACCTATACCTCCACCTCCATTCCGAACAGATGTTGGTTTTTCAAAATTGCCAACAGATGTTAGCTCAGATGATTCCCATCTGCAGCCCTCACCTCAAATCCCATTGTTCCATATAAGGGAGATCTAATCTACCTTAAAAACCATCCATCTGACGAAATTATTGGCAACATCAATGAAGGGGTTCTCACAAGAAGTCAATCCCAAAACATTTGTCTTTTTGTTGGTTTTCTATCACTCACACAACCTGTCAAGTATCAAGAGGCATTAAAAGACAACAGTTGGATAGAGGCCATGCAAGAAGAGCTCCTACAGTTAAAAAGACAACAAGTATGGGAACTTGTACCATTGCCTCAAGATTTTTGTCCCATAGGCACAAAATGGGTCTTCAAGAACAAAACAGATGAAATGGGCATTGTTGTCAAAAACAAAGCTAGGCTTGTGGTTCAAGGCTAGAGATAAGAAGAAGGCATTGATTATGATGAAACTTTTGCTTCTGTTGCACAACATCAAGGTGCATCAAATGGATATCAAGTGTGCATTCCTATATGGCAAGATCAAGGAATAGGTATATGTATGCCAACCCCCTGGTTTTGAAGATGCTTTTTATCCAGATCATGTTTACAAGCTACACAAAGCTTTATATGGCTTGAAACAAGCACCTAGAACCTGGTATGAAACTCTTTCCACCTTTCTCTTATCCATAGGCTTTACAAGAGGTAAAATTGATAAAACTTTGTTTTTAAAATGGAGAGGAAAGGATGTGATGCTTGTCCAAATTTATGTGGATGACATCATTTTTTGGATCCATATGCAATGCTATGTGTGAAGAGTTTAGAGAACTCATGACAGCAGGGTTTGAAATGAGTGCTATAGGTGAACTCCAGTGGTTTCTTGGTCTCCAAGTTAAGCAATTGCAAAATGGTACTTTCATTCATCAAAGTAAATATGTCAATGAACTACTTACCAAATTTAATTTGAATGATCGTAAACCATGTAGTACACCCATGGCTACATCAAAGCTGGTCACTATTGATGACAAAGATGACTTGATTGATCAAACTCTTTATAGAAGCATGATTGGGTCTTTATTGTGCCTAACTGCATCTAGGCGAGATATCATGTTTGCTACATGTTCGGTGCCAGATCCAAGTCAACACCTAGGAAGTCAAATCTTATTGTTGTGGAAAGGATATTTAGATACGTAAAAGGTGCTCTCACACTTGGTATTTAGTATCCTGCTAATAGGAATATTGAGCTTTCAGGTTACTCAGATAGTGACTTTGCTAAATGTCATGCCACAAGAAAGTCAACTTCAGGAGGTTGTCAATTTCTAGGCAATTGCTTAGTTTCTTGGCAAAGAAAAAAGCAAGTTGCAGTTTCAACATCAACAATTGAGGCTGAGTATATTGCTGCTGCAAGTTGCACTGCTCAACTCCTATGGCTTCAAAATCAATTGCTGGATTTTGGTGCAGCTGCTCTAAAGACTCCTCTCGTGTTAGATAGTCAAACAAGTGAAAACATCATTAAAAATCTAGTTTCACATTCCACAACCAAGCACATTGACATCAGACATCACTTTGTGAAGGATTGCTATGAAAAAAGTTTGATTTCTTTGCATCATGTTCCAACTAAGGATCAACTAGTAGATGTTCTAAAAAGATTTAGATACATCTACTTTTGAAAGCTTGATCTCTAGGATTGGCATGCTTAACATGGATTAAAAGCAAACTTTTGTTTTCTATTCAGAAAATCAAAAATCTATCCTAAAAGATAGCTAAAATTGAAAATCTTTTCAATAATCCTAAAAGTCTATTTAAACCACTGTTTCTCTAAAACATCTGTTTAGCCTAAGTGTCTATCCACTGATAAATGTACCTTTGTTATCCTTATCCACTGTTCACATCCACTGATGGGCTAACCCACTGTTTTGCCTTATCTACTAATATTTATCCTCCGATAGAGTAAAATCACCATTGTTCCCAACCATTGCTGGTACCCGGTAGCGGTTTCCCTAATAACTATCATCCATTATCCATCAAAGGTTACACGTGGACAGATGATTAGCCATCAGATCTTTGAAACCGCTTCCACGTCAGCATTCATTTTTTTCCCTTTATATATTACAGTTCCATCAAAAGAGAGCTTTTTTACTTGCCATCTCGAATTCAAAATTCTTAAAAGCGGTTTCCATTACTCTCATCTTCTTCATTACTCCTCACTTCCATATCTGGTCATGGCTCTTAACATCAAACTCCAACATAACTACCTCCCCACATTCGAGAAAACCGACAATAATACTTCATTCCATCCAATATTGATGTTCTCACATCCTCAAAATACAAAGACATCATGCTTGCAAACGCACCAATCTATGTGGATACACTCTGACAGTTTTGGGCAAATGCTAAAGTTGAATCCCAAAAGAAGAAGCCATATGCTATCACTTCCAAGGTCGGAGAAACCCTTGTCCAAATCTCCCCATCCTCCATTTCCATAACTTTTGGTCTAAATGACCTAGAAGGTAAAACTTCCTTTGGCAAGCAAGAATTACATGCTGAGTTTATCGAACGTGGGTATGAGGGTCAGTTAACTGGTATTACCATTTACAAACCAAACTTTCCTGCTGAAATGAAATATTTTCTCTGTACTCGGCTCACATGTCTTTCAGCAAAGACCACTTCATTTAATGAGATTCCACAAAATATTCAATTTTTGGGATATGCTATTTTGACAAAATCTGGTTTCAATCTATCCCAGGTGTTGTTTATGGGCTTGGTGGCAAACTATAATAAATATCAAAAAAATAAAGCTTTTATTTTGTATCATAGACTTTTGAGCTATTATCTACAAAAACAACTTCCAGAAAAAGATTTTAAACAAGGAGTTGTTTTTTAGATGAAGAGTCTTGCAACTGAAACTTTTACTAGAATAAAAAATATGGAGTCAAAGGTTTCTAAAACAAAAGCAAATGGGATCATAAAATTTTGGATGAGTCCACATCACAAACTCAAACCTCTATTGCCGAGCCTACTACTCCTGGTGATCATGACACCGCTACTGGTGTTGTGAAACCCCCACCATAAAAATCCAAAAGAAACCATCCAAATCCAAAAATCTCACCAAAACTAAAATTCATAAAAATGCGCCTTTGAAAGATGAGATCCTAGAGGATAACCTAGTGGTATCACAAAAGCCACTTGAATCACTATTGTTACTTCCTCACAACACTTGGAAAGATCTCCACCTCCAAGCCAAACTCCTCCTGCTTCCTCACAAAGAAACAGGTTGTAAACACAGGGATCCCACATTATGAAGTAGATGATTCACTTGAATATTTGTTTCAAAGCCCTCTCTCAGGGCAAATTCTCTTTCTACCCCACAACCATCACCCCCAATTCCACCTACTATAATATATCTATTTCGTGCAATTGAGATAACTCAGACACAAATCAGTTCCTCTCAATCACTTGTTCATGAGAGTGCACCTCTTCATGTGACTGAGTCTGAGATAAATCTCCTTGCTAACCCAGAAATAGCTGAGTAGGCTACACCCCATGAGTTACAAGTAACTCTTGGTGGTAATTTATGTGAAGCGGCCACTAAAACTGATGACACAACAGTGTTTAAGTTGGGCAGTGGTTACATCCATCAGACTTCCTTAAAGGCAACAACTGTAACCTCTGCTCCAGTTGGAAGTCCCCAGTACCAAGAAAAAAAGGGCATTTGGTTCTGATAACATGGAGATTTCTCCTGTTGATGATCCAAATACAACTACATATGGTAGAGATTCAGATGATCCTATTAAATTAGATGGTGAATTGAGATACAAAGAATTGATGGAGAGAATGACATCAATGGAGTCTTCAATCACTGAAATGAAAGAAATGATGAAGCAAATATTACAAAATTCTCAAAGCCAACCATCAAAACAGCAAATTACCAATGAGCTATGGAAATCATGCAACCAATCATTCTAGCTCGAAGGAATTTGGCTGACATCCACCATGAAACTCACATGAAGCTAAGCAGAAATATGGTTGAGGCCAGATACAAAGATACTCAAGCTGACATCAAGGCCATTAAAGAACATTTGATGAAGACTACTGGCTCTGCCCCTGCAACAGTCCTTCAAGAAGAGGTAGAGGATGATGCCAAAAAGGGGGAGAGTGATAAACTGAGAAAGTTGCAGCCAGATTCAAAGGTGCAACAAAAGTCAAGGTCTGCTACAACTAATGATGCGAACCAAACTTCTGCTACAACATCAGATGTTGGTTTTCAAAAAGGGATTGATGAATATCTAAAGTTGAAGGCTAAACAGGCTGAGAACATAGCTAAAGAGAAGAGCAAAGGGAAAGATGACTGGACTACTTAAGGTATTTTGTCTTATGAACTGAGGAAAGTGAGAAAGATTGAAGACCTTGCCAAAGAGATGAGTAAGTCTATGTCAAAAATGCTGAGCTTGATGAAGAACTGAAACAGGATTACCTTGACCACATGATGCAACACAAACCTTACAAAGATATAAAAGCACGGTTCAAAGATTGGTCAACAAATGATCTCAAAGAAGAAATTGACAAAATACAAGCAATGCTCAAAGATCCTCTACAAAAGCCAACACCACCTGATTAGAAGAAAAACAGGCAGATGGACCAGAACAGAACTTTAAAGCTTAAAAGAATGAAACAAGAGTTGGTTGCTGCAAATTATGGTAGTGCAAGGTCAGATGCTAGATGGTCTGAGTCCAGGGTTGTAGATACTTACAGAAAACTAGAAGAGCTTAGAAAGAAAGATCCTACAGTTCCAAGAAAGCCAGACTACCCAACAGATGTTATCCCTCATCAGACCCAAACCCTTAAAAAGCAGCCCTTATCCTCTGTCTTACCCACAATTGCCTTACATCAAGTAAAAAGACAAAAGCAGATGGAAGAGGATGATGAACAGAGGTTTGAAGAACACAAAAAAGAGGGAATAAAAAATAAGTTACTCTATCACACTGATGCTGCAAGTGAAAAACTAAAATAAACAATCTCTAAACTTGTAAGCAAATCACTTTCACCAAGCTCAACAATAAGTCTTCCCCCACAAAGGCCAATTGATTCAAAAAATCTAAAATGGAAGTCATCCCATACACCCATGAATTGACTCTGCTCAGATCAAATGACAAAATTCAAAAGCTGAAAATGGAGGATGCATATGATCTGGATGCAGATGACCTCCAAGTCTATTGAACCTTGAATTGAAAGGGATTTTGAAGACATGTTTTCCATAAACTTTGAACTCCAGTTTGAACTCCAGTTCAAAGGGCAAATCAGGGAATTACTGTTGAGGAATAAAGATCAGCAATAAAGATGGGTTTTGGCATCATTTGTTCTAGGGAGAGATTGTTGGATCTATTGAACCCTATAAAAGAACAGATAATTGGAAAGCCAAAACAATCTATAACATCTGATCCTTCATAATAAAGATCTATTGCTCTAAACTCTGTTGGAATAAAGAACAATTCACAAGATCTACTAGGATAAAGCTCTGCTAGAAGTAAAGGTCTGTTAGAGACAAACTTTGATAAAGAACCAAAGAACTGTTATGGCAAAGGTCTGAAGACCAACAGAGGATATCTTAGCAGTAGTTATCAACAGACTTTATATTGTATTTTAATGTAACAGTTTTGAAGTATAGCAGTGTTTAGAGTTTGTTTACTTTGTTAAATGTCAGTTTCATCGTGACGTCATCCAAAAATGCTTAGTGGTTTGAAATGTACTATAAATAGAACAGTGCATGTATTGTTCTATCACTTTTCTTCTACACATTCTGTACGAACAAATTAGAGTGATCTTAGGCTGAGGGGGAATTTGTAAATTTCATGCATACGTGATTATAATTACAAAAGCATCTTAATGAAAATAATCTTTCTATTGTTGCGATTTCAAAGTTTACACAATTCCGCTGCATTGTTTCATTGATTATCTATCTTCTTACATTGATTTCATCTAAACAATCACATCAATATCAAACTCAGATCCTAACAAAATATATAAGGGCGGCTTGAAGTTACCGTCTGGGAGTGTGATGGTGTAGTTTGAAAAGGGGAAAGGAGTTTGTGGCATGGACTAGAGATGTCGCTTAAAAAAGTGTTGTTTAAAGAATTATATCATTTAGTATATAGCGTTGTTAATTTATTTAGTACTAATATTTATATATATAAAATTTGAATAAATAAACAAATAAAATCGCATTTCTATTTATTACAAAATTCGAATCCAATTTACAAACTGTTCGAGTTCTAGGATCCGTTTTTAGGTGGATGCTACAATATATGTGTGATGAAATCCAGCTGTGAGGTGCCTAGTTTGGGTCATACCACGGTTCAGTTTGGATCCAAACTGGTTTCAACCAAACCATTGGTTTGGGTTAAAACTTGGTTCCCAACCTCGCCTTTTCTGTGTGCCTCTTGTGATATATATGTATTTATATCTTTAGAGTATGAGTGATCTAATTAACCGCCATAACCGATAACCGATAACCGAGATAAGTGAATTAATTTTAACTGATAACTGACACAACTAATGGTTATGGTTATAAAGCTTTGGTTAACAAACCAATTGGTTATGGTTACGGTTATGAAGGTTTTATTAAGTGATATAACGAAACTGAACTGAACTTGAAACGTTTTCATTAACATTCACGAGTTTGGTTAAAGTTAGTTCAAGTATGCCCCTTAGGTTGAACTTATATTGTCAAATCACATTTACATTCATCTCATATGTAAGCAAATGTATTTTATCACATACAACTATCTTAACACAAAAATAACTTGAATAGACTAATATAGCTATGTGTACCCAAATGCAACTGACTAACACAATACAAGGCCCATAAACACGGTAAGATTTCATCATTGTATACAACGGAATATTACCAGTCGAAATGCAAGCCCCATTCTTCTCGACCTATTGAAAAATCCATGATGGGAATCTTATATGAAATGTTATCCTAAAAATCATCGACTAACATGTTCGTCACAAACTAATCTTGCCGACTAACACTTGAAAGTCTTGGCATGAATCTTAATTCTCATCTGAAATTTCATTTCAAGAATCATCGGCAGATAATCCATTGGTACTATGTCGCCAAGTAGTCCCCACATAAACGACCAATGTTTGAGTTAACAACATCGGTGTTCGTAGATAATATGTCGATGATAATCTCGAATGCGTGGATTAGGGTAGCCGTCGTTGATCAATCAATGACTACTGAAGTATTACGCATGAGTATTTATTTTTTCAATTTTTCATATTTTTAGGTCGTCATTGATTAAGAGCATACTTTTCTTAGCAGTTTGATATTTGATTAAGGGTGAAAGATGTTAAAAAGATAAGATCTAACCAGACACTAGTTAGGCCATATGGTATCCATACTTTTCTTCACATCCATCCTACAAACTCTCTCTCTCTCCTCAACAGTAGTGCGATATCACCATATTTCAATTTCTTCTTTTCCTTCCCAAAATAGGGTATCCATATTTTTCGTCACATCCATCCCATAACCAATTTTTTATTAAAAGAAAAATAAACGCCTACCATGAATTAGCTATGCGAAAAAAGTGATGTATGGGATAATTAGTGAAACTAACCCCTCTGATATGCTCAAAGCGGTTTGTAAAAACTAACTAATTTTAACTTTAAACTAGACACTCTAAGTTTTAAAAATTATAAACCTTGGTATTATGGAGCGCATTTATGACGAATTTCCAAAGGCTCTTATCTTCGTTCTTAAACCGCCAAACCCATTTCGAAAGAAGGGCAATATCGGTATTCTCCAATCTAGTAAGACTGAGACCACCCATATCGACCAGTAAAGCCACTTTATCAAAGTCACCCATCCCCCTAGAGACGACGTTGTGGCTTTCCACCGGGATAATCTTTTTTCAATCGAGTCGATAATGCATTGCTAATTTCCAACCTTATTCATATTTGCCTCCACCAACACTCCTAAGTGAAAAAAGGAACCATACCGACCCGACAACCCACAGAGGTAGCCATGCTCAAAACTTGATCAGCTTCCACTCCGATTCCGATGAGATTGGACTTGCCAAGATTGATTTTGAACCTAGAGTATAAGTAAAAACACCTTAACAGCTTAGCCATATTTTTTATATTCATTCTCGACCACTCTCCTATGACCATACAATCATCCACATACAACAGATGCGTTAGCCTCGGCCCATCATTCGGGATAGCAATTCCTCTAAAAGCACCTCCATTACTCGCTCTCCTAATCAAAGCTGAAAAAGCTTCCATAACCATAATAAAAAGGAACGGGGAGATTGGATTCCCTTGTCGAATACCTTTCCAACACTGAAAGTCAAAAGTCAGAGAACCATTTACCAACAGTGAGGATCTAGCGGACAATAAAATCCCATGGATCCAACCACACCATTTGTCCGGAAACCCAAGTTGCTCCATCACCAATTTGACAAAACCCAGCTCACATTATCGTACGTTTTCTCAAAATCTAACTTTAACATAAAAGCCTGACCTTTAGCCTATTTGAACCAAGTTAAAATTTCGTTGATTATCAATGGCCCGTCTAAGATGAGTTAATCTTCCAGAAACGCAGATTGATTGATCGAAATTAACGGGCCAATCACTTGCTTCAACCGGTTAGTGAGGACTTTGGAGAGCACCTTGTTAATTAGACTAACTAAATTTATAGGCCTGTACTTGTTTAATTTAACTGGGTCAGACACTTTTGGCACCATGGTAAAGAACGATGAACTGCAGCCCCTATTATAATACCCTTGTTAAAAAAGACCTTGAATATGTTCACAAAACCGGATTCAAACAGGCCCCAGTATCGCTTTATAAATCTCATGTTAAAACCATCCGGACCCGGAGCACGGTCACACCCACACTTGAAGATTATGGCCTTTATTTCTTCAATTGAAAATGGGGCGAACCGGCCAAACGAACTCCTCTGAGGACACTTTATTCTCGAAACAGTAACCCAAAAATGGTCTGACACTAATTTTTTCTGAAAACCGGTCTCTAAAGTAATCAAAGATGACCTTTTTAACCTTTCTAGGCTTCGAGACCCACTGACCGTTCACCTTGATGCCTGAATAGCATTTGCTATCTTTCTTTTATTTATAACCCCGTGAAAAAAAGCTGTGTTATCATCACCTTCTGCTGGCCACTTAATTCTCGACCGTTGTTTTAAATCTTTGGCCTTGTTTAGTTTAATTTTCTCAAGCTCTTTCTTACAGTTCAGCGAATCCAATATTCCTTTTCTTCCAGATCCCTTTCTTCCATTAATAAATCTTATTCTTCCATATCTTGTCTTAGTCTTTCTTCCTCTTCCCCCTCTTTACTTTTGATTTTATCCATACAATCTTTAATATGTACCCTGAGGAATTTAAATTTTGACATCAGAATACGGAGGGCCTTCAAACACCTTTGACTCCAAGGCTGTAATCACCACATTATCGAAATCTGGTCGCTCTAGCCACGAACTAAAGAAACATAACGGTTTCGGACCAAAGCTAACATTGACCATTGTTAATAATAACGGATTATGATCCGAGTGTCTTCTAGGTAAAGCACGAAATGAAGCATTTGGCCACTTATTTGGAATTCATGACAGACCATGATTCGATCTATTCTACTAAGATTCTTTCCTTTCTCCGAATCAACCATGAACGTGAATTTGTTACCTTTCATCGGGTACTCACAGAGGCCAGCCTCATGAATGAAGTTATTGTAGTCCCTAGCACATCTGGGCTTAAATTTAGAATTCTATCGCTCATTAGAATTTCGAACTGTATTAAAATCTCCGAGCGCAATCCAAAGACCATCCATATTATTCATTTACAACAAAATCGTGGCCCAAAGACTGCACTTCTCGATAACCTTCTAAGGCGTATAAACACTCGGAATATTAACAAAATCATTACAGTCTTTTATCTTCCCTCTCATAAAAAGAAAATATTATCTTTGATACAAGAGACCATAGAAAAAACCCTAGGATCCCAAACACAAAGAATACCCCCCCCACCCATCAACCCGACGGATCCACCCAATCTTTCTCCCATTTTCCTTTACCCCAAAACCTATCCACATCTAAATTAGAAATGTCAGACCAATTAGTTTCTTAAAAAGAGATGAAAGAAACCTTATTAGTGGCGATAATCTCTCTAATCCAACTGGCCCTTTTCGCCACACCAAAACTCCTTATGTTAATCGATATTGTATTCATTGATGAATACCTCTTCCTCTATCACGACCCTCACTATAATCTTCCCGAACTCAATCGTCGAGATCTCAACCTCCATGTCAAACTTCTTAGTCTCCTCGACGATCTCCCCGTCCTCTATTCCTACATCGGTCCGAGTCTTATTGTGGTTCTGGGAAATATCTATTGAAACAACTGGAGAGTTTTTTAGGTCCATGACTTTGGGCTCAGTAGATCGCACTACCTCCGAAAAGAAACTCCTTTGGCTGTTAACAGACTCATTTTGAATGACCCACCAGGCCCAGAAACCCATCAACCTCAAATAGGTAATTACACCTTGGCTGCTTTCTAGGCCTCCCAATATCTTGTTGCACAATATTTCCCCATGTATCACTAAAGCTAGGGCCCACTGATTTATTAGTGGAATTATTGTTTTTCAGGGGCAACGTGATCAACAACCTTTATTCCATATGAACTTCAGGTTTCTTGCTCTTCGACAATTACTCAAGACAATCTGGAATCCAATCACTTGGCTCTTTGTTGACCCATACCCTAAATTTCTTATCTTGCCAATTAAGACAGACTTCCCCTTCAATTTTTCTCCCATTACTGGTCGTGCACCAATATGCTCAACCAACAAATCTCTGTGGTCTTCTTGAATTTGAGAAGGTTGAACGAGGACCCCAAATCTCCTTCCAATCGAGTCAAAAACCTCATTTAAAGTAGGTGTAGAAATACTCTATGTATATTCAACCAAGCGATACATTCATAAGGTAATGATTACCCCTTACACCAGTCAAGCAAGGAAAACCAGCACCTCCAACTCTGCTGGTTATCTACCACAACAGACTTGAAGGAGATTAGGACAAAGTAACTTCCCACATATTGTATTTCAGCATTCCGGAACCCCGACCCCAAAGTAGCAAGTTCAAAGATCTCAGGGTTCTGAAATCTTTCGTCCTACCTTCCAGGGCTTTCCCATGCACATTTGACAACGTACTAATACTTGGCTCCACCTCAACAACAATATCAGATTTCACCCCGTCATTATTGTTCGCTAATATATCCACATATGTGCCGCCCCGTTTGCTCCCTATACCATTGGTGTCTTGGACATAGGGCTCATGTCGGTATACAACAGGTTCCTCCATTTGTTTCCAGTCGTTCACCATCGTCGGTTTAGGTGGCACTACATTACCATTCTCTGCTGTGAATCGAGCCACATTAATATTCAGTTTGTTACCTCCTAACCTGACATCAGACTGCTAACAAAATCCTCCTTGTTCCTCTCACACTTGAAGCTGACAAACCCAAAAATAAGACCCCTTTGTTCCATTTTCTTGTAGTAAAACCCCTTCGATTTCCCCCTAACTTCTAAGAGTCGTTGCCGGATCCCACGGTCTATATCCCTTAGGTATGTTAGAAACATAGAACTTTAGGACATCTCCCCTTGTCTTCTTTCCGGCGCCTCTCATCTTTCCCTAGTAGTACCGTCTCCCCTTGTTAGAAACTTCCCTTTTAATTTTCTCACAACGTTTACATCTCCTTTTGTAACTAATTCAATTCAGTTCTAAATTTTTATTTATTGTTTGGTTAGTTTTTGTTAGAATTCTCTGAAATGCAGTGATGGGCCAAAAATGAGAATTTAATGCAAACAACCACAAGGTTATTAAAAAAATGTAAGAATATTTACATAAAAACATATATATAATTTAGACTACGTTACCCTCTCTACCCAATCTTTATAGGTACCACAACATCTGAGACGGTGTTTATTGCATACAGAGCCACCATGTCAAGCGTCTGGGCGTCCGGCCTTATAAATGTTATATTGTTATGGATGATAATAAATGTTATATTGTTATGTAGATGATAAGCAAAAGACCAATGAACCTTGTTCAAGGTATGAAGGTGCAAGCGTCACTAGCTTCATAATGATGTAAATGTAATCTTTATTATTTAAATGTGATTTTATTATGTGGAAGCCCACGATAGATTATATTCAAATGCATGTCGACATTTGTCGATAGATGATGGCAACATTTTATTATATATTTTCATAGATCAGTAGTTATATCCATAGTTTCACTATGTTGGTAGGCCACAAACTTGTAAATGATTAGCAAGTTGAGATGAAGTAGCATTACACCTTAAGAAAATACAACATAGTTACAACATCATGTTTCTTCAATGATACTATTGTGATATCATCACATTTAATATATATATACACACACTAGATTAGAACCCTGAGTATCACATGAGCTGAATAAATATAATTTTATATACTAAGTAATAAAAAAGTTATATCTTAGGATTGAGTAAACACGTGTATTACACGGCTTGAATACATATAATATAGTCGATACGCACACAGTCGTCAATATGTGTTTTTTAAAAAAAATAAACTTTGATGTACCATATACTTTTTATAACTTTTTACTTTGTTTTTTAATTTACTAATATGTTAAAACCTTGTGTATTATATAAGTTATAACATTTTAGTTTTTTTAATTTATTAATATGTTAGAAACTTATTTGTTACATGTGGTTAAATCAATGAAATATTAAATAGTTATTAATAAGTAAAAAACAAAAGAAATAGTTAATAAAAAATATTAAATAAATAAGAAATAAACGAAAAAGAATATAAAATAATTATATTATCAATTATCATAGAAATTAATATTAATAAATAATTCGTTATACTAAACAATATATATAAATTCTACTATATGACAAAACGATCCATTTGTATTTATCATATGGATATATTATATACCAACTAATATATAATCTAATTTAATGTGCATAAATAAAGAGATCCATGATCATTTAGATGTTTTTTTAGCTAAAAGAACACTCACAAATATACAAGAATAATATATGTCATATAAATAAGGATGCAAAAATTAAAAGCCAGTGGAAAAATCAAATGTATTAATAATTTATTTTTATTATTTAAATATTTTATGTGAAGTTAATAGATTATTTCTACATATCTTTGAAAATTTATAGGAAGAAAATAGCATATTATCCGTTTTAAAGTAAAGCTACGAAATTAAATTTGTTGTTTGTTTTAATCTTATCATTTATTAATATTTATATATAATGAATATCTTTAATTATAAGATGAATTTAAATCTTAGTCTTATCATTTATTAATATCTATAGTGGGGTGTCCGCGTGATGCGGTGGGAAACATTACACTTTAGTTGATGATTTTAGGGTGTGAACAGGGCGTTTTAGTTCGATTTTTAGCCACTTCATCCTCCTTTCTTTTTGAGCATCCATGTGGGATAACAATTTTTCATTTTAATTTTTGTATAATAAGCTTTCATCTTTAATGTTCTTGCAACACCCCGCACCCACATAGACCACAACATCATCCCCTCGTGGGCATTGTGAATTTAGTAATGACCCATAATGTCATGTTCTTGGAAACCACATGAAAACTTCTATAGGAATGTAACTATGACGCACTTTATGGATCTATGATGGCCTTAAATAGACCTTGAACGTAGCATATCTCATAATAACTATGTATTTAGCACTAAAGGGACTTTTGCTTGT
Source organism: Scalesia atractyloides (assembly GCA_947069175.1). NCBI lineage: Eukaryota > Viridiplantae > Streptophyta > Magnoliopsida > Asterales > Asteraceae > Scalesia > Scalesia atractyloides. The sequence continues at coordinate 58,829,188 of CAMTDV010000003.1, read as the reverse complement.
CAGTACCATGACATGTAAAATGACGTCTCTTTGAGGTCGAGGGTTCTCACGCAATGGACAATGATGTAAAATTATGAATGTATTGGATTTTTGTTCAAAAAAAACCCTTATGTAGTTAAGCATGCTGGTGGGTGAGAGTAGTACAAGGATGCTTAAGAGGACAATGTTGAGTTAGGTGGGTGTAGTGTCACTAGGGGTATCAAAGTAACCCCTAGAGTTTTCCAAAGTATTGTGGCGTCACTCAATGAGGAAGATGAGTCTTGTTTGATTGGGTGAGAAATATAAGCATATGTAAAAATTACCCACGCATTGCTGACACATGATGGAGATGATTCACATCACCACATTCACTATTCTATCACATGTTTGGACCACAAAGTGTAACGTATCACATTAAAAACATGTCTACTCCCTTAAATTATGTATTCAAGTACGTACTACGTTGGGATGAGAGTGCTACTATGATGAAGAAAACCTCTTATGTAGTCATCAAAGAACAAAACCTTAATGTTCAGGACTAGGTATACAATGTAAAGTAGAACCATATTGCGATTGCTATGTATGGGGTCTTACAAATGGAATGAGAACAACTAAAAAACCTTTGGCGATTATCAAGGTGTGCCACTTAATGAGGACGTTGAGTCCTATCGTAAGGTTGGGAAATTTAGCATTTCCTAGAAAGAACTCATTCACAATGAAAACTACATTTTTCTGAAACCACAAGCATAACTAACATCACTAAAACTCCAAAGTAACTGTTAACTTCTTAAGTGAGTTATCAACAATGGAAAACAACAGCACCAACACTTTGCACAACCAAAGTGCAGACTCTTTCTATTTATTAGTTGAGAAAAAAAGAAAGAAATATGAATATAGAACAAAAGAAAAGAGAATGACTTGAAAGTAAATTACCTATGGGTTTTTATATACACCCTTTTAAACAATTCAAATACAACTTGTGAATTCTAAAATCCGATACACCAATAGATTAGCACGACTCAAATAAAATTTAATAATTAACTTATCATTGTCAGGTCTCCTCTAAGACACTCCATAAGATTGATTCATAGGGTTCTCAATTATCCTCTCGTGCATCATGAAGGCCATGCAGTGTGCATTCGTGCCTTTCCTTCAAATGATGGATTTTAATTGGTCGAAAACCTTCTCATCAATCTACAACTTTGGCGCCCTGTTTGACGCCCCATAGAGATATTCGAGACATTAAAAGGCTGATTTGACAACACCGCCCAACCTGACTCCAAATATCAACTTTATCCATTAATACATATTGTACCAGCCTTATCAAATTTAACTTGTAACATTTAATTTAAATGTAAGAAAAATCATTTTCCATTCTAGTGCATCGCAAAATCAATCATGAGAATCATTCCCCAAACAATTCCAAAAATAGAGTGAGGTAAGGATTTATCAATATAAAAAATATCCCGTAATGCAAATACAATAACCGAATCCGGTTCGAACCAATCTTATAAAAAGAAATAGAATACACAATAAAGAATTTATCATCAGCCCACATATTCTTCAAATTTCAAAACCCATTATTTCTATGTGTTGGTGGTTGGAGATTTGACTAAAAAATAAGGAAGCGTTCCCTCCACGCGCCGCCCACGAGCCTATAAATACAACCACCAACGAACACACACGTTGCAATTCTACCGTCAATATGCAGACTCTTCAACAGAAAGCTTCAGAATGGAGCGGCGTTAAGCAGGAAGACGCCTTTGCTATTGACGAAGTTAATCTTTTTGACAAATTAGGCTCCAAGCTTTCATCAATCTATCTACTGATTTTTACACAAGGTATTTGTTTTTACTTTCTGGGATCAAACTGATTGTTCTAATTGTGATAAAGTTGAGATCTTTGGTGTTGGGTCAGTGGCAAAATGGATTGAACTTTTTGTAAATAGGGGAATTATATGTTTGACTTTGATGGTCAAACGCAGAACATAAGTTAGAACTTGTTTTGCTGATGGGTGTTTTTGTTTTGCTTCTTATTGTTTTTAGTTGGATTAGTGTTTAAATTTATTGATTGCAGTTTTTTAGCTAGCTTTTATTCAAAAAAGGAAATGGATTTTGACTTTTTTAAGTCAAACTGGTATCTTTTATGAAAAAAGGTTGTTTTTAAGTTAGTTATGTGTGTGTTGGCTGTAAATTTTTGTGAATTTAGCATATTACTCTTGTTTTTTTTTCATGGTTTGATGATTCTACATTGATTTCAAATTAAGAAAAATGACTTGTTTGATTACATAAAGTCAACTCAGAGGAGTATACCTTAAGGGTTTATCATTTTAAATAATTGATTTCAGTTCTAGTTTGATCAAATTTTCCTTTGCAACCATTTGTGTTTATGAGGATGTAGATTATTATTATTTATTTGGTTTAACTTGTTCAGGCATAGATTCTGACGAGATTCCTAGATTTCTAAGAGTTACCGACCAAGTTCTCTAAATTCCGGCAAAATTCCAGCCAGATTCCCACTTTTACACAAGGAAAACTACTTTTCTACACAAATACACTAATATTTTGGAACTAAATATATGATATTAAATGTTTTATAATAGCTTTTGTTTATTTCATTTGAAGAATATTATTATTTTTTTAATACATAATATATTTTTAATTTTTTTTCATTGTGCACTTTTTTTTCCTTAAGCCCTCGCTTTTCTTGCGCTTTGCGCCTAGGCGCGCCTAGGCCCCAAGCGAGGCCTATGCACCTTGAGTGTGCTTAGCGCCTTTAATAACTATGAATGATACAATAATTAGGGCTTTGTTATTTGGATGAAAATTAGGGTTTATGATGATCAAGAAGAGTGGTTTAGGTCTATTTTTGCCGATTCGAAGAAGGAAGATGCAATTCAGAATCAATATGAGTTTTTTGTGCAAAGAATGGGAGGGCCTCCTTTGTACTCCCAAAGGAAAGGTAATCATACTTTAACCTATCTTCAAATATATAAAATTATACTATATGCTATCTGCTATATTCATGGTTAGCGCAAACAATTTGGTTTTTCTTCAAAATTCAAAATCTTTAGTTTGTATTAAATTCTGAAAAATAATAAATAAAAGTAATCGGCCGGTTCCAAGTTTTAAACCGTGAAGCGAACCATTGAATCTGTTTTCAAACCAGGCGATTTGCTTTGGTTTGGGTGGTTCAGTCAGTTTCAACATGGTTTTTGTCTAATATACAATGTGTTATATGTTAAATGTTATATTCTTGGTTAGTGCAAACCTTGTCTTTCGTAATTTAATTTAAAAAAAAAATTAATAGTTTATGCCAAATAATCGAATGACTTGAAAACGATTATGTCCAGGTCACCCTGCTCTGATAGGCCGCCACCGCCCTTTTCCGGTGACTCATAAGGCGGCAGAGAGGTGGCTACAACACATGCAACAAGCACTAGATAACGCCATTGACATTGATCAAGAATCAAAAACCAGAATGCTAAATTTCTTCAGGTAGAGCTCTTTTTATGCCATGGTTTTACTACTGTCAATTGCATATCTTTTTTAATAGTTTTTAAAATTGTTTTTGATGGGTTTATAGGCATACTGCGTACTTTTTGGTGGCTGGAAATGATCTAAAAAATGAAAGCCAAGGACCTCCACCTTGTAAGCATGGAGATAACAAACCAGCTGCAGATTAATTTTAATTTTTTTGGGTTCAGAAAAGAAGTGATTTAAACAGATTTGTTACCCAAGAAGGGACATAAATGCATGTACCTTCAATTAAAATAGATTTGAATGATAATTGGTCTTTTCTTTACTTGAGTTTTTCTTCATGTATTCATGAGCCGAGCTAGGGCGACGTTTGTTGACCCTTCGACTGATCAAATTTTCTATTAATAGGGATATGAATGTCATTATTTTACTGTAGTTTGACCTCTAAAATTGTCGTCGGTGCAGTAGGTTAAGTGAATGTAAAAAGATTATGTTGTGATCCCCAAGTTAAGCATGTGCATGGTCTGATGATCGAATCAAACTGGTAATAAACCGAGCAAAAATGTGAACGGAAACCAGAGCCGTTCTGTTCGGTCAGTCTTCTAGGTTGGACCAACTGGTTTAAGTTTTGTGATTCAGACATCTTCTAAAACTTTGTATTTCTGCTATGACAGATGGATGCTTTAAGTTCCATTGCTGTTTCTGAACAAATATTTTGTTATCATAAGTTGAAGATGCCGACAAGATGTTTACTGGATCAGGCCGAAAACTGAAAAGAATTATCATATCTAGTAACCAAATATTGGAGTATTTACCCTGTTCGGGCTTGGTCACAGTTTGGCACTCTTTGTAAACTGCAGTGTACTTTTTTTGTCTTATACTTGCTTTTGTTTGTTTTTTATGTTTGTTTAGTAATTAATTAATTATTTATTTTATAAATAATAATAACAATAATAAAAATTATGGAACTACCTTGTGAAAATTTTATATTTATGTGTATTAATTATTTTTTTGTAAAAATGACCAAATATTTTTTTAAAGGAACAATGGATTTTAATAATCCCAACTATTGGCCGTTGGTCGGCAACGTTTCCATCTTAAAAAATTACCACGGGCAGAACCCTAACGCCGTTAGTCTCCGGTCGCCGGGAAAACGTTTTTATCGGAAAAAGGTTCGTAAAGTTCTGATCTATGGTTACAAACAGGTTTGGGACGAAAACTTTGAGTTTTACGGCTAAAAAGTTGAGTTTTCTGACAAAAAAAAATAGCTTTTCCGACGACCTTAATGATTTGGGTTTTTTACTAGAAAATGTTCCTAATGGTGCGTAATAAGGTTACAAAGAGGTATGAGACGAGAATGTTGAGTTTTCCGGCCAAAAACGTTTTTCCGGCGCCCGGAGATGAATGACATTAGTGTTTTGTTAGCAAGGGTCCATCAAAGGCTAATATGTGAAGATGAGACCGCCAGTGAGAATTTTTGAAGTTTGGGTCGTTGCTGGCCAACAGACAATAGTTGAAATTATTAAAATCCATTTATTTAAAAAAAAACTATTATTTTGAAACGCTTCAATATTTATTATTTAAAATACTAAACATAAAGATAGAGGTTAAACAACACCATGGATATATCGTTGATTTATCTGTATCGTTGATTTATCTGCATTTTTTTGTATCATTGTTTCATCTGCAAGAAGAGTATCCAATTGCTAGCATAAACAACATATGGACACTCAAGAGAGAAAGCGGTGGAGTTGGTTAGATGAATTTATTCAAACCACATCAAAATATGTAGAGATTGGGTAGCACAACCTACTACTTGTGTAATATAGGTGATACTCGATTGTATATTAAATGATAATGATATCGTAACAATGTTGCGATTTTTTTTATTTTAATTATCATTATCAATAAATAATGATAAATTAATAGTACATAAATTATAATAATAATATAATTAATAATAATAATAAAAAATAATAATAAATAATGATAAAATAACACAAGAGTAAACTGCCCGGATGGCCCCTGAGGTTTTGTAAAATAACACCTATAGTCTCCAACTCTTGGAAATTACACCGGTGGTCCCTGTGGTTTGATACTTTGTTACTTGGATAGTCTCTAGAGTGGATAAGGGTTAGTTTTCTCCGTTAAGTCCATCTAAAATTACTTGTTTACTCCTCCCTATAAAAAAAAACCAATCTAGATTATTAAAAGTGTGGGGCCCACCTTATTCACCCCTCCCTTATAAACAACCGACCACCATCACCGTAGCCACCCACCTCCACCATAGCTACCCACCTCCACCTTGAACCCACCACCTCCAACCTGAACCTACCACTGCCACACCACCTCTAACCTAAACCCACCACCACCGCACCACCTCCAACCTAAACCCACCACCGCATTCACTCGACCACCGGAACCACCTCGTTCTTCTCCGTCATCCCCTTCATCTTCACCTGCAAACACCCTCACCACCACCACATTCATCTGCAAAAACCCCCACCATCACTACCTTCATTCGACCACCATAACCACCGCCTTCACTCGACCACCACAACCACCGTATCAAACTCCCAAATTCAAACCCATATCAATGTAATTCTGATCAAACAAATATCAAAGTAATTTCAATCATTATAATTCGAAATCAAAGTATTAAACACCCAAATTCAAACACCAAATGGTGCGGGGTTACCAGATTTGTGTTGGTAATGGTGATGGCTACGTCAGGGATGGTGATTGTCGGATTTGAAGCAGGTGGTGGTGGTGGTGGTGGTGTGGGGGTGGGTGGTGGCAGGTGGCGGTGTGAGGTTGGATGGTGGTGTGGGGATGGTGGCAGGTGGTGTGGCAGTGGTGGGCTGGTGACAGTAGGTGGTGCTGGGGCTTTTCCTGAGAGAGAGAGAGAGAGAATAGAAAGAGTTAAAGTGTGTCTGTGCGTGTGTGTGTGTGTTAGAGAGAGTGAATGTTTATATGTGTGTGTGTGATTTTTTATATTTAATAAAAGCAAGGGTAATTAAGTAATTTCAAATGAACTTAACGGAGAAAACTAACCCCTATCCACTCCAAGAACTATCCGAGTAACAAACTGTCAAACCATATGGACCACCAGTGTAATTTCCAAAAGTTGGGGATTATAGGTGTTATTTTACAAAACCATAGGGACCATTCGGGCATTTAACTCTAATACATAATATTAAATTCAATATAATATTTAATAACAATGTATAAAAGTTAAGTATTAATAAAAAATAATAACAAGTAATAAATAACATAAATAATAAAAAATAATTATATATATATATAGGGATCATGAGAAAACTAGTTTAAATGAGAAAACCAAAAAACTAACTAAAAAAACCTAAAAAACATATCAAAATTATTTTTATTTTTACTTTTCTTTTAATTTTTTTGATTTTTTTATTTCTTTTAATAAAATCACTATATATAATATATAAAAAAAATTTCAAAAAAAAGTATTGCACATATCCAATAATATGAAAAAGTCTAAACCACCTAACCCACCCCCACCGACACCCCCAAAAAACCTAAATTCCCCCCCCCCCCCTCCCAAAAAAAAAAAAACCTAAATTCACCCTCTCACCAAAAGCCTAACCCCCCATCCCCACTAAAAAAACCCTAAAACTAAACCTTAAACGTAAACCCCCAAAAAACCTAAAACCCCCACCCCTCAAAAAACCTAAATCCCCCACCCATACCCCTCCCCAAAAAACCTAATCCTAATCCTAAACCATCAAAAAACCTAACAATAAAAGTTAAACTAAACTCAAAATCTAAATATAAGTATATAATGCGCAGGTGTAGCACATAGATATGATGCACATGTGCAGTACAAGTTTTTTTTTGAATTTTTTTATATAAAAAGTAGCTATTTTTTATAAAAAAAATTGTAAGAAAAAAAATTTGTATGTTTTTTAGGCTTTTTTAGTTAGTTTTTTGGTTTTCTCATTTACATGTAGTTTTCTCATGATACTCTCACTGTATATATATACTATATTAATAAGCATATTCAAAGGGTAACTTAAGGTAATTTGTCACCTCCCTTAAAATTCCTTTAATGCATGATTTACAAGTCTTAAGCACATGAAACACATATGTGAAGTTACTTTCCAATAATATCCTTATATCACTCAAACAAAAACACACGGACACAAGTAGATCTAGGGTTTCTCATTCTTATTCGTCTCTCATCTCCATCTGCTCTCTCCTCTCTCTCTCTCTCTCTCTCTCTCTCTCTGCGATCAAAGGTGGATCTAGGGTTTCTCTCTATACGACGCCAGATCTGTGGTTGTGGGTGGAAAACGATGACACAAGGCTTGGTTGAGGGCCAGATTGGTACCGTTTTTTACCTTATCTATCGTTTCTTGTAAGTTTTTTAAACATCTTTGTCAGATCTGTTATAATACTTTCAAATCTGTGTTGGTTTTGTGTTTTTTAATGTTTTGTGAATGGATCTACGAAGAGAGTATATATCTTTGTATTGATTAGGTTTTTGTTTTTTAGAAATGTGAATACAGTTGAAAATGAAGACCGATGAACAGGTAAAAGAGAGAACAATGCGACTTGGTTCAAGAAACTTCAAATTCAGCCTTACCATCGTCCTTTATTAGGTTTCCACTTATACAAAATTCACCATATATAATAAGTTATTTACACCAGGTTCTTATTTTTTATTTTTTTTTCTAAAAAGTCGAGGCCCTAACGATGTTCAAGTCCAGGTCAAGGCTCTGGTTTGCGATAGCTATGTTCATCACAATAAGGTAAAATTCTACATGTATATATTCTTCTTGTTTTCGTATTAGTAAATTTAATTGAAAATAAAACCGGGTTTAAAGGTGAGCGTATTATCTACTATTTGTTTATTGAAGTGACTTTATGATAGAATTCAATATTTTGTTTTGGACGGAAAGTAAATTTAAGCAATGGCGACTAAGCAATTAGTATTAGCAGTGAAAAAGAATTTGGTATGCTAAATTTTAAATTTCATCATGTTATTTAATAGAACAATGCACTGGTTATAGATAATTAATTAAAACAATTTAGCTAGAGATGAGGCTTGTATGAATGTGTTTACTTTGTTTACACGTAGATGAAACGCCACAGCCAGAGCAGCCGCAACACCCAGCCAGCACAGCCACAACAAGTTTATACGGTAAGCGATAGGTGCACCTCCACTAAAATGACTTCGTAAACTAATAAGAAATAACAATAATATTAATCGTTATTGTTTGACATAGTAGATCAGCGAGTCTAGCACGTCTGATTATGATGAAGAGAAATTAAAAGAATGTTTAAATTGTGTGATATGTTTTCTTTGCTTTTTAGGGGGAAGATAGGTGGTTCTCTCCTAGGGCATACAAAACACAGGTTATTGGCGGCAGCCCGCCTTATTTAACATATAAAAAAACTTTATATGTTAAATATGACGGGTTGCTTCACATAACCTTTGTTTTGTATGCCCTATGGAGAGAAGCACCCATCTTCCCCTTACAAGGCAAAGAAAATTTATAAAAAAACATTATGAATGAGGATGGCCTGAATCTACGTAAGTGACAGGTTTATTATATTTAACGATTTCAAATAGTATTTTCCAACCTTTCTGTTTTAATTAATTGTATCTAGTCATGATGTAGATACAATATGGGTATAAGGCAAAAACCTTTCCTAGTCGCGCTCTATGCTTGTGAGATATTAATAAGGGCATTCCAGTCTAATGTAAGCCCGTCAAGGTACTTAAGGTAAATCTTACATTCGCGGGTTGATCTTACTTTTTCACTTTAATAGTTTAATAAATATTGTGTGTTAAATTTGTTAGGTTGTAGGAAGTGATGGTGGAGAAGATAACTGGAGTGACACATAAAGAGATATGAATGCATATAAGCCAACTCCAGGTGATCTTGCAGTTCTACAGTTATTTATATGTTCTTTCCTTCTTGTAATTAGTTTTCATTGTTGTTTTTATAATTTTTGTTCTAAAATTATTATATGGATTATTGACTTGCAAGATGGGTTGGAGTTTTAAGTTGTAACTTTTTGGTGCGAGCCGCGGATCAACCCTGCCAACACCAGCGTCGACCATCTCTCCACATTATGGGTGAGTTTCTCAATCATACATAAACCTAGTAATCATACATAAACATGGTAATCATGGTACATCTTTTTTAAATATGTAAATGTATACTATATATAAGCATATCCAAATGGCAACTTAAGTAATTTGCCACTTTAGTTAAAATTCATTTAATGCATGTTGTACAAATCTTTAATACATATGAATATCAAAATTGATTTAACTTTCCAACAACACCCTTTTGGGCGGCCAACTTGCTCATCCCATACACTAGGCAACAAATTAAACCCTAAATCACATTTCAAAATTCAAACCTGCCTCATCTCTTCCTTATCTTTATATATCTCTCTCTCTCTCTCTCTCTCAAATTCCATGAGAATCAGAACTAGATCTGCCCCTATCTCTCGATTCACCCTTAAATCAAAGAAGAAAAACATCAATTTGTTTGCCGAAGCCGATTCACATGTATGGTTTTTAGGGGTTTTTATTTCCATCTTTGGTTAATTAACCTCCATGCTTCACATGTTTGACCAAGTCGAGTTGGAGTAAGTTTTCGGTGACAGAAACTAACATGGTGTTGTGAAGATTTCCGGCGAGATGATTAGGGTTCCGACGAGCCCTTTCACTGCAAGACTGCCATCTCTGTCAAAAAAGGTAACAATCAATGCTTTCACTTCTACTTTTATGATTCAATAACTCAAATCTGGCATCTAATGTTCAAATGTTAGTAACTTGGAGACTATGGTGGTAATAGCCGGTGACAACGAAATCTGGTGGTTGATGGAGGCATACATGGTGGAGACAAGGACGAAAGCTTCGGAACAATTTAAGTGTAATTTGTGTACCAATCAACTAAGCCAAATTTGGTCATCTGAGCCAATTCAATCAACGAGAGTATTTGGGAGGTATAAACATGTACTTAGCTATTGAATTGTGTAAGACCCTAACATGTTTCGAACTAAAATGACGCCCGGCAGAATATGAATCATAAAATTTTTTCTTTATAATTGTTCTATCATACTTGAAACCCGTTTAAAATGACTTCTTAAATAACTACATCGTTCATCCTTAGTTAATGAGACTCTTTTACTATACGAATACAAACCACGTGACCACTTCTTCGTACAATCCATAATCTTAGACTCGATCCTCATCCACCTGTCCATTAGGATGATAATAATGACCCGAATAACCTGCAGTCACCATATATAACTAACACATTAGTAAATGGTGACATGATACATAAATTATTAAATATATAAACAATCAGTAACCACGTGGCAATCTATATTTGTTTACTACTCCATTAAGATGTTCTTCCGAATTCGTTCTTTACACCGGACCTCCATTCTCTAAGAGCCCAACACTTACATACCTGCACTTTCATTTCATTCTCATAGACGACTCAGTTAGTATCGTCAATATTCGTAGATATTAACACCATACTTAACTTCATACGAATCTCACTTATTTGGAAACATTAGGTTTATTAACATGCATACATCTTATCTGGCCCAACTACTCTTTAGATAATAATCCTACTTGATACATGTAGAAATATAAACAACCTTAACTACAAACATCTAGCTTGATCATGCATCCCATCAGTTGTACGAAGTTCATAACGTAACAAATTAAGCATGAACGCCTACAACAGCAAATCAGAACTTTAACAACAAAGCCCGTCGTAAGCTACGGCTGGGTGGCTGTAGCTTACAGCCTAACGAGCACAAAAAGGCACCAAGTGCCTGCCGTAGCCTACGGCTGGCAGCCGTAGGTTATGGCACAGAGCTGCTGAACTTTCCATTTTACCCTTTTCCAGCAAAAACTACATAACTTCTTCAATATTCATTTGTTTCACTTGGGACTCATTTCTAGTTGACCGTAGAACATTTGTCTACTTGATTTACCCAAAATCCTTAACCGGGTTCTTAACTTTTACGGATTACGTCGGCGTTACATGATTCAAGCGCATTAATTCGACCTGTTTAGTTTCACCAAGTTGTTTTCGACATAGTTCGCTACTTTCGACCCGCTACAAAAATACTTACCTTAGTACTCGCATTTACTACATAATCTTACATGATTCCCCACATTCGTAAATATCAAAACTCTCTATACTTACTAAGAAGTGATCGGAAGTCACTTACCTTATACGTCCATGTTCATGCTCGTATTCTTGCCTTCCTTCGACTCGTTAGCCATCCGTGCTTGAGTCCTTGCTAATGTAAATTCGTATTCTTTCATGCCATCATTTTCATAACTTGTTAGTATGCATGTTCATTCATATCGATAATTATTTCAAATTCTTAGTTGCAAAGCTTTCATTAGTCAATCATTCACTAACATGCATATGGCACGAAACGATAATCACATTGTTCCACGTTCATACAATTTAACTCTTGTTTATACATAGCACATCATTTGCCCAATGCATACACGATTATCTCAAATCTTACATTTATGGCAAAAAGTCAAACCACGACGATTATGCGCAGTTTGACTTTCAGAAGTCAACTGCTTTTCACATGAACTTTCAACTTAATCTTTTACATCCATCTTGTTGTAGTGGGTTAGACTACATACGTTATAATCATTTTGTACTCATGTAACGGCGTACATGCGAACACATAATCACCTAGTTACATAAACACCCAATTCGGTCAAGTTAGCATTTTCATAACTTCCCAACTAGTACTCTACCATATATTTAGCTAACCCGGCATCATTCCAACCTTACCCCTTTCAAGGATCAAGCTTCATTCTTACTTACGAATCACTAATAAACAATCAAACAAATCCACAAGGTGTGCATTACATCAATCAAGCATATAACACACTCTTAGAACATACTTCTTCTTAATCACGATAGAACTACACTTGCACATAGATTTCATTACGAATATATTCTTCATGGTAATTTACTATTAAATGCATCATATCCACCTTCTATACATATTCGTTCGTTGTTTACATCAATTCTCTTTTAACAATCTCACCTATGCATTTCATCAAACACTTGGTGTGCGTACACCATTTAATGCAAAATGTACAAAACTAATTTTTGCATGATCTTCCAAATTCATACATAATTCATCAAACACAACTAAATTACATACCATACTCAACCTATCTAACAATAATCCATTGCATACAACATACACATCAATGACTCAAGTAAGGATTTGACATGGATGAAACACCTATGTCATCATCTTCACCACTAGAAGTGGGTTTCACTTCTAGTCATCAAATTACTCAAAATCCTTCATAATCCATGTTTTATATGGTAATTCTAACACATATACATGATCAAATTCATTCAATTTCGTGGATTAAAAATAAACCCACTTCATGCATGATTATGAAATCACAAACTACAACTTACCACATGTTTTGCATCCTTAGATGATTAGAAATCTTCAACCATGCAAGTGTTTTGGCTCAATTCCATCATGAATTTCTGGATTTTGGATGATTGGGAGAACTCCCTTTGTTCTTCTATATGTGTGTGTGTCGACACACACATATACACACCAACACACACACTGAACTCATGATCTTTCTATTAGTTAATCTTTAACCCAAATCTCCAATTCCAGCCCTTCTAGTTTGGTTTTTTGTTAACAATTGTCACAACTTTTGTTTTTCATTTGTTTGCCCAACTATTTAACTAGGTTAAATAGCTTGGTTATTTTATTTTATGCCATCACACAAGAAACATACTAGGCAATTAAAATTATGATTTGGGGCGTTACAAATTGTTTAATGATTTATGTCACAAAGCTTGGTGTTTTGGAAGTGGGAGTTTCTCTGAAATTGCTAAACAAGAATAATCTTGATTCATGGTCCCTTTGGTATATATTTTTGAGCAATTTTAGGCGTTAAACTTGTAAGTCCCGTAAACGGATCAAACAGGTATCACTAACCTAATCAATAGCGGAAATTATGATTAGGAAGAAGAACAACTTGAATAACTTTGAATGATTATAACTTGGATACACCAAAGATGTCAGATACAAGTTTTTGCTTTTAACTCTCTAACCTTTTCTCTATGACCTAGCCCTTCTATTTATAAGCATCACTAAGCCCATAATTACAACCCTAGGCCCATTAGGCACTAGGAAGCCCACATTAACCCCAAAAGCCCAAATACATCCCTAATGAATAAACCTTTAATGCTCCAAGCCCAACATTCTTCCCCTAGGTTTACTTCATTGGTATTTCGGTTGAGCATCCACACCTAGTCTTCCAGCGATGATACCAGCAACCGTAGTAGTCCAATCCTTTGCGCATACCTCATATAGCTCAGCAGTTCTAATTTGATGCGACGCAAGAACATGCAAGTCTTCGTCGTGAAAGCTAACCAAATCCACCACACCGTTGACCCTGAACGCCTTCTCTTTAGTCACAATCGCAACACTTTCGACTTTAGGTCGTATAGCCAAAAGTTGAAGTTCTTCAGAATTCCCTTAGGAAAAGTAGGAGCAACCGGGATAACTAATTCTTTGTCGGTTGGCGGCCACATCACCGGTTTGAACCTCTTGCCCGTGTGCGCATCGCGAACTCTTTTAGCCGCTCTCAAATATGGTTCTGCAGTCTTCATATTCTTAAATCCACTCCTAACCTCACGTTCAAGCTTCTTAAAGAATCTCCACCCCGGTCCACGCTCTGTAGTGTCATCATCAGTGTATGGAGCTCTCAAAAGATCAGTCAATGCAACTTTAGTCCATGTCTCGAATTACGACTCTTTCTAATAGTATTCACGGGTTCCATCCTGGCGCACGATAATCCACATATTTTTAACATGATCGTACATCCAACTGAGCAGCTTGGACTTGTTTCCCACATTAATGTAGTAACTCGATCCAAACTCCATCACATATCTCTCGGACTGATTGGTTGGATCCTTCAGCTGAAAATTCTCATCAAGTGGATTCACATTAACATTCTTCATCAAGACCATTTGCTTTTTCTTCTTCTGATCAGCAGCACGTTTCTGACTAGCAGTAAATTTTCTGCATGGATCGCTCATATAATAATCTAGACCCGCTTGTCGATCAGCTGCCAACTGCGCAGCTGCCAATCTTTGTTCTTCAGTTTCTTCAGCCATTCGCTGTTGTGCCGCACGATGCCTAGTTTCAACGTTCATCGGGTAATCAGTAGGATCACTAAACTCCCTTCCAAACTTGTTTTCCAACTTGCCCCTTAAATTAAACACCAGAGTCATAAGCATTGTAACGTCTCCCTGCAGCTGATCAATAGTCTGATCTGAAACGTCTAAATGATTATGCAGAGAGGCAATCTGAGCATCCTTTAAAATAACCTCTTGTTCCAACACAACCACCCGTTTCTTTAAATCAACTACATCAACCTCGGTATCATCATCATCACTGTCCAATCCGCCGAACTCGAATGCCCTTTTCTCTGATCTTCGCACATAATCTTCAGCAACATCATTAGTATAACCAACTCCACTACCACCTGCTTCCGAACCACTAGCACCAGATGAACTGCCTCTAAACTCCCTCATTTGTAGAATCATGTCAGCAGGAATCGACACAACGGTAGACTGTGTAATAATAGGAGCGGTTTGCTGTGCAGATGAAACAGGTGTACCAACCATCGAAATGTAAGAAATAGATTCAGCAACGGTAACCTCAGCAACAGTAGACGTGACCAATTCAGATTCACCAACAGTGAAAACAACGGGAGCTTCAAGTGTACTAGATGGAATGCTCAACCCAGTTCTTCGCCTTTTGATCAATGGTACCAATCTTCTTCATCTTCGTCATCTTCTTCAATCTGAGCGGTTGGTGCAGCAATAGATGGAATGTCGAGTGGAGGATCACCCTGTTTCTCCTGGATATCTTTCAAGTGAGCGATCAAGGCTTCTAAGTTCTCGGACGATAACTCTGGTAAAACGGGAGTCAAAGTGGCATTGAACTCATCAAGATCGTCAAGAAAAGCTTGGCCAACATCATCTTCATCATCAGTGACTAGATCCTCTACCTCTATCTCCTTTTCTTTGGTAGGTATGTCATGTTCTTCGGCCACTCTAGCGTTAACTGGAGGCGGAGGAGGTGGTGGAACATTCAAACCAACAACTTCAGAAAACTTCCCGAATTTCTTCAAAGAAAAACGGCCTATAAACACTGTCTTGGACGTAGAGCGGTTCTTCTTCATTATGGAAAAAATAGTAGGCCCCATCGGCTTCATATTAAGCAGATTGACATCTGTAGCATCCTTCGCCGAATCAGGATAACGGGCATCTAGTATGAGCTGGACAAAGCGTGGGTATAACAGGAACATCCGCTTCTTGGACTGCTCTAAAATTTTCTTCATGTTGTCGAAGATATAACCGGAATATTTATACTTCCAGTCCATAACTAATGAAACGATAGCAGACGTCTAGGCTTGATTTGGCTGATACAGACCGCCCTTGTTCTCAGACACACACTACATGAACATATGAACGAATAGCCGCCAATAAGCCGGAAACATTTTCTTCAACAGTGGTGGATAAGAACCATCATATCCCATCTCCATAAGCACAGGAAGCACCTTCTCCTTGGCGTAAGTAGTCGGATCACTGAAAGTGTCGGTAAGCTGCAACACCTCTCTCACACATGCCTCGTTCACCACTATCTCTTTGCCCTGAATCTGTGAATGGATAAATGGTCTACCATCTTCACCCTCGGCTGAATACGTGCTCTTTTCCAAAACGAATGTACTAGATCTCTATAAATCACGGGTTAGCATGGAGGGCATATGCGATCTTGCAAGCGTTGAGCCCCACTATCATAGCCTGAAATTCCTGGAAGAACTCTGCTGGTGGGTCTGAGAGATACCCGGCCTGGTTGTGGAATTGCTCCTCAACCAACATTACCGCATCAAACGCTTCTTCAACCATATCTGTCAAGAACATCAACCAAGTTAATCCAACTCACAGAAGTTAACCGAGTTTAACAATGTAGCAGTTAGTTTACTTAAAACTATCTGGATAGGTCAATCAGAAGTCAAGGTTCAAATTAACACGAGTTCAAATTGATTATAGGGTTCAACAGCTGAAAAGGTTCAAAACGGATAAAAGGTTCAAAACCTCAAATCCGGATACTGACAGTTCAATATGCAATCCGGATGAAAGGTTCAATATGCAATCCGGATGAAAGGTTCAAAATCCAATCCGGATTATTCATTGTATCTCGGATGGATAGTCATTCCAGATGAAGATCCAATCCGAAATGAGATCCGAGTTCTTCATTTCGAATGGATACCAATCCAGAATACCTAAGAACTTGAAGATCAATCCGAGATACAATCCGAAATGCATTAAATATTCATAATTTTAATCCGGAATGCATATGTGTAATGCAGTTATAAATAATCCGGAATGAATTTTCCGAGATGCATAGTTCGCAAAAGAAAGAGAATCAGAGAAGAAAAACACTATTTCGGATTTCGAATAATCCGAAATGAGAAATCAGAGATGCCTTTATATGTCCGAAATGGGCTTGGGCCTGAGATTTTAAATCCGGATTGGGCTTGTGACAGGCCCAATCCGGAACAGTGACATAGTGGGCCTGTCCGGAAAAGTCCAAATGGGCCTTTCCGGAAAAGCCTATTCCGGAACAGTAACCCTTTAGGCCCAAAGAAGCCCAATCCAGAATAGTAACTTGAGTTTCCAATCTTTTAAGACTTTTAACCAATTTTATTAGGCTGGCCCAAATCCCAAAGCACACTGGGCCAATCCAATATCTCTTGACAAAAACCATCTCACCAAAATACATCAAGTAGACTAACTAAGCATCCAACCATCTTTTAGCATTTCACAAGAAGGAACTATTAAGACAGACATAAATATTTAACACAACCTTGCTAAGGGATCAAATCGTTTCAAAAGCTAACTAAGGAACATTTTTCAGTATGAGCAGGTTCAATTGGTCTAAGCGATTGTCAATATACTTGTCCATTTAAATCTAAAACTCAACCCTTGTAGTTCAGGCATTATGATACGCTTAAAGTAATGTTATACTAAGATACTCATGTGTCCCATACCATGACATACCCCGCGATCAAGGTAAGCACAACAATTCATCATAGCAGGTGAGTACACCGTGGTCATCCTTTGTATTTTACAACATCAGGCTATTGGTGAACATGTCAGTACTTCTGTACAATAGAGAGACCAATAGTGACTGACGAGGGTTAGACAAATACCTCATGAGGTACGTAAGAACTTATGAAGAAAATTCTGTTCTCTTAGGTTTTGGCCTTTCCATTTTGGCTCTTTTACAAAGATATCCTGACTGTGCATAGGTCTGCGTATAATCTGGACGCAACAGAAGGGCAATCAAGATATCCCTGGATGACTCAACAGCATAAAGACCCGAAACCTCAGATGTTGGCTATCTATCAACGCAAGATTTAAGACCATGAAATCATACGCCTATAATAAGTGACCCACTGAGTACATAGTTCGTTATGTTTATATCAATTGACTTTCCCATCCGGTTGAGTTTTAGACCTACCGACACATCACTTTAGATCCAAATCTTTTCCGCTTCTACACCTTACATGTGTTAGTCAAACATTTTATCACGAAAAAGTATTTCATTTCCCTATCCTTGCAAAAACCGTTTTTCTTTTCTTTTTTTGTAAGAATTTCTCCCCCTAAATTTGTGAATACATATGAACAAATTTATAAAGCAATGAAAAGAAAATAAGAACAGTAAACGAAAACATAAAGACACGGGATGCCTAGGTAGAAAACCGAATCATTTTGAGAAGATCCACAAGCACTTGAAAACGCGCGTTGCTAACGGGTTTCATGAACAAATCCGCCACATTTGCATCAGTGTGGATTTGCTCAAGCTTTACGAGACCCTTTTCATAGCAATCACGGATAAAATGGACTTTAATGTTTATGTGCTTGGTTTTGGAGTGGAAAATAGGGTTTTTAAACTATTTGGATCGCGGCATCATTATCACAATAAATTGTTGTGTTTAGATAAGTCAAACCGTAATCCGCAAGCTGATGTTGCATCATAAAACCTGGGAGTAGCCAGCAGAGGCTGCGACATATTCTGCTTCTGTAGTAGAGAGCGAAACCGTCTGTTGCTTCGTGCATTGCCAGGAAATTAAGCGATCTCCCAGAAATTGGCAACCAGCCGAAGTTGAACGCATGTCCTTATCTGTACCTCCAAGATTACTGTCAGAGAAAGCAAACAGTTGAAATTCAGAATTTTTAGGATACCGGAGGCCCAGTGATGGAGCCCCTTTGAGGTACCTAAAAATTCGTTTAACAGCATGTAAATGAGAAAGTTTAGGAGTAGCCTGATAACGAGCACACTGGCAGACGGCAAACATGATATCTGGCCGGCTAGCAGTGAGATACATGAGTTATCCAATCATTGAGCAATACATAATTAACAGGCGTTCCTTCAGCATCTTCATTTAGCAGAGGCCATTCTGCGGTAGGTGAAGCCATAGGCTTGGAATCTGTAAGCTTGAATTTGGCAAGAAAGTCACGGACAAATTTTCCTTGATGAATTAGAATACCCTGTGGGCTCTGACGAACTTGAAGTCCTAAAAACATGGTCATCTCCCCCAATGAGCTCATCTCAAATTTCTTCTTCATGATTTCTTCGAAGTCGCGGAACAAACCATCATTGGTGGAACCAAATATAATATCATCAACGTAGATTTGGACGAGAATAATGTCCTTATCAACGCGTTTGATAAACAGATTTTGGTCAATGGTTCCCCGTGTGTAGTCATGAGCAAGCAGATGCTCTGTAAGAGTAGCGTACCATGCGCGTGGCGCTTAATGCAACCCATACAAGGCTTTGTCGAGTTTGTAAGCATAATATGGCTTGTCAGGATCAGTAAAGCCCGGTGGTTATGCCACGTAGATTTCCTCTTTCACCTTGCCGTATAGAAACGCAGTCTTGACAACCATTTGATAGACAGTAAAATCCATGTAAGATGTGTATGCCAAGAAGATGCGTATAGCCTCCAAACGCGCGACAGGTGCATAGACCTCATCATAATCTAAACCTTCAATTTGTCGAAACACCTGAACCACCAGTCTAGCTTTATTCCGAACGATAACTCCAGTATTATCCTGCTTGTTGCAGAAACCCAGCGAGTTCCAAGAGCACGCTTGCCCTGAGGCAGCTTCACCATTTGCCAAACACCAAGCTTCTCAAATTGATTGAGTTCCTCGTGCATGGCATCCACCCAGCCCGGTTCCTGCAAGGCAACATCAATACTTTTAGGTTCAATTTGGGAAATAAAGCAAGAATAGAGACATATATTGATATCCCCAGATTGGCTGCGTGTTCGAACAACAGCGTTGACAGGACCAATAGTATTCTCAACGGGGTGATCACGCTGTAAACGCTGCGGTATTGGTATAGCGGGAACGAGAACATCTGTTTGCAAGTTGGTGACACTAGTTGAAGCGACTCCAGATGGCTCCCGTCAATAGAGGCACCAGCAGAAGTATGTGGTGAGGAATCCACCGAACAATCGAGTGGAGTAGGCTCAGGAAACAGAGAGGAACCCAAAACATCAGGAGGAAGGCCTTCATTTGTCGTAGGAGGCTCTGGATCAGAAACCACAACTTCAGGAGGATCCGTCTGAGCAGGCGAAGAGATAGTTGGCTCTTGAGAATGCGAAATGGTGGAGGAAGGCGAGATAGTTTCATTGAATCCAGGAGGATCCACACTTAGCTGCTTTAAAGTCTCATTCAGTGCGGCAGCGTCAGCATCTCTTCAGAAGTAATGGGCACTTTTGGAAGGTCAGAATTCGAACTATTACCTGCAGGCACATTGGAAGACACATCAAAATGATTAAATAAAGTGGAGTAGTCATACAACCAGTCAGGACCAATGCGTTTGTCATTGGGATTTTCCTCCAGCCAACCCCAATTGTTGGTTTCAACGACCATCTTCTTGATCTTGTTATAAACGCAATATGACGTATTTTCAGAATAACCAACAAAAATGCAAGGATCCTCGCGTGCTTCAAACTTTCCTTTAGCGTCCAGGAGCAGGAGAACACAAGGACATCCGAATTTGCGGAAATGCTTGACCGAAGGTTTGCGGCCTTCAACCACTTCGTATGCAGTCTTCATGTGGCGTTTATTGATCAGGGCATGATTCTGAATATAACATGCAGTGTTAATTGCTTCTGCCCAGAAGATGAGAGGTAACTCGGATTCAACCAGCATAGTGCGTGCAGCTTCAATAAGTGTGCGATTTCTGCGTTCTGCAACCCCATTTTGTTGTGGGGTTCTGGCTGCACTGAACTGTCGGTCAATCCCCTTGGAGGAGCAGAAAGAGTTTAAGGTAAGATTCTTAAACCCTGTCCCATTATCACACCGAATAGCCTTCACCGTAGAATCTGTCTGGTTTTCCATAAGCGTGACAAATTGTTTGACTAGCTCAGCGGTTTCACTTTTATGTGTGAGAAAGAAAACCCAGGTGATTCGAGAGTAGTCATCAATAATAACCAGACAGTAAGCCTACCCGCCAATGCTACGGATGTCTGCTGGACCGAAGAGATCCATATGGAGCAGTTCTAAGACCTGAGAAGTGGAGGGAACGACTTTGGTTTTGTGCGGCTGTCGATGTTGTTTCCCACGCGCGCATGATTCACATTTTTCGATCTACATGAAGTCACGAACTGGTAGATCTCTGACTAAACCACCTTTTGCAAGACGATTTAATTCTTCATGTTGATGTGACCCAGTCTGCAATGCCATAGCATGGCGTCATGTTCGGCTGTCGAAGAGAAGAGGCAAGTGAGCTTGTCAGAAGGAGCCTGGTTCATATCAATAACATACGCGTTGCCTTTACATGCAGCTTTAAGAAGAATCCAATCATCTAGAATAATTAAACACGGTTTTAGCACATAACATCCTTTCTTGGTGAAGAGAACATCCAGATGATTGTCGCAGAGTTGAGTCACACTCAACAGACTGTGCTTCAATTCTAGCACATAATTGACATTCTTAAAGCTGAGGGCTCCATTGCAAACAGTTCCTCTCATTGTAATTTTCCTTGTTTCTCCACCTGCGAAGGAAACAAACCTGCCATTGAAAAACTGAATGTCATTCAACTGCGAGATGTCTCCTGTCATGTGCCTGGAACAGCCACTATCAATGTACCATAATTGAACAAGAGCGCGCCAGAGCTATTCCTGCACATTTCAATAGGTTTTAGTTAGAAACGGGAACCCAGGTCATGGAAGATCTGGGCTTGCCATTTGCATCAACATAAGTAACCCCACGAAAGATCAAATTAGTTGAGGATGAGGTTGATGATGCTTTTGATTTATTAGTCATGGGGGTAGCAGACAGATTCTTGGCCACTGACTTAGGCCTCCAGGTTACCGAATCAGACCTCTGCACAATCCTTGGAGTGTTAGAGGGATTCTGGGAAACTAAAGGTCTCAAGGGTTTAACAGATTATTTCTTGGCCAAGTTCCATCCAATCTTGATCAGAAGACTTAGCCATAAATCGAGCCTTAGGTGGGCGATTAGGCATAGCCTTCTGATGTATGGAATACAAAGTTTTGAAAGAGGTAAAGGTCTTTTGACAATTTCGATCAATGTGCCTAGGAGATCCAAAATTGAAACAGGTTTGCCTCTTCTGGAAGAAAACAATCCGTTCAGCTTGGGAAATTCTGGGCAATTTGTCTGTCAGTTTCTTGCTGGCGTTTACTGATGGCTGATGCACGGTCTTGGTCTTGACGGTGTCCTGCGCACAACCATCAGCACACTTGTTAGTTTTGTGATTTGAATTGAAAGATTTTGTACATGGAGATTTTGGCAAAATTTTAACTGATATCTGTTCAGCTGGTTGCTTAACAGATTCAGTGTGCGACTGCTGAGTTAATTCCTCAGTTTGATGAGAAGACCCAGCAATTGTCGTGTCAGTTTTTGTAGACGCCTGTTTGGTTTTCTTCTTTTTAGATAGGCGTGTTCTCCTCTTCTTAGTCTTACTCTTCAAATCACACTTCGTGACAGATTCTGTAGAGGACACGAGTGGCTCTACAGGGACATCCTATTTTGAAACTTCAGCAGATGACTGTGGAATCTCGCAATCTTGAGAAGTTTGAGGTTCCGATTCAAGATCAGGTTTAATATTTTCATTTGAATTATCGGGAAAAGTGTGTTCATCTTCTGTCATTTCAGAATCAGTCCCTTGTGTTGAGTCGCCCGAGTCTTCTAGAATTATGTCACCATCAACGTTTACAAAAATGGTTGGCTGGTCGACTTTCACACTGTCAACCCTAGGAGATGCATCAATAGAGGCAGCCTCTAGAGAAGAACTTTCGGTATCCTCAGCTGAAACTGATGAAACCGAATCATCTGTTGATACAGAACTGCAGCTAAATTCATTTTCTCATCACAGAGTTACTACAATAATTAGCACCATTCAAAACATCAGAATTTGATGAAAAACCAGAATTAAAACTGTCTAAATTCTCAACACAACCAACACTGTTTGAGCAAGTAAATTGTTCAGCAAGAAATTGATTTAATATGTCAAAAGCAGGCTTATAAAATGCATAATCATCAGCTGAATTGTCTGAATTTGTATTCAGGCATTCCTCTTCATCACCCTCTGTGATATCCTCAACTAAAATTTCTTCTGCACACGAGTTAGACACATTAGTATCGTTCACAGATTCAGTTTGAGTAGCAGAAGATTCTTTTCCGTTAGATTCTGTGGAGGATGTGGATGTTTCTGCCTCGGGCACTTCTTTCTCCAATTCATCTGTACTTCTAGATGGACGATTACCAGTTTCACGAGAAAGTGGTGTAGAAGCACAAAGACATCATCCCTCTTGAGTTTAGTGGGTTTGGAGAACTTTGGGTAATAGGGCGTCCATGGTTTGGATAAATAATCTGACGGTTTACCATACATCATTTTTTCTGCATTTTCTACCTCTTCCTCATATTCAGGTATTCTAGTATAGTTATGATATATGGTGGAGGCGCCCTATTGTACCCAAGGCCTTTAGTAAAATTCTTTTGATAATTAAGCTGGAGGTCACATAAGTCCTTGACAAGTTTACTGGAAGTTTCAAATTTCTTAATGTTTATTTCATTTTCGTGAAGCTTCCCTGTCAAGGAATTCAGCTTGGCTAAGGCTGCTTGAAGTTCTACATCCTTTTCAGCTAGTTTTAGCTTGTAGTCGTAGACCTAACATTGCTGTTGGTTCAAGTCTAGCTTTAGCTGAGCCATATCTCGTTTCTGAGCTTCGATCTTCTCCATAAGAAGCTTTTCTTATGTTTAAGGGCGATGTTTTGTGACGCAGCTTGTTGATATTCAGCCACTAGAGTTGAATTGTGGGCGCGCATTTGTGATAATTTAAAACGACAACTATCAGAACAGAGTATTCGATTTACCGTTTCTGAAAGATCGGGCATCTCAGTTGTCTGTGCCATCATGCAGTGGTTGCTGTTCTTGGATAGATTCAAGGTTTCCATTTGAGTTGAAGCATCTGCCCAGTTGAAACCTCATGCTGTTGGGCCACCAATGCTGTTGACTTCCCGCCCGAGCTGCTTGATGGACTTGTTGTTGACTTGGAAGGAGAGACGGGAACCAGCTGTCTGTCACTGCTCTGTATCTCAGCGACCCTGGATGATACATACCCTAACGGTGGCTTATTGCATTCCCTGGCGAAGTGTCGTGGTTCATGACATCGGTAACATCTAAGTTTGTCCTTTGTGAGACCAGTCTTCAAGTTTGACAAGGCTTGCCTTCCATATTTTTTTTCTGAAACTTGTTGACCCGAAAAGCAGTCATTGCTAAGTTCCAAGAAACATCGATCTCGTCCAGGTCATCCTCCATGATCTGATCAACTTCGGTTGGAAGAATAGATGGAGGGGTCAGATCACCTGCCAGGAAGGCGTTTAAGCTTTTGATCATTGATGCCGCAATAACCAGTTTCTCTTCGTTTTCCTTAGTGAGAAACGCAGAGTTGGGCGCGGGTTGAGCGGGTGCAGGCACTGGTGCAGCAGTTTGAGGAATGATGCCTTGTTGCACTGTTTGAGGAGTTGCAGGACTGAAAACCATGTTAGGATACTGAGCATGGTACTGGGTGTGAACTTGAGCAGCTGAAACCGTTGTGGGATTTTGAGATTGAAAACCATACACATACTGAGTGTTCTGAGGCGTGGCTATATGACTGTAAACCATGTTTGATCCACCCGGTGCTTGTGCATTTCCTTGTAGAGGACTGTAAATGAGATTCTGTGACATTAAAGCCGCGTTCTACCATGTCATCCCTGCGGCCATCAAACTGCTTTGATGGTTAATTTCCCTCTGCTTGTGGTCAATCTCACATGATTTGATAGTTGCTATCATCTTAGTGAGAGTGACATCATTCAAGTTCTTCGTCTTTTTTATCATGCCCACGTCTGCATCCCAACTTTTGGGCAGTGAATTTAATAACTGTCTGTTCATGGCACTGTTGGTGAGGGTGATCTTAGTTGAAATCATCTGGGAAACCAGCTTGACATAGCGACGTATCTGGTTTTCGATAGTTTCCCCATATATGTGATTGAACGAGCTGAATTGTTGATTCAGCTGATTCACCCTACTTGCTTTCATGTCGGCATTTCCCTCGTAGAGATTTTGCAACTCACTCCAAACCTCCTTTGCGGTTTAGAAGTTTCTGACCGCGATAGAAATTTCAGGTCCTAGAGCCATGGTCAGAGTTGCCGAAGCCTTCTCATCTTCCTCTATGATCTTGATGTCCTCTGGAGTCCATAGGTGCATGGGCTTGGGAATTTTCGTTTCTGGATCTTGCTCTGTGCTGTACACTATGGTTCTTGGACCATTCATGATGCATCTCCACACGCCGGGTTCTTTAGCCTTGCAGTACTGTTCGAAGCGGAACTTCCACTCGTAGTATTCACCCCCATACAATAAACGTGGCACTTTGGTGGAAGTGCCAATTACCTGATCCAGCTCTTGGTGGAGGGCTAATGTTTGCGATTGCAGGGCAGCCAGAGTGGCATTTGTCAGATCTTGTGCGGTTATGAATCCAGCCATTGTAATTAAATTAATTAAAAATTTACCAAATACATTTAAAGATTAATTAATTTTAAGTGTTTCTGATGAACAGTACTGAATCCGAAATTGGTCAATCCTGTAGTCAATGATGGTCAACCCGGAAAGATTATCCGAATTGATGAGTAATCCGGACTAAGAATCCGAACTGAGCAATCCGGATTGTTGAATCCGACTTGAAAAACCCGACTTGAAAGATCCGAAATGGAAGACCCGAAATGAGATGTATCCGAAATAAGAAGACTGAAATGCAAATTCGATATGCAAATCCGAAATGGAGAATCCGAGATGTATAATCCGGAATACCCAACTCTGAATATAAATCCAGAATCAAGAATTCGGAATGGAGAATCCGGAATGCCTATCTTATTTGATGAAAATCCAGAACAGTGATCCTTATCCGTAACAGTGAACCCGCCTTTTCTGCAACTGAATTCCGAGATTCAAGGAATTCAAAAACCGCAACAGTAACTCGGATTACAATCCGGAACGAGCAACAGTCTGGGATCAATCCGAGATGGATGATCACCTTCGTGTTCTTCGAAATCCGGAACAGTGGTTAATCCAAATTGTGAGAACCTTCTTCGTGTTCTTCGGAATCTGGAACAGTACCAGATCCGGATTCTTCAAAAATCCTTAAGAGTTCTTTAGAACAGTAGCCTTCTGACGATGAACAGTGATCCGGAACACAAAAAAAACGATCCAAACAGCAGCAACACACTTCAAAAACTTCTTCAATCAACAATACCCGGAGCCTGTATTAGAACAGCTGGCTCTGATACCAATTGTAAGTCCCGTAAACGGATCAAACAGGTATCACTAACCTAATCAATAGCGGAAATTATGATTAGGAAGAAGAACAACTTGAATAACTTTGAATGATTGTAACTTGCATACACCAAAGATGTCAGATACAAATTTTTCTTTCAACTCTCTAACATTTTCTCTATGACCTAGCCCTTCTATTTATAAGCATCACTAAGCCCATAATTACAACCCTAGGCCCATTAGGCACTAGGAAGCCCACATTAACCCCAAAAGCCCAAATACATCCATAATGAATAAACCTTTAATGCTCCAAGCCCAACAAAACTTTTAATTATTTGTGATGTGTAGGTTAGAATACCCTGAATTGCACCTGAGCATAGAGATGGGCATAATCGGGTTTTATTATTACCCGGAACCGGTTCCAACCCGGACCCGGTTCTGCTTGGATGTCATTGGAACCGGGTATGTTGTGGAACCGGGTCCAGTTCCTACCCGGGTTCACACCCAAGAATATGGAACCGTGTAGAACCGGGTACGGGTATTATGGAACCGGGTATGGTGTGGAACCGGGTATGTTGCGGAACCGGTTTCTGATAGTGTGGGAACCGGTTCCTGGCAGTCAAACCTGCCATTTACTGTTCAGAACCGGTTCCTGACAGCCATTTACTGTTCAGTCAAACCTGCCATTTTACTATTGGGAACCTGTTCCTGACAGTCAAACCTGCCATTTACTGTTCAGAACCGGTTCCTGATAAAATGTTACCGTTGGAACCGGTTCCTGATAAATGTTACCGTTGGAAACCGGTTCCTGATTAAAAAATCGGTTTTTGTATATAAACCCCTTCCTACTTACCATTTCTAAACTTAACACTTTACACTTCAAATCTAATACTATCAAAGAGATAACAATGGCTTGCAACGATGAGGTCGTGGATGTTTTGGAAACCAAAAGAAACCCCGCTATTTGGAAGCACTTTGACTTGTGCTTGATGTCGGATAGCCATGAAATGGCTAGATGCAAGGGGTGCGGGAAGTTCATGAAGGCGTCGGCCAACTCGATGCTCAAGAAACACACCGACCGCCATTGTCCGGTGACAAAGGCGAAAAACAATGAAAAGGGTGAAGCATCCGGGACCGGGTCATTGAAAGTTTAGTTTGTTTTATGTATTGTAAACCCATTTGTGTTTTATGATTAGTATGGTTAGTGTTTTATGTGTTTTGTGTTACGTTTCTTGTTTAGGTTGTTTGTGTAACCGGGTACTTGTTTCTCGTAATAAATAGTTTTATGTTTATGTATTATACCTTGTTCTAGCAAAGACTTATAAAAAACTCACATTAAAAATATATTGACGCCGGGTCTGGAAGGTTACCGTAGGAACCGGGTATGATAAGAACCGGTTATGGGTACAACCCGGGTACGGGTTGAAACCGGTTCCGGAACTTATTTTTTTCCAAAAATGTGGAACCGGGTAGGAACCATCGGGTATTTTGAACCCGGAACCGGTTCTACTATATGTCGGGTATGAACCGGAACCGGTCCCAGGTAGGTTCCACCGGGTCGGGTTTGGAACCGGTTATTATGCCCATCTCTACCTGAGCATAGCTTTCTGAAAGATCTAGGTCGTGCTGAATAGTATATCATCACTGATGAAGAAGCATTGGAAGGTATGGAAAGCCTAATTTTTATATTTTTAGTCTTTGAAATTCGTGATACCGAGGTTCGCAAAATAAACGAGGTTAAACAGTTGGGATTTACCCACTAACATGTTTTTGTGCAATTACTCTTAATTTAAAAAAAAATAATTAATGTAAATAGGATTACGAAAATTATGCTATTTAAATAATAGTCTACTTATTTGTTAGTGAAACAATACACTCTGGATACATGTTGGGAGGTTTTCAACATGTTCAACCCATTTTGACATGTTAGTTTATTAGATAGATGTTCATCCATTTGACACAGTGAAGAAAAAATATACAATATACTTTGTATCCACTTATTTTTAGGTAAATATGTCATGACTGCCAAGAATAGTATGTTGGTAACAGTCTTAACAAAAATGATATCATTAATGGGTTGCCAATTGCATCTAAAAAAATCCTTTACACAAAGGGTCGACAAGTTTAATTTACATATGGATGAAGATCGGAGTTCAGATCTAGCGGTGGACAAGGTTTCAAACTCTGTCCTGGTAAAAAAGGTAAATTATGATTGCCTTGCTTTTGTTTTTTCGTTTGAATGTAGTCTCTTGGGTCAGATCTAGCGATTAGTCGATGGTTGATGTTGATTTTCAGTAAAAGTGCTCACCGTGGTGGCTCGATGGATCATCTTTTGAGAAGTTTCTGGTGTTAGATCTGACAGAATTATGGAGTTCGGGGGACGAAAGTGGCAAGATGGCCGTTGGGATGGAGATCCTAAGAGGCCGAGAGACGGTTAGTGTAGTTTGTTAATCTTTGCTCTTAAACTTGCTTCACCTTGAGTCCAAGTTGTGCAACTGCTATGTCACATATTTTATTGTTGCTTTTTTAATAAGGGCATTCCGGTCAAATGTTAAGCCCGTCAAAGTACTTAAGGTATAATCTTACATTCGTAGGTTGATCTTACTTTTCACTTTAATAGTTTAATAGTATTGTTTTAGTGATCATAATTAACAACTGCTCCGGCCTGAAGTTTTTTATTGTTGTGTCATAGTTGTTATTTTATGAAGTTGGAAACTTTTAATATCAATGCCATTGGGTGAAATTTGGATACCCCTTATTCTTGAAGCAAACAGAGGAGGTTGCTATTGATCAGGTTTGTAAAATATAATTTTCTTGATTAGTTATAAAATTTTTCAGGGTTTGTGTTATTAACCGTTATCTATACGTTTTTTTCTTTTGGCAGGATGTAGAAATTTGAGGGAAGTTAGCTGAGAAAGTTTCGCGCTATCAAGGAGTGTTCTATAATTATTTCAGCATAGATATTTTATTTTATTCGCTTTGGGGATTAACACATAGTATATATTTAAATTTAATTATTATTTAATCTGTTTTTAGGAATGAATGCTCAGTGTTACCTCCTTCATAAATATGGCGGGCTCCCGCCAATAACCTGTTGAAGAAGCACCAGCTGAACATAGGGATATCCAGGGATATATAAGTTACAACCAATGTGTTCTGCACAGAGAGTTGTCCTTTCACTTCACTCTTCGGGTGTGAGCTCGCTTAAGCTGATCTACAAAACTAACAGCGCCGTCAGTCTGGTCACGGGGAAAAGGGGTGGTTTTCTCCGTGACCACACTCCAGCGTGAGAATAAGTACCCGAGGATGGTAAGTAAGGTAGTGAGTATGAATGTTTGGTAAGCCTGTTTGCATGTGCCTTACCTGGAGATCCGATACTTATTTATAGCCGAAAATGTATGTTCAGGAGATGGGCTGGTGGGCCTTGGGCCCGATCCATACAGCCAGAGACATCCGTTTTGTCCCTCTACGTCTGACATTAAATGTTCCCTGCAGGAGAATTAATGTCTACTGTCAGGAGGTGTGCCTTGTCGGATGTTGAGTGATGCCACGTGTAAAGGCAGCCGTCTCTAGTGTCAGGCCTGCTGCCAGCCGAAAGTGGAGAAGGCGGAACTATCACTGGCAGAGATATGGTTGGTGTCCAGTCTGACGTCTGCATTACTGCTCATGCGACACTGTCACACGCAACCTGCCGAGCAACCCTTGGTCACAGTTCTGCCACTTTGTACCCTTGAGTATGGTCAACACTTCTTAGTGCTTACCCCTTCTGCGAGGCTGTCAGGGTTTTTCCCGCCAGCGCAGGGTGTCAGGGGTATATCCTTTTGTTCCAAGAGTATGATGCGCTTCTCATGTATGTCTTGTCCTTGCAAGGTTTTGGGATTCGCAGCTCAGAGGAATGTTGTTCTGTGCAGGGTCTAGTATCCTGCGCGCGTGAGTCTAACTTGTCGTTGTGCCAAGTACAAAAGGTTTGTTGTGTGACTTGTGTTATTTAGTCTAACTTGTCGTTGCGCTGGGTGCGCAAGACTCGTTGTTTGACTTAATGTATTGGTCTAATTTACCGTTGCGCTGAGTGCGCAAGGTTCAGTGTATGACCTATTGTTGTTGGTCTAATTCACCGTTGCACTGAGTGCGCAAGGTTCATTGTACGACCTATTCGTGTTGAAGAACATGCACCATTGCATGTTGCATGCAAGGTTATCCTTGTAAAATGTAGTCAAGGGTATGGTCATTTGGGACCATACCTCCTCACCTGTGTCTTGTATGCCCTATGGAGAGAAGCACTCTTCCTCCTACAAAGGAAAGAAAAATTATAAAAAAATATTATCATGAGAGATCATCGGAAACAAATCGTTGTAATTATTCTTACAAATTTATAATGTTTATTTCTTATCGATTAATGTTTATCGTTGTAATTTTGTTAGCAAATTTAAAATGTTCAGCATATTGCATTACGTATTTGTATCGACTAATGAATTATGGTTAAAGCATTATGTACTTATGATTGATTTGATGGAAAGATTGATAAACTAACAGCTAAAAAATTTAATAAAAGTATATCACCAAAGAATCGATAAACTAACAGAAAAATGAGTGCCAACATATCACGAAAATCAAATCAGTCGCTAAGTTTTGAAGATCTTGATCATGGTTAAAGCATCAACGATCTGGTTGATTTTATGTGGCCGTTTTTGGTATAAAACCAAAAATCAAACCAGTCGCTACTTTTTCAAGATTTTGAAACCGACAAGCCAAAAGTTAAAGAAAGAAAGTGACCGCGAAACCAAACCGAAGACTGGTTTTGGCGGTTTTACGATTTGAAATCGAACCGTGATCACCTCTACAATATATCACGAAACGACTGATAAACTATCGGTAAACGAGTATCATATTGTAAATCGCCTCTGCCGCTGCATCACACGGGTAGAAAGCTAGTATGTGTATATATACACACACACACACATTTGGCGGAGATTATTTCAAAACTTCAAAATATTTCAGAACTTACATAACTAATCAGTACGATTCAATTTGTGATATGTTGCTAAGGGTGGAAGGGGCACCTTCGGTGACCCCTTCGGGAACCCATTTTGACGATCAGCAAGAGCGCGGCCACCACCATTGTCACGCGCGGTGACTCACTAAAACGGCGACTACTTACCGAGAAGAGGAAGAAGCCGATTGAGTGCAAAATATAAAAAAAATAAACACCCCAAGTGTTTGAGTACTCCTAGTGATTGAGTGCGAAATGGGGAGTGGCGTAGTGAATTGACATGGCATGATATCATTGGTTAAAAAAAAGTTTACTACTCCCCATATGTAGAGTGCCTCTTCCACCCTAAAATAAAAGTAAATAAATAGAAGATGAGGAGATTAAATTGAAAGGATTTGAATAGTATTGTAAATTTAACCTGTCCATAACCTCCCTCCCTAATATTTCTCTCAAACTATCTCTCTCTTCTAAACATACATCCATTTTTCTTACAAAACCTAAAATCCATAAGAATCCAAAACCGATGACAGAGCTCTTTGGAGAAAATGAAACGATATTTGCGTTCATCAAAATTAACATAAGATTTTATATGTAAATAATGATTTTCATTTCATGCTTTAACCAAAAAGCTTGCACAGCACCCTTAGGTGGAATTTTGTAAGTTTTCTTTTCCTTCAATTTTTTTTTTTGTATGTACGTCTCACTTTTAATTAACTACTAACTAATTAGTTTAATTTGTTTAGAAATTACTTAATCGTTTTATTTTGTTTGCCTGGTGTTTTATTTCTGTATATACTTATTTATATAAGCTAGATTTATTACTGAGATTTGTAACTTAGGTGTTTGAATAAATGTTAACATATATGTAAATACTTTAGTGACATAGATGTAAGTAGTCGACATACACATATGTAAAACATGGTTTAGAATTAATCATTGTTCCAGTTTAACTTTTTATTAGTTTAGATCTATTTTTAGATTCTTATTTCATGTATTCTTTACCATTCTAAGGTACCAATTTATATATACTTAAGTTATTTAGATTAATCGGCAAGTTCTTTCGCTTTTGATTCTATTGTTAGTTACCTAGTTTTTGTTATTACATTTTATGATAGTTTTCGTGATTGTAGGTTTTTAATTCATTTGAGGCGTTCATATTGCTTCGGAAACACTTGGGAAAACCAACGAAAGAAAAGGACGAGTGAAAATGTTTCTATTGGTTAAAAAATCTATTTAAATTTTGAATTCTTTGAATGTACATATATAAACATCTATTTTTGTGTTACATATTATTGGATATCCATTAACATATGTGTAAATGTAAAATGTAGAGTTGGAGTATGTTTAAGTTATTAATATAGATTTATTACATATATTTTTGTTATATAGTCATGTTAAATAAATGTGTGATAAATTAATGATTAAATCTACATAATATAATAATAAATAAGATTTGGTACACTTGTGGAGCTGTGGTGCAACTCGTTTTGGGCGCGAAAATGGAGGGTCAAAATTATTTGTCAATAGGTTAGGGCGGGATCCGACTTTTGACCCGACTATATAATGCTTCTAAAAAATAAATAAATCCATATTCCTTTCATTCAACACCTCCTCTTCCTACGCCTCCATCACAAACCCTAATAGCGAAAATCCTACACCTCCATCACAAATCAGTTTTACATCTTGAAGGTACAATTACCCTATTCAAAAACATAACTTACGTAGATCCGGTTGTTTTTGGGATTTTTTTTATGATTTGCGATATATATAGTTCCATTTTTAAAAGCAATCTTTGAAGATTAGGGTTTCTGAATCAATCTATGAATGTTCTTCTTTTCGATTTGAATCACTACTCCAATCGACCTGATTGACCACCGTTGGTAATCCGGCAAAGTCTCGCCGTCGTCAATCACGCAACGATTCCAGGTAACACTAATACCAGTCGAGTCGTCTTCCATATGAATCAAATGTTATATTTTCGGTTTTCTGAGGTCCTGATTACTTATATTGTATGGGGTTTTGGTTCTTAGATACGGCTGAATGGATCTTGATTTAATAATATATTTTTGACCTTATGATTTTTGTGTGCTAGGTGAGTTATGGTCGGGTTCTTATTAACAAACACACTGACTAGAGCGAGTACATAGATGTTGATGTCAACGATTCTTCAATCAGTGATGGTGAAGGTAAGTTGTTCATTGCAATTTTTTGAATTGTATGACCTGGATCGGGATATTTTCAATTTCGATGGCGTGTTCGTTTGATTTTCGAAATGATTGTAGGTTTTGCTACATTAAGCGGCGTTTTCATTTGAAATTTGATCTTCATTATTTATTGTAGCTTAAGTAGGTACATTTGTATTTTACTGGGCAATTTGAAGTTGCTTGCGTTTGGAATGATTTTGTTTATATTTTTATTAATTTGTGTTGTTTTTAATTTGTTTAGTTTGCTAATCGAGTAAAATGGAACATATATGCACATATTGGTTTGTGATATAATTCTTTGTGAATGGATTTGTCAAATCGACAATCTACCTTTGTTTTTGTGATGAACACCAGTTCTTTGATAAAATTACTCAAATAAAGCCAGTATCAGTACTAAAATGTAAAATTTGAATGCTACATAAACTAACATGGTTAGTTAATTGGCTCATCAGTGAAGCCTTTTTTTGACGTGAATGCGTTCTCCAAGTTCTCTCAGTATATACTATATACACTAAATCATGAAATGTTGTGATGCAGGTCATTTTATTCAATATACTACGATGTCACATTGAGTTGATGTTAGATACTTGCATTGTTTTAAACAATTTTGGAGGTATGCAAGTATTGTTGATGGTTTGTGTGTGAGTTGAATACTTTCATCATATGCAATGGGTGTTAATTTCATCTTTTGTGCACTGGTACTATTTTATGTGAGGTTTTATTAACTTTTAGATATATGTTTGTGCAGTTCCGCTTTTAAATTTTTATAACAGTCATATAGGATTGATTACCTTTGTTGCTGGCGTAGAACAGTAGTGGTGCCCAGTGGGTTCCGTTCTGTCGAAAAAACAGCGGTGCAGGGCCACGGTCGGGCGATCAAGAGAGCAACATACATCATAGGTGTTTGTTTGTTTTTTTGTCTTTATATAGAGCATTCGGGACCTATTCTGATAAGCGCATCAAGAACGGTTATTAAGCTGATAATTCATTGAGCTAGAGAAAAGAGTGATACGTCATGTGGATCATTCGCTGATTAAGTGTTCCATCACCAAGTTCTTTTGATATCACTAGGATCTGGTAAGTTAACCCTAATTTCATTTTATACAGATCTTATTAACCCAATTCAAAACTTGGATATTTGTTTTTTGATTCCAGAATGTTTTTAGCGATTTTCAGTTTTGGTGGATTGTTGGCGGAAGACGGTGTAGGTTCTCGGAAGTAACAGTCGCCCATCCGGTGGCGGTGCTTCGATAGAGGAAGATGGTGACAGTGGCCTGAAAAGGAACTATGACGGCGACATGGGTTCATTTAGGGTTTTCTCCAATGGTGGGCTGAAGTTGATAATGGACCTAATATCAGAATTGTTTATAAGTTTACTTTTGGCATTGAGATAGCTTTTCATAAATTAATTTATGGTGTTGCATTATATACAAGAGTGTTGAAGGAGCAGGATCTGAAAGGATAAATGGTTCAGCTACTGAGCTCTATGTTTCTTATCCTTGACTGTAAAGATTAGTTTTCTAGATAGGATATTAAGGGAGTTTTGAGAAAAAGGTAAAGATTATGTTTTGTAGAACATAATCTCTTTGAATGCGGTTTGGTTTAAGACTAAAGTATAAGGATGTCTCCTTTTACATGGTTAATTTTATTGAATATGTCTTCAGATGTTTACATGGAGTTTCAGGACACTGCGGTGTTGTTTTTTAATTATCTTTCTTTAATAATCTCCTTTTGGTGTTTTGATATTTTGGTTTTACGTATAGGTTTGGTAATGAGTTAGTCGTAGGAAATTTTTTTGGTCAGAATAAAGGTTGTCCAATATCAAAAATAATAATTCTGTGAATAAAAGTTCTGCTAAAAAATAATGAATTTCAATTACAAACGTTCAATCTTATAGATGTTTGGTGAATTGTATTGTTTTGTGTAGGTGAAGATGGATATGAGAGTGGATATCAGTGATCTGCAATGTGGCGGAGAAGATGGGTGTTGATATGGTGGTGTTGGGTAATCATGGCTATGTTTTGATCAAGAGGCAAGTTTTATACTTTCGTGCCAGATTAGTTTATATTAGTTTATGATGGTAAATCGGGAATTTTATGGTATGCAGGGGTCGGTTTTTGTCTCAAAAAATAAATTACACCCGAAAGTTTTTATATCAAGCTTAAATGTATTGGCTTTCATAGAAGTTCGGGTTTGTTACGATTTGCCATTGATATTAATCCTTATTCTTCTGTTTATCTCAGGTTACCTGATAATCCTTTGCGTAGGTAAAAATATTACTCGGACAATAGATGACTATAATGATGTTAGTCAACCGGCTTGCACAGGGGAGTGACAGTTCAGCTGATATATTCTTTTTAAATATAGCTGGTATTCTTTTTTTGTTTGAATTAGTTTCAAGAATATTAGTAGCATACAGAACACGCAGATTATTTGTGACGTTCATATTCTCTAAATGCTGTAAAAGGATTACAAAATTGTGTTGGGCTGCATTTGGAGAATGGCCAATATTCCTCTAAATCAGATAGACGAGCTGGATGATGTACAAATCTCATGAGAAGCAGTACACACCTGGTCATTTGTTAGTATAAGTTTTATTATCTTTGCACTTAATTATCTTTCTTAAATAATCTCCTTTTTGTGTTTTGATATTTTGGTTTTACGTATAGGTTGTCCAAGATCGAAAATAGTAATTCCGGGAATAAAAGTTTTGGTAAAAAGTAATGAATTTCAATTACAAACATTCAATCTTATAGATGACGTTTGGTGAATTGGATTATTTTGTGTAGGTGAAAAATACTTAGTGAAGATGTTAATCTCAGGCTTGAATGTTTATTATTGCGGTAGATTCTTTTTGAATGGATGTGATTGTGGTGTACTAGTAGAGTTTTGAATGATCCTATAATGATTATATTATATAAACCGTAACTCATTGGAGTCGTTTTTGTCATTGTACACTGATTTTAACAGTGTGCATGAGTTGCAATTAACAACAATATAAAGTGTAAAGTGTCTACAACACAAAATAAGGTTTAGTATTTTTATAATAGCAAACACCATGCATCTGTGATGCACTGCGGGCATTACGTATCGGCTTTTAGGACCAAAACATCACTGCGGGCATGACACATCGTCTTTTAGGATCAAAACGCATCAGATCGCCACTCGCAAATTTAAAACCAAGCACGTTAATTCAACTATATGTCATGGAGCATAACGAGATATAAATTCCATCTATTTGACATTATATAAGATCACCACCGATCACAGGTAATGTCAATCAAACTAACAACACATTAACAAACATACACACAAATTAAAACATATAACAATAAAGATAACCTTACGAACAGTCAACATCTTTTTTATCAGAATAACAGAAGTTTAAAAAATTCCAAACGATATAGCAAAATAAACTTGTTTGGTATGACCAATAACCTAAAAACGATAACCTTACGAACAGTCAACATCCTATATCATCAGAATTACAAAAGTTTCGAAAATTCCAAACCAACATAGCCAAAGAAACTTGTTTGGTATGACTCATAACCTAAAAACAAACAGTTCAAATTATTAACTAGTTTTTTGTATCACAAATTCTTTGTGAAGATTTGCTTTCGAAAGCAAAATCTTTGCATCGTATTTTTGTCTAAGCAAGCTAATTTGAGCATCTTGTTTGTTGCTTTTCTCTGTTTTGAATCCACATTCCCATTTCTCTACCCCGCTTTCCTTGTAAGCCTCCATATGTCTCATGACAAATACTCCACAATTAATTCCATTTTTCTTTGTTGCGCAAGCCAGCTTCGGTTTTCAAGGTTTCACAGATTTCATTTCTTTCCATTTTGGATGACCTACTGCTTTCAAATAGGCTACAAACATGTGTTTCTGTTTCAACAACAAGAATTTGTAAGTTTTATTATTTATAAAGTTTAAAGCGATTTGAACGGGCTGTAGCCATTTGAATGCAGTTGCTACTTTTGATATCCATTTCTTATTTGACCCGTCAAAGATGAAATATAACCCAAGAGGAAGCGTCAACCCATTTCAGGTTAACAGGTTAAAATTGCAATTTTTATGTAAATTCAAAAATTTTGTTTACACATGTGTAAATTTTGTTTTACACATGTGTAAATTCTCAGTCAACATTCTATTGAAGATGTAAATAAGACTTACCACTTTCAGCATGGCATCTTCTTTATCGTATTCATCATTATATTGTAGACCAACAAAGCTTTTGCTTGCGGCAATGTTGTCAATTACTTTAATCGCTGAATTTCTCAAATCGAAACATATAAGGTAGTAGTGGTTATTCTCAGCGATCGAAATCAACACCACTCTAAATTTTTTTAAATCAGGTCCATCTTCTGATCCTTTTAACAAGTCCGTAATGCTTGATTTAATCACATCCAATCGTCCAGCTTCATCCATTTTTCATGTTCCAGAATACCTATACTCTGTGTCGACAAAAGTATTATTATTCTAAAATATTTTCTTGGTTTAAGCTAATGTTATACAAAACGAGTAAAAAGTTTTAACTTACCATCACATTTGTATGACAAAAAAGTCTCAGAATGTGCATGCATCTTTTTCTTTATCACCATCAGATTTCTTTCAGCATTGTCTTATTGAATCCTATATTCAAAGTTTCATAATGTGATGTTAAAACTTGATATAAAATAATCAATCTGGCGTATTTTAGGACTGATAAAATGCTTACAGTTGTTTTTTTTTTCCTGAACCTTCCATCAAATAATCACAGATCTTCAATTCTTCTTTGGTTAACGGTTTGCAAATATCAACTACTCTTACCAAAAACGGAGATATTGATGGATATGTTGGATGTTTGATTCTATGCGGTCTTGCAGTTACATCTTCCGCATTTTGCTTCTCAGCATCCGCATTTCTTGAAACGGAACTTGTATAGGGCTTATTCCTAAACTGAAACTTGGTTGACTCGAAACTATCTGATTGAGTTGCATTTTTTTATGTTCCACCAGTATCAACCTTTTGTGTAGGTGTTTGAGCTTCAATTTTTATTGGTACAATTAGTTCAAGAGTTGGATCATTTGTGATTGTTGTTGGTTGTGTTGGCGGTGTTGTTTCATCTTCTTTTTGATTGAAAAGCTTTTTGAGCTTTTCCTTGTAACTTTCAACAAAAAAATTTACTTCCTCCCTTTCTAGGAAGTTTGCCAAAACTTTTTCTACTGCCTTCTCAAAATTGTTCTTGTATGTTTCAATCCAGTAGTAATTTGTACCAAGCTCTCTTAAATGTGCCTGGTCAAAATGATAAATGCAAAAAATATTCAAGTCATTTGTTTTACACATGTGTAAGTTTTTGTTTTACATCTGTGTAAATTCTCAGTTGAAAGTGTGTAAATAATAAACAAAAAAAAAAGAAAAATAATTATGACTGAAATCAAACTAAAATTAGGAATCAAGGCCAAATTATATATCATTTTTTTGTTTATATAGCCAAGTCATCCAATTATGATCCTATTTTTTTCGAATGATCAATTTACTAATCCTGTTTTACAAATGTGTTTTTGTTTTACACTTGTGTAAGTTTCTATTTTAAAGACTTACACGTATGTAAACCGGCTAACTTACAAGCTTCTAACATGTACATTTCATTTATCACTTAGTTGTGTTACATACCTCCAAGCTGTTTGGATCTGTCATGCCTGGTCCACTTTCTTCACTTTCTTCTGTTTGTGTTTTCTCTGAGTTAGTTTCTTGACTTGTCTTGGTATCAGAACTTCCTTCTTCAACAAATAACCCTCTGAAATCTCCCTTCCGAATCCCCCTTGTTCAATCTCCATGTCTTCTCTTAGTTGCAGTCTTTGTGCCATCCAATAATCTAGCGGTAACTGTTCACTCTTCATTAAGTCCTTTACATGTCACACTATCTACATATAAGAGCTGCAAAAAAGTTTTCAAATACTCATTATTGCTTTTATCAGAGTACAATGTTAAATATAAAATGTATAAGAATGAAGTTATACCACTAAAATAGTTAGTGCGCCACCAAAGTAGCAAGAAATGTCCCTTTGTACCCACCCTTCTTTACATCTTTTAATAAGGTGAACAACATATTTGCACCAATCTATCTTTGAGAAGTCCATTTCTTCATTAAGTAAGTCAATGATTCTAGCTTTTCATAATCCATTATAACGACATTCGACCATTGTGTTAACAAACAAGATAATGAAATTAAGCTTAAACATCAAACCCTCATTATCATATCCAAAAGATATCTTGTCTACAATATTTTTTGCTTTAATCGTCAACTTGTCATTATGCCTTTTCTTATAAGCTTTTTCCAAGTGCTGTGTACTCTTCGGGTGGCTTAAGGGGTGACAAATCAAAACCACTATTTGGAATACCTAGCAATTGGTGTATCGCTTCTTCATCTACCTTGAGAGCAATTCTTCCAAATATTATTTCCATTTCGCTGGGATTGAAATGGTCAACCACAAAGTATGCTAACTTTCCTGGGAGTGTATCAATCTTTAATGACGGAATTTTGCCAAATCCCATTTCCAGACTATCTTTCTTTGTTTTTCAGTCAAAGCTTGTATACATTCGTACATTTTTCTTGGAGAGGATCTTGTTCTTATGCTAAAAAACAGAGGGTCCCTGACATTTTTTTTGTTTTTCTTTTGGTCAATCCAGCAGCTTTTCGTCTTCCCTTTCTTCATACCCGCTGCTATATCCTTGTTTTGATTTTTTTTTATTTGTTGCCTTTTTGGTTTGAGCTACTTTTCTTTTTCACTTTTTGCCTTCTGTTTCATTTATATGCAAAACTATTTTAAACCACAATGTTAAGTAATATGCATCAGTAGCATGTTGTGTAAACATCTTAATCACTAATCATAAACTTAGATTACTTACACATGTGTAAAGTGATTAATCACTCAAATTCACTACTAACGAAGATAATTTACACATATGTAAACTTATTACTTACACATGTGTAAACATATTATTTTCACATGTGTAAATTGATTAATCATCAAATTCATTACTAACCAAGATGATTTACACATGTGTAAAACAACTTACTTACAGATGTGTAAACATCTTATTTACACATTGATCACTTAAATTCAAATGCTAACCAAGATGATTTACACATTCGTAAACAGATTACTTAAACATGTGTACATTGATTGATCACTCTAATTCAATGCTAACCAAGATAATTTACACATGTGTAAGTTGATTGATCACTCTAATTCAATACTGAAGAAACCCTAGATCAAGTAGACCAGAATCAAAGTAGATCTATGGAATGGGCTCTGCATAACAGGGTTAACCCTCCATTGGTTTCACGATGGATGATGAATAACAACAATATTCCGGCTGATCCTGCAAAACAGAACACCGTTAGCTCGCCATGGGGAGAAGGGGGGTTCTCTCTTTGACCACCCTCCGACGTGAGAATAAGTACAAGTAGTCGGAAGTAAGTATTGAAAGTGAGAGATTAGTTGAGAGTGAATACCTTTCCTTGAACTCCAAGTTACTTATTTATAGCCGGTGTTTGGCGCCAAAAAGAGAGATTGTTAACTTCAACAGAATCTTTTGTTATTCCGTTAACGTTTGTTGACAATCCGTTAGTGCACACGGATCGTGAGCTCGTCAGCGGTTAGGGAGGTGCCACGTGTCAACATGAGATCACTACATCGTATAAATGTGAGCATGCCATCACCGTGATCTTCCTCAGCCGTCCAGATGCTGCCATGTGGCAATTGGTTATAACCGAAAAGATGCTTGCACGATTGGGTGTTAATGGCTTCTAGAAGGTTTCACAGCTGTTACCCATGTATTATTCGCCACGTGTACATTCTGTTACAACAGAAAAGATTCCTTTGCTTTTGCACCAAGTCAAGGATTTTGCTAAGGGAAAGTTTCTCAGGATTTACTGTTTCCTTGCGTGAGAAGCGCAAGTTAGTTAACTGATCTTCCTTCTTCTCCTTGCTGCTTAGCGCAACGTTTGGTGGATGCTTGCTTTGATATAAAATCTGTGCAAGGTTTATGCATGGAGCATTATCAACCAAGAATGTTCAGGGTTAACTTTGAACCTTGCGCGAGCCCGCGCAAGGTAGTTAATGAAGCATTATCAAACAAGAATGTTCAAGGTTAACTTTGAACCTTGCACGAGCCCGACCAAGGTAGTTAAATGAAGCATTATCAAACAAGAATGTTCAAGGTTAACTTTGAACCTTGCGCGAGCCTGCGCAAGGTAGTTAAATGAAGCATTATCAAACAAGAATGTTCAAGGTTAACTTTGAACCTTGCGCGAGCCCGCACAAGGTAGTTAAATGAAGCATTATCAAACAAGAATGTTCAAGGTTAACTTTGAACCTTGTGCGAGCCCGCGCAAGGTAGTTAAATGAAGCATTATCAAACAAGAATGTTCAAGGTTAACTTTGAACCTTGCGCGAGCCCGCGCAAGGTAGTTAAATGAAGCATTATCAAACAAGAATGTTCAAGGTTAACTTTAAACCTTGCGCGAGCCCGCGAAAGGTAGTTAAATGAAGCATTATCAAACAAGAATGTTCAAGGTTAACTTTGAACCTTGCGCGAGCCCGTGCAAGGTAGTTAAATGAAGCATTATCAAACAAGAGTGTTCAAGGTTAACTTTGAACCTTGCGCGAGCCCGCGCAAGGTAGATAAATGAAGCATTTGTCCAAAGAGAGTGTTCAAGGTTAACTTTGAACCTTGCGCGAGCCCGCGCAAGGTAGTTTAATGACGCTTTTCTCTCTTGGATATTTGGCGCAGAGTTCTAATAAATCTTATTTTGGCAAAGAAGTCTGCGCGCAGTTTTCTTAGAAGTTATTAATGGGTATGGTTTCCTTGATTGGCGCAAGGTTTTTGGGACCACCCTTCAAGTCCCCCTAGTTTAGTGTTGCTCCTATGTAAGAATAAAAAGTAGGTGGAGCACTGGACTTAAGATAAATGTGCTGCGCTAGGTAAGGACTAGCTTTTTGTTGCTTTATGCATCTTGATGACGTGTCGTAAGTGAATTTTGAAAAAGTATTTGAATTTCAAATATACTTAGACACGTGTCACTTATCTGGATGGTGCAGTTGGTGACGACGCACGTTCTTGAGACGTGATGGTACTGTTGACAGGCTATCAACAGTACATGTCTTACCGTATTTAATGCTTTTCGGCGACATTCGCGCGCGTGGGGTGGTTACTGTTCCCCACTCGCCCTTGCGGTTAGCTGGGGATATGTGACGGTCGCAAAAGTCGCTGCAGTCAAATCGTGCATTAATTGCGGTTAGTATATAAAGGGATCAACGATCCATTTGCTTCCTCACCCAATTATAACTTGAGAGAAATTGGTTTTCAAAAGTTCTGGCGACCTTCAAAGGTTTCTTCAAAGTTCGAGTTATGGCCACCGGTGCAAGTTCTGCTGAGATGTCGTCGTCAAGTTTGCCACCGCTAAAGTGGTCGAAGAAAGATTTCGATAATCTTGCCACCAACTTCCTTTTTGCTCCGTCTTGGAAAGCGTTTTTTCCGGAGGCGAATGCCACGGCGGCTGATGCGCCGGTCGGCTACATTACACTATTTTACGATTATTTTGCCGAAGGGAACTTCAGGCTGCCGGTGACCCATTTCTTGCTGGAAATTCTTGGTTTTTACAAGATTCAAATTTCTCAGTTGAGCCCGATGGGAATGGTGAGGATCCGGCATCTTGAGTTCGTTTGCCGATCGATGCAGATCGTGCCGTCGGTCGAGAAGTTTAGAGTTTTCTACCAGCTGCACTGCTCGTTGGGTTTTTATTCGTTCCAACAGCGTGTGCAAGCCAAACGATTGCTGCTGGCGCCGCCGAAGTCCTACCACGACTAGAAGCAGAAGTTCTTCTTTATCAAGGCGGCGGTGATCCCAATGAAGATGACACTCCGGGCTGGTGATGAGATCGATCTGGAGACCCTTCCCATACCTGCCGACGAGGTATGGTATCAAGATATTAAAGAGGTGCCCAATATTGTTTTGCCAGAGAGGGCCCTCATCGCTGCCGGGATGAGTTCTGGAAGAA
Organism: Scalesia atractyloides; assembly: GCA_947069175.1. Classification (NCBI taxonomy): domain Eukaryota; kingdom Viridiplantae; phylum Streptophyta; class Magnoliopsida; order Asterales; family Asteraceae; genus Scalesia; species Scalesia atractyloides. The sequence continues at coordinate 58,785,536 of CAMTDV010000003.1, read as the reverse complement.
GGAACGCCGGGAAAACCGGTGTATACCGAAGATGGAACTGGTATGTAACCCTTTAACTTCCTAGCAATATCTTTCAATAGATATGTACTGATGCAAAAATGTTTGTTATGTAGCTACGCCTCTCTACTTGGTCTCTTTCAAGAGAGAGAAGGGAAAATGGCCGTTGTGCCTATTGCTGATGGTGAGGACACTTGTTTCTCACAAATCTTGGGGAACTTTGAGTTGCCCAAGCAGGAGGATCTGGAGGCGCAACCATGTTCGAAGACTGGTAAATAAGTCCATACAAAGCCTAAGTTGATATTGCAATATAACTTAATGGCGCAACCTTTACTCAATATGATTAATTATGTAGGTGACTTGCTAAACTTAGGCGTAGGCCCTGATTCGAGGAAGAAGAAAAAACCAACTCCTGCTGCAGCTGCTGCGCTCCCCCTTCCAATCCAGAGCAAAAAACCAAGCCATCAGTTGCTGCGAAAGCTGAGGGCAAGAAAGGTACACTTCCCGTATCTGACTCTTGGTGCAATTATGTGGTGGTGTCGGACTCACTGGAGGGTCTTGCGCCTGTAGGTTTGAAGAAACCGAAACCAGAACCCGTTGACACCTCATCTCTTCCTGCTGCGAACCCAGATGATCCTTTGGAAGTACCTTCTAGCCCGGAAGAGGCGCTGAAGCGTACTTCTAAGAAGAGGAAGGAGGCGGAGACTAAAACTCCTGCGCCAACCGAAGTTGCACGCCCGCGCATTGGTAAGAAGGGAAATCTGGATGCCTTTGCAAAGAAGTTCTCACCTGGTACGTTTAGTTTGTTGCGCATTTCTGTCAAAAAAGCTGCGCAGAATCTGATACTTGGTATTTGTTGATATGCTTTGCAGAGAAAATGGTGAAGGCTGCGCCGGCCACCTCATCTGCTATACCATCACCGCGCAGGCCTGAGAATGTTGAGGGAGATGCGGGGCAAGAAACTCCTGTTCCTGAAGCCGACCCCATCGTCCTGGAACATATTGAGAAAGTGGCTCTAGAAGAAGAGCCCAAAAATTTTGATACTGAGAATCCTGCTGGCGAGCAGGTTAAAGATACGGCTACAGATGTTAAGGAACCGTTAAAGTTGATATCCAAGGGAGCCGGACCTTCAACACAAAGTGAAGGCTTTGTGTTTGTTGAGGATTCGGAGGGGGAATCGCCTATTCGCCCAAAGGAGGCGCCTGGGGATTATTATTCTCGCTCTTATTCTGAGAGGCGGGCCTCTGCGATTCATCAGCCCGTGTTGAAGGTTAAGCAGGGCGATGTTTTTACTGATTGGCACTCCTGTAGGGAGTGGTATAAGGGCATCTTCCCGCCGGCGGAGGTGAAGCGCCAGGAGGAAAAAGACCATGAAGCTACTTACGAGTCATATCTGCAATAGTCTGCCCTTGCCTCGTCCACCATAAATAGAATTGTGCGCGAATGGCGCAGTATGAACAAGGAGTGGGACGAGGTTGAGCTTGAGAAGGCGAAGGCCAAGCTTGAGAAAGAGAAGACGTTGCAGATGCTTGTTGATTTTGAGGCGGAAAAGGCCCAATTTGAGAAAGAGAAGAAGACTGAAGAATGGGCTGCGCTGTCTTGGAAGCGCAAGTGTGAGGCTTCTGCTGCGCAATATGCGGACGAGCGCAAGCGCTTTGTGGAGGCTTGCGAGCGTGACAACAAAGAAAAAGTTTCTCTGCATAATGAAATTGAAAAACTCAAAAGAGAAAGCTGATGCAGTTGCGGCAGCAGAAGAAGCGCGCTCACACAGAGAAAGGAGCGAGCAGAATGAGGTATCAACCAAAATGACTCTTCTTCTTAAGAATAAAGAAATTGATTATCTAACTGCTATGCTCTTTGACCGGGAGCTGCTGCAAGCTGAGGTTGACAATTTGAAAAAAGATGTCAACCTTCACCGAACAGAGAAAGCCGAGTTGATCCGCCGTTTGACTGAAGGCGAACAAAAACTTAACGACACGGAGGTCGCTCGTGCTACTGCAGAAAGCTTAACCGAATCCCTCATGAACCAGCTTACCTGGTTGCGGGAGTACGGGATTGTGGAGGCAATATTCATTTTTCTTTATACATGTCTGGTTTGATTGTCGTATCATATACTGATTGTATTTGTGTACAGATCGCAAATGCCATCCTTAACTCTTCGGAGTTGGATGAGAGAGTGGCAGAATTAATGGTGGCGGCGCGCAATGATGGGCATGCCGAGGGCTATAGAGAATGTACTTTGACGTGGCCCATGCGCTGAAGACCGAATGGGATACAAGCCGTGCTGCTACGCATGGGCTAAATACTGCCGCCATTTATTCTGCTGCCAAAGAAAAATATGATCAATTGCAAATTCCGATTATGGACCTTGTGGACGCTGCGCTGCAACAAGACGACTTTGTTGATAAGCTAAAGGAGATCTTTTCTTCAGCAGAGAAGCAGACGGGAACCAAGTCCATAGAATAGGAAATTTGTAATTTTTCTGGATGATAACTTGTAACGTTGCGCTTCTGCGCAAGTTTTGTGAATATATTATATATTTCAGTTTTACAATGTTTGCATGGAACCAATTACTTGTGTAGGATAGACAAATGAACAATTTCTTCTCATGTGTGAGCGTAAGTATTAAAGTAGCTTGTGGCTCATGAGTTCGTGTTTTTGTTTATCCAAAGGAATTGCATGCATTTGTAAATGAACGTATATAAGACTGTAAGTAGTGGCAAAGTATTTTATTCATACTGAAAAAGCGCAAGGCTATGGCTGCCACTAAGATTACATAACAAAATAAAGTAAACAGTCTCGTTAAGCAACGCTTCAGAAGTTGCTTAGAGGTTACATATAACATCGGCGTAGTTGTTGGGCGTTCCAGGTTCGAGGAACGCTGGATCCGTCCATACGCTTCAGAGTGTACGCGTCTTTTCCCAATACTTCATTTATCACGTACGGACCTTCCCATCGCGGGGCTAACTTCCCCGGTTTTTCGGCATTCAACGCTTCATTATCGCGAAGAACAAAGTCACCAGGCAAAAAGGAACAGATGCGCACCCTTTTGTTGTAATACTTTTCAAGCTGGGACTTGTATTTAGCTTCACGAATCGCTGCATTTTCTCGTCGTTCTTCCAATAAGTCTAGGTCGATGCGTCGTTGCTCTTCGTTATCTTGTTTTTCCAAAGCTAGCATTCTTGGAGATGGTAACCCAATTTCGGCAGGAATCACAGCTTCCATGCCGTATACAAGGCTAAAAGGAGTTTCTCCAGTGCTAGTCTTGGGCATAGTTCGGTGTGCCCACAAGATGCTAGGCAATTCGTCAAGCCATCCCCGCCGTGCCTTGCCAAGGCGGGCCTTGATACCGTCGACCAACTGTTTGTTTATGCTTTCAACTTGACCATCTGCTTGTGGGTGTGCAACGGAAGCGAAAACATGTTGGATTCCCATTTCGGTCATCCATGTTTGCAACTCTTCAGCCATTAAATTTGTACCGTTGTCTGTAATAATGCGCATGGGCAGACCAAAACGGCAAATAATGTATTCCCGGATGAATTTGCGAATTACCATCGCTGTAGTAGAAGCTAAAGGTTTGACTTCAACCCATTTCGTGAAGTAATCGATCGCAACAATGATAAACTTTACTGCGCCGGGCGCATCTGGAAATGGTCCCACTAAATCAATGGCCCATTGTTGAAATGGCCAAGCTGTTGTGACGGATACCAAAGGATTCTTTGGGTGTCACACCCCAACCAATGGCGGAAATATCGGGATGAGACGAAAACTAGATTGCAAGAGGCTTCATAACGCTAACTGTGTCAAGTGTTTAATAATTACCTTTTTACATAGTTTAAATCAAATAATACAAAATTTAGATCCCGACACGTAACAAATATAACTTCATTTCATTGATAACGATTTAATACAAGATATTGAAACTAAATACATGTTTGAAACAAATACAATATAATAAGTATTTAAAGTTTAAATGCGTTTCTAGGCAATCCTACTAGATTCCATGTGTCATCAAAATTCCTGCAACATGTATTAAAAGCATAGATCAATACAAAAGTATTGGCGAGCATACAAGTTTGAAATTAATTATAAGTATAAAAGTTGGTTTTGATTATGACAAGTATATATTCAAGTCGAATCGCACGAATATGTAGACCACTTTCGCATAACAATAACATATAATCGAATTCCTTAACTAGCATGCATAGTATTCTAAGCATAACGATATCATGAGAATACAAGTCAAAACTAATAAGCATAAACAAACTCAAGCATAACAAGTAGCATGTATAGGCGAGTTTAAACTAACACATAAAATTCACATAAGCGTAACTGATGGCACATTTGGTATTGTGAACACATTTAATTTTGTTTAAAATAAATTTTGTAATTTATACATGTTGCACCCCAAAATGCATTAAAGTGTAAAAAGGGGGTCGAGTATGCTCATAGTTTTGCAAAGTTTCATTTGGTGATTCCATGAAGAGTTGGAGGTTGGAGCTTTAAAGCTTCCTTTAAAACACTTAATGTTTTATTTTAGAACTCTTAGAGTTCTCTTCCTTGCTTGGAAGATTTGAGAGAAATAGAGAGGTTGAGAGAAGAATGGTTGGAACACTTAGTATCCTTTTAGAATTCTTAGAATTCTTTATTTAGAGATATTGAGAGAATTAGAGAGATGGAGAGAAGAATGGTGTGAATAAAATGGTAGAAGGAGGTTGGTATTTATAGATAGAGAAGGTGGAAAAGGTGAAATATGATTGGTTAAAAAAGGTGGAAAAGGATTGAAAAGATGATTGGTGGAAAAAGGAGGTGAAAAAGGGTGAAATATGATTGGTTAAAAAAGGTGGAGGAGGATTGAAAAGATGATTGGTGGAGAAAGGAGGTGGAAAAGGGTGAAATATGATTGGTTGAAAAAGGTGAAAGAGGATTGATGAGGTGGAAAGATGATTGGTATATTACTTGGTATTTCTTGAGTATATATTATGTAATTGAGTATATAAAAAGTATAAAAGTATAATTCAAGTATTGAGGATGTGCGTATAAGTATTTATACGTATAATTGTATCGGTTTGCGTATAAATACGTATTTAAATGATCGTTTGTGTGAATAAAAAAATATGTATAAAATATGAATTTTGTTATGATTAATGCCTCGAGTTGTGAGATTGAAATTAAAATACGAATGTAAGGTTTCTAAAATTAGAATACGGATACGGACATTTTTAAAATAGAAATACGTAGATACGAGGCGTTACACGAATAACGAATAACAATTAATAATATATATATATACACACACATATATTTTTATTATGTTTTAACGCCCCGAATTATGATACAAATATTTATTTTCTAAAATAAGGGTGCGAAAAAGCGAGGCGTTACAGTCTCCCCTACTTTAGGAAATTTCGTCCCGAAATTTTTTTAAGAGGGAGACTTTAGAATAATAGGTCATTTTGAAGCATGTATGGGTATAATCGCGAAATAGGTTGTGAGTGATTAAAGTTTGTATTAAACATAGTAGTGAAACACCGAATTTCTCATGGCACGTTTTACCAAAGTTTGGTAATATGGTAGTAACACTTATATATAGGAAGTACCCGCAGCGTATCCACCATGTTTATACTATATTACTTCTGTTTTGCTAATCGGTGTCATGTTACGTTCCGTGTCACGATTAGGGTTTATTAACTTATTACAAGTGAGAATGATAGCATATATAGAGTCTCAAGTATATAAGTGTAATTGCATTTAAGTATGAAAGAGTATACTGTATAAGTATGAGTATAAGTGTAAGTGTGCGTATTCGCACATTCGTGTACAATACAGATGGTATATTTTAGTTTAACCAAGATTAACAGATTACTGGCATGTGAATAAACAGGTCAAACCATCGTGTACCGCAATGTAGACTACCTATCATCATTAAAACGAAGAGGGTGTAAAATAGTTTACTTAACATGACCTCAAGAATACGTGCGGGCGTCACTCCTATAGCGCTACACAAGCGTTATACATGTTAAGGTGTGGCTTGATCGAAGTTAATGACGAGTCTACCACATAAACATGTGAATAAACAAGTCAAACCATCGTGTACGCAATGTTGACTAGTCAATATTGTTGAATCATTGTGTAAAATAGTTTACTTGGTATGAAATAGTTTACTTAACATGACCCCAAGTCTCAAGGGCGGTGCGCTACTCTTATAGCACTACGCATAGTGCTATACATGTTAAGGTGTGGTTTTATAACGAGTTTATCACATATAATGTTCCAGTAATCCTAAATCAAGTATGATGTTTAGTATGCACCTATAGAATCATTGTGTAGTAGATTTAGTATAAATGCGAAGTTTGTCGTGCGTAAATTCGATTTTAGTATAGTGTGACATTAAAAAAATGAAGGAATAAGAATTATATAGCATAAAATGTAAGATAGCATAAAAGAGAGGCTTGTTAAAATGTTGGAGTGTTTCGGTTTTAGAAACTTCGACTATTCCAAAGTGACTTGTAAGTCCTTTCGAATTAGGGAGACATGATTTGGCCTAGTAGGTATAATACTCTCGTCGCCAAGCGATTAACGGTACTTTACCCTTCCAGTTAGTACATGTCCCTAATTTAATCGAAAAATACGAAACTTTGGCGAGATTGAAAATTGAGGAGCGGAACCAGTCATCAAGGTGTGGATGTCAATCCTGGCTTGACAATTTCGTCCCCAAATTGTGGTTTATTGAACGTATCAAGATATAATCTCGAATCGTCAATAAGGATCCACTAGATTATGAAATGAAACTCCCATCAAGATATGGATATCACTCCTGACTTGATGGTGAATTTCGTACAAAATAACACGTAGAGCGGATTGAAACTCGTCACCAATGGCGGGAATCACCCCTGTATTGATGAGTTACTTCGATTGTGGAACAAGAATATACTCAAAAGCGTGAGTTGTGTTTCATGTCTTAGGAAAGACATATTGTAAGATTTAGGATCAAAAGGGGGAGAAGCATGATAGAAAGAATAACATTTTAGACAAGTATCACAAATGGTCAAGAGTACGGTACTTAAACTATAGACTAGGTTGAACATGGCAATTCTACCTAATTCCCTATAGTTATGGCTCTGATACCAATCTGTCACACCCCAACCAATGGCGGAAACATCGGGATGAGACGAAAACTAGATTGCAAGAGGCTTCATAACGCTAATTGTGTCAAGTGTTTAATAATTACCTTTTTACATAGTTTAAATCAAATAATACAAAATTTAGATCCCGACACGTAACAAATATAACTTCATTTCATTGAAAACGATTTAATACAAGATATTGAAACTAAATACATGTTTGAAATGTGACATCCCGGCTTTTCAGGTATCTTAAACGCGCTACTTCACGGTTATTCATTCCTACGCTAATTTAATTCGGAGATTTTAATTACACGCTCGCAATAACTACGCTAACTTTGTGAATTCATTGGGTAAATTACGTACTATGTGTTATTAGACGTTTGTAGATTTGGTGGATTATTATATCACGCTTTGATTTCGCGATTATTAATTATATAAAAAAAATTATAAAAAAATAGCCGAACCGAACCGAGCCGTGAAACGTGTCGACCTCACCTCCTTGCGGCCCAAGGAACTAACCTAAACTTGAGGCCCAAGCTACTTACCCAAACCGCCCCCCCTTGCGGTCACGCCCCCCCCCCCACCCCCTTTCCCCTTCTTTTCCCTTGTGCCATATATTTGCATGTATACATGAGTTGTGTTTTAAAAAAAACAAGAAACCCTAGTCCCTAAGAGAGCCGACGGAAGCCCCCCCCTCACGGTCGCACAAGCTCCAACCTTCCGGATTGATTCCAATCTTGTCCCGGTTCGCTAATCATCATCGTTTCAAGGTTAGGGTTTAATTGTTTTGCAAATCACATTAGGGTTTGTGTAATCTTGATCATGAATATGGTAATGGTAGGATCATTGGTTTGAAAAGTGTTATGATTTATGATTAGTTCGGATAATTGTGCGAGTTTTTGCGATTGTGATGTTATGATGAATACAAAATCATAGGCTGCGTTTTAGCGATAAGATCATGTTATATGATTAGGGTTTGCATGAATATTAATATACATGATGATATTTGACAAATAAACCTGTTCTTGATCATTATTATTAAGCGTCTTGATCGTTTAAGCATGTTCTAATGCGATAAAAGTCGAAAACAAGTTGCTGAATGGCATTTACAGCCAACTTCAGTTGGCTGTAACCTGATCATTATTTATTGAAAAGTGGATTTTCTGAAGCCTAAAAGGTGTATTTTTGAAAAACGCTTCTAATGGCGCTGTATTCATATTTTTCTGAGGTCGTTTGATATTTTTAAGTGGTCATTTAGTGCAGCAGCTGAAGCTGCGTAAATTCTGCAAAATTTTCTAGTTGTTTATCGAGTCGGATCTCATAGTCTGTAGAGGGTTGGGTCACGAAATTTGTACAGTAACTGAAGAGGGAAATTTCCGGAAAACTCCCACTGGAATTTTGTTAATTGGACGAACGATAATTTTTAAATGATTTTTCCCGTGGACTGCAGTCAGAAAGCGACGAATCTGACTGCAGCCTAGTATATAAATGTTTATAAATAATTGGTAAAGCGTTAGGACTTGAAAAGTTTACATAAAATTATACAGTTTAGTTGACACCTCCTGTAAAAAATTGGAATTTTTGGAACATCGGAACTATTTTATAAAAATCCTCGAAAACAGCCCAGTTATGAGTGTACAAGCTGAAACATGATAATTTGCGTTTGTGTGTACCAAAGTGTTGTATGAGTTAATCTGTGTTTAAGACAAGTTGGTTTGATCATTATTTTGGTATGATGATACTTTGCATGCATGATTGTGTTTTCGAATTGGTTATTGCGTGTGCCGCACTGTGTGTTAGTTATGCGTAGGGTTTTGTATCAGTGTGTTCACACACTAACTTTAAATCGGTTGACATGTTAGGACGCGATTAGCGGTCCCATCATTTGCTACTTTTGTGTTACTCTAACCGATCAATTAAAGGTGAGTTCATGGCCCCTATTTTATCCGGTTTTAAACAACAGAGGGAGTAACATGTATACACTCTATAACTCTATCTTTTACGTTATGCGAAATTAACATCGTTAAACTACTCGGTAACTAAGTTAATGTTAATGTACGTTATGGTCACTAAACAGCTATATCACGGAAGTCCTCAACAAACTCTCGGATCGTTTGTATTGGGTTAGATAGCGGGGAAATTATAAGTAGTACTACTGGGCCCGACAAGCCCCACCCGAGCTAGTCGTGCTAGCCGACCGGGTATGGTCAACGGGTGATTAATTTGGCCTAACTTTCGCCATGGTCAGTGATAGGCCTGGCAACACTGAGGCACAACAGTCAGCTTCGATCGCGAACTCTTATGTGACGTAACTTTAGGCTCGCTACCTACATGTTAACATTGAACTTAATTACGAACCAACATTATTATTCCGGGTTAGGAATAATGGAACCAACATTATTATTCCGGGTTAGGAATAATGGAACTATATCGTTATCCCGGGTTAGGGATAATGGGGGAAACAAAACTTTTAACCGAACTTGTGAACTTATAAAAACCTGTGAACTCACTCTTCTTTAATGTTGACACTTGTTTCTTTACATGTTTCTCAGGACGCTAGGAGCGCTAGGTGCACTCACTTGCATTTGATCAAGACATTTTTATCGAGTCTTATTTACGAATATTGTTTGGGATTTTTGGTTTTGACGTTTATGTTGGCGCCCGTTACTTTACTTTACTCTAATGCTTCCGCTCAACTTTGAAACTAATGCTTCCGCTAAACTTTGAAACTAAGATAATTTGAAAATAACTATGAATGGTCAAACAAATGTTTTTGGAAAACGTTTAAATAAATCATATAGAGTCGTTCGATATTACTAGTGTCTCAGATTCTGGTTTGATCACACGCCTCGCGGTAAAACTCCGCAAGTGGAAATTGAGGGTGTGACAGATTCGTATCAGAGCCTCTAGCTATAGAGAACCAGGTTTGCATTAAAAGTAGACCTAAACTATAGCTGTTACACGACACTAGACTTAGTTGGCACCCAACTGTGATATCTTGTTATGTGTTATACTACAATTGTTTATATGATATCTATATATGTATTTTGGTATATACGCAACACGTAACTAACTACACCAACCCAGCAGGCTATGTCATCATCATCATCCGACAAATCTCGACAATCAAGGGCGTCAGGGAAGGCACCCATGGTCGAACCCTCACCACCTCATGGCGTGGAGACACGCTCATCTGCTAGGAAAAGACTCGCTCTAGGAGGGGAGTCGTCCTCCCGTCCGACCACCGCTATACCGGTCGAACCGGTCAACTCGTTAGAAGTAGGGGACGATCTACTTAGGGATATGTTAAGAAAACAACAGGAACAACTAGAGAGAATGCAGGAGACTATCGAAGAACAGGGATGGATGATACATCAACTAACTGGTAAAACTAGAAGGCTCGAGGAAGAGCAACATGAGAATAGGAAAGTTTGAAACATTTTAGCTAAGCATCTTCGTGCTGAGCAGCTGAGGGCTGACTAGCTCGAAGACAGAGTTCTTGAGTCCAGTTGGAGGATTCAAGAGCTAGAGCAGAATCAAGCACCTGTCCCAGTACCCACACCAGCACCGGCCCCTCCAGCGCCGGTAGAGGAAGAAGAGGAGGATCCAGACGAAGACCCAGAGGAGGATCCAGAGGAAGACCCGGAGGAGGATCCGGAAGAAGAAGAGCTGGAACAGGACCCGGTTGTTGAAGCTGAAAACGCCGCAGAGGATGACGGCAACGATAGCGACTTGGGAGATGGAGACGTAGAAGACTGACTCGTCTCGCCAATCTCTGCTTTGTTTTCTTTAGTTTGTTCGTTTTCCACTTATGTTTGAACTTGAAATTTTATAATTAAACTGAGATGTTTGGTTGGTATTTTGTGAGACGTTGCAATTTACTTAATTGAATGTTCCTTTTGATTGTTTAATTTGTTGGGTTGACATAACTTGTGTGATGATTGAAGTGTGGAATATGATAACTATATTTGATATATATACTTATCGGTGCGTGTTTGTGTTGTCTTGCGAAGATCTAAAATGGCAACTGGACGTCACGGAAACCTCAACATGTCACCTGAAGAATTAGCCGCAATGATCCAAGAACACGTGAATGCTGCTCTGGCAGGTGTTCAAAACCCACCAGCAGGTAACCATTATTAAATTTTCATGGGAAAATCTAATAGTTGGGCTAGTAGACTTTCTCGCTGACTACCTATCCTCTGTCTTCAGGAGGGGGTCTTAACCCCTACAAGATGTTCCTCGATGCGAAACCGAGCAAGTTCACGGGTGTTGAAGGACCCATAGGACTGGTCCGTTGGATTGAAAAGTCTGAATCGGTGTTCGAGATGTGCAATTGCCTTGAAGCCAATAAGGTCAAGTATGCTGCCTCAATGTTGGAAGATGGGGCATTAACCTGGTGGAACGCACAAGTCCAAACGCGTGGACTTGTTGCGGCGAACGCAATGGCCTGGACCGAGTTTAAGGCCCTAATCAAGGAGGAATACTGTCCGCGGGACAGAGTTCAGCAGTTGGAGCAAGCGTTATGGAACCACAAGATGGTAGGGTCTGAAATTGAAGCGTACACGGCAAAACATCATGATCTGGTGTTCCTATGTCCCGATCTGGCTAACACCGTCGAAAAACGACTTGAGTTTTATCTTGGGGGTCTGGTCCCTGAGATCCAGGGCATGGTTATGTCTAGCAACCATACGACGGAGCATCAAGCGATTAGGCTGGCGCATAAACTCACCGATAAGGCGGTGGAGCAAAGGAAGTTGCCTCCTCGGGGTGCAACCGAAGTTGTCCTTGATAACAAAAGAAAATTTGAAGACTCACCTGCTCGACAGTCTTCGTCAGCCCAGCCACAACAAGGAAACCAGAACCGGTCCAACAATTTCAACAACAATCGGGGTCACAATAATCAGTCTGCCAACAACACCCAGAACTCAAGCGGCTATTCGGGTCGAAAGCCGCAATGTAATCGTTGTAACCTCCATCATCACGGCCCTTGCGCCGGAAATCGCTGCCAACGATGTGGCAAAGCAGGACACGCGGCAAAGGATTGTCGCGGGGAAATCATGTCTCGACAAAATCAAAATCAGCACCAGGTTCAACAGCAAGGTATTAACCGGGGGTGCTATCAGTGTGGTAGCACTACCCATTTCAAGCGGGACTGCCCGCAGCTTCGCAACAACAACAACAATGGTGGGAACAACAACAATAAAAACATCAACAACCATAACAACAACAACAACAATAACAACAATGGCAACAATGGAAACGGTGGCATAGGAGGTGCCAAAGGTCGTGCATTCACGCTGGGCCGCGGAGAGGCCAGAAACGACTCGAACGTGGTCACCGGTAAGTTTCCCCTTAACGATCATTTTGCTACTGTACTTTTTGATACGGGTGCGGATAAGAGTTTTATATCTGAGTCTTTTAGGAAGAACCTAAATCTCACGCCTAAACCCCTAGAGACCCCTTATGTCATAGAACTAGCCGATGGTAAATCTATAGATGTGACCCATTTAGTAACCGGCTGTCAACTTAAACTCGCGGGTCACACCTTTACCATTGATCTGATGATAACTACCCTGGGTAGTTTTGATGTGGTAGCCGGAATGGACTGGCTATCCGACGTCCGAGCTGAAGTTCTCTGTTTCGAGAAAGCTATCCGTATTCCGCTCTCTAACGACGAAGTCTTGATGGTGCAAGTCGAGAAGGCAGGCGCCGTCACAAACATCATCTCTTACATGCAAGCTCAGAAGTATCTTCGGAGAAAGAACTCCTTCGCTTTGCTCGCACTGGTCACCGAGCAGCCTAAGGACGAGAAGCGGATTGAAGATATCCCCGTCGTCCGTGACTTTTCCGATGTGTTTCCAGAGGAGTTACCTGGTCTTCCACCACATCGACAAGTGGAGTTTGAAATCGAATTGGCGAACCATGCGAATCCTATCGCCAAGGCCCCGTACCGCCTAGCTCCAGCAGAGCTGCAAGAGCTATCTACCCAACTTCAGGAATTGTTGGAAAAATGATTTATCCGACCCAGTACTTCGCCATGGGGAGCTCCGGTCCTTTTTGTCAAGAAAAAGGACGGGACCTTCCGCATGTGCATCGACTACAGGGAACTCAATAAGGTTACCGTCAAAAACCGATACCCATTACCTCGCATTGACGATCTCTTCGACCAGCTTCAAGGGTCAAGCTACTACTCCAAGATCGATCTACGGTCCGGTTATTCACCAGTTACGTCAGGGGTGAAGATATCTCCAAGAAGGCATTTCGTACTCGGTATGGCCATTATGAGTTCTTGGTCATGCCCTTCGGTCTCGCCAATGCACCCGCGGTGTTCATGGACCTCATGAACCGCGTGTGTAAGCCATACCTCGACAAGTTTGTCATCGTGTTCATCGATGATATACTCATCTACTCTAAGGGTGAAGAAGAACATGCTGAGCATCTACGATTATTGCTGGAACTACTTCAACAGGAGAAACTATATGCCAAGTTTTCGAAGTGTGATTTCTGGATTCGGGAAGTTCAGTTCCTCGGGCATATCGTGAATGAAAAGGGTATACACGTTGATCCCGCCAAGATCGATGCTATCAAGAACTGTGAAGCACCCAGGACACCGACAGAGATCCGCCAATTTTTGGGTTTGGCTGGTTACTACAGACGTTTCATCGAGGGATTTTCAAAGATCGCACAACCGCTTACCACTCTCACCCATACGGGCACTAAGTATGCTTGGGTTGACAAGCAGGAAGCAGCATTTCAATTGCTGAAGCAGAAACTTTGTAGTGCACCCATTTTGTCCTTGCCAGAAGGGACAAATGATTTTGTGGTATATTGTGACGCCTCCATTCAGGGATTGGGATGCGTACTTATGCAACGTGATAAGGTCATCGCGTATGCATCCCGACAGTTGAAGATTCACGAGAAAAACTACACAACACATGACCTGGAATTGGGAGCAGTTGTGTTTGCACTTAAGATTTGGAGACACTATCTATATGGAACAAAGTGCACAATCTACACGGATCACAAGAGCCTCCAACATATCTTTGACCAGAAGGAGTTGAACATGCGACAGCGTCGCTGGGTCGAACTCCTGAACGATTATGAATGTGCCATTCGGTATCACCCGGGTAAAGCTAACGTGGTAGCTGATGCCTTCAGTAGGAAGGGGCACTTGAAACCTCGTCGGGTATGAGCACTACAGTTCACCATTCATTCGGGGTTACCCGAACAGATACGCGACGCGCAGCTAGAAGCAGTTAAGGAAGAAAACATCAAGGCCGAATCTGTGGGAAAGATGGAACGCGATTGGGAAGTGAAACCCAATGGTGCCCGGTATTTCATGAATCGTATGGGTACCTCTCTATGGAGACCTCAGGAAGCTAGTTATGGACGAAGCTCACAAATCCCGATACTCTGTCCATCCTGGTTCGGATAAGATGTATCAAGACCTTAAAGCCGCGTACTGGTGGCCCAACATAAAAGCGGATATAGCCACCTACGTGAGCAAGTGTTTGACTTGTACGAAAGTCAAGGTGGAATACTAGAAGCCATCAGGGCTACTTCAACAACCTGAGATCCCAGTGTGGAAATGGGATCAGATCTCGATGGACTTTATCACTAAACTCCCACGAACTCCGGGTGGTTGCGATACCATCTGCGTAATCGTGGATCGTCTAACTAAGTCCGCACACTTCCTAGCGATCAAAGAAACAGATAAGATGGATAAGTTGACTCGCATCTACATTAAGGAAGTAGTTTCTCGGCACGGGGTGCCAACGTCCATCATCTCAGACAGAGATTCTCGTTTCACGTCCAACTTTTGGCAGTCACTTCAGAAAGCGTTGGGTACACACTTAGATATGAGCACAGCTTATCACCCTCAGACGGATGGTCAAAGTGAAAGGACCATTCAGACCTTGGAAGACATGCTTAGGGCATGTGTGGTAGACTTCGGGAACAGTTGGGAAATCCATCTGCCTTTAGTGGAATTCTCGTATAACAACAGTTACCATACGAGTATTCAGGCAGCACCGTTTGAAGCATTATACGGTTGCAAATGTAGATCACCAGTCTGCTGGGCAGAAGTCGGTGACAGCCAACTCACAGGTCCTGAGTTGATACTTGAGGCTACTGAAAAGATTGTGCAAATCAGAAACCGCATGGCAGCGGCACGAGATCGACAGAAAAGCTACGTTGATCAACGACGCAAACCGCTCGAATTTCAAGTAGGCGACCGCGTCCTACTGAAGGTGTCACCCTGGAAGGGTGTAATCCGTTTTGGGAAACGAGGCAAACTAAACCCACGGTACGTAGGCCCATTTGTGATCTCGAAGCATATCGGGCCCGTAGCTTATCAATTAGACCTTCCTACCGAACTCAGTGGAGTTCACAACGTTTTTCACGTGTCCAATCTGAAGAAGTGTCTATCAGATGAGACCCTAGTTATTCCATTGGATGAGATTCAAGTGGATGAGCAACTGCATTTTATGGAACAACCTATCGAAATCATGGATCGTGAGATTAAGACTCGAAGGCACAGCAAGATACCGATTGTCAAGGTTCGTTGGGACTCTAAGCGTGGACCGGAGTTCACGTGGGAAAGAGAGGACCAAATAAAAAGAAAATACCCACACCTTTTTACAGCTGAGCAGCAATCGAACGTTACCACCAACTAAATTTCGGGACGAAATTCTTTCAACATGGGGATGATGTGACAGCCTGGGAATTTCTTGTACCATTGCTAACAAACTGAATCTTTGTGCGTTGCATTCTAAACCGCGTTTACTCAATTTTCGGGACGAAAATTCTTTCAACATGGGGATAATGTGACATCCCAGCTTTTCAGGTATCTTAAACGCGCTACTTCACGGTTATTCATTCCTACGCTAATTTAATTCGGAGATTTTAATTACACGCTCGCAATAACTACGCTAACTTTGTGAATTCACTGGGTAAATTACGTGCTATGTGTTATTAGACGTTTGTAGATTTGGTGGATTATTATATCACGCTTTGATTTCGCGATTATTAGTTATATAAAAAAATTACAAATAAATATTCGAACCGAACCGGGCCGCGAAACGTGTCGACCTCACCTCCTTGCGGCCCAAGGAACTAACCTAAACTTGAGGCCCAAGCTACTTACCCAAACCGCCCCCCCCTTTTGCGGTCACGCCCCCCCCCCCCACCCCCTTTCCCCTTCTTTTCCCTTGTGCTATATATTTGCATGTATACATGAGTTGTGTTTTAAAAAAAAACAAGAAACCCTAGTCCCTAAGAGAGCCGACGACAGCCCCCCCCGGTCGCACAAGCTCCAACCTTCCGGATTGATTCCAATCTTGTCCCGGTTCGCTAATCATCATCGTTTCAAGGTTAAGGTTTAATTGTTTTGCAAATCATATTAGGGTTTGTGTAATCTTGATCATGAATATGGTAATGGTAGAATCATTGGTTTGAAAAGTGTTATGATTTATGATTAGTTCGGATAATTGTGCGAGTTTTTGCGATTGTGATGTTATGATGAATACAAAAATCATAGGTTGCGTTTTAGCGATAAGATCATGTTATATGATTAGGGTTTGCATGAATATTAATATACATGATGATATTTGACAAATAAACCTGTTCTTGATCATTATTATTAAGCGTCTTGATCGTTTAAGCATGTTCTAATGCGATAAAAGTCGAAAACAAGTTGCTGAATGGCATTTACAGCCAACTTCAGTTGGCTGTAACCTGATCATTATTTATTGAAAAGTGGATTTTCTGAAGCCTAAAAGGTGTATTTTTGAAAAACGCTTCTAATGGCGCTGTATTCATATTTTTCTGAGGTCGTTTGATATTTTTAAGTGGTCATTTAGTGCAGCAGCTGAAGCTGCGTAAATTCTGCAAAATTTTCTAGTTGTTTATCGAGTCGGATCTCATAGTCTGTAGAGGGTTGGGTCACGAAATTTGTACAGTAACTGAAGAGGGAAATTTCCGGAAAACTCCCACTGGAATTTTGTTAATTGGACGAACGATAATTTTTAAATGATTTTTCCCGTGGACTGCAGTCAGAAAGCGACGAATCTGACTGCAGCCTAGTATATAAATGTTTATAAATAATTGGTAAAGCGTTAGGACTTGAAAAGTTTACATAAAATTATACAGTTTAGTTGACACCTCCTGTAAAAAATTGGAATTTTTGGAACATCGGAACTATTTTATAAAAATCCTCGAAAACAGCCCAGTTATGAGTGTACAAGCTGAAACATGATAATTTGCGTTTGTGTGTACCAAAGTGTTGTATGAGTTAATCTGTGTTTAAGACAAGTTGGTTTGATCATTATTTTGGTATGATGATACTTTGCATGCATGATTGTGTTTTCGAATTGGTTATTGCGTGTGCCGCACTGTGTGTTAGTTATGCGTAGGGTTTTGTATCAGTGTGTTCACACACTAACTTTAAATCGGTTGACATGTTAGGACGCGATTAGCGGTCCCATCATTTGCTACTTTTGTGTTACTCTAACCGATCAATTAAAGGTGAGTTCATGGCCCCTATTTTATCCGGTTTTAAACAACAGAGGGAGTAACATGTATACACTCTATAACTCTATCTTTTACGTTATGCGAAATTAACATCGTTAAACTACTCGGTAACTAAGTTAATGTTAATGTACGTTATGGTCACTAAACAGCTATATCACGGAAGTCCTCAACAAACTCTCGGATCGTTTGTATTGGGTTAGATAGCGGGGAAATTATAAGTAGTACTACTGGGCCCGACAAGCCCCACCCGAGCTAGTCGTGCTAGCCGACCGGGTATGGTCAACGGGTGATTAATTTGGCCTAACTTTCGCCATGGTCAGTGATAGGCCTGGCAACACTGAGGCACAACAGTCAGCTTCGATCGCGAACTCTTATGTGACGTAACTTTAGGCTCGCTACCTACATGTTAACATTGAACTTAATTACGAACCAACATTATTATTCCGGGTTAGGAATAATGGAACCAACATTATTATTCCGGGTTAGGAATAATGGAACTATATCGTTATCCCGGGTTAGGGATAATGGGGGAAACAAAACTTTTAACCGAACTTGTGAACTTATAAAAACCTGTGAACTCACTCTTCTTTAATGTTGACACTTGTTTCTTTACATGTTTCTCAGGACGCTAGGAGCGCTAGGTGCACTCACTTGCATTTGATCAAGACATTTTTATCGAGTCTTATTTACGAATATTGTTTGGGATTTTTGGTTTTGACGTTTATGTTGGCGCCCGTTACTTTACTTTACTCTAATGCTTCCGCTCAACTTTGAAACTAATGCTTCCGCTAAACTTTGAAACTAAGATAATTTGAAAATAACTATGAATGGTCAAACAAATGTTTTTGGAAAACGTTTAAATAAATCATATAGAGTCGTTCGATATTACTAGTGTCTCAGATTCTGGTTTGATCACACGCCTCGCGGTAAAACTCCGCAAGTGGAAATTGAGGGTGTGACAGATTCGTATCAGAGCCTCTAGCTATAGAGAACCAGGTTTGCATTAAAAGTAGACCTAAACTATAGCTGTTACACGACACTAGACTTAGTTGGCACCCAACTGTGATATCTTGTTATGTGTTATACTACAATTGTTTATATGATATCTATATATGTATTTTGGTATATACGCAACACGTAACTAACTACACCAACCCAGCAGGCTATGTCATCATCATCATCCGACAAATCTCGACAATCAAGGGCGTCAGGGAAGGCACCCATGGTCGAACCCTCACCACCTCATGGCGTGGAGACACGCTCATCTGCTAGGAAAAGACTCGCTCTAGGAGGGGAGTCGTCCTCCCGTCCGACCACCGCTATACCGGTCGAACCGGTCAACTCGTTAGAAGTAGGGGACGATCTACTTAGGGATATGTTAAGAAAACAACAGGAACAACTAGAGAGAATGCAGGAGACTATCGAAGAACAGGGATGGATGATACATCAACTAACTGGTAAAACTAGAAGGCTCGAGGAAGAGCAACATGAGAATAGGAAAGTTTGAAACATTTTAGCTAAGCATCTTCGTGCTGAGCAGCTGAGGGCTGACTAGCTCGAAGACAGAGTTCTTGAGTCCAGTTGGAGGATTCAAGAGCTAGAGCAGAATCAAGCACCTGTCCCAGTACCCACACCAGCACCGGCCCCTCCAGCGCCGGTAGAGGAAGAAGAGGAGGATCCAGACGAAGACCCAGAGGAGGATCCAGAGGAAGACCCGGAGGAGGATCCGGAAGAAGAAGAGCTGGAACAGGACCCGGTTGTTGAAGCTGAAAACGCCGCAGAGGATGACGGCAACGATAGCGACTTGGGAGATGGAGACGTAGAAGACTGACTCGTCTCGCCAATCTCTGCTTTGTTTTCTTTAGTTTGTTCGTTTTCCACTTATGTTTGAACTTGAAATTTTATAATTAAACTGAGATGTTTGGTTGGTATTTTGTGAGACGTTGCAATTTACTTAATTGAATGTTCCTTTTGATTGTTTAATTTGTTGGGTTGACATAACTTGTGTGATGATTGAAGTGTGGAATATGATAACTATATTTGATATATATACTTATCGGTGCGTGTTTGTGTTGTCTTGCGAAGATCTAAAATGGCAACTGGACGTCACGGAAACCTCAACATGTCACCTGAAGAATTAGCCGCAATGATCCAAGAACACGTGAATGCTGCTCTGGCAGGTGTTCAAAACCCACCAGCAGGTAACCATTATTAAATTTTCATGGGAAAATCTAATAGTTGGGCTAGTAGACTTTCTCGCTGACTACCTATCCTCTGTCTTCAGGAGGGGGTCTTAACCCCTACAAGATGTTCCTCGATGCGAAACCGAGCAAGTTCACGGGTGTTGAAGGACCCATAGGACTGGTCCGTTGGATTGAAAAGTCTGAATCGGTGTTCGAGATGTGCAATTGCCTTGAAGCCAATAAGGTCAAGTATGCTGCCTCAATGTTGGAAGATGGGGCATTAACCTGGTGGAACGCACAAGTCCAAACGCGTGGACTTGTTGCGGCGAACGCAATGGCCTGGACCGAGTTTAAGGCCCTAATCAAGGAGGAATACTGTCCGCGGGACAGAGTTCAGCAGTTGGAGCAAGCGTTATGGAACCACAAGATGGTAGGGTCTGAAATTGAAGCGTACACGGCAAAACATCATGATCTGGTGTTCCTATGTCCCGATCTGGCTAACACCGTCGAAAAACGACTTGAGTTTTATCTTGGGGGTCTGGTCCCTGAGATCCAGGGCATGGTTATGTCTAGCAACCATACGACGGAGCATCAAGCGATTAGGCTGGCGCATAAACTCACCGATAAGGCGGTGGAGCAAAGGAAGTTGCCTCCTCGGGTGCAACCGAAGTTGTCCTTGATAACAAAAGAAAATTTGAAGACTCACCTGCTCGACAGTCTTCGTCAGCCCAGCCACAACAAGGAAACCAGAACCGGTCCAACAATTTCAACAACAATCGGGGTCACAATAATCAGTCTGCCAACAACACCCAGAACTCAAGCGGCTATTCGGGTCGAAAGCCGCAATGTAATCGTTGTAACCTCCATCATCACGGCCCTTGCGCCGGAAATCGCTGCCAACGATGTGGCAAAGCAGGACACGCGGCAAAGGATTGTCGCGGGGAAATCATGTCTCGACAAAATCAAAATCAGCACCAGGTTCAACAGCAAGGTATTAACCGGGGGTGCTATCAGTGTGGTAGCACTACCCATTTCAAGCGGGACTGCCCGCAGCTTCGCAACAACAACAACAATGGTGGGAACAACAACAATAAAAACATCAACAACCATAACAACAACAACAACAATAACAACAATGGCAACAATGGAAACGGTGGCATAGGAGGTGCCAAAGGTCGTGCATTCACGCTGGGCCGCGGAGAGGCCAGAAACGACTCGAACGTGGTCACCGGTAAGTTTCCCCTTAACGATCATTTTGCTACTGTACTTTTTGATACGGGTGCGGATAAGAGTTTTATATCTGAGTCTTTTAGGAAGAACCTAAATCTCACGCCTAAACCCCTAGAGACCCCTTATGTCATAGAACTAGCCGATGGTAAATCTATAGATGTGACCCATTTAGTAACCGGCTGTCAACTTAAACTCGCGGGTCACACCTTTACCATTGATCTGATGATAACTACCCTGGGTAGTTTTGATGTGGTAGCCGGAATGGACTGGCTATCCGACGTCCGAGCTGAAGTTCTCTGTTTCGAGAAAGCTATCCGTATTCCGCTCTCTAACGACGAAGTCTTGATGGTGCAAGTCGAGAAGGCAGGCGCCGTCACAAACATCATCTCTTACATGCAAGCTCAGAAGTATCTTCGGAGAAAGAACTCCTTCGCTTTGCTCGCACTGGTCACCGAGCAGCCTAAGGACGAGAAGCGGATTGAAGATATCCCCGTCGTCCGTGACTTTTCCGATGTGTTTCCAGAGGAGTTACCTGGTCTTCCACCACATCGACAAGTGGAGTTTGAAATCGAATTGGCGAACCATGCGAATCCTATCGCCAAGGCCCCGTACCGCCTAGCTCCAGCAGAGCTGCAAGAGCTATCTACCCAACTTCAGGAATTGTTGGAAAAATGATTTATCCGACCCAGTACTTCGCCATGGGGAGCTCCGGTCCTTTTTGTCAAGAAAAAGGACGGGACCTTCCGCATGTGCATCGACTACAGGGAACTCAATAAGGTTACCGTCAAAAACCGATACCCATTACCTCGCATTGACGATCTCTTCGACCAGCTTCAAGGGTCAAGCTACTACTCCAAGATCGATCTACGGTCCGGTTATTCACCAGTTACGTCAGGGGTGAAGATATCTCCAAGAAGGCATTTCGTACTCGGTATGGCCATTATGAGTTCTTGGTCATGCCCTTCGGTCTCGCCAATGCACCCGCGGTGTTCATGGACCTCATGAACCGCGTGTGTAAGCCATACCTCGACAAGTTTGTCATCGTGTTCATCGATGATATACTCATCTACTCTAAGGGTGAAGAAGAACATGCTGAGCATCTACGATTATTGCTGGAACTACTTCAACAGGAGAAACTATATGCCAAGTTTTCGAAGTGTGATTTCTGGATTCGGGAAGTTCAGTTCCTCGGGCATATCGTGAATGAAAAGGGTATACACGTTGATCCCGCCAAGATCGATGCTATCAAGAACTGTGAAGCACCCAGGACACCGACAGAGATCCGCCAATTTTTGGGTTTGGCTGGTTACTACAGACGTTTCATCGAGGGATTTTCAAAGATCGCACAACCGCTTACCACTCTCACCCATACGGGCACTAAGTATGCTTGGGTTGACAAGCAGGAAGCAGCATTTCAATTGCTGAAGCAGAAACTTTGTAGTGCACCCATTTTGTCCTTGCCAGAAGGGACAAATGATTTTGTGGTATATTGTGACGCCTCCATTCAGGGATTGGGATGCGTACTTATGCAACGTGATAAGGTCATCGCGTATGCATCCCGACAGTTGAAGATTCACGAGAAAAACTACACAACACATGACCTGGAATTGGGAGCAGTTGTGTTTGCACTTAAGATTTGGAGACACTATCTATATGGAACAAAGTGCACAATCTACACGGATCACAAGAGCCTCCAACATATCTTTGACCAGAAGGAGTTGAACATGCGACAGCGTCGCTGGGTCGAACTCCTGAACGATTATGAATGTGCCATTCGGTATCACCCGGGTAAAGCTAACGTGGTAGCTGATGCCTTCAGTAGGAAGGGGCACTTGAAACCTCGTCGGGTATGAGCACTACAGTTCACCATTCATTCGGGGTTACCCGAACAGATACGCGACGCGCAGCTAGAAGCAGTTAAGGAAGAAAACATCAAGGCCGAATCTGTGGGAAAGATGGAACGCGATTGGGAAGTGAAACCCAATGGTGCCCGGTATTTCATGAATCGTATGGGTACCTCTCTATGGAGACCTCAGGAAGCTAGTTATGGACGAAGCTCACAAATCCCGATACTCTGTCCATCCTGGTTCGGATAAGATGTATCAAGACCTTAAAGCCGCGTACTGGTGGCCCAACATAAAAGCGGATATAGCCACCTACGTGAGCAAGTGTTTGACTTGTACGAAAGTCAAGGTGGAATACTAGAAGCCATCAGGGCTACTTCAACAACCTGAGATCCCAGTGTGGAAATGGGATCAGATCTCGATGGACTTTATCACTAAACTCCCACGAACTCCGGGTGGTTGCGATACCATCTGCGTAATCGTGGATCGTCTAACTAAGTCCGCACACTTCCTAGCGATCAAAGAAACAGATAAGATGGATAAGTTGACTCGCATCTACATTAAGGAAGTAGTTTCTCGGCACGGGGTGCCAACGTCCATCATCTCAGACAGAGATTCTCGTTTCACGTCCAACTTTTGGCAGTCACTTCAGAAAGCGTTGGGTACACACTTAGATATGAGCACAGCTTATCACCCTCAGACGGATGGTCAAAGTGAAAGGACCATTCAGACCTTGGAAGACATGCTTAGGGCATGTGTGGTAGACTTCGGGAACAGTTGGGAAATCCATCTGCCTTTAGTGGAATTCTCGTATAACAACAGTTACCATACGAGTATTCAGGCAGCACCGTTTGAAGCATTATACGGTTGCAAATGTAGATCACCAGTCTGCTGGGCAGAAGTCGGTGACAGCCAACTCACAGGTCCTGAGTTGATACTTGAGGCTACTGAAAAGATTGTGCAAATCAGAAACCGCATGGCAGCGGCACGAGATCGACAGAAAAGCTACGTTGATCAACGACGCAAACCGCTCGAATTTCAAGTAGGCGACCGCGTCCTACTGAAGGTGTCACCCTGGAAGGGTGTAATCCGTTTTGGGAAACGAGGCAAACTAAACCCACGGTACGTAGGCCCATTTGTGATCTCGAAGCATATCGGGCCCGTAGCTTATCAATTAGACCTTCCTACCGAACTCAGTGGAGTTCACAACGTTTTTCACGTGTCCAATCTGAAGAAGTGTCTATCAGATGAGACCCTAGTTATTCCATTGGATGAGATTCAAGTGGATGAGCAACTGCATTTTATGGAACAACCTATCGAAATCATGGATCGTGAGATTAAGACTCGAAGGCACAGCAAGATACCGATTGTCAAGGTTCGTTGGGACTCTAAGCGTGGACCGGAGTTCACGTGGGAAAGAGAGGACCAAATAAAAAGAAAATACCCACACCTTTTTACAGCTGAGCAGCAATCGAACGTTACCACCAACTAAATTTCGGGACGAAATTCTTTCAACATGGGGATGATGTGACAGCCTGGGAATTTCTTGTACCATTGCTAACAAACTGAATCTTTGTGCGTTGCATTCTAAACCGCGTTTACTCAATTTTCGGGACGAAAATTCTTTCAACATGGGGATAATGTGACATCCCAGCTTTTCAGGTATCTTAAACGCGCTACTTCACGGTTATTCATTCCTACGCTAATTTAATTCGGAGATTTTAATTACACGCTCGCAATAACTACGCTAACTTTGTGAATTCACTGGGTAAATTACGTGCTATGTGTTATTAGACGTTTGTAGATTTGGTGGATTATTATATCACGCTTTGATTTCGCGATTATTAGTTATATAAAAAAATTACAAATAAATATTCGAACCGAACCGGGCCGCGAAACGTGTCGACCTCACCTCCTTGCGGCCCAAGGAACTAACCTAAACTTGAGGCCCAAGCTACTTACCCAAACCGCCCCCCCCTTTTGCGGTCACGCCCCCCCCCCCCCCACCCCCTTTCCCCTTCTTTTCCCTTGTGCTATATATTTGCATGTATACATGAGTTGTGTTTTAAAAAAAAACAAGAAACCCTAGTCCCTAAGAGAGCCGACGACAGCCCCCCCCGGTCGCACAAGCTCCAACCTTCCGGATTGATTCCAATCTTGTCCCGGTTCGCTAATCATCATCGTTTCAAGGTTAAGGTTTAATTGTTTTGCAAATCATATTAGGGTTTGTGTAATCTTGATCATGAATATGGTAATGGTAGAATCATTGGTTTGAAAAGTGTTATGATTTATGATTAGTTCGGATAATTGTGCGAGTTTTTGCGATTGTGATGTTATGATGAATACAAAAATCATAGGTTGCGTTTTAGCGATAAGATCATGTTATATGATTAGGGTTTGCATGAATATTAATATACATGATGATATTTGACAAATAAACCTGTTCTTGATCATTATTATTAAGCGTCTTGATCGTTTAAGCATGTTCTAATGCGATAAAAGTCGAAAACAAGTTGCTGAATGGCATTTACAGCCAACTTCAGTTGGCTGTAACCTGATCATTATTTATTGAAAAGTGGATTTTCTGAAGCCTAAAAGGTGTATTTTTGAAAAACGCTTCTAATGGCGCTGTATTCATATTTTTCTGAGGTCGTTTGATATTTTTAAGTGGTCATTTAGTGTAGCAGCTGAAGCTGCGTAAATTCTGCAAAATTTTCTAGTTGTTTATCGAGTCGGATCTCATAGTCTGTAGAGGGTTGGGTCACGAAATTTGTACAGTAACTGAAGAGGGAAATTTCCGGAAAACTCCCACTGGAATTTTGTTAATTGGACGAACGATAATTTTTAAATGATTTTTCCCGTGGACTGCAGTCAGAAAGCGACGAATCTGACTGCAGCCTAGTATATAAATGTTTATAAATAATTGGTAAAGCGTTAGGACTTGAAAAGTTTACATAAAATTATACAGTTTAGTTGACACCTCCTGTAAAAAATTGGAATTTTTGGAACATCGGAACTATTTTATAAAAATCCTCGAAAACAGCCCAGTTATGAGTGTACAAGCTGAAACATGATAATTTGCGTTTGTGTGTACCAAAGTGTTGTATGAGTTAATCTGTGTTTAAGACAAGTTGGTTTGATCATTATTTTGGTATGATGATACTTTGCATGCATGATTGTGTTTTCGAATTGGTTATTGCGTGTGCCGCACTGTGTGTTAGTTATGCGTAGGGTTTTGTATCAGTGTGTTCACACACTAACTTTAAATCGGTTGACATGTTAGGACGCGATTAGCGGTCCCATCATTTGCTACTTTTGTGTTACTCTAACCGAGCAATTAAAGGTGAGTTCACGGCCCCTATTTTATCCGGTTTTAAACAACAGGGGGAGTAACATGTATACACTCTATAACTCTATCTTTTACGTTATGCGAAATTAACATCGTTAAACTACTCGGTAACTAAGTTAATGTTAATGTACGTTATGGTCACTAAGCAGCTATATCACGGAAGTCCTCAACAAACTCTCGGATCGTTAGTGTTGGGTTAGATAGCGGGGAAATTATAAGTAGTACTACTGGGCCCGACAAGCCCCACCCGAGCTAGTCGCGCTAGCCGACCGGGTATGGTCAACGGGTGATTAATTTGGCCTAACTTTCGCCATGGTCAGTGATAGGCCTGGCAACACTGAGGCACAACAGTCAGCTTCGATCGCGAACTCTTATGTGACGTAACTTTAGGCTCGCTACCTACATGTTAACATTGAACTTAATTACGAACCAACATTATTATTTTGGGTTAGGAATAATGGAACCAACATTATTATTCCGGGTTAGGAATAATGGAACTATATCGTTATCCCAGGTTAGGGATAACGGGGAAACAAAACTTTTAACCGAACTTGTGAACTTATAAAAACCTGTGAACTCACTCTTCTTTAATGTTGACACTTGTTTCTTTACATGTTTCTCAGGACGCTAGGAGCGCTAGGTGCATTCACTTGCATTTGATCAAGACATTTTTATCGAGTCTTATTTACAAATATTGTTTGGGATTTTTGGTTTTGGCGTATATGTTGGCGCCCGTTACTTTACTTTACTCTAATGCTTCCGCTCAACTTTGAAACTAATGCTTCCGCTAAACTTTGAAACTAAGATAATTTGAAAATAACTATGAATGGTTAAACAAATGTTTTTTGGAAAACGTTTAAATAAATCATATAGAGTCGTTCGATATTACCAGTGTCTCAGATTCTGGTTTGATCACACGCCTCGCGGTAAAACTCCGCAAGTGGAAATTGAGGGTGTTGTGATATCCCGGGTTTTTCGGATAACTTAAACGCGACACTTGTCGAATAAAGTATATGTTAACTATTAAACGTGTACGAGTTAAATGAATACGTGATGTGTGTTGTGTGATTGTTTTAGTTATAGAATAATTATGGTAGATATGTACACGAACTGAACCGAACCGCGACACGAACCAACTTTGATCCATTGTGACTCTAGGAGTTAACAAAGTTTAAACTTTAAACCCAAGTCTTCGGCCAAAAACAAAGATCAAATCTAAACCTTAAACTCTAACTACTTGGCCGCGAGATCAAGACCTAAAACTCTAACTACTCGGCCGAGAACAACCCAAACCGAAAACCCATTACATGCAACCCAAGTCCTCGGCCACAAGATCAAAACCCAACCGACCGCCCTAGTCTCTCGGCCACGAGCTCCAACTAAAATCGTAACCCTTATCATCTTGTTGCGCCTATATATACAAACTCACATGTTTCATTCACATACACAAAACCCTAAAAAGAAACTGCCGTCGGCAGCCTTGTGATCGCAAACAGCTTCCTTCCTTGTTCGTTCCTTTCCTCTCGGTCGCAGCAGTAGCAGTCATCGCCATCATCATCTCCCGGTCGCAAGCAGCCGATTGTTCACCTCTATTCGATCAACATAACAGCCTACTACTTTTCTCAGCCGCGAATAACCTCTTTTCTCGGTCACGGATCTTCTCGGTTGCAAGCAATCTTTGATCACCGATCTCTTATAGTACTCACGGTTCGTTTACCTTATCGTTAAAATATTTGAATTGGTCATATCATATTCGGAATACATGTGTTTTAACTTTGTTGTTCTCGGATTTGCATGATCGAATGAGATGAATGATTGTTGCGGATTTGTTAATACTAGATTGCAAGTAATGTTGTTTGAAAGCTGAATATATAGGCTGTGTTTTGTTTATAAAAACTAGAAGTATGAACTAGGGTTTGCATGGATAAGTTATTAGTAGTGATCTATGATTGGAAATCGGTTTTTGCTCGCTTAGGTTGATCAATAGGAACGGTTTATGTAAGTTGTAATAATAATATGCTGAAAACAATTGCTGAGTAATAGTTACAGCCGACTTCATCTGGCTGTAACTCGGTCGTTAGTTGTCGAAAAACGGATTTTCTGATGTCTAGAACGTAGAGATTTGAATAAGGAATCTAATGGCGCTGGATTCATAATTTTATGAAGTCATTTGATATTTTTAAAGGGCCAAATAAGTTCAGTAACTAAAGCTGTGAAAATCCTGAAATTTTGTTAGTCGTTTATCGAGTTGGATTTTAAAATCAGTAGGGAGTTGAGTCATGAATTTTGTACAGCAACTAGGTATGGAAATTTCCGGGCAACTCCAACTGGAATTTCGTTAATTGGACAATCGGTGATTTTTAAATAAATTCTTCCGTGGACTGCAGTCAGAAAGTGATAAATCTGACTGCAGCCTAGTATATTAATATTTATGGTTAATTGGTAAAGATTTAGGACTTGGAAAATTTATATAAATTTCTATAGTATAAATTTCACCTACTGTAAAAATATTTGGAATTTTTGGAATGTTAGAACTATTTTATAAAAATCCTAGAAAACAGCTGAATTATGAGTGCTAAGCTGAAAATTGATAACTTGTGATTTTGTGCACCAAATTGTGGCATGAATTGGTTTATGTTTATGATAAGTTGTTTTGATCACTAGGTTCACATGAGGATACTTGCATGCATGTTTGAGTGTTAGATATGTTGTTTGTGTGTATCACTTTGTGCGTAAATTACGTGTAGAATTTGTATTGGTGTGTTCACACACTGACTTGGAATTAATTGGTTTGTTAGGACGCAACTAGCGGTCCCATCTCTTATAACTTCTTTGCTACACTAACCGAGCAAATAAAGGTGAGTTCACGGCCCCTAACTTTATCCGGTTTTTAAACAACAGGGGGAGAAACATGTATACACTCTCAAACTCAATCTCTTTACGTTATACGAATCTAACGTCACATAACTATTCGGTAACTAAGTTAATGTTAATGTAATGTTATGGTCACTAAGCAGCTTTATCACTTAAGTCCTCGTCAATCTCTCGGATCGTTAGTATTGGGTTTAATAGCGGGGGAATTATAAGTAGTACTACTGGGCCCGACAAGCCTCATCCGAGCTAGTCGCGCTAGCCGACCGGGTATGGTTAACGGGTGAATAATTTGGCCTAACTTCGCCATGGTCAGTGATAGGCCTGGCAAAACGGAGGCACAACAGTTAGCTTCGATCGCGAACTCTTACGTGACATGACTTTAGGCTAGCTACCTATATATGTTAACATTGAACTTAATTACGAATCAACTGTATTATTCCGGGTTTGGAATAATGGAAACAACAACTTAATATTCCGGGTTTGGAATATTGGACGCAACAACTTAATATTCCGGGTTTGGAATATTGGAAGCAACAACTTATTATTCCGGGTTGGAATAATGGAACTAATTCGTTATCCCGGGTTAGGGATAACGGAGAAAACAAACTATAACCGAACAAACGAATTTATGAAAACCTGTGAACTCACTCATCTTTAATGTTGACACTTGTTTCTTTACATGTTTCTCAGGACGCTAGGAGCTCTAGGTGCACGCACATGCATTGAACAAGACATCTTTTATCGAGTCTTATTTATTAATATTGTTTTGGGATTTTTCATTTGTTTTGGCGTTTGTGTTGGCGCCCGCTTCACTACTTATTTATGCTTCCGCTCAAACTTTAAAAACTGATGCTTCTGCTAAATATTGGTAACTAATTTAGACAATATAAAATCTACAACAAATGATTTTGGAAAACGTATTATCAAATCATATAGAGTCGTTCGACGTACTAGTGTTTTGGATTCTGGTTTGTTCACACGCCTCGCGGTAAAACTCCGCAAGTGGAAATTGAGGGTGTGACAGGTGTGACAGATTGGTATCAGAGCCTCTAGCTATAGAGAACCAGGTTTGCATTAAAAGTAGACCTAAACTATAGCTGTTACACGACACTAGACTTAGTTGGCACCGAACTGTGATATCTTGTTATGTGTTATGCTTCAATTGTTTATATGATATCTATATATGCATTTTGGTATATGCGCAACACGTAACTAACTACACCAACCCAGCAGGCTATGTCATCATCATCATCCGACAAATCTCGACAATCAAGGGCGCCGGGGAAGGCACCCATGGTCGAACCCTCACCACCTCATGGCGTGGAGACACGCTCAGCTGCTAGGAAAAGACTCGCTTGCGCCAAGTATAAAGCCATGATATCTCCCTTTGCATCGTACGTTCCAACTACTTGCTCAGCAACTAGTAATGAATCAACATGGGCTTCTAAATTTGTTGCACCCATTTTGATACCGAGGTGTAAGCCTGCTAGGAAAGCTTCATATTCGGCCTCGTTGTTGGTGCTTTTAAAATCAAACCGAATTGCATATCTGAACTCTGCTCCCTCTGGACTCATTAATCGAAGACCTGCTCCAGCCCTATCACTGTTTGATGCGCCATCTGTAAACAATGTCCATACTCTGTTGTCGATGACTGGGACTGGGTCTTGGATTGCTTGGCATTCTTCAAGCTTATCAGTAGGAATTTCAGCGATGAAATCTGCCAAAACTTGGCCTTTGATAGCTGGTCTAGGTTTATAACAGATGTTATAACCTCCCAATTCTATTGCCCATTTTGCAAGTCGTCCGGAAACATCTGGTTTGGGCAGGACTTGGCCAATGTGAAAGTTTGTTAAAACTGTAATAACATGTCCTTGAAAGTATCTTCGCAGCCTGCGCGAAGCATAGACCAATGCTAAAACTAATTTCTCCATGATTGAATACCTTGTCTCTGGATCGTTCAACATCTTGCTGATATAATAAATTGGAGACTGGACTCCTTCGCGCTCTACCAACATGACAGCACCTACTACTACCTCAGATGCAGCAAGATATAAGACCATGGGTTCTTTTTCTCGAGGAGCAGTAAGTGTCGGAAGTTGTACTAAACAATCCTTCATCTGCTGGAAAGCTTGAACAGCTTCAGGAGTCCATGCGAACTCTTTGCTCTTCGTACAATTGCGCAAGGTTTGAATAAATGGATAAGATTTTGCAGCATGATTGGCGAGGAAGCGGTTTAGCGCAGCTAACCTTCCAGCCAAACGTTGCTCTCTTTAATGGTAGTAGGAGAAGACATTTTTTGTATTGCATCAACCTTTTCGGGATTAACTTTGAAACCGTCTTTGGTGACGATGAAACCCAAAAATTTGCCCTCTTCCATGCTGAAGGAGCATTTGCTGGGATTTAACTTTAGATCTACCTCGCGCAGAGAATCAAAAGTTCTTTGGATGTTGTCTAGCATAGTGTCTTCTGAATTACTCATAATGACCAAATCATCAATGTAGACTTCCACAGTTTTCCCAATGTCATCTCCAAACACTGTATCCATCAATCTTTGATAAGTGGCTCCTGCATTGCGGAGACCAAAAGGCATCTTGGTATAACAAAAAATGCCCTTCTCCGTGTGAAAAGCGGTTTTATCTTCGTCCTCTTTTTTCATCAAGACTTGATGATAACCCTTATAACAATCTAGAAAACATTTCCAGCAAAAGGAAGCTAATGAGTCAACTTTTTGTCAATCTCAAGAAGAGAATAACAATCTTTCGGACATGCCTTGTTTAGATCTTTAAAATCTACGCACATCCGCCATCCGCCATTATGTTTCTTTACCATGACTGGGTTTGCCACCCAGGTCTGGTATTTGACTTCGTGCAGAATACCAGCATTTAGTAACTCGGTGACTTGTTCGTTCATTGCCTCTGTCTTTTCTGATCTGAGGCTGCACTTTTTCTGCACAACTGGTTCTGCTGATGGAAATACATTCAGGCAATGTTCCGCAACGTCGCGCGGGACACCAACCATGTCGGCAGGTGTCCAGGCGAAAATGTCTTTGTTGCGAAACAATAGTAGTTTAAGCTTTGCGCGAATTTCAATACTGACTGCAGGCCCTAATAAGATTGTCTGCTCAGGGTACTTATTGTTGAGTACCCACTTTTCTGGTTCATTGCTTGGCAATGTCTTGCCAGCCTTCATAACTGGTTCCTCAATTGACATGATTTCTTTCCGTGCATAAAGTATAGCTACACCATTTGGTGTCGGAAAACCACAAGCAGCATGTGGAGCGGAGGTAATCATACTAAATCACGTTGCGCGCGGCGTCCCAATAGTACATCGTGACGGGAATTTGCCGGCATCACCATAAAGTTGACGTTATCGTTCGAGAACACCTCCCATCAGATAAAGTAACAGGAAAGAGGATTTGTCCTAGAGGAAAGACAGCCTCATTGCAGAACCCAGTTAATGGAAAATCAACTGGTTCCAAGCGTGCCTTATCCTCAGGATCTAGTTGCTTGAAGCACTGCTCATACATGACATCCATGGAACTACCCGGATCTATAAATATATAGTCTGTTTGGTAGTGCCCAAAGATACCGGTGATAACTACTGGCCGGTCTTCTTGAGGACCTCCTGGGACGATAGGAAAATGACTTGCTGTTCGCGCCAAGTGTTGTTTTGAAAATGTTGAAGGCTACGCTTGCGCGATGATCCACCTTGAATCATGGAAACGTGCTGTTTCATTTTCTTGTTGCTAGGCCCTTCGTTCTCGCGCGTGATCTGCTTAATCTCTTTGCGCACATTCTGGACTAGATGTGTCAGCTTCCCACTTTTTAATGCTTTTTCAATCTCCGTGCTAGACTGAAGCAGTTATCTGTTGTGTGGCCTGTGTCTCTATGATAGGCACAGAACAAATTTGGGTCTTGCCCTTTTTTGTTTTTCATTGGTTGCGGCTGTTTAAACTGATAATTCTCAGTGCTGAGAACCTCAGCCGGAGATTTCGTTAAGGGAGTCCACTGACGTTCCCTATTCTCCTACTTAATCGCTTTTTGAGTTGTTATCTTGTTGATTGTTGCTCGCGCATCAATTGGTGAGTAAGGAGAATACGAATTCTGACTTGACTCTTTCCAATTTCTCTTATACTTGCGACTCCTTCTGCTCAAGTCTTGCGGACGATTTTTGAGGCAGAGGTGGCCGGTTAGAACTTAAGTTGTGCTCAGTCTGGGCGTAAACCTTGGCAGCCGCCATGAGTTTATCCTAGTTTTTTGGAAGGCCAGTTGTACCGGACAACACTTTAATCATTTCGTCGCACCTTACCGCATACTTGAACTGCGCGCGTATAAGGTCTTCATGGACATCTCCAATCTCCAACACCTATTTATTGTAACGTGTTATAAAATCTTCGAGGCTTTCATCGTCTCTCTGCTAGATGTTCATTACATCTAAGGAGACGCGCACATATCGCCGTTGTTGACTAAAGTGTGTAAGAAAATTTTCTTTTAAGTCATTCCAAGAGGAAAGTTTGCCTGCCGGCAAATTATCAAACCACAGGCGCGCAGCGCCAGTAAGGGTTTGTACAAATAAGTGACACCACATTGGCAATTTCCAGCACCCAAGTAACCCTGCGCCGGTAAAGAGGCGCATGTGATCATTGGGTCGGTCAAACCGTTAAACTTTCCAACGTTGGATGGTAATTTCGCTCGCTCCAACGGAGCCAGTGCTATCTCTCTGGTAAACTTTGATTGTTCAGTTGCTTCTGTTGGGCGATACACCAAATTGTAATCATGTATACTGCGCATACTTTTGGCCTGTAACTAGCATGATCTGCAGATATTGGATTAAAAATACTTGCACTATCCCCCTCCTCATAGGTTCTATCGAGCTCATCGTGTTGGGTGTCCCGTTTCTACGAAGATCGCGGGCCCAAACGAGAGTGGACAGATGCGCGACGCTGAACGTTGTCTTCTTGCCTTCTATTACCAGAATGAACAGGATCATTCCTAGTTTTAGAATGCATTTCTGTTCCATCTTCAGGCATGCACGAAGGGGAACGAGCATGTCTTTGAGTATTATAACTCAAAACTCGAGGTGCCGGCGAAGCACAGACCTGAGGAGCGTTAACCAGAGCTTGAAAAGCTGGAGTTCCGGTTTGGGCACATAACTGAGCCTACATAGCGTTTAGAGTCGTTTGAGATTTGATTAACCATGATAATGGAGTCTCTCCAGGTGGTAAAATCGACGTAACATCAACCTGAGGAGCCGCCGGCGTTACAGGAATACTCGCATGATTAGGATCATACTGAGCATAGCTTCGCCGGAAGAATCCTCAACTATTTGTTCGTCGACCTGAGGTCCGACAACAATGTGTCGAATCCCTGATCGAGGACCTTGAAAAGATGATACGTCAGCCATGACGCTGCAGATCTAAGTGAAACGAAACGAAAGGTGAGAGAATCGAAATCAGTGGGCGCCAATGAAGAAACCCTAGATCAACTAGACCGGAATCAAAGTAGATCTATGGAATGGGCTCTGCATAAAAGGGTTAAACCTCTGTTGGTTTCACGATGGATGATGAATAACAACAATATTCCGGCTGATCCTGCAAAACAGAACACCGTTAGCTCGCCATGGGAAGAAGGGGGGTTCTCTCCGTGACCACCCTCCGGCGTGAGAATAAGTACAGGTAGTCGGAAGTAAGTATTGAAAGTGAGAGAGTAGTTGAGAGTGAATACCTTTCCTTGAACTCCAAGTTACTTATTTATAGCCGATGTTTGGCGCCAAAAAGAGAGATTGTTAACTTTAACGGAATCTTTTGTTATTCCGTTAACGTTTGTTGGCAATCCGTTAGTGCACACGGATCGTAAGCTCATCAGCAGTTAGGGAGGTGCCACGTGTCAACATGAGATCACTACATCTTATAAATATGAGCATGCCATCACCGTGATCTTCCTCAGCCGTCCAGATGCTGCCATATGGCAATTGGTTATAACCGAAAAGATGCTTGCACGATTGGGTGTTAATGGCTTCTAGAAGGTTTCACAGCTGTTACCCATCTATTATTCGCCACGTGTACATTCTGTTACAACAGAAAAGATTCCCTTTGCTTTTGCAACAAGTCAAGGATTTTGCTTAGGCAAAGTTTCTCAGGATTTACTGTTTCCTTGCGCGAGAAGCGCAAGTTAGTTAACTGATCTTCCTTCTTCTCCTTGCTGCTTTGCACAACGTTTGGTGGATGCTTGCTTTGATATAAATATCCGCGCAAGGTTTGTGCATGGAGCATTATCAACCAAGAATGTTCAAGGTTAACTTTGAACCTTGCGCCAGCCCGCGCAAGGTAGTTAAATGAAGCATTATCAAACAAGAATGTTCAAGGTTAACTTTGAACCTTGCGCGAGCCCATGCAAGGTAGTTAAATGAAGCATTATCAAACAAGAATGTTCAAGGTTAACTTTGAACCTTGCGCGAGCCCGTGCAAGGTCGTTAAATGAAGCATTATCAAACAAGAATGTTCAAGGTTAACTTTGAACCTTGCGCGAGCCTGCACAAGGTAGTTAAATGAAGCATTATCAAACAAGAATGTTCAAGGTTAACTTTGAACCTTGCGCGAGCCCGCGCAAGGTAGTTAAATGAAGCATTATCAAACAAGAATGTTCAAGGTTAACTTTTAACCTTGCGCGAGCCCACGCAAGGTAGTTAAATGAAGCATTATCAAACAAGAATGTTCAAGGTTAACTTTGAACCTTGCGCGAGACCGCGCAAGGTAGTTAAATGAAGCATTTATCCAAAGAGAGTGTTCAAGGTTAACTTTGAACATTGCGCTAGCCCGCGCAAGGTAGTTAAATGACGCTTTTCTCTCTTGGATATTTGGCGCAGAGTTCTAATAAATCTTATTTTGGCAAAGAAGTCTGAACGCAGTTTTCTTAGAAGTTATTAATGGGTATGGTTTCCTTAATTGGCGTAAGGTTTTTGGGACCATACCCCTTCAAATACTAACCAAGATGATTTACACATTCGTAAACAGGTTACTTACACATGTCTAAACATCTTATTTACACATGTGTAAATTTGTAAATTGATTGATCACTTTAATTCAATACTAACCAAGATGATTTACACATTCATAAGCAGATTACTTACACATGTGTAAGCATCTTGTTTACACATGTGTAAATTGAGTGATCACTCAAATTCAATACTAACCAAGATGATTTACATATTCGTAAACAGATTACTTACACATTTGTAAACATCTTATTTACACATGTGTAAATTTATTAATCACTCAAATTCAATGCTAATCAAGATGATTTATACACATGTGTAAACTTTATTATATATTATTTTTATATTACATACCTTCGGCAACTTGGAGTTTATTTGGCTGTTTTTCAGCAACCTTTTTCACCATTTTTTTTCCTTTTTTGCTTCTGTTAAAACAATAGAAAGCAGTTAAAAACACGTATAAACAACTTACTTACACATGTGTAAACAACTTACTTACACATGTATAAACAAATTCAATATTAACTATTATTACAAACCTTCATGTAGTTCTTTCATTATCTCATCCCTCTGTCTTCTTAAAACCACCTTTAAATTCTTTGATCTTTCTGCTGAAATCAAAGAATTTACCACAACTTTATGTTATTTGTTAAACTTTATGTTATTTGTTTAATGATCTATGAAAATGCATTTGTCATACCTAATTGCTGTTCCACTGCAACATCCATTTCTGAAAGTGTATTAAGTTTATCAACATTCAGTGACACTTCAGATCCTGTAACCAAATGTCGACAAAATTTATTGTTTACTTTTAATTTGTTATTCAAGTAATTATTTGATTTAAGATAATTTTGTTACTTGCCTGTTTCATCATTGTTCTCAGAACTGTCGTTATCAAGTACATCTGGATTTTATATTGTGTTTGAAAAACTTTATAAATCTCATAATAGTGTTCAGGATGCTTACTTTTCATTTTTTCCTTTGCACTATGTTTGCAAAAGCACCCTGTTTCAGTGAAGTCATTAGTAAATATAAAGACTAAACTTAGCAAGAGAGTAACACGATCACATTTAAACAACAAAATAACTCAGCAAGGAGGAAATGTTAACTTATTATACAAAAAGGTTCGCAGATGGTGTATACAGTCGTGTTCACCCAACATTTATGTTTGAACCTTAGTTAGCAATACAAGTACAATTTTCCTATATTAGCTAGTAACAATTTCATGTAGTGAAGTAGCAAGTGGAATGACATTTATGTGTAGCTGGTCATTTCTGTAGAGTTTTCCTCTGCATCCTACCCTCTTCCTCCCAAATCACCCTCAAACTCCCTCTCACATTAATCCACAAGTCACAAATACTAAATCCTCTTTCATCAAACCCTAAACAAAACAATTTTGAGCTAAAATATTATCTAAAACACCCAAAATTGCAACTGAAGTTATGTTTGGTACAAATTGCTATTTATGAACTATATAGTCGATAATCAAGTCTAACGCATTAATCGAACCCTAAGAAAAACAACGAAGCTAAATTATTCATATCGAATCGAAATTATAGAATCAAATACGATGTGAGAGAAAGTTACTAGTGATTTAGAGTGACGAAGTTGATAGATCGACGAAGAACCTACCGGAAAATGCGTTATACGGAGCGGCGGAGTTGATAGATCGACATGAGGGTTTTGGATTGTTTGATCGAAGGGTTTTGGGTACTAAAATCGCCGTGTGTGTTTGTTGTGGGATATTTGGGGGTTTTTGTATTTTAATGTTTAGACAATAATACCCCTTTATGTTTTATTTAGCTTTCCTTCTCATTCAAACCCATCTAATCTTAGCCCTTAATTTAGGATGATCTATAAATGAAAATTGTTCCTAATGTTCTCACAAAATTGGGTGTTCTTAAGATAACATTCCCCTATATATATATATATATATATATATATATATATAAATTTAATAATTTATTAATATTTTTATTTAATTAGATAAAATGCAGTTTACTTTTACCAATACAAAAACCAATATAGCACGTTAAACTACGATTTAAATATTTGTAAGTTGCCGCTTATAGCTAGACTTTGCGAAAAGCCAAAAACTAGTAAAGAACTGTAAATTGCAGTTTAGCTGTATGTAAACTGAACTTTATAGTAAAGTGGTGTAAACTGCCTAAGCAGGTAGCATATGAATCTAGATTCTCCTTTTATTTATGTCATTTTGAACCAATTTACAACATTTTGATGATAAAATTAGTTATTGTTCATTATGGGCATACGGAGTTACTTTTATGTAAGTGTGAATGTCATTGGCAAAGAAAGTGAAAGTTATTTGGACATTGTTGGTCAAATTGTCACTATGAATTATTATCATTTAATAAGTCATACTTTGTATTATAAAAAACCAATTTACCTAAATTATTTGGACATCTAGTAGATTTTTTAACCTTGTTTCTAGTGTAATTGGCGATACCAAACCGACTTTGTGGTCTTGACTTTTGAAAACCGTCACAATGTAGTGTAGCAGGCTCAGAAATGAACAAGTCCAACATTAGGCAAAAAATCGTAGATGCGAAGGAAGGTGGATAAAGACAAAGAAGAGTCTCGGGATCTTGAGGTGGAGCGGGAGCAGGAGTGTGGCAAGTTGAAAATCAATTAGAAATCACCCTAGAGTGTGTATTTAATGTTCTTTTTATTTTCTACAGTTGCATGATAAATTTGTTGAATTGCATTGTATCACACTATTCTTCATCGTCACCATACCTCATTCACACTATGATTTATAGTCAAATTATGAACCATCGGTAATCTAAAATTTTAATTGACACCTATGCTTTTTACCTAAAGTCGGTCTTAACAAACCCTAATTACACTAGCAACAAGTTAAAGAAAACCAACTAAAATTCTAAATGGTAAAAAAAAAATACTATTTAAAAAAATTGAAATATCGAAATAGTTTAGTGGTCAAAGTATAAAAAAGAACTAAAACAAGGGCCTTTGCGTTTTCTTTTCTCCCAAGACTTGTTTCCCAATCTCTTTTATTGTTCCTTCCTTCACACACGCCGTCGTAGCTTCCCGGCCTCCGTTTCTCCTCCGATCTCCGTCGTCGATACTGACATATCAACTCTGGTATATTCTCAATTTGCTCTTCTATCTTTCGATTCAATCTAATAACTTTTTATTTGTAGCTTAACTTACTGCTTAGTCGATTTATTAATATCACACAGTTAACTTAAATTACGACTTAGGGCTTTTATTCTTAGCTAGTTAGACGGTATGTTTATATAGTTGCACTTTATCGTAGGTGAAGTTATATGTTTTGTGAAATTTGTTTCTGTTTAGATTCGGCACTGACTTTAGGGTTTCATAATGTCTTGTTTCCTTGATCTTGATCTGATTTAAATAAATGAAGCCTTACTTTCTGTCACTTTTGGTTGTAATGAAAACTGTATTTTGGTGTGTTTGTTTCTTAGCATATGATTTGTGTTGTTCATTGATCAATTTTATGGCATGTATAAGCGTGTCTTAGGATCTAGAGTTTTTGATATTTCCGAAGCCTATGCCATTCATATCTCTAGCTTAGTTGTAAGTTCAGTTGGTTAGACCTTCTCCATCACCGGCCTCTCATAGAAATCGCTTGCACATGTGCTTCCCTCTAATGCAGCCCTTTGGAAGGGCACTGCCAGGTCACTCACTCTATGGGTCCGGAAAGGCCACCCCGGTTGAGATGGTAAGGGTGCGCTTGGGTGAGTTTGTGAGAGGAGAGGGGAGAAGCCTAGGCAGTGGACATGGAGAGTTCACTAAAATTTACATCTGCTATGGATGTTGGCTTATTTATGAAACTCCAGTTTGCACAATTGCCTGCTTTTTCTTATCATGATGGCAAACCTTGTAACTGAACCATGCATTAAGATTGCGTACTGGCATCTCACCAGCAAATTCCGTCTTTACCTTCATATGGTGACTTCTAAGTTGCTTATTTTTAAGGACATGAGTGATTTAACTCATCTACTCTAATCTTGTTATGTCCTTTTTCACCAACATTTCTATCACATTAATATAAAACCTTTATCTGCCAGGATTGTGTGCTTAGGGATCATTTAACTATATGAAAGGTGAGCGATTGCTATTTCTTTGATATCACATATTCACATGTTAATTTTGGTGTTCTTGGTGATTACACTGTTACTTAAAGACGAAGTTATGTTTATTCATGTAACAATAGGATTGCTAAATATTACATTTAAAACTAGGATTTGTAAAAACTGCATTTTATATGGCTAACTTTGTATATCAAACAACTTTATTTCAAGTTGGTTTTTTTTAATCAAGCCGAACTGCTGTGATTGTTATATTAAATTGACCTTTAGAGTTTTGTTATGACTTTCCTCTTAATCTGTTTTATCTTTTGTTTATTTTCTCGTTATGATTGTTATGGAACTAGAAGTGGATGCTTGAGCTATTATGACTTTTGGCAGTATCTTAAATTGTGCTGCTAGCTCATTATCCGGATCATTATCTTGAAGCTCATAGACCCATAATGTTTTTTTTCCCATCGTAAATACCTGAGTTGATATGCTGTCTTGTTACATATAAGTTATCAAAAGACCAAAATTCATTTGTTTCCTTTTGTTTGCGATTGGGTAGTTCAGTTACTGCCAGATGGCTAGATAAATTTTGGGGATGTTTTGTTATATGTATTGGAAACGCTTATCACATTGTTGCGACTTGCGACTGAATTTCACAATTTGTGAAGAAATTCTTTGTATTACAATTTCTAATACAAAGATTATTTTATCAGTTAAATAGTTAGAAGCTTTTGAACACTAATAAACGGCTGGATATATGATTAATACAACTTGGAACAGTAGAAGGACGTCAAAACGCTATTTTGTACAGCCCATTTATAATAGTTGTTTATTTGCTTCCATTGTTTATTATTTGATGCAGTTTTCAGCATAAACATGTCGTCATCACATCTTCCTGCCACATCAGAATCACTTAACCTAGCTTCAGAAGCCAAAACCCCATCTGAGGCTATCAACATACTCTACCAGGTACTTGATAACCCCGCATCATCTTCTGAAGCCCTTCGGGTCAAAGAACAAGCAATCGCTAAAATTTCAGAACTCCTTAGGGACGAAAACCGAGGAGAGGATCTACGTGGTCTTTTAACCACATTAAGACCATTTTTCGCACTAATCCCCAAAGCTAAAACCGCAAAAATCGTTAGGGGAATCATAGATTCTGTTGCCAAAATACCAAACTCCACTGATCTTCAAATATCATTATGTAAGGAAATGGTAGAATGGACCCGGGCTGAAAAGCGCACCTTTTTACGGCAACGGGTTGAGGCCCGACTTGCTGCGTTATTGATGGATAGCAAGGAGTATTCAGAAGCATTGACTCTCCTTTCGGGTTTGGTCAAAGAGGTCAGAAGATTGGACGACAAGTTACTTCTTGTCGATATCGATTTACTGGAAAGCAAACTACACTTTTCGTTAAGGAATCTCCCAAAAGCAAAAGCTGCGTTAACCGCTGCTAGAACAGCTGCGAATGCAATCTACGTACCTCCAGCTCAGCAAGGCACCATTGATTTACAGAGCGGAATTCTTCATGCTGAAGAAAAGGATTACAAAACTGCTTACAGTTACTTCTTTGAAGCTTTTGAGGCGTTTAACGCACTTGATGACCCGAGGGCGGTTTATAGTCTTAAGTACATGTTGCTATGCAAGATCATGGTGAACCAGGCTGATGACGTGGCAGGGATTATATCTTCAAAAGCTTTGAAGTTTTTGGGCCCGGAACTTGATGCAATGAAAGCTGTTGCTGATGCTTATGCTAAGAGGTCGTTGAAGCTGTTTGAAACCGCTCTTCAAGATTTTAAAGCCCAGTTGGATGAAGACCCTATTGTTCATAGGCATCTTTCTTCCCTCTACGACACGCTATTGGAGCAAAATTTGTGCAGGTAATGATTATGATCTTAGATCTCATCATTGCTAGCAATTAAAACAGACGGGTTGGCCAGGCTGGTTAACAGTTAATATTTGGTTCGAGTTGGGTTATGACCTAGAACGGTGGACTTTTTATTTATTATTTATAATTTAGAGTAAAATGCCGTTTTCGTTCCAGAGGTTTGGTCACTTTTGCGACTTTTGTCCAAAGGTTTGTTTTTCCGCATTTGGATCCAAAAGATTTGAAATCTTGTCTTTTTCATCCGACTCGTTAAATCCATCCATTTTTCTCCGTTAAATGAGGAGCATTTTCTTCTTTTTAGACATTTTTTATTAAAACTAAACGCTATAAGAAATAAAGATCCAGCTCTGTTGACCTTCTCCCGACCCAAACCCTTTAATCATCATAAAAGTGTCTAAAAAGACAAAACACCCTTGAGTTAACGTTAAAAAATGGATGGAGTTAACGAGTCAAATGAAAATGGCAAGAGTTTAGATCTTTTGGATCCGGATGCGGAAAAACAAACATTTGGACAAAAGTCGCTAAAGTTGCCAATCACCAGGGATGAAAATGGCATTTTACTTTTATTTTTATAAATAGCTAGTGTCAAAGACGATTGCAAACCTCTAGTATTTCAATAGTAATCTGGTCTTACACTTTAGGTTACTTTTGACTCATTATCTGTATAGTTACTTTTTTTACTCGGAGGCGGCGCTGGAATTAAGAATAACACGAATCAACCTATGTGTATAAGTAAATGGGGTTGGATTGTGAATTTAAGGTAAATAAATGGCGTGTTGTGCTGTGCAGGTTGATGGAACCGTTTTCGAGGGTGGAGATAGGCCACATAGCGAGTTTGATTGAGCTTCCGGTGGAACATGTGGAGAAGAAACTGTCACAGATGATATTGGACAAAAAGTTTGCGGGAACACTGGACCAG
Organism: Scalesia atractyloides; assembly: GCA_947069175.1. Lineage (NCBI taxonomy): Eukaryota > Viridiplantae > Streptophyta > Magnoliopsida > Asterales > Asteraceae > Scalesia > Scalesia atractyloides. The sequence goes on along the minus strand of CAMTDV010000003.1, from coordinate 58,742,517 downwards.
GGTGTTGGGTGTCTCGTAATATTTGAAGATCCGAAGACTGATGCAATCTTTCCTGCAACTCTTGAGACCATTCAAAACATGGGCAAAGTTGTTGACAGCTTGTTTGTCAGATCCGCCAAGATAATGGCTTGAAATGCTTGCTACAGTTTTTCACTTGTGTAAGATAATTTTATGTTTTGACTTGCTTTTTAATCTTCTTTTATCTTGAGACTTGAGTTCATGTATTAGAACCTTTGCTTAAGACCAAAATCACATCTCTCTTTCATTTCAGTTATCTCGTGTTGAGTTGAATCTATGAAACGAACATGATACATCAACCATAACCTGATGACATTTAAAATTGTACAAAAGCAAGGCACGTTAACCATATGTTTAATTGGGTTGGCGGGTAGTAATCAAGTTGACGGGTTTATTTTTAAATCTATATCTATTGGTTGACATTTTTTATTAAATGGGTTACAAAACAGGTTATAAACAAAATTCAAAAGGTGTTGCGTTTTGGGTTACAATACTTAAGTTGTGCGATATAAGTAATATAAGTAATTCAACCGTACTTAAAGTTGCAATTTACATGACATAACATAAAAAAAGATAGTACACAAACCCTAAACATTTCCAACATTAAAGTGTCTTGGATCTAACATCAATATACATATCATTACACCATCACATCTTTCCTTGATGGATTAGCAAACCGAGCCGAAAAAGACCTACATAAAACATCAGCATTTCCCCTCTCGAACCCTTCGTCAAAATTTTGCATATAGTCCTCTCGATCATACGAGTAGACAAAACATGCCATCTTCCTTTTGTTGTTGTTCTTCTTCTTCACGATCTTTCTCCAAAAACTTTTCCATTTCGGTTCGGATTGAAACTTAGATTCTTTATGAGAGTAATTCCTCCCCAGTTGGACACTGCAGCTTCTAGATTTATGCCATGTTCTAATGTCCATTGCACAACTCAAACTAGAAAAGATACTGGTTTCTCACTTATGAACAAGCATTAGTTCATATATATATATATGCATGTATATATGTGTTTGTGAATATATAATATTATATGTGTGGGCATAAAATACTTGTTCTTTTTCTGGTTTTACAAAAGTAAAAGTAACCCAACTAAAAATATATCAACACAAGACATCGAATTTTATTACTTTACTCACAAGGCTTTAGTTTGATTTATTTATTGAGGAAAGAAGCCAGCTTATCAAGACCGTCTTGGCTTTGATTCAAACAAATAATTTCTTGGTGTAGATTATTTCTGATTAGTCAGGTAAAAAAAGTAATAAATTATAAAAGAAGATATAATAGTTAAATAACAACAATCTTACATTAAAAATGTGATAATAAAGCAAAAATTATTACTTTTTGTTTTTTAGTTTTGAGAATTACGTTTTTGGTCATTATTGTCCTCCTTTTGCCGCCGCAACTGATGTTAGTTATTCCACTAAATTTATATGAATTGACTAAAATACACTTACCATTAAAAGATTACGAAAACCCAAGTCCACTATTCTATCACGAGTGGCTATTCTTGTATTCTTTGAGTGGCGCCCCAAATCCACCCTCTATCTTCTCTGACTACCACTCCTTGACTGCCGCCTATCCCACCCTTATGACGAAGCTAACAAGGCGGCGTTCATGGTTTGCTTCGACGTAGTGATTCTGAAATAGAAGATGTGTTCATGGACCAATTGACCAAATTCTTTGTTATTACTAACAAGCTATATGGCTCAAAAGATGAGCGGCTCAGCTCAGCTTTAAACTTGGCTCAAAATATTCCAAAGCGCATGCCGCCGAAAGATGCGTTAAGCTGGTGGTTCCAATCATCAAAATTCGCTCCCAAACTAACAAAAAAACTAATGAAATATTGAATGTACAGCTTTTAGTGCATTGTGTACAAGTTATCACTACATTGTTAGATCCCTTTTAAAAGTAAATCCTTTGGGCTAGATTTTGAGCCAAAACACCGTAACAATAATATTATAGTGAAAAGCAATAATAACATTAAAAGGTAAACCTAAATATAAAATAAACTATTGCTTAAGAGCGGCTCCTGTACAAAAGATAATCTTATACGAAGAGAAACAACTTAAAAAAAGAAAAATAGAGAAAATGTATTCTAGTTTTTTTCTCATTTAAACTCATTCTCTTATTGATTTTAAAACGGTTATAACTTTTTTATACGTTAATATTTAAAAAAAATCATGCGTTATTAACGAACATTTTATTCTCTTTAATTCGAGCAGCCTACTGCTATAGTTTCCTTAAAAAAATTTAAGGATTTTGAATACCCATTAGTCCATTACGTGATTTTGAATATCCAACACATGACTACGTGATTTTGAATACTAATTACGTGATTACGTGATTTCATTATAGTATGGGAAACCACACTAAGTGATTAGGTAATTACGTTTCAATTGTTGACTATGTATTATTACGTGACTACGTGATTTTAAAAGAATTAGTTGTTCTCCTCAAGCCAATGGGGGAAGTTGTTTAAGTGAGAAATGATTAAATTACCCTTCAAGCCAATGTCACTTGTTCTCCTCTCTTAGTCGCATATGCTTCATACGATTTTTTTTGTCATGTACATGATCCAACATCTAATAAAGAATTAGTTGGTGTTTAAAAAGTAAACTTAAATAAGATTAGAAAATCGTAGGATTCACATACCCACGTGAATCGTGAAAGAGAGATTGGTCTTCTATTTAAAATTAATTTTGTATTGAAAATATTTAATAGGCTAGCTGAATGATACTGAATGATACTATAGTAGAATAATATTTAGTCCATATTGGTGTTTAATTCCAACGTAAAATCAATCACCAAATGGACACAAACAACCACACTTAATAGCTGGAAGAGGGAAAGAAGATAAACAGTGGCACGATGTACCACCTCGCCGGAAGAACGCTGGAACTAAAGGGAACAACAAGCAGGAGCAGGACATGGCAAAGTTCTTTATCTCTAATCCACCAAACGGGTGCACCCCGTAGGAGGTTTCGCAATTCTTGGGAGGGTTTAGAGAGGTGATTGGAACATACATTGCTAGGAAAGAGACAAGGAAGGAAATCACTTCAGGTTCACTACCTTTAAGAATGCGAGATTGGTGAAGAATTTAGAGCAAAGATAAACGAGGTGAAGATGGGGACCAACAAATTAAAAGTGAATATATTGAAGTTCCCTGTTGAAAACGCAGGTTTCTAGGAAGCCAACAAACCGGAGAAAAACCTCAGCTAGAAGCAGCCGATGAATCATATGCCAAAGCATCTTGTCACACAATTAAGAGTGAATATAGCGAAGTTCGCTGTTGAAAATGCAGGTTTCTAGGAAGTCAACAAACCGGAGAAAAACCTCAGCTAGAAGCAGCGGATGAATCATATGCCAAAGCATCTTGTCACACAAGTTCCTAAAACTACAGTCTACACTATGTTCTCACATAACGGAGGCTTGTCTTATAGTATTATGGTTGGTAGCGTTAGAGCCTCAAGCTCTAGGCATGCCGAGAAGAGATAGGAAGTGAAAGGGAAGGTTCTCGCAATCTAGGAAGAGAGAGGTGTGTATCAAGATTGTGACAACTCGCAATTTTAGGTTAATACTTTAACCTAACCACAGTTAATTTGGACATACATTCATAGTATTGCATTTAACTAGGGTTAGTTAAATGAGTCTACATTGGTAATTCGGGAATTACTGGAACACGCACACAGGTTAACTATCTAAACGTTAGTGACTAACACGAAAATAACTATAAACGGACGGTTTATATGAAACTTATACGCTGCATGAAAAATACGTGAATTATGTGTTTTAAATATGAATTGTATGATTTATGTGCTTTTGTGTGAAAGTTAATTAGTAAGAGGGTTCAAAGTTATTATTGAAACTCTAATAAAATACTGGAAACCCTAAACACTCCTCATAATCATCATATGGCAGTTTTCTCTAAATCATTTCTCTGATCATTTGGCTACACAAGTTTCACACACAATCATCAATCTCGATTCTTCCAATTCTCCTAGAACAAACCCTAAATCAATCTAAGGTCGCGTGTAATGGACTAAAACTTTGTTAACGCATAGAAGCACATTAATATTTACCGAGCAACTAAGGTGAGTTCACTGCTCTTTCACAAGCATGTGTCCCCCGGGGGAGGGGGGACAAACTAATATTTTTGGGAGGAATACTTTTATATGTTGTAGTTTAAATTCGATGTTAGTTAATAAACTAAAACTGTATCACGAAAGTCCCTACTTACTACCGTGCTAGTTTCCTGGGAGGCAACGGGTATTAGTTGATAGCGCTATTAGGTTTGGCAAACCTCACACCATGCTGGGAGCTGGGCGTGAACTAAGGACCTTAAACACTTTGATCAATGCTGATAGACATTGATGAGGCACAACAAACATGACAGTCACATCGGTATCGAGTTTATTATTCTTAACATGTTTTTACAATAAACACTTACTGGATTTACGTTGAACTAAAACCGTGAGCTCACCGACTTTGTTGCTGATACACTTGTCTGCATGCTTGCAGGTCATTAGATACATCATGGGGTTGGGACTTGCAGTCTGAAGAGCTAGGGCTGTCATGGGCCGTGTTACTTGGAGAAACGTTTAATATTATGTTTTGAAACAATTTGATTTCGATTGATTAAACGTTACTTATGCTTCTGCTGAACACATACTTTGTTTTGGAAACGTTTAATTTGAAATGCACTAATTATGTTAGACATGACATCTGTGTTTGTATTTACTATTAGTTTAATGTGATTAGTGGCTAGATCCTGGTACGTCACACGCCTCCTGGTAAAACTAAAGGTGGTAATTTGGGGGTGTGACAGTTTGGTATCAGAGCCAGTGGTTATAGTGAACTAGGTTTTAAAAAGTTTTTGTAAAACCAGACTATAACTAAATTAGTTCTGAAAGCGACCATGACACTACGCTCTAGGTTGCAAGGTTCGTCTCTTATTATCGCATACACTATACAACTAGTTTATACATATGCATTACATTGCATATAACCGCACACACAACATTATAGTATGATTACATGTGTTGTTTATTCATGATTATGACGAATCACTAGACTGACATTATCTCTAGACCTTCTAGGATCTTTATCTTTTGATAATACTAACTCTTAACACTCAAATCTGAGTATCTTTTGACACAAGTTAGGAGGAATTGGGGTAAACATTCAAATCGAAATATCATTACGGGTGCACACGTAATAATAATTCGGAGTGCATGTGAGTCCTAGTGAAACCTGGCGTGTGTAAGAGGATTCTGACCCATTACCTGACATAATTGGGGACTAAATAATCTATAGGGGCCATAACGATGATTGACTCCTACTCAATCCTGATCTTTTACTCTCTCTCTACTTTTCTTGTCTACTTGTGCTGAATATGGAAATAATACGCGGTACATATTTTTCTCATGTTGGTATCTTGTGGATGTAGAATCATGAGTGGACGAAACGGTGGACGCAACGGTGGACGTGGTAACATCGTTTTGACACAGGCGAAGTTGATAGATCTCATCAACACACGAGTGGTAGAAGCTTTAGCTGCTCAACAAGCTCGTACGACACTTTTGACAAGATGACTCTTGTACCTTATTCGTGTATTCGAACTCACATTCATGCATCACACGTTCTTATCTTTCTAGGTCAAAACCCGAACCAGAACAATCAGCCTGTCTGCACCTTCAAGATGTTCATGGATTGTAAGCCACAAACTTTCAGTGGGACTGAAGGAGCGGTGGGACTCCTTCGATGGTTTGAGAAAGCCGAATCAGCATTTGTAATGTGTAACTGTCTGATAGGGGACAAAGTGAAGTTTGCTTCGGGCATGCTGGAGGATGGTGCCTTAACTTGGTGGAACGCCCAAGTTCAGATGCTTGGGATTGACATGGCAAATGCTACAACTTAGGCTGACTTCAAGGAGCTGATGCGGGAAGAGTACTGTCCCCGTGATCAAATTCAGAAGCTAGAGAACAAGTACTATAATCTAAAGATGGTAGGATCGGAAATCGAAGCCTACACGAAGCGTTATCTAGAGCTGGCGGATATGTTCCCCAATCTATCATGCCCACACTACAAAAGAATCGAGTTGTATCTCAACGGATTAGCGCCTCAGATCAAGGGCATGGTTACCTCTGCTAATCTAGACAACTTATCGCGAATCATTCGCTTGGGTCACAATATCACCAACCAAGAAGTTGAACGTGGAACACTACTAGAGCGTGGTGCTGTGATTGCTCCTGTTACCGACAATAAACGTAAGTGGAATGACTCAGACAAAGCCTCCAACTCTAGCCAGAAACAATAGAGGACCGACAACAACAACAACCGCAACTTCAACCAGTCTTCTTCTACCAATCAGAACCAAGGCACTAGTCAGAATCAGGGCTCGTATGCTGGGAAGCAACCAAAGTGTAACATGTCAGAGGTGTGACAAAGTAGGTCACATGGCTAAAGATTGTAGAGCTCCATTCCCGAAGCAGCAACAACAGCCGCAGAAATAGCAACAGAGGCAACAACCACAGCATCAACATGGTAATCGAAAGGGTTGCTTTCAGTGTGGAAGTGAGCGTCACTTCAAGAAAGATTGCTCGCAACTTAACAACAACGCCAACAATACTAGAAACACAACAACACCTGGAATAACAACAACAACAATAACAACAATGGTGGAAATGGTGCTCGCGGGAGAGCATTCACGATTGGCGCGCGTGACGTGAGGAATGATAACAACATTGTGACTGATAAGTTTTCTATGAACAATCTTATCGCTCCTATTTTATTCGATTCTGGTGACGATTGGAGTTACGTCTCCTTGAAATTCAGTAGACTGTTAGGATCGACTCCAACACCTCTCGAAACCAAGCATATTGTGGAATTGGCTGACGGTCAACCAATTGAAGCATCCCACATTCATGTTGGGTGCAAACTCGATCTTTTAGGCCAAGTGTTTGACTTTGACCTCCTTCCTGTTACTCTTGGCAGCTTTGATGTTGTTATCGGTATGGACTGGTTGACCAAACACCAAGTTGAAATTCTCTTTAAAGAGAAGATCATTCGTATCCTTCTCCCTGGTGGAGAGTTTCTGTCTGTCCAAGGTCACCAGGGTGGTGCCATGGTTGGCAGTATTTCAGTTATGAAAGCCCATAAGTGTTTACGGAAGGGCTCTCCGGCTATTCTAGCTCTCGTTACTAGCAACCAACTCGAGGAGAAGAAGAGCGAAGACATTCCAGTCGTTCATGTCTTTTCAAATGTTTTTTACGAGGAACTTCATGGTTTACCTCCACATCGACAGGTGGAATTTCAGATCGAACTCACACCTGGAGCAGCTCCAATTGCTCATGCTCCTTATCGTCTTGCACCGGGAGAGTTGCAAGAACTGTCCAATAAACTTAAGGAACTACTGAATAGAGGCTTTATCCGACCTAGTTGTTTTCCATGGGAGCCCCAGTCCTATTTGTGAAGAAGAAAGATGGGTCTTTCCGCATGTGCATCCATTATCGCGAACTTAACAAGGTGACTGCCAAGAACCATTATCCTCTTCCTCGAATTGACGACCTTTTAGACCAGCTGAAAGGGTCAAGCTTCTACTAAAAAATCGATCTAAGATCAGGCTATCATCAAATGAGAGTCTGAGAGGAAGATGTTCCCAAGAAGTCTTTCGAACGTGGTATGGCCATTACGAGTTTTTGGTCATACCATTTGGTTAACCAATGCACCAATGGTTTTCATGGATCTCATGAACCGTGTGTGCAAACCGTATCTTGACGATTTCATCATTGTGTTTATCGTTGACATCTTAATCTATTCTAAGAACAAGGGGGATCATGAATGACATTTGCGTCTTGTTTTGGAACTTCTGAGGAAGGAACAGCTCTACGCGAAATTCTCTAAGTGCGACTTATGGATTTGAGAAGTACACTTCCATTGTCACGTGGTCAACGAATCGGGAATACATGTTAACCCCGCAAAAATCGATTCTATAAGAAAAACTAGGTGGCACCTAAGACTCCTACGGAGGTGAGACAATTTCTTGGTCTCGTGGGATACTATCATAAATTCATTGAGGGATTTTCGAAAATCACTCAACCTATTACCACTTTGACTTAGAAAGGTGCTACTTACTCGGGGGAGTGAGCCAGGAGAATGCCTTTTCAGCTTTTGAAACAAAAACTCTACAGCGCTCCGATATTGTCTTTACCTGAGGGTACGGATGACTTCATGGTGTACTGTGACGTTTCTATTCAAGGTCTCAGTTGTGTTCTGATGCAACGCGAGAAAGTGATAGCCTATGCTTCTCGACAGTTGAAAATTCACGAGAAGAACTAAATGATTCATGATTTGGAATTGGGTGCCGTAGTCTTTGCACTCAAAATACGGAGGCATTATCTGTACGGTACTAAATGCACTATTTATACCGACCACAAGAGCCTTCAACACATTTTCAACCAGAAAGAGTTAAACATGCGACAACGTTGTTAGGTTGAACCCTTGAACGACTATGATTGTGCAATCAATTATCATTTAGGCAAAGCTAAAGTGGTAGTGATGCCTCCAGTCGGAAGGAAATCAAACCTAAATTGTGTTCGAGCCTTACAACTTCCTAATTATTCTAACCTTCCTGACCAAACCTGTTTTGCCCAAACTGAAGCATTGAAGGATGAGAACCTTCAAGCTGAATCCATGCGGGGCATGGAGAATTAACTTGTAACCAAGTCTGATGGTATTCACTATTTTATGGAGCGAGTATGGGTCCCTTTGCACGGAAATCTAAGAGAACTTGTGTTGGACGAAGCACACAAGTCTCGATACTCCATTCATCCAGGTTCTGATAAGATGTATCAGGATCTAAAAATCTTATATTGGTGGCCAGGCATGGAAGCTGACATAGTGACGTATGTGAGCAAATGCTTAACTTGCGCGACAATCAAGGTAGAATACCAAAAACCATCTGGTTTGATTCAGCAACCAGAACTGCCTATGTGGAAATGGGAAAATATTTCCATGGATTTCGTCACCCGTCTACCCAAAACACAAAACGGGAACGATACCATCTGGGTGAAAATCTGTGCACTTCCTTGCGATTAAGGAAACTAACAAGTTTTCCAATCTTGCCAACATCTACTTGAAGGAAGTAGTTTCTAGGTACAGGGTGCCGATTTCCATCATCTCCGGTAGTGACCCACGTTTTGTATCTGATATGTGGCAATCGACTCACAAATCATTCGACTCACGTCTGGACATGAGCACAGCTTATCATCCTCAAACGGAGGGTCAAAGTGAACTAACCATCCAGATGCTTGAAGACATGCTGCGAGCTTATGTGATCGATTTTGGTAACGGTTGGGAAAGACATTTGCTGTTGGTAGAGTTTTCCTACAATAATAGTTACCACTCTAGCATTCAGGCAGCTCTGTTCGAAGCGTTTTATGGACGGAAATGCCGAGCTCCTCTTTGTTTGGCTGAGGTGGGTGACAATCAAATCACAGGTCCAGAACTGTAACACCCAACCGCGTAAAATGACGAACCGCGGTGGAAACGTTGGGGAGTCATGTCATAGAACTATTGTTTAACAACTCATGGAATTTAAAGTTTTGTTTTATTAAGTTAAATGTTTACATTGTCTTGGGATAAACAGAAACAACACATAGATAAATTGTCTTTCATGTTTTAAGTCACTAAGGCCCGCGTCCATTCCTACATGAAGCATGCATCATATTATCAAGCATTGACTCTTGAAACATAGGTGAAAAAAAGTCAGTATAAAAATGCCGGCGAGTACATAGGTTTTGTGAGTGTGTCAAAGTCATGGCTTTGTCTACATATTGCAACACCTCATCCGACTACAAGAGTCGTTAAGTGAAAATCTCATATCAAAAGTGGTTGATATTGCAATACAATTAACCAACTAAAACAAGTTGGTTAGAGTTGTGAAAACCTTATAGCCATGAATCTTGACTAAAACGTTTCTTTTGTAAAAATCTTGTAATAGATTGATTCAAAAGAAAACTTCGTATGGTTTATATCTTTAAGTGAAAATCATTGTGACATTGTTCAAAATCATTTGTTCGTGTTATAAACCATTTGTCCATGTTATAAACCATTCGTCCATGTTATAAATCAATCGTCCGTGTCATAACCAATTGTCCATGTCATATACAAGTCGTCGGTGTTTTTAATTGTGAAAACTTTTGATCGTTCTATAATGAACACATTCAAACCTGTGTTGACTATACCACCAAAGGGTAACTTTAATAGACCACCAAATGGTCTCTTTAACTAGACTAACAAATCAACAAATGATTTGTTAATTAGAAACAGTTTCCGTCATTACCCAAACTTCCACCAAATCTAGTGAACAGTCCGATAATGGGATTGTCAGTCCTATGGTACCATAACATACTACTGGTTGGCTCGGCCAAAGCTAATGAATGTCATTCGTGTTATGGATAACGCATCAATAAGTTGTTCACATTATTGAAATCGTATTGTTTTATATATAAACCATAGACATTGTGTTTTTTTGAAAACTTGAAAATGATTTAGCACATATGAGTCACCCCAAAACATTTGCAAAACGTAAAAGAGGGGAACTATGTACTCACCGGCATTTTTATGCTGACTCTCTTTTCACATATATTTCAGGAGTCAATGCTTGATAATATGATGCATGCTTCACGTAGGAATGGACGGGGGCCTTAGTGACATAAAACATGAAAGACAATTTATTTATGTGTTGTTTCTGTTTATCCCAAGACAATGTAATCATTTAACTTAATAGAACAAATTTTAAATCCATGAGTTGTGAAACAATAGTTCTTTGACATTACTCCCTGACTTTCTGCCGCGGTTCATTGTTTTACGCGGTCGGGGTGTTACAGAAAGATTGGTATCAGAGCTTATGGTTATAGGGAATTAGGTTATTAGTAATGCTTTGAACTAGAGTATAAGAATCCTAGGACCTTAACGCGGGTTATCTTGCGTTTTGATTCTTAAAACAATACCATCACCTATCCTTAGGTGACTACCAAAACAAATACACAAGTTACATATTCGTTTTGAAAATCAATCATCTATCCTTAGTTGATTTGTTTTGGATTAAAGCCTTGTAAGTTTTCAAAATCCCGTCCTAGTTTGGGTTTTATTAATGTGAACACGTGCAATCTGGAAGGGTGGATGCCTGTACCCTGAGTTTTCTGTCTAAGGCTAGAGTGTTCGTACAAATCCGCATTATCGGACCAGTCACTCTTACCTGGGAACTCTTGGGGTGAGTGTCCACTTATAGGCTAAAGCATGTCTTCGCAATACATTATAAAGACCCATTTACTTTGATTAGTCACCGTGTGTCATTTATTTGTTTTTAAGTAACGAACAAACGACCACCATCCTTATATTTTGTCGATATTTTTAACATCTCTCTTGATTATCCAATGTCAATCTCACATATTTTCCCTTATGTTTTCTTCTTGAATGCCTCCTCGACGTAATACAACTCAAGATGCCGAAATGGCAGCTATGACCACTCAGCAAATTGTTGCTGTACTCCCAAACCTAGTGACCCAGATAAACCAAGCAAACAATAACAACAACAATGCACTCGCACCGTGCAACAACAAACAATTTAACTCGGCTAAACCACTCAAGTTTACTGGGTCCAAAGGAGCTACTGGACTCCTGCAGTGGTTTGAGAGTCTTGAAAACACATTTCGTCATGTTCAATGTCCGAATGAGCAAAAAGTCAAGTTTACATCGAGTGTATTCCAAAAAAGAGCACTTACATGGTGGAATGGTGTGATGAGAGACAGGGTGCGGATGTGGCAATGGCACAAACATGGGAAAAGCGTCGAGCTCTAATGATGAGGGAATTCTGCCGACGTCATGAACAACGGGCACTGGAAGATGAATTCCATAATCTTAAACAAGATAGTGGAGAGCATCATGCCTACACTGACCGTTACGAAGAATTGAGCTTGTTGTGTCCCGCCATGGTCACCCCGTTGGATAAAGCAATCGAGAGGTACATCGATGGCCTGTCTGACCCCGTTCAGGACATTGTTACTGGTAGAAACCCTACCACTATTCGATAGGCTATTGAATTAGCTGCGACCCTGACTGAGTCTCAGGTCAAGAAGGGGAAACTATTTCGCAAGGGCGACAAGAAACAAGCAGCTAAGACCACTTAAAACAAAGGAGAAAAAAGCCAAGTCTTCCAAGAAGTCGAGGAAGCGTAAGGTTTCACAGAACTTTGCACTTGTTGCACAACCCAGCCGGAACACTCAAGACCAGCCAGCACAACCTCCTGCGGGAAACCCTATGCTGGTACTATACCATTGTGCAACTGGTGCAATGGTCACCATCAAGCTCACCTATAGTGTCGCGAATGCACCTCGTGTGGAAGATTCGGTCACATAGCCAATGTTTGTCATTCGGCCCCAAAACAAGCTGTTTAGAACCCTGTTCAACCCCAAGCCAACCCTGGTAGACCTCCGTTCCCACCTGGTTCTTGCTACAAATGTGGCGAGATGGGTCACTTTAGAAACAACTGCCCAAAGTTGGTGAACGTGAATGCAAATCCAGCCCATGGACGCCATTCAATATCAATGCCAACGAGGCTCGTGCTGATAACGAAGTCATTAACTATACGTTCCTTGTTAACAATCATCCTGATTCTATTCTTTTTGATTCGGGTGCTGATAGAAGCTTTGTTTCACTAGCCTTTGAACCTTTGCTTTCGATGCCTAGAACTAAACTAGGAAAACCCTGTTGATATAGTTTTATGTCTGTCGCTTGTTCTTAGTTACAGTTGTAATTGTACGGTCTTTGCTCAAGTGCCTATATAGGTTTGGTCGTGTCGAATAGATCGAGATATCCTTCTATCTTGATCTAGTATGACATCTAAGCTTGTCTGTGTTAATCGGTTGCATGTGTGCATACTGATAAGTCTTGTGTACGTCATGTCTACACACGTTTTCGAAGATTAAGGATTCTGTGCGAGTCAGAGAATTCATACGAATCACATGATTCGTACGAAATGCTTGAGTAACAAGTGTGTTACTTATTTCGTACGAAACAGTTGACTCGTACAAAACTTCTGGAATGTGTCTCGTGTGAAATAGTGTGTTCCATATGTCTGAATTCGTGTTTCGTACGAACTCTAGACGGACACTATATAAGAAGACATGCACCTCTCAGTAAAAAAAAAACTAGTTGACTCGCGTGTGAGAGTTGGTTGGACCAGAGAGTTTGTTATCCTTTCAATTGGATATCTCTGAAGACGAAGACACAAGAACACATCAAGTTTGTTTGAGTCATACGAGCATTGTGTGTATATGTTTGTACTTGTTCTCAATCATTAATCAAGATAGTGAATCTTTGGTTACCCCGTGTTCTTTACTTTGCTTTGGTTGCATGCACACTTGGATTCCACACTTGTGTGTATGTTATATGAACAAGGAATTGGTTTAACTTGATCCTCAGGTGGACCTACAAACCCTTAACGGTGGAAATAGCTAGTGGTGAACCCTTATGCTCGACTATGTCATTCATAGTTGCCAAATGAACCTGGATAACCACCTTTTTCCCATTGACCTCACACCAATGCAACTCGGGAGTTTTGACATCATCATAGGAATGGATTGGTTAACCAAACACCATGCTGAGGTGATCCGTTTCGGCAAGGTTGTTCGTATACCTCTTTTGTCTGGCGAAACCTTAGAAGTTCACCGAGAGAAAACCTTTAGTAACCTAAAACTCATGACCTATACCCAGGCCCAAAAATACCTATGAAAGAATTATGTAGCATTCTTGGCACATATCGTAGAGGAAAAAGGCAAGGGAAAAACTATTATGGACATCCCTGTTGTTCGGGAATATCCTGAGGTGTTTCTTGAAAAGCTACCTGGTTTACCCCCAATTCGTCAAGTTGAGTTTCTTATTGACCTTATACCTAGTGCCAACCCAATTGCCAAATTTCCTTACCGTCTTGCATCGTCTGAAATGCAAGATTTGTCAAAGCAACTCCAAGAACTTTCAGACAAGGAATTCATTCGTCTGAGCTTTTCACCTTGGGGCGCTCCGGTCCTATTTTTGAAAAAAAAGGATGGATCCTTCCATATGTGTATCGATTATCGTGAGCTCAACAAACTCACAATCAAAAATCGATATCCCCTACCTCGCATTGATGACATCTTTGATCAGCTACAAGGTGCGACCTACTTTTCAAAGATTGATCTACATTCGGGGTATCATCAACTTCGTGTACTCAAAGAAGATATTCCCAAGACTGCTTTTCGCACTCAATACGGCCATTACGAGTTCACTGTCATGCCTTTTGGTTTGACGAATGCTCCTGGCGTCTTCATGGACTTAATGAATAGCGTTTGTAAACCTTATTTAGACAAGTTCATCATTGTTTTCATCGACGACATCCTCATTTATTCTAAGTCTCGAGCTGATCACGAACAACATCTCCGTCTAATGATGGAACTCCTGGAGAAAGAACAACTTTACGCCAAATTCTCCAAGTGTGAATTTTGGCTAAACGAAGTTCAATTTTTGGGACACATTGTTAAGGAACAAGGCATACATGTAGATCCCGCCAAATTTAGTGCGATAGGGATTGGAGTACACCTACTACTCCTACCGAAGTTCGTTCATTTCTTGGTCTTGCTGGATACTATCGACAATCCATCGCGGACTTTTCAAAGATCGCAGTTCCCCTCACCACTTTGACTCAGAAGAATAAACCTTTCGAGTGGGGACCCAAACAAGAGGAATCCTTTCAAACACTGAAACAAAAAGTCTGTGATGCTCATGTTTTATCTTTATCTGACGATAATGATGATTTCGTTATCTATTGTGATGCATCAAACCTAGGCCTTGGTTGTGTTCTCATGCAAAGAGACAAAGTCATAGCATATGCGTCAAGACAATTGAAAATACACGAGAAGAACTACACAACTCATGATCTTGAGTTAGGAGCCATAGTTTTTGCTCTCAAAATTTGGAGGCACTACCTTTACGGTACAAAATTTGTGGTTTTCACTGACCACAAAAGTCTCCAACACATATTCAATCAAAAGGAGCTAAACATGAGACACGACACTGGGTCGAACTTCTGAACGACTACAACTGTGAGATTCGCTACCATCCTAGTAAGGCGAATGTTGTGGCTGATGCACTTAGTCTAAAGGAACATGTTAAACTTCATTGTGTTCGAGTTCAATCTGATATCCAGACACGTATCTTCAAGCACAACATACATGTGTGACCCAAAGCTTGTTGAAAATGAGCTGCCACAAAATCTCGAACTTCAACTCGAAACAAAAGACAACATATTACTCTACTACAAGAACCGTTTGTGGATTCCTAGTCAAGACAATCTGCACACCTTATTGATGGACGAAGCTCATAAGTCTCGTTATTCAATCCATCCTAGTGCAGACAAAATGTATAAGGATCTCCATACCCAGTATTGGTGGCCGGGTATGAAGAAGGACATTGCCTTGTATATGTCTAAATGCCTAACTTGTCTTAAAGTTAAGGCAGAACATCAACGCCCATCTGGTTGACTGGAGCAACCAGAAATACCAGTATGGAAGTGGGAGAACATTGCGATGGATCTCATTACTAAACTACCGCGCACACCTAGAGGTCATGATGCCATTTGGGTAATCATCGATCGTCTAACAAAGTCAACACACTTTTTGGCAATTCGTGAGGAACTATCTGCTGACAAACTCGCCAAGATCTACGTTGATGAGATTGTATCTCGTCATCGTGTTCCTTTGAACATCATATCCGATCGAGATGCTCGATTCTCATCTCACTTTTGGAAGACCATGTAATCTGCCATGGGAACCAAACTCAATCTGAGCACTGCTTATCATCCTCAAACGGATGGACAATCTGAAAGGATAATTCAAACACTGGAGGATATGCTTATTGCATGTGTGATCGACTTTGGTGCTAGTTGGGATTCGCACCTACCACTGGTCGAATTCTCCTACAACAATAGTTCTCACGCAAGCATCAATATGGCGCCTTTCGAAGCTCTATACGGTCGAAATTGTTGTTCACCTGTCGGTGGAATAAGGTCGGTGAAGCTCAGCTTACTGGATTTGAACTCATTCACAACACAACAGACAAAGTCAAGAAAATTCACGACAACCTTCTGACAGCTAGAAGCCGTCAAAAGAGTTATGCGGACAAACGACGCAAGCCTCTGGAATTCCAAGTTGGTGAGCACGTCCTTGTTAAGGTATCCCCTTGGAAAGGTGTGATTAGCTTTGGAAAGAAAGGAAAACTTGCACCACGATATATTGGACCATTCAAGATCGTTGAGAGAATCGGAAAGGTGGCCTACCGACTTGAGCTACCTCCTGAACTTGGGAATATTCACCCAACATTCCACGTGCACAATTTGAAAAAGCGTTTAGCCGATACAAACGTCCACATTCCCCTCGACGAAATTCACGTCGATGACACTATGCACTTTGTCGAGAAACTTGTGGAGATATTGGACCGTAAAGTCAAGAAACTCAAGCGTAGACGTATACTGATAAAGGTCGCTGGGAATCCAAACATGGACCAGAATTTACTTGGGAATGAGCGGATCAGATGTAAGCGAAGTATCCACATTTGTTTTCACAAAGTTTCCTCTAATTAAATTTCGGGACGATATTTCAAAAGTAGGGGAGACTGTGACATTTGTGCCTTTTCAATCATTGTACAACTACAAACAATTTCGTATTCAATGAAACCCTGTGTTTTTTTTTCGAATTTGTATAACTATCTAAGACATTTGCACAATTTCAATTTCTTGCACGATTACCCTCAAAAACTTTTGTGGAAGTAATTCGTTAACTGACACTCAAAGGCAATCAGTTTAACATGACGTACACTCCGAAATAAGGAGATAAGCTACATATACCCTAAATACCCTTTACGTAACTTATATATAAGTTTTGAAGGGTTAGATATGACAAAAGCAAGCTTATACAAGTCCAGGGACTATTTTGGTCAAATTACGAAAGTCTGGTGGTCCGTATTCAAGATACGAATGTGTATCAATCCAAATATTTTGTATTTAATAAAATATTGTATTTTATTGATGAGAATGCAAAAATGTCAATTGTTGCACAATTTCAATCACTTTCGTGTTCGTTCAAGCGTTTTACACATTTTGCAAAATGCATAACCATAAAACCGAATGAACCGACATCCACGACATTTTTGGGCATAACCCAAGTTACACGTGTCTTAACACCCTTATAGAACCTAAATATTAGGTTAAAGGGGTTAAAAATGGCAAACAAGTGAAAATACAAGTCCAAGGGCCAAAAATGTCAAAAAAATAATAAAGATTTTTGCTTCTTCACCAAGTTTGCCACCTATCTCCAATTTTTGACACTTAGCACTCATTTTACCACACTCAATTTGGTGTTGACACATGTTAGGGCACTAATCCACACTTGAGGACATTTGTCATCACCTTCTTGATCCTAAAATACTATAAATACCCCATCATTCTTCCATTTTTTTTCATACCACTTCAAAACACTTCAAAGCAAAGTGTGAAGTTCTTCTTTCTATCCTTCTTGGAGCTTGTTTCCAGCCTTTTGAAGCCTCCTATCTTGAGTTGCGAAAGTGTTCTTCAACACGAGTAAGTACTGTTCCTAGTTCTTTCTTTATTTTAGCTATTTTGAGCTAAAAGTCGAACAGTTTGGCTTCCTGATTGACTTTTGGTTCTGACCATATTTGGTCAAGTCAAAGTTCACTTGAACTTTGCAACGTGGCATGAAGGTTATAATCCTAACAATTTCACCTTCTGATTACCACGTTTACTAGTCAAAGTGACGAGCCAAAGTTTTAGTAAAAAATGCGCATGATGTGCATTTTACGACGAAACTATTTTCGGGTATCAAAACACCAAGTTTTGATACCAAATCAGTTTTATAAACTTAGTTAGATATATTTTGACATGTCTAACTCTTCACTTCTAGTTTAGTGCTTATTTAGGGTCGTAAGTTGAGCGGTCTTGACCACCGCTTTGACTTTCGAATCCGACCCATTTGGTCGATCTTAGGACCCGACTAAACACATATTTGTGACCATATCTATATAGGGAATAACATACTGAGGTTATACCTTATGGTCACGTTGTTTGGTTAGTGTTATGATAAGTTACTTCTATGTTCTTAAAAAAATGATGATCAAAATGCCCTTTTGCGCATAAATCTATTTTAAACACATGTAACCAAATTTTTGACATATAAACTAATGTTATAACATTTTCAAACATGTTGAGCATTTAAGACTTATCATAGGACATGTTTAACCATCCGATCACGCGTTTACGCTAATGACCCGTTAAAGTAGCACAAACTACCTTAACGAGTCATAATGGGTCAAAAGCACTTAGGATCCTTTCCAATCAGAATGTTAAGTTTGTTAAACCATATCACATGAGTTCCAACACTCGTTTGGTTTATAAGACTTCATTCTATCCGATCTCCCATTTGTAGTCCCGACACACTAACATATTTATCTGACACATTATGACACATTTGAGCTTTGTTTATTCCGTTGATCAAGAACACTTTCGCAATCCCAAGTGAGTACATAGTTCCCCTCTTTTACGTTTTGCAAATGTTTTGGGGTGACTCATATGTGCTAAATCATTTTCAAGTTTTCAAAAACAATGTCTATGATTTATACATAAAACAATACAATTTCAATAATGTGAACAGCTTGTTGATATGTTATCCATAACAGGAATGACATTCATTAGCTTTGGCTGAGCCAACCAGTAGTATGTTATGGTACCATAGGACTGACAATCCCATTATCGGACTGTTCACTAGATTTGGTGGAAGTTTGGGTAATGACAGAAACTGTTTCTGATTAACAAATCATTTGTTGATTTGTTAGTCTAGTTAAAGAGACCCTTTGATGATCTATTAAAGAACCATTTGGTCGTATAGCCAACACAAGTTTGAATGTGTTCATTAAAGAACGATCAAAAGTTTTCACAATTAAAAACACAGACGATTTGTTTATGACATGGACAATTGGTTTATGACACGGACGATTGATTTATAACACGGATGAATGGTTTATAACACAGACAAATGGTTTATAACACGGACAAATGGTTTTGAACATTGTCACGCAATGATTTTCACTTAGAGATATAAACCATACGAAGTTTTCTTTTGAATCATTCTATTACAAGGTTTTTACAAAAGAAACGTTTTGGTCACGATTCATGGCTACAAGGTTTTCATAACTCTAACCAACTTGTTTTAGTTGGTTAATTGTATTGCAATATCAAACACTTTGATACAATGTTTTCACTTAACGACTCTTGTAGTCGGATGAGGTGTTGCAATATCTATACAAAGCCACAAATTTGACACACTCTCAAAACCTATATCATCGTCGGCATTTTTATGCTGCCTCTCTTTTCACATATGTTTCAGGAGTCAATGCTTGCTAATATGATGCATGCTTCAGGTAGGAATGGACGCGAGTCTTAGTGACTTAAAACACGAAAGACAATTTATTTATGTGTTGTTTCTGTTTATCCCAACACAATGTAAACATTTAACTTAATAAAAAAAATTTTAAATTCCATGAGTTGTGAACAATAGTTCTTTGACATGAGTCCCCGACGTTTCTGCCACGGTTCGTTGTTTTACGCGGTCAGGGTGTTACAAGAACTCATACTCGAAACTTCTGAGAAGATTGTTCAAATCAGAAGCCGTATGACGGCAACTCGTGATCGCAAGAAAAGCTATGCTAACAAGCGTAGGAAAACCTTGGTATTCGCCGTTGGTGACCGTGTTTTATTGAAAGTCTCACCTTGGAAGGGTGTGGTACGTTTTGGGAAACGAGGCAAGCTCAACCCATGTTATGTTAGACCGTTCAAGATTATCGAAAGAATCGGTATGGTGGCTTACAGACTTGAGTTACCTGATGAACTTTGTATGTACACAACTTTTTTTCACGTCTCTAACCTTAAGAAGTGTTTGTCGGATGAAACATTTGCAGTTCCTTTCAAGGAACTAAAGATCGATGACAAGTTGTAATTCATCGAGAAACCTGTCAAAATCATGGACCGAGAGGCCAAGGTATGTTAACATAGTCAAATACCTATCATGAGAGTTTGTTGGAACTCGAAACATGGACCGGAGTTCACGTGGAAACACGAGGATCAGATGTTGCTCAAGTATTCTCACTTATTCAAAACTCCTGAGCCTAACATCGACACGACTAGCGAATTTCGGGGCGAAATTCCCTACTTGGGGATGATGTGGTACCCGAGGAAAACACACAGTCATCTTAACTCATTCTTTCACTATTATGTGACTGCTTATCGAATTCCGGGACGAAATTTTTTTCAACTTGGTGATGATGTGACAACCCACAATTTCAGGTTATTAACCTAACCATGGTTAATTTGGAGATACATTCATAGTACTACATTTAACTAGGGTTAGTTAAATGAGTCTACATCGGTAATTCGGGGAATTACCGGAAGACGCACACAAGTTAACTCTCTAAACGTGGTGACTAACACGAATAATAATTATAATCGGACGGTTTATATGAAACTTATACGCTGCATGAAAAGTACGTGAATTATGTGTTTTAAATATGAATTGTATGATTTATGTGCTTTTGTGTGAAAGTTAATTAGTAAGCGGGTTCAGAGTTATTATTGAAACTCTAATAAAATACTGGAAACCCTAAACACTCCTTATAATAATCATACGATAGTTTTTAAATAATTTCTCTGATCATCTGGCTACACAAGTTTCACACACAATCATCAATCTCGATTCTTCCAATTCTCCTAGAACAAACCCTAAATCAATCTAAGGTCGCGTGTAACGAACTAAACACTTTGTTAATGCGTAGAAGCACGTAAATATTTACCGAGCAACTAAGGTGAGTTCACTTCTCTTTCACAAGCATGCGTCCCGGGGGACAAACTAATATTCCTGGGAGGAGTACTTTTATATGTTGTAGTTTACATTTGATGTTAGTTAATAAACTCAAACTCTATCATGTATGTCCCTACTTACTACTGAGCTAGTTTCCTGGGAGGCAACTGGGTATTAGTTGATAGCGTTATTAGATTTGATAAACCTCACACCATGTTGGGAGCTGGGCGTGCACTAAGGACCTTAAACACTTTGATCAATGTTGATAGACATTGATGAGGGCACAACAAACATGACAGTCATATCGGTATCGAGTTTATTATTCCTAAAATGTTTTTACACTAAACACGTACTGGATTTATGTTGAACTAAAACTGTGAACTCGCCCTCTTTAGTGCTGATACACTTGTCTGCATGCTTGAAGGTCGTTAGATACATCATGGGGGTGGGACATGCAGTCTGAGGAGCTAGGGCTGTCATGGGTTTTTGTTGCTTGGAGAAACATTTAATATTATGTTTTGAAACAATTTGATTTCGATTGATGAAATGATTACTTATGCTTCCGCTGAACACATACTTTGTTTTGGAAACGTTTAATTTGAAATACTCTAATTATGTTGGACATGACATCTGTATTTATATTTACTATTAGTTTAATGTGATTAGTGGCTAGATCCTGGTACATCACACGCCTCGCGGTAAAACTCCGCAGGTGGTAATTTAGGGGTGTGGTGGTGAAAGGAAGCTAAAACAGGCAAAAACGAGTTATACTGAAGAAAACCGAGCTTCTGGACAAGTCACGAGTGTTTGTAAATTAATGAATGACAAACAAATAGAAAAGAACCCTGTCACGTCGCGCGAAAGAGTGGAGTCACGCCCCTCGCATGACGCGAGGGGTACAATGGTCAACGCGAGATATAACACTCTCGTGCTACGCAAGAGAAGAAGACCATGACCGTCGCACGACGTGACGGGCCCCTAGATCGTGGAAAGTTGTTTTGGTTGCGAGTTTGACCCAATATATTCCTAATACGAAATCTAAAAGCCATTATCGAATATTTGGACAAATTAACAGCAACTAGAGGCGATTTTTGAAGCAGGAAAAGCACTGGGCTGAAGATTTAAAGCTACGAGATCGAGTTTGCTTGAGTTTTGCTATTCGGGTTTCCTCGTTCCTTTGTTTATCTTTTTTAAACCATGTCTTGTGAACTTGTTTTGATGTTTGCTATTGTATTAACAATGATTGCTGGCTTAACTTCTAGTTGCTACCTAGGTCTTTAATGATTACGATGTTTAACTAGTTTCTCTTTCGGTTTTGGAACTTATGTTTGTGGTTAATAATGATATAAAAGACTGGTTTTCTATGATCTAACGTATACGCATATCTATACTTGTTTAATACATGATTAATACTCCGTATCTTTCCTTGTTGAATGTCTTTCAGTTATAGGTTCATGTTAGATCAATTACTGTGTGTTTTTTTATTATTGGATGGTTTGCTAGGCGTAGTAACCTATTAGAGTAATAATTATGAACTGAGGTAGGTTTAGATATTTAATAAATCCTAATAGCCATGAGGTGAGAGATTGTTGGTTTGTCTCGGTTGTTAGATTGCTAGGGTTAGAGCCTTTGTGAGAAGATCTCCCTAGTTTACCTGCTTTCTCTATCCATCGAGCCTGATCAGGATAACTATAGTTACCCTTTGACTTTCCTAATGTGAGGTAGATTGTCTATTAGGGGTACTTCATTATTAGAGTTGGAAAGCCCGTGAGGGAATCCACATAACTGGTGTTTTAACAATTTTTAGGTACATTTTAGGTTATACCTTGAGAATGGTTGTGGGTCCTTTAAATCACATTTGAATTAGTATCAAAAGATCCTGGTTCCACAATAGTTCCATTAGCGAGAGAAAGCTCATCATTCATGTGTAGAATTTTGACCTAGGTAGTGTTTTATCATCATCTGATTACACCTTCAGTCATAGTTTGTGTCCGAGTTTGAGTTGATTAGCATTTTAATTAATTGCATTATATTAAACCCCCCCTAAAAACATATAAACAATTAAATTGAGTCGGTTTAGATAAGTAATCGAGTCTAATATATGTTTTCAGTAGTAGTCTCGTGGGTTCGATATCCGGACTTACTTTAGCTATCATAGAGTCGATAGGTTCACTTGCATGTCCAGTAGTTCAGTTTTAGAGATTCTAGAGTATAACTTAGCGTCTAGTTTAAGGTTAATTTTGTTAAATTAGTTAAACTATGATATGCACCAAATGCAACATATAGATTATATCAAATAAGGTATAAAATCAACCCTTTTTAATACTAATGTTGAAAAATGTGCGTTTCTTTGTATACTTTTGATTTTCAGGATTAAAAGAGCTTAAATGTACAAAAGGAAAAATTAACAGAAAAAAGCAACATGAATACAGAAGAAAAGAAGTTGATACATCATACTGACCCTCCGAGCTTCACCCCAAGATAAAAAACAACAATCAGAAGACAAGCAAGGGGCCGTGCCCCACTCGAGATTCAAGAAAGAAAAAGAAAACATAAGCAGACAAGAGACACGGGGCCGTGTCCCATGGACAAGGACCGTGGTTAACTCTCATACTTGTAAAATTTTGGATAATACAGCAAGTACAACGGCCACGGGACTGTGCCGTTAACACACGGGGCCATGTGAGCATATGGACTGACACAACTCATTAAATGAAGACAGAGAAGAAAGAGGCACGGGGTCGTGCCTTCCAGGCACGAGGCCATGTAAACCGTTTGTTTCCAGCTATAAATAATGGTGCTTGGTTCAATAGCAATCCATCCATTGGCAAACCACTTCTCTCACACCTGCCACCACTCCACCACCACCACATTACCACATTCCTCTATCATCCATGTTTAAAGTGTGTATAGTAGTCTCGGGATCCAAGATTGATCGTTAGAGTTTTTGTCAAACAAAGGCCATGCTTGTCTAATTTCTTACATCACTTGGTGAAGACAAGTCTTTCATGTATTACTTTTGATGTCCAAGCTTTGGTTAACTTTTTAATTGTATATGTAGTAATGACTTTAATAACTTGTTTTTTATATTGAAAGTGAACTTTATTCTATCATCACTTCATGTTTTGTTGATTCGCTCATTTATGTCTTTACAATCTATATAAAGCGCATTAACTTCCTAGAAGGGGGTTAGAAGGGTAGTTTGGGTAAAGTTCTTGCCTTGTTCAATCTATAGATCTGCATGGATTTGATTCAAGCTTATTAGGACTTCCTTTAAGGAAGATAGCATCAAAATCAGGGGAAGTAAGAACGGCTTGAATCTCTTATAAATAAACTACTATTAAAACTTTACACCGGCGTTATGGGACTGTATCCATGCTGACTCAGACCAATATGGCCAAGGGTAACGTTGCCTCCAAAAGAGGGACATGCGAAATTTTTCATTAATAACTTACTTAATTATCTTTTAATAATCCGGCCTTGCGAGACTATAGCCCTACTGACTCAGACCAATATGGCTGAGTGTAGCGTTGCCTCCAAAAGAGGGACATGCCACTATAAGTAAGATAATCTCTTAAAAAGCGCAAAGTGCGAAAATTATCAAAGGATACGTAAAAGATAAGTCAAAACCAAGTGATTCTGTCTTGTCTATTTGTTTCTTTTATTATTTTAGTTTCTTTCTTTATTTTAACTATTAAAAATCTTTTCTCAAAATTTGGTTGGATTAGACGTTGACGATATTCCAGTACTAAAAGCTCTTGTGTCCTTGGACGACCTTGATATCTTACCATCACTGTACAACGCCAACGGATGAGTGCACTTGCCCTAGCGTGTTGTAGAGAGTGATAGTGCTATATCGTGTTTTATAAATTGAATGCTTGATAAACGAGTGAAAAGTAATGAAAAATAAATTAAAAAAAATCATACACCCTTACCTCATGTCAAGTTTTTAGCGCTGTTGCAAGGGACACAAGGATTTTAAGAAAGTTTAAAATCGACGACCTAATCGTTTTTCTTTAGGTTCTTCTTCTTTTTTTTTTTCAATTTTTGTACTTTCTGTAGATCTAGCACGGGGCTGTGCCTGATCACACACGGGACCATGCCAATTCCTTAGTAACATAAACTGTTTTCTACTAGACAGAAGCTGCAGCACGAGGCCGTGCCCATAAAGCAGTTTCTAGAAAACGATACCGTTTGATCCCAACGGTTATAGCCTCGTCTGGAAACTATGGATGTTAATGATGATTTTTACCCCCGCCACTCTTACAGTGAATGGTGTCAAATATGTGGAGGAATTTATAAAGATTTAGAATGTCCCATTCTAAATCTCGATCCCTAACGTGAGGCGGAGTGTGTATAATTTTTAGATATATTTAAAGTACTTTTCACCTGTTAGTCAAGCTTTAAATTTGTAAGCCACGATATAACACTATCACTCTCTACAACACGCTAGGGCAAGTGCACCCGTCGTTGTCGTGTTATAGTGATGGTAAGATATCGAGGTCGTCCAAGGTAAAAAGAGCTTTTAATACCGAAATATTACCGATGTCTAATCTAATCAAAGTTTTTAGAAAATATTTTAATATTTAGCTAAAGAAATAAACTAATGTAATAAAACAAACAAATAAACAAGATAGTTACACTTGGTTCCGACTCGTCATTTTTATCCTTTGATAATTTCTGTACTTTGGGTTTTTAAGAGATTATCTCGGTTAAAGTGGCATGTCCCACTTTTGGAGGCAACGCTACCCTCAGCCATATTGGTCTAAGTTAGTAGGGATACAGTCCCGCTAGGCCGGAATATTGAAAGACAATTAAGTAGGTTATTAATGCGAAATGTGGCATGTCCCTCTTTTGGAGGCAACGCTACCCTTGGCCATATTGGTCTGAGTCAGCAGGGATACAATCCCGCAAGGCCGGTTTAAAGTTTTAATAGTAGTTTATTTATAAGGAATTCAAGTTGTTCTTACTTCCCCCAATTTGATGCTATTTACCTCAAAGGAATTCCTAATAAGATTGAATTAAGTCATCACAGGATCTATGCACTGAACGAGGCAAGAACTTAACCCATACCACCCTTCTAACCCCCTTCCAGGTAGTTAACGTGCTTTATATAGACTGTAAAGACACGGATGAGTGAATCAACCACATGAAGAGATGATAGAATAAAGTTCACTTTCAATATAAAAAACTAGTTATTAAAGTAATTAATACAAACCCAATTAAAAAGTTAATCAAAGCTTGGAAATCAAAAGTAATACACAAATAACATGTCTTCACCAAGTGATGTAATAGATTAGCCAAGCATGACCTTTGTTTTACAAAAACTCTTACGATCAATTTTGGATCCCAAGACTGTAACACACTCTCTAAAAATGGATGATGGATGAATGTGGTGAATGATGGTGGTATTGTGGTGGTGGAGTGGTGGCAGGTGTGGGAGAAGTGGTTTGTCAAGGGATGAGTTGGAATGGAACCAAGCACCCCTATTTATAGCTGGAAACAAAGGCTTCACAAGGCCATGTGCCTGGTGGGTACGGCCCGTGTCCTCCTTCTTCTCTGTCTTCATTTAATGAGCTTGTCAGTCTAGATGCTTGCACGGCCCCGTGGCCATTGTACTTGCTGTACTATCGAAGATATGTGTATCTGGAAGTTGACCATGGCCCGTGTCTACGAGACACGGCCCTGTGTCTCTTGTCTGCTTTTGTTTGTCTTCTTCTTTCTGGAATCTTGAGTGGGGCACGGCCCCATGCAGTGAAGGCACGACCCGTGCTTGCCTTCTGATTCGTTGATTTTGGTCTTGGGGTGAAGCTCGGAGGGTTGGTATAGTGTATCATCTTTCCTTCTTTTACATTTATGCTGGTTTTTGTCGTTAATTTGTTCCTTTTGTACATTTAAGCTCTTCTAATCCTGAAATTCAAAAGTATACAAAGATATGCACTTTTTCTAACATTAGTACTAAAAAGATTGATTTTATACCTTATTTAATATAATTTATATGTTGCATTTGGCGTATGTCAAATACCCCCACACTTGAATCTTTGCTAGTACTCAAGCAAAACTCTTTAATATTGTTTACACACCCAAATGGAATTGGTAGAGAAGATTTTTTAGGGTCGTGTTTGTAGTGTGTCGGGAATCCAAGTTCTTTTTATTCTTGTTTTTATTTTATTTACAATCCTATTCGACATGATTTATTCAGAACTCTTTTTAAGAAAAATAAATATTTTTGGGCATAACATGCCTTTATAAAATTTCATTTAGCTATATACAAATTCACACACCTCACAAGTGATCACTCAACACTCGGCCAAAAATGTATAATTGAAACGTTCGATATCTATATGGAACTTACTCCTACCATATGCTTGACAAGTAATCAAACTTCCTCCTTTTTAACATAATCTTTGTAAATATCAAGAGAACTTTAAAAGTGTAGGTTTTGGTTAGGGGTAGGGTAGTTTTATTTGAAAAGTGGCTAAAAGCGTAAAATGTCAGTTTTATTTTGAAAATTGATTTATTTGTGACTTAGATACAAACTAAAGCTGATAAGCTATGATTTTCCTTATTTTATTTCAAGCAACTAGATTTTTTTTAAATAAATATTCACAAGATAACTAAGTCACATCCTTTTATATATTTCAAAAGAACCGAATTTTACTAAAATAAAGGGGTGTAAAAAAAATGATTTTGGGTAATGGGTGATTTATGCAAAATGGTATTTTGCGGGTTTTGAAATGAAAAGGTTTAGGCTCAAAGGGGTTAACTAAGAGGAAGTTTGGTTTTTGGTGGGGAGATAAATAGAAAATAAGGTTGAAAACCAAAAAGGTTTATAATCCTAATGCCTCAATCATGTATTTACTTGGATTAGTTGGTAAGGACCGGGAATGTATTGTCTTGTCAAGTTCTAGATTCGTAAGAGAAATACGGGCTATTCACACAAGAAATGGAAAGTGAGCATTTAGTAAAGACATGATATTGAATGCTCGATAAAGGCTCAAAACTCACATTTTGTGGGAAAAGGGTGAAAGTGTGAAATTATATATACAATCATATTTTAAAAAACTATTGTCATGCCTTTATATAAATTTTTCTTATATGGTTCTTTTTATCACAACGCCATCGGTTGTAAATTTGTAAAAATTTGAATTTTCTAGAACTTGGTTTCTAACCTAAACTAAAAACAAGAAATAACAAACTAAAAAAAATTATTTTTGAAAAAGATTTGGGGTGTTTTAGCGGTTCCAAGTAAAGTTTTGTATAAGGCTTGATTTAGGACAAACAAATTCAAGTTTCCCCTACACTTAAATTACACATTGTTCTCAATTTGTCCAACATTGGCTAAATTTGATCAAGTGTGTAAAAGTGGGTTAAAAACAACAAATTCTTTTAATAATCAGACACTGGGCACGGGGGCGTGTTTGGGGGACACGACCCCGTGTCAAAAGTGCCAGTATCATGGATTTTGTGAAAATTTGCAGAAGTCAGACATGGGGGCGTGTTTGGGGGACACGACCTCGTGTGAAAACTACCAGTAACGAAAAATTTGAGAAGCCAAGCACGGGGGCTTGTCTAAGGGACACGGCCCCGTGTCAATGTTCCAGAATCAAAATTTTTGTTGCATACTTGAGGCACGGGGGCGTGCTTACCTCACACGACCCCGTGCTACACTTAGTGTTTTGAAGATTTTGTTTCGGGAGGCGTTTGTTTACGTGCATGGGGTGCTATTTCAATTTTCCTTTGGCCATTTTCATCCTTCTTTTGAGTGTAGTTTATTCTTACAAAGAGAATACTTAAAAAGGAAAGCATTAACTAAAGGTTACATTAAGATTTAAACTACTTAATTATTGAATAGTCCATGGAATGCCTCCATGGTGCGTCACATTTATAAGGGTCCTTGGCTAAACCCAAAGCTGGTCAAATGTTGCCCGAGCAGGATGACTCGCACCCCAAGTTGCACCTGCTATGGGCATAGTCTAGGCTCGAGTCTTTTGCTTTGATGTAGTTTACCGGTTCATCCTCCACTCGTTGTCCCACTTAAAACTTGATTTACTTGTCACCTACCCTCAATGTTAGCCTTCTGTCACTCATATCTACCATGGCCCGTGCGGTGGCAAGGAATGGCCTTCCTAATATGAGTGGTTTTCGGTGTCTTTCTCCATATCTAGGATTACAAAGTTGGCCGGGAAAACAAATTCCCCAACTTTTACCAAGAGATTTTCTATGACACCTTGAGGGTATTTTACCGACCTATCTGCAAGTTGCATGCTCATACTTCTATGATGTGGCTTTCCTAGTCTAAGTCAGTTGAACATAGTGGCGAGCATTAAGTTGATGCTAGCCTCTAGGTCGGCAAACGCAATGCATTGCTTATTGGTGACCCTCCAATGGAGCAAGGAATGGTGAAGCTTCCGAGATCAATCTTCTCTTGGGAAAGTTTACTGAGGAGTGCGGCCGAGCATTCTTCACTTAAGTTAACTTGTTGGATTGACTCAATCTTCCTTTTATGAGTGAGGAAGTCTCATATGAATTTGGAGTATTTTGGCATTTGTGTGAGGACTTCAACAAAAGGGAGGTTGATGTGAAGTTGTTTAAGTAAGCTTACAAACTTGGTGAATTATTCGTCAGTCTTTTGCCAGAGAAAACGACCGGGTAAAGGACCGATGGTGGTTTGGTTTGTTCGGTATTTTTGGGTTGAGTATTTTCTTGTTTATTGGTTATGGGTGGGTTCGTGGGTTGTGTAGTTGTCACACCCACACCGATGATGGCGGAATCATCAGGGCATGAACGAATGGATGATTACTCAAAGCATCATAACAATTGGAAATGACAATATTTAAATAAACCCTTTTTATTTCCTAAACTTAAATTCGTATATTGTCAAGAAAAGAAATTACATCAATTCAAATTTTCAAAAAAAAAAGAAAATTAATTTATTCGTGCGTTTCTAAATCCACCTAAGTAGATTTATTTGTGAAAATTTTCAGAAGTCAGACACGGGGGCATGTTTGGGGGATACGACCTCGAGTGAAAAGTGCCTGTAATGAAAAATTTCGAGAAGCAAAGCATGGGGGCGTGTCTATGGGACACGGCCCTGTGTCAATGTTCCAAAATCAAAATTTTTGATGCAGAATTGAGGCGGGCATGCTTACCTCACACAGCCCCGTGCTACACTTATTGTCTCGAAGATTTTATTTCGGGAGGTGTCTGTTTACATGCATGGGGTGCTGTTTCAATATTCCTTTGGCCATTTTCATCCTTCTTTTGAGTGTAGTTTATTCCTACAAAGAGAAAACTTAAAAGAAAAGCATTAACTAAAGGTTACACTAAGATTTAAACTACTTAATTATTGGATAGTCCATGGAATGCTTCCATGGTGCAACATGTTTATAAGGGTCCTTGGCTAGACCAAAAGTTTGTTAAATGTTGCCCGAGCGGGATGAGTCGCACCCCAAGTTGCACCGGCTAAAGGCATAGTCTAGCTCGAGTCTATTGCTTGATGTAGTTGACCAGATCATTCTCCACTCGTTATCCCACTTCAAACTTGATTTACTTGTCACCTCCCATCAATGTTAAGCTTTCGTCACTCATATCTACCATGGCCTGTGCGGTGGCAAGTAATATCCTTCCTTATATGAACAGGTTTTTGGTGTCTTTCTCCATATCTAGGATTATAAAGTCGACGGGAAAACTAATTCCCCAACCTTTAAAAATAGATTTTCTACGACACCTTGAGGGTATTTTACTGACCTATCTTCAAGTTGTATGCTTATCCTTGTAGGATGTGGCTTAACTAGTACGAGTTGGCTGAACATAGAGGCGATCGTTAAGTTGATGCTTGCCCCTAGGTCGGCAAGCGCATTGCTTATTGGTGACCCTCCAATGGAGTAAGGAATGCTGAAGCTTCCGGAATCAATCTTCTTTTGGGAAAGTTTGTTGAGGAGTGCGGCTGAGCATTCATCACTTAAGTTGATTTGTTGTATTGACTCAATCTTACTTTTATGAGTGAGGAAGTCTATCATGAGTTTGGAGTATTTTGGCATTTGTGTGAGGACTTCTACAAAAGGGAGGTTGATATGAAGTTGTTTAAGTAAGCTTACAAACTTGGTGAATTGCTCGTCGGTCTTTTGCTTGAGTAAATGATCGGGGGTAAGGGACTATGGTGGTTTGGTTGGTTTGGTATTTTGGGGTTGAGTAGTTCCTTGGTTATTGGTTATGGGTGGGTTCGTGGGTTATGTGGTTGTCCCACCCAAACCGTTGGCGGAATCATCGGGGCATGAACAAATGGATGATTGCTTAAAGCATCATAACAATTGAAAATGGTAATATTTAAATAAACCTGTTTTATTTCATAAACTCAAATTCGTACATTGTGAAAAGAAAAGAAATTACATCAATTCAAATTTTCAAATAAACTAAAACTAATTTATTCGTGCGTTTCTAAATCCACCTAAGTAGATTTCTTGAATACTATCATCAATTCCCTGCAATATATGAATAATAAAGGTTAATAAAATAGCTGGTGAGCATACAAGTGTGGTCTACATAATATATAATAAAAGATCTCAATCTAACATGGCAATTTGTATACTACTAGCATGTGTAAACTATCGATCAAACCAAGTGTCCACTAGCATATCCTTTTCACATAAGAGAACATGCCGTATAAGATTGAATACTTAACAATATCACATAAGGTCGGTATGCTACTCCTATAGCACTATAATCGTTAAGGTATGCGATTGAGTACACAAGATTAACTTCTAGCATGTATGTATGATAAATAACATGCGATTGATTGTGTGTATATGAGTTTTTATAATTACATATATCGCAACCAAAGTGTGTTTAAAGAAAAAAGGGTTCGAGTATACTCACAGTTTGCATAGTAAACCGAGAGAGTCACGAACGATTAGTAGAGTTGGAAAGGCGAAACGAAGTCTAGCCTAAAAGAGTAAAGTGAAATGTATAAGTGTATAAAATAAGTAAAGAGATAATTGAATATTAGTTAAGATACGTAAATGAGAAATAAATAATAACTTATTGACTAAAAAGTATATGTACATGGATATTAATAATGATATTATAAGCATAAGTGAGTCTAATAATAAAAAAGTCCATAATCTCATAATTAGTTAATTAGTAGATTGTTTATGGTAAATAGATGGAGAAAGGAATGATTAGACTAATTAAATTTAGAAAATTAAATTAGTATAATTTCTAACAATATATATATATATATATATATTATTTTTATGTCTAATTATATTTACTATAGTAATTACATGTTTCAAAGGTGAAAAGTGGAATTTTAGTTCAGTTTTTGAAAATTATATAAAATAGATGCAAATTGTTATATAAAATAGATGCGTGAACATGAACTAGAAGTAAAAGACATGAATGTAAAAGAATAATGTAAATGTTAGAAGTTAGGTAGGACATGAATGTAAATTTTTAAAAGTTGACGAGAAATAAATGTAAACTGTTACTGGTTAGTGTATTAGTTTAGTCATAAATAAAGAGTTAGACGATATTAAGTTAGGAATTATAATAATTAATCATGGTTAGAAATGTAAGATAGAAATGACATAATTAAAGGTAAAAAAAACATGTAAAAGAAAACCCAAGATTGATCCTTATTCTGGTGATGCACCATCTTTGTTTACCATGGCAAACATTTGGTGACATTCCATAAGGATTTCTTCAAGATGAGGAAGTATGAAAACACAAAGAAAAACAAGAAGAAGAGAAGAAGGTGAAAGTAGATGGAATACACTTTCAAGAGGGAAGAATTTTTTGAGAAATGGCAAAGAAAAGTGGTGGAATAAGTGTGGTATTTATAGGTTATGGATTAGGATTAGAGGTGGTGAAAAAATATGAAAAGTTGAAAATTGGCTCATTAATATATATATATTTTTTGTTTTTGGGCCTAATGTCATGAACTTGTTTGTTTTTTCTGCATTTCTCTTATATTATTTAAATAAATTTGAGTTTTTAACATAATTTATAAACATAGTATGACAATAGTTGATTGATTGGGATTCGAATATCGAATTTACACAAAATAAGTCGGTTTTTGAATGATTTAAACATGCCTTGATGATTATATGAATAACACCTATGTTTGATTGAACAATTACTAAGAGAAAATAAATAAATAAATAAAATAAATTCCATTATGATCAAAAGTCTCGGATTACAATGGTTGAATACGAAAAACACGGAAACAAATAATACAATAATTGCGGAATGTTACAGTATCCCCTTCTTTAGGAAAGTTCGTCCAAAAATTTGTTTAAGGGTTGACTTTTAAGAAGGAAATAAGAGGTGGCATTTTAGAGGTTAGATACGAGTAATAACTAGTTAAAATATTTGAATAGAAAGAACATTGTCATTTAGTTACTATGAAGTAATGCACATGTATGCTCACGAATTGGAAATAAGTTAAATATAACATGCAAATCAGGATAACAAATGTTTTGGCTAAACTGATGATTTATAGGGGCGTGAAATAAGGGGATTGTTTGGTTAGTTTAGTAAATTGATGCAAATGAACAATTTGACGGGAATGATAGGTGAGTTTGTAAAAGCAATTCGATTGTCTAAAATGGATTGAGATATTATCCATAAGTAGGTGGAAAAAGTTTGCAAAAGAGATAGGTGTGTGTATAGGCGATGGTATTGTGATCAAATTTAGGCAACTTGATAAATAGGCGACCAAAAAGGAGAGCGTAGGTAACCCAACTTAAGAAATAATTTAGTAGGTATTATTGACGTGGTGCGAGTGTGTTATAATTTTTGTTATATTTTAAGCACTTTTTACTCATGGATCAAGCTTTAAATTTATAAAACACGATACAATACTACCACTCTACACACATTAGGGCAAGTGCACCCATCGTAGACGTAGTATAGTGATGGTAAGATACCGAGATCCTCCAAGGACACAAGAGCTTTTAATACCGGCTTATCGTTAACGTCTAATCTAACTAAATTTTGACAAAAGTTTTGAAAGTCTTAAAGACAATAAAAATAAAAGCGTAAATGAAATGAATAACAAATAAACAAGAAGGAATCACTTGGTTTCAACTCCTCTTTTATGAATCCTTTGATGATTTCCGCACTTTGGGCTTTTTAAGAGATTATCTTAGTTATAGTGGCATGCCCCTCTTGTGAAGGCCATGCTACCCTCAAT
Source organism: Scalesia atractyloides (assembly GCA_947069175.1). NCBI lineage: Eukaryota > Viridiplantae > Streptophyta > Magnoliopsida > Asterales > Asteraceae > Scalesia > Scalesia atractyloides. The sequence goes on along the minus strand of CAMTDV010000003.1, from coordinate 58,708,336 downwards.
CATATCGGTCTGAGTCAGCAGGGATACAGTCCCGCAAGGTCGGATTATTGAAAGATAATTAAATAAGTTATTAATGCAAAAAGTGGTAGGCCCTTCTTATGAAGGCGATGTTACCCTCGGCCATATTGGTCTGGGTCAGCAGTGATACAGTCCAGCAAGGCCAGATAGTTTTAATAGTAGTTTATTTATACGGGGTTCAAGTCGTTCTTACTTCCCATGATTTGATGCTATCTGCCTCAAGAGAAGTCCTAATATGCATGAACCAAGTACTCGTAGGATCTATACACTGAATGAGGCAATAACTTTACCCAAACACCATTCTAACCCCCTTCCAGGTAGTTTACGCGCTTTATATAGACCGTAAAGACACGAATGGGTGAATCAACAAAACATGTAGGAATGTTTAACCAAAGTTCACTTTCAATATAAAAAACTAGTTATTAAAGTCATTAACACATACCCAATTAAAAAGTTGCTAACGAGCAGAAATCAAAAGTAATACATAAAAGATTTGTCTTCACCAAGTGATGTAAGAGATTAGCCAAGCATGACCTTTGCTTGACCAGAACTCTTACAATCAATCTTGGATCCCGAGACTACTACACACACTAAAAGATGAAATATGGATGATGGTGGTGGGTGTTGGTGTAGTAGTGGTGGTGGACTGATAGCAAGTGTGAGAGAAATGGTTTGCCAAGGGATGCCTTTCTCTTGAGCCAAACACCTCTATTTATGTAGGTCCCCTAATCCGTATGGATCGTCACAGAATCGTCTATCTAATCTAGAATGCGGAATCCCCTAGATCAGATTTCACAGAAAAAAGAACACGAACATGAACACAATCACCTTCAAACTGTCTTTTATTGATTATCCAACACAAAGGTTTACAATCAATTCAAGACTCACAAGAAATCTCTCAGCCACTCTCTGTAGATTTCTCACACTCCTCTCTGTCTCCTCTCTTGCGTCATCACCCAAAACCCCAATGCACAACATGTATATATACTACATGTCTGCATACTAGGCTTTATACTGGGCTAGGCCATTCTCCAAGCCCATTACAACTCTAATCTAGCTAAACACAAATGCTAAGCCCAATACAAAATATCCAAAGACTAAACTATTAAACTATTAAGCTGTTGTCACAAATATGCACCAACAAACTCCCCATTGACAATAGCTTCATAGTGTAATTTTGTCTTCAAACATCTTGTGTTCTTTTGGTCTTTGGATAGCTTTAGCTACACGCAAATTCTGACATTAACGGACTCCCCCTTAGCTGATGCTTCCAATGTCCAAAACTTTCATTCGTTGTAGATTAGCGAGCTAGCATTCTCTGGATAAGCTCATATCACCAAATTTATCTATATCTCCCTTTGCAATGTAGTAGAGAGATCCTACCATGCATCTTCACACACTCTTTACTCCACTCTTAAAATGTACTTTACTTGAATTTTGCATTTCATTTTGATAATCACATCAATCTGTTTAGAACCACAAGCAAGTAACTTGAAAAATCATTAGTTATTTTCCACATTAAAGATAAACCAATATTTTATCTTATCATGCAAAAACAAACAACTTATCAGTTCAAACTGGGAGACGTTAAAAACAATTTTTTTGTATTTTTATATTTTCTGAAAAACCCTAACTAACAGGAAAATAAACACTCTATTTTTGTGAGAATCACCGTTAAGAAGATCATATTAGCACTATCAAACTGTTTTCACACTATTTGATAATTCTATATGCAATATTCATGAAAAGCAGTTCAAGACGATTACCAGTATTGTTTATCCACTAAACAAAATACATGAACATTTCAAGTACCATTACCTAGTGATATGTTTAGATAATTTATACTGATATACTGTGTGTCCCACTTCAGGACATACCCCCACGATCAAGGTATGCACAAAGATTTCTCGTAGTAGGTGAGTATACCGAAATTCATCCTTGTGAATTACAATGTTAGATAATTGGTGATCAGGTCAGTTCTTCCGTACAACAAATAGACCAATATCCAACGAGGGTAAGGGCAAATACCAAATTTTGGTACGAATAATGCAATTTGCATATTTGAATGACTCTCTAGGAGAGCTTCTTCAATTTTTGGGATTTGGCATTTTAGCTCTTTTAAGATATCTTGGTTGTCCCTAGGTCAGCATATATCTGGATGCAACAGAAGGACAACCTTGATACCCCTGATGAAATAACGATATAAAGACCTAAAACCTCAGATTTTGGCAATCTCTCAATGCAAGATTTAAGGTTATAAAACCATACGCCACTGATTTCTTACCCACTCATACACAGTTTATTATATGTGTATCATAAAGGTAAGTTGATTATTTCATGCTTTTTGCCTACTAGTACATCATATCATGGAGCTGCTATCACACTTAAGCAATTTATTTTTAATTTCAGTGTGACAGTTTACTTGCTGATGTACTATCATTTCTTCTTTTCCAAACAGTGAAACTCATTTTTGATTTTTAAAAATCTTTAAACTTTGCAACTTACTCCCCCTAAACTCACGCACTAACTAATCCCCCTAAATTTTTGTTTTTATGGAGTAAGGTTTTAAAAACAGATATTAAATACAAACAGACTCCCTACTTCAACCTGACAAAAAGGTTTTTCACTATTAGTAAACATGTTCTATCACAGAAGTAAATAATTCGTTACCATAGGTAACCTACTATTCACCTCAGATGCTTTACAGGAATAACCACTGTTGAACACATCAACAGTCCTTCTTGGCCATCCTGCACTCAACACCTTAGTTAGACTTGATTTCCCAAACCCTATCGGTTTTGGGTTGACCATGAATATCAATATAACTTAATTCTGTCCAATATCCATCACACCCCACTGGTGTCTTGGATGTCTTCCAGGTTGCTGAACAAGTTTTGTAATTTCCATGAGATCTTTGATCGCGAGAGTTCCAATAAATTCTCGGATTTGCCAACCTTTGAAAATTATTATCTCGAAACCTTCTTCTCCCATTATCATAATCTGAACTTTTGAAAATGTTTTGGATTATCTTGAACATTTGAGTTACTAAAACCCCTATATTCGTTTCTCCTTTGAAAATTTCGATTACCAGAAGTCTGGTATCGATTTTGATATCCAAAATTTTTCTTTGTAAAACAATTTGATTGTCCATTAACATGACTTGATTTAGGAGAAAATTTTCTTGAACTATCAAATCTTCTTGATGTTGAAGATTTAGGTTGAAATCTTGGTTGATTTGTTTGAGAACTTGGTTTAACATTCTTATTTGACCCAACCTGATTTCCATCCTTAACCTCAACCTTAGTCTCCACTTTCTTACCCTTTTTAAAAGGACAAAAACTAGGCACATGTCCTTTGTAGTGACATTTAAAACACGATCTGTACTTAAAAATTTTCTTCATGTTAGATCCCTTTTTAAATGATTTGACTGTTTTGTCTTCAGTATCGTCATCCACTTTATGAGGTACTGTTATACCTAACCGATTCTTTCAAAGAACCTGGACTATAGGTATGTCAACTGTTATCAGAACCACTACATCTGGTGTAGTAGGCACAAAATCTGTTAGCTCATTTTCATTTGGTAAAAAAGAGTAATCCTGATCCTTAGAAGATGAAGCTTTACTAAACCCCACTCCCGTTTTATCACTACTCCTTTTCAAACCTTTCTGAATTTGAGTACTGACTAACGAGGATTTCCAAATTTGTCTAACTTTGCATGAAGTTCAACAATTTTGGCTTGTGCACCAGCCAATTCTGTGCACTTTCCTGAAAGCTCGTTAGTCTTATCTTTCACAGTTTCACGAGCCAACTTAATGATCTGTAACAATTCATTGACTTTGCTTGTCAAACTGTTGATTTCTTGTTCATTTTATTTAAGTTTATTTAAACTATTTGACTCACTTTTACTCAAAAGAAAGTGTGACTCTTTCTGATTTTCTAATTCAGCTAACAGAATTTTGTTTTGCTCCGATAGTTTGTCAACTTTACCTTGTAGTTAAGTGCAATGATGACAAGTATGACTTACCGATTGTAATTGTACCTGTACCTCGGCTGTAAACTCATCTGTATCATCCGTGCACACTGTAGCACTTGCCTCATTGACTTCCATTTTCTCCTTCTCAGCTTCTTTTTTCTCTTCTTTCTTAGCAGCTGTTTCTTCAATCTTCACAGCTATAGTCTCAGCTAAACATGCTTGATCACATGTACTTTGTTTTGAAGAACTATGATAACATTTTCCTAAAGCTTCCCACAGCTCTCTAGAAGATCCATACCTATTACAAATGTGTTTCAGATCAACTGGTAAGGACATCTTTTGGCTGCTCAAGCTTTCTTCTCAGCCTCATATATATGTTTCTCGGAGTCTTCCATCTTCTCATACGAAAGTACCAGAATTCTCCCGTTAACGTGTGGGAGCAATATATCCATCAATCATACAGTTACACATCTTTGAATCTTCATTTTGAACAAATGCCTCAAACCTCTTCTTCCAATCTACATATTGTTCAGCATTTATCAACTTTGGGCAGTTATTAACACCCTCACTCATATTGTTCATTCTGACCATCTTTAACATGCAGAGTATCAGTCTAAATGGATTTTGGTATACCTGTGTGAAAACCCAAATCTAACCTCTCTACTGGTCCTTCTTCGTGTTTTACCGTAACCGTACCGTTAAAAACGTTAAAAAAAATTGTCCAAAAAGTGTGTCTACCAAATTGTACTGTTAAACTCGTCTCAACGATACGAATCTAATGATGTATATTGTCCGATAGTGATTTTAGGAATTATTGTGCAACCGAAATTCAATCCGAGATGGAATCCGAGAGAGGCTTTTCCAATCTGAAATGCAACTCTGATGATCCAAATTGCACTTTCTTGATCCGAAATGCAACTCTGATTATCTGAATTACAAGTCTGATGATCCGAAATGCAGATTTCTGATCTGAAATTCAGATTTCTGATCTGAAATTCAAGTCTTCAATCCGAAATGCTTCACTTTTGATCCTAGATGCAAGCTTCCAATTTGAAATCCCTGGTGTTTATCCGAAATAGCAGCAAACCCTGGAACAGCCGTCAGAAACTTCAAAGCAGCCTCCAAAAACGTCCAAAAACCCAACTTTTTCTGCTGTTACGATTCTGAACCGAGCATAAACAAGAGCCAAATGCTCTGATACCAATTGTAGGTCCCCTAATCCGTATGGATAGTCACGGAATCGTCTATCTAATCTAGAGTGCGGAATCCCCTAGATCAGATTTAACAGAAAAAAGAACACGAACACGAACACGAACACAATCGCCTTCAAACTGTCTTCTATTGATTATCCAACACAAAAGTTTTCAATCAATTCAAGACTCACAAAAAATCTCTCAGCCACTCTCTGTAGATTTCTCACACCCTCTCTGTCTCCTCTCTTGAGTCATCACCCAAAACCCTAATGCACAACATGTATACTAGGCTTTATATTGGGCTAGGCCATTCTCCAAGCCCATTACAACTCTAAACAAGCTAAACACAAATGCTAAGCCCAATAAAAAATATCCAAAGACTAAACTATTAAACTATTAAGCTGTTGTCACAAATACGCACCAACAATTTATAGTTGGAAATAGAGGGCAGGCACGGCCCGTGGTTTTCTCTTTCTCTCCCTTCATTAACTACAGATGTCAGGTCTTGTACCAACACGCCCCGTGGTGTCATGGCACAACCCCGTGGTCACTGTACTTGCTGTACTATCATAACAACTGCGAATCCTAGAGTTGACCACGACCCGTGTTGGGTTAGCACGGCCCCGAGTTGGTTTGTCTTTTGCTGTTGTCTTGTTTTTGTAGGGAATCTTGACTGGGCACGACCACGTGCCTAAGCTTCTGTTCTTGTTATTTTGTTGTTTTTGGATGTGGATGGGAGTTTCAGTAGGTTGTGTCAATCCTTTTTCTTTGAATTTGTGTTGGTTTCTACTGTTAATTTGTTCCTTTTATTTGTTTAAGCTTTTTTGATCATGTAATTTAAAAGTAAACAAAGAAACATGCTTTTTCCAACATTAGTACCAAAAATGGTCGATTTTATGTCTTGTTTGATGTAATTTATATGTTGCATTTTTGCGCACATCAAATACCCCCACACTTGAACCTATGCTTATCCTCAAGCAAAACTCTATAATGTGGCTTACACACCCAAACAAAATTGGTAGAAGAGAAGTTTTGGGTTTATCTTTAGAGTGTAGGGAATCCAAGTTCTAAATTTATTTTATTTTTATTTTATTTACAATCTTATTCGTCATGATTTATTTAAAACATATTTTAAGAAAAATTATCTGTTTTAGCCATAACATGCCTTTCTTAAATTCTATTTAGTTATATATAAATTTACACACCTCACAAGTGGTCACTCAACACTCGACCGAAGATATTTAAGTGAAATCGCTCGGACCCGCTGTAGAGCTTACTCCTACTATAGGCTTGACAAACAATCAAGCTTCCTCCTTGTTGACATTTAATCTTTTTAAATATCAAGAAAGCTTTTAAAAAGGGTAGGTTTTGGCTTGGGGTAGGTGTTTTTAGGTAAAATAGTGAAAAGCATAAAAAGTGTCCGTTTTCTTGAACAACTTTTTTATGACTTAGAAAAAAACTTTAACCGATGTTTTTTTTTGTCAAAGTGGAAACTAAGCCATACTAAAATCACGGGTGTAAATAAAAGGTTTTGTGGATGTGGGTAGATCCATCGCCCACCATTGCCATTGCCTAATCCGAATCCGAATCCATGTCCTCGCCTTCCTCCTCCTCGTCTTGATACGCCATGTGCTCCCGGATGAATATAATGTCGTTTTGCATGGTAACGATATTGTGCTCCATGCTCTCAATCCGACTGTTTGAGCTCTGTCCCAAGCTATAGGAGTTTCTAGACACTTGGAGTGTTTCCTGCATAACATTGTATAAATTCTGAAGGTTAGGAAACTCACCTCCTCCTTGAGAGGAGGAGCCCGGGGCGTATCAGGGTATCGAGGACGGTCGGGGTTGTTTTCGATTGCAAGGACCTCATCTGGGTCGTTTGGGTTCCACACTCGGCCACTTGCATCTTTAAAGCGCAAGAGCCCATTGTTGCAATCGATGATAAGACCCAAGCTTTGGTATAAGGCTAGATTGGCCCTTGTCACGCCCATTCCTTTGTGGAACCCACTTAGAGTGCGCCTAATAAAGTTCTTGAATAGCTTTGGGTTCCATCCTCCGAAGAATATCGGCGTTCTGGTGTTGGTGGTAGCATTTGAGGCCATGTTCCTCAACAACATGTGGGCGTCATCAATGGGTTGGTGATTCTGGATGCAATACAAGCAAGTCAGTTCTTGGAGGTTCACCACCCCACCATTATACTTCCTTTGGCATAGAAAAGAGCCACTAAGGACCCGATGAATGTATCGGATTAGAGGGTCTCTTTTTTTGTGCTCTTTGCACTGCTCGGATCATAATGGCCATCCCCAATTTGTGCCCATGTAGCTTTGCTTAGGTTATTTGGGAGTTCACGGACACCTTCCATGAAGTCTAGCTCGGCTGTGTCTTCTTCACTTTATAACCCAATATTCACGCCGAACTGAGCTACGGAAATGCTATACCATTCTCCCCACACCTTATCGAACTGCATTTGACTCAAACAGATCCTGCTCATTTTTGTTGAAATTAAGCGTGCTTAAGAATTCCATGCTGTATTCGTGGATTGATCTGAGCCAGGTCTCTAAAAAGGTACATAACGGACCAGTAACAAGAGCATCGTATCTCTCTCTTTGCCCCACAGTTTCAAGTATGGTATAACACACTTGTCGCGGTGGTTCGTCGTGCCTTGCTTGTAGTACTTCAAACCGGTTTTGATGCTCAAGCTCAGAACTTTTGAAACACAAGAACTTATGAGGTGCCATTCTTGCAAGAAAGAACCAGTAGGACGATTGGCATGCCAAAAATTATGCAAAAACTGAAATTAGGGGGTCTGGACACGGCCTCGTGCCTTCTAGGCACGACCTCGTGTCTGGAGTCTGGGTGCCCACGACTCCGTGGTCAGTGGGCACCGCCCCGTGGTGAACCTTCTGTTAACCGAAAATTAAGGTTTTCGAACCGGCTTCAAAAAATTCAAAATTTTTGGTTCATCATGTGTGATTTACCCCGAAAATCAAACTCCAAGTGTCAATTTTGCACAAATGGTTGTTTACTCCTTCGATTTTAACTTTTTTCGGTTATGAACGAGGGTTTGTGTAAAATTTCTTGAACAATCTGGTTTTTCTGACAATGTAAGAAATTGTTGCGGTTTAAGTGGGTGTGTAGATACGATTTGTCAAAAGGTTTCAAGTCAACAATGATTTACTAAATGCATGAGGCAAAATATTGAGAGTGTTAGACCAAAAAGGAAAATTAGATCGTTGAAAAATGTTGAAGCTGATTGTAGCCACAAACGGCTAATGGATTCGAGGGTGAGGTTTTGTTATTGGAAAACCTATTATTAAAATAGTAATATGTATAAAACATACTTTTATGGTTGAACAAGGTTTAAGTGTTGAGTAAAACTTCAATGCATGGTTACGATGGAACGTAGTATTGGAGGTCATAAGACAAAAGGAAAAATGTTGTGTTACCGAGAAAACTTGTGACGTAAAACAAAAAGGATAGGATCATGAAATAAGAAGTTTTGTTCGATTGATAATATTGTTTAGTAAAAGCAGGGTCCAAATAACATCGAACTTCACATGGCATGTTTTACATTGCTTTTGTTAACATGGTAGGAACACGTATATTTGGAAGTACCAGTGTAGTATCCACCATGTTCTAACCATGTCACACCTGTTTCATTACTCGATGTCATGTTACGTTCCACGTCACGACACACTAGAACTTCACTATAATTTTCATGAACCCACTGTTAAAATTACGTGTGCACCCGTAGTTATTTCAGTTATTATATGATCCGCATAGGTTGTAATAGTGGTGTATGGGTCAAATGGTAAAAAGATAAGGTAATACAGTAAAGAGTACACATATGATAGTGACATGCTTCTAAAATTGGTGAATAAAATGCATAGTATTAAAAAGTTTTGGCCATGAAGGTATTTGAATGCAAAGCATGAGAATTTAGAAAATATGGATATGAGTTTATTGTGGGTGAGACCCATAATGTGATTTGTCGTGGATTTGCATATGAATGCAGGGAAGTACCAAGCGCGTGTATATGCAATTGTATTCAAGTATGCGTAAGGATAACCTTTATAAAAACTAATCGTGTAATGTCAAATGCATAAGTTCAAGTAGTGACAAATATATGTAGGACTATCATGTATAGTCAAATGTATGAGTTTAAGTATGAATAATGATAAACATGTGTAAAAGTATAGAACTAACATGCAATGACGAATGTTGGGGGTATTTTACACAAGGTGAGAAAGGTTGTGCTTGTCGTTTATAGAAAATTAGGCTTTGGAAAAATTTGACGACTGCTGAACTTATAGATAATCAACTTCGTGAGTTGGAGTGATGGCTGGAAGACATCTATAATATAACATAAGAGGGTGATGAGACTTTGATCAAATGGGTTTTACTAAAATTTATTCAGTTTGTGACATAATGGTGTGTATAGCATATGTGTGAATGTTTCACAAAAGGATGTAGTGGTTCAAATATTGCATGTAGGCACGTGTGATTTCAAATAGTTTCACATAATGAATGATATAATCATGTTGACATAAACAATGAGACATGAAAGAGTATAAATTTAGTTTGTTCTTGATTGTTGTTAAGCATTTTAGATTGTGACAAACGTGATTCGTGTAATCGAAGTTGGAAAGAGTAATGATCAAATGTAAAACACATTAATATTGATGTAACATAAAAGAGATTTCGATTCGTAAAACATGGAGAGTCTCGGAGCAAAACTATGACTAAGCCGAAGTATTCGAAAGTTCTATTGAGTTGGGAATACGCTTTGGCCTAATAGGTAGGATACTCTCACCGAAAATTCGATTAACGGTACCTACCCTTCCAGTTACTACGTATCCCTAGTCAATCGAAAATTCGAGATTTTGGTGAGATTGAAAATCAAGGAATGGAACTAATCGTCATGATGTGGATTTCACTCCTAGCTTGATGATGTCGTTCCTAATTGTGGTTAGTTCTTACCATTGAGAAGAGAATTTTGACTCGTTGGCAAGATCCACTAGAGTGAGAATGGGAAATTTTCTTCAAGGTAAGAAATCATTCCTAACTTGATGGTAGAATTTTGTGAAAATAACATGTAACGCGGATTGAAAGTCATCACCAAATGTGGGAATCACCGCTATTTTGGCGAGTCGTTTCGATTGTTGGATAAGAGTATATTTAAGTGATTCGTGTATTAGTTTACATTTGCCTTTGGAAGTCATATAATTTGAGATAAAATAAGAGATAGAAGAAAATAGAAAGAAGTTGTGAATTTTAATATCATAATCAAGAATGGTCAAATAAGGTTCTTAACTATAGACTAGGTCAATTATGACAATTTTCCTAATTCACTATAGTTATGGCTCTGATACCAATCTGTCACACCCCATCCGATGGTGAAATCATTAGGGAATAAACGAATAGATGATTGCTCAAAGCATCATAACAATTGAAAATGACAATATTTAAACAAACCCTTTTTATTTCATAAACTCAAATTCATACGTGTCAAAAAAAGAAATTACATAAATTCAAATTTTCAAACAAAACAAAGCTAATTTATCCGTGCCTTTTAAATCCACCTCAGTAGATTTCTTGAACAATATCATCAATTCCCTACAATATATGAATAATAAAGGTCAACAAAATAGTTGATGAGCATACAAGTTTGGTCTACATAATATAAAACAAAAGTTCTCAATCTACCATATTAATTTGTATACTACTAGCATGTGTAAACTATCAATCAAACCAAGTGTCCACTAGCATATCCTTTCCACATAAGAGAACATGCCGTATAAGATTGAATACTTAACAATACCACTTAAGGGCGGTGTGCTACTACTATATCGCTATAATCATTAAGGTGGGCAATTGAGTTCACAAGATTGACTTCTAGCATGTATGTATGACAAATAGCATGTATTCACAGACTGAGTGTTTGAATAATGCGATTGATTGTGTGTATATGAGTTTTTATAAGTACATATATTGCAACCCAAAGTATGTTTAAAGAAAAAAAGGTTCGAGTATACTCACAGTTTGCATAGTAAACCGAGATAGTCACGAACGAGTAGTAGAGTTGGAAAGGCGAAACGAAGTCTAGCCTAAAAGAGTAAAGTGAAATGTAAAAGGTTATAAAATAAGTAAAGAGATAATTGAATGTGGTGGTCTTAGTGGTGTAACTTGTTGTTCTTGAGGAGATGGTGGACGTTGTGGTGTTTCGAGAGACGTGATTCGTGTAATCGAAGTTGGAAAGAGTAATGATCAAATGTAAAACACATTAATATTTATGTAACATAAAAGAGATTTGGATTCGTAAAACGTGGAGAGTCTCGGAACGAAAATTCGATTAACGGTACCCACCCTTCCAGTTACTTTGTATCCCTAGTCAATCGAAAATTCGAGATTTTGGTGAGATTGAAAAAATCAAGGAATGGAACTAAGCGTCATGATGTGGATTTCACTCCTAGCTTGACGATGTCGTTCCTAATTGTGGTTAGTTCTTACCATTGAGAAGGGAATTTCGACTCGTTGGCAAGATCCACTAGAGTGAGAATGGGAAATTTTCTTCAAGGTAAGAAAATCACTCCTAACTTGATGGTAGAATTTCGTGAAAATAATATGTAACGCGGATTGAAAGTCGTCACCAAATGTGGGAATCACCCTATTTTGGCGAGTCATTTTGATTGTTGGATAAGAGTATATTTAAGTGATTCGTGTATTAGTTTACATTTTCCTTAGGAAGGCATATAATTTGAGATAAAAGAGGAGATAGAAGAAAAGAGAAAGAAGTTGTGAATTTTAATATCATAATCAAGAATGGTCAAATAAGGTTCTTAACTATAGACTAGGTCAATTATGGCAATTTTTCTTAATTCACTATAGTTATGCCTCTGATACCAATCTGTCACACCCCATCCGATGGTGAATCATTGGGGAATAAATGAATAGATGATTGCTCAAAGCATCATAACATTTGAAAATGACAATATTTAAACAAACCCTTTTTATTTCATAAACTCAAATTCATACACGTTAAATGAAAAGAAATTACATCAATTCAAATTTTCAAACAAAACAAAGCTAGTTTATCCGTGCCTTTTAAATCCAACTCAGTAGATTTCTTGAACAATATCATCAATTCCCTACAATATATGAATAATAAAGGTCACAAAAACGTTGATGAGCATACAAGTTTGGTCTACATAATACAAAACAAAAGTTCTCAATCTAAGATATTAATTTGTATACTACTAGCATGTGTAAACTATCAATCAAACCAAGTGTCCACTAGCATATCCTTTCCACATAAGAGAACAGGCCATATAAGATTGAATACTTAACAATACCACTTAAGGGCGGTGTGCTACTACTATATCGCTATAATCGTTAAGGTGGGTGACTGAGTTCACAAGATTGACTTCTAGCATGTATGTATGACAAATAGCATGTATTCACAGACTGAGTGTTTGAATAATGCGATTGATTGTGTGTATATGAGTTTTTATAATTACATATATTGCAACCCAATGTATGTTTAAAGAAAAAGGGTTCGAGTATACTCACAGTTTGCATAGTAAACCGAGATAGTCACGAACGAGTAGTAGAGTTGGAAAGGCGAAACGAAGTCTAGCCTAAAAGAGTAAAGTGAAATGTATAAGGTTATAAAATAAGTAAAGAGATAATTGAATATTAGTTAAAAGATGTAAATGAAAATTAAGAATAACTTATTAATTAAAATTATATGTATAGGGATATTAATAATTATATAAACTTGTTATATAACTATATGTAATATCACCTATATTATAACAATGTTATTATAGCATAAGTAAGTCTAATAATAAAAAAAGTCTATAATCTCATAATTAGATAATTAGTAGGTTGTTTATGGTAAATAGATGGAGAACGGAATGATTAGACTAATTAAATTTAGAAAATTAAATTAGTAGAATTTCTAACAATATATATATATATATATATATATATATAATATATATATATAATTTTTAATTATATTTACTATAATATCTACATGTTTGAAAGGTGAAAAGTGGAATTTTAGTTCGGTTTTCAAAAATATATAAAATAGATGCAAAATGTTAACGTAAGTAGGTAGATGGTGGAATTTGCATCCTAACCATTACAAGTGCCTATCGTGAGGATCTGCTCTCATCCATAGCTCAGTTCCTAATTTGTTTAACCTAGTCTTATATGTGCGGAATCCATTTAAGAATAGTGACAAGATCAAGATTACTTTTTAATATCTACGCTTCATTTATTGTTCAACAGTTACAGTTCCTTAAACGATATTGACAAGGCTTCGCCTTATCAGTCAGCAAAAATGTACAAACATAATGAACACACGAAGTCTATTTATAGACATTCTTCTTCGTGCGAACTAGACTGACTACCTTCATACAAAGTGAATCAACTTCGTATGAAGTTGACTACAAACCACCTGCGTACGAAGTTGACACTTCACCTTTGTACGGAGTGAACTTACATAAACATAATTCTAACATTTCAGGCCCTATTACATGACATGGACATGACGCAAAGACGTAGGCGATAGATATACTACATAAACAAACTCCCCCTTGGATATTGCCAAAGTCTTGGTCAGTCTTCAGTCTTCAAAACGTCATAACATTAATCTTTTATCTTCCAAAAAGTTCTTTCTAGGCTTCCGACGTTCATCACTTGGAATTGGTGTTTGAGCCCATTTCATAATTTGAAATCTCTTAATCGAAGCTTTCTTTATCTTTTCGACAATCCTTTTGTTTTTTCCTTATTTGCTTCTTGAATTCCTTACCTTCCAATTTACGCCATTTCGACTTCCACATGTTGCTAGAATTAATACAATGTGCGTAGCATACGTTGATCACACCCTAGTATTGCATCGCTTGAACTTTTTCCTTCGCTTTGTAAAAAATCTTGTTGTAGAATAAGCATTCAACGTCTTTCTCTGAACAGTTAACCAGCCACATTGGATCTAAAATCTTGATAGTTCGCCAAAAACCTTCAGCTTTCAACATCATAGTGCCACCACTTGAAGAACTCACTGAAATCTTGTTCTATGTTGATTAATGGCATGTTCTTCATAGTGTGTGGTCGCTTCACAATCAGCGTAACATCCTTTTCTTTGGTAACTGGATCGACCTTTATAATCTTTTTCGGAATATGTGGCTGCCAATTCAGAAAACCATGAGCAGCTTCAACGCTGATCAACTTCCATAACCTCTGATCGTTGAACTTCATATGATAATTAATACATTTTGTCTGGCACAGTTCTTGAACATCCCATCATGGTGGTGTCTGAATATCACACAGAAATCAGAAGTATTGGACTCCAAATTCTCTCTTCACAGCATACACATTTAGTTCTACTATCCAGCCCCAACTTAAAATATCCCCTAAATGACTTATCTTGATCTCGTGTAAGAACGTTAATGGTCGTTGGAATTTTCTTTCTTTGGGTAACTCTATGAACCACATCTTCTTAGCTTCAAGTATTTCTTCTTTAGTAAGACGCTTTGGCAGATTTCCATCTCTCACTATCTTTCGACCCTTCTATTTAACAAATAGTTCGTTTCTTTAGAAAACTTTTCCTGGAATGTTGGGAAGTCATTTGTTCCATCACCAGTATATTTCTCAGTTTCACCATCAGAATCATCCTCCACGACAACATTATCGTTATTATCAGCATCCTCCATATAGCGATACACATAATCATCTTGCTTTGCAATGCTGATGTTGTTCAATTCTTCTTCAAAGTCGAATTCGAATGAACTTTCATCAACATCGAGCATTTGAGCAATCTCTTCTTTAGTATAGTTGTGTACAAACTCACATTGTTTTATACCATGCTCTAAATAAATCATTCGATGTTGCATAACGGGAACAACCGTTATAGGAGTAACGTCTATGAGGATTCCTATATGCTCTTCCTCATGGACAAAATCTTTCTTCTCCCCCTTTCTTTGAGATTCGTCTTCGTAATTGGCATCATCATTTAGAAATGCATCGTAATCAAATGAATCGTTTATCTTAGCTAGATCCACTAGACCTGTACCCCCTGATTATCATCGTTGTTATCTCCTTTATCATCGTCATCTTTCTTCCCGTCACCACCACCAACATCATCATCAACATCATCATCATCTTGCTCTTCTTCTGTCTTAACCACCACTATATCTCTAATTGGTTTATCTTTCTTTTCAGAATCATACGGAACATCAACTACCGATCCAATCATAACAAACTTGGATATATCTATTTCAGGCTCAATTTCGTGCACTGTGTGATAATAGGAATATCATCTATCTTTTCTTTTCCTTTACCAGCTGCTGCAGCCTCAGCTTCAGCCTTATGTGCCCTTTCGGCAGCTCGCTCTCTGGCTTCCTCTTTCTTAATCAAATCAAACTCAGCTTCAAAATCAATACCCAACTTCTTTTGCAAAACCTTCTGAACATATCAAACCTTCTATTATTCCTTAGCCTGTCATCTTCAAGTTCTTCAGTCACTTTACGTTATCTTTCATTATCTGATATGAGACTGGCTATAACCGCTTCCATGTGTACCTGATCATTCTCTAGAAATTTCACTCTAGCTTCAAGATCCCTTATCTTATGATTAGTTAGATTATCTAGAAAATCAAGATCAACATTGCCCATTGTCTCCATACCTGGAAAATTAAAATCACTAAATATATTTCCAGCTTCTCCTGTAGTTTGTCGTCTTGTGGAAGAACAAGGAGTAGACTGTTTTTGTGGTGTAGGCTGTTTTGGTGTTTGATGAGGTGTTGCTTGTTTCGGTGGAGATGGTGGTCTTGGTGGTGTAACTTGTTGTTCTTGAGGAGATGGTGGACGTTGTGGTGTTTCAACAGATATAACATTCTCAATAACAACTTCAAACTCAGGCGTCTCTTTTTCCTGACTTACTGGACCAGCCCCAACAGTCGTTAATTTCAAGTACTTCCTTCTAGCTTTCTTTATGGTAAGGGACCCGGTTTTCTTTTTGGAAACATTTGTAGTTTGCTCTTAACTCTTTTCGCTTTCTTTGGTGGTCTTTTGATTATTCTTTTGATTCTGACGGCACATAAGTTTCATCATCATCATCGATTGCCTTTCTTTTTCGCTTCTCTACTTTCTCTGCTGCTGCTGCTTCGTAATTAATACTTTCATCGGAATTCGATTCGTTATTTTTATCATAATTAGAAGTAGCAGAAAACACTTTTGTTTCAAAATTTTCGGTCTCAACATGTACCTCCTCTTCCTCATCAGAATCTTTGTCAATCAACATAGTAGTAGCCTTTTTGATGCTTTCTTTCTCTGAGTCACTAGCTTTTTAGGAGTTGTCTTTTTCTTCTTTTCATCTTCTTTCTCATACCAACTGCTCCTCTTTAGAGCATAATCAGACAAGCGTTCCTCCTCATCATTCTCTGAACTGCTATTATCATTCCTCCGATCTTTCGGTGGTGCAACATAATCTTTGTCTTTTATAGCTCCGAAAAATTTCTTTCCCACTGGTTCATTCGCTTGCTTCAGATATTGATTCAATCATATTGAGATAAATTCGACATGTGCTCCAAGATTAGCTCATATTTATCATTATTTCAAGATCTGGGAATTGATCATCCAACAACATTTGTACAAACCTCGGGTACTGCAAGAATTTCTCTTTCGTAATGTTCGCCTTCATTTTCTCGAAAATTACCCTTGTAAAGTTATAAGGCAGGTTCAAACTGAGAACGGCGATCATGCACATTTGGTAGTCTAGCAAAACATAACCCTCCTTTACGGTGACTAAGAGCATGTATCACTAAGTGCACGAAAAACTTGTAAGATCTTCCAAGATACGCTTTGTTGAAGTTTAGTGCATTCACATGGCTTTATAACCCATTCTATAAAAGCAACCTTTAGTCATTCACTCAAAGTATCTCGTTGGATCACATTCTTTGTCTTTGATATCGAGCACCCTCCTTATTCAGTGCTTCTATGATCAGAACCTCCTTATCTTCATTCCCTATCCTGACAAACGATCTAATAGTAGGTGGATCTGGTACAAACTTAGCATAATCCCAAATCTTTGAATGTGTGAAGGATAAGATTATGTTGATTGGTGAGTGTTTTGGTGATTGGTAAACGTCGCATACATTCAAGAATCTCTTTGAATGGTTCGATCTCTGGAATCATATTTTCGAGAACACAACAAATATTGTGTTTTGGCTCGAACGTCGTCTTTTTCTGCTACAAAACACAACACTTTAGACAAAAATATAAAAAATATCACAACATACCAAAAATCCTTGTGCGAAGTTGGCATGTACGAAGGTAAAACTTATCTACTTCGTACAAAGAAAGAGTTAAACATTTTAACAATAGAAACCCATTTTCACTTCGTATGAAATTGGACTTATTAACACTTCAGAACATTTTCACTTCGTACGGAGTGGATCTTTTCTTCGTACGAAGTAAAGTTAACTTCATTCAAACAGTTAATAATCCAAATCACATATTTTGTTGTTTAAGTTGAAATTGATGCATGAATATGATCCTAACAATGTCGATTAATCGTTTTATAAGTTCAATTTTAAGATTCGTCGGTTAATTCTTTACAGATCTACGTTTTAAGCTTCAAATCATCGATTCGTTCAATTATACGGTTCAAATCGTTTGATTTACCTTAACAATTGTTAGTGGTGTGCAAATCAACCACTACAATGTGTATATGGGCAGGAATTCGACGTTTAATTTGTAAATTTTCTCAAAGAACCTTAGTACGAAGAAGACAACTGTTATGATTCAGTTTGTACGAAGTGACTTATATATAGTCTCAGTTATTCACTTCGTATGGAGTGAATTTTCTCCTCGTGCAGGGCGAATCTTCTCATTTCGTGTGAAGTGAACTGCACTTTTTCAAAATTTTCAATTTCTCGAACATTTTACAAGTTTTAATGACCCACTCAATTGACCAAGTCCAAGTTAATGACCCTAGTTAACTGATTTATCTACTAAGTCCAAGTTAATGACTTTGGTTGAACACTTTATGAACAAATTGATGTTTTCTGTCAGTTTTAAGTTTCAAATTAATAAACTTTGATCATTTTAAATCATTTTCTCAATTCTGATTAGCTCCCAACCCATTGTTCTCTATATTTCACTCAGCATTCAGCAATTTCGGACTTTGAAGATCAATTTCCATCATCGACTGTTGAAACTAAGATGAAGATAAAATCTTTTTGATTTTTCAAAGTTTATGCTAAAACACACTGAAAATATTTGGGTTTTTTTTCTGAAAATGAAATGAAATAACTATGTACAAACATATTTACATACATTTTTGTGAGTTTGTGTTAGAGGACCATATCAGTTCTTGAGACTTATCACTAGTACCATTGATCTTTGAAAACTTTATGTTCCAAACAGATTCACTTAGATTGTCAGTATACTGGTCCACTTAAACCTCTACATATTTCTCAATTGCTTCGAGATATGATATTAGATGTCTTAGAACTTGACTTAACTGTGTGTACCATCTCAGAATATACTCCCGTATCAAAATTCCCTGGATTTCATCTTACAAGTGAATATATCTAACATATATCTATATTAGGGTTATGCGAGACCTTGAGAGCTCAGGTTAGTACGATCGTACAAATAAAGAGATGAAGGCTCGACTTAAAGGTGGTGTTCCATATTTTGGAATCTTTTGACTGCAATTGTCAGATCTTTCGATACTATTAATATGATGCAGTTTTATGGTTTAAAAGCAAAGGTATTCTATAAGTTCTAGGTCATTGCTTAGGCAAAATCCGAAGAACTTGTATCATACCACAAATATCAATTATATATAAAGACCTACTATCTTAGAATACGGCAATCCCTCAAACAAAATTTCGGTGTACTAAGATCATATATCCGAGAGATGTTAACCCACTAATTAAGAAGTTTTTCTTTATGTTAATATCTCGAAAACAATTTACTAAATGTGCGAAGCCTACTGGCACATCATCAGTGAGACCTGTTTAAACATTTTGACATTACAGTTCCTTAGCATACTGTGATAGTCCATTGATGTACTATCATTTCCTTTTTTTACACTAAAACTCTTTTTGTCTTTTTCCTTTTTTGTACATTTTCAAAATTTTTATATTTTTTTTGTATTTTTCACAACATCTCCCCCTAAAATCAAAAACATATTTATGGATTTTGTTTTTAAAGAACGAAATTTGAAAACTAAAAACTTGAAAAACCTATGAGGATTACTTCAAATCCTCATCCATCTCGGCTTCAACTTCTATGTCCCCACCGATGTCAGATCATTCATCCCATTTAATTTTAAAAGATATATAAAATTTTCTCTATCAAACAGTTTTGTATAAAAGTTTGCTTTTTGTTCATCAGTGTGGATCTTTTCACTATGAATCAACTTTTTCTCGTAGCAGTCACGGATAAAGTGATGTCGTATCTCAATATGTTTAGTTTTAGAGTGTTGAACCAGATTTTTTGTTATGTTAATGGCTGCCTCGTTATCTACATATATAGGCGTATCAAGAAATGGGAATCCATAGTCTCTCATTTGTTGTTGTATCCACATGATTTGGGAACAACAACTGGAAGCTGAAATATATTATTCTTCGCAAGTAGAGATAGGTCGACCGTGGTTTGCTTCTTGCATTGCCACGTTACTAATCGTGTGCTAAAGAACTAGCAATCAACAGTTGTAGATTTAGCATTTTATTTGCAACACCCAAAGTTAGAGTCGGAATATCCTGTGAGATTGAAGTTGTCATTTCATGGATACCACAAGCCGGTGCTTGGACAACCTTTTAGGTATCGAAGAATTCTTTTGACGACCAACAAATGTGACACTTTTGGACTTGACTGGTAGTGTGCGTAGAGGCATGTTGGATACATGATATCCGGTCGTGATGCTGTCAGATACATCAAAGAGCCAATCATCGAACAATACAAAGTTTCATCAATCTTTACTCCAGCTGTATCTGGTTCAATGCCATGATTCAGAGCTAATGGGGTAGATAATGGTGATGATTAAGACATCTTGAATTTCTCCAAAACGTCGTTCACACACTTCGTCTGATGTATAAAGATACATCAGGAAATTGATTGACCTGAAAACCTAGAAAGAACTTCATCTCTCCCATAGAACTCATTCAAATTTCTTCTTCATGACCCTTTTAAAATCTTTGCATAGCACATCTTTTGTCGAACCGAATATGATGTCATCCACATAGATTTGTACAATTAAGACGTGTCTTCAGCTTCCTATGTGAAGAGGGTACTATCTACCGTTCCTCTGGTAAAACTGTTGTCTAGAATATGTTGAGAAAGCGTCTCGTACCAGGCTCTCGGGGCTTGGTGTTAACCGTATAACGCCTTATCTAGTAAATAAACCTTGTCTTTGTGTATCAGATCGACAAACCCCAGTGGTTGGCCGACATACACCTCCTCTTTTACTTTGTTGTATAGGAAAACGAACTTGACATCTAATTGATACTATTTGAATCCGTTCCATGATGCGAATGCAAGGAAGATGCGGATAGCCTCCAATCTACCATGGGAGCATAGAATTCAGTGTAGTCTATTCCTTCTTGCTGATGAAATCCTTGACCTACAAGTCAGCTTTGTTTCGGACAATGACTCCTCTATCATCTCTTTTACATTTGAAGACCCACTTAGTGTTTAACTTTTTATGGTCATCGGGTAGATCAACAAGTTTCCAAACTCCGAGTATCTCGAACTTCAATAGCTCTTCTTGCATTGCATTCACCCAGCTTTCTTCTGTAAGAGCTTCCTTGTATGTTTTTGGCTCAACCTGCAAGATAAAACATTTATATGAGACCATTTCTTGTAAAGGCGCAGTGTTAGTATAAAAGCAACTAAGATCCTGGTTGATCTGATTTCGTGTTCTTACACCAGTCTGCAACTCTCCAATTATATTCTCTAATGGGTGGTATGCCAATGTCCTCGGCATAACTTCATTTGGAACGCTCACTTCGTGTTCTAGATTTGTGATATTTTGATCGACAACTTGATTACTTTTAGATGCTTCATTCTGAACACTGGTTCCTTCATCTTGATTGTTGAGTAAACTTTCAATCTTTTCTTCACCATCATCGAAAGTAGATCCATCATTGTCATATGTCGGTTTAGCATCAGATTCAGAATCATCAAATTGATCATACGTAGGAGCAGTCTCATTCATCTCCTTATTAGCAGTGGGAGCACTTGTTCCAGAAGTATGTGATTTTGGATGTTGAGTGCTAGAGTCTGCTTCAGCATTATGAGTACCAACAGGTGTTTGAGTAATTATAATTGGTCTAGCAACTTTTTCTTGGGATAATGCTGGTTGTTGCTAATATTGAATCAAAAGTTCCTCTTCTGTCAGTTCAGCTGGCAGTTCGAAGGAATCCTAGAGACTTTCATAGTTGAATAGCCAAGAATCTCCAGGTATTTGTGTTGTATCTTTGAAAATCTACATTCTGAGCTTCAATCACCCGGTTTATGCTAGGTAGATATACTCTCAATAATGGACTAGCATATCCCATGAAGATCTCCTCCATAGATTTAGCACCAAATGTGCCATCAACATCGATTACCGTGCATGATGACCCAAAAGGTTCTGAATACTTCAAATTTGGCTTTCGCTGGTTAACTAGCTCGAAACACGTTTTCTTATGTGGCTTGACTATCAATACTCTATTTAGTGTATAGCATGCAGAGGCCACGACTTCACTCCAAAAACTAACTGGTAGTTTTGAATCAGCGAGCGTGGTTCTTGTTGTCTCTATCAGGGTTTCGTTTTTGCGTTCAGCTACACCGTTTTGCTGTGGAGTATATGGTGCACTGAATCATGCAAAATTCCCTTCGCATTGCAAAACTCTAACATTCGATTGTTCTTGAACTCTGTACCATTGTCACTTCTTATGCGTCAAATTGGTAAGTGATACAGGTTCTCTAATTTTCGGAATAAGATCATCAGACTCTCAAAAGTTTCAATTTTGCTTTCCAAGTACATCACCCACAAAAATCTTGCGTAGTCATTAGTAACAACGAGAAAATATAGATCTCTAGAGATACTTCGAACATTTACTAGTCCAAAGAGATCCATATGTAGTCTCTTTAACAGGAGGTTGATTGAGTTCAGGAGCTTCATTGGATGCGACTTCTTGTGTTGTTTGCCCTTTTTTGCAATTTATGAAGTTGTCACTCAAGTGAAAACTCTTTAAGGTAATTCCCTGCACTAGGTTGTTGTGTACTAAGAAGTTCATCTTTCGGAGATGAATGTGCCCCATCTTCTCGTGCCATATAACTTATTCTTTCTCTATTGCTTTGGACATAAAACATTGCGTGGTTTTCGTCGTTGTTGTCGCAACGCTCATGTCTAAGACATACAAGTCGTTTTCTCGGGGATCGCTGTTGGTGCATATTTGTGATAACAACTTAGATTTGGTCTTTGGATATCTTGTAATTAGTAAAATGATAAACAATTAGGATGTTTGGTTTTGTAATAGTTAGTTGTAGTGATTGGGCTAAACCAGACCCACATTATAGGGAGTGGTAGGCGAATTGGGTCTAGAGCAATTTGCAGCCCATGTAGTTAAACCCTAGCCCAGTTGCAAACCTGTCTCTATATAAAGAGAATTTTGAATTAGGCTTAAGGTTGCTCAGTTAGTCACTTCAGAGAAAGTAGAGAGAGGTGTGAGAAATCTACAGAGAGTGGCTGAGAGATTTCTTGTGAGTATTGATTGTAAACATTCGTGTTGGATACTCCATAGAAGACGAATTGAAAGTGATTGTTCTTGTTCTTGATGTTGCTCGTATTTCTATGATAATCTGATCTAGAGGATTCCGCACTCTAGATTGAATAGACGATTCGGTGAAGATCCATATGGATTAGGGGACCTACAATTGGTATCAGATCATTAGGCTCTTGTTTTGTTCTGTTCAGAATCGTTACTGTAGAAACCATTGAGTTTTTGGACGTTTTGAAGTCTGTTCTAGGGTTTCTGCTGCTGTTTCGGATAAACACCAAGGGTTTCGGATAGAAGACTTGCATCTTGAATAATATGGGAAGCATCTCAGATTAGAAAACTTGCATTTCGAATAAGAAAAAGTGCATCTCGGATCATTGGTGTTGATCTCGGATCATCTCGGATTGCATCTCGGATCATAACAGTGCATCTCGGATCTTTGGTATTGATTTCGTATCATCTCGGATCATCTTGAATACCATCTCGGATCACTGTTCCGAATCACCATCTTGGATTGGTATCTTGGATCACTGTTCCGAATTTCCATCTCGGATTGCTAATCCGAGTTACTGTTCCGAATTGGGTACTGTTCCGAGTTGTATTCACAATGGTGGAAACTTAACCAACTGACGTAACCGGAGATAAACGTTCTCATACAAAAAATTTGATCCGTAAAAAATTTTGACAAACCGACTGAATGGTTACACTCGTGTGATTTTTGGGACCAGAAAAAGGCATGAAAATTTCTAAAATTGCTCTCGAACGTCATACATCATTGGATTCGTATTGTCGAGACGAGTCTAACGGTACAATTTGGTAATCACACATTTGGGAGAAATTTTTAAACGTTTTTAGCGAGCCGGTTCGGTAAAAATGTCGAATATTTCAAGCTTGAACAAATTGTTTAGAATGGAGCATGAGGCAGGCACGACTAACAAACCGCCAAAGATGTTGAAGGTGGAGAGTTACCTTACACGGAAGGATAGATTTCTGCCATTCGTAGAATATCAGGACATACAGATGTGGATCTATATTCAAGCTGGGTACGTAAACCCAACTCATGACTTTGAAGACAGACAACGTGTCACTGCCTATGTAAATATGTTAGAGGCTGATAAGAGAATGTATGAGTCTGAAAAGAAGGCCTTAGCTGCAATGAAGATGTTGTTACCTGATGGCATCAAACATACATTCAAGCTATATACTACTTCAAGGAGATGTGGATGCTCTAGAGAAGAGGTATGAGGGCAATCCTGTTGTGAAGAAAAACCAAGTGGACCTGCTGAAGAAGCAATTTGCTGTCTTTAAAGGCATGCGAAATGAGTCCCTTGAAGATATCATCACGAGATACTATCATCTAATGTTAGAATTGGACAATTATAACATAGAGAGGTACACAGACGTTGAGATAAACGATAAGTTGCTAGATGCTTTACCTGCCAAATGGGATATTTATACTCTTATGATAAAGGGTGAAGCTAACTATAAAGATAAAGACTTGGAAGAGGTTGTTGGGAAACTGAGAGCTTATGAGCTCAACATGAAGTAGAAGGAAACTGGATATGATCAGGTTCAAGATCCAGGAATTTATAAAGGGATTCCTTCTTCGTCCTCCAACAATCCTTCAAGTGATTCAGCAACTGCGTTTCTCTCATGTGAAAATGAGTAGGTGGTGACAAATGCTGATGGTGATGTATGTTTTGTAGCTACTTCAGGAGGATCGTCATGGGCAAAGAGACAACAAGCTAGCAATAATAAAAGCAGTACAAGGTCTATGCCTCTGAGTGTCAAGGCTTCCGAAGATCATCATGCCTTGCTTCATTTGTTGCTTCATATGAGAACTAAATTCAGGGAAGAATAGCTGATCTGCTATTTTGATGAAGATTATGATCAGATTGACCCTTATGACCTAAAGGAGATGGATTTACAATGGCAGATGGCCATGATCTCTAGAAGACTGAAGAGGTTCATGAATAGGACGAGAAGAAAGTTTGTTGGAAAGAATGTAGGTTTTGACAAGTCTAAAGTGAGGTGTTACAATTGTCAAAATTACGGACACTTTGCTAGAGAATGTCAAAGACCTAAGACTGAATTTTGTTCTAGCTCATCTTTTCAAGATTTTCCTGGTCATGGTTCAAGCAACAGGAATGCATCAACTAACACTGGATGAAAGGCCTTTATCTCTAATGCTAGAGAAGGTTCTTATGATTGGAGTGTTCATCTAGAAGGTGATGACAATGCCACACAGGCTTTCATGGCTGAGATAGCCCCAGTTGATGATGGAAAAGTAAAGGCTGATGCTGAGGTAGAGCAAGAGACTGTAGCTGAAAAAGTTGATGATGATCGGGCGACTGAATACATGAAATCTGATGTAGAACATAATGCTGTAGATAAGAAGATGGCCGCAGATTTTGCTGCTTTCATGGCTGATCTAAGTAAATCAACATGAAAGGTACATTCTAACTCTGGTATTTCTGTTTGCTTAAAATATCGTGAACTACAAAGTGAAGTTGACAGGTTAACAAAAGAAAACCAAAGTCTGGTAAATGGACTCTCTAGCGTAAAAGAATCAAACATTTTTCCGTAAAAAGAAATGAGTCATTATATTTGAAGAAAATTAAGGGTTATGAAAAGGAAATCAATATTTTAACCTGTAAACTAAATGAAAAACTTCAAATTATTGACTTAGCTCATGATACGATGAGTGACAAAACAAAAGAGATTTCTGAAAAATGCAAAGAGTTGTCAGAAGCAAAACTGAAAATTTGTGAACTTGAAAAGAAATTGAATCAATTCAGAGATTCATCTTTTGTTATGAAACACATGATGAATGGCTTGAAGAAAAGTAATGACAAGACAAGTGTGGGCTTCAAAGGTTTCAATGAAGTTCCACCACCTCTTGGTCATGACTATTCTTTCTTGCCAGACGAAGAAGAGCTAACAGACTTTGTGTCAACTACACCTAGTAGTTCCACATCAGGGAATGTTGATGTGCCTGAACATGCCAAGAAGGATAATAACAGGGAAGCTATTTTCTAAACAAAGAATATACACCCTAAGAATAAAAAGCAAATTTTTGTTAAAAAAGTTGAATTTGTTAAAGGGAGTGATATGAAAGAGAGTCAAATGTGCAGTTTGCTAAAAATAAAAACATAGAAAAATCCAAAATTGAGCAAACTAAATAAGATCCTTCAAGGGCATCATCATCATCATCATCATCATCATCATCATCATCATCATCATCATCATCATCATCATCATCATCATCATAATCATCATCGTCACCTGATGAATCTAAACAGAGACTTCAATTAAGAAGTCTTCGGCTAGAAGATCGTGCTTCAAATGTCACAACAAGGGACATGTAGCTAGCTACTATCCTAACAAAAAGAATGAAGCACAAGTGACTGAGAGAAAGAGAGAAAAATCACCAAAAAAAATTATTAATGGTGAACCGAAGGTTTCTAACTCAGCAAAGACATCTTCTACCAAGCGACAGAGTGTTGTTGTTGGTGTAGATAAGGCTGAAAAAGGAACTCACCAAGTTTCTCGTTTTCAAAGAAATTAACAAAGATTTCAGTCTGAAACTACATCAGGCAGATATAAAAGACCTAGAAGTAGTTCACCAAGAATGAATAACTTTAATGTTCAATCAAGTAATTTCAGAAGTCAAGGTTAAAATCAACCTCGATATCAGAATGTTGGTAGTCGAAATTTTTATAACAATGGCTTTAGAAATTATCACCATCGAAATTCAAGGAATCAAAACCAAAATTTTCAAAGGTCACAAAGTCCAAACATGTTTAGGAAACCTCAGGACCAAAGACCAAATGGAAATAAAAAATTATTTCCATTAACAGGTCTAAGATCCAAGACTCCAGTTAGGAGTGATGGATACTGGATGGATGTTTCGTCGGTTGATGAATCTAGAAGACCCAAGACCATTAAGGCTTGGTCCCCCAATCTAGCTAATTTTTGCTGGGTTGTGCAGGAGCTGCTAAGGACGATTATCAACTTGTGGTATGTTGATAGTGGTTGCTCCAGGCACATGACTGGGGATGCGAGATTGATGACTGAGTTTGAAGATATAGATGGAGGTTATGTGAATTTTGCAGGTGCTAAAGGAGGTCACATAACAAGTCGAGGAAAAGTGACCAACGGGAAGATCACATTGGACAAAGTGAACTATGTCGAGCAGCTGAAGCACAATCTGATGAGTGTGTCTCAAGTCTGCGACAAGGGTCACTCGCTCCACTTTACTAAGTCTGAAGCTTTGGTGATACCGAATGATTGGATAGTGATGAGAGCGCCAAGGAGAAACGACACTTATGTCATGGACATGGGTGCTAAGGATTCTTCCTTTGTGGTGGCGTGTTTATTGTCAAAAGCATCTGAGGCTGACTCAATGCTTTGGCACAGACGCATAGCCCACATCCACTACCGAAAAATGAATTATATTATTAAAACGGTTTACTGGAAGGGGTGCTAGTGCAGAGGTTTCATGTGGAAGATAAATGTCTTCCATGTCAAAAGGGAAAACAACATAAGAAACCTCACAAGTCCAAAACAGTAAATTCCATAGATGCCCCTTATGAATTACTTCATATGGATCTATTCGGTCCGGTGAACGTAAGGAGCATAGGTGGAAAGTACTATTGTTTAGTTGTCACGGATGATTACTCGCGGTATTCATGGGTTTTCTTTTTAGGTACAAAAGATGAGACTACAGAGATGTTGATAGATCTTTTTACAAAATTGGAAAATGTCCATGCTGCACAGATTAAGAGGATAAGGAGTGATAATGGCATAGCGTTCAAGAATCAAATTCTGGATCTCTATTGTCTTCGCAAGGGAATTGAACATCAATATTCTGCTCCTTATACACCTCAACAGAATGGAGTCGCTGAGAGGAAAAATAGGATGTTGATTGAAGCCGCTAGGACTATGCTTTCTGATTCAAAGCTTCCAATTCTTTTCTGGGAAGAAGCTGTGAATATAACTTGCTACGTTCTAAACAAAGTTTTAATGGTTAAACAATTTAACAAAACATGTCACAAACTATTGTTTAACCAGAAACCAAACTTGAAAGGCTTTAAACCATTTGGATTACCCTGCACGATTGTGCGAAATGAAGATTAGCAAAAATTCGGTAAGGTAGTTGACGACGGATACTGTCTAGGTTATATGCCTGGAACACCGAATAAAAGGGTTTTTAATCTAAAAACTAGTGAAATTGAGGTTGCGTTTAACATGGAAATCACTAGTTATTCACCTCAATCAACGAGTGGTCCTGCTATATTATATAATTATGAAGCATTTTTAAATAATTTAATATTGCTGATTTTTCCAATGCAGATGAGTCTCAAGTGATTCAAACTGCGATCAGTGAAGATGAAGAGGGTTACTTTAAGCCTAGATCGAGTATATCAATGACAGATGCTCCAGAAACTTCCTCTAGTGTAGCTCCACAGGATTCAAGTGATAGTGAGTCTGAACCTATTCAGAGGGAGGATTTTACTAATCCGTTTGCTAATAAGAACATTCAGGGGGAGATATGATCTAATCTGGTAGATAATTAGTTGTTGACACCATTGCCACTACACGCGCAAACAAAGATCATCTAGTTGAGAATATCATAGGTGATGCTGTTGCAAATGTTCAGACAAGAAGATGTGTGATCGAAGGTTCCTGTTTATTTACCTCAATTCAGAAGATTGGAATGATACATGAGTGTTTGTATAGCTGCTTTACTGCCCAAGAGGAACTGAAGAATTTTCACATGGCTTTAGAAGATAATTGTTGGGTGGAAGCTATCCAAGAGGAACTAGCTCAGTTTAAGAAGTTGAAAGTTTGGGAGCTAGTTGACTTGCCTGAAGGAGAGAAGGAAATAGGCACCAAGTGGGTGTTTAAGTGCAAGAAAGACGACCGGGGGATCGTGACAAGGAATAAGGCACGGTTAGTGGTGAAAGGGTTGAATTAGCAAGAGGGGATTGATTATAATGAAGTGTTTGCACCAGTAGCTAGGTTGGAAGCAATTTGTTTGTTCCTAGCTTTTGCTTCTGGATACAACAGCAGATGCACGATTACGGTTTGAATTTCACTCGTACTCCTATTATGATAGACAATAATGCCACTACTTAATTCACAAACAATCTCGTAAAACACAGTCGCATAAAACATATTGACATTCGTCATCATTTTATACGAGATTGTGCTGAAAAGAAATTGATTGAACTGCATAGAGTCGACACACTAGATAACCTAGTAGATCTTTACACAAAAGCGTTTGACAGGGCTCATTTTGAACATCTAGTCGAACTCAACGGGATGAGGAATCCTAAATAACCAGTTTTCCATAAGTATTTTGTAAATAATTTACTGTTTTTCAAAAATCAAAACATGAAAAAATAGAAAATCAAATAAAGAAACGAGTTTTCACTGTGTGGAAAAGAAGAAATGATAGTACATCAGCAGGTTAGACTGCCACACTGAACTTAAAATTAAATTGCTTAAGTGTGATAGCAGCTTCATCATATGATTTACCAGTAGGCAAAAAGCATGAAATAATCAACTTACCTTGGTGATATAAACATAACATATCAGTGGCGTATAGTTTTATAACCTTAAATCTTGCATTGATAGATTGCCAAAATCTGAGGTTTTAGGTCTTTATATCATTATTTCATTCGAGGTATCAGGGTTGTCATTCTGCTGCATCCAGATATATGCTGACCGAGACACAACCATGATATCTTAAAAGAGCTAAAATGCCAAATCCCAGAAATTGAAGAAGCTCTCCTAGAGAGTCATTCAAATGTGCAAAATGCATAAATCGTACCAAAGTTTGTGGTATTTGTCCTAACCCTCATTGGATGTTGGTCTCTTTGCTGTATGGAAGTACTGACCTGATCACCAATTATCTAACGTTATAAATAAAAAAGGATGAATTTCGGTATACTCACTACTACGAGGAATTTTTGTGCATACCTTGATCGTAGGGGTATGCCCTGAAGTGGGACACACTAGTTTATCAGTATAAAGTTACCTTAACATATCACTAGGTAATGGTACTTGAAATGTTCATGTATTTTGTTTAAGTGGATAAACAATACTGATAATCATCTTGAATTGTTTTTCATGAAAATTACATATAGAATTATCTAATAGTGTGAAGACAGTTTGATAATCCTGACATGATCTTCTTCCCGATGATTATCACAATACAGAGTGTATATTATTTTGTTATTTATTTGCTTTCAGAAAATATAAAAATCCAAAAAGATATTCTTTTTCTTGTAAATTCTTAGTGTACGGAATATGGTTGTTCATGGAGGAGTTGTTACCGATAAGGGGAGACGGTGTAAGCAGATGAGTTCAAAATTTAAAATCTTACAGGTTTAGTGTGCTTAAAATTGTGAGTGTGTGGTTTGAGTTGGACATTGCTTAATCTGTGATACAGGTTTTACCATCTCTTAAATAATAATAATTTATTAACTTGTTGAAAAATTCTTATGGTTTCTCGAAATGTTTGTTTTATAGTGTATAGATTGTAGCAGTTTGTTGCTGAGAAGTTTAGTGAAGAGGAGTTTGCTTGGATGCATGGTAGAACCTGCTTTCTACATTGTAGACAATGTTGAAAAGTTTGAAGATTGCTATGCAAGTGCTAAACTGGAGTTTACTCAAGTGCTAACAATTTAGAAGATTGGTGATTGGATGCATTAGCTTAGTGGGAGTCTGTTGCTGACAAAAGTTATTAAAGCTGAAGCTATCCAAAGACCAAAGAAGTTGAAGATTGCAAGATGACTGAAGACAAAGTTGTTTTATGAAGCTATTGTCAAGGGGAGTTTGTTGGTGCATATTTGTGTCAACAACTTAGATTTGATCTTTGGATATCTTGTAATTAGTAAAACGATAAATAGTTAGCGGGTTTAGTTTTATAATAGTTAGTTGTAGTGATTGGGCTAAACCAGACCCACATTATAGGGAGTGGGAGGCGAATTGCCGCTCATGTGGTTAAACTCTAGCCCAGTTGCAAACCTGTCTCTATATAGAGAGAGTTTTGAATTATGCTTAAGGTTGCTCAGTTAGTCACTTCAGAGAGAGTAGAGAGAGGTGTGAGAAATCTACAGAGAGTGGTTGAGAGATTTCTTGTGAGTCTTGAATTGATTGTAAACATTCGTGTTGGATAATTAATAGAAGACGGATTGAAAGTGATTGTTCGTGTTCTTGATATTGCTCGTATTTCTATGATAATCTGATCTAGAGGATTCCGCACTTTATATTGGATAGACGATTCTGTGAAGATCCGTACGGATCTGGGGACTTACAATCACACATCAAGAGCCACTCCTCCGGAATATGGAATCCAGGCTTCAGAAGGAGACATTCTTGATCTGTGAAGTGTGTTGTGAATTTTTTGTCACAAATCTGAGATATACTTAGCAAGTTGTTCTCTAACTCCGCTATGTAGTTGACTTTATCAAAAGACACAACACCATTTGTTAGAATTCCTTCACCTACTATTCTTCCTCCTTGGTTACCCACAAACCCAACGTAGCCTCCTCGGATTGATTTAACACGTACAGGAGAGCTAACATTCTCGTCATGTGCCGAGACGCTCCACTATCTATTATCCACTTGAAAATTATTGATCTCGGGAGCCCCTGCACATGCAATTAAGCGATTATTTAAATAGCGAACCCAAGCCTTGACGGTCTTGGATGGGTTTGGGGTTTTCCACTTTTGATTCACAAACACTTTCTTTCTTTGTTTCAACAATCTGTTCAACCTTAACCTTTTTATCAGTCATGGTTGGAACGGTTATTTTAACTTCTTCAGATGATGTTTTTGCTTAATCACCCAAGTGTGATTCTTTGAAATTGCATTTTGGGATAAAATTTCGAATCTTTTTGTTCCTTTTGGATTGATGATTCACCAGCCTTTTCATTTGAAACTTTAGGTTTGCTGGTTTCACATCGTTATGAGATTCATTATTTCTTTTCAAAATATGAGTAGGAACATACATTGGGGGTTTCTGTTTTACATCATTTGAAGATTTCTTAACACTGTAAACAGGTTTAGAGGTACTTTGTGAACATTGTCTTGCAATATGTCCAACTTGGTTGCATTTAAAGGATGTCCTACTGTCATTTCTGACAGAGGATCTCGGGACCTGTTCACGACGTCGTTTTCAGCATAAAATTCATCATTTGATTGTTCTTTTGACAATTTCTCTTTCTCGCTTTATGAGCTTGTTCCAAAAACAAAGTTTATATTCTTTCCTATTCGATCCTAATGGCTTCTATCTCAGTTTTAAGTTTAGTAATCGTGTTAATATGAATATTTATCGCCATTTGCTTATCCATAACCGTTGCCTTGAGTAGAGAAAGCGTAGCATTATCTTCTTTACTTGCATCTAAGTGTTGGTCAATAACTTTGCTCAGTTTATCATATGCTACTTTTGTGTCTTTATAATCACTTAACAGGTTATTAGAAAGTTTTTTAAGTTCTTTATATTTTTCATCTTTTACCAAACAATCTTAGCATGATTCCAGGTATTTCATGCATGGCTTTTCAACTTTTTTTATCTCAATCTTACCATCCTCCTTGACTGACTCATTCACACCTTCTTGAATCTTTTAAGAAACTACCTCTTGTAGTTGAGTCATCATGGCTTTGTCGGTAATTTCTTTCAGATTCTCTGCATTCATTTCTTTTGTGATATCGATGATTTCCTCTACAGGCTTCTTGGTTTCTTCTTTAGTTGGTGTAACATGATACTAGCTTGATCCTCCAAAGAAACCTGCAAAAGAATTATAGACATCAGGTGGAATTACAAATTTAAAAGCATTGTGAAATATGTCTTCCTTAGCACACTAATCGTAATAGTATGCTTCAGCTCATTCTTCTGCACTTTGATCTAGTGTTTCATAAAAAACAACTTCACAATCCTCACTTGACACATCCTCGACAACTTTTTCTACAACTAGTTCGGGTTCTTCGATGATTTCTACTTGCAATGCAAGACTTTCTTTCTTTGCAATGAAATCGTTCTAGTTAAAGACTTCATCTTTTTGAGAAACCATGAGAGCTTTATCCTTTGGTTTTGACGAACCATCTTTGATTTGAATTAGCTTTGTCGTGCTTTGCGGTTGTGGAGGTCGGTGATAGATTGCTTTCTTGTAGTAGTCATCACTGAAAGGATTATGATTTCCTTGTACTTCTCAGTTTGGACATTCTCTTTTGAAGTGACCTCTCATGACGTTTGAAGCAAGTGACTTTATATTTGGCAAACCCTAGCTTTGCATCCGAACCTCCCAGCCTGTTTCTTCCCATGATCTCCATAAACCGTTGAGCTCGTCTGATGATGCTAGCCATACACCATTTGATGTCTATGAGCTCCAACTCTTCTGTATCGATTTGGTCATAATCCTCCTTTGTCATGTTTGGATTCCCAATCTTTCAAGCTACCAAACTTTCATATGATTCCAACACTGAAGCCGATAAAGCCATGTGTTGTTTGGAAGTATTCTCTATAAAATCTTGTGAATTCTCGAGGTTTACCGCTATATTACACTACAAGATTCTTTGGTTTGAGTTGGTTTGGTTGTTCTGGCTGCTATTGTAATTATTTAAGCTTTGTGAAGATTGAGGTGTGTGTGGAGCACCCAATCTCTTCATCTCAACCACTAAGTGACAATATCGCTCGATGATTTCTTCATCAATTCTCCTTTCAACGAATTGTAGATCTCGAACTCTTTTTTAAGAAATGCTTGTTTACTTTTATTCATCTGCTTGCTTCCTTGAAACTTCACCTTTAAAGCATTCCAGATTGATTGAGCATATCCCTCATGTTGTAGCAGTGTAAAGATATCCTCTTTGATCGCTTGTTGTAAGATATTCGTCATTTTATTTTCTCGTGTAAATGTTGCTTTTTCATGTTCATTCAATTGCATAATTCCCTTTTCGAGACCATTTTCTCCAACTGGGATAGTATATCCTTCTTCTATAGCATACCAACAGTCAAGATAGTTTGCATGCACCCAGTTCACGAATCGTTCGTTCCATCCTTTATACTTTTATGAGTTCATCAACTTGGGTGGCTTTGTCATTGTGCCCATCTTGTTGCCAAGACTTAGGTTTTGGACTGCTGCTGTTGAGACTACTATTTTTGTGAAGGCATTGTAGAATTCATTATCCATTTACTCGAAAAATTTGATTAAAACTACTTTGTGTGAAGATAACTTGTGTGAAGTTAACCTTGGTGCGAAGTTGTTGACGGGTGGTCTATTGGACAACCCGAAAGTGCATTAAAACGATCAATGTTCCACGTTTAAATGGGTTAATTGTTATGATTTGATGCCTACGGTGTATATAGCTTCGCAATTACTGAAGAGCATAAACGAGGGAGTTTAACATGCTTTGCCAGGGGCTTGCAAGTGGCTAGTTAAAGATGAGGACTTAAGAGATTGAATGAAGGGCAAAATAGGAAATTCTACTGACCATCGTAAGCTACGGTGGGCACCGTAGCTTACGGTGGAGTCTAGTTTCAAAAGCACCATAAGACAGTTCCTTAGCACCGTAAGAAGATATTTGCCCACCGATGGGCATCGTAGCTTACGGGGATGAGTTGCGGGAAAGTTGTAACTGCCCATTTATTCTCGGTTTTGAAGAGCCTTTTCACATACCAATCATTGGGGAACGTTTTGCAGAGCTAAGAGGCGATTTTTGAGTGATATTTGTGTTCCAAAACAATTTCTAAACATAATTTTGGTGTTTGTTGATTCCTATGATCAAAACAATTGAAGTATGTTGGATTTCAAGAACATGAGAGGCTAGAACTCCGTGTGATCATCTTGAGTGGAAGGTTTGTTGAACAATTGTGTTTCACTTTCTGATTTCTAGAATAATAATTGCTATTTGCTAGTTGTTATGGTGTTTGGATTATTGTTGGTAAATTGTTGATTGATACTTATTCATTGCCTTAGTCATACGTTCTTGGTGTCGTTGACAATCGAGATATCACTGGGAGGTTTACGGGTTGGATATTAGTCAATTGGTCATCGGGTAATAACCTCGCATTATAAGTAATCCGAGTACTTAGTTCCCTTTTATCATGAGTAGTTAATCAAACACGAGTCATGTCTATGTGACTCTTTCTAGTTGAACTTGAAACACATGCGTTACTTGAACCGGAAACTTAAGATGATCTCTTGCTTTTAAATATCTTATACAACCAATCTTTGAGTCATTATTAGTTAAAATCTAAAATCACAAAACCAAAAATTATGAATTTAATTTCTTGCAATTTAGGTAATTTAGCCAAAGTATTACAAACCTTAGATAACGCAATTTCCACAACTCCCTATGTTCGATAACCACTTACTGCTAGCTAGTAGCAGTATTTGGATTAAATTTACGTGAGACTATGACATCACGTCAAATTTTGGCGTCGTTGCCGGGGAGTAGTGTGCAACGTGTGTTATCTTTGATTTAGTTTAGTTTGTTATATTTCTGGGTTTACGTTGGTTGTGTTAGTGTGCAGGTATTTACAGGTGCATGCATACTAGAGGCTCTAACCATCTATCCCCATTTGGCATTTGATCCGGGGATCGAGCGAACTTTACGATGCAACAAGGTTTTATTAAGAGAAAACAAAATCAGTGGTTCACCAACAACACCTACAACACCAATTTCACCGATTAACACCATGGATCCATTACCTTCCACTACAAGCCAAACATCACCATCCATGCCTCCAGCAATTCCTACCACCCATCCAACTTCAAAACATGAAGTTAACCCATCTAACGCCGCCTCGATGGTACCACCATTCTCATCCTTTTTCCCAACATCCGGTCAATCATCATCCACCCAACAACCATTACCAAGTCAAACTTTACCAAGTTCAACCATTATTCATACATCCTCCACATTTCAACCACCAACCCAACCTGGTTTTCAATATCCTTCCTCACAATTTGTACAATCTCGGGTGTAGGGGGAGATGGGTTTGATGATGGTTATGAAGAAGAATTTGGAGGGTATGAAGAAGAGGGTTATTACTATGGGGGTGATGGAGGTAACTTGGGGACCTCAAGGGGGAATGGGTTACCCACAAAGGCAACAATTGGAACAAGTACAAGGAGTGGTTAGGCAACCCGTGGGGGTACAACAAATTCGTCCTCAAGGGCCACAGTTTCAATGACCAATGCCTCTACAACAAGTTCAAGTTCAACATCAACAGCCTCAATTCCAAAGACTGATGCATCAACCCCAATATCAACAACAATTCGCACCTCAAGGGTTAAGACAAGGTCAAGTGGGGTGACCAAGAGTACTATTGGGTGCTCCGCAAAGACATCATCGAGAGGTAGTGTGGGGGGTTGAAGCACATTTTCGACCGGTTATTGCTAATAACCCTTCTCCGGTGGTGATACCTCATCACCCGGATGGAAGGACTTTTGAGGTTAGGACGACCGCATTACAAAGCTTGCCGAAGTACAAGGGTCTAGCAACGGAGGAACCGTACTTCCATTTGGAAACATATGATTCCATTTGTAACACTATTGGAGAGCAAGGATTTTCGTCAGATAATGTTAAATTGGTACTATTTCAGTTTTCATTGGAAGATAAAACAAAAGAGGTGGTTTCATACTCTACCCTCCGCATCAATTTATACATGGGCCGATATGCAACAAAGATTTTTAGAAGAATTTTTCACGGCCCAAGAGACAAATGAAGCTAGGTGGAGTTTAAGAAGCTTTTAGCAACAACCAGGAGAGATGTTCCATGAGGCGTGCGTGTGACAAATGGCAAATAACCGGTAATTCCGTACAATTTAATCACTAATTTTGCTTTATAATCTCATGCATATTTATCGTAATTTAATTACATAACTGAGTCGAACGTCATTAGGGCAAGTAAATCTGATCATAACATATACTGGTTTCCGTTACGACGCAAAACAAACCAAAACAATGCCCTAAAAGTGTTGGTAGAAAGTGTTGGCGCACTAATTGCGGTGACACTAACTGTGTCAGTAAACCCGCTAAAACGAATCAGAAAAAGAAATAACAGCATGTTAATGCCATGCCTGAGTCCATATACAAATGAAAACACATATTTGAGATCAACCATTACAATAATACATAACTTTCCGGTATAACGCCTAAATTGCAAAATTGTCCGTTTCGACCAAAAAGGCGACAAATGTCGATTTGTCCGCAAGACTAATTCGGAGGATTTCGGATGTAAGGATAAGAATAAAACAATGTTAAACTTCCAAAACCAATGTAAGAATAATAAGAATGCACAAAATACATCGTTTCCGGTCATTCGTCAGACAATGTACAATTCGACCGGAAAGCGGCCGTTTGTTGAAACGACGAATATTTTATGGCCGATAGCCTCATCTGGGCATCTAGTGAACTAGTTAAGCCTCATATGGAACTCGGAATCCATTCAACTAACATGAGATCACGGAAACACAACTTTCAGAAAAGTTCGACGGCGGAACACAAAGTGCCGATATCGATCGAACGAAAGACATTTCGGCCATCCGAACTCATCATATATTCGTTAAGTGAACTAGTCATGCATATTTTTGGATCGGAAATGCACTAAGTAGACACCGTATTAATTGTGGTGGTCGAAAACAAAAGCTTCCGGTACTAAATAAATAGTTTCGTTTATTAGCGATTATTACGACGATGAGCGATCTAGCGACATATCCTGTCACATCCCCATGTTATCCTTTCGCATCAGAGCTGGGGTGTGAACCGAATGGCATCTTCATCGCACAGCGGAAGCAGACGTGATGACTAAGGTTTCTAGTAACTGAACGCCCGCTAACTACTCGAATCCCCATGGGTTCCACTATTCCAACCGTGCGATACTTGTAATCATAACCTGAGAAAGAACATGCGAAAATCAACATAATGTTGGTGAGTTCATAGTTTATTTGTTTTGTTTCAAATGAGTCATAAAACATTTGAAAGTCTTGCATTTGAGAAACCGGTTTGTGGGATCATAGTATCCCAAAGCATTTGAAATGTCATGTCTGTATAACAGTGTTGAAATGTTTTCCATGTTGTTTGTAAATTCGAAAAGCTTTGCATAGCTGTGAAAATCAGTAAGTTTAGTATAAACGTTTCGTAAACCATTTGTGTTCATTGAAATCTGTTTGTAACATGGTTTAGAAATATATGATTTTCGTTTATCGCAACGTTGTGTTCTTTTGCAAAACTTGCATGTCTTTCCACCCCCGAAAACATTTATAAAATGTCAAACGGTAAAAAGTGGGGGTTATGAACTCACCTGGATAATCCAGTGCAAAGCTAGCTTAAATGTTATTTCCATAGTGTTGTCTCCACAACTTGACTTGCTAACATGCAATCTAGTGTATTCCTAAAACAGAATAACTCGTAAGTTTTTAGGAATGACGTACCTATACTACGTGATACCGAGCTCTACCGAATCATTACTCATACGATTCTATGAAATTGTTATTGTCTTAACTCGGTTATCCAACCTATGGTTTTCTTAGAAACGGTTCTGTTTTCGAGCTACTTGAAATATATGTTTACATCTAAACATAACTATATTTCATGAAATCATATTTAGTAGTTACGTACGTCGACAGATAATAGTACGAATCTTCGTAGTTTTCGTAAGATATAATGTACATATACTCGAAAATATATTCGTATAAATAATACGTTTGTATTCGCGCAATAGTCTGGCGTATCGTGTCGCATTTCGTTTTGGCGTTGA
This sequence comes from Scalesia atractyloides, assembly GCA_947069175.1. Classification (NCBI taxonomy): domain Eukaryota; kingdom Viridiplantae; phylum Streptophyta; class Magnoliopsida; order Asterales; family Asteraceae; genus Scalesia; species Scalesia atractyloides. The sequence goes on along the minus strand of CAMTDV010000003.1, from coordinate 58,669,596 downwards.
AATCGAATATAATCAATATACTATTATTATAATATCATTCAAAATTATTCGTACGTGTTTGCGTCGTCGACGTTAGAAATAAATATAACTATATTTATTTTATAAAAGTATTCAAAAATCTCGACGTTCGAATATATATAATTATATTCGTGTTATACGATTTCCGAATTCGTTCGAATGATCTATCGATGTTTGAAAGCTAGATTCTGAGTTTCGACTTTGAATGACAGATAATTAAACATTATTTATCTTGTAGTCGATTGCCGAATGTTTGTTATTCTTAAAATCGCGCTCGTTGAAAGGTTGTCGGCTCGAGTTTTGAAGGTTTTTATATCGTTGTCAAATAAATATATACCTATATTTATTGTATAATAACCGTTTGAAATCGGACGTTTTATCTTTGAATTGTAACGCGTTTCGTTTTACGGATTTTACGAAAATCGGACATAGTTTCCTCTGTTTTTGGACGATCCCGACAACACAAGTTGTCGATTTATTTATCAAAACAAAACCTGCAATGTATACATTCCACAACATATATAATTTTTCGTCTCTTTCAAATGTTAAGTTTTCGCCGATTTATAATTTCCGATTTATTTATTTAACTAACGCGGGTTCGATTTTAACTTAGTGATATCCGAAGATAGCATACGCCAATTAAATTGTTATTTTTAAACTTTTTGGCGATGTCGAATTGTTAACGGGTCGGGTCGAGCTTGGTTTCACGATAATTAAATATTAATAATAATTATAAACTAATATAATTAACTTTCGCGTCGTAATTAATTTTTACCGAGTCGTGGGTTGACCTGTTGACCGTGGTTGACCAGGTTTGACTTATGTTTACTGGGTTTGAACAGTTGACTTTCGTTGACCGACCGATCCGAACTGAACCGCGACTGAACCTGAAACAAACACGTATCAAAACTGAATTGAAGGCGAACCAAATAAAGAACAAATACTCGAACCAACCCGAAACCTGAACCGGGATTCTGAACCGGGTTGAACTGAGTTGACCTGAGTGAACCGAACCCAAACCAATCTGTTGACTGGATTGTATCGAGACACGGAGCTGCAACCTTAACCAAATGAGACTTGAACCAAATCTGAGTCGGAGATGAACTGAACCAAAATCCAAAACCAAAACATCACCGCCGCCGTCTGCTGTCACTGGCGAGCCGGAGAGCCGGAGCCGCCGTGATCGGCTGTCGCCGCCGCCGGTGGTTGTCACCGATCGAATCGACGCCAATAACATCTAACCCAACCCAACTGCCCAACCCGTGAACCACCACCACTACTGTCGCTACCAGAACCACCACCGTCGCCGATTACACAACGGAGAACCACCGTCGCGGGAACTCCACGCCGCTCCCGTCAGCGCAGCGGCGCCGCCGCCGATCTTCTCTCTCTCTCACCGGTTATTCTCTCTCTCTCTCACTGTACGTATATATATGCGGTGTGTGTGTATAAGAAAGGAGAAGGGAAGGGGGTTTCGGTGTGTGTGCGTCAGAGAAGGTAACCGGCGGTCGCCGGCCGGTGGTCACCGGATTTCGGTGACCGAACTCAGAGGGAGAGAGGTAGAGGTCATGTGGACTAGGGTTTCAAATTTCAAATGAGGGTTCTAGGGTTTAGGTTGTTTATATATGTAGGGTTTTTAAGTGGGTTTTTGTTTAGTGGGTTGGGCCCATGGCCCGTTAACGCGTTTCAATCCCAATACGTTTTTCTGTGGCCCGTTATCAAAACCCGAATATCGTAAAATGTTTATTTGGAGCTAACACGTGTGAAATTCAAGTCGCGAGTCGGTTACGACGCGTAAATCCGTTGGTTGTGTTAAAATTGCGTATCAAGCTACGGTTACCGTTTATAGTCTATTTTTTGATCCAAGCATTTTTGTTTATCAAGATTTATTCATCTAGACTCGAAAACGTTTTAAATTTTTCCAGGGGTCGGGTTTTGACGCGTAATTTTAAACAGCGTGAAGTTGCCCTGTTTGTCGTTTCTGAGCCATTTTTCGTTCTGGTTTCTTCCGTGGGTGTTACAATTCGAAAATAAAGCCAAATATATCATAATATATTAATATTTAGACGTATCTCTAGTCCGTGGCTTCCGTTTCGTTGTCGGCGCGTCTCGATTTTCGCGTAACCTCCGCGTTGTGCTTCGCGACATTCAACGATCCAAATTTATCACATAATCATAATTTTATGATAAATACAAGTATAAAATTCGTGTTTTTAGACGTTGTCAGTATTTGTTCGGCATCAGTTCGCTTATCGTTCGATTTCGCGTATAGGTTCTCAGTTTTATCCATATCGCGTAACGTGAAGCAAGTAGACATTCCTAGGCTTTCCAAAGGCCTGATCGAGTTAATTTACGTCTAATTATGCTAATTATAATGGTATTACTATTTGTTATGCGCTTAATTACAACCGGATCAACTGAATCTGTTTTAAGAATAGATGCCAAGTGAACGAAACGTAATGACATAATCACCAATGTGATTGAGTTTACATGGGTCATACAAATGAGAATCTCGATAATTAGATGTCCAATATGTTCACAATCTGTAAATGAATTTCATAACCAATAAGAATCTCTACCAACGGAAACATCTGTTAATTTTTCGAACCATAAGTTAACACTGTTGAATTGCAAGGATACACCGAATTACAACCGAATTTAGTGTATCATTATCTTAATACATAGTTGCATTAAGACCACTTTCAATGATTAGCCCAAGCTACAAGTTTATACCAATGCCACAAGGCGTCATAGCCATTGAAATAATTCAATAATAGCGGTGATCGAACAAATTCACCGTGTTTACAACGAAAAGTTCAATCAAGTAAGTCTTAATTATTTGTTCCAAATAAATCCCATAGGATTTTCAACTGAAAATGAAAGAACAAATAAATAAAATTTTTCGGTCGCTAGTGGAAGAACAATAACTACCCAAACTTTTCGACCAATGATGAAAGAATCGTTACGAGGTACACTGAAATAGACCATAAAGTTGTGTACTGTCTCCTTAATACACGATTGTATTAGGGGTGTTTTAAGAAAATGATCCAACAAGGGGGATTTAAAAATGAATAAATAATCAAATAATTAAATCCGTACATGAATTGTGAAAGCGATGTCAGCGCAAGCTTCTACTAGTTTAACGCCACCACAAGGTGTCGTAACCAATAAATGACTTAATAAGGGAGCAGACTGAACCAGTCTGCTATGGTTCGAAACAAATGAATTGCTTGTCGATATTACTTTGAATATGACAGCCTCAATCCGTCATATAAAATCCTTGAATTGAATTTGTATACCGTGAGCAAGTTCAAGCAATTGAACTTGGTTTGACACAATCCAACAACAAACATGATTCGACAAAGAAGCTTTGATATGTTTGCTACAAAAATCCCATTTATGTAACTTGGAATGAAAATGAAATTTCAAGAATTCGTTGACTCGATATCAGGGAGTCAATACTCACAATAATGTAGGTCATCTAGATCACAAAGCGAAATTTGAATATAGCGAACCAACTTTTGAATTATTGATAAAACGACCATTCGAAGTGAAAACCCTGATGGTCTCCACGTATCAAGTTAACCACATGCGTAACAAACAAAGCATGCGTATCATGTAAATATCTCAAGAAATGGTGCAATAGGTGTTCGCTAATAAGAAGAAATTTCTATGACACAATGACCGTTATGAGGAGTAGAGGTATGCAAACCTACTCAGTATGTGCAAAGTTGAAATTCCAACAGAAGGAATTCGAGGACTTTACCTGGTATTTACTGTGATGACATATTGTTTATTGACATTACCACCGAATGTCGTACATGGCGTAATCGCCGTTAATGAAGTAGAGGGAATGCAATGACATGTGACTTCTTTTGTAGCGCCCATTTGTTGTGGTTACCAGTGTAATAAGTACCGACTATTATGAGATCTCGTTTGAACGTACCTCAGCGTTGTTCGTGTCACTTACAGGACCACGTGATAAATTGTCGCATTCTGGTCGGTAGTTCTCCCGCTGACGGGGCTAGCATCGTTGCCGTAATGTCGTGTTTTCTCAAGGCTGTGCCTCGAAAGTCGTATGTGATGTGCTTTAACATATATTGTCATATCGTTTAAGTTTCATGTATATTTTGCGCACTAGTGTTTTCGTTTCGCGTAGGCTACCTGCTCGGGTAAATAAAATAGTAGCGACAATATATGTAATGTGTTTGCCCGAGTTAATAATCGTGGTTCCTACGTGCTAACCTTTAATGAATATTGACATAAGTTTTCCAAAGGTCCTAAATGCATGTTGTCAAAACTCTGAAGTTTTGCCTACGGTATATAATGTTTTCATGTACCGTGTATCAAACACAAGACTACTGTATGATTAAAGTCAAAATGTTGACTTAGTGTTTTCGGCCACGGTTGTAACCCATATTCGAGTCCTAGGCGTTCGGTATATATATTCAAGTCTTAATGATCTAATGTCCCCAAAGGAACGTGAGGCTAAAGCCTAGGTATCTCCACAGAAACCTAATTCGCTGAAACCTATAGCTCTGATACCACTCTGTCACACCCCCATGTTAACCTTTCGCATCAGAACCGGGGCGTGAACCGAATGGCATCTTCATCGCACAGCGGAAGCATACGTGATGGCTAAGGTTTCTAGTAACTGAACGCCCGCTAACTACTCGAATCCCCACGGGTTCCACTATTCCAACCGTGCCATACTTGTAATCATAACCTGAGAAAGAACATGCGAAAATCAACATAATGTTGGTGAGTTCATAGTTTATTTGTTTTGTTTCAAATGAGTCATAAAACATTTGAAAGTCTTGCATTTGAGAAACCGGTTTGTGGGATCATAGTATCCCAAAGCATTTGAAATGTCATGTCTGTATAACAGTGTTGAAATATTTTCCATGTTGTTTGTAAATTCATGCATATAACTGTTATGTTTATATACCGGTGACAAAATATTTTCTGTTATCTTTGTAAACCGGTATTTAAATCGTAGTATGTAGTTTTCCTAGGGAATCTAAGGATCTGTCAGTGTGTAGCTAATACATCGACCTATGTGCCATAAGTAAGTAACCAAACCGAGACTTCTTTGTCATGTTGGGATCACAAAAGCACTCCTAACCGGTTAGCATACCAGGAGTGGAGCGGGTCTCAAACTCGATAGATCTATACCTTTTGCACCTTGGTCACTACGTGATTAATGGTTACTATTGTTATCTTCCTACTTACGCACATTGATCTGTTATAACCTAATCCCATAGCTACATAGCAATTGTTGTAAATCTGTGTTATTGGGCCTAGCCCATGTTTTCTTGTTATTGGGCCGCGTCCATGTATTGTCATTGGGCCTAGCCCATGTTTTCCTATCCTTGGGCCTAGCCCATGTTATTTTGTCCTTGGGCCTAGCCCATGTTAGTTTTGGGGCCTCGCCCCCTAGTTGTGACTATGACAATCCCGTCACTAGTCATAAAACTCATGCATGTTTCGAAAAGCTTTGCATAGCTGTGAAAATCAGTAAGTTTAGTATAAACGTTTCGTAAACCATTTGTGTTCATTGAAATCTGTTTGTAACATGGTTTAGAAATATATGATTTTCGTTTATCGCAACGTTGTGTTCTTTTGCAAAACTTGCATGTCTTTCCACCCCCGAAAACATTTATAAAATGTCAAACGGTAAAAAGTGGGGGTTATGAACTCACCTGGATAATCCAGTGCAAAGCTAGCTTAAATGTTATTTCCATAGTGTTGTCTCCACAACTTGACTTGCTAACATGCAATCTAGTGTATTCCTAAAACAGAATAACTCGTAAGTTTTTAGGAATGACGTACCTATACTACGTGATACCGAGCTCTACCGAATCATTACTCATACGATTCTATGAAATTGTTATTGTCTTAACTCGGTTATCCAACCTATGGTTTTCTTAGAAACGGTTCTGTTTTCGAGCTACTTGAAATATATGTTTACATCTAAACATAACTATATTTCATGAAATCATATTTAGTAGTTACGTACGTCGACAGATAATAGTACGAATCTTCGTAGTTTTCGTAAGATATAATGTACATATACTCGAAAATATATTCGTATAAATAATACGTTTGTATTCGCGCAATAGTCTGGCGTATCGTGTCGCATTTCGTTTTGGCGTTGAAATCGAATATAATCAATATACTATTATTATAATATCATTCAAAATTATTCGTACGTGTTTGCGTCGTCGACGTTAGAAATAAATATAACTATATTTATTTTATAAAAGTATTCAAAAATCTCGACGTTCGAATATATATAATTATATTCGTGTTATACGATTTCCGAATTCGTTCGAATGATCTATCGATGTTTGAAAGCTAGATTCTGAGTTTCGACTTTGAATGACAGATAATTAAACATTATTTATCTTGTAGTCGATTGCCGAATGTTTGTTATTCTTAAAATCGCGCTCGTTGAAAGGTTGTCGGCTCGAGTTTTGAAGGTTTTTATATCGTTGTCAAATAAATATATACCTATATTTATTGTATAATAACCGTTTGAAATCGGACGTTTTATCTTTGAATTGTAACGCGTTTCGTTTTACGGATTTTACGAAAATCGGACATAGTTTCCTCTGTTTTTGGACGATCCCGACAACACAAGTTGTCGATTTATTTATCAAAACACAACCTGCAATGTATACATATTCGTTGCTTTCAAATGTTAAGTTTTTGCCAATTTATAATTTCCGATTTATTTATTAGCTAACGCCGGTTCGATTTTTAACTTAGTGATATCCGAAGATAGCGTACGTCGATTAAATTGTTATTTTTAAACTTTTTGGCGATTTCGAATTGTTAACGGGTGGGGTCGAGCTCTGTTTCGCGATAATTAAATATTAATAATAATAATAATAATTATAAACTAATATAATTAACTTTCGCGTTGTAATTAATTTTTACCGAGTCGTGGGTTGACCCGTTGACCGGGTTTGACCAGGTTTGACTTATATTGACTGGGTTTGACCAGTTGACTTTCGTTGACCGACCGATCCGAACTGAACTGAGACTGAACCTGAAACAAACATGTATCAAAACTGAATTTGAAGGCGAACCAAATAAAGAACAAATACTTGAATCTAACCAACCCGAAACCTGAACTGGGATTCTGAACTAGGTTGAACTGAGTTGACCCGAGTGAACCGAACCCGAACCGATCTGTTGACTGCATTGAATCGAGACACGAAGCTAAAACCTGAACCAAATGAGACTCGTACCAAATCTGAGTCGGAGATGAACTGAACCAAAATCCAAAACCAAAACATCACCGCCGCCGTCTGCTGTCACCGGCGAGCCGAGAGCCGGAGCCGCCGCGATCGGCTGTCGCCATCGCCGGCGGTTGCCACCATTTGAATCGACGCCAATAACATCCAACCCAACCCAAACGCCCAACCCGTGAACCACCACCACTACCGTCGCTACCAGAACCACCGCCGCTGGAACCCCACGCCGCGGCCGTTAGCGCAGCGGTGCCGCCGCCGATCTTCTCTCTCTATCTCTCTGGATACTCTCTCTCTCTCTCTCAACGCTGTTCTCTCTCTCTCTCTTGGTACGTATATATACACGGTGTGTGTGTGTATAAGAAAGGAGAAGGGAAGGGGGGTTTCGGTGTGTGTGCGTCGGAGCAGGTGACCGGTGGTCACTGGATTCCGGTGACCGAACTCAGAGGGAGAGAGGCAGAGGTCATGTGGGCTTGGGTTTCAAATTTCAAATGAGGGTTCTAGGGTTTAGGTTGTTTATATATATGTAGGGTTTATAAGTGGGTTGGGCCCAAGGCCCGTTAACGCGTTTCAAGCCTAATACGTTTTTCTGTGGCCCGTTATCGAAACCCGAATATGTAAAATGTTTATTTGGAGCCTACACGTGTGAAATTCAAGTCGCGAGTCGGTTACGACGCGTAAATCTGTCGGTTGTGTTAAAATTGCGTATCTCGCTACGGTTACCGTTTATGGTCCGTTTTCGATCCGAGCATTGTTTTTTATTGAGATTTATTCGTGTAGACTCGAAAACGTTTTAAAGTTTACCGGTTCGGGTTTTGACGCGTAATCCGTTCATTGCGTTAAACATCGCGTAGTTGCCCTGTTTGTCGTTTCTGATCTGTTTCTCGTTCTGGTTTCTTCCATGGGTGTTAAAATTCGAAAACAAAGCCAAATATATCATAATATATTAATATTTAGACGTATCTCTAGTCCGTGGCTTCCGTTTCGTTGTCGGCGCGTCTTGATTTTCGCGTAACCTCCGCGTTGTGCTTTCGCGACATTCAACGATCCAAATTTTGTCACATAATCATAATTGTATGATACAAGTATAAAATTCATGGTTTTAGATGTTGTCAGTATTAGTTCGGCATCAGTTCACTTATCGTTCGATTTCGCGTTTAAGTTCTCGATTGTCGCCATATCGCGTAACGTGAAGTAAGTAGACCTTCCTAGGCTTTCCAAAGGCCTGATCGAATTAATTTACGTCTAATTATGCTAATTATAATGGTATTACTTTTTGTTATGCGCTTAATTACCACCGGAAAATGCCGGTTGTCACATTCTCCCTTGTTATAAAAATTTTGTCCTCGAAATTTAAGCTATGTTATCTCCTTAGATTTTTGTTATACGTAGGTAAGTATTAAAAATACCCAGGTAAATAACCATGTAATCACATCGAGACTTGTCTGGATTATATGAATACAATTATATACTACAACAACATGAACCCACTGCTTCAACTGAATCTGTTTTAAGAATCGATGCCAAGTGAACGAAACGTAATGACATAATCACCAATGTGACTGAGTTTACATGGGTCATACAAATGAGAATCTCGACAATTAGATTTCCAATATGTTCACAATCTGTAAATGAATTTCATAACCAATAAGAATCTCTACCAACGGAAACATCTGTTAACTTTTCGAACCATAAGTTAACACTGTTGAATTGCAAGGATACACCGAATGACAACCGAATTTAGTGTATCATTGTCTTAATACATAGTTGCATTAACACCACTTTCAATGATTAGCCCAAGCTACAAGTTTATACCGACGCCACAAGGCGTCATAGCCATTGAAATAATTCAATAATAGCGGTGATCGAACAAATTCACCGTGTTTACAACGAAAAGTTCAATCAAGTAAGTCTGAATATTTGTTCCAAATAAATCCCATAGGATTTTCAACTGAAAATGAAAGAACAAATAAATATTCGGTCGCTAGTGGAAGAACAATAACTATCCCAAACTTTTCGACCGATGATGAAAGAACCGTTACGAGGTACACTGAAATAGACCATAAAGTTGTGTACCGTCTCCTTAATACATGATTGTATTAGGGGTGTTTTAAGAAAATGATCCAACAAGGGGATTTAAAAATGAATAAATAATCAAATAATTAAATCCGTACATAAATTGTGAAAGCGATGTCAGCGCAAGCTTCAACTAGTGTAATGCCACCACAAGGTGTCGTAACCAATAAATGACTTAATAAGGGAGCAGACTGAACCAGTCTGCTATGGTTCGAAACAAATGAATTGCTTGTCGATATTACTTTGAATATGACGGCCTCAATCCGTCATATAAAATCCTTGAATTGAATTTGTATACCGTGAGCAAGTTCAAGCAATTGGACTTGGTTTGAAACAATCCAACAATAAACATGATTTGACAAAGAAGCTTTGATATGTTTACTACAAAAATCCCATGTATGCAACTTGGAAAGAAAATAAAATTTCAAGAATTCATTGACTTGATATCAAGGAGTCAATACTCACAATAATGTAGGTCATCTAGATCACAAAGCGAAAATTTGAATATAGCGAACCAACTTTTGAATTATTGATAAAATGACCATTCGAAGTGAAAACCCTGATGGTCTCCACGTATCAAGTTAACCACATGCGTAACAAACAAAGCATGCGTATCATGTAAATATCTCAAGAAATGGTGCAATAGGTGTTCGCTAATAAGAAGAAATTTCCGTGACACAATGACCGTTATGAGGAGTAGAGGTATGCAAACCTACTCAGTATGTGCAAAGTTGGAATTCCAACAAAAGGAATTCGAGGACTTTACCTAGTATTTACTGTGATGACTTATTGTTTCGTGACATTACCACCGAATGTCGTACGTGGCGTAATCGCCATTAATGAAGTAGAGGGAATGCAATGACATGTGACTTCTTTTAAGCGCCCATTTGTTGTGGTTACCAGTGTAATAAGTACCGACTATTATGATATATCGTTTGAATGTACCTCAGCATTTTTCGTGTCGCTTACAGGACCACGTGATAAATTATCGCATTCTAGTCAGTAGTTCTCCCGCTGACGGGGCTAGCATCGTTGCCGTAATGTCGTCTTTTCTCAAGGCCATGCCTCGAAAGTCATATGTGATGTGCTTCAACATCTATTGTCGTATCGTTTAAGTTTCATGTATATTTTGCGCACTAGTGTTTTCGTTTCGCGTAGGCTACCTGCTCGGGTAAATAAAATAGTAGCAACGATGTATGTAATGTGTTTGCCCAAGTTAATAATCATGGTTCCTACGTGCTAACCTTTAATGAATATTGACATAAGTTTTCCAAAGGTCCTAAATGCATGTTGTCAAAACTCTCAAGTTTTGCCTACGTTATCTGATGTTTTCGTGTACCGTGTATCAAACACAACACTAGTGTATGATTAAAGTCAAAATGTTGACTTACTGTTTTCGGTCAAGGTTGTAACCCATATTCCAGTCCTAGGCTTTCTGTATATATATTCAAGTGTTAATGATCTAATGTCCCCAAAGGAACGTGAGGTTAAAGCCTAGGTATCTCCACAGAAACCTAATTTGCTGAAACCTATAGCTCTGATACCACTCTGTCACACCCCCATGTTATCCTTTCGCATCAGAGCCGGGGCGTGAACCGAATGGCATCTTCATCCCACAGCGGAAGCAGACGTGATGGCTAAGGTTTCTAGTAAATGAACGCCTGCTAACTACTCGAATCCCCATGGGTTCCACTATTCCAACCGTGCCATACTTGTAATCATAACCTGAGAAAGAACATGCAAAAAATCAACATAAAGTTGGCGAGTTCATAGTTTATTTGTTTTGTTTCAAACGAGTCATAAAACATTTAAAAGTCTTGCATTTGAGAAACTGGTTTGTGGGATCATAGTATCCCAAAGCATTTGAAATGTCATGTCTGTATAACAGTGTTGAAATGTTTTCCATGTTGTTTGCAAATCCATGCATATAATTGTTATGTTTATAAACCGGTGATAAAATGTTTTCTGTTATCTTTGTAAACCGGTATTTAAATCATAGTATGTAGTTTTCCTATGGAATCTAAAGATCTGTCAGTGTGTAGCTAATACACCGACCTATGTGCCATAAGAAAGTAACCAAACTGAGACTTCTTTGTCATGTTGGGATCACAAAAGCACTCCTAACCAGTTAACATACCAGAAGTGGAGCGGGTCTCAAACTCGATAGATCTATACCTTTTGCACCTTGGTCACTACGTGATTAATGGTTACTATTGTTATCTTCCTACTTACGCACATTGATCTGTTATAACCTAATCCCATAGCTACATACCAATTGTTGTAAATCTTTGTTATTGGGCCTAGCCCATGTTTTCTTGTTATTGGGCCGCGCCCATGTTATTTTGTCATTGGGCCTAGCCCATGTTTTCCTGTCCTTGGGCCTAGCCCATGTTATTTTGTCCTTAGGCCTAGCCCATGTTATTTTATCCTTGGGCCTAGCCCATGTTATTTTGTAAAGTTTTGGGGCCTCGCCCCCTAGTTGTGAATATGATAATCCCGTCACTAGTCATAAAACTCATGCATGTTTCGAAAAGCTTTGTATAGCTGTGAAAATCGGTAAGTTTAGTATAAACCTTTCGTAAACCATTTGTGTTCATTGAAATCTGTTTGTAACATGGTTTAGAAATATATGATTTTCGTTTATCAAAATGTTGTGTTCTTTTGCAAAACTTGCATGTCTTTCCACCCCCGAAAACATTTATAAAAATGTAAAACGGTAAAAAGTGGGGGTTATGAACTCACCTTGACTTGCTAGCATGCAATCTAGTGCATTCCTAAAACAGAATAACTCATAAGTTTTTAGGAATGACGTAGCTATACTGCATGATACCGAGCTCTACCGAATCATTACTCATACGATTCTATGAAATTGTTATTGTCTTAACTCGGTTATCCAACCTATGGTTTTCTTAGAAACGATTCTGTTTTCGAGCTACTTGAAATATATGTTTACATCTAAACATAACTATATTTCATGAAATCGTATTTAGTAGTTACGTACGTCGACATATAATAGTACGACTCTTCGTAGTTTTCGTAAGATATAATGTATATATACTTGAGAATATATTTGCATAAATAATACGTTTGTATTCGCGCAATATTCTGGCGTATCGTGTCGCACTTCGTTTAGGCGTTGAAATCGAATATAATCAATATACTATTGTTATAATATCATTCGAAAATATTCGTACGTGTTCGCGTCGTCGACGTTAGAAATAAATATAACTATATTTATTTTATAAAAGTATTCAAAAATCTCGACGTTCGAATATATATAATTATATTCGTGTTATACGATTTCTGAATTCGTTCGAATGATTTATCGATGTTTGAAAGCTAGATTCCGAGTTTCGACTTTGAATTCCAGATAATTAAACATTATTTATCTTGTAGTCGATTGCCGAACGTTTGTTATTCTTGAAATCGTGCTTGTTGAAAGGTTGTCGGCTCGCGTTTTGAAGGTTTTTATATCGTCGTCAAATAAATATATACCTATATTTATTTTATAATAACCGTTTGAAATCGGACGTTTTATCTTTGAATTGTAACACATTTTGTTTTACGGATTTTACGAAAATCGGACAGAGTTTCCTCTGTTTTTGGACGATCCCGACAACTCAAGTTGTCGATTTATTTATCAAAACACAACCTGCAATGTATACATTCAACAATATATATAATTTTTCGTCGCTTTCAAATGTTAAGTTTTCGCCGATTTATAATTTCCGATTTATTTATTTAACTAACGCCGGTTCGATTTTTAACTTAGTGATATCCGAAGATAGCGTACGTCAATTAAATTGTTATTTTTAAACTTTTTGGCGATGTCGATTCATAACGGGTCGGGTCGAGCTCGGTTTCGCGATAATTAAATATTAATAATAATTATAAACTAATATAATTCACTTTCGCGTCGTAATTAAATTTTACCGAGTCGTGGGTTGACCCATTAACCGGGTTTGACCAGGTTTGACTTATGTTGACCGGGTTTGACCAGTTGACTTTCGTTGACCGACCGATCCGAACCGAACCGAGACTAAACCTAAAACAAACACGTATCAAAACTGAATTGAAGGCGAACCAAATAAAGAATAAATACTTGAATCGAACCAACCCGAAACCAGAACCGGGTTGAACTGAGTCGACCCGAGTGAACCGAACCCGAACCGATCTGTTGACTGGATTGAATCGAGACACGAAGCTGCAACCTGAATCAAATGAGACTCGAACCAAATCTGAGTCGGAGATGAACTGAACCAAAATCCAAAACCAAAACATCATCGTCGCCGTCTGCTGTCACCGGCGAGGCGGAGAGCCGGAGCCGCCGCGGTCGGCTGTCGCCGCCGCCGGCAGTCGCCGCCGCCGGCAGTCACCACCATTCGAATTGACGCCAATAACATCCAACCCAACCCAACTGCCCAACCCGTGAACCATCACCATTACCGTCGCTACCAGAACCGCCGCCATCGCCGGTTACTCGACGGAGAACCACCGCCGCTGGAACCCCATGCCGCTGCCGTCAGCGCAGCGGTTTTGCCGCCGATCTTCTCTCTCTATCTCTCTCCGGTTACTCTCTCTCTCTACGATGTCCTCTTTCTCTCTCTCTCTGTACGTATATATATGCGGTGTGTGTGTATAAGAAAGGAGAATGGAATGGGGGTTTCGGTGTGTGTGCGTCGGAAAAGGTAACCGGCGGTCGCCGGCTGGTGGTCACCGGATTCCAGTGATCGAACTCAGAGGGAGAGAGGCAGAGGTCATGTGGGCTAGGGTTTCAAATTCAAATGAGGGTTCCAGGGTTTAGATTGTTTATATATGTAGGGTTTTTAAGTGGGTTTTTGTTTAGTGGGTTGGGCCCAAGGCCCGTTAACGCGTTTCAAGCCCAATACGTTTTTCTGTAGCCCATTATCAAAACCCGAATATCGTAAAATGTTTATTTGGAGCCTACACGTGTGAAATTCAAGTCGCGAGTCGGTTACGACGCGTAAATCCGTCAGTTGCGTTAAAATTGCGTATCTCCCTACGATTACCATTTATAGTCCGTTTTTCGTTCCGAGCGTTGTTATTTATCGAGGCTTATTCGTCTAGACTCAAAAACATTTTAAATTTTACCGCGGGTCGGGTTTTGATGCGTAATTCATTCATTGCGTTAAACATCGCGTAGTTGCCCTTTTTGTCATTTCTGATCCGTTTTTCGTTCTGGTTTCTTCCGTGGGCGTTAAAATTAAAAAAAAGCCAAATATATCATAATATATTAATATTTAGACGTATCTCTAGTCCGTTGCTTCCGTTTCGTTGTCGGCGCGTCTCGATTTTCGCGAAACCTCCGCGTTGTGCTTGCGACCTTCAACGATCCAAATTTATCACATAATCATAATTGTATGATAAATACAAGTATAAATTCGTGTTTTTAGACGTTGTGAGTATTTGTTCGGCATCAGTTCGCTTATCGTTCGATTTTGCGTTTAAGTTCTCGATTGTCTCCATATCGCGTAACGTGAAGCAAGTAGACGTTCCTAGGCTTTCCAGAGACCTGATCGAGTTAATTTACGTCTAATTACGCTAATTATAATGGTATTACTAATCGTTACGCGTTTAATTACAACTGAAAAATGCCGGTTGTCACATATCCGTCATCCGAAACTTATATTGGAGGATCATGTGGATTAAATACCATGTAAATACACCTTAAACTCTAATCTTATGCTTAAGATGCTAGATCATTAACCCTAATCACCATACTTAATTTAATGACCAAATTATCTATAATTTTAACATGTGTAAAAAATAAAAGTTACACTTTACCCCCCCCCTTTGGTTGACAGTTTCAAGTGGGCCCATGCCCACTTGATTTTGTTGAAAATCAAGACCTTGAAGTATGGTGTTTGGATTAGTTGAAGACTTGAAAGAATGATGTGAATATATATGATGTTCTACACTTAATCATATCATTTCCTTCAACAAAAACTTGCAACCATTTTCCCCTCATCCTCCCTACATCTCACGGCTCCACCACCACCACCTTACGCACCACTTAGCCACCACAAAACACCACAATCTCTACACTTTAAAGCCTAATCAAGTTCATTAAAGAAGCTAGCAAGGATGGAGAGCATTAGGGCTTCTTAAACAGCTTCATTTTCTTCCATAATCATCAAGAAACTTCTGCACCCTTTGTAAGCTAAACTCATCCATAATCTAGCTTATTTTTATGCTTAGATTATTAGTGTACAAGTTGATCATCTTGAAAATCAAGAAAATATAATAATAACACTAAATATTGTTTATTTTGTGTTGATTATATGTTTATATGATAGTTAGTTAGCATGTTGAAGTTGTTTGTGTTAAAAGTATGATACAAAAGTGAATGATCTTGTGTGATTTAGTGTAAAAATGAAGATTTAAACATGATAAGGTTTAAATCTAAACAAGATCATCCACTACATCATCCATGAAAAATACTACAATTTAAAGATAATTTTTATACATATGAATGATTTTATGAGAAGTAAACATTTGTATTTAAGTTGTAATCACCTTAAAAATGTGTAGTAATCAAGGGGTTAAATGCATGGACTTGATTAAATAACATGCTAAAGTAGTGATTTGAAATGGTTAATAAATGTTAAAAACCCTCTTGATTTACTAGGATTTTTAACAATAAAAAGTCATGGATGATGATAGATTTACAATGTAAAATAAATATTAGATGGATTGTTGATGATGATTATGAGCTTAACATGTTTTAAATACGTTTTTGAAACATGGAAAACGCCATATTTTAGGGGAAACTATGGCGAAATTTTCTAAAAATCTAATCGCGATTAAGACAATAATTAGTGGGGTGATTAGTGGGACTATACGCGATTAGTAACTTAAATCGTCATTAAGTAGACTCTAATGACAAGGGTTATCCCTAAATGGCCAAGTGTTTAACAAAGTTATAAATATATATTATAAGTAAAAATAAATACTTTTTACAAATATATATTTCTACTTGGAAAATAATACAAGTATATATATATATACACATTTATTACCAATAACTTTGTATGTGTACATATGTGTATTGTATGTGTATGTATTACAAACTTAGGGTGTTCACAAATAAAAATACCCAATCATATACAAAATACAAACACTTGATCAATACACTAAGTGTTGGTGAAATAACAATTATATTCTTGAAATGTGTCGAAACAATAATCCGACAAACGAAACGATGCGAACAATAGGCGAACATTAAAGATTACACCGTCGCGTCGATGACCAATGGGTGAATCGCCGGCACGAAAGGTCAATACCACATCAGGCGGTTCTCGACGAAAGCGAACATGTAATAAACGACGCTGACGACGAGTCTAAAAATATATTTAGACATTCGACATATATATATGTTATCGAAATCAAAATCCGGAAAGTTAAAAATATAACAAGCTAGAAAATTATAAGTAAATACTTATAAGAAAATGGGCCTTTATAAATAAATGTAGGCTAGGCCCAAATCGTAAAAGTCTTGGACAAGGCCCAATTCCATAATATTTATGGACAAGGCCCTCAACGAATAAAAGCCCAAAAATATAAATCACATGGGCTAGGCCCAATGACATAAAAACATGGGCTAGGCCCAATGACATAAAAACATGGGCTAGGCCCAAAGACATAAATTACATGGGCTAGGCCCAATGATAAGAAAACATGGGCTAGGCCCAAAGACATAGATGACATGGGCTAGGCCCATTGAGAAGAAAACATGGGATAGGCCCAAAGACATAGATGACATGGGCTAGGCCCAATGACAACAAAACATGGGCTAGGCCCAATGACATGTGAAGGGCCAGGCCCAGTTCACACACAATCTGAAAACAATAATATATATATATATATATATATATATATATATGTTTTTAAGAAAAATATATATATATAACAATATTAATCGAACAAACAAACTACCAACACTATGCTAACATTAAAAGTTGTTCCATCAAAACAAAGAAATGCATAACAAGAATTCAAGATGAACAACGAGTACAAGGTCCATTGAGGCCTAGGTGTCTAATAAACTCAATGCACATGTAGGTTACACACATGTACGGACTCCGACCGTGATTAGTACGACTTAACGGAATGCAAAACTGTGGGTTCATGTCCCTCCTTTCATTGATTTCAAAGTTTTATTTTACAAACTATCGAGGGGAAATACATGTCATAACAAATAGTATGTTAGCTATGGGTTCAGTTGATAACAGGATCATTTGTGCATAAGTAGGATGATGATAATAGTAACCATTAATCACGTAATGACCAAGGTGCAAAAGGTATAGATCTATCGAGTTTGAGACACGTTCCACTCCTTGTATGATAGCCGGTTAGGAGTGCTTTTGTGATCCCAATGATATCAGAGTTGTCTCGGGTTGGTTACTTACTTATGGCACATATATGTCAAGGTACTTGTGACACTTTGATAGATCCCTAGAACGCCATGATGCTAATAGCACACTCGGATTTCATTACTGGATTTCAAGAATGACATTTTTATACGAAAACATTAACTACATGAACTCGCCAACTTTATGTTGACTTTTTAAAATTACATGTATTTAAGGACTCAAGACATGAGCTAGTGATATGATTAGGGTTATGGGAATATGTCAAGACAATGATGTGCCATTTTTTAGAAGGTTTGCCTTTTGTATCCCAACTTCTTATGGGTATATAGGGTTCAAAACCTCACTATGTACTTGTGATGAAAACTGATAAAACTATGTAATCACTTTTGGTTGACTATAATATTGGATGAAACTTATTATTAATGGCATCGTTGTTGAATTATGATTGTTTACTAAATTAGATACAGTGATTACCTAATAGTCACACACTTGCGCTTCCGCTACGACCAGGGTGTGACAGTGTGAAAGGTTTAATATGATGCTAAAGAATTGTCCTCATCATGGCATTGCACTGTGGGAATTGTTGAATGCTTTTCACGAGGGGTTGAGCTCGAAAGATTCTCGTGATTTGATGCCCATCAATAATGGTACTTTTGGTACAAACTTTGAGCAGGATGATTGGGCATTCTTGGAACAGATGGCGGTCACATCTAAACGGAAGGCACAATCTTCAAGGAGGGCGAGACATGTTATCACAAGACCCCAAGTGTACGTGGTAGATGATGGAGGGGCGCAAGTGGCGAATCAGGTATATGATGTGTGTACTAACTGTAATGAATTGTGTCATGCAGCGGAGGTATGTTTTGTAGAAGTGGGTGAAAGTCAAGTGAAAGGTTAATGCTATTACGTGGGGTGGTCGAAATTTTAACATGAACTCCAACACATACCACCTCGGGTTAAGGAATCATCCCAATTTTCGCTATGGGAAGCCGACGAATCGAGCCAATCCAAATTTCGAAGGAGCTCAAAGAAATTTCGTTCCACACCAGCAACACAATCAGGGTCAAACTTCATCAAGTGGGAATGAAGTTATGGATATGCTCCAGATGATGCAACAAGATATGCAAAAGAGGTATCAACTAGATGACATTCGGGCACAAAAGGATGAGATTCGGGACAAAGCCATCCAATCACTGACCACACAGATGGGGTAGCTGGCTAGTGAGGTAGCAGCATTGAAGCAACAGAATGGGAAACTTCCCAGTGATACGCAAACTAACTTGAAGAACAAGGAACATATAGATCAGCGGGGTAAGTTTCGTTCCTAAAACTGATAAATGTTTAACTGCTTCTACTGTACATGTGATTGCAGGTGTGAATGAAACAAGTGTCAAGAGAGGTGGAAGTGATGCAGGGGAACCAGTTATCCCGATTCAAGTTGGGAAGTTCAAGATACACAAAGCATTATTGGATTACGGAGCAGGGGTGAACATTCTCCCGGGTAGCTTGTACGACCAGTATGACTTTGGTCCGTTACACGAGGTTGATAGCATGGCGGTGTTCGCGGATGCCAGTTGGAAGCAACCCCGAGGGGTTGTGAAAGAGGTAGTGATACAATAGTGTGAGTTTTACTACTCGGTGGATTATATGGTGATTGACTACGCACCGTCGAAGACTTAAGAGCAGCCACAGGTAGTGTTGTATCGTCCATTCTTGTATATGACAAACACTCAAATCGATTACAGAAACAGAATGGTCACCATGAACTACGAGAATCGTAAGTTGTACTTTAATGTGTTTCTAAAAACCATTCATTACGATCTTGTGAATGACTTGAGTCACACAGTTGCTGTCACACCCCAACCGATGGCGGAAACATCGGAGTGAGACAACTAGATTGCTCATTGCATCATAACACTATTCGCGACATATTTAAATCAACCAAATTTCATTTCATTCAAATATCAAATGTCATATTACAACAAAATCCAAATAAGAGTAACATCAACGAAATAAGTTCAACAATAACATGATAATTAACTTAGTATTCTACGTGTGTTTCTATGCCATTCCTACTAAGTTCCATCATACAACTTCATCAACCTGCGACATGTTAAAAAGTATAGTTGAATAACAAAGTATTGGCGAGTACACAAGTTTAATATCATAGCATAAGTATAAAATCCGATTAAACAAATCCACATGAATAGCTAGCATACAAGATAAGTGTAAACAAGGCATGTGAATCTACATGTCAATCCTCTAGTGTATCGCAAAATATATTAAAACTTAACATTGACCACAAGAATACAAGCAATGCGTTACTCCTATAGCGCTATACATGTTAAGGGAGGCTCGATCAAAGTTAATGACATTTAGATCATATAAGAATATACTAAGTAACAATTCAAGTAGCATAAGACTAAAGCATGTTGATGGATTGTTTGAGTATAGAATAAAGTGTGATTTTGTGTAGTTTTAGTAAATTAATCATGTAGCATCCAAATAGTGGAAGCATAAAAAGGGTCGAGTGTACTCACGGTTTTGCAAAGTATTATTCGTGAGAGAGTTAGGTTAATTTAGGGGATGGAAGACCAAGTTTATCCTACACAAGGCAGACGTAGGTGTATGAGTATTAGATTGACGGGGAGGTTAATGAGTTTAGGAATTTAAAATGTGCAAGAAAGTATACATACGAAAGTATTCATCTTGACATTAACGCTCATTTTTGACACTAATAAGCCCCGAAGGGTGTTTGTGATTTTATGGGTCATGCCCAATAGAATTGTAACGATTGTTATGTCTATGATAAAGTAACCTACTTTTAAGATGACTAACCATTGGTTATGGTCTAAGGTTCGGTTATATTAAGTATTTACATATAGTTATATTACTACTAATTATTCATATAGTTCATGTATTTCATGGAATTCATGTAAGTCATGTAAGTCATACATGGAGGTAGGAGGATAACCATCCTAAACCTCTTTCATAAGATTCACCGTTACACAAGATTGACACAAGGACAATCCGGATGGTCAAGAATTACAGAAATCATCAAGTGAGGGGTGGATTGAATAGTTGAATGGCCAAGGGCTTCATGTAATCACACCTACACCGTCACAAGCTTGAAAGCTCGGATGGCTCAACACTTGTGGGTTTGAAGCCCTAATAAAAATCACAAGTTTACAGGCAAGATATGCCTCTCGATTGTATGTGAACAAGTCTAGCTTAACACACTAACCACAAGTTTGGTTAGTGGCATATATAGCATAGATTTGTTATGTTTAAAAACATGTTCGAAAAAGTTTTATAAGTTATCATCCAAAACAGAAAGTTTGGCCCCAAAAATGATGTGATTCCACCTTGGTTTTCCATGGAAAACCTATGGTAACATCCATAGGGCTTTAGCAAACATTGTTGAGTAAGAAATAAAGCAAAACTATTCAAAAATTTGAAGATTGAAAGATAAAAATTTGGGCAGAAAGTTTGGTGCACTTTTGGACCTCAAAATAGTGTGGTTTCACCTTAGTTTGCTCAAGAAAACTTGTGAGAACCTTCCTAGAGATTATCCAAGAGTGTTAGAAAGAAAAACAAGGTAAAAAGAAGAAGAAAAGTGAGTTTAAACTCACTTACAAGCTGCTGCATTTCAGCAACGAATTTCAGAAGTTTGGGACTTGTTTGAAGAGTATGGAGGCTTGTAAAAGTGGGAAAGAGGTGGAGGAACTTGTGTTTATATAGGGGGAAGATTAGGGTTAGGATTAGGGTTGCAATTAATGTGGTTTGGTGAGATTTGAATTAAAAAAACAAGAGGAAAGACCCCCTTGTTGCGGCCGCAAGCATGGGCTGCATATCCTTTTTTTTATTTTTTTGATCATTTTAGTTACATAATTGTTATACTTAGGGTTTGTATGTTACATATATTATAATAAGCACGTATGGGTCTAGAAATGGTCTAATACTTATGCAAAATATTGTCTAAAAACCCTTAAAATAACTATGAACAATTATTTTCTTGAGCATTATAAGACATGATTTTATGATAATTTGAAGCTTGAATTCTTTGAATAATATCACCAATTGTTTTGCTAGAGTTTAGTATAAGATTGATAAACATAGCGTGATCATAAGTTTAAATGCGAATAAAGTTTGCGAATTTAGAATAATTGATTAATCTTGTTTACAATCAAAGCCTTAGAATAAAATGAATTGAAGGATAGAAATACGATTACAAAGTTTCGACTTTCCAAAAATAGAAACACGAAGCAGACTTGCTAAAAACGGAAAGGTACAAATGCGAAGCGTTACAATCTCCCCTCCTTTAAGGAATTTCGTCCCGAAATTTAGGAAGATGCAACGAACAAATGCGGATGCTTAGACTTCATGTCGCTTTCAAGTCCCGAAATATAAATTACATGGGCTAGGCCCAATGACGTAAAAACATGGGCTAGGCCCAAAGACATACATGGGCTAGGCCCAATGACAAGAATACATGGGCTAGGCCCAAAGACATATATGGGCTACGCCCAATGACAAGAAAACAAGGGCTAGGCCCAAAGACATAGATGACATGGGCTAGGCCCAATGACAAGAAAACATGGGCTATGCCCAATGACATGTGAAGGGCAAGGCCCAGTTCACACACGATCTGAAAACAATAATATATATATATACATATATATATATATTTTTTTAAAAATATATATAACAATATTAATCGAACAAACAAACTACCAACACTATGAAAACATTAAAAGTTGTTCCATCAAAACAAAGAAATGCATAACAAGAATTTAAGATGAACAATGAGTACAAGGTCCATTGAGGCCTAGGTGTCTAATAAACTCAATACACATGTAGGTTACACACATGTATGAAAACCAACCCTGATTAGTAACTTAAATCATCATTAAGTAAACTCTAATGACATGGGTTATCCCTAAATGGCCAAGTGTTTAACAAAGTTATAAATATATATTTATAAGTTAAAATAAATACTTTTTACAAATATATGTTTCTACTTGGAAAATAATACAAGTATATATATATACATTTGTTACCAATAACTTTGTATGTGTACATATGTGTATTGTATTTGTATGTATTAAAAACTTAGGGTGTTCACAAATAAAAATACCCAATCATATACAAAATACAATCACTTGATCAATACACTAAGTGTTGGTGAAATAACAATTATATTCTTGAAATGTGTTGAAACAATAATCGGACAAACGAAACGATGCGAACAATAGGCGAACATTAAAGATTACACCCTTGCGTCGACGACCAACGGGTGAATCGCCGGCACGAAAGGTCAATACGACATCGGGCGGTTCTCGACGAAAGCGAACATGTAATAAACGACGCCGACGACGAGTCTAAAAATATATTTAGACATTCGACATATATATATGTTATCGAAATCAAAATCCGGAAAGTTAAAAATATAAAAAGCTAGAAAATTATAAGTAAATACTTATAAGAAAATGGGCCTTTATAAATAAATGTTGGCTAGGCCCAAATCGTAAAGTCTTGGACAAGGCCCAATTCCATAATAATTATGGACAAGGCCCACAACGAATAAAAGCCCAAAAATATAAATTACATGGGCTAGGCCCAATGACATAAAACATGGGCTAGGCTCAAAAACATAAATTACATGGGCTAGGCCTAAAGATATAGATGACATGGGCTTGGCCTAATGACAAGAAAACATGAGCTAGGCCCAATAACATGTGAAGGGCAAGGCCCAGTTCACACACAATCTGAAAACAATAATATATATATATATATATATATATATATATATATTAAGAAATATATATATAACAATATTAATCGAACAAACAAACTACCAACACTATGATAACAATAAAAGTTGTTTTATCAAAACAAAGAAATGCATAACAAGAATTTAAGATGAACAACGAGTACAAGGTCCATTGAGGCCTAGGTGTCTAATAAACTCAATACACATGTAGGTTACACACATGTACAGACACCGACCATGATTAGTACGACTTAACGGAATGCAAAACTGTGAGTTCATGTCCCTCCTTTCATTGATTTCAAAGTTTTATTTTACAAACTATCGAGGGGAAATACATGTCATAACAAATAGTATGTTAGCTATGGGTTCAGTTGATAACAGGATCATTTGTGCATAAGTAGGATGATGACAATAGTAACCATTAATCACGTAGTGACCTAGGTGCAAAAGGTATAGACCAATCGAGTTTGAGACACGCTCCACTCCTTGTATGATAGCCGGTTAGGAGTGCTTTTGTGATCCCAATGATGCCAGAGTTGTCTCGGGTTGGTTACTTACTTATGGCACATATATGTTAGGGTACTCGCGACACTTTGATAGATCCCCAGAACGCCATGATGCTAATAGCATACTCGGATTTCATTACTGGATTTTCAAGAATGACATTTTTATACGAAAACATTAACTATATGAACTCGCCAACTTTATATTGACTTTTTAAAATTACATGTATTTCAGGACATAAGACATGAGCTGGTGATATGATTCAGGTTATGGGAATATGTCAATACAACGATGTGCCATCTTTTAGAGGGTTTGCCTTTTATATCCCAACTTCATATGGGTATATAGGGGTCAAAACCTCAGTATGTACTTGTGATGAAAACAGTTAAAACTCTCTAATCACTTTTGGTTGACAGTAATATTGGATGAAACTTATTATTAATGGCATCATTGTTGAATTATGATTGTTTACTAAATTGGATGCAATGATTACCTAATAGTCACACACTTGCGCTTCCGCTATGACCAGGTTGTGACAGGTTGGTATCAGAGCTTCGATTGTAGTGAACCGGGGAAAAACTTTTTGGGTTAAAGTTTGGTCTACAATCATCAGGGGCTCATACATGAAAACAAAGTTTATAACATCACAAAAATGTTTTCGGAATTATGATAAAAATGACAAAAAAGTTTTCATTGTGTCACGATAACATGAGGATCTATCGCCCAAGCTCAGCCATAAGTAACGAAAAAGGATCAATACATGATTAGTCTATGAGAAATAGACACATTACATTATAAGACTATGTGTCGTGGACACGTTACAAAAGATAGAAATCCTAGCTAGATGGGATTTTATGTGATTATATATATATAATTTATTTATATATGTGTTGTATGAAATATTTTGCCAAGAACGAAATACCTTTGACTATGGATATTATTATTATCCTTGAGTCGCACAATGAGAATATCGACCTCGCGTCTATTGCGAAGCTTATGGCGAACCAGGTTCCTAAGTGAGACCTTAGGATTGATTCCACTTAAGGTGGTTACTTTTCCCGCGGATGCGGAGATGCCTGGCTTCGGTAGCGAAAAAGAGGCGGAGGTGGTAGCCTTGGAGGACAACTCTATTAGCGAGACGAAGTCCCCGTAGCCCATATTAATCATTAATTACGACACTCTTGTCCAGGCAAGGAAGGTGAAGTACTCATCTTGAAGGTGCCCCTCCAGGTGTCGAGGCCTTTTTGTCTTCCTCTATTATTTTGATATCCTCTAGAGTGCATAAGTGCATGGGCTTAGGAATTTTGGTGTCTGGATCTTGCTCTGTACTGTAGACTATTGTTCTTGGACCATTCATGATGCATCTCCACACACCAGGCTCTTTAGCCTTGCAATACTGCTCAAAACGAAACTTCGATTCATAATATTCATCCCCATATAATAAACATGGCACTTTAGTGGAAGTGCCAATTACTTGATCCAGCTCTTGATGGAGGGCCAGTGTTTGCGATTGCAGGGTAGCCAGAGTGGCATTCGTCAGATCTTGTGCAGTCATGTATCCAGCCATCATTATTAAATTGATTAAAAATTTTACCAAACAGATTTAAAATTAATTTATTTTAAGTTTCTTAGATGAATAGTACGAAATCCGAATTCGACCCGGAATGGTCAACACTGAAGTCAAATATTGTCGAATCCGGATATTGTATCCGAATTAATGATAATCCGTATTGCTGAGTCCGAATTGGAGAGTCCAACTTGAAAACCCGAAATGAAGAAACCGGAAGCTGATGGATCCGAAATGAGAAGTCCGAATGACAAATCCAGAATGGAAATCCGAGATGTATGATCTGGAATAAACAAGTCTGAAGGTGAATTCGGAAAGGAGAATCCGGAATGAAGACATCCGAAATGCTTGTCCTATCTGATGAATCTGGAATCCTTATCCTTATCCGTAACAGTAATCCGCCTTTCCTGCAACAGTATTCCAAAATCCAAGGAGTCGATAACCACAACAGTATCTCAGATTGTAATCCGGATTGAACAACATTCCAGGATCAATCCGAGATGGATGATCTCCTTCGTGTTCTTCGGAATCCGGAACAGTAATTGATCCGAGATGTGAGAACCTTCTTCGTGTTCTTCAGAATCTGTAACAGTGACGTATCCGAAATCTTCAAATCTTCTTCGACTTCTTCGGAACAGTAACACTTCCGATGATGAACAGTGATCCGGAACAGAAACCAAACCGAGCAGCAACAACACACTTCAAAAAACTTCTTCAATAAGCAATGCTCGGAGCCTGTATTTGAATAGCAGGCTCTGATACTAATTGTAAGTCCCGTAAACGGATCAAACATGTATCATTAACCTAATCAGTAGCGGAAATAATGATTAAAAAGAAGACAGCTTTGAATAAATTCAACTTGCATACACCGAAAGATGTCTGATACAAGTTCTTTGATTACAACTCTCTAACCCCCTTTCATTAACCTAGCACTTCTATTTATAAGCACTACCAAGCCCACTATTTACAAACCTAGGCCCATAAGGCACCTGGAAGCCCACAAAACAAACCAAAGCCCAAAATAATCCCTAATGAGTAAACCTTTAGCAATCTAAGCCCAACATAAACAAACAAAAATAAACTGGTTGGCCACCCAAGGAGGATACTTCCTCAAAGGTCTAGAGTTCTCGTACTTGGGTTGGTTTCATGGTGTCTATGGTACCTCATCTTATTTATTGGAAATAGATTACATTAAACTCCATCATTTGACATTTGTCTTATTCCAAGGAATGGTATGGCACGAGCCATGCTTCAACACCTTCATTGCAGTCGATTCGATATCTATGGAAATTATAACAATCTTCCTGGAGCTCGTGGAGCTCAAAGGATATCAAGGTATTTGTCACACGGGTTGGTGTGGCAAAGGATTTTTTGTCCTACTTTGGACGATCAAAGTCCACGAAATATGGGGTACATGCTACAAGGTTAGAGACGACCGTTTAGTTTCTTCTCCTTTACGAGTTATTTCCTTTCCAATTAGACATATGGCCGATACACGCAAGAGGTACTACGAATTTTGGATTGTTTTTATTCATGTTATCATTGTTTCAAACATGTATGAACAATGCAATCTTGAGGTTTCCATGACCGATGGCATTCTTTATTCTTAGGCGCATGGTAGATTATAGTTATCCAAATATATGTCTAGCTTCTTTTAAACTTAGGTATTAAGAAGAAACATGGCGCCAAAAGGAAGGTCTACACCCAAAGGGGGTTAGTTAATCTATGACTTACTAGGTAAGCTAAACTAGAGTTCTTATGGAAGGACATACGGTTGCGGAAATCACACGACACGAGGGTAACTTATTAGACACTAGTAACAGTACTGGTGGTACCGGTAGTTCAAATGGTTCGGATCCCAATAGATTGAGAACGAGTGGCAGCGCTACACCTGAAGATGCGATCATATAAGGTTTTAAATTCTAAGGCCTTCCCGGATGGTAAGCCGCGAGACCTCATTGGTGCGAGAGGTGCGGTAGGTTAGGTCCGCTAAGTAAAGACAAAATCGGTTAGCAATGCTAGTAAATGCACTCCTGAGTAAACTATTAGGTAAACAGAGAGTCTCCTGCTGAATGCAACATTAACTTGGTGAAATCCTCAAGTAGAAACTTTAAGGAGTGATACCACGAAGAGGTCATCATGGGGAGAACTCAAAAATCTTACGCGAGAAGAGTATTACTCGCTGACTGGAACTCCAAGGGTAGAAACGGGATCCTAGAACTCGATCATGATTGCAGCCAAAGTTGTTCGTTACACACGACGCTTTCACGATCTCTCCAGGGTTGTTCCATACTTGGGAACAGCTGAAATCAAACGCATTGAGCGCTACATTTGGGGTTTAGCCTCTAAGAACCAAAACATGACCACATTATCCCACCCTACCTTCATCACTCAAACAGTAACTCTCGCAGTTAGTCTCACCAAGGATGCGGTGAGAATGAGAATTATCAAAGAAAGGTGCGGAAGGAAGGAAACGCATGTGGAACCTACTAGCGACGGGAGGCAAAAATACTCACCCCTTAAGGTAGGATCAAGAGGGAATAACAAACGAAAGGGGAACTCCCGTGATGATACAAAATGAAGGTAATTGCTGGCATAATTGATGCTAGCACCAAAAAATATGCCAATAACTTACTGAAATCCTAAAAGTGATAAGTGTAAACTTCCTCAAGATGGCACTTGCAAAAGTGCCAAGAGTAGAAGTGGGGTGAATGAAGACACAAAACAGAAACCAAGTTAGTAAGACTTAACCAAGAGCAAGGATGTTAAGTGTGCATGAAGGCCACTTCAAGCATGAACGTCTCAAGAATGAATCAGGCAAGTGAATTAAAGTGTGGGTGAGCAGAAACTATGGATACCCCCACAAGATCCTGATGTCGTCATGCGTACGTTCTACTCTACACTCATTACGTGTCAATTCTTTTGATACCAACACCGAGCTTAGCTAGTGTCTTTAGGTGTTAAGCTTATACCCGAATTAGAGTCTTGTAAATTAGACGCGTTATCAAGATGGCTAATGGAGAATTAGCGTTAGACTCGTCTCATCGATACGAATCCAACGATATATAATGTCAATTTATTTTCTAAAAAAACCACACGATTCTAACCATGAAATCGGTTTGTAAAATTGTTATGGATCAATTTCTATGTACCAAAACATTTAGTGCTCAGCCGGTTAACTTCCCACCTTTTTTTCGAGTCCAACTCAGAACAGTAACCAATTCGAAAAAAAAACAATAGTCCGAGATGGTGATCCGAGAGGGGAATCCGTCTGAAATGAGGTATTCGAGACGTAATTCGGAATAGTAACTCAGAACAGTGTTACACTGTTTTGATCCCTGAGTAATGAGGAATCATTAAAAGATCATTGACACGTTTCCTATCAACCAACATCTTGCATCCATCTTGTTGGATACTTGTGCCAATTCTAGTTCATCTCCATAGAATTCAAAATATACTTGACCTAGAGTCAAGTAAGATAGGCGTTCCCTCATTCTATAGAATTTGCCAACGGTAAATTTGTCAATGTTAGGAGAAGTTATAAAAGGATGCACTTTGGAACTTGGAGGACAAGAATTTAATATCAAAATATTTTACCCATTTATCTGGGTTGTTACGACATAGCTTTTGGCATAGACTTGTTGACGTATAACCAAGCGGGAGTAGGTTGTTCTGAGAAAACTATTCGCATCCCCCTGCCAGACGAAGAAACACTGGTAGTACACGGAGAGAAGCACAAGACACCCTTACAAATCATTAGTTACATGAACGCCAGAAGTGCCTACAGAAGGGTTGCATAGCCTTTCTAACTCAAGTAGTCGACAAGGAAACGGATGAGCCAAAACTGGAGGAATAACCGTTGTGAAGGAATTCCCTCGAAGTATTTCCATCAGACTTGTCTGGATTACCTCCACAACGACACGCCAATTTTCGCATTGATTTGGTGCCAGGAGTAGCACCAGTAGCGAAGCCTCCTTACCGATTAGCTCCGTCATAAATGCAAAGACTATCTACACGACTTAAAAAGTTGTTAGACAAAGGATTCATAAGACTGAATTTCTCACCTTGGGGAGCTCCGGTGCTGTTTGTGAAAAAGAAGGATGGAACCTTCTGAATGTGCATCGACTACCGGGAACTAAACAAGTTGACCATCAAGAACCGGTACCCATTATAGAGGATTGATGATTTGTTCGATCAATTACAAGGGTCGAGTTTTTATACAAAGAATTGATTTAAGATTCGGGTATCATCAGTTAAGAATCCAAGAGGAAAGTATTCCTAAGACGGCATTTAGGACTCGCTACGGTCATTATGAGTTCCTTCTTATGCCTTTTGGTCTGATAAATGCCCCTGCAATATTCATGGATTTGATGAACCGGGTATGTAAGCTATACCATGAAAAGTTCGTGATCGTCTTTATAGATGACATATTGATATACTCACGAACTGAGGAAGAACACGGTCAACACTTGAGAACTATATCGGAGTTGCTAAAGAAGGAGCAATTATATGCTAAGTTCTCGAAAATGCGAATTTTGGATTCGCAAGGTACAATTTCTCGGTCACATGGTGAACGAGAACGGAATACATGTTGACCCTTCGAAGATCGAGGCTATAAAGAACTGGACCACGCCAAGAACCCCCAAGGAAATAAGACAATTCCTAGGTTTAGCGGGATATTACAGAAGATTTATTGAGAACTTCTCAAAAATTGCTCAGCCGCTAACATCGCTTACACAGAAGGATAGAAAGTTTGATTGGGGGAAAAACAACAATCGGCGTTTCAAGTACTAAAAGAGAAATTATGTAAGGCGCCGATATTATCACTCCCAGACGGTACCAATGACTTTGTGGTGTACTGTAATGCATCACATCAACGCTTGGGTTGCGTGCTAATGCAACGTGAAAAAGTCATTGCGTACGTGTCACGCCAACTGAAAGTTCATGAAAGGAATTATACCACACATGACCTAGAATTGGGTGTAGTGGTATTTGCCTTAAAGATCTGGCGTCATTATTTATATGGCACTAAGTGTACCATATTCACGGATCATAAAAGTCTTCAACATATATTCAACCAAAAGGAACTGAATATACGCCAACGACGTTGGGTAGAACTGTTGAATGATTAAGACTGTGAGATCAAGTATCACCTGGGCAAAGCAAATGTTGTAGCAGATGCTTTGAGTAGAAAAGAGCGAGTCAAATCATTACGGGTCCAAGCTTTAGAAACGACGATCCAGACGAACTTCACAACTCGAGTGCGCGAAGCACAACAAGAAGCATTGAAACCAGAATACATTCCAGCGGAATCATTACGGGGAATGGAAAAACAGTTAGAACCGAACAAGGATGGAACTCTATATTTCATGGGAAGGATCTGGATTCCCTATTATGGCGATTTGCGAGACTTGGTGCTAGATGAAGCACATAAGTCCAAGTACTCGATACACCCAAGATCGGATAAAATGTACCAGGATCTAAGAGAGTATTACTGGTGGCCTAATCTCAAAGGAGATATTGCAACCCATGTTGGGGAATGTCCAACTTGTGCAAAGGTCAAGGCCGAATACCAAAAACCATATGGTTTATTACAACAACCAGAGATCCCGGTTTAGAAGTGGGAACATATATCAATGGATTTCATTTCGAAATTACCACGGACCTCTCAAGGTCATGACATGATTCGGGGTTATTATTGATCGATTAACCAAATCAGCTCACTTCTTACCCATCCGTGAGAAAGACAGTACGGAGAAACTAGTTGAACTGTACCTGAAAGAAATCGTGGCACGTCATGGAGTGCCAATTTCGATAATCTCTGATAGAGATGGTCGCTTTGTGTCACGGATCTGGCAATTGCGGTGACACTAACTGTGTCGGTAAACCCGCTAAAACGAATCAGATTAAGAAATAATGGCATGTTGATGCCATGTCTGAGTCCATATACAAATGAAAACACATATTTGAGATCAACCATTACAATAATACATAACTTTCCGGTATAACGCCTAAATTGCAAAATTGTCCGTTTCGACCAAAAAGGTGACAAATGTCGAGTTGTCCGCAAGACTATTCGGAGGATTTTGGATGTAAGGATAAGAATAAAACAATGTTAAACATCCAAAAACAATGTAAGAATAATAAGAATGCACAAAAGGCATTGTTTCTGGTCATTCATCAGACAATGCATTCAACTAACATGAGGTCACGGAAACACAACTTTCAGAAAAGTTCGACGGCGGAACACAAAGTGCCGATATCGATCGAACGAAAGACATTTCGGCCATCCTACCTCATTGTATATTCGTCTAGCAAACTAGTCATGCATATTTTTGGATCAGAAATGCACTAAGTAGACTCCATATTAATTGTGGTGGTCGAAAACAAAAGCTTCCGTTACTAAATAAATAGTTTCGTTTATTAGCGATTATTACAACGATGAGCGATCTAGTGACGTATCCGTCATCCGAAACTTATATTGGAGGATCGTGTGGGTTAAATACCATGTAAATACACCTTAAACTCTAATCTTATGCTTAAGATGCTAGATCATAACCCTAATCACCATACTTAATTAAATGATCAAAATATCTATAATTTTAACATGTGTAAAAAATAAAAGTTACACTTTACCCCCCCCCCTTGGTTGACGGTTTCAAGTGGGCCCATGCCCACTTGTTTTTGTTGAAAATCAAGACCTTGAAGTATGGCGTTTGGATTAGTTGAAGACTTGAAAGAATGATGTGAATA
This sequence comes from Scalesia atractyloides, assembly GCA_947069175.1. NCBI lineage: Eukaryota > Viridiplantae > Streptophyta > Magnoliopsida > Asterales > Asteraceae > Scalesia > Scalesia atractyloides. The sequence goes on along the minus strand of CAMTDV010000003.1, from coordinate 58,637,253 downwards.
TATATGATGTCCTACACTTAATCATATCATTTCCTTCAACAAAAACTTGCAACCATTTTCCCCTCATCATCCCTACATCTCACGGATCCACCACCACCACCTTACACCACCACTTAGCCACCAAAAAACACAACAATCTCTACACTTTAAAGCCTAATCAAGTTCATGAAAGAAGCTAGCAAGGATGGAGAGCATTAGGGCTTATTAAAGAGCTTCGTTTTCTTACATAATCATCAAGAAACTTGTGCACCCTTTGTAAGCTAAACTCATCCATATTCTAGCTTATTTTTATGCTTAGATTATTAGTGTACAATTTGATCATCTTGAAAATCAAGAAAAGATGAACCAAAAACCCTAACTCACAACATAATAATAACACTAAATATTGTTTATTTTGTGTTGATTATATGTTTATATGATAGTTAGTTAGCATGTTGAAGTTGTTTGTGTTAAAAGTATGATATAAAAGTTGAATGATCTTGTGTGATTTAGTGTAAAAATGAAGATTTAAACATGATAAGATTTAAATCTAAACAAGATCATCCACTACATCATCCATGAAAAATAGTACAATTTAAAGATAATTTTTATGCATATGAATGATTTTATGAGAAGTAAACATTTGTATTTAAGTTGTAATCACCTTAAAAATGTGTAGTAATAATGGGGTTAAATGCATGGACTTGATTAAATAACATGCTAAAGTAGTGATTTGAAATGGTTAATAAATGTTAAAAACCCTCTTGATTTACTAGGATTTCTTAACAATAAAAAGTCATGGATGATGACAGATTTATAATGTAAAATAAATATTAGATGAATTGTTGATGATGATTATGAGCTTAAAGAGGTTTTAAATACGTTTTTGAAACGTGGAAAACACCTTAGTTTAGGGGAAGCTATGGCAAAATTTTCTAAAAATCTAATCGCGATTAAGACGATGATTAGTGGGGTGATTAGTGGGACTAAACGCGATTAGTAACTTAAATCATTAAGTAGACTCTAATGACATGGGTTATCCCTAAATGGCCAAGTGTTTAACAAAGTATAAATATATATTTATAAGCAAAAATAAATACTTTTTACAAATATATATTTCTACTTGGAAAATAATACAAGTATATATATATATACATTTGTTACCAATAACTTTGTATGTGTACATATGTGTATTGTATATGTATGTATTAGAAACTTAGGGTGTTCACAAATAAAAATACCCAATCATATACAAAATACAAACACTTGATCAATACACTAAGTGTTGGTGAAATAACAATTATATTCTAGAAATGTGTCGAAACAATAATCGGACAAACGAAACGATGCGAACAATAGGCGAACATTAAAGATTACACCGTCGTGTCGACGATGAACGGGTGAATTGCTGGCACGAAAGGTCAGTACGACAACGGGCGTTCTCGACGAAAGCGATCATGTAATAAACGACGCCGACGACGAGTCTAAAAATATATTTGGACATTCGACATATATATATGTTATCGAAATCCGTAAAGTTAAAAATATAAAAAAGCTAGAAAAATTAAAAGTAAATACTTATAAGAAAATGGGCCTTTATAAATAAATGTGGGCTAGGCCCAAATCGTAAAAGTCTTGGACAAGGCCCAATTCCATAATATTTATGGACAAGGCCCACAACGAATAAAAGCCAAAAAATATAGAGTATATGGGCTAGGCCCAATGACATAAAAACATGGGCTAGGCCCAAAGACATAAATTATATGGGCTAGGCCCATGACAAGAAAACATGGGCAAGGCCCAAAGACATAGATGACATGGGCTAGGCCCAAAGACAAGAAAACATGGGCAAGGCCCAAAGACATATATGACATGGGCTAGGCCCAATGACAAGAAAACATGGGCTAGACCCAATGACATGTGAAGGGCAAGGCCCAGTTCACACACGACCTGAAAACAATAATATATATATATATAATCGAACAAACAAACTACCAACACTATGATAACATTAAAAGTTGTTCCGTCAAAACAAAGAAATGCACAACAAGAATTCAAGATGAACAATGAGTACAAGGTCCATTGAGGCCTAGGTGTCTAATAAACTCAATACACATGTAGGTTACACACATGTACGGACACCGACCGTGATTAGTACGACTTAACGGAATGCAAAACTGTGAGTTCATGTCCCTCCTTTCATTGATTTCAAAGTTTTTTTTACAAACTATCGAGGGGAAATACATATCATAACAAATAGTATGTTAGCTATGGGTTCAGTTGATAACAGGATCATTTGTGCATAAGTAGGATGATGACAATAGTAACCATTAATCACGTAGTGACCAAGGTGCAAAAGGTGTAGATCTATCGAGTTTGAGACACGCTCCACTCCTTGTATGATAGCCGGTTAGGAGTGCTTTTGTGATCCCAATGATGTCAGAGTTGTCTCGGGTTGGTTACTTACTTATGTCACATATATGTCAGGGTACTCGCGACACTTTGATAGATCCCAGAACGCCATGTTGCTAATAGCATACTCGGATTTCATTACTGGATTTCAAGAATGACATTTTTATACGAAAACATTAACTACATGAACTCGCCAACTTTATGTTGACTTTTTAAAATTACATGTATTTCAGGACTCAAGACATGAGCTGGTGAGATGATTCGGGTTATGGGAATATGTCAAGACAACGATGTGCCATCTTTTAGAGGGTTCGCCTTTTACATCCCAACTTCGTATGGGTATATAGTGTTCTAAACCTCACTATGTACTTGTGATGAAAACAGTTAAAACTATGTAATCACTTTTGGTTGACTGTAATATTGGATGAAACTTATTATTAATGGCATCGTTGTTGAATTATGATTGTTTACTAAATTAGGTGCAATGATTACCTAATAGTCACACACTTGCGCTTCCGCTACGACCAGGGTGTGATAGTGTGAAAGGTTTAATATGATGCTAAAGAATTGTCCTCATCATGGCATTGCACTGTGGGAATTGTTGAATGCTTCTCACGAGGGGTTGAGCTCGGAAGATGCTCGTGATTTGAATCCATCACTAATGGTACTTTTGGTACAAACTTTGAGTAGGATGATTGGGCATTCTTGGAACAAATGGCGGTCACATCTAAATGGAAGGCACAATCTTCAAGGAGGGCGAGACATGTTATCACAAGACCCCAAGTGTACGCGGTAGATGATGGAGGGGCGCAAGCGACAAATTAGGTATATGATGTGTGTACAAACTGTAATGAATTGGGTTATGCAGCGAAGGTATGTTTGGTAGGAGTGGGTGAAAGTCAAGTGAAGAGGTTAATGCTATTATGTGGGTGGTCGAAATTTTAACATGAACTCCAACACATACCACCCCGGGTTAAGGAATCATCCCAATTTTCGCTATGGGAACCCGGCGAATCAAGCCAATCCAAATTTCCAAGGAGCTTAAAAAATTTCGTTCCACACCAGCAACACAATAAGGGTTAAACTTCATCAAGTGGGAATGAAGTTATGGATATGCTCCGGATGATGCAACAAGATATGCAAAAGAGGAATCAACTGGATGACGTTCAGGCACAAAAGGATGAGATTTCGGACAAAGCCATCCAATCACTGACCACACAAATGGGGTAGCTGGCTATTGAGGTAGCAGCATTGAAGCAACAAAATGGGAAACTTCCCAGTGACACGCAACTAAGCTGAAGAACAAGGAACATATCGATCAGCGGGGTAAGTTTCGTTCCTAAAACTGATAAATGTTTAACTGCTTCTGTTGTTCATGTGATTGCAGGTGTGAATGAAACAAGTGTCAAGAGAGGTGGAAGTGATGCAGGGGAACTAGTTATCCCAATTCAAGTTGGGAAGTTCACGATACACAAAGCATTGTTGGATTACGGAGCAGGGATGAACATTCTCCCGGGTAGCCTGTACGACCATTATGACTTTGGTCCGTTACACGAGGTTGATAGCATGGCGGTGTTCGCGGATGCGAGTTGGAAGCAACCCTGAGGGGTTGTCAAAGACGTAGTAATACAATTGGGTGAGTTTTACTACTCGGTGGATTATATGATGAATGACTACGCACCGTCGAAGACTTACGAGCAGCCACAGGTAGTGTTGGGTCGTCCATTCTTGTATACGAAAAACGCTCAAATCGATTGCAGAAACAGAATGGTCACCATGAACTACGAGAATCGTAAGTTGTACTTGAATGTGTTTCTAAAAACCATTCATTACGATCTTGTGAATGACTTGAGTCACACAGTTACTGTCACACCCCAACCGATGACGGAAACATCGGAGTGAGACGACTAGATTGCTCATGGCATCATAACACTATTCGTGACAATATTTAAATCAACCAAATTTCATTTCATTCAAACATCAAATGTCATATTACAACAAAATCCAAATAAGAGTAACATCAACGAAATAAGTGTTGATACAGTTTTGTGTCTGTCACTTGTTCTTAGTTACAGTTGTAACTGTACGGTCTTTGCTCAAGTGTCTGTATAGGTTGGGTCATGTCGAATAGATCGAGATATCTTTCTATCTTGATCTAGTACGACATCTTAGCTTGTCTGTGTTAATCGGTTGCATGTGTGCATACCGTTGAGTCTTGTAAACGTCATGTCTTCACACGTTCTCCAAGAATTAGGATTCTGTGCGAATCAGATGATTCGTATGAATCACATGTTTTATATGAAACAATGAATGGTTTCGTACGAGTGAAGTATTTCATATGAAACAGCTGTCCCGTACCAAAATTCTAGAGTTGTGTCTCGTGTGAAATAGTGTGTTCCGTATGTCTAGAATAGTGTTTCGTACGAATGCCTAGACAGACACTATATAAGCAGACATGCACTTCTCAGTCAAGGTTACTCACTAAACTGACCAGTCACCAAGTTGAAAGAACGAGCTAGCAAACTGATCTTTTGGTGAGATCTCTCTGCTAGTATTTCTGGTGAAGACGAAGACACAAGAACACAACAAGTTTGTTTGAATCATACGAGCATTGTGTGTATATGTTTGTACTTGTTCTCAATCATTAATCAAGATAGTGAATCTTTGGTTACCCCATGTTCTTTAGTTTTCTTTGGTTGCACGCACACTTGGATTCCGCACTTCTGTGTGTGTTATATGAACAAGGAACAAGTTTAACACCATCTGAAGGTCGACCTACAAGTGGTATCAGAGCTTTGGCTCTTTCCTTGTTCAAAACCGGGCTTAGTTGTGTCTGAGCTAGTTTGAAGATTTCTGAAGTGTTCTTGAATCTTCAGCAGAAAACATAAGTTTTGGATAGTTAACTAACTTAAAACTTGGTTAAAATCAGTTGCATGCAGAAAATTTTATGGTAAAACTTTTCTGAAGAACACCCTTGAAGAAGAAATCTGCAAAAATTTGAATCTGATTAGTTTTGGTAGGGTTGACATTTTCTGACTTGGATCTGGACTTGGATTATTGACTGTTAAAAATCTGTGTTTTAACTAAAAGTGGGTAAGACAACAGGTATTTTCGAAAAAGCAGGTCTACACAAGAAAGGAAATTTTTCACCAAACCTTTTCTGAAAAGATTCCTCTGAAAAACGCTGACACAACAGTTGGTGCGACTGAATTGATTCGTACAAAAGATTGGCTCGCACAAAAATTTGTACGAAACAATTGACTCGCACGAAACATCCTTGTTCCGAGCGAAACACTCACTCGTACGAATCTCAGGTTGTTTCGCACGAAAGAGTTGTTTATTCACACGAACTTGGTTCGTACGAATAACTTTCGTTACTGTTTATTTTTCGTGTTTTTCAAAGCTTTGTGATTTTCAGAATTTGTCATATTTTCAGATCTGTGATTTTTTAAAAGGTAATTATAATTTTTGAAATTTTAAAAAACTTTTAAATTTTCATAAAACAAGAAAATATAATGAGTTCTAACCCATGGGATTGGAGTTGTTCAAGCTCAAATCAGGAGTCTTCGCAAAGCTCCGCTACATCATGGGTAAAATCTTTGATGCCTCAAAATACAACAATGATCTCTGCAAATCAATGGGTGTGTGTTGCGAATCAGAATCAAAGCATTCAAACTCTGTTAATGAGAGAAAGTGAAGCAGGGAGTAACAACCGTCCGCCCAAGCTAAATCATATGAACGATTATCCTTCTTGGAAAAGTCGTTTTCATACATACGTTCTTAGACAGAACACAAAATTATGGACGTATTTTACTACACCCTACAAGGAATCACTTGATGAAGCTGGATCAAATCCAACCTCATTGGCCAATCTAGACGAAAGTGACAAGAAAGCTTATGATCTAGAGAAGAAGGCGTTTGCTATCCTCACACAAGCTCTTCATAAAGACATTTATCATCAGTTTGTGTATTGTACTACAACGAAAAATTTGTGGGACACTTTGGAAGCAAGAGGTGAAGGTAATGCTGCTACCAGGAAGATTCGGCATGATCTGCTCAAGAAAGAGTTTGAAGGTTTCATGTTCATGGAGAACGAAACCTTGAATGATATGACCACTCGGTTTTATCATCTTCTCAGCAAAATGTACTCGTATAAAGTGTTAGCAGCACCACAAGAAATTGTGATGCGATTTGCTGATGCTTTACCACCAAAATGGGGTCAATTTATTGATCTCTTAAAACATACAGGTGTTTTGGACTCAATAAGTATTTATGAATTTGTGCAGAAACTGGAGAACAAGAATGAAGAAGAGCTCCGGAAGGCACAACGAGTCAATGTTCCACAAAACCCTGAGATGTATTTTGGAGGTATAAATGCAGGTACAAGCTCAAGTCAGCAACCAAAGTTGCAGACCGCGTTTGTGTCAAACGTGAACCCTTTCCTATCCCAGCCTGTCCAATAAAGTCAGTCTACAGGTTCGAGTAATCAAGCCTATGGAAGCTTTTGATCCGAAAGCCTTCCTTCCACAGCCGAGGGATTTAGCGCATAAAGTTCCACAGCAAGCTCCTCAACAAGCTTTCTATGGAAGCAACTGTCAATCAGCAAATCCCAACACTGTCAAACTTGACACGTCAAATCTCTCCAAAATCAACGTAGAAGTTGCACAAGAACATGCGGAACTTCTAAATACCATGGTCAGTGCTTATTGTGGTTTACTTACAGGTCAATAGGGAACATCAATTTGACAAACGAAGACTACAAACAAATTGACCGAGATGAAATGGAGCTGATGGACAACAAGTGGGCATTTTCAAGCGCTATGAGAAGAGCAAAGGATTATATGAGAAGAACGGGTAGAACCAGTTTGGAAAGCAAGAAGGATACAAAATACGGCTTTGATAAAACCGTCGTTACTTGCTTCAACTGTGGAGAAAGAGCTCACTTCAAGCGGGAATGCACAAGACCCAGCAAGGAAGGAAATCACAACCCCTTTCGAAATCAGTCTCAACCATCCAACACAGCACAGTACAACAACGAAAGAAGAATGGTAGCTGTTGGCAACTCTAACAACACCAATCAATCAGGACCTTCAAACACGCATAGAGCTTTGGTAGTTCAATCTAATGAAGGATGCGATTGGTCAGTACAGTTGGGAACTCAGAACAATGGAAGAACTGCATGCTATGTGAAGATCATGGATCAAATCAAGCATGATCCCAGCATCAACACTCCATATAATGATGATACATCTGGGGATGTTGGTAGTTCTGATGAAGAATGTTCAAGTTCAAATGGTTATGGATCTTATTCTAGTGAGAAGAAAGGAAGTGATGCTGAGGTTGAAAAGTTGCTGAGTGAAGCCGAGTTGTTAAAAAGTGAAAAGGTAGGTATAACAAGGAATGCAGAAGCTGTGCTAAAAGAGACAGAGACACTCTCTACAGATGGTGCAGCCTTTCCTCATCACACTGCCTTTATGGCAAATGTTGAAGGTTCTTCAAAATAGGTAAATTCTGACCCTCCTACTGTTTGCAATGACTGTGTTGAGTTAAAAATAAAATATGAAATCGTCAACAGCCATAATCAGAATTTAGTTGTTGAATTATCAAAATGCAAAGAGGCGAATTTGGCGCTAACTAGAAATGAAAAAGAATTCAAATCTGTAATAGAAACCCTTAAGAAAAGTGTTTCTGAATTGTCAAAAACAGTTTTGAATAAATAGGCAGGAATTAATAACTACATTAATCTCCTAGAAGAAACAAAGAAAGAGTTAGCCATCGCCAAATGCGAATATGTTTCGATCAAACGCAAATTGGAAAGTTATTCTAACTCCAATATGTGCTTGATCATATCATTGAAGTTCAAAAACTAAAGGGAGATGTTCAATGCATAGGGTATAATTCGTGTCCACCCCCAATGAAACACAACTATACCAAAATGCCTGATGAAGAGGAGATGCCTCGTTTTGAACCCTCTATACCTTTGAATCCTGAGGAATTCGTAGCAGGGTTAGGGTTTAAACTAGGTAATTCCTCTCAAGAACCAAGCAAGCCAGAAAATTCATCGTCTAATGTTGTTCAAAATCATTCTGATGAAGTAGAAAATGATACATCAGATGATGAATCAAGAAATGATGAACAGGGTCAGCCTCTTGATGAGAGGAAAAGAGTAGAATCTTCTGCTACTCCTAGTACTCAATCTGTTGAGAATCAAGAGACCGTTCCTCAGAAATCTGTGAAGACAAGTGTGTCTACACAAGAAGTAGATAATGTGTTGTATACTTTGGTTGGAGATAAGAAAATCTATTCAAACAAAGATTTTCCAATTAAAAACGTAAATCCAATCTCTATAGATCAGGTTTTTGAAAAGTCAACAACCAAACCTTTAGAGAAGAAAAAACGCACCAAATCACAACCATTATCAGCTTCAAAAGAAAAACAATGGAAGCGAGTTGAAAAGCCTACAGTTTCTCAACCGAAGGTGGAAGCAAAAGGCTCTCGCTACCAAAAAAAAGCCAAAACTGTTAAATTTGTGAGTTCTAAAGGTACCGATAAAGTCAAAACTTTTCAAGGAAAATATAATGTTGATTTTGTAAAGAAAGTTAAGATTTTGAAAAAAAATAGTCAAAACAATTACACCCAACACACTGATGGATGTAATGAAAATGAACCTAGTACCTCAAAACCCACAAGTTCAACGTCAAGCCAAGAAACACGATCTCCTAGTTTTGTTGAAAGGATAACTTGTTTCAAATGTGGAGAGTTTGGCCACATTATAAAGGATTGTCAAAATCCAGCCAAATCTAGATGTATAGAGAAAACCCCTCATAAACCAACATGCAAACGTAAATTTGTTTCTCCGACTCAAGATAAACGAATCATTAAGGATCAAAAAGAGAAACAAAAACGTAAACAAGTAAAAGCAGTTGAGAAAGCTTTAAAATCGAATTCTTCGAAAAAGGATCAAAGATCATCAAAGTCAATAAAAACAGACACTGTTAAAACTGTAAATAATAGTAAATCTGGTAATAAACAAGGATCTTGGAAACAGAAGACCAATAATGGTTCAAAGGAGGTTCTCAGTTTGTCAATCATTAAGAAATTGAGATTACATTTCTCGATGATAAGGGACGACCCAAGACCACTAAGGCTTGGGTCCCCATCTCAAACTAATCTTGTTTGTGCAATGTGCAGGGTATTCCAGGAGGAACTGTAAGCAGTCATTGGATTGTTGATAGTGGAGCATCAAGGCACATGACGGGCGACTTGTGGCTCCTATATGATGTGAAAAGCATTAGGGGTGGTTATGTTGCTTTTGCTGGTGACAAAGGTGGATACATCACTGGAGAAGGAATGGTCTCCAATGGTGTTGTGAGCTTCGAAAGATCAATTATGTGCGGCAAATTGATCATAATCTTCTTAGCGTTTCTCAAATATGCGACAAGAAGTTCATGGTACATTTTGATGATGCCGGATGTTATGTGCTGAAGCCTGGATTCAAGATTCCCAGGGAATGGATTCTCCTGTCGGCTCCAAAAATTAACGACTTGTATATTCTTGATATGAGCCAAGCTATTACAACATCTGCACAAGTCACATGTTTTGTCTCCAAAGCCACCGAGAAGGAATGAATCTCTTGGCACTGACGTATGCGAAACATTCACCTGAGGAAAATGAACAATTTGGTGAAGAACAATCTAGTGAATGGTGTACCAGTGAAAAATTTTCATCTTCAAGACGTTTGTGTATCATGCCAAAAGGGAAAGCAAGCAAGAAAGTCCTATCCCGGGAAGAAGATCAACACAGTAAATATGCCACTGGAACGTCTTCATATGGACCTCTTTGGACCTATGAAACACAAGACAACCTTTGGTGATTCTTATTGTCTGGTAGTTACTGATGACTATTCCAGATTCTCATGGGTAAACATGTTGGCACACAAGAGTGAAGTTCCTACTGTCCTCAAGAATCTCCTAACTCTGCTAGAAAATCTGTACAATCTGAAGGTAAGGAGAATCAGAAGCGACAATGGCATGGAATTCAAGAATCAAGTTATGAATGAGTACTGTTCCTCAAAGGGTATTTTTCATGAGTACAGTTCTCGCTACACTCCACAACAAAATGGCGTCGCTGAGAGGAAGAATAGAAGTCTTATTGAAATTGCAAGAACCATATTAGTAGAATCAGAACTTCCTATTCAATTTTGGGGAGAAGTTGTTGCTACTGCATGCTATACGATGAATAGAGTTCTGACGGTGAAGAGACATGGGAAGACATGCTTTGAGTTGTTACATAAAAGGAAACCAGATGTTTCTTTCTTAGAACCTTTTGGAGCTCCATGCACTATGATCGACCTACATGGAAAGTTTGGTCCGAAGGCTATCGAAGGTTTCTTTCTTGGATATGCTACTCCAAATTTCAGGGTGTGGAATTTGTCTTCAAAGAAGACTGAAGAATGGGGTGAAGTCAAGGTTTAGAGATTACAGAAGCTGTAAGAGCTCCGGGTGCTCCTTGGATGTTCGACTACGATGGGCTATTTGACTCCTTTAATCAGCCAACTTTTGATGATGCAACAGCTGCTGCTCAAATGCTTCTGGAAAGTGATACTGCAGTAGATTCATCTCTAGTTCGACCAATTATTGTTAACCCTCAAGTGTCGACTTCGGTTAACAATCTTGTTCAAAATGAGAATTCAAAGACGCTGCGGATTATAATGTTTCATCAGAAGATGATGAGTTTCATGATGCAAATGAAGCTGCCTGTGGTGCGGTTCCTGGAATTTCAGATGGTAAGTCAAATATTCAACCTCAAGGAACGACTGAAGGTCAGGCATCTACAACGTCATCAAATCCAGCTCTCAATTTAACTGTTGATCTGAATATCAACAATTTGGGTATCAACTTTCGAGTTCCTGATGTTCCAGAAACTCGTATTCATAATACCCATCCTCGGCAGAATATTATTGGAGATGTACAGAGTGGTGTGCAGACTCGTAATCAGCTTCGAAACAACCAGAATGCTGGATTGTATTCGGAAATCAGGAAATCAGGGAGCAGAATGATTGGTCTTTTGCCTGCTATGTGTGACAAGTAGAACCAAAATCTTGGAAAGAGGCAATGAAAGAAGACTCTTGGGTTGAAGCCATGCAGGAAGAACTTCAGCAATTTCAGAAGTTAGGCGTCTGGAAATTGGTTGACAGGCCTGACAACTACAAGAAGATTGGTACACGATGGGTATACAAATGCAAGAAGAATGACCGAGGTGTTGTTGAGAGAAACAAAGCGCGATTGGTTGTTCAAGGTTTTAATCAGGTCGAAGGCATTGTTTACAATGAAGTTTATGCACCAGTTGCACGACTTGAGGCCATATGAATCTTTTTGGCTTATGCGTCCTTCAAGAAGTTCACCGTTTATCAGATGGATGTGAAGAGTGCATTTCTTCATGGTGTGGTAGAAGAGGAAGTATATGTTGAGCAACCACCAGGTTTTGAAGATCCTCTCCATCCTGACAAGGTTTGGCTTCTCAACAAGGCGTTATATGGTCTTCATCAAGCTCCGAGGGCTTGGTATGAAACGTTGTCTACGTATCTGTTGAAGAATGGTTTTCGACGAGGCTTGATCGACTGTACTCTCTTCATCAAGGAAATGAATGAGGACTTGCTGCTCGTATAGGTTTATGTTGATGATATTATATTTAGGTCTACTAACACTCGAATGTGCAAAGAATTCGAACAGGTTATGCAAGAGAAGTTCGAGATGAGCACTATGGGAGAAATGAATTTCTTTTTAGGTTTGCAGGTTCCGCAATCAAAGGAAGAGATTTTTATCCATCAAACCAAGTACGTCGGAGATATTCTCAAACGATTTCAGATGGATGACTCAAAGCCTTTGGGAACTCCATTAGCTCAAAATCATGGGATTACTCCAGACGGAATGGGTGAGCATGTAGAACCATCTCTCTATCGTGCTATGATCGGATCTCTCATGTATCTTACTGCTTCAAGACCTGACATAATGTACCCAACATGCCTTCTGGCACGCTATCAGTCTAGTCCTAAGGTTGTGAAAAGAATTTTTCGTTATTTGAAGGGTCGCCCTGACACTGGTCTATGGTACCCTAAGGATGATAACTTTGATCTGATATCATTCAGTGATTCTGATCATGGTGGCTGTAAAATAGATGCAAAATCAACAACAGCAGGATGTCAGTTCTTGGGAAATCGCCTAGTCACGTGGCAATGCAAAAAGCAGACTTGTGTAGCTACATCAACATGTGAGGCTGAGTATATTTCAGCTTCTAGTTGTTGCTCTCAAGTTCTATGGATTCAACAGCAAATGCGCGACTACGGTTTTGAATTTCTTACTACTCCTATTTTTGTTGATAATGAAGCTGCTTTACAGATCACTCGGAATCCTGTACAACATTCAAAAACAAAACACATTGAGATTAAGTATCACTTCATACGTGATTGTTATGAAAAGAGACTTATTGATGTTGTTAAAATCCACACTGATCACCAACGTGCCGACGTTTTTACCAAAGCCTTTGATAAATCACGTTTTGATTATCTACTTTTGGTCAATGGAATCAAGGTGAAACCCGAGTAACTCAACCATGGCTAACTATTTTTGTAAATACTTTTTTAAAAATCTAAAACTACAAAAAGATTTTCAGTTTTATATTTTAGGGGGAGTAAGTTTAAGAAAATACAAAAGTATGTCTTTTATTTACTTTTTTGTTTAAGGGGGAGAAAATTTCAAAAAAATACAAAAACAATAGAAAACCCAAAAATGAGTTTCTTGGATAAGTTGAAGATGATGAAACTCACCAGTAAATCTGTCAGAAATGGTTAAAAGTATAAAAAGAAGATTGATAAGTAGCTTTACTTATGATGTTTCGATAGGCTTACAATCAGATTAAAATGTGCAGGTTGATATAAACTTAACAGACAGAACACCAGGTGGGAACCATTCATTGGCATATGGTCTTGATACTGAAATTTCGTTTGATAGAGTGCCGAGGTTCTGAGATATACGGTCTTTATGCTTGCTTATCATCTGGGTATCATGGTTGAATCTTTTGCCGAAAAATAACGGTGGCGCAAGTCTAGAACTTCCATGATATCATACATACATGTACGTACTGCATTCGACCATCAAATAAGTGATAAAAATATCACATCCCCAAAATAAGTGATAAAATATCAAGCTTTATGCGGGAGCTAAGTTCGTCTCTTTGTCGGTATGATGGTACTAACCTGTTCACGGACTTACTCCTCTGCCCTGCATACATATGAAAATCAAGTTCCTCATCAATAAGTGATTAAATCACAAAGGGCTTGTTTTCAATAAAAAATAAGTGAGTATCTCACATCATTCATATACGTCAAAACAAATGATAAAGTAGTACACTCACTGGTAAGATTTTCTCTCATGCATATCTTGATACGGGAATGTGTCGTGATGTGGTTGAACACCAGTTTGTAAGTATAATTCATACCTTAATCATGTCTCCTAACCATGATTACATCTGATAAGTCTGAGCTTACGTGGACAACAATACCGATAATCATAGTTGAATACTTATCTGTTTAGTTTTGAAGTTTAAACCAAATATTGTTTTTCACAAAGATTAAAATGCTGGTATGATTCCTTTACCTTGAAACTCGAAAAAGATTGTTCAATAGATATATAGTTTATCTATATATTTTGATTTTATGTCTAGTTTACTTAGTTGCTTATGTAGTTACTTTTTGAAAGTTAGCCAAAGTTGATACTCGGAAATTTTCTACCAAGATACACCAAAGAACCTTTTGTTTGATACCACAACTTCATAAAGTAATATCTTGCAACAAGTAACTCATCAAAGGAAATCTAAAATCTGAAACTCGTTTGAGTGTGTGTATCTCATACGAATGAACCTAGGCATTTGATTTGACTTGGTCACTTGTTTTTCTCAAATCTGTTGCTGGAATTCATACGAGTGTGTGTATCTCGTTAAGGGAATACAATCATACGAAGAAATTATGATAAGTCTTTTTTGTGTGCTCCCTGAGAAAGTTGTGTTCTAATTATATTTGTTTTATGAGTACAGATTGATACAAAAAGAACATGAACAAAGACCAGCAACAAAGAAATCTGACAAGTCAGAAGAGGAAACAAGAAAGATTTGAAGTTTCTTAGAAATTCGAAGACCTGATGCTCTAATCATTGGATAGCAGATCTATTAATAGATGGCAGATCTTCAGGGGGAGTTTGTTGATACTCCAATCCATTCATGTGAAGACCAACATAAGAAGACCAAAGACCGAAGACCAAGCAACATCCAATGGGGCGTTTGTTGATACAGTTTTGTGTCTGTAACTTGTTCTTAGTAACAGTTGTAATTGTACGGTCTTTGCTCAAGTGTCTGTATAGGTTTGGTCGTGTCGAATAGATCGAGAGATACTTCTAACTTGATCTAGTACGACATCTTAGCTTGTCTGTGTTAATCGGTTGCATGTGTGCATACCGTTGAGTCTTGTAAACATCATGTCTGCGCACGTTCTCCAAGAATAAGGATTCTGTGCGAATCAGATGATTCGTACGAATCACATGTTTTGTACGAAACAATGAATGGTTTTGTACAAGTGAAGTATTTCGTACGAAACAGCTGTTCCGAACCAAAATTCTGGAGTTGTGTCTTGTGTGAAATAGTGTGTTCCGTATGTCTAGAAACGTGTTTTGTACGAATGCCTAGACAGACACTATATAAGCAGACATGCACTTCTCAGTCAAGGTTACTCACTAAACTGACCAGTCACCAAGTTGAAAGAACGAGCTAGCAAACTGATCTTTTGGTGAGATCTCTCTGCTAGCATTTCTGGTGAAGATGAAGACACAAGAACACAGTAAGTTTGTTTGAATCATACGAGCATTGTGTGTATATGTTTGTACTTGTTCTCAATCATTAATCAAGATAGTGAATCTTTGGTTACCCAGTGTTCTTTACTTTGCTTTGGTTGCATGCACACTTGGATTCCGCACTTGTGTGTGTTATAAGAACAAGGAACAAGTTTAACACCATCCATAGGTGGACCTACAATAAGTTCAACAATAACATGATAATTAACTTAGTATTCTACGCTTGTTTCTATGCCGTTCCTACTAAGTTCCATCATACAACTTCATCAACCTGTGACATGTTAAAAAGTATAGTTCAATAACAAAGTATTGGCGAGTACACAAGTTTAATATCATAGCATAAGTATAAAACCCGATTAAACAAATCCACATGAATAGCTAGCAGACAAGATAAGTGTAAACCAGGCATGAGAATCTACATGTCAATCCTCTAGTGTACCGTAAAATAAATTAAAACTTAACATTGACCACAAGAATACGGGTGGTGCGTTACTCCAATAGCGCTATACTTTTTAAGGGAGGCTCGATCAAAGTTAATGACATTTAGATCACATAAGAATATACCAAGTAACAATTCAAGTAGCATAAGACTAAAGCATGTTGATGGATTGTTTGTGTATAGAATAAAGTGTGATTTGTTGTAGTTTTAGTAAATTAATCATGTTCACCAAAATAGTGGAAAGCATAAAAAGGGTCGAGTATACTCACGGTTTTGCAAAGTATTATCCATGAGAGAGTTAGGTTGATTTAGGGGATGGAACACCAAGTTTATCCTACACAAGGCAAACGTAGGTGTATGAGTATTAGATTGACTGGGAGTTTAATGAGTTTAGGAATTTAAAATGTGCAAGGAAGTATACATACGAAAGTATTCATCTTGACATTAACACTCGTTTTTTACACTAATAAGCCCCAAAGGGTGTTTGTGATTTTATAGGTCTTGCCCAATAGAATCGTAACCATTGTTATGTCTAAGATAAAATAACCTACTTGTTAAGACGACTAACTATTGGTTATGGTCTAAGGTTCGGTTATATTAAGTATTTACATATATTTATATTACTACTAATTATTCATATAGTTCATGTATTTCACGGAATTCATGTAAGTCATGCATGGAGGTAGGAGGATAACCATCCTAAACCTCTTTCATAAGATTCACCATTATACAAGATTGACACAAGGACAATCCGGATGGTCAAGAATTATAGAAATCATCAAGTGAGGGGTGGATTGAATAGTTGAATGGCCAAGGCCTTCATGTAATCACACCTACACCATCACAAGCTTGAAGCTCGGATGGCTCAACACTTGTGGGTTTGAAACCCTAATAAAAACCACAAGTTTTAATTACATAATTGTTATACTTAGGGTTTATATATTACATATATTATAATAAGCATGTATGGGTCTAGAAATGGTCTAATACTTATGCAAAATATTGTCTAAAAACCCTAAAAAACAACTATGAACAATTATTTTTCTTGAACATTGTAAGACATGATTTTATTATAATTTGAAGCTTGAATTCTTTGAATAATATCACCAATTGTTTTGCTAGAGTTTAGTATAAGATTGATAATCATTCATCACACATTTACACGTTGGTTCGATTTGATTCATGAAGGAATAAAGTATAGCATGATCATAAGTTTAAATGCGAATAAAGTTTGCGAATTTAGCATAATTGATTAATCTTGTTTACAATCAAAGCCTTAGAATACAATGAATTGAAGGATAGAAATACGATTACAAAGTTTAGACTTTCCAAAAATAGAAACACGAAGCAGACTTGCGAAACGTTACAGTCTCCCCTCCTTTAGGGAATTTCGTCCTGAAATTTAGGAAGATGCAATGAACAAATGCGATCGCTTAGACTTCATGTCGCTTTCGAGTTCCCAAGTATACTCAGCGCCACGTTTTCCTTCCCATCGAACCTTTACGATTGGAATTCGACTGCGCCTCAGTTGTTTAGTACCTAGGTCCATGATTTCGACTGGTTTTTCCACGAAATGCAAAGTCTCATTGATCTGAAGATCTTCCAGCGGAACTTGGAGTCCTTCTTCAGCGAGACATCTTTTTAAGTTTGAGACGTGGAAGGTAGGATGAACGTTATTGAGCTCTGGTGGTAGTTCCAATCGGTAGGCTACCTTGCCAATCCTTTCAAGAACCTTGAAGGGACCTACGTAGCGAGGATCGAGCTTTCCTTTTTCCCGAAATGAACCACACCCTTCCAAGGGGATACCTTGAGAAGTACAAAGTCACCAACGTTGAATTCCAAGGGCTTGCATCTTTTATCTGCGTAACTCTTTTGTCGGCTTCTAGCTTTCAGCAAGTTGTCCCGAATCTGCAAAATCTTGTCCGTCGTCTGTTGTATAAGCTCGGGACCGGTGATTTGGGCTTCCCCGATCTCGTGCCAACAAATAGGAGATCGACACTTGCGTCCATACAATCCCTCGAATGGTGCCATTTGAATATTCGCGTGTAACTGTTATTGTACGAGAATTCGACCAAAGGCAAGTGCATGTCCCAGTTGCCACCAAAATCAATTAAGCAAGAACGAAGCATGTCCTCTAGAGTTTGGATAGTACGCTCGGTTTGACCACCGGACTGAGGATGGAAAGCAGTACTAAGATTGAGCTGAGTGCCAAGGGCTTTTTGAAATGTTTGCCAAAGGCGAGAAGTGAAGCAACCATCACGGTCGGAGATAATGTCAACGGGAATGCCATGACGACAGATGATTTCATCCGTGTAGATACGAGCTAACTTCTCAACTCGGTAGTCTTCACGTATGGGGAGGAAATGAGCAGACTTGGTCAAACGGTCGATGATTACCAAAATACTATCATGACCAGACGATGTACGAGGGAACTTGGTTATAAAATCCATAGCAATACTCTCCCATTTCCAAACATGAATTTATGTTTGTTCGAGTAAACCAGAGGGTCTTTGATGCTCGGCCTTTACCTTGGAGCAAGTAAGGCACTTTAAAACATAGCAGGCATATCTTTCTTCATTCCAGGCCACCAGTATGATGCTCGGAGGTCGTGATACATCTTATCGGTGCCAGGGTGAATTGAATATTGATACTTATGAGCTTCACTCATCAAGAGATCACGAAGATTATCACGAGTAGGAATCCAAATACGATCGAGATAGCACATGATGCCATCAGATTTGGTCACGAGTTGGGTTTCAGCACCACATTTCAACTCATTATCGAGGTTGCCCTCATTAACGGTCGAGTATTGTGCCTCACGAATCATCTCTTGAAGCTTTCACAAAGTTGGTAGCAACGTACACTCTTAACATGAGTTTTCCGACTAAGTGCGTCGGCCATGACATTCGCTTTACCAGGGTGGTAGTGGATATCGCAGTCATAGTCGTTCAACAACTCTACCCAACGACGCTGACGCATGTTGAGTTCTTTTTTATTAAAGATGTGCTGAAGGCTCTTATGGTCGGTGAAGACCGTACACTTTGTACCATAAAGGTAGTGTCGCCATATCTTTAAAGCAAAAACAATTGCACCAAGTTCAAGGTCGTGGGTAGTATAATTTTCTCATGAATTTTGAGTTGACGTGATGCGTAAGCGATAACCTTAACTCGTTGCATCAGAACGCAACCAAGACCTAGTCTTGAGGCATCGCAATACACAACAAAATCATCGTTACCATCGGTAAGGGGTAGGACAGGAGCATTGCAAAACAAGTCCTTGAGTGTTTGAAAAGACTCCTCTTGTTCGAACCCCAAACAAAAGGTTTCCTTCTGAGTCAAGGAAGTGAGAGGCACGGCAATTTTTGAAAAGTTCGAAATGAAGCGACGGTAATAACCGGCTAAGCCGAGAAACGAACGAATTTCAGACGGAGTCTTAGGAGCAATCCAATTTTTCACCACCTCGATTTTCACAGGGTCAACGTGAATACCAAGTTCGTTGACAACATGACCAAGAAATTGAACCTCTTTTAACCAAAATTCACACTTGGAGAACTTGGCGTAGAGACGTTGGGTTCAGAACAGCTGAAGGATAAGACACAAGGGTCGCTCATGCTCTTCTCGCGTCTTAGAATAGATTAGGATATCGTTAATAAAGATGATCACGAATCGGTCAAGATAAGGCTTACACACGTGATTCATCAAGTCCATAAACACGGCGGGTGCGTTGGTCAGACCGAATGGCATGACTACGAACTCGTAGTGTCCATAATGTGTGCGGAATGCAGTCTTGGGTATATCTTCTTCGAGACTCGAAGTTGATGATAACCAGAACGAAGATCGATCTTAGAGAAACAAGTTACGCCTTGAAGTTGATCAAAAAGGTCGTCGATGCGAGGAAGAGGATAACGGTTCTTGTCTGTAAGCTTGTTGAGCTCACGATAGTCAATGCACATGCGAAAGGATCTGTCCTTCTTTTTGACGAACAGAATGGGAGTGACCCAAGGAGATGTGCTAGGGCATATGAAGCCCTTCTCAAGAAGCTCTTGAAGTTGACTTGACAGCTCTTACATCTCCGAGGGTGCTAGACGATAGGGGTTTGCGATCGGAGTTGCACCAGGGATAAGGTCGATGCGGAAATCAACAGAATGAGCAGGAGGAGGACCAGGAAGATCCTCGAGAAAGAGTTCAGGAATTCGCGCACAACGGGAACTTCACTCACGCTTGGACCCTTCTCCTTCTTTTCCACAATGTGCGTAAGAAAGGCGAAGTATTCCTTACGTAAGTACTTGTTCGCCTGAATACACGACATAAGCTTGAGACCTGTGAAAGGTTTCTCGCCATAGACGTGCAAGGAATCATCATTGGGATGGGGAAGGCGAATGCACTTCTCCGAACAAACAACTTCAGCACGGACTCGCCTTAGCCAATCCATGCCTACTATGATATCGAAACTACCCATTTGGCATGGTATGAGGTCAATAGAAACGTATGATCATTGAGGTTTAAAGAAAATTAGAAAGGACAGAATTGACGGTGACGGATTTTCCGTCGGCGACTTCAACTTCGAATGGTTTAGGCAACTTAGAACAACTACACATAAGCACAGGTTCGAATTCAACGGATACAAAACTTTTATCCGCACCAGTATCAAATAAACATGTAGCGTAAACATTGTTAACAAGGAACGTACTCGATATGACGTCGTTTGAGTTCTGAGCTTGAGCAGCCGTGATGACAAAGGCTCGACCGCGAGCTTGCTGCTGCTGCCAATTGTTGTTCTTACGCTGCGGGCAGTTGTTGGCGAAGTGATTCGGGTCTCCGCATCTGAAGCAGGCACGAGCGGCAGGAGCTAGGGGTGGGTTTTGATTGCCGACAGGGTTTTGAGGAGGTGCGGTGGTCACGGCTCGGGCTTGGTTGATGGGGGCTTGAGGAGCATTCCGACATTGCTGGGCAAAGTGCCCATACCTATTGCAGATCGTGCATAGGCGGCATGGGGTGGTAACCGGGTGATGGAAGGGGAAGGTATTGCACTTGGGATGGGGTCCGGTGTACGCTTTCTTGATGGGTTTGGGTGTGAGCAAAGCTGGATGGTGGAGGTTTGACGGAGTGACTACCGCACAAATTGGGCTCAAAGCCTTCCGCTTCTTGCCTTTGATGTTGCTTCTTGGGGGTTTGGGCGAGGCAGGTTCGATAACGGATTCGGTGGTTGCTTGGTGGGCTTTCCTCGGTGGAGCCTTGGCGGCTTCATGAAGGACTTGGCAGTTGTTCAAGCGAGCAGCCAGCCGAAAGGTTTCTTCGAGGGTGCTGGGGGAGGTAGTATCGACTAGATCGCCAAGGTGAGGAGGAAGGCAACTTATATATTTGGCAACCGCTTTCTCGGGTGTGTCAACTTGGCTTGGGAAAAATGCACTCAACTGCTTAAATCGGGCCGTGAGGCTAGCGTTGTCGTTACCTACTTGTTTGAGGTTCCAAAACTCAACCTCGAGTCGTTGGCACTCATGCGGGGGACAGAATTCACCTTCCATTAGCTTTTTGAGCTCGGCCCAAGGGAGGGCGTGGGCGACCTTGTTGCCACGCGCGCTGTGCTTTGAAGTCCACCAATCAAGGGCTCTCGACCGGAATACTCCCGTGGTATTCAAGGTGCGCAAGTGGTCGGGGCAACCACTTTGGAGGAAGGTGAGTTCAATGGCGCCGAACCATTGCAACAGTTTAGTGGCGTCCCCCTCGCCGGTGAAGGGTAAGGGATTGCAGGAGCAGAATTGCTTGTGGGTGAAGGCGGGGTGGTTCGGATTTGGAGTCGACGGAGGTATGAGGTGATTCGGCGTTAGGTGGGGGCTGGACCTTGCTGACTATCTCAGGGATAACCTTAGCCATGTGTTCAGCCATTTGCTCGGCCATAAATTTCATGCAGTCTTTTTTCGACATGGAGTCGGATTGGGACCTTGACTTGGACTTTGACCTTCTTCGTCCCATAACGCTTTGCGAGAAAGACATCTAAAAGGGTTTGACAACAAAAGATAGATTTAGGATTTGATCGTAAAGTGTTGTTATAAAGAAAAGTATCCGTTTTGAGCACATAAGTATCATGTAACACGTATAACTTCACATAGATAGCATAAGCATGTTGGCATTCAAAAGCATAAACACGTATGATTTGCGTATAGGAATATAAATTTAGTTGGTTCACGAGAATTATTATTATTGTTTTTGGTTACGAAGGGCGTGCGAATCGTGCATCGGGTTCGAAATGAACGAGATAACAAGTATTAAAACACAGAAATTGAGATAGCATAAAAGATAGGCTCAATAAAACATTGGAGTGTTTCGGGTTGAGAAACGTTTGACTATTCCAAAGTGAATCGAGATCCTTTCAAATTAGAGAAACGTGCTTTGACCTATAGGTAAAGTGCTCTCGTCGAGAAGCGATTAACGGCACTTTACCCTTCCAGTTACTACACGTCTCTAACCGATCGAAAAATCAAAACTTTGGCGAGATTGAAAATCGAGGAATGGGACTAGTTGACAAGGTGCGGGTTTCACCCCTATCTTGACAACATTGTACCCTAGATATGGTTGGTACTTACCGAACGAGGAGCGTATTCCGACTCGTTGGCAAGGGTCCACTAGAGTATGAAACAGAAATTTCCATCAAGATGTGGAATTCACTCATAACTTGATGGTGTAATTTCATGCAAAAATCAAATTCGCGGATTGAGAGTGATCACCAAAGTGCGGGTTTCACCCCTATTTTGGTGAGATCGTCTCGATTGTAGTTTGAGCATCTTCAAGCCTTCAAGTGTGTAAATTGTGTAAGTGTTTTAGGAAAAACACATGCATATATTTAAGACAAAAGTAACAGGAAGAAACAATTAGGAAGAATTTACATTTTAATCATGAAGCAAGAATGGTCAGTTGGTCACTTAAACTATAGACTAGGTCGAACATGGCAATTCTACCTAATTCCCTATAGTTATGGCTTTGATACCAATCTGTCACACCCCAATCGATGGCGGAAACATCGGAGTGAGACGACTAGATTGCTCATTGCATCATAACATATTCGTGACAATATTTAAATCAACCAAATTTCATTTCATTCAAACATCAAATGTCATATTACAACAAAATCCAAATAAGATTAACATCAACGAAATAAGTTCAACAATAACATGATAATTAATTTAGTATTCTACGCGTGTTTCTATGCCATTCCTACTAAGTTCCATCATACAACTTTATAAACCTGCGACATGTTAAAAGTATAGTTCAATAACAAAGTATTGGCGAGTACACAAGTTTAATATCATAGTATAAGTATAAAATCTTATTAAACAAATCCACATGAATAGCTAGCATACAAGATAAGTGTAAACAAGGCATGTGAATCTACATGTCAATCCTCTAGTGTACCGCAAAATAGATTAAAACTTAACATTGACCACAAGAATACGGGTGGTGCGTTACTCCTATAGCGCTATACATGTTAAGGGAGGCTCGAACAAAGTTAATGACATTTAGATCACATAAGAAATATACCAAGTAACAATTCAAGTAGCATAAGACTAAAGCATGTTGATGGATTGTTTTTGTATAGAATAAAGTGTGATTTAGTGTAGTTTTAGTAAATTAATCATGTTGCACCCAAATAGTGGAAAACATAAAAAGGGTCGAGTGTACTCACGGTTTTGCAAAGTATTATCTGTGAGAGAGTTAGGTTGATTTAGGGGATGGAACACCAAGTTTATCCTACACAAGGCAAACGTAGGTGTATGAGTATTAGATTGACGGGGAGTTTAATGAGTTTAGGAATTTAAAATGTGCAAGAAAGTATACATACGAAAGTATTCATCTTGACATTAACGCTCGTTTTTCACACTAATAAGCCCCGAAGGGTGTTTGTGATTTTAAGGGTCATGCCCAATAGAATCGTAACGATTGTTATGTCTAAGATAAAATAACCTACTTGTTAAGACGACTAACCATTGGTTATGGTCTAAGGTTCGGTTATATTAAGTATTTACATATAGTTATATTACTACTAATTATTCATATAGTTCATGTATTTCATGGAATTCATGTAAGTCATGTAAGTCATGCATGGAGGTAGGAGGATAACCATCCTAAACCTCTTTCATAAGATTCACCATTAGGCAAGATTGACACAAGGACAATCTGGATGGTCAAGAATTATAGAAATCATCAAGTGAGGGGTGGATTGAATAGTTGAATGGCCAAGGCCTTCATGTAATCACACCTACACCATCACAAGCTTGAAAGCTAGGATGGCACAATGTTTGTGGGTTTGAAACCCTAATAAAAACCACAAGTTTACAGGCAAGATATGCCTCTTGATTGTATGTGAACAAGTCTAGCTTAACACACTAACCACAAGTTTGGTTAGTGGAATATATAGCAAAGATTTGTTATGTTTAAAAACATGTTCGAAAAAGTTTTATAAGTTATCATCCAAAACAGAAAGTTTGGCCCCAAAAATGATGTGATTCCACCTTGGTTTTCCATGGAAAACGTATGGTAACATCCACAGGGCTTTAGCAAACACTGTTGAGGAAGAATCAAAGCAAAAACATTGAAAAATTTGAAGATTGAAATATAAAAATTCAGGCAGAAAGTTTGGTGCACTTTTGGACCTCAAAATGGTGTGGTTTCACCTTAGTTTGCCCAAGCAAACTTGTGAGAACCTTCCTAGAGGTTATCCAAGAGTGTTAGAAAGAAAAACAAGGTAAAAAGAAGAAGAAAAGTGAGTTGAAACTCACTTACAAGCTGCTGCGCTTCAGCAACGAATTTTAGAAGTTTGTGACTTGTTTGAAGAGTATGGAGGCTTGTAAAAGTGGGAAAGAGGTGGAGGCACTTGTGTTTATATAGGGGGAAGATTAGGGTTAGGATTAGGGTTGCATTTAATGTGGTTTGGTGAATTTGAATTCAAAAAAAAACAAGAGGGAAGACCCCCTTGTTGCGGCCGCAAGCATTGGCTGCATATTCTTTTTTTTTTATTTTTTTATCATTTTAATTACATAATTGTTATACTTAGGGTTTATATGTACATATATTATAATAAGCATGTATGGGTCTAGAAATGGTCTAATACTTATGCAAAATATTGTCTAAAAACCCTAAAAAAACAACTATGAACAATTATTTTCTTGAACATTATAAGACATGATTTTATGATAATTTGAAGCTTGAATTCTTTGAATAATATCACCAATTGTTTTGCTAGAGTTTAGTATAAGATTGATAAACATTCGTCGCACATTTACACGTTGTTTCGATTTGATTCATGAAGGAATAAAGTATAGCATGATCATAAGTTTAAATGCGAATAAAGTTTGCGAATTCAGCATAAGTGATTAATCTTGTTTACAATCAAAGCCTTAGAATACAATGAATTGAAGGATAGAAATACGATTACAAAGACTTTCCAAAAATAGAAACACGAAGCAGACTTGCTAAAAACGGAAAGGTACAAATGCGAAGCGTTACAGTTGCTACTAACGAAAATGTTTCAAGCATTAGCACAGTCAGGTCAACTGCAAGCTGTGTTGAGTTGTATAGGTCTGAGTTGAAGAACGTTGACAATCAGGCAAGGAAGAAGGCGAGTGTGAGCAGGAGAGCGGACAAAGGAAAACCACCCGATGGTGGGATTAGATGGGGTTGAATTTGACCCCAATTGGCGTGAAACAGCAAATTTTCCAAGAAATTGGATGGAATATGGAGAGAAATGGGAAAGCAATGGTTCATTTGAACCACCTTGAGTACGTCAGGTGGTGTTATTCTTTCCTTGTATATTATTGTAGACATTATTTTGTTTTGTTTATGGTTGGGTGGAGGGGTGGTGTATTGTGATTGATAGTTATGTTTTGGGTTGGTGGTATTATGGTTGTGTTTTTGTGTGTTTTTAAAAAAAAGAATTGGGATTTGAGTATTTGAGCTAAAGGTGATATTGATGTAACTTGAGTGATCATTCCCTCAAAACCATACATTGAGGTTAATGTATCCCAAGTGTGGGGATGGGGGAAATTTTTGGGATTTTTGAAAAACTTTTGAACCAGACGAAACAGTTGTCAAGTTTGAATATGTTACCTTAATCTACATGACACATCGGTATCCTTTTTTTATCCCTTTCTTGGTGAGGTTTGAGCCACATGAATGTGTTCTAGAAATTAAATTCTTTTTGTTTGAGTGGCAGTACGTGCGTTGTGTTAATAGAACTTGGATAATAGATGCTTGTCAAAACCTAAGTGTAACATGCTTGTGAATATGATAAGGGCATTTAGGTAGCCTCGTATGGATGTGTGTTGAGTGTGGGTTTGGGGGGTTGGACCTCATAAGTTACATATATGAGCTTGGTAGTGAGCGGGACGGGGGTTTGGATATTAGTAGCCAAAATTTTGAGCTTTAACCATTCATTTGTTACCCAAGCCTATGTCCTACAAAATTCTACGCATTTAATCGACCTGGTTTAAGAGTTTAGTTTAGTTCGATATTGTTATGTATGTGTTCTTCTTTTCTATGTATTTGATGCCTTGCTATAAAAAACGAGGGAAAAAAAGAAAAAAAGAAGGAAAAGTTAGTTGCACAAATAGTGTTGGTTATTTCTTTTGTTTGTAATAAGTCAAAAACCGGGTCGATTAAATGGGCTACATGCATATTTCCCACCAATTCTCACCCTTACCCATTGCCTCATTACAACCCGAAAGTCCTTTTGATTTGTAGGCATTTTAGACAGTTTGTAGGTGGAGACTTGATTATTATCCAAGCTTATTATCGCACATTCATGTACTCGCATTTAGTGATCTAGCACAATCTTGCTAGTACCATTTTTGTCATCAAGAGGAGTGTTATTGTGAGGGGTGTGTTATGTAGTATGATGGTAAGTTGACAATTGATTAATATGTTTGTGTTTGGTTTACATGGTGATCGCTTTTAAGTTTGAAAACATTTGTGATGTGTTGCTTGGGACAAGCAACGTTGAAGTGTAGGGATGTGACAAGTGGTCTATTGGACAACCTGAAAGTGCATTAAAACGATCAATGTTCCACGTTTAAATGGGTTAATTGTTATGATTTGATGTCTATGGTGTATATGGCTTCGTAGGTACCGAAGATCATAAACGAGGGAGTTTAACGTGCTTTGCCGGGGGCTTGCAAGTGGCTAGTTGAAGATGAGGACTTAAGAGATTGAACGAAGGGCAAAATGGGAAACTATGCTGACCACCGTAAGCTACGGTGGGCACCGTAGCTTACGGTGGAGTCTAGTTTTAAAAGCACCGTAAGACAGTTCCTTAGCACCGTAAGAAGATTTTTGCCCACCGTAAGCTACGGTGGGCACCGTAGCTTATGGTGGTGAGCTGCGGGAAAGTTGTAATTGCCCATTTATACTCGGTTTTGAAGAGCCTTTTCACATACCAATCATTGGAGAACGTTTTGCAGAGCTAATAGGCGCTTTTTGAGTGATCTTTGTGTTCCAAAACAATTTCTAAACATAATTTTGGTGTTTGTTGATTCCTATGATCAAAACAATTGAAGTTTGTTGGATTGCAAGAACATGAGAGGCTAGAATTCCGTGTGATCATCTTGAGTGGAAGGTTTGTTGAACAATTGTGTTTCACTTTCTGATTTCTAGAATAATAATTGCTATTTGGTAGTTGCTATGGTGTTTGGATTATTGTTGGTAAATTGTTGATTGATATTTTATTCATTGCCTTAGTCGTATGTTCTTGGTATCGTTGACAATCGAGATATCACGGGGAGGTTTATGGGTTGGATATTAGTCAATTGGTCATCGGGTAATAACATTGCATTATAAGTAATCCAAGTACTTAGTTCCATTTTATCACGAGCAGTTAATCAAACAAGAGTCATGTCTATGTGACTCTTTCTAGTTGAACTTGAAACACATGCGTTACTTGAACCGAAAACTTAAGATGATCACTTTCTTTTAAATCTGTTATACAACCAATCTTTGAGTCATTATTAGTTAAAATCTAAAATCACAAACCAAAAATTCTGAATTTAATTTCTTGCAATCTAGGTAATTTAGCCAAAGTATTACAAACCTTAGATAACGCAATTCCACAACTCCTTGTGTTCGATACCCACTTACCTATTTGGATTACATTTACGTGAGACTACGACATCACGTCAGTTGTCTCTTCTTGCGAACTAACAATACAAAACAACACTTTAAATCTCAATTCGTACGAAGGTAAAACCAAACTTGCAAAAATTATATCTTCGTGCGAAGGTAGAAAATAACTTTTCAAGTTTATCTTCGTGAGAAGGTAGACTTTCAAATTTGAAAGAGTTTCACTTCGTACGAAGATAATTTTATCTTCATGCGAAGTGACAAGTTCATGTAAGGGTAATTCAGAATTTCACGGTTTTCGATGATTTTATCATGATTTCGATTGATTTTAGGTGTGATTATTTCAAGGGTCTGTTATAAGTAGATTTTAAGTATTCCTGGAAAAATTCAGCCCATTTTGACCAGTAAATCTTTGAAAAATGAGTAGAAGAGAAGTAGATTCTTGATGATTGTCTTCAAATTAGGCCTCCAAGCTCTGGTACCACGTGTGAGGATCTACTCTCATCCATAGCTCAGGTCCTAATTTGTTTAGCATAGTCTTATATGTGTGGGATCCATTTAAGAATAGTGACAACATCAAGATTACTCTTTAATATCAATGTTTCATTAATTGTTCAATAGTTACAGTTCCTGAAATAATCTTGACAGGGCTTCGCCTTATTAGTCAGCAAAAACGTACAGACACAATGAACACATGAAGTATATTTATAGGCATTCTTCTTTGTGCAAACTGGACTGACTACCTTAATACGAAGTGTATACACTTCGTATTAAGTTGACTACAAACCACCTTCATACGAAGTTGCCACTTCACCTTTGTTCGCAGTGAATTTACATAAACACAATTCTAACATTTCAGGCCCTATTACATGACACGAACATGACCTAAAGACGTAGGCGATAGATATACTGCATCAACACCCACCTTAACATAAGATCACTCAAACATTTGGTTAGTTTGGTGTCTTGGTTTGGTTTTGGCGAATTAGCCCCGACGGGTCAAACAAATGCGTGAACATGAACTAGAAGTAAAAGACATGAATGTAAAAGCA
Source organism: Scalesia atractyloides (assembly GCA_947069175.1). NCBI lineage: Eukaryota > Viridiplantae > Streptophyta > Magnoliopsida > Asterales > Asteraceae > Scalesia > Scalesia atractyloides. Next base: position 58,608,368 of record CAMTDV010000003.1, on the reverse strand, counting down.
TAATGTAAATGTTAGAAGTTAGGTAGGACATGAATGTAAATTGTTAGAAGTTAGACAAGACATGAATGTAAATTGTTTGCGGTTAGTGTATCAGTTTAGTCATATAATAAAAAAAGTTAGACAATAATAAGTTAGGCATTATAATAATTGATCATGGTTAGTAATGTAAGATAGAAATAACATAATTAAAGGTTAAAAAAATGTAAAAGAAGGCCCAATATTTGTCCTTATTTTGGTGATGCACCATCTTTGTTTACCATAGCAAACATTTGGTGACATTCCATAAGGATTACTCCAAGATGGGTGAAAGGAGAAGAGAAGAAGGTGAAAGGAGATGGAACTCACTTTTAAGAGGGAAGAATTCTTTGAAAAATGGCAAAGAAAAGTGGTGGAATGAGTGTGGTATTTATAGGTGATGGATTAGGCTAGAAGTGTTGAAAATGTGACAAATGGCAAATAACCAGTAATTCTGTACAATCTAATCACTATTTTTATGACATAATCTCATGCATATTTTCGTAACTTAATTGTGTAACTGAGTCGTACATCATGTCACAAGTATTAGCACAAGTAAATCAGATCAAAACACACATTGGTTTCCGTTACGACACGGAACAAACCAAACAATGCCCTAAAAGTGTTGGTAGAAAGTGTTGGGCGCACTATTCGCGGTTGCACCATTTGTGTCAGCGAAACTGCTAAAACAAATCAGAACAACAAATAACTGCATACTAATGCCGTAATGGATTCCATATATATATATATATATATATATATATATATATATAAAACTGGGAACACCTATTACATGAATACATAACTTTCCGGTACAACGCATAACTTGCAAAATTGTCCGTTTCGACCAAAAAAGACGACAAATTTCAGTTTGTCCTCAATACTAATTCAGTGGATTCCGGATTTCAGAATGATAACAAAACAATGTTGAACCTCCTAAAACAATATGAGAATAGCAAAATGCATAAACGATATCGTTTCCGGTCATACGGCAAACAGTGCACAACACGACCGGAAAGCGACCGTTTGCCGAACAAATGAACATTTTAGTGGCCGGTAGCCTTATACAAGCATCTAGAGAACTAGTTAAGCCTCATTGGGGACTCGGAATCCTTTCAACTATCTTGAGGTCATGGAAACACAACTTCCGGAAAAGTTCGACGGCAAGATATAAGTGTCGATATCGAGCGAACGATCGAACGAAAGGCATTAAGGCCATCCCAACTCAATATATATTCGACTAGCGAACTAGTTAAGCATATTTTAGATTGGAAGTGCACTAAATAAATGCCATGAGAATTGTGGTGGTCAAAAACCAAAGCTTCCGGTACTAAATAATAAGGTTCGTTTATTAGCGAATATTATGTTGATGAGCGAACTAGTGACGTTTTGGTCATCCGAAACTGATATTAATTTGTTAAGTGGACTAATTATCATAGATTAACACCCTAAACCCTAATTATATGCTAAGGATACAAGATCAACCCCCCTAATCACAACACTTAAGTTAACTACTTATAAATCTAATAAATAAATCTAAGTTATAAAAAAAAAGTTACACTTTACCCCCCCCCCCTTCATGTGGCGGATTCAAGTGGGTCCCATACCCACTTGATTTGAGTTGAAAATTTAAGATTAGGAGTAGGGTGTGTGATTATGTTGTGACATGTGAATGATAGCTAAATATATAACAAAACCTAAACCATGTTCTTCAACATTTCCACTTCAAAAAAAAATGAAACCATCTTCCATCTCTCTCTCTTTCACACGGCTACGACCACCACCACTAAACTACCAAAAGTCCATCATTAACCACCTCATTACACTCACTTTAAAGCCATTTCAAGACCATCCAAGATGCTAGCAAAGGTGGAGGACCATTAGGGCTTTCTTGGAGCTTTATTTTCTTCCTAGATCTTCACTACTCTTGTGCAACCATTGTAAGATATATTTCTTCATATTCTAGCTTCATACCATGTCTAGTTTAAGGAAGTACAAGTTAATCATCTTGAAAGTAAAGAAAATATAACTCAAAAACCCTAAACCACACCTTCATAATAACACTAAATATAGTTAGCATGATGATGTTGATTATATTAAAGTAAGGTGTATAAAGTAGAGGATCTTGTATGAATAAATATATAAATGATGATTTAAACATGGTGATGTTTAAATCTAAACAAGATCTTCAACTTCATCATCCATGAAGATTACTACAATCTAATAGTGATTTACTACACATGAGTTATTTTTTATAAAGAATAAACACTATGATTTAACATGTAACCATCTTAAAAAGTGTAGTAAACCAAAGGAGTTAAAATGAACGACTTGATTTAATGATGTAAAAAAAATGATGGCTTAAGCTTAAGAATGCTAACAAAAATGTTGAAATCTCATTTTATTTTTAAGAAAAGTAATAAGAATATGATTACCAAAAACCATGAATGATGGTGTGCATAAGTTGTAAACAAAGTAATATGTGAGCTTAAATTAATAGTTGATCTTGATTATGGGTTTAAACATGGTATAAATACGTTTTTAAATGATGATGTTGATTATATTAAAGTAAGGTGTATAAAGTAGAGGATCTTGTATGAATAAATATATAAATGATGATTTAAACATGGTGATGTTTAAATCTAAACAAGCTCTTCAACTTCATCATCCATGAAGATTACTACAATCTAATAGTGATTTACTACACATGAGTTATTTTTTATAAAGAATAAACACTATGATTTAACATGTAACCGTCTTAAAAAGTGAAGTAAACCAAAGGAGTTAAAATGAACGACTTGATTTAATGATGTAAAAAAATGATGGCTAAGCTTAAGAATGCTAACAAAAATGTTGAAATCTCATTTTATTTTTAAGAAAAGTAATAAGAATATGATTACCAAAAACCATGGATGATGGTGTGCATAAGTTGTAAACAAAGTAATATGTGAGCTTAAATTAATAGTTGATCTTGATTATGGGTTTAAACATGGTATAAATACGTTTTTAAATGATGATGTTGATTATATTAAAGTAAGGTGTATAAAGTAGAGGATCTTGTATGAATAAATATATAAATGATGATTTAAACATGGTGATGTTTAAATCTAAACAAGATCTTCAACTTCATCATCCATGAAGATTACTACAATCTAATAGTGATTTACTGCACATGAGTTATTTTTTATAAAGAATAAACACTATGATTTAACATGTAACCATCTTAAAAAGTGAAGTAAACCAAAGGAGTTAAAATGAACGACTTGATTTAATGATGTAAAAAAAATGATGGCTTAAGCTTAAGAATGCTAACAAAAATGTTGAAATCTCATTTTATTTTTAAGAAAAGTAATAAGAATATGATTACCAAAAACCATGGATGATGGTGTGCATAAGTTGTAAACAAAGTAATATGTGAGCTTAAATTAATAGTTGATCTTGATTATGGGTTTAAACATGGTATAAGTACGTTTTTAAAACGTGGAAAACACCATACTTTAGGGGAAACTATGGCGAAATTTTCTAAAAATCTAATCGCATTTGAAGTATGATTAAAATGGTGATTAATGGGACTAAACATGATTAGTGACTTAAATCGTCATTAAGGAAGTTTTAATGATAAGGGTTAAACCCTAAACACCCAAGTGTTTAACAAGTGCATATATATATTTTTACAAGTTAAAATATAAGTGATTCTTACATATATATATCTATATATATATATATATATATGAATACTTGTGAAAATAAAAGCATATGTATATGCATATTTTGTCCCCAAGAATTATGTGTAAATATATGTGTATTGTATGTGTATGTATTCAGAAACTTAGGGTATCCACCATTAAATACCCAACTATACACAAAATACTACAAGCACTTGAAAATATTACCAAGTGTAGGTGACACAAACAAATACATTTTTACAATACGTCGAAATGATAATCGGACAAATGAAGCAATGTGGACGGTGGGCGAACGTACACAAGTACACCGTCGCGTCGTCGACCAACGAACAAATCGCCGACACGAAGAGTTATTACGACGGCGGTCGATTTTCAACGCGAAAAAAGCATATATTAAACAACGACGACGACATGTCTAAAATAATTTATTTTAGGCACTTGGCATATATATGATATCGATATCAAAACCTGGAAAGTTAAAATATAAAATAATTTACTAAGTGATTTTATAAAAGTATAAAAATAGGTATACTTACAAATCTATGCTTAGTAAAAATTATAAGTGTAAGACTTATAAATATTGGGCTATTGAAAATGAATTTGGGCTAGGCCCATTTCATAAAAGACATGGGCAAAGCCCAATTTCATAAAATATATGGATAAAGCCCAAAGGCATAAATTACATGGGCTAGGCCCAAACACATAAAAACATGGGCTAGACCCAATGACATAAATTACATGGGCTAGGCCCAAACACATAAAAACATGGGCTAGGCCCAATGATATAAATTACATGGGCTAGGCCCAATGACATAAAAGACATGGGCTAGGCCTAATGAGATAAATTACATGGGCTAGGCCCAATCACAAAAAGATATAGGCTAGGCCCAATGACATAAAAGACATGGGCTAGGCCCAATGACATAAATTAAATAGGCTAGGCCCAATGACATAAATGACATAGCGAGGCCCAATGACACGCATGCAAGGCACGAGGACATGTGAAGGGCAAGGCCCGATTCACACACGATCTAGGAAGAACAATATATATATATATGAGAAATACATGTATAAAAATATTAATCGAACTACCAACACTATGATAACATTAAAAGTTGTTCTAATGCGATAAATATATACACAACAAGAATTCAAGATGAACAACTAGTACGAGGTCCATCGAGACCTAGGTGTCCAATGAAGTTAATACACATGTAGGTTACACACGTGTACGGACACTGAACTTTAATAAGTACGATGTACGGAACACAAAGCTGTGAGTTCATGTCCCTCCTTTCAGTTATTTCAAAGTTTTGTTTTAAAACTATCGAGGGGAAATACATGGCATAACAAACGGTATGTTGGCTATGGGGTTAGTTGATATCACGATCAATCTGCGTAAGTAGGATGATGAGAAGAGTAACCATTAATCACTTACTGACAAAGGTGCAAAAGGTATAGATCTATAGAGTTTGAGGCCCGCTTCAATCCTGGTTGGTATACCATTCAAAGTGCTTTTGTGATCCCAATTGATGTCAAGAGTTGTCTTGGTTTGGTTACTTACTTATGGCACATATGTCAGGGTGCTAGCTACACACTGATAGATCCTTAAACTCCATGAATGATAATAACATACTCAGATTTCATTATTGGAGTACAGGCATGACATTTTATGAGAAAACAATAACCACATAAACTCGCCAACTTTATGTTGACTTTTTAAAATTACATGTATTTCAGGACGCAAGACTTGAGCTGGTGAACACTTCGGGAAATGGGAATGACATGACAACGAGTGCCACCTTTTGGAGGAATTGCCTCTTATATCCCAACCTCGTATGGGTATATAGGAGTCAAAACCTCAACATGCTTTTATGATGAAAACAATCTTTTATTATATTGTAATGTATTTCAAACCACATTTTTTATGACAATGTGAAACTGTTTGGAAACACATGATTTCACTTTTGGAAACTTGTAAACATTGGTTGTAAATTAATATAAGCATGGCATCGTTGTTGATTTATAGTTGTTTACATGGTTGGATGCAATGATTACCTCATAGTCACACGTTTGCGCTTCCGCTATGACCAGGGTGTAACAGAAAAATATGGAAAGTTGAAAATTGGCCCATTAATATGTTTTTTTTTTGTTGTTGTTTGTTTGTGTGAATTTCTCTTTTATTATTTATATAAATTTGAGTTTCTAACATAATTTATAAACATAGTATGACACAATAGAGTATTGATTAGGACTCGAATATCGAATTTACACAACATAAGTCGGTTTTTGAATGATTTAAACGTGTCTTGATGATTATATGAATAACACTTATGTTTAATTAAACAATTATTGAGAGAGAAAAAAATAAATAAACAAATAAAATGAATTCAATTATGATCCTAAGTCTCGGATTACAATGGTTGAATACGAAAAAACACGGAATCGAATAATACAATAATTGTGGAATGTTACAATAGTGGCTTGGGGTGGGTGGGTTCGTCATCTGGTCCTACCTTCCGGTTTCATAAATTAATAACGTTTACTTGGGCTTTTGGGTTTGGTTCGGTGTTTCTAGGTAAAGCTCTTGGTGGTCTTTTGGCGAAATTTTGGCAAGTTGGCTTACTTGTTTTTCAATATTTTGCATACTAGCCCGTTGGTTCCTTATTTCGGCTTTGGTTTGTAGGAACATGTCCGAGTGCCGCTTGTCGTATTCGGAGAAAAGATGAGTGACGAGATCCTCAAGTATTTTTCTTCCTCCTTGTTGTCGTGGTTGGAAGCCTTGTTGTTCATTTCGGGGTTGTTGTTGAAAGTTTGATATTTTATTTTGATTTTGTTGGTTTTGAACCCCTAGGGGTTTGCCATTAAAAACTATTTTGAGCAATTTACTTAATTTGGTTATCAATTTCGTTAGTTCGTCGATTTTCGAGGAGTCATCCGGAACATACAGGGCCGGATAGCATCATTGGACGCTCCGTTGATCCGAAAGGTGTCACATATTTCCAAAATGTTGGTACTATGTAAATGGAGATCTTCATCAGATAGACCATGAAAGTTTGCGGAGTTTTGGAGCATTTGGATGAGGTGTGGTCGAAGCTCAAAGTTGTTGGTATCGACATTAGGAGGGTTAATAGCGGCTCCAAGATTACCGACCGTAGGCCGTAGGTAAAAAAAATTCCTTGGTTCGGGTCGAAGAAGCAATGTCACTCGATCCTTATCAAACTGACTGCATGTCCGTGAGGATCCCACCATAGCGCCTTTTTTTTATCTATGAGAGTTCGTTGATCCGCCATAGGGGGGTTTTTGGTCGAGGCTTTTTGTCGGTTTTTAGCTTGAAGTATTTTTCTCAAAAAGCGCTCGGGTTCTTCTAGTGGCACTTTTATGTCTATGTCGGAGGTGTAGGTCATGCACCAGGTTGTATTTACTGTGAATTGCAGGATGGCGTGACTTTCTACGAACAAAAACATAAAAAATTGTTGATCAGAAGAGTAGCACGGCCCCGTGTCTACATGGCACGACCCTGTGCTGTCAAGAAAAAGTTTATGTTTTCAGGTTCCCAGATACTGGAGGTTTGACACGGCCCCGTGCTACTGTACCATGGCCCCGTGTCTTTATTCCAGTAACCAGAAAACAGATTCTTTCATGTAATGTAGGTTTGAGACGACCTTATATTGATTAAACACGGCCCCGTGTTGTTTCTGTAGAGACTAGAAAAATTGGAGAAAAATACGAAAAAAATAGAAAAGCATAAAAACGATTAGGCCGCCGATTTTAAACTTTCTTAAAATCCTTGTGTCGCCGACAACGGCGCAAAAACTTAACGTGAGGCGGAGTGTGTATAATTTTTAGATGTATTTTAAGTACTTTTCACCCGTTATTCAAGCTTTAAATTTGTAAAACATGATATAACACTATCACTCTCGACTACATGCTAGGGCAAGTGCACCCATCGTTGGCATAATATAGTGATGGTAAGATAACGAGGTCGTCCAAGGACATAAGAGCTTTCAATACCAGAATATTACCGAGGTCTAATCTAATCGAATTTTTTAGAAAATATTTTTAATAATTAACTAAAGTAATAAAAGAAACAAATAGACAAGATAGAGTCACTTGGTTCTAACACTTCATTAATGTATCATTTGATGATTTTCGTACTTTGTTGGTGCATTATGTCTATTGCCTACATCTAGGATGTGTCTATGTTGTATTTAGAGCTTAAACGTCATTTGTATATATGTTATTAATTGTTTTATATGAGTTGTAATATACTCGTACGAATGAAGTACTTGGCTCGTACGAGTGACACTCTGTCACTCGTACGAGGTAGTCACTCGCACGAGTCAAGTATCTGTTCCACACACTCCAGTGTGAGTCATGTCGACCTATAAATAGAGAAGTGTTGTGTCAGAGCTAGGTAGTGTTAGTCCAGTTGGTACGGTGAAGCCCTATTGATTGTTTACTCGCGTCTGTACTTGCACGTCATTCAATACAATTCAGAGCAGTTAAATAGTATCTCTCTCTTGTTCGTTTGCCATCCTCTCTAGCAATGAATTTCGCCTCTGACCGGTTGCTCATCGGAGGAGCTGATCCCCCGTTCACATACTTTGTGTTTTTTAAGAGATTATCTTGGTTAAAGTGGCATGTCCCTCTTTTGGAGGCAATGCAACCCTCAGCCATATTGTTCTGATTCATTATTTTTTGTCTTGGGGTGAAGCTCGAAGGGTTGGTATAGTTTATCATCTTTGTTTTTTTTATATTTATGTTGGTTTTTGCCGTTAATTTGTTCCTTTTGTACTTTAAGCTCTTCTAATCCTGAAAATCAAAAGTATACAAAGAAAACGCATTGTTTCCAACATAGTACTAAAAAGGATTGATTTATTACCTTATTTGATATATAATTCATATATTCCATTTGGCGCATATCAATCCCCACTACCTAATAGACCCATTGTTGTCTTGTGACGATCCCCTTAAGATGGGCGAGAGTAATAGACATAAGTTATAAAACTCAAAGAGGATTCTCCAAAAACTCAAAGAAATAGAATCCATGATGAAGGCACGATGTTCATCAAGGAACAATAACGAAGAAGAAGAAACGAAACACGATTTGATGGAGCCACATTCAGGAATAGACAATACCAAACCAACACGTGTACCCTAGCCCCTTACGAAAACGAAGGCAATAATGGTCCCTATATCGGCCATGCAATGAAGGACTCCTTGGCTTGTGAATTTCACACCAACGATTTAGACCAGAGCAAGTCGACTCATAGCATCTTTAACAAGAGCTCGGAGAAGGCAAATAAAGTATGGTCCGCACTCCTAATTTTAGCTTAAGTTTCTTCCTTTCCGACAACCCCTTGCATTTTTGTATCTCTCGCCAGAAGCTAAGGTACATTCGGCACTTCGGTGTTATCCCAACCAGTAAGGAACCTCTCGATAAAACGCAGTTCCTTAAAAATTCTAACGAAGCTTCATAAATCCCTAAAAACACGGGGGCAGTGCTCATTGCACACATGGTCGTGTCTCATCTGCTCTCCAAACATGGGGCATTTAGATAAACATGAGGCTGTGTCTCCCTTAACAAGGCTTGTTTGTCACTAAAGGGCAACATTCTCTGACTCGTTACAAGCAACATGGGGCCATGTTAACATGCTGTCACTTTCTATAAAGTCAGCCAGGAGAATGTTTGGACCCATTCCCAAAAGACCAAGATCCTTCCAGATCTCTCACACATACCAAAAAGGGTAGGTTCTTAAAAAGGTTTACTTAAACCTCCTTGTCTTTACCACTTTTAGTCATTTCCTCCTTCTTCAACCTCCAAACAACCTCCATTGAAGCTTGAAGCCCAAGCTTCAAAGCTTCAATTGATGGGTTAATAGCATGATTTTTAGCCCAATTTTAGCAAAACTACTATTCTATAACATTATTTTAAGTTATTTACGTTCAGAAATGAGAGAAACCAAACAATTTTCACTTAAGATAAAGGTTCTTGGCTAAAATATCAGCACTGTTGGAGTAGCACAGAGCCTGTGACTTGTCTGTAAATCTAAACTTTAACGGTTTGTCTTGTTTAAAATAGTATGTCAAGCCAGCAAAATGGTACTTCTTCAACAAGTTCACAAAACAACCGAAGAGGAAAAAGGCTTGTGGGAGGATCGGCTTTCCTCCGAAAGCACCGGACCAGACTTGAGCTAACTAACGTGAGTGGAATTCATCATTAATTAGTTGAAAATGATTAGATATACTGTTTCAATGCTTCTTCTTCAATATATTGAATAAACGTTTACAGAACTAAAGCAAAACTAACAAGGCTTCACCTTACAATTAGAAAATTAGCTAAGGACTCAACACCCCTGCTCAGCTATATATAGACAAGCTAGCTTCGCACAAGGGTGGGTCTACCACTTCGTACTAGGTGCATTTTGTACGAAGTGACAATGCATCACTTTGTATGAGATGAACAACACTTTGTACGAAGTGGCTCTAATACATACAAAATAACACAATATCTAACGTTTAAGCCCTATTACATGTACCACATGACCCTAAGACATAGGCTATAGACATTCTACACCAACAAACTCCCCCTTGGATATTGTCGCAGTCTTGGTCAGGCTTCAAACTTCAAAATCTTTAACAGTTAGCACCCAAAGAAATGCTTTCTAGGTCTTTGACGCTCCTCAGATGAAGTAGGCGTTTAATCTATGGGAGGAGGTTTGTTGTAGGTATCTCCATACTGGAATCTTCTCAGTGATGCTTGTCTGACCTTCTCAGCAATTCTTGCTTGGTTTTTCTCTTTCTTTCGTTACTCTTTACCTTCCAACTTTCTCCATTCTGAATTCTAGATTTTTCCTGAATTAATATCATTAGCATAACAAACATTAATAACCTGCTAGAATTGTAATGCCTGCACTTTATCTTTCTCTCAAAGCTGATCGTTCTGTAGAATAAATATTCAATATCCTTGTTTGATCAGTTTACTAGCCACAGTACTCGGATTCCCCTCCATAAGCTATATATTCTTTTGTGCACAATCACGACTTCAATTAATTCCTCAGTGATCTTCCAAGATTCATCATCATGTTGTACATAGATCACCGGCCTCTCCTATCTCAGAGTCATAATGCCACCACTTGAAAAGTTTATGGAAATCTTGTTCAATCTTTATCAGTGGCATATTCTTCATAACCCTAGGCCACATCAAAATCAGCGTTACATCCTTTTGCTTTGTTGCTAGATCAAACTTGATAACTCTTCGAGGAATATGTCGCTTCCAGTATCGAAAACCGTGTGAAGCTTCAAACTTTATCAGTTTCCACAAACATTGGTCATGAAACCTCATCTTGAGATTACTACTCTTCGTTTGAACCAACTCTTCAATATCCCAAAATGGCAATGTCTTGATGTCACTTAAGTACCTGAAGTACTTAACACCAAACTCTCTTTTAATTGCGTAAACATTCAGCTCCTCTATCCAACCCCAGCTTAGAATATCCCTTAAAGACTTGTCTAGATCACGAGTAAAGAAAGCCAGTGGCGTTTGAATTTTTCTCTTGAGGCATCTCTTTATACCAATACTTCTTTGCTGCAACAATCTCTTGTTTGGATAAACGCTTTGGCACATTTCCTTCTTTGACAGCTTCCTCGACCTTTCTTCTTAACAAATCATCATTTGCTTCCGAAAACAACTCTTCAAAGGTTAGGAAGTCATCTGTTCCTTTACCATAATATTTAGCATTAGCATCATCATCAGAATCATCCTCCATGACAACCCTTTCATAAACATCAGCCTCGAACACATACTTATAAAGATAATCATTAAGCTGCGAAGCACTAATGTTGTTCAATTCATCTTCAAGTCAAATACAAAGACTTCTTCGTCTACACCTAGCATTTTGGAAATCTCTTCCTTATTGGAGTTATGAACAAATTCACCTTCTTCCACATCATGCTCAAGGTAGAAAATCCCTGGTGTTTGCACGTCAGGAACAACTGATATAGGAATAGGTGTGAGAATTCCTGACTGCTCTGCTTTAGTCACAGGGTTCTTCCTCTCCCCCTGTCCTTGTGCTTCATCTTCTTGGTTAGCTGAATCATTTAGGAAGGCATCACAATCAAGATATTCATAACTCTTTGCAGTTTCAGCAATCAACCCTGTACCCTCGATCATCATCATCGTTGTTTCCCTGATCGTCATCGTCTTTCTTATCGTCACCTTTATCAGCATCCTTATCACCCTCATCATCATCGTTCTCATCATCTTCCTCAAAAAATGCATCTACCTCATCATCGACTTTAGCATACATCCTCTTTCATTCCAAGATTTTCTGCCTCAAAGTCATGTCTGACACATCAACCGGTCCACCAATAAGGACAAACTTCACTCTTTTATCTTCTTTCTCAACATTCTCTTCAACTTGAGTTTCTGTAATTGGCGCAAATTATGCTTCTGGCACAGTTTGAACATTCACCAGCACATCATCTATCTTCTCTTTTCCTTTACCACCAGCAGCAGCTTTAACAGCTTCAGCTTTACGTGCACGCTCAGCTACTTTGGCTTTGGCTTCCTCAAATTCAATTTCATCATGTTCGGCTGCAAAGTTGATATTATATCTCTTGTGGAGTACTTTGAACAACATATCAAACTTCTTAGCATTCTCTGCTTTCTCTGTCTCCAAATGTTTAACCACAAGATGTAACCTTTCATTCTCAGTTGTGACAGTCGTAAGCATTGACAACAAGTGCATGTTCTTTGTCTCAAGCTGTTTGATGGTAGCATCATGTTCTTTGATCTTGCTCTATAGTTCACCCATCTTTGCATTATCTTCCACCAACACTACTAGCGGTGCTTCCAATCTTTTCTTATCTTCGTCGAGAAACTTGATTCGGCCTTCATATTCTTTCATCTTTGTCTTTATCCATCGTTGAACATATCTGTATTAAACCCTTCTGAAAATGGAATATCACCAAAATCATCTGGAAATTTGTCAGTCAATGAACGTCTTATACCAGATTGTGTTGTAGACCATTGTTGAATAGGAGATGTTAGTTGCTTTTGTGGTGATGGTTATGGAGGTGTGATATGTTATGGTGATAGAGGATGTGGTGGTGATTGAGGAGGTATAACAGGTGTTTGAGGTTGTTCTTGTGGTGATGGAGAAATAACAGTCTCAACATTGACACTTGTAGCAACCGCTTCTACTTTAGGGGTACTCTTGTTTCCAAACTTCTTTCTTGCCTTTTTTTGCAGCCGGAGAACCAGTAGTCTTAGCAGCATCAGAAGCTTTACTCTTCGTACCCTTAGCTGGTTTCCATGCAGGCTTAGTGACCACATTCTCTTCATCAAAACTAGAAGGCATATACGAAGCATCATCATCCCCCAGAACTCCTTTCTTTTTCAATTCTACCTTATTAGCTTCACCTTCTGCTTCTGGATCAGGACTATCATCGGATGATCCTTCATCATCACCATCCTCTCCCCAGCACCTGCTGTACTAACATTCTCCCCCTACTCTTTATCATGCTCAGACAAAGCCAAATAAACATCATCATGCACATTCTCTTTGCCTTGCACTTCTACATTAGCGGGCTCATTAACTTGTACCTACTCAACCTCTGATTCATCTACAAGCATTGTTCGGACCGTAGCACGCTTTCTCGTTTGAGTTGTTGCAGTTGAAGTACCAGCAACTTGTTTCTTTGGGGTTCCTCGCCTTCGCTTCTTTATATCCTCCTACTCGTACCAACTTCTTCTTTTCGCAACAAATCCTTCTAAGCAAGCAACTTCATCTTTTTCATCTCAACTCGTATCCTTTCTCCACTTCCCTTTTGGAGGTGCCATATAATCTTTATCCTTGATAGCTCCATACACCGGCTTAGCAATAGGTTCATCTGTCTTCTTCAAGAATAAGTTTAGTCTAGCCAACGTCTCAACATCCATGTGACTTAATATTAGCTCATCATCTTCATCTTTCGCCAAGTTAGGGAATAGATCATCCAGCATCATTTGTACAAATCTCGGATACTGCAGAAACTTCTCTTTTGTAATATTCAGCACCATTTGATCATAAATCAACTTCGTGAAGTTGTATGGCAAGTTCAACATGAGAGCAGTGATTATACACATCTGATAGTCAACAATATCATCAAGCCCTCCTTTTATGTGACTGAGTGCATGTATAACAGAGTGCATAAAGAACTTGTAAGGCCTTCCAAGGTTTGCTTTCTTGAATGGAGAAGCATTTACATAGCCCTTGTAACCCATGCGATAGAAACATCCTTTGACCATTCGTTCTGGTATCTAGTTGGATCACTATCTCTATCGTTGAAGCTCGGCACTCTTCGTATTAACTCCTATGTGATTTTAACCTCAAACTCCTTATTGTCAATCTTGACTGTAGGGATAATATCTTTCGGATTCTCTTAAGATCTAGCAGCTCCCCAAAAACATTCAACATGCGAGCGGTAGGCTTTATGTCTATCAGTTAGTGCCTTTGTAATCGGTAATCGTCCCATAAATTCTAGCACATCTTTGAAAGGTGTGATTTACGAGATCTTATCATCAAGAAGACAACATATATTATGAATAAGCTTCAACAACGTCTTCTTTTCCTGCACACATAATGACATTAACACTTAGAAAAATTTCGACAAAAAATGAACAGAACACTTAATGCGAACTGTACTTTATACGAAGTGCACATATGCACTTCGTACAACGTGGTCTTAAACACTTAACAGTTATTGACCTTACACACTTCGTATGAAGTGAGTTAAAACACTTCAAATTTTTACCATTGCCACTTCATACGAAATGGCATATAATAATATCAGGATTTTGACCAAGACACTTCGTACGAGGTGGCTTTCAGAAATTTTGCATAACACACTTCGTACAAAGTGTACATACACCTCGTACGGAGTGACACACTTTGCACAAAAACAACAGTCAAGAACACCAAACTTAAAAATTGTGATTTTTGTGCAATTGATGGTTCTAATAGAGCCTAACAACACTGATAAGCCTAATTATGTGTTTGGTTTTAACTTTGGCTGATTCATTTTTCCTAGATCTAAGTTCTTATGTCGAAGTGCCGAAAAGGATGATTTGACGGTCAATTCACTTAATTACCTTCACCATTGTAAGAGGTGTGTAGATCAACCTCCCCAAGGTGTGTATAGGTTGTCGCTTTTTAGAAATCGCTCAAATTGGTCAAATCGCACAAAGGGACTCTCAACTCGCCAAAGCAGATAATGCGCTTCATACGAGTTGGACAGATATACATAGGGCAGGTTCACTTCGTATGAGGGGATCACCACTTCATACGAGGTTGCATCTGATTTGTGCGATGTGGCCAACTCGTACGAAGTGGACTCCAACTCGTACGAGGTGGCCCAAAAAACTTCAAACTTTCAACTTTTTGTGTATTTTATTAGTTTTAACGACCCACTCAGTTAACCAAGTCCAAGTTAATGACCCCAGTAAACTGATTGTCTACCAAATCCAAGTTAATGACCTTGGTTAAACACTTTATGACCAGACTGATGTTTTTTCGTCAATTTTAAGTTTCAAATTAATGAACTTTTCATCATTTCAAAACATTTTCTCATTGATTAGCTCCCAACCCGTAATCCTTCAGCTTTCATTCAGCAACTGTCGTTTCGGACTTCGAAGATCCGTTTTCCAGCATCAATAGTTGAAACTAAGATAGAAATAAATCTTTTTGTATTTTCCAAAGTTTATGCTAAAACTTACTGAAAATCCTTTTCAGTTTTTTGAAATGAAATGTAAACTATGTATAAACATATTTACAGACTTACTTTTGTGAGTTTGTGTTAGAGGATCATATAAGTTTTGAGACATATCACCAGTACCGTTGATCTTGATAAAACTTTAAGTTATAAACAGATATACTTAGATTGTCAGTATGCAGATCCACTTTAACCTCTACACATTTCTCTATTGTTTCAAGATACGTTAGGTAATATTAGGAACATGACTTCACTGTGTTTCCCACTTCTATATATAACCTCGTATCGAGCTTCCCTAGATTTTATCTCACGGGTGAATATATCTAACTGATATCTGTATCTGGGTGATGCGAGGCCTTGAGAGCTCAGGTTAGTACTACCATATAGACAAAGAGAGGAAGGCTCGACTTGTAGGTGTTGATCCAAATTTGGAATCTTTTGAATTGCAATTGTCGTATCTTTAGATATTTTCAATCTTTTTGATGCAGCTTTAAGGCGCTTTAAAGTAAAAGTATTATACAAGTTCTAGGCCATTGGTGATGCAAAATCAGAAGAACTCATATAATACCCCATATATCAACTAAATATAAAGATTAGTATCTCAAAATCTAGCATTCTCTCAAACAAAATTTCAGAGTACCAAGTCCATATATCTGAGAGATGTTAAGCCACAGATTAATCAGTTATTCACTTTTAAGTTTATATCTTGAAAACAATCTACTAAATGTGCAAAGCCTACTAGCACAACATCAATAAGACCTGTTTAAACACTTTTTAACATTACATTTCTTAGCATACTGTGGTAGTCCACTGATGTACTATCATTTCCTCTTTTCACACGAAAACTCTTTTTGTTTTTTTTCATGTTGTTTGTACTTTTTGAATTTTTTAATGTTTTTGCATTTTCCACAACTATTTCTCCCCCTAAAATAAAAAACATATTTTTGGATTTTTTAAAGAAAGTATTGGTGCATAATGTCTATTGCCTACGTCTTAGGGTTGTGTCTGTATTTTGTAATATGACGAAAATGTTAGATTTACATTGTTTGTATTTAACTTCGCATGAAGGTGAAGTCTACCTTCGCACGAAGGTAAATTACCTTTGTGCGAAGATAAACTACTCTCTCACGAAGGTAGCATGTCTACATATAGCTAGTGTGAGGTGTTAGTGTGTAGAACTTTTGCGACTGAGACGACGAAGCTCTATCAGATTTCCTAGACGTTTGTAACTGTTAAACATTAAATAAAATCAGTTAATTGATGAAATAATCTTGTTAATTGTCACTAATCATATGAATTCCACGCGTATGGACTAGATACTCAAATTAGGACCTTTGCTATTGGACAAAATGATCCTACAAGTGGTATCAGAGCTCGGGGAGCCTGATTTGAAGACAATTGTTCAAGATTCAGCCTAGAAGACTTCTTATTCTACTCATTCTTCTTATTTTTCACTTTTTAATTTGAATGTATGGTCAAAATGAATTGATTTTCAAGTATAATACGTAAAAACATGTTTAGATAAACCCTTGAGAAAATTAGAGCTGAAAACAAACGAATTCATGTTGAAAAATGCAAAAAATGTCAAGTTTTGAACCTACGTTTGCAATAACATAACTTTACCTTCGCACAAAATAAAAGTTGTACAAGTTTAAAAATCATTTACCTTCACATGAAGACGAATCTATCTTCGCACGAATATAAATCAATTTTTTACATTTTTACCTCACTCGAAACGAAATCTTATTCGTTTTAGCATTTAACATTGTTTCATGCTGGTAAAATGGAGAACGAATTTTACAACGCGTTTGCTATGTCAACTGTTAATGTATTAGCTGCAGCCGCACAGAATCTGAATTTGGAGAACGAAATGGAGACAATGGTGAAACCCCAAAATTGATGAATTTGGAGGATCATGACAGTTGGAGTGAATGGTTTGTTAACTGGGTGCAAGCGAACCATTTTAACCGCTGGTTTGCTATAGAAAGAAAAATATATTGTACCAATTGGGGAAAATGAATTGGAGAAGGCATTTACTCAGTTCCCAACGGCTGAAAAAGAAAAATTCGTCAATGAGAAGAAAATGATGAGCATATTGCAACAATCAATCAAAGAAGATATCTTAGCAGTGCTGCAACATGATGATAACTCATAATTATTATGGAATGCATTAAGGTTGAAGTTCTAGGGAAATTCACAAATGAGGAAGAGCAAAAAGGCACTGCTTAGAAAAGAGTTTGATATTTTCAACCTTTTGAAAGGCGAAACTATGAAGTAGTTGATCAAGCGTTACTGTCACCTAGTTGTTCAAATGAAAAGGTTGCGAATTCAGAAAACACATGAGGAGTTAGTCGACAAGTTGGCAGATGCTTTGCCTGAGGGAGAGTGGACTACGTACTTGACAATTCTGGAAAATGGTGCAAAGTATAGTGGTTACAGCCTATAAAGTTCATAGAAAGCTTGAAGGTCATGAACTAGAAATGCAGAAGATGGCCAAATCAAAAGGTGCTCAAATGCAACAAGATGTAAACCTTTACTTTAAATGTAATACAGCTGGTACTCAAAGTCCTAAAGTATAAACCGCCTTTAGTGCTGATAATTCTGCAAGCCCATCTTCTAATCGATCTGGTTTTCAATCGTGTTCTAACTTGAACCAAATTTACCCAAAACACCTCAGTCTTCACTGAGCTCAAATAGTTTCCAAAGTCAACAATCTGGTCAATCTAACTCAAACCAGAGGTTTTTACAGTGTAACATAATTGTGAATCTCCAAAACGCATAAGATTTATGAACATACTGCTAAGCAGCACATGTCGTTGCTCGCATCTGTTCTGGAATCTTATGAAAGCCTGGTTGCTAAGAAGATAAGAAATCTAGATATGACCAAGGAAGATTATGATTAAATAGATTCAAAAGAATTAGAGCTTATTGACATCAAATGGTGCATGGCTTCTATAGTTCGAAGAGCTTAGAAATTTATGGAGATTGCGGGCAGAAATAGTTTGGGAGGTTTGCATGGGAAACTTGGATTCGACAAATCAAAAGTTACCTGTACTAACCGAGAAGTCAATAGTAATAAAGTCCTTTTGGTGATGATTACTACAAGAAAGCTAGCTATCATAAGCCATCACCACCACAATCAAATTCAAGGATGATTCAAATAGAAGACGGTCCATCTATTACTAAAGACAAAGCTTTAGTATTCACCAAAGAAGACGAATGATTTAACTTGAGCAAGTACATTTCTAAAAACAAAAGTCTCATATTTCTCACAGAGATAATCATAGAGCCTGAACCTGAAATAGAAGATTATTCTGAATCAGTATTCAATGAAGCTCTTGAGGGAAGCTGTTCTTGAAGGATATATTCATGAACAACATGCTGAAGAAGAGAATATATTGCATAATGCTTTTAGAAATCTGATTCCACCTAATATGTTTCCATCTTTTGCAGGATATTTTGATTCAAGCTATCAAGTGCAAGCAGAAGAGGAATCTAAGTCTGAATGTGTGGAATTGATAGATGTGGAAAAAGAGATGAATGCCGAGAATTTGACAGAGATTGCAAACAAAGCAATGATGGCAAACCTTAAAGAGGTAGTTTTTAATGAAGTCAAGGAAGAGTCTGTCAAAGAGTCGGTAAGGGAGGTTGTCAAAGTTCAGGTTGTTGAGGTTGAAAAACCATGCAAGAGATGCCAAGAACCTTGCAAGGAATGTGTCGAGAAATCAAATAATTTGTCAAGAGATTATAACAAAACTAAACAAGCTTATGACAAATTAACTAAAGCAATTATACAATATGAAAAGGTTAACAGTGAAGATAGTGCAACTTTGTCGATGCTTAAAGCAACTCTTATGGACAAACAAATGACAATAACATTCATCTGAAGAAAATTGTTGAACTTAAAAATGAGCTTGAAAAAACGAAAATCGAGGCGGAAAGGGTTAACAAATTGTTAATCAGTTATTCCACCAGTATATGTCATTGATCATATTCTTCTGAGAATTGAAAAGGAAGAAAATGATAAGAACAGTAAGAACAAAAGTGTTGGTTACAACCGTGTTCCACCACCCATCTGGGAAAGCTATGCTAGAAAGAAACCATCAAGGGTGGAAAAGGCGCTCAATCTAAATTTGAAAACTGAAAAGAAATGAGTTTCCTGAGAACATTGATGTAACATACATTAAATTAGACAATGACTATGAATCTGATGTGGTTAAAATAGTGGTTGAAAAGGTTTTGAGAAGTGAAAGTGATAGCATAGAGTATGAAAGTGTTGAGTCGAACTTGGAGAAAACTAGCTAAAGTTTACCTTCTGAAAATGAGGAGAGCTTTCACAAGAATTATCTTGATAAATCTGATTCTAGTTAGATGATGACTCTACATTGGTTGTTTATACCATGAAAGGATCGGACAAACTATATTCGGATCAAGAATTCCCGATTCAGAATGTGAATCTTAAGAAAGTAGAGCAAGTGTTTAAGCTAACAGAAATCAATGTTTCTGAACTGGGAAATTTGAATAAGTCTTACTAGTCTAAACCCAAAAGCTTTCGTAAAAATGATTGCAAAGGTAAAAGTTATCCTGAAAATAAGCGTAAAGGGTTGGGGTATGTTAAGAAGAAAAATGATAAGTTTCGAAAATGAAATTTTCAAAAGAAAGTTAACTTTGGATCAAGCACGGTAAGTGAAAAACAAAGGTTGGGAAAGGAATAATCAAACGACGAGTTCCATGCAAAAAAGAAATGTCGTGAGCAGAATTTGAGTTCATCTACTAATTGTGACAATAGAACATGTTGATAAGGTAACAAAGTTGGGCATATTGCACGGCATTGTACTCAAAGCAACTCAAAATCTGTTTACAACCCAAAGAATCCATAGAAGATGTGAGACAAAAGAAATATGAGTTTGTTCCAAAACATATCTTAAAAAGAAATAATTAATCCAACAAAATTGTGAAACCAATAGTTCTAGATGTTTCAATATTTAATTCAAAAAAGACAATTCTAAAAACACAAACTTGGGTGGTTAAAACCAAAATATCTTCTGTAGAAATCAAAACACCTGTTAAATCTGAAGTTAAACAGGATGTTAATGTCAAAGTTCCAACATTTGATATTTTGAACCCACCCAAGACCCAAAAGGCTTGGGTTTCACTGTTTAAGTAATTGCTTATTTACATGTACAGGGGCTCTTGAGGTCAATCATATCAAAATGGATAATGGACAGTGGAGCTTCTCGTCACATGACAAGGATGCTGGCCTTACTCTATGATGTTAAGTCTATTCGTGGAGGCTATGTAGGGTTCACTGGAAATCAAGGTGGAAGGATTGTCGGAGAAGGAAAACTTTCCAATGGAGTGGTCTAGTTTGACAAAATGAACTACATTACTGAATTGGAGAACAATTTAATAAGCATTTCACAGATTTGTGATAAGAAGCTTACAACGCACTTCAAAGATAAAGATTGCTTAATTCTGAAGCCAGACAACGTCAAAAGCATATCTGGTGATCTATATTGCCTCGTTGTGATAGACGACTATTCGAGATTCTCGTGGGTTATCTTCCTGGAGAATAAAGATGAGACATTTGATAATCTTATGATTCTCTTTAGAAAGTTATAGAACTTGTACCATCTTCCAATCAAATGAATATGAAGTGATAATGGTACATAATTCAAAATAATCGAATGCACAAATTCTATAACGACAAAGGTATTCTTTACGAATTCAGCGCACCCTATACGCCGCAACAAAATGGAGTAGCTGAACGTAAGAATCAAACTCTCATTGAAACTGCACGCACGATGCTCGTTGATTCAAAGTTACCTGTTAGTTTCTTGATCGAAGTCGTTGCCTCTGCATGTTACACGTTGAACAGGGTTTTAACCATCAAGGCACATAAGAAGACCTGTTTCAAACTATGTAACCAATGAAAACCGAACTTAGATTTTTTGGAACCATTTGGACTCCATGTACGGTCGTTGACCCGAATAGTAAATTTACCAGATCTTTAGAGGGATTTTTCATAGGATATGCAAGTCCGTTGAGAAGAGTATATTTGCCAAGCTTAAATCGAGTTATTCTTGCTCAACATGTTGATTGTCAGAAGTATACAATGTCTACTCAAAAGCCTGGTGAATCGTGGATGTTCAACTACGAGAGTTTATGGAATTCTTTAGATCTGCCAGAAAACGAAATGAAGAGGAACTTGTGTTGTTATATCGACAACAGCAAGCATCCAATCAAGAACAAGTTCCAAGACCGATGGTGGTTACTCCACCATCTATTGGCACAACTGATTCTGAAGCAGGTCGAGCATGACTCAAACGGAACCCATCATTGTACAAGTAGTGAATTCGACAGCAACCACTGTCGACCAATCCAACGATTCTGAAGATGGTGAATCCAGCTCTGATAAAGGTTCTGAGCAGATAACAAGTTTGTTAAATGAATCTGTAGATCCTAGCACTAAGTATGAAGCGAAGTAAACTGGAGTTAAATGTTCCTAATGAAGTAATGGAGTTAAATCTGCAGACCCTTTAGAGAATATTATTGGAGAGCTGCAAGGTGGAGTTAAAATGCACAATCAGATCAACAAGGGTCTTAGTTGTTTTTGTACCAAAATTGCACCAATTCAAGATATATGCTTACATCATTGTTTTATTTCATAGATTGAGCTGAAATCAAATAAGGAAGCGCTTGCCGATGATAGCTAGATAAATGCAATGCAGGAGGAGCTGCAACAATTTGAAAAGCTTGGTCGCTTGAAGCTTGTTAACCTACCAGCTAATCACAAAGCTATCGCTACTAAATGGGTTTTCAAGTGCAAAGAAATGATCGAGGGGTAATTGTGCGCAATAAAGCTCGACTGGTTGTCAAAGGTTTTCATCAGCAAGAAGGCATTGATTATACAGAGGTTTATGCTCCGGTCGCAAGACTAGAAGAAATGAGCATATTCCTTGCGTTCGCGTCATGGAAAGGTTTTAAAGTATACCAGTTGGAAGTCAAATCAGTTTTCCTTTACGGAAAAGTGAAAGAGGAAGTGTATGTTGGAAAACCACCGGGGTTTGTCGATCCAGTGCATAAAGACAAGGTTAACTTACTAGATACGGCGTTATACGGGTTGCATCAGGCCCCGAGAGCCTGGTGTGAAACACTCTCTCAGCACTTTTTAAATAACGACTTTACCAGAGGCACTATTGATAGCACACTCTTCAAACGGGAAGTGAAAGGACATCTACTAATCAAACAAATCTATGTGGATGACATCATCTTTAGCTCTATGAATGATGCGATGTGTAAAGAATTTGAAGAAGTCATGAAAAATAAATTTGAAATGAATTCAATGGGAGAGATGAAGTTCTTCTTGGGGCTTCAGGTCGATCAATTGCCTGATGGTATCTTCATCCATTAGACAAAGTACGTCCATGATATCTTGGAGAAATTCAAAATATCAGGAACGTCATCATTATCCACCCCATTGACAATTAATCATGGCATCTGTCCAGACGAACATAGAGTCAAGATAAATGAAACCTTATATCGAACGATGATTGGATCACTGATGTATCCTACAGCAGACATCATGTATCCAACATGTCTTTGCGCCCGATATCAATCGAGTCCTTGAGTGTCACACCTAATGATAGTCAAGCGAATTTTCATATATTTAAAAGGTTGCCCAAGCACCGGCTTGTGATATCTACGAAATGACAACTTTGACCTCGCAGGATATTCAGACTCAGATTTCGGATGCTGCAAATTTAATGCCAAATCTACAAAGGCTGGTTGCCAGTTCTTCGAAACGCGCATAGTAACATGGCAATGCAAGAAGCAAACCATGGTTGCTCTCTCTCTACTTGTGAGGCTGAATACGTTTCGGCTTCCAGTTGTTGTTCCCAAATTTTGTGGATACAACAACAGATGAGAGACTTTGGATTGCAATTTCTTGATACGCCCATATATGTAGATAACAAGGTTGTCATCGATATAACTAAAACCCCGGTTCATCACTCTAAAACTAAACATATTGAAATTCGACATCACTTTATCCGTGATTGAGGAGAAAAAGTTGATTCGAATAGAAAAGATCCACACTGAAGAACAAAAGGCAGATTTTTATACCAAACCATTTGATTGAACCAGATTTAAATATCTTTTGAGAATTAATGGTATGAAAAATCTAACATCAGATGGATGGAATTAGAGGTTGAATACGGATCGGATGACGAGTTTTCGTGATCCTCATCGGTTTGTCACATTTTATATAGTTTTTTAGAATTTCTTTCTTCAAAAACAAAAATCCAAAAATGTGTTTTTGATTTTAGGGGGAGAAATGTTGTAGAAAATACAAAAACATTAGAAAATGCAAAAATGTACAAAAACATGAAAAAGACAAAAAGAGTTTTCGTGTGAAAAGAGGAAATGATAGTACATCAGTGGTCTATCACGGTATGCTAAAGATTTGTAGTGATAAAAAAGTTTAAACAGGTCTAACTGAGGATGTGCCAGTAGGCTTGGCACATTCAGTATATTGTTTCTGAGATATAAACTTAAAAGAAAAAACTTCTTAATTAGTGGCTTAACATCTCTCGGATATATGGTCTTAGTACTGAAATTTCAATAGAGAGATTGTCGGATTTTGAGAAAATAGGTCTTTATAAATAATTGATATATGTGGTATTATACAAGTTCTTATGATTTTGCGTCGGCAATAGTCTAGAACTTGTAGAATACTTTTGCTTTTAAAACCCAAAAACTGCAGCAAATTGTAAGTATCGAAAGATCCAACAATTGTAGTAAAAGATTCTAAATTGGAACACTACTTTCAAGACGGGCCTTCATCTCTTTGTCGATATGGTGGTACTGACCTAAGCTCTCAAGGTCTTGCATTACCCAGATACAGATATCAGTTAGATATATTCACCTGTAAGATGAAATCTAGAGAATCTTGATACAGGAGTATATTCTGAGGTGGGAAACACGGTTAAGTCAAGTTCCTAAAATTACCTAAATGTATCTCGGATCAATTGAGAAATGGGTAGAGGTTTATGTGGACAAGTATACTGACAGTCTAAGTGAATTTGTTTAGTACTTAAAGTCTTACAAAGGTGAACGACACTAGTGATATGCCTCATAAACTGATATGATTCTCTA
This sequence comes from Scalesia atractyloides, assembly GCA_947069175.1. Classification (NCBI taxonomy): domain Eukaryota; kingdom Viridiplantae; phylum Streptophyta; class Magnoliopsida; order Asterales; family Asteraceae; genus Scalesia; species Scalesia atractyloides. The sequence continues at coordinate 58,583,754 of CAMTDV010000003.1, read as the reverse complement.
ACACAAACTCACAAAATATGTCTGTAAATATGTTTGTACATGGTTTATTACATCTTATTTCAGAAAAGTCCAAAACGATTTTCAGTGTGTTTTAGCATAAACTTTGGAAAAACCAAAAACTTTTTATTTCTATCTTAGTTTTGACTACCGATGATGGAAACCGGATCTTCAAAATCCAGAGATACCGAATGCTGAGAATTCCGGAAGACAACGGGTTGGGAGCTTATCTGAATTATACTTTGAAAGAATCAAAAGTTCACTAACTTGAAACTACATTGCCGAAAATCATCAGTTTGATCACAAAGTGTTCAACCAAGGTCATTAACTTGGACTTGGTAGACAAATCAGTTAACCGGTTCATTAACTTCGACTTGGTCAACTAAGTGGGTCGTTAAAACTGGTTAAAATGGACCGAATGTTAAAAATCAATTTTACCTTCACTTAAAGAAGTTATCTACCCACGAAGATAATTATCTTCACACGAAGATAACTATCCTTGACCGAAGATAGCATGACTTTATATATTATCTTCGCGCGAAGATATTACATATGTTCACTGTACATAGGCTCTGAGCGAAGATAAAAATTCTTGCAAACGACGAAGTGTTGTCCGATTGTTGCCTTGTAGTGGTTAATGGCACACCACTAACAATGCCTAAGGTAGATTGGACCTAAATAAACACGAATTAGACGTTAATTTGATGATTTCGATAAACCGTATCTTAAAACGTAGATCTAGAACAATCTAATGTGCCAAATTTAAAATTGAACATATCATCATGTTAAACGGAACTTTTAGGTCATTTTAGTAACATCAATTTCACGAAATGAGGAAAAGTTATCAAGTGTGTATAAGGTTATCTTCGCACGAAGGTAAATTACCTTTGCATGAGGGTAATGTATCTTCGCACGAAGATAAAGTACAAAATATGTATTTTGATTATTTACCTTCACACGAAGGTAAAGGTCCAATTCGCACTACTTACCTTCGCATGAAGGTAAAAGGTATTTTTTGAAAAAAAAAGTTCTAAGTGTTTTCATGTTTGTGTTTGTGAAGGAAAAGAAATCAAACTTTGACAAGAAACACAACATCTGTTGTGTTCTTGATGAGAGTATTCCAGAATTTGCTCCTTTCAAGTCAATATTGAAGTTTATGAGCGAGTTACCGATTGTTAAAGCGCTTACAGACCCTCATAAGGCCTATCGCTCTCACATAGAGAGGTTCTGGGAGCATGCAAAGTTTGTACCAGAGAAGAAAGCTATACGATCTTTTGTACGGATTGGTAATGAAGATAAAGAAGTGTACATTACTAAAGTCCTAATTCGCAGAGTGTTAGATTTTAAAGATAAAGACGAAGATCCAATGATGTATATTGAACGTATGTGCAAAGGATGCTTCTACAGAATGGGCTATAAAGGGCATGTCAATACTCATTTCAATAAAGCTTATCTCGGAAAGCCTTACAAGTTTTCCGTACATTCTGTGATATCTGCATTAAGCTACAGGAAAGGGGAGGTGATGCTATAGTTGATTATCATATGTGCATGATCGTTGCACTTATGCTGAACAAGCCTTACAACTTCACCAATATGATATTCGAGCAGATGAAGTTGAACATTGATAAAGAAAAGTTTTTGCAATACCCTAGATTTGTGCAGATGATGTTGGATGGTCAATTTCCCAACTTAGTGAAAAACAAGAATGATGTGCTATCGTTGGATTACATGACAGGGTTATCTTTGGTGAGATTGAATCAGTATCTTAAGAAGACTACAGAGCCAGTGGCAAGGAAATTCTTTGGAAGATTTAAAGATAAGAGATACAAAGCACCTCCGAAGGATAAATGGAGAAACAAAGGCAGTGGTTTTGATGATGAGGCTGCTCAGATGGATGGTTATGATACTAAGAGAGGTATGTGGTACGAGAAAAAAGGTTCTAAGAAACAGAGTACTCGAAAAGCCAAAGCTCAGAAAAGAAAGAGAGAAACAGTCCTCAGAGACGAAACTACTGACGAGGAAGTAGAGATTGAGTAAAATATTGAGCAACATGTTGAAGCCGAAGTGAATGTTGAGGATGAGGTATTTTTTGCTACCTCGGATAGAGAAAAGGAAGGTGCAAGTGGTGATAACGATGAAGATTCTGAAAATGCATTTGACAGAGCTGAAAAAGCTTAAAGGTTGGTACATATCAAGAAGAAGAAAGTGGTTGGAAATGATGATGACATGTGAATTCCATTTGATAATGATTCTGAAGCTGAAAGGCCAACTAAGAAGGCACTGAGAGTCAAGAGTACGACTGATACACAGAAAAAGACTACTGGGTCTCCCATGGTAAAGAAAGCTAGAAGGAAAAAAATATAGGAGGAGAAAGACAGTAGAGGTTGAAAGTGTTGAACAACCATAGGCGTCATCTATGCACATTTCCTCACCACAACAATCACCATCGCCACCACCACAACCATCACCACAACATATCACATCCTCAAATGAAACTCCATCACAACCAATATCTCCACAACATAAAACACCTCCACAAACTCAAACAACACCCAAACAACCAACACCTAAATCAGCTGCGAGATAATCACTGTCAGATAGATTTCCTATAGACTTTTGGAGATTCCATTTACAGAAGAACTTGATGAAAATTTCAATGCAGATATGTTCAATGACTCCAAAATAGCAAAGTTGGAAAGCAAGATTAAAGCCTTGGAAGATAATAATGAAGTATTGGAAGACAGGGTGAAATTTCTTGAAAATGATCGAGAATATATGAAAGCTGTGATCGAAAGTCTAGTGACTGATAATGACAGGTTGAGACGAGTGGTAAATGATTTTGAAGATGAACGTGCTAGGAATAATCGAATATTTGATTTATTTCAGAAGGTACTGGCTAGCAGGTTGGGGATAGACTTTGCTGCTAAATTTGATCATTTAGAAGTTGAAGAAACAACGCAACGAGCAGCTGAATGGGCTAAGAAGACAGAGGAAGATGCTAAAGCTTTAGGAAAGGGGAAGAGAAGATTGATGAGGTTCCAGTGATAGAAAAATCTGTGCCAGAGGCTGAGTCTGTGCCTGAAATACTGCTGCTAGTGTTGAGAATGAGGAAGAAGTTAACATAGATGTTGATGCTGAACCGGTTAATTTTGTATTGTTGGAGGACCGGTGGATGTTTCTGATAATTCTATGATAGAAAAGATTGCAGAACGTAGAATAATGTATGCGGAGATAGATGCAGAGTTAGATGAATTTGAGGACGACGAGGAGGATGATGAACAAGATAAAGATGTCGATACAAAAGATAATAAAGATGATGATGACAAAGGCGATGATGACAATAATACGCAAGGTGGAACAGGGTTGATCGTCGAAACAACAAAGATTAATGTATTTTTTTATTACGATGCTTATCTGAATGATTTGCTAACTAAGAAGATGATACACAATGCCAGGGGAGCAGAAATAGCAAACTCACGATGCAGAATAGTCAAGAATCTTCACAATTTTACCAATAACAGTGGTTTCTTATTGTTATATGCCCGAATTTTATATATGTGGCACAATCTTGAGGAAGGCGAGTTTGTGCATAATTATACAAAGGAAGAAATTGCTATTATGCTTGGGGTTGATGAAGAGTCGATCGAATTTGACTTTGAAGAGGAACTGAATAACATCAGTGCATTCGAGCCAAATAATTATGTTTACAAGCATATACCAGATGCGGATACGTATGATAGGATTACTAAAGATGCATCGGATGATGATGAAGCGATCAAGTATTCTGGTGAAGGAACTGATAACTTTCCAACTTTTGAAGAGTTATTCAGTAAAGCAAACGATGATTTGTTAAAAAGAAGGATTGAAGAGACAGTTGCAGAGGGAAGTATTCCGAAATGTCTATCCAAAGAAGAAATTGTTGAGGCTAAAAAGACGTGGTTTAAAGAGCTGCCAAAAGAAAGGAAGTTTAGGCGACTATTAGCATTCTTCACACGCGACAAAGATCAAAGACGTGGTTTTGGGTGATATTTTGAGCTAGGGATGGATTCCTGATTTGGATGTCTATGCGATTAAAAAGGAATATGGTGTTCAATACTTCATATATTTGAATGATTTGAAGACGTTGCCATAATGGGATATCGAAGAGCTTGTATAGACAAAGAGCATTAACTTCCAAATGAAGTTTCATGATCAAAGATTATGGAAGTTAATCAAATACGAAGCCGCTCATGGTTTTAGCAAGTTGAAACTGTTGATTCCGAAGAAAAAGATGTGGGTTTGATGAAAAACATGTCGTTCAGGATTTCCATGAATTCTTTCAGTGGTGGCAAGTGGATTCTCAAACAAGTGAAGCTGTTATTGTTTTGAAAGCTGATGACACCTGGGATATTACTAAAGATTTGAATCTAGAGATGATCGAACGAAAGAGGATATGGGGATTGTGGAGAACTATTCGTACACTAGACCCGATGTGGCTAGTTAACTATTCAAAAGATAATATCAAATGCTTGTTCTTCAACAAGATCTGTTACGATGTGAAGGAGAAAACACAAGCGATGCAATACCAAGGCGTGATTAATATTTGCTATGCGCACGGTATTAATTCAGGGAAAATGTGGGAATCAACATGAAGAGTGTTAGAAAAAGAAGAGTTTATGAAAGAGGAACAAAGATTGGAGAAGATCGAAGAAAAGTCTAAAGAAGCTCGATTACGAAGATTTCAGTTCATGAAGTGGGCTCCTATGACTGATCAAATGCCAATATTGTCTGAAGAGCGTAGAAAGCCGCGCAAGAATTTCTTTGGGCGTTAAAGTAAATATTTGAAGATTTTGAAGATATACCAAGACTACGGCAACATCCAAGGGGGAGTTTATTGGTGCATAATGTCTATTGCTTACGTCTTAGGGTTGTGTTTGTATTTTGTAATAGGGCGAAAATGTTAGATTTACGTTGTTTGTATTTAACTTTGCATGAAGGTAAAGTCTACCTTCACACGAAGGTAAATTACCTTCGTGCGAAGATAAACTACCCTCGCACGATGGTAGCATGTCTATACATAGCTAGTATGAGGTGTTAGTGTGTAGAACTTTTGCGACTGAGACGTCGAAGCTCTATCGAACTTCCTGGTCATTTGTAACTGTTAAACATTAAATGAAATCAGTTAATTGATGAAATAATCTTGTTAATTGTCACTAATTCATATGAATTTCACGCGTATGGACTAGATACTCAAATTAGGACCTTCGCTATTGGACAAAACGATCCTACAAAAAGAAAAATTTAAAAATAATATAGACACACCGATGAGGATCACGTCAAGTCATTGTCCATCTCGAATTCAATCTCATTTTCATCCCCTGATGTCAGATTATTTAAACCGTTTAATTTCAAAAGCCATTTGAACTTTTCTCTATCAAAAGCTTTAGTGTAAAGATCTGCTTTTTGGTCATCAGTGTGGATCTTTTCAATTCGAACCAACTTTTTCTCGTAGCAATCACGGATAAAGTGGTGTCGAATTTCTATATGTTTAGTTTTTGACTATTGAACCGGATTTTTTGTTATATCAATGGTTGCCTTGTTATCTACGTATATAGGCGTATGAAGAAATTGCAGTCCAAAGTCTCTCATCTATTGTTGTATCCACAATATTTGGGAACCACAACTGGATGCTGAAATGGATTCAGCTTCACAAGTAGAGAGAGCGACTGCGGTCTGTTTCTTGCATTGCCACGTTACAAATCGTGTTCCGAAGAACTGGCAACCAACCGTTGTAGATTTGGCGTTAAGTTTGCAGCAACCAAAGTCAGAATCAAAATATCCCGCAAGATTGAATTTGTCGTCACGTGGATACCACAAGCTGGTGCTTGGGCAACCCTTCAGATAGCGCATTATCCTTTTCACGATCAGCAAGTATGAATCCCTGGGATTTAACTAATATGGGCGCAAAGGCATGTCGGAAACATGATATCCGGCCTTGAAGTTGTAAGATACATCAATGATCTGATCATAGAACGATATAATGTTTCATCGACTTTCACTCCATTAGGATCGGGACAAATACCGTGATTGATGGCCAACGGGGTTAATGCTGATGATGTCCCCGACATGGCGAACTTTTCCAATACATCGTGAACAAACTTCGTTTGATGGATAAAGATACCATCAGGCAACTGATTGACCTGAAGTCCCAAGAAGAACTTCATCTCCCCCATTGCACTCACCTCGAATTTCCTTTTAATGACTTCTTCAAAGTCTTTACATAGCGATTCATTTGTTGAACCAAAGATGATATCGTCCACATATATTTGTACGATCTCAGATGTCCATCCACTTCTTTAGTAAAGAGGGTACTATCTACTGTTCCTCCAGTGAAACCGTTCCCAGGTGGTGTTGAGAAAACGTCTTGTACCAGGCTCTCGGGGCCTGGTGTAAACCGTAGAGCGCCTTATCTAGTAGGTAAACCTTATATTTCTGTATCGGATCGACAAACCCTGGTGGTTGTCCAACATACACTTCCTCTTTAACTTTTCCATATAGAAAGGTGGATTTCACATCCAACTAGTACACCTTAAACCCTTTCTATGACGCAAAGGCTAGGAATATGAAGATAGCTTCTAAACGTGCGACAGGAGCATAGACTTCAGTGTAGTCTATCCCTTCTTGATGGTGAAAACCTTGGACTATGAGCCGAGCTTTGTTTCTGACTACAATCCCTCTAGCATCTCGTTTGCACTTGAGAACCCACCGTGTACTGATTTTCTTATGGTCATGGGTAGATCAACAAGCTTCCAGACTCCAAGCTTTTCAAATTGTAACAACTCTTCCTACATTGCTTCAACCCAGCTTTCCTCCTGAAGAGCTTCCTTGTATGTCTTGGGGTTCAACCTGTGAAATAAAACAACTGTAAGAAATGGTATCTTGAAGAGGTGCAATTTTAGTGCAAAAGCAACTTAGATCCTTATTGATCTGGTTTCGCGTTTTCACTCCAGTTGTGAATCTCCGTTGATATTCTCTAACGGAATAAGTTCTCGACACACTTCCTTAGAGACATTCACTTCACTTTCCAGATTCGTAACATTTTGTTTAGAAACCAGTTCTGTAGAAGCAACATCATTCCTAGCCTTGATTCACCAATTGTTTAGAATACTTTGAATCTGTTCTGATCCTTCATCGGAGCTGGATCCCGCATTGTCATAAGTAGGCTCTCCATCAGAATCTGAATCATTTGACTGGTAAAAAACAATGATGTGTTGTTTACGACTAGTTCGATGACGGATTCGACAACGGGTTCTTGTTGAGAAGTGATCGGACCTTCTCCAGATGTATTTGTGTTGTTTTGAGGTTGTGAAATCACCAACGATATAGGAACTTGCCCTTGATTAGACGCTTGATGTTTTTGATATAATATTACAAGTTCTTCATATGTTGGTTCTTCTGGCAGGTCAAAAGAGTCCCACAGACTCTCGTAGTTAAACATCCAAGGATCACCAGGCTTCTGTGTTGGAGACGTGTATTTCTGACAATCAACATGTTGAGCTAGAATAACCCGGCTTAAGCTAGGCAGATAAACTCTTTTATGAGGACTATCATATCCCACGAAAAATCCCTCTAGAGATTTAGCGCCGAATTTACCATCTGGGTTAAGAACCATACACAGCGATCCACACGGCTCCAAAAACTCTAAATTTGGTTTTAATTGGCTACGCAGCTCGAAGCACGTTTTCTTGTGAGCCTTGACAGTTGAAACCCTTTTTAACATGTAACAAGCAGAGGCAATGGCTTCGCTCCAAAAACTTACTAGTAATTTTGAGTTGGCGAGCATCGTGCGTGCTGTTTCGATGAGAGTACGATTCTTACGTTTAGCTACTCCATTTTGCTGCGGAGTATAGGGGGCGATGAATTCGTGAAGAATACCTTTAGCATTGCAGAATTCGAGCATCTTGTTGTTTTTGAACTCCGTACCATTGTCACTACATAATCTTCTGATTGGCAAATTGTACAAGTTCTCCAACTTTCTGAAGAGGATCATCAGATTCTCAAACATTTCATCTTTACTCTCCAGAAATATAACCCATGAGAATCTCGAGTAGTCGTCAGTCACAACAAGGCAATATAGATCATCAGTTATACTTAGAACATTAACTGGCCCAAACAGATCAATATGTAACCTTTCTGTTGGCAGTTTAATTGAGTTCAGAAGTTTTCTTGGATGAGATTTCTTGTGCTGCTTCCCCTTCTAGCAGCTAAGAGAATCGTCATTCAAATGGAAACTTTTTAGATTGTTGTGTACCAGATTTTTCATCTTTCGTACGTGTATATGCCCCATCTTTCGATGCCATAGGATCGACTCCTTCTCTGTTACCTTTGTTAAAAAACATTGACTGATTTTAGACATAGTGGATGCAATGCTCACGTCAAGGACATAGAGATCATTTTCACGTGGAGCGCACATGAGGATCCACTCCTTAGGAATTTTGAATCCCACCATAAGAATGAGACATTCTTTATCATTAAAGTGAGTTATGAACTACTTATCGTGAATCTACGTAATGCTCAGCAAATTGTTCTCTAATTTTGCATTGTAGTTAACTTTATCAAAAGAAACCACGTCATTCGTGAGAATTCCTTCACCAATTATGTGACCTCCTTGTGTTCCCGCAAACCCTACATAGCCTACTCGAATAGCTTTCACATCATATAATAAGACTAGAATTCCTATCATGTGCCGAGATGCTCCACTGTCCATTATCCACTTTGAAATGATTTACCTTAGTAGCCCCTACACATGTAAATAAGTAATTACTTAAACAGTGAAACCCAAGCCGCATTGGTCTTGGGTGGGTTTGGAATATCAAATTTTGGTTCACGAATGATTTTAATTTCTCTCTTAACTTCACTACCCTGTCCAACCTTCGATTTAATTTAATTTTGGTTTTGGTTGGCACAGTGGTTGTCTTCACAACTGTAGAAGATGGTTCGGATTTGACTACCCAAGTTTGTGCCTTTGAATATGCCCTTTTTGGTTGATGATTCTCCAACTTCAAAATTTGAAAAATTTGCAATTGTTGGCTTCACATTTTTATGGATTCATTGTTTCTTTTTAAGGTCTGTGTTAGCACAAACTACGGGCCTTTTTCTTTCACATCTTCTGTAAACTTTCTTACACCATGAACAGGTTTTGGACTGTTTTGAGAACATTCTCGTGCAATATGCCCAACTTTGTCACATTTGTAGCATTTCCTACTATTTTTCCAACAGAGGAATCCAAGGCCTATTCACGGCATTCCTTTTCCCTCATTTGATTGTTTACCCAAACTCTCTTTCTCATTCACGGTACCTGTTCCAAAAACAAAATCAACTTTCTTTTTATAATTTGGTTTTTGAAACCTTTTGTCATTTTTCTACTTTTCGTACCCCAAACCTTTTCTCTTGTTCTTAGGATAATCCCTACCCTTCTGATAGTAATTATTGTAAACTCTTTTTGGTTTAGAATAGAATAAAACATCTTGTTTTTCCAGATCGAACTGACTGACTTTGACCAGCTTGAAAAATTTATCACCACGATTAAGATTCACATTTTGAATTGGGAATTTTTCATTAGAATATAGTTTATGCGATCCATTCATTTTATAAACAACCACATTTGGATCATCACTTAAACTGTTTTCTGATGATGAAACATAATTCTTATGAAAGCTTTCTTTGTTTTCAGAATGTGAACTTGCTTCAGATTTTTCAAGATTTGACTTAGCACTTTCAAACTCTGTGCTATCAGACTCATTTCCCAACACATTTTCGACAACCGTTTTAACAACATCTGACTGGCATTCATATGTTATATCAATGTTTTCCGTTAGCTCATCCTTCTTTTGTTCACTTTTAAGTTTTAGGTTAAGCGCCTTTTCCACCCCATCAAGATATTTCTTACCATATTTATTCCACATTGGGGGTGGACATTGATTATAACCAAGACCTTTGCTTGGTTTTTAATATTCATTTTCTTCCTGTTCGGTTTTCTCAAGTTGTTGAGGAAGAATATGATCAATCACGTATGAGGATGTTGAGTAACTAATCAGCAACTTATTGACTCGTTCAGGCTCAATTTTTATGGTTTCAAGTTCTGTTTTTAGCTTAGCAATGGTATCTATGTGAATATTAATTGCCAATTGTTTGTCCATTACTGTAGCTTTTAACATTGATTTTAGATCCATGTCCTCTCTACTGACTTCTTGAAATTGTTTGATTGATCTACTTAGTTTATCATAAGCAACTTTCATGTCTCGAAAGTTACTTGTCACGTTATCAGTGTGCTTCTTTAAGTCGTTAAATTTTAGGTCTTTTTCTGAACATTCCTTGTACGGCTCTAGGCATTTCGTGCATGGTTTCTCAACTTCTTTTATCACAACCTTGGTCTCTTTTATCGACTCAACGACTGACTCTTTCATTCCATCTTTACTCTGTTCAGGAACTACCTTGTTCAGTTTAGCCATCATTGCTTTATCGGCTATCTTCTTCAAATTTTCCACATTCATTTCCTCCGTTACATCGATAATTTCTTCTACTAGCTTCTTGGATTCTTCTGGTTTTGGTACATCTTGGATTTGGCTCAAATTTCCACTGAAGAAACCTGCAAAAGAATTATAAACGTAAGGAGGAATCATAGATTTAATTGCATGATGAAACATGTCTTCTTCTACACAACGATCATAGTAGATTGCATCAATGCATTCTTCAGTGCTTTGATCAAGCGTTTCGTTAAACTCTATCTCACTTTCTTCATTGTGACTCTCCTCCATCACTTCATCAAATACTGGTTCTTCTATGATCTCAGCAAGCAGTGCCAAACTCTCGTTCTTTGAGATGTACTTGTTCCAATCAAACCCCTCATCTTCTTGAGCAACAACTAGAGCTTTATTTTTTGAATTTGATGGACCATCTTCAATTTGCACCATCCTAGTAGTTGTTTGAGGAGGAGAAGATATGGAAAACTGAAGCTACTTCTTTACAAGCGTAAAAATCTGCCTTTTGTTCATCAGTGTGGATCTTTTCAATTCTAACCAACTTTTTCTCATGGTAATCACAGACAAAGTGGTGTCAAATTTCAATCTATTTCGCTTTAGAGTGTTGAACCGGGTTTTAAGTTATATCAATAGTCGCCTTGTTATCTACATATATAGTCGTATCAAGAAACTTCAAGCCATAGTCTCTCATCTGTTGTTGTATCCACAAGATTTGGGAACAACAACTGGAAGCTGAAACATATGCTTTGCAAGTAGAGAGAGCGATCGTGGTTTGCTTCTTGCATTGCCACGTTACTAATTGTGTTCCGAAGAACTGGAAACCGGTCGTTGTAGATTTAGCATTTAATTTGCAGCATTCGAAATTAGAGTTAGAATATCTAGCGAGGTTGTAATCATCATTTCGCGGATACCACAAGCCGGTGCTTAGGCAACCCTTCAAGATCTAAAAATTTGCTTGACGATCTCCAAATGGGACACTCGTTGATTCGATTGATCGAGCGCAAAGGCATGTTCGATACATGATATCTTGCCTTGATGTTGTGAGGTACATTAATGATCCAATCATCAATCTGTACAAGGTCTCATCAATCTTCACTCCTTGAATATCTGGTTCTATGTTATGATTAAGTGCCAAGGGAGTAGATAACGATGATCATCCCAACATATTGAATTTCTCCAAAACATCGTGAACGTACTTCGTCCGATGGATGAAGAACTATCAGGCAACTGATCAACCTGAAGTTCCAAGAAGAACTTCATTTCTACCATTGGACTCATTTTAAACTTCTTTTTCATGACCTCTTCAAATTCTTTGCAAAGCTCGTCATTTGTAGAGCCAAATATGATTTCATCCACATAGATTTGTATAATCAGTAAGTGTCAGTTCACTTCCCGTGTTAAGAGAGTGCTATCAATAGTGCCTCTGATAAAACTGTTGCTCAATAGGTGTTGAGAGAGTGTCTCATACTAGGCTCTCGGAGCTTGGTGCAGACCATACAATGTCTTATCTAGTAAGTAAACCTTTTCTTTATGCACTGAATCGACAAACCCCGATGGTTGACTGACATACACTTCCCCTTTCACCTTGCCAGATAGGAAAGCGACTTAACATCAAGCTTGTACTGTTGGTGCAGATTGGTGACAACAGCTTAATAGTTTACTAGTTTAGTCTTTGGATATTTTGTATTGGGCTTAGCATTTGTGTTTAGCTTGTTTAAAGTTGTAATGGGCTTGGAGAATGGCCTAGCCCAATATAAAGCCTAGTATGCAGACATATACTATATATACATGTTGTGCATTAGGGTTTAGGGTTGTTGGTTGGAAAAAGAGAAGAGTGTGAGAAATCTATAGAGAGTGGCTGAGAGATTTCTAGAGAGTCTTGAATTGGTTGTAAACGCATAGTGTCGGATAATCAATAGAAGACTGTTTAAAAGGAATCGTGTTCGTGTTCTTGTTTTCTGTGAAATCTGATCTAGGGGATTCCACAATCTAGATTATGTAGACGATTCTGTGAAGATCTAGAAGGACAAGGGGACCTACAACTGGTATCAGAGCTTTCGACTCTTGATTATTGCTCAGTTCAGAATCGTGACAGCAAAAAAATTGATTTTTTGGGCGCTTTGGAGGCTTTTCTTGAAGTTTGTGATGGCTGAATTAGAGTTTTGACGACTGTTTTAGGGTTTTTGCAGGTATTTCGGATTTTCTACAGTGATTTCGGATTAGCAGTTGTATTCTGGATTGAAGACTTGCATTCCAGATCAAAAAGCACAGTATTCTTGAAGACTTGAATTTCGGATCAGAAATCTGCATTTCGGATCATCAGAAGTGTAATTCAGATCTGAAAATCTCATTTCGGATTCCATTTCGGATTGAATTTCGGATAAGAAGCTATTCCAGATTCCATCTCGGATCAGAAGATATTTCGGATTTCATCTCGGATCAAAACTATTCCGGATTCCATCTCGGATCAGAGTAGTCTATTCCGGATTTCCATTTCGGATCAGAACAGTCTTGGACCACTATTCCAGATCACCATTTTGGATTAGCAATTCGGATTATTGTTCTGGATTTTCAACTCGGATTGTCAATCCGAGTTACTGTTCCGGGTTTGACACTGTTCCGAGTTAGGATTAAGAAGGTGGAAAGTTAACCAGCGACGTAACTAGAGTTAAACGTTTTCGGACATAGAATTTGATCCATAAACATTCTTGACAAACCGTTTGCACGGATAGGCTCGTGTGATTTTTATGACAAAAAAGGCACGGAAAATTCTAAAATCACTATCGGACAATATACATCATTGGATTCGTATCATCGAGACGAGTTTAACGGTACAATTTGGTAATCACACTTTTCGGACAAATTTCTGAACGTTTTTAACGGTTTGGTTACGATAAGCTGATGGTTAGATTTTGGATTTTGACACAGGTATACGATAATCCATTTAGACTGTTAGTTGCGTGTTAAAGATGGGCAAATTGAACAATCTAAGTGAGGGTGTTAAAAACTGGCCAAAGCTGATAAATGTTGAACAGTATGCAGACTGGAAGAAGAAGTTTGAGGCTTCGGTTCTAAGTGAAGATACTAAGATGTGGAATTGTATGATCGATGGGTACATTTCTCCCACACCTCGAGTTAATGGGAGAATTCTGGTACTTTCATATGAGAAGATGGAAGACTCTGAGAAACAGAGGTATGATGCTGAGAAGAGAGCTTTAGCAGTGATAAAGATGTCCTTGCCAGTTGATATGAAAAACATTTGTAATAGGTATGGATCGTCTAGAGAGCTGTGGAAGCTTTAGATAAACGTTATCAGAGTACTTCAAGACAAAGTACACGTGTGGCTGAGACTGCAGCTGTGAAGATTGATGAAGGAGTGGCTAAGATAGAATAGAAGAAGGAAGCTGAGAAGGAGAGAATAGAACTCAAGGATGCAAAAGCTACAGTGTTCATAGATGATACAGATGAGCTTACAACAGAGGTACAGGTACAATTTCAATCTGTTAGTCATACTTGTCATAATTGCACTGAACTACAGGATAAAGTTGACAAACTATCGGAGCAAAACAAACTTATGTTAGTTGAATTAGAAAACTGAAAGAGTCAAATGTTCTTTTGAGTAAAAGGGAGTCAAATTTTTTAAATACTCAATTCAAATGAATAAGAAATCATCAATTTGACCAGCAAAGTCAATGAACTTTTACAGATCATTGGTTTGGCTCGTGAAACTGTGAAGGATAATACTAACGAGCTTTCTGAAAAGTGCACAGAATTGGCTGGTGCACAGGCCAAAATTGTTGAACTTCATAGAAAGTTAGACAAATTTGGAGAATCCTCGGTAGTCAGGACTCAAATTCAGAAAAGTTTGAAACAGAGTAGTGATAAAACAGGAGTGGGGTTTAGTAAAGCTTCATCTTCTAAGGATCAGGATTACTCCTTTTTACCAAATGAAAATGAGCTAAGAGATTTTGTTCCTACTATACCAGCTATAGTGGATCCGATAACAGTTGACATACCTGATAGTCTAGGCTCTTTGAAAGAATCTGTTAGGTCTAATAGTACACCTCATAAAGTGGATGAGGATACTAAAGACAAAACAGTCAAATCATATAAAAAGGGATCTAACAGAAAGAGAACTTTTAAGAAGAGATCATGTTTTAAATGTCACAACAAAGGGCATGTTGCTTGTTGTTGTCCTTTTAAAAGGGGAAGCAAGTGGAGACTAAGGTTGAGGTTAAGGATGGAAATCAGGTTGGTTCAAATAAAAATGATAAATCCAGTTTTCAAACAAATCAACCGAGATTAACCTAAACCTTTAACATTAAGAAGATTTGTTGGTTCAAGAAACTCTTCTGCTAAATCATATCATGATAATGGCCAATCAAATTCTTTTCAAAGTAAAAATTTTGGATATCGAAATCGATACCGAACTTCTAGTAATCGACACTTTCAAAGAAGAAACGAATATAGGGGTTTTAGTAACTCAAATGTTCAAAACACTCCAAAAAATTTTCAAAGATTAGAGTATGATAATGGGAGAAGAAGGTTTCGAGATAATAATTTTCAAAGGTTAGAAAATCCGAGATTTTATTGGAATTCTCGCGATCAAAGATCTCGTGAAAATTATAAATCGTGTCCAACAACTTGGAAGACATCCAAGACACAAGTAGGTGTGATGGATATTGGATGGATATTCAAGTGGTTGATGAATCTGGATGACCCAAGACCTTTAAAGCTTGGGTCCCCCAGTCTAACTAAGTTGTTGAGTGTGTGCAGGATGACCAAGAAGGACTGTTGATGTGTTCAACAATGGTTATTCCTGTAAATCATCTGAGGTGAATAGTAGGTTACACATGGTAACGAATTATTTACTTCTGTGATAGAAAATGTTTTTCTAAAAGTGAAAAACCTTTTGTCAGGTTGAAGTGGGAGTCTGTTTGTATTTAAATTTCTGTTTTTTAAGACCTTACTCCATAAAAACAAAAATTTAGGGGGAGAAATTTCCCTAAGCCAAAAAGAGTTTTAGTTAGTGCGTGAATTTAGGGGGAGTAAGTTGTAAAGTTTAAAGTGTTTTCAAAAATCAAAAACATAAAAAATAGAAAATCAAAAATGAGTTTTCACTGTGTGAAAAAGAAGAAATGATAGTACATCAGCAAGTGAGACTGTCATACTGAAATTTAAAGAAAATGGCTTAAGTGTGATAGCAGCTTCATCATGCGATGTACCAGTAGGCAAAAGGCATGAAATAATCAACTTACCTTGGTGATACACATATAATAAACTGTGTATGAGTGGGGAACATATCAATGGCGTATGGTTTTATAACCTTAAATCTTCCATTGATAGATTGCCAAAATCTGAGGTTTTAGGTCTTTATATCGTTAATTCATCCGGGGTATCAAGGTTGTCCTTCTGCTGCATCTAGATATATGCTGACCTAGGCACAACCTGGATATCTTAAAAGAGCTAAAATGCCAGATCCCAAAAATTGAAGAAGCTCTCCTAGAGAGTCATTCAAATGTGCAAAATTGCATTATTCGTACCAAAATTTGGTATTTATCCTAACCCTCGTTGGATATTGGTCTTTTTACTGTACGGAAGTACTGACCTGATCACCAACTATCTAACGTTGTATATGAAAAAGGATGAAGTTCGGTATACTCACCTACTACGATGAATTTTTGTGCATACCTTGATCGCGGGGGTATGTCTTGAAGTGGGACACACTAGTATATTAGTATAAAGTATCTAAACAGATCACGAGGTAATGGTACTTGAAATGTTCATGTATTTTTGTTTAAGTGGATAAACAATACTGGTAATTGTCTTGAACTTCTTTTCATGAATATTGCATATAGAATAATCAGATAGTGTGAAAACAATTTGATGTTGCTGATATGATCTTCTTAATGGTGATTCTCGCAAAAATAGAGTGTTTATTTTCTTGTTAGTTATTTGTTTTCAAAAAATGCAAAAATATTTGTTTTTAAAGTCTCCCAGTTTGAACTGATAAGTTGTTTATTTTTGCATGATAAGATAAAATTGTGAACGGGGATCGAGCTCCCGAAATGAGCAATCGACATGATCTCACTCAACTAGTAGAGGCGGAATTCATTGCTAGAGAGGTAGATAAGACAAACAAGATAGTACTTACTGTTTAACTGCTTCCGATGTATTAATGACGTTCAAATACAGATGCAAGTAAACAAACTAGCAGAGCTTCGCCTTACCAATTGACAAATCACTTACTAGCTCTAATACAACACTTCCCTATTTATAGGTCGACATGACTCGTACCAAAGTGCGTGGAAACCAGACAACTATATTTCGTACGAATCTGTGTTTCGTACGAGTGAGTCCCTCTTACGAAACCTGTATTGTTTCGTATGAAACATAGAGTTAAAACATATAAAACTTACATTTTCACATTTAAACATTAACGTGTAAACTTTATAAATATTACAAATACATCCTAGACGTAGGCAATAGACATTATGCACCAACAAACTCCCCCTGGATGTTGCCGCAGTCTGGATAATCTTCAAAATCTTCAAATAGATTTGACTCTAACGCCCAAAGAATCTCTTTACAGATTTTCGACGCTCCTCAAAAGCAACTGGCGTTTGATCCGTCAAGGGCCGTCGCTTCAAAAACTGAAAGCTCCTTAAAGATGCTATTCTTGTATGTTCTACAATCCGAGCTTCTATTTCTTCCTTTTACTTTGACTCTTTCTTCTCAAGCTTCCTCCAAGTTGTTTTCCAATCCGATCCAGAATGGATATCATTTGCAAAGCACACATTAACGATCTTTTGAAATTGAAGCGCTTGTTCTTGATCCTTTTCTTCAGAACTTATCTTACTATAGAATAAACATTCTATATCTTTCTTCGAACAGTTTACTAGCCACATTGGGTCTAGTACTCGAATGCCTCACCATAAACCATATATTCGTTTGTGCGCTATGACGGCTTCGGTTAATTCCTCTGTAATCTTCCACGAGTCTTCATCTGGGTGCACACATATAACAGCCTCTCCTGTATTCGAATCATAATGCCACCATTTGAAGATCGTATAAAAATCCTGCTCCATCCATAACATAGGCATATTTTTCATTACTTTCGGCCTTTTTACGAAGAGCGTTACATCTTTTTCTTTCGTCACTGGATCTATCTTTGTGATGCGTCTAGGAAAGTGAGGTTTCCAGTTAATAAATCCATGTAAAGCCTCCAGCTTGGTCAACTTCCAAAGCCTCTGATCATGAAATTTCATTTTGAGATTAATCATCTTTGTTTGCACCAATTATTTAACATCCCAGTAAGGCAAGGACTTGATTTCGCTGAGATATCGGAAATACTGAATACCAAACACCCTTTTGATCGCATAAACATCCAACTCTTCGATCCAACCCCAGCTTATAATATCCCCTAGTGATATATCAGCATCTCTCGTAAAGAATGCTAGGGGTCTTTTGAATTTACGTTCAGCCGGAATAACACGAAACCATTTCTTCCTTTGTTCCAATTACAACTTTATTATTTTCTGAGGAATTGTTCCTTCTTTTGCAGCTTCAGATACTTTCCTTTGCAACATCTCAGAACTTTCTGCTGTAAATAGATCAGAAAACGTTGGGAAATCATCTGTACCCTGATTGGCATCATTAGCATCGTCATCAGAATCACTTTCCACGACAACGTTATCATATATATTTGCATCTTCTATGTCTTCGAAAACATAAGCATTCGGTTCAAAAACATGTATCTCATTAAGTTCGTCTTCAAAAATTCAAAATCGAACTTCTCTTCACTAATACCGAGCATTGCTGCTATTTCTTCTTTCGAATAACTGTGAATAAACTCCCCTTCTTCAACATCATGCTCAAGATATAATACAAACGGATTTGGCACGACAGGAACAGAAGATATAACATTTTCTGTGAAAATTCCTGCCTGCTGAGCATCCACTGACTCATCAGCTTTGTTCATCTTTTCCTCTTCAGTAGTTTGGTTCGCGGAATCATCAAAGTACTCAGAAAGATCTACTAATTCATTAACATTCGAATCAATTACACGAATACCAGACCCTCCAACATTATCATCATCTGAACTACTAGAATCCTTAACATCAACATCAACATCTTCAGCATCCTCTAATCTGCTTCCTTTTCAGTTTCTTCAGCCGTTTCTTTACTTTCTTTTTTCGTCTTTTTCTTTATCAACCAATTTCGATGTCGTTGAGTAATATCAAGTGAAGCTATATCCACATCAGTTGGCTTTCCTATCAGGATAAACTTTTTCGGTTCTTCATACACCACAATATCCCAACATATTACTGGCTCAGATTCAGGTTCTGGCACAGATTCATCAATCACAGATTCCTCCACTATCTTCCCTTTCCTTTCCCTTGTGTGTCAGATTGTTGTTTAGATAACTGTTCTCTTTCCGCAACTCTCTTTCTCTCGCTTCTGCTCGTTCTATTTCATCAATTGCCGTAGAAATTGTGACATCCCGGTTTTTCAGGTATCTTAAACGCGCTACTTCACGGTTATTCATTCCTACGCTAATTTAATTCGGAGAATTAAATTACACGCTCGCAATAACTACGCTAACTTTGTGAATTCATTGGGTGAATTACGTGCTATGTGTTATTAGACGTTTGTAGAATTATTATATCACGTTTTGATTTCGCGATTATTAGTTATAAAATAAATAAATAAATAAATAATAAGTAAATAGTTGAACCGAACCGAGCCGCGAAACGTGTCGACCTCACCTCCTTGCGGCCCAAGGAACTAACCTAAACTTGAGGCCCAAGCTACTTACCCAAACCCCCCCCCCTTGCGGTCGCGCGAGCCCCCCACCCCATTCCCTTTCTTTTTTTCCTTTGTTTTATATAAATGCGTGAGTTGTGTTTTAACAAAAAAAAAAAAACAAGAAACCCTAGTCCTAAGAGAACCGACGGCAGCCCCCCCCCCCTCTCTCGATCGCACAAGCCTCCAACCCCGGATTGATTCCAATCTTGTCCCGGTTCGCTAATCATCATCGTTTCAAGGTTAGGGTTTTAATTGTTTTACAAATCACATTAGGGTTTGTGTAATCTTGATCATGATTATATGTAATGGTAGGATCATTGTTATTAAAAGTGTTGTGATTTATGATTAGTTCGGATAATTGTGCGAGTCTTTGCGATTGTGATGTTATGATGAATACTAAAATCATAGGCTGCGTTTTAGCGATAAAAATCATGTTATATGATTAGGGTTTGCATGAATATTGATATACATGATGATATTTGACAAATGAACCTGTTCTTAATCGTTATCATTAAGCATCTTGATCGTTTAAGCATGTTCCAATGCGATAAAAGTCAAAAACAGGTTGCTGAATGGCATTTACAGCCAACTTCAGTTGGCTGTAACCTGATCATTATTTATCGAAAAGTGGATTTTCTGAAGCCTAAAACGTGTATTTTTGAAAAACACTTCTAATGGCTCTGGATTCATATTTTTCTGAGGCCGTTTGCTATTTTTAAGTGGTCATTTAGTGCAGCAGCTGAAGCTTCGTAAATTCTGAAAAATTTGCTAGTTGTTTATCGAGTCGGATCTCATAGTTTGTAGAGGGTTGGGTCACGAAATTTGTACAGTAACTGGAGACGGGAATTTCCGGAAAACTCCCACTGGAATTTTGTTAATTGGATGAACGATGATTTTTAAATAATTTTTCCCGTGGACTGCAGTCAGAAAGTGACGAATCTGACTGCAGCCTAGTATATAAATGTTTATAAATAATTGGTAAAGCGTTAGGACTTGAAACGTTTACATAAAATTCTACAGTTAATTGGATGAACGATGATTTTTAAATAATTTTTCCCGTGGACTGCAGTCAAAAAGTGACGAATCTGACTGCAGCCTAGTATATAAATGTTTATAAATAATTGGTAAAGCGTTAGGACTTGAAAAGTTTACATAAAATTCTACAGGACACCTCCTGTAAAAAATTTGGAATTTTTGGAACGTTGGAACTATTTTATAAAAATCCTCGAAAACAGCCTAGTTATGAGCGTACAAGCTGAAACATGATAACTTGCGTTTGTGTATACCAAAGTGTTGTATGAGTTGATCTGTGTTTATGACAAGTTGGTTTGATCACTATTTTGGTATGATGATACTTTGCATGCATGATTGTGTTTTCGAATTGGTTATTATGTGTGCCACACTGTGTGTTAGTTATGCGTAGGGTTTTGTATCAGTGTGTTCACACACTAACTTTAAATCGGTTGACATGTTAGGACGCGATTAGCGGTCCCATCATTTGCTACTTTTGTGTTACTTTAACCGAGCAATTAAAGGTGAGTTCACGGACCCTATTTTATCCGGTTTTAAACAACGGGGGGAGAAACATGTATACACTCTATAACTCTATCTTTTACGTTATGTGAAATTAACGTCGTTAAACTACTTGGTAACTAAGTTAATGTTAATGTACGTTATGGTCACTACGCAGCTATATCACGGAAGTCCTCAACAAACTCTCGGATCGTTAGTATTAGGTTAGATAGCGGGGAAGTAGTACTACTGGGCCCGACAAGCCCCACCCGAGCTAGTCGCGCTAGCCGACCGGGTATGGTCAACGGGTGATTAGTTTGGCCTAACTTTTGCCATGGTCAGTGATAGGCCTGGCAACAATGAGGCATAACAGTCAGCTTCGATCGCGAACTCTTATGTGACGTAACTTTAGGCTCGCTACCTACATGTTAACATTATTATTCTGGGTTAGGAATAATGGAACCAACCTTATTATTCCGGGTTAGGGATAATGGAACTATATCGTTATCCCGGGTTAGGGATAACGGGGGAAACAAACTTTTAACCGAACTTGTGAACTTATAAAAACCTGTGAACTCACTCATCTTTAATGTTGACACTTGTTGCTTTACATGTTTCTCAGGACGCTAGGAGCGCTAGGTGCACTCACTTGCATTGATCAGACATTTTTATCGAGTCTCATTTACGAATATTGTTTGGGATTTTTTTTTTGGTTTTGGCGTTTATGTTGGCGCCCGTTACTTTACTTTACTTTAATGCTTCCGCTCAACTTTGAAACTAATGCTTCCGCTAAACTTTGAAACTAAGATAATTTGAAATAACTATGAATGGTTAAACAAATGTTTTTGGAAAACGTTTAAATAAATCATATAGAGTCGTTCGATATTACTAGTGTCTCAGATTCTGGTTCGTTCACACGCCTCGCGGTAAAACTCCGCAAGTGGAAATTGAGGGTGTGACAGATTGGTATCAGAGTCTCTAGCTATAGAGAACCAGGTTTGCATTAAAAGTAGACCTAAACTATAGCTGTTGCACGACACTAGACTTAGTTGGCACTGAACTGTGATATCTTGTATGTGTTATATTACAATTGCTTTATGTGAGATATATATGTATATTGTGATGCACGCAACTCGTAACTAACTACACAACCCAACAGGCAATGTCATCATCATCATCCGACAAATCTCGACAACCAAGGGCGCCGGGGAAGGCACCCATGGTCGAACCCTCACCACCTCATGGCGTGGAGACACGCTCAGCCGCTAGGAAAAGACTCGCTCTAGGAGGGGAGTCGTCCTCCCGTCCGACCACCGCTATACCAGTCGAACCGGTCAACTCGTTAGAAGTAGGGGACGACCTACTTAGGGATATGTTAAGAAAACAACAGGAACAACTAGAGAGAATGCAAGAGACTATCGAAGCACAGGGATGGATGATACGTCAACTAACTGGTAAAACTGGAAGGCTTGAGGAAGAGCAACATGAGAATAGGAAAGTTTGAAACATTTTAGCTAAGGATCTTCGTGCTGAGCAGCTGAGGGCTGACTGGCTCGAAGACATAGTTCTTGAGTCCAGTTGGAGGATTCAAGAGCTGGAGCAGAATCAAGCACCTGTCCCAGTACCCGCACCAGCACCAGCACCGGCCCCTCCAGCGCCAGTAGAGTAAGAAGAGGAGGATCCAGAGGAAGACCCAGAGGAGGATCCAGAGAAGACCCGGAGGAGGATCCGGAGGAAGAGGAGCCGGAACAGGACCCGGCTGTTGAAGCTGAAAACGCCGTAGAGGATGACGGCAACGATAGCCACTTGGGAGATGGAGACGGTAGAAGACTGACTCGTCTCGCCAATCCCCGCTTTGTTTTCTTTAGTTTGTTCGTTTTCCACTTATGTTTGAACTTGAAATTTTATAATTAAAATGAGATGTTTGGTTGGTATTTTGTGAGACATTGCAATTTATTTAATCGAATGTTCCTTTTGATTGTTTAATTTGTTGGGTTGACATAACTTGTGTGATGATTGAAGTATGGAATATGATAACTATATTGGATATATATACTTATTGGTGTGTGTTTGTGTTGTCTTGCGAAGATCTGAAATGGCAACTGGACGTCGCGGAAACCTCAACATGACACCTGAAGAATTAGCCGTAATGATCCAAGAACATGTGAATGCTGCTCTGGCAAGTGTTCAAAACCCACCAGCAGGTAACCACTATTAAATTTTCATGGGAATATCTAATAGTTGGGCTAGTAGACTTTCTCGCTGACTACCTATCCTCTGTCTTCATGAGGGGGTCTTAACCCCTACAAGATGTTCCTTGATGCAAAACCGAGCAAGTTCACGGGTGCAGAAGGACCCATAGGACTGGTCTGTTGGATTGAAAAGTTTGAATCGGTGTTCGAGATGTGCAATTGCCTTGAGGCCAATAAGGTCAAGTATGCTGCCTCAACGTTGGAAGATGGGGCATTAACCTGGTGGAACGCACAAATCCAAACGCGTGGACTTGTTGCGGCAAACGCAATGGCCTGGACCGAGTTTAAGGCCCTAATCAAAGAGGAGTACTGTCCGCGGGACAGAGTTCAGCAGTTGGAGCAAGCGTTATGGAACCACAAGATGGTAGGGTCTGAAATTGAAGCGTACACGGCAAAACATCATGATCTGGTGTTCCTATGTCCCGATCAGGCTAACACCATCAAAAAACGACTTGAGTTTTATCTTGGGGGTCTGATCCCTGAGATCCAGGGCATGGTAATGTCTAGCAACCTTACGACGGAGCATCAAGCGATTAGGCTGGCGCATAAACTCACTAATAAGGCGGTGGAGCAAAGGAAGTAGCCACCTCGGGGTGCAACCGAAGTTGTCCCTGATAACAAAAGAAAATTTGAAGACTCACCTGCTCGACAGTCTTCGTCAGCCCAGCCACAACAAGGAAACCAGAAGCGGTCCAACAATTTCAACAACAATCGGGGTCACAATAATCAGTCTGCCAACAACACACAAAACTCAAGCGACTATGTGGGTCGAAAGCCGCAATGTAATCGTTGTAACCTCCATCATCACTGCCCTTGCGCCGGAAATCGCTGCCAATGATGTGGCAAAGCGGGACACGCGGCAAAGGATTGTCGCGGGGAAATCATGTCTCGACAAAATCAGAATCAGCACCAGGGTCAACAGCAAGGTAACAACCGGGGATGCTATCAGTGCGGTAGCACTGCCCATTTCAAGCGAGACTGCCCGCAGCTTCGCAACAACAACAACAATGGGGAACAACAACAACAACAACCACAACAACAACAACAACAATAACAACAATGGCAACAATGGAAATGGTGGCACAGGAGGTGCCAAAGGTCGTACATTCACGCTGGGCCGCCGAGAGGCTAGAAACGACTCGAACGTGGTCAACGGTAAGTTTCCCCTTAACGATCATTTTGCTACTGTACTTTTTGATACGGGTGCGGATAAGAGTTTTATATCTGATTCTTTTAGGAAGAACCTAAATCTCACGCCTAAACCCCTAAAGACCCCTTACGTCATAGAACTAGCCGATGGTAAATCTGTAGATGTGACCCCTTTAGTAACCGGCTGTCAACTTAAACTCGCGGATCACACCTTTACCATCGATCTGATGACAACTACCCTGGGTAGTTTTGACGTGGTAGCCGGAATGGACTGGCTATCCGACGTCCGAGCTGAAGTTCTCTGTTTCGAGAAAGCTATCCGTATCCGCTCTCTAACGACGAAGTCTTGATGGTGCAAGGCGAGAAGGCAGGCGCCATCACAAACATCATCTCTTACATGCAAGCTCAGAAGTATCTTCGGAGAAAGAACTCCTTCGCTTTGCTCGCACTGGTCTCCGAGCAGCCTAAGGACGAGAAGCGGATTGAAGATATCCCCGTCGTCCGTGACTTTTCTGATGTGTTTCCAGAGGAGTTACCTGGTCTTCCACCACATCGACAAGTGGAGTTTGAAATCGAATTGGCGAACCATGCGACTCCTATCGCCAAGGCCCCGTACCGCCTAGCTCCAGCAGAGCTGCAAGAGCTGTCTACCCAATTTCAAGAATTGTTGGAAAAGGGGTTTATCCGACCTAGTACTTTGCCATGGGGAGCTCCGGTCCTCTTTGTTAAGAAAAAGGACGGGACCTTCCACATGTGCATCGACTACAGGGAACTCAATAAGGTTACCGTCAAGAACCGATACCCATTACCTCGCATAGACGATCTCTTCGACCAGTTTCAAGGGTCAAGCTACTACTCCAAGATTGATCTATGGTCCGGTTATCACCAGTTACGCATCAGGGATGAGGATATCTCCAAGACGGCATTTCGTACTCAGTATGGCCATTATGAGTTCTTGGTCATGCCCTTCGGTCTCACCAACGCACCCGCGGTGTTCATGGACCTCATGAACCGCGTGTGTAAGCCGTATCTCGACAAGTTTGTTATCGTGTTCATCGATGATATACTCGTCTACTCTAAGGGTGAAGAAGAACATGTTGAGCATCTACGATTATTGCTGGAACTACTTTAACAGGAGAAACTATATGCCAAGTTTTCGAAGTGTGATTTCTGGATTCGGGAAGTTCAGTTCCTCGGGCATATCGTGAATAAAAAGGATATACACGTTGATCCCTCCAAGATCGATGCTATCAAGAACTGGGAAGCACCCAGGACACCGACAGAGATCCGCCAATTTTTGGGTTTGGCTGGTTACTACAGACGTTTCATCGAGGGATTTTCAAAGATCGCACAACCGCTTACACTCTCACCCAGAAGGGCACTAAGTATGCTTGGGGTGACAAGCAGGAAGCAGCATTTCAATTGCTGAAGCAGAAACTTTGCAGTGCACCCATTTTGTCCTTGCCGGAAGGGACAGATGATTTTGTGGTATATTGTGACGCCTCCATTCAGGGATTGGGATGCGTACTTATGCAACGTGATAAGGTCATCGCGTATGCATCCCAATAGTTGAAGGTTCACGAGAAAAACTACACAACACATGACCTAGAATTGGGAGCAGTTGTGTTTGCACTTAAGATTTGGAGACACTGTCTATATGGAACAAAGTGCACAATCTACACGGATCACAAGAGCCTCCAGCATATCTTTGACCAGAAGGAGTTGAACATGTGACAGCGTCGCTGGGTCGAACTCCTGAACGATTATGAATGTGCCATTCGGTATCACCCGGGTAAAGCTAACGTGGTAGCTGATGCCCTCAGTAGGAAGGAGCACTTGAAACCTCGTCGGGTACGAGCACTACAGTTCACCATTCATTCGGGGTTACCCGAACAGATACGCGACGCGCAGCTAGAAGCAGTTAAGGAAGAAAACATCAAGGCCGAATCTGTGGGAAAGATGGAACGCGATTGGGAATTAAAACCCAATGGTGCCCGGCATTTCATGAATCGTATATGGGTACCTCTCTACGGAGACCTCAGAAAGCTAGTTATGGACGAAGCTCACAAATCCCAATACTCTGTCCATCCTGGTTCGGATAAGATGTATCAAGACCTTAAAGCCGCGTACGGGTGGCCCAACATGAAAGCGGATATAGCCACCTACGTGAGCAAGTGTTTGACTTGTGCGAAAGTCAAGGTGGAGTATCAGAAGCCATCAGGGCTACTTCAACAACCTGAGATCCCAGTGTGGAAATGGGATCAAATCTCGATGGACTTTATCACTAAACTCCCGCGAACTCCGGGTGGTTGCGATACCATCTGAGTAATCGTGGATCGTCTAACTAAGTCCGCACACTTCTTAGCGATCAAAGAAACAGATAAGATGGATAAGTTGACTCGCATCTACATTAAGGAAGTAGTTTCTCGGCACGGAGTGCCAACGTCCATCATCTCAGACAGAGATGCTCGTTTCACGTCCAACTTTTGGCAGTCACTTAAGAAAGCGTTAGGTACACGCTTAGATATGAGCACAGCTTATCACCCTCAGGCGGATGGTCAAAGTGAAAGGACCATTCAGACCTTGGAAGACATGCTTAGGGCATGTGTGGTAGACTTCGGGAACAGTTGGGAAATCCATCTGCCTTTAGTGGAATTCTCGTATAACAACAGTTACCATACGAGTATTCAGGCAGCACCGTTTGAAGCATTATACGGTCGCAAATGTAGATCACCGGTCTGTTGGGCAAAAGTCGGTGACAGTCAACTCACAGGTCCTGAGTTGATACTTGAGGCTACTGAAAAACTTGTGCAAATCAGAAACCGCATGGCAGCGGCACGAGATCACAGAAAAACTACGCTGATCAACGACGTAAACCGCTCGAATTTCAAGTAGGCGACCGCGTCCTAGTGAAGGTGTCACCCTGGAAGGGTGTAATCCGTTTTGGGAAACGAGGCAAACTAAACCCACGGTACGTAGGCCCATTTGTAATCTCGAAGCGTATCGGGTCCGTAGCTTATCAATTAGACCTTCCTACCGAACTCAGTGGAGTTCACAACATTTTTCATGTGTCCAATTTGAAGAAGTGTCTATCAGATGAGACCCTAGTTATTCCATTGGATGAGATTCAAGTGGATGAGCAACTGCATTTTGTGGAACAACCTATCGAGATCATGGATCGTGAGATTAAGACTCGAAGGCACAGCAAGATACAGACTGTCAAGGTTCGTTGGGACTCTAAGCGTGGACCGGAGTTCACGTGGGAAAGAGAGGACCAAATGAAAAGCAAATACCCACACCTTTTTGCAGCTGAGCAGCAATCTAATGTTACCACCAACTAAATTTCGGGACGAAATTCTTTCAACATGGGGATGATGTGACAGCCTGGAAATTTCTTGTACCATTGCTAACAAACTGAATCTTTGTGCGTTGCATTCTAAACCGCGTTTACTCAATTTTTGGGACGAAAATTCTTTCAACATGGGGATAATGTGACATCCCGGTTTTTCAGGTATCTTAAACGCGCTACTTCACGGTTATTCATTCCTACGCTAATTTAATTCGGAGAATTAAATTACACGCTCGCAATAACTACGCTAACTTTGTGAATTCAATGGGTGAATTACGTGCTATGTGTTATTAGACGTTTGAAGAATTATTATATCACGTTTTGATTTCGCGATTATTAGTTATAAAAAAATAATAAGTAAATAGCCGAACCGAACCGAACCGAGCCGCAAAACGTGTCGACCTCAGCTCCTTGCGGCCCAAGGAACTAACCTAAACTTGAGGCCCAAGCTACTTACCCAAACCCCCCCCCCCCCCTTTGCGGTCGCATGAGCCCCCACCCCATTCCCTTTCTTTTTTTCCTTTGTTTTATATAAATGCATGAGTTGTGTTTTAACAAAAAAAAACAAGAAACCCTAGTCCTAAGAGAACCGACGGCAGCCCCCCCCCCCTCTCTTGATCACACAAGCCTCCAACCCCGGATTGATTCCAATCTTGTCCCGTTCGCTAATCATCATCGTTTCAAGGTTAGGGTTTTAATTGTTTTACAAATCACATTAGGGTTTGTGTAATCTTGATCATGATTATATGTAATGGTAGGATCATTGTTATGAAAAGTGTTGTGATTTATGATTAGTTCGGATAATTGTGCGAGTCTTTGCGATTGTGATGTTATGATGAATACTAAAATCATAGGCTGCGTTTTAGCGATAAAAATCATGTTATATGATTAGGGTTTGTATGAATATTGATATACATGATGATATTTGACAAATGAACCTGTTCTTAATCGTTATCATTAAGCATCTTGATCGTTTAAGCATGTTCCAATGCGATAAAAGTCGAAAACAGGTTGCTGAATGGCATTTACAGCCAACTTCAATTGGCTGTAACCTGATCATTATTTATCGAAAAGTTGACTTTCTGAAGCCTAAAACGTGTATTTTTGAAAAACGCTTCTAATGGCGCCAGATTCATATGTTTCTGAGGTCGTTTGCTATTTTTAAGTGGTCATTTATGCAGCAGCTGAAGCTGCGTAAATTCTGAAAATTTTGCTAGTTGTTTATCGAGTTGGATCTCATAGTCTGTAGAGGGTTGGGTCACGAAATTTGTACAGTAACTGGAGACGGGAATTTTCGAAAAACTCCCACTGGAATTTTGTTAATTGGATGAACGATGATTTTTAAATAATTTTTCCCATGGACTGCAGTCAGAAAGCGACGAATCTGAATGCAGCCTAGTATATAAATGTTTATAAATAATTAGTAAAGCGTTAGGACTTGAAAAGTTTACATAAAATTCTACAGGACACCTCCTGTAAAAAAATTGGAATTTTTGGAACGTTGGAACTATTTTATAAAAATCCTCGAAAACAGCCTAGTTATGAGCGTACAAGCTGAAACATGATAACTTGCGTTTGTGTGTACCAAAGTGTTGTATGAGTTGATCTGTGTTTATGACAAGTTGGTTTGATCACTATTTTGGTATGATGATACTTTGCATGCATGATTGTGTTTTCGAATTGGTTATTATGTGTGCCGCACTGTGTGTTAGTTATGCGTAGGGTTTTGTATCAGTGTTTTCACACACTAACTTTAAATTGGTTGACATGTTAGGACACGATTAGCGGTCCCATCATTTGCTACTTTTTTGTTACTCTAACCAAACAATTAAAGGTGAGTTCTCGGCCCCTATTTTATCCGGTTTTAAACAACAGGGGGAGAAACATGTATACACTCTATAACTCTATCTTTTACGTTATGCGAAATTAACGTCGTTAAACTACTCGGTAACTAAGTTAATGTTAATGTACGTTATGGTCACTAAGCAGCTATATCATGGAAGTCCTCAACAAACTCTCGGATCGTTAGTATTGGGTTAGATAGCGGGGAAATTATAAGTAGTATTACTGTGCCTGACAAGCCCCACCCGAGCTAGTCGCACTAGCCGACCGGGTATGGTCAACGGGTGATTAATTTGGCCTAACTTTCGCCATGGTCAGTGATAGGCCTGGCAACACTGAGGCACAACAGTCAGCTTCGATCGCGAACTCTTATGTGACGTAACTTTAGGCTCGCTACCTACATGTTAACATTGAACTTAATTACAAACCAACATTATTATTCCGGGTTAGGAATAATGGAACCAACCTTATTATTCCGGGTTAGGGATAATGGAACTATATCGTTATCCCGGGTTAGGGATAACGGGGGAAACAAACTTTTAACCGAACTTGTGAACTTATAAAAACCTGTGAACTCACTCATCTTTAATGTTTACACTTGTTTCTTTACATGTTTCTCAGGACGCTAGGAGCGCTAGGTGCACTCACTTGCATTGATGAAGACATTTTTTCGAGTCTCATTTACGAATATTGTTTGGGATTTTTTTTTTGGTTTTGGCGTTTATATTGGCGCCCGTTACTTTACTTTACTTTAATGCTTCCGCTCAACTTTGAAACTAATGCTTCCGCTAAACTTTGAAACTAAGATAATTTGAAAATAACTATGAATGGTTAAACAAATGTTTTTGGAAAATGTTTAAATAAATCATATAGAGTCGTTCGATATTACTAGTGTCTCAGATTCTGGTTTGTTCACACGCCTCGCGGTAAAACTCCGCAAGTGGAAATTGAGGGTGTGACAGAAATACTCAAACCCAAATTCTTTTCCAGAATCTTCTCAAACACATCCATTCTTCTATCGTTTCTCAAACGTTCTTCTTCATATTCAGCCATTCGTAAACGCAATCTTTCGTTTTCAGAAACAATACTTGCTAACATCGCTTCTAATTGCTGTTTGTCAACAATTAATCCTCCGATCCTCTCCAACATTTCAAGTTTTTCAGCAGTTAACTCATTTATTTGCTCTTGTAACTCAGCTATACATACCACATTTATCGTAACCTGTTTTTGCAAGTTGTCAACTCTTGGATCATCAAAACCAAATTCATCTCCTCTTGGTAAATCATCTAAACCAATCTCATCGAAAAATTATTGTGAATCAAACGGCTGCTGTGTAGGATGAGATTGTTATGCATGAGATGGTTGAGATTTTTGTTGAGCAGACTGTTGTGGCGGTGGTTGCTGAACTGGCTCTGGTTCAGGAATTGATTGTTGAACTGGCTCTGGTTTAGGTTGTTGCGGTGCTGGCTGTTGTTGATCTGGTTCTGGTTCAGGAATTGTTTGTTGTTGAGGAGCTATCTCTGGTTCAGATTGTTGCTGAGCTGGTTCTGGCTGCACATGTTGTGGTGGAGATGGAATATTCTGTGATGGTTCTTCAACATTTTCTTCAATAATAGGTTCCGCATCAACTTCTGTTAGAATAACATTCAGAGATATTCGAGCCGCATAATGCTTCATTCTTCTTTGCTTTTTCTTGATGGGAGTTCGAAAAGCAGACTCAGTATCAGACTCAGAGGGAACATAAGTTGTATCATATTGCCCGTTGCTTTTCTTTTGCGTTCCTCTACTTTGCGTTTCAATTCAGCTTGTCGTTTCTTCGCTAATTTTTCAGCTCTTTTCTTTTCTCCAGCTCTCCTATCTTCTGAATTGGTACTTGATGACAGTACTTCTTCAGCTACTTTGTCAGCTCCAAAAGCCTGACGTTCAATCTCTTCAGCCATCTCTTCAACTGTTTCCTCAACTTCTGGTTCATCTCTTAACCCTAAACTTCCAGCAGTAGACGTAGTTTTTCTCTTTTTTCCCTTATATGTCGATTTCCCACCTTTTTCTCCATCCTTTACAAACCATGGACTTCTTTTTGCAACAAACAACGATAACGATTTAACCTCCTCTTCAACGTCACTACTTTCATCCTTTCTCCACTTTCCTGGTGCAGGTGAAATGTAATCTTTATCGAGAATCGCACCAAACATTGGTTTAGCTACAGGAGCAGACTTTAGATGCACATTCATCTTTCGTAACGTCGAAACATCCATATGTTCAAGTCTGAGGACATCGTTTGGAGATTTCTTCAAATCAGGATGCAAAAAGTCTAACATCATCTGAATGAATCTTGGATACTACAAAAACTTTTCCTTCTGAATATTCTGTATCATCTGAGTAAATATAACCTTTGAAAAGTTGTATGGAAGATTCAACACTAATGCAGTAATCATACACATCTGATAATCCACTAAATCATCGAATCCACCTTTCCTATGACTCAAAACGTGAGTTATAACATGTGCAAGATATCTGAAAGGCGCGCTCAGGTTTCCTTTCTTGTATGGTGCAGTGTTTACAAATCTTGTATACCCCATTCGATAAAAGCATCCTTTTACCATGTATTCAGAGAAACCTGTCGGATCGTCTTTGTTATCCTTAAACTCCAAAACCTTCTGAATTAACTCCTCGGTAATCTTCACTGGAATATCAACATCATTAATCTTAACAGCTGAAATAATGGCATTATCATCAATACTATACTCAGCAGCATTCCAAAAATACTCCACATGCGAAAGATATGTCGTATGTCTATCCGTTAAAGCTTTAGTCACTCTAATCCATGTGAGAAAATCCAAAATATCACGATATGCAGCTATCTCCAGAATTGAGGCATCTGTGGTACAACATATATTGTGAACTGGAGAAAACGCGGATTTCTTAGCCTGTACATACAAAATAACAACCAACCGTTAGAAAATTTTAAACATTCAAAATTTCCTTCACTGATTCGTATAAAACACCTGTTTCGTACGAAACATACTTAAACATTTTGTTTTCAAACTTTATTCATACGAATGTTATTCATACGACTCACTATCTTCGTACGAAATACTTTGCACTTGAACATTTTGTTTTCAAACTTTATTTCATATGAAACAACCGAATTCACTTTGAATAACACTTTTCAAACTTCTCCATATGAATTACTTGTTTTGTACGAAACAACCTTCAATTGTTAAAACAAAATTTTCATGCGAAACA
The DNA here is from genome assembly GCA_947069175.1 of Scalesia atractyloides. Classification (NCBI taxonomy): domain Eukaryota; kingdom Viridiplantae; phylum Streptophyta; class Magnoliopsida; order Asterales; family Asteraceae; genus Scalesia; species Scalesia atractyloides. The sequence goes on along the minus strand of CAMTDV010000003.1, from coordinate 58,551,079 downwards.
ACTTCCTTCGTACAAAAACCCATCGTCGTCCCAAAATTTTCCAAGTATAATCCGAACCTAAAACTTGTTGATTTTAACAATTTGATAGTCGATTTTCAAGTCATTATAGCCGATTTTAACGATTTTGTGATCAATTTTAAGTTTTACCAGTCCAATTTCCCAGGATCTAAGTTTTAGTCCGATTCGTACAAATTTTGGCATTATAACAGTATGATTTTGTCGAAATTACCTTGCCCATTGATAGAGGTGTGCCAATAAACCTCAACAATGTAAATCACAAGCACAAATACCAAGAAATGAAGTTTTTTAGAATCAATTCGCACAAAAGTTCCTGCATCGCTCAACAGTGTAGAGAAAGTGGTAACTCATTTCTGTGCGAAACACAGAGTATATATACTAGACTTGTTTCATACGAAACATCTTGAATTGCACAAAATTTACTCTTGTTTCGTACTGAAATGAAGATTTGTGCATGAATTTCTGTCAAGCGAATCAAAACAAAAAATCTTTAAACTTTTCAATTTTATTTTTGTATTTTTCATTTTAAGAAATTTTATCTGTTTACCAACTCCACTTGACTAACCAAGTCCAAGTTAATGACCCTAGTTATCCAATTTGCTTTCCAAGTCCAAGTTAATGACCTTGGTTGACCATGTTTGACCAAACAGATTTATTTTAACATGTAAAGTTTCAAATTAATGAACTTTCTTGACATTCAAGTAAACTTTATTTTCAAAAATTAGCTCCCAACCCATGATTTCAAGTTTTCCTCAGCAAGATGTTGCTATGAATCCAACCGTCAGTGTTTTTATCATCGGTAAACTAAAATAAAACTATCAAGCTAAGAAAACTGAAAATCTTTTTGAGTTTTGAGATATTTTCAAAAAGTAATAACATTTTTGTGAATTTTGCATTTTTAGAGGATCATTTCAAGCATATATATAAGTCATCAGTACCGTTGATCTAGAAACACCCTTTAAGCTTTTAAACAAATTTACCTAGATTGCCAATATATTTGTCCATTTAAACCTCTTCTCGTTTCTCAACTGTTTCAAGATATATTAATGTATTATTAGAAACATGAAATAACTGGGTTTCCCATCTCAGAATATACTCCCGTATCGAGATTCCCAGAATGTCATTTTACAGGTGAATATATCGAATTGATATCTATATACAGGGTGAATGCGAGACCTTGAGAGCTCAGGTTAGTACTACCATACAGACAGAGAGATGAAGGCTCGTCTTTAGGTGGTGTTCCATCAAGGAATCTTTTGTACTGCAAATGTCATAATTGCTTAAGACATAACCATATTTTCATGCAGCTTTTGGGGAAATAATGCGAAAGTATTATATGAGTTCTAGGCCATTGCTTCCACAAAATCAGAAGAACTCGAATAATACTCCAGATATCAATCAAATATAAAGACCTAGTATTGCAGAATCTGGCATTCTCTCAAACGAATTTCGGAGTACTAAGTCCATATATCCAAGAGATGTTAACCCACAAGTTAATCAGTTTTGTATTTTAGGTTTATATCTCGAATACAATTTACTGAACGAGTGAAGTCTATTGGCATATCCATAGTAAGACTTGCTTAATTACTTTTAAAAATAATACAATTCTTTAGCATACTGTTCATTTTTTATTTAGTATGATCACTCTTTTTACACAAAACTCTTTTTGCCTTTTTTAATGTTTTTGTATTTTCCTCAACCATTCTCCCCCTAAAATCAAAAACATATTTTTGGATTTTTAAGAAGTTATAAGAAAGAATGTATAGAAAACATTTAACCGATGACAAATTCACATTAAGTCGTCATCATCCTTAAACTCAACCTCAAACACATCCCCTGAGATCATATTTTTTAAACCATTTAGCTTTAACTAATTTTTAAACTTTGTTTTATCAAAAACTTGGTATAAAAATCTGCTTTTTGGTCATCAGTGTGGATTTTCTCAATTCGCACCAACTTTTTCTCGTAGTAATCACAGATAAAGTGGTGTTGAATCTCGATATGTTTAGTACGTGAGTGTTGGCATGAGTTTTTAGTGATATCGATCGCGGTCTGATTATCTACATATATAGGCGTATCAAGAAATTGCAAACAGAAATCTCTCATCTGTTGCTGTATCCAAAGAATCTGAGCACAACAACTGGATGCCGAAACGTATTCAGCCTCACAAGTAGAGAGAGTGACTGCGGTTTGTTTCTTGCATTGCCACGTTACCAAACGAGTTCCGAAGAACTGGGAGCCGGGCGTTGTAGACTTTGTATTCAGTTTACAGCATCCGAAATCAGAATCCGAGTATCCTGCAAGATTAAAATCATCATCTCTAGGGTACCACAAGCCGGTGCTTGGAAAACCCTTCAGATATCCCATTATGTGTTTGATGATAAGCAGGTGTGACTCTTTTGGATTAGACTGATAACGGGAGCAAAGGCACGTTGGATACATGATATCTGGTCGAGAAGCTGTAAGATACATCAAGGATCCAATCATGGAGCGATATAAAGTTTCATCAACTTTTTCTCCAATAAGATCTTGATAAATGCCGTGATTTGGAGCTAACGGGGTAGATGCTGGTTTAGCTCCTGTCATATTGAATTTCTCCAATATGTCATGAACATATTTCGTCTGATGAATGAAAATACCATCAGGCAACTGATCAACCTGAAGTCCTAGAAAGAACTTCATCTCCCCCATTGCGCTCATTTCAAATTCGCGCTTCATGACTTCTTCAAAGTCTTTACACAGCTTGTCATTTGTCGATCCAAAGATAATATCATCCACACATATCTGTACAATGATTAGATGCCCATCTACTTCCTTTGTGAAGAGGGTAGAATCTACTGTTCCCCTGATAAAGCCATTGTCCAGAAGATGACTCGATAATGTTTCATACCAAGCTCTCGGGGCTTGATGAAGACCATATAAGGCTTTATTCAGAAGATAGACTTTATCTTTGTGCACTGGATCAAGGAACCCCGGTGGTTGGCCGATGTACACCTCCTCTTTCACTTTTCCGTAAAGGAAAGTAGATTTAACATCTAATTTGTACACCTTGAACCCCTTCCACGAGGCAATGGCCAAGAATATGCGAATCGCTTCAAGACGAGCAACTGGGGCGTAGACTTCAATATAATCTATCCCTTCATGCTGATGAAAACCTTGAACCACAAGTCGAGCTTTGTTGTGCACCACAACTCCTCGATCGTTTTTGCACTTGAAGACCCATCTTGTGTTAATCTTTTTGTGATGATCTAGCAGGTCAACAAGCGTCCAGACTCCAAGTTTCTGGAATTGGAGTAACTCCTCTTGCATTACATCCACCCAACTTTCTTCTTTTAACACATCTTTCCAGCTTCCCGGTTCAACCTGAGAAACGAAACAACTATGAGAAAATCGAACTTGAAGTGGCGCAATACGAGTATAAAAACAGCTTAGATCTTTATTGATCTGATTGCGAGTTTGCACTCCAGATTGTAAGCTGCCTATGATATTTTCTGACGGATGATATGAAAGTGTTCTTGGTATCACTTCAGTTCGAACATCTACTTGTGGTTGCAAATTTGTTAGAATTTCATCGACAACAGGTACAGATGAAGAAGCTTTATTCCTAGCATTAGACTGATCAGCCTGTTGTTTCAGATAGCTTTCAATCTGTTCAGATCCTTCATCAAAACCAGATCCTCCATTGTTGAAAGTTGGTACTCGATCAGAGTCAGTATCAGCATTTGGCTGGCCAGATGATTCAGCAGCATTGACATTTGGAGCAAGAACCAGATTTTGAACAGAAGAGCTTTGACCGATATCAGACGTGTTAACTGGTAATGATGTAGAATCACCAAAGGTCGAGGAACTAGTTCTTGATTAGATAACTGATGTTGTTGAAATAACATAACAAGTTCTTCTTCAGTTGGCACATCTGGTAGATCAAATGAATCCCACAATCCATCATAGTTAAACAGCCACGGATCCCCAGGTTTCTATGTAGGCGTTGTATATCTTTGAAAATCTACGTGCTGCGCTAAAACTACCTGGTTCATACTCGGCAAGAAAACACGTTTTTGAGGAGTAGCGTAACCAACAAAGAAACCCTCCAAATATTTGGCTCCAAATTTACCAGCCGGGTCCAAGACGGTTCACGGTGATCCAAAAGGTTCCAAAAATGCTAAGTTAGGCTTTCGTTGATTCAGTAACTCGAAACATGTCTTTTTGTGAGGCTTAACTATCAACACACGATTTAGGGTATAGCATGCTGATGCTACTGCTTCACTCCAAAAACTGATCGGTAATTTCGAATCAGCTAACATTGTTCTAGCAGTTTCTATCAACATGCGATCCTTTCGTTCAGCTACTCCATTTTGTTGTGGAGTATAGGGGGCGCTGAATTCATGAAGAATCCCATTTTCATTGCAGAACTCTTGCATCTTCTTGTTCTTAAACTCCGTTCCATTATCACTGCGAATTCTCTTAATGGGCAAATGATATAAATTTTCGAGTTTTCTGAAGAGGATCATAAGAGTTTCAAATGTTTCATCCTTACTCTCCAGAAAGAATACCCATGAAAAACGAGAATAATCATCTGTAACGACAAGACAGTAAGATCTCCAGAAATACTTTTGACATTGATTGGTCCAAAGAGATCCATATGTAGTCTTTCTAGAAGTAGCTTTATCGAATTCAACAGCTTTCTTGGGTGTGATTTCTTATGTTGCTTCCCCTTTTTGCAGCTAAGACAATCATCTGATAGATGAAAACTTTTCAAATTGACACCCTCCACTAAGTCGTTATGCACAAGAAAATTCATCTTTCGAAGATGAATGTGCCCCATTTTTCGATGCCATAAAATTGACTCTTTCTCGGTAGCTTTGGAAACAAAGCATTGAACTTTCTTTGACGTGCTAGAAGCGATGCTCATGTCAAGAACACATAAATCATTTTCTCTTGGAGCTCGCATCAAAATCCATTCTTCTGGAATCTTGAACCGGGTTTTAGGATTAGACATTCTTTATCATTGAAATGTGTCGTGAACTTCTTGTCACAAATTTGCGAGATACTAAGCAGATTGTTCTCAAGTTCGGCGATATAGTTCACTTTATCAAACGATACAACTCCGTTTGAGAGAATCCCTTCTCCGATAATTCTACCTCCCTGCGTTCCAGCAAATCCTACATATCCTCCACGAATAGCTTTAACATTATTGAGCAACGCAAGCATTCCTGTCATGTGGCGAGACGTTCCACTATCCATGATCCATTTTGACAATATCGAACATTGGAGCCCCTGCACACATGATTATCAAAACTTATTTAAACAAAGAAACCCAAGCCTGTTTGGTCTTGGGTGGGTTTGGAATATCGAACTTTGGACCCACTTTGTTCTTTTCAATCTTCTTAAGCTCAATTTTGTTTGGAACAGAAAGTTTGTGTTCAACCTTGGATGATTTGGTTTTAACAATTTTAGTAACCCATTTTTGTGTCTGTGGTTTAGCCCTTTTAACATAAAATTTTGAATCTTTTTGTTGAATTTTGTGTGATGTTTCACCAATTTCAAATTTAGATTGGGATTGAATAATTGGTTTAACATTTTGATGAGATTCAATATTTCTTTTAAGAATTTGTTTTGGCATGAACATGAGTGCTTTTTGTTTTTCATTCTTGGTAAACTTTTTCGGAGAAGAAACTGGTTTTGAACTTTCTTGTGAACAATATCATGCGATATGTCCAACTTTCTTGTATTTAAAGCATGTCTTGCTGTCCTTATGAACAGAGGTATCCAAAACCTGTTTTTGTTTCTCTTTTTTTTTAAGAAAATCTCCGATGACCTCCTTTTCTTTTTCGGTTGTTGTCCCAAAAACAAAATTGATTTTCTTTGTAAAGTTCAATTTTTGAGACCTGTTGGTTTTATGTTGCTTCTGGAAACCCAACCCTGCTCGTTTGTTTTCCGGATAATCTCCATTTTTTCGATAGTAGGGTCGGTTGTCAGTTTTTGATTTAGAGTCGAAAGATGCATCATGTTTATCTAAATCATCATGACTTACCTCCATCAGCTTGAACATTTTATCTACACAATCCTTTTTCACATTCTTGATTGAAAAATCCTCATCCGAAAATAATTTATCAGACCCTATCATTTTGTAAACTATGACATTGGGATCATCATTTAAACTATTTTCTGATATATCATCAGACTTTGATTTCTCAGATTGTTCAGGCTCAGACACTTCAGATTCATTTTTTAAAACTTTTTCAACCGCATTATTTACCACTTCAAAGTCACATGCACCATCATTTTTAGTGTAAGTTACATCGATATTCACAGGCAGTTGTTCGGTTTTCAATTTAAGATTTAGTGCCTTTTCCACCCCAGATGGATTTTTGAATGCATAACTGTTCCACATGGGTGGAGGAACTCAATCATAACTGCCACTTTTTATTTCACCAATTTTAGATTCTTCAATATTTTTGATTTTTTGGTAAAAATGTGATCTATGACGTATGAGCTTGTGGAATAACTAATTAACAATTTGTTAACTCGTTCAGTTTCAATCCTCATTTTCTCAAGCTCACTTTTGAGCTCAGCAATAGTGTTTAGATGAATATTAATTGCAATTTGTTTATCCATCACTATTGCTTTAAGCATCATAAGTATTGCGTCATTTCCCCCTTGGACGTCACTGTCGAAGCTTGAACTAGAACTTGAAATCCGAGAGCTGTGTTTGAATGTTCTGCAACTTCAATCGGGTATCTGTTGACATTGTAATTCCCCCTTGATTAAAGATCCGGGTTTGCATTATCTACGTTTAAGCACCATTCCCCCTAAAATAATTTTCTCTAGAAATTAATCTTCAGTCTGTTGTTTGCACGGTTCAGAAACCTCCTCTGATTTGCTTAATCTTCAAATTTTCTCGAACAATCACCAACTTGTCATTCAACAATGTAGCTTTCTCCATTTTGACGTTTAAGGATATATGTGTTCGGTTTAGCGCACCCCCCTTGATGCTCGATCCTCCAATCTTCAGAACCCAACCGGCAATTGACACAAACTTCGAATAACCACACGGAAAAACTTCAAACCGTTGAGTATCCGCAAAAATCTTCTCAATCAGCAAATCATCAGAAACAAACTATCCAGTAACACATCGAATCCGAGAAACGTTCTTTGGAAATCAGAATCACATTCTTCCTTTTTAGTCACAATAACAGATGTATAGCTATCTCCGCTGGAATGGGGCACTGAAACTACAAGACATCCGTGTTTCTAGCGGTTAGTCCGAAAACCAGTTCATTTGCAATGCAGAGTTAATGATAGAATGACGTGTTCACATCCACGCCGTCGTGTGTGCTTCCACTTCCACATCGGGGATCAGGTAGCCCTTGAGCATCAATCTGAAACATGATCTTAAAATTCTGAACGTTCTTCGATCACCCATTCTGAATGTGTAGTCTATTCATCAATAGACATAAACGTTATTTCATCTCAAATGAATCTTCAATCCTCTTTGTTTCCCAAATAATCTATGGTTCGAACCACCCGGATACTGTTGCAGCGTCACGAATTTCAAAAATGTCGAAATTTTTTATGAAAATTTTTATTCCCCCCCCCCCAATTTTTGCAAATTCTGACGTCGAGTTCGGATGGGAATGCGGATTATGGTTGGACTGCAGCATATGGAACCTCAAATTTTGCCGAAAATTCCCAAAATTTGTCGTTTTGACCAAATGCTGACTAAACGTTAAGGCTTAATAATAATCACTACACCAGATGATCAATGTTTTGAGCAGGTATCAGTGACTATCCCAAAATCTTCATACCCTTGCGATCGTATCATCAAATTTGACTCTGAAGCGCTAAACGGTGTCCCCGAACAACCTGAATTTGACGCTAAAATCTCAAAAAAATTGTAATCACCAAATTTTTTCTAGACACTCGTCTCGTCAATACGATCAAAAAATGCTTTTTTTTCGCTCACCACTTCGTACGAACTGTGATTCGTACGAGTGACTTGCTTCGTACGAATGATGCTTCGTACGAGTCATGTTTCGTACGAGTCATGTATCCTTATTTGTACGAAGGAGCCTAGTAACGTCTTCTCGATCCAGAATCTTCATTTCTTCGAATTTTGACATGATTTTTGCACAGATCTGGTCAAAAATCAGTTTCTAACAATCCTATGGTATCAATTTAACATTATGTCCGTGGATTGTCCATTTATTTTGATGTTTTACATCTAAAAACCCCTCATACGTCCAATAATCCATGAGCGTAGGTGATTCATCAACTGTTAAGCTGAATGAATCGGTACCGTAGCTCTGATACCAGTTGTGAACAGGGATCGAGCTCCCGAAATGAGCAATCGACCTGATCTGGCTCAACTAGCAGAGGCGGAATTCATTGCTAGAGAGGTAGACAAGATAAACAAGATAGTACTTACTGTTTAACTGCTTCCAGTGTATTAATGACGTTCAAATACAGATGCAAGTAAACAACCTGGCAGAGCTTCGCCGTACCAATTGACAAATCACTAACTAGCTCTAACACAACACTTCCCTTTTTATAGGTCGACATGACTCGTACCGAAGTGCGTGCAAACCAGAAAACTATATTTCGTACGAATCTGTGTTTCGTACAAGTGAGTCACTCGTACGAAACATGTATTGTTTCGTACGAAACATAGAGTTAAAACATATAAAACTTACATTTTCACATTTAAACATTAACTTGTAAACTTTATAAACCTTACAGATACATCCTGGACGTAGGCAATAGACATTATGCACCAACAAAAATATTGGTTTATCTTTAACGTAGAAAAGGACTAATGGTTTTTCAAGTTACTTACTTGTGTTTCTAAACAGATTGATGCAGTTATCTAAATGAAGTGCAGAATTCAAGTAAAGTACATTTTAAGAATGGAGTGTAGAATGTGTGAAGATGCATGGTAAGATCCTTCTACTGCATTGCGAAGGGAGATATAGATGAATTTGGATCTAAGAGCTTAACCAGAGAATGCTAGCTTGCTAATCTACAATGAATGAAGATTTGGTGATTGGATGGATCAGCAAAGGGGGAGTTTGTTAATGTCAGAATCTGTGTGTAGCTAAAGCTATCCAAAGACCAAAAGAACACAAGATGGTTGAAGACAAAATTACACTATGCAGATTGGTGACAACAGCTTAATAGTTTATTAGTTTAGTCTTTGGATATTTTGCATTGGGCTTAGCATTTGTGTTTAGCTTGTTTAGAGTTGTAATGGGCTTGGAGAATGGCCTAGCCCAGTATAAAGCCTAGTATGCAGACATGTACTATATACATGTTGTGCATTAGGTTTTAGGGTTGTTGGATGGAAAAAGAGAAGAGTGTGAGAAATCTACAGAGAGTGGCTGAGAGATTTCTAGAGAGTCTTGAATTGGTTGTAAACACATAGTGTTGGATAATCAGTAGAAGACTGTTTGAAAGGAATCATGTTCGTGTTCTTGTTTTCTGTGAAATCTGATCTAGGGGATTCCGCACTCTAGATTAGATAGACGATTCTGTGAAGATCCAGAAGGACAAGGGGACCTACAGGTACACCTTAAAACCTTTCCATGACGCAAAAGCCATGAATATGCAGATTGCTTCTATCTTTAAATTGAGCGCTTTTTCCACCCCATCTAGATATTTTTTAGTATAATTGTTTCACATTGGGGGTGGACATTTATTGTAACCCAAACCTTTGTTTTGTTTTTCAGAATCATTTTCTTCCTGTTTGGTTTTCTCAAGTTGTTGTGGAAGAATATGATTAATCACGTAAGAGGACGTTGAGTAACTAATCAACAATTTGTTGACTCATTCAGACTCAATCTTTATGGCTTCGAGTTCATTTTTAAGCTTAGCAATGGTGTATATGTGGATACTAATTGCCATTTGTTTATCCATTACTGTAGCTTTTAGCATTGATTTTGTTGCCATTCCTCTTTACTGACTTCTTGAAATTGCTTGATTGCTTTACTCAATGTATCATAAGCAATTTTAGTGTCTCTTAAGTCACTTGACAAATTATCAATCTGTTTTTTAAGTTCTTTTAATTTTAAATCCTTTTCTGAGCATTCCTTGCACGACTCTAAGCATTTCGTGCATGGTTTCTCAACTTCTTTGATTACAACCTTAACCTCTTCTTTAATCAACTCATTTACCGACTCTTTCACTTCATGACTCTCCTCAGGAATTACCTCTTTTAACTGAGCCATCATGGCTTTGTCGGCTATTTCCTTAAATTTTCACCGTTCATCTCCTTTGTGACATCAATAATTTCTTCAACTGGCTTCTTGGATTCCTCTTTCTTTGGTGCGCATTGGTATTGACTTGAACCTCCATAGAAACCTGCAAAAGAACTATAAACATCGGGAGGAATCACGGATTTAAAGGCATGATGAAATATGTCTTCCTCGACACAAAGTTCATAATAAATTGCTTCAGCACCCTCCTCAACACTATTATCAGACGTTTCATCAAACACAACTTCACATTCTTCATTCGAACTTTCCTCGATAACCTCATCAAACACCGGTTCTTCTATGATCTCAGCAAGTAATGTCAAACTCTCCTTTTTGGAATATAATCATTCCATTTAAATCCCTTATCCTCTTGAGTCACCACGAGTGTTTTGTTAGCTTTTCCCGAACCATCCTCAATAGTAATAAGCTTTGATGTACTTTGAGAAAGAGAAGTCTTGTGATAGATCGCTTTCTTGTAGTAATCATTCGTAAATGAATTGTGTTTCCCTGGACTTCTCGGTTCGGGCACTCACGCTTAAAGTAAGCCTTCTCTCTGCATTTAGAACATGTCACCTTTGCTTTATCAAACCCCAATTTACCATCTGGTCCTCCCAATCTGTTACGCCATGTTATTTCCATAAAGCGCTGAGCTATTCTAACTATACTGATCATACACCATTTGATGTCTATTAATTCTAATTCTTCATAGTCGATTTGATCGTAATCATATTTTGTCATGTCAGGATTCCCAATCTTACCGGCTACAAGGCTCTCATAAGATTCAAGCACGGATGCGAGTAGAGCCATATGTTGCTTAGATGTATTTTCAGTGAAGTCTTGTACATTTGCCAAGTTCACAGTTATGTTGCACTAAAGAACTCTCTGATTTTGATTTGATTGGTTTTTCTGGCTACTATTATAGTTATTAGAGCTCCGGATGATTGTGGAGTACTAGGAGTATTCGGATCATAGCTCGGAAATGAGGTAAATCCAGTACTACTGCTTGATGAAGTATTTTGAAGAGTTGTTAGCACTGAAAGTCATTTAAATTTTCGGGCTTTGGTTATTTGCACTAACACTTCCTTTATAGTACAGTTAACGTCTTGTTGTGGATGTGCACTTCTGGATTTTGCCATCTTTTGTAAATCCAATTCATGACCTTCAAGTTTCTCAATAAAATTTGCAAGACTCAACGTGTTGTTGTAGTTAGGACTGTTCTTAGAAACCATGAGATAGGTTGACCATTCGCCCTCTAGCAGTGCATCAGCTAACTTGTCTACCAGCTCTTCGTTGTTTTTGTTGATCCCCAATCTTTTCATTTCGACAACGAGGTGACAATATCTCTCGATCATCTGTTTCATCAATTCGCCCTTCAATGAATGAAAGATATCAAAAACTTTCTTCAACAGTGCTTGTTTGCTCTTAATCATCTGTGAACTTCCTTGAAACTTGACCTTGAGCGCATTCCAGATAGATTGAGTATAATTTTCATGCTGTAAAAGCGTGAAAATATCTTCTTTTATCGCCTGTTGTAAGATATTCATCATCTTCTTCATGAGAAAATAATGTTTTTTTCTTATTCATTATACTGTATTAATCCCTTCTTTAGACCATTTTCTCTCATCGGAATCTTGTACCCTTCCTCTATCGCATACCAATAGTCGAGATAGTTTGCTTGAACCCAATTTGTAAATCTTTCATGTTATCCCTTATAATCTTCAAGATACATCAATTTCGGTGGCTTAGCCATTGTGCCCATTTCATTATCCAAGTTTAAGGTTTGAGAGGCTACGTTCGAAACAGCTGTGAAGCAAATGAATTAGAGAATTCGTTCTCCATTTCTGCGAAAAAATTTGAACAAAGATCAGTTCGAGCGGAGTGGGTTTTGTGCAAAGTATTCTTGCGAACTGGATCACTTCATATGATCTGGAAATCACTTTGTACGAAGTGGTAAAACAATCTCAGCAACAATGTCACTTCGTGCGAAGCGTCTGTTCAGTTCGTGCGAGGTGTGTCTAAAATTTCTACTTTTTTGCAATTTTCGACATGCATTCAGTTGTTTTTAGCTCTAGTTCTTTCAAGGGTTTGTCTAAACTGGTTTTTACATGTTATATTGAAAAATCAGTTCATTTTGTCCATAAATCCATGTTCAAAAGTGAAAAATAAAAAGAATGAGTAAAATAAGAAGTCTTCAAATGTTGAAACTTGATCAAATGTCTTCAAATCAGGCCTCCATGGCTCTGATACCACTCATAGGATCGTCTCATCCAAAAAAGCATAGGACCTAATTTGATATGTAGCCAATATGTGCGGAATCCATGATTAACTAGTGACAATATAAGAATTACTGTTTAAATGCTCAGTTATCTTAATATCTTTCAACGTTTACAATTTTGAAACTAACTGTACAGGGCTTCGCCTTCACGGTTCACCAAAATAGCATACAAACTAAGACCACGACTCGCCTATTTATAGACATGAACACTTTGTGTGAGTTGGCCTTTGTCACTTCGTACGAGTTGGTCACTTCGTACGAAGTGAGCTTCACTTTGTACGAGGTGGCTATCACTTCGTGCGATGTGGCCCTATTACATACAGTTAATCACAAAATCTAACATTGAAGCCTTATTAAATACACAACATGACCCTTAGACGTAGGCTATAGACATTTGGAATCAACAAATTTGTTTTTCATAAAACAAGCCTTACATAAAACTCTATTTGGAACCGCTAAAACACCCCAAATCTTTTTCAATTTTTTTTTAATTTGTTTTGTCTTGTTTTTAGTTTAAGTTAGGAAACCAGGTTCTAAACATTTTTGTTTCTATCAATTTACAACCGATAGCGCCGTGATAAAAAGAACTGTATAAGAAAAATTTATAAAAAGGCATGACAATCTTTTTAAAATTTGATTATATATATATATATTCACACTTTTTACCTTTTTCCCACAAATTGTGAGTTTTGAGCCTTTACCGAGCATCATATCTTTACTAAATACTCACTTTTCATTTCTTGTGTGAATAGCCCGTACGGTTCTCACGAATCTAGAACTTAACAAGACAATACATTCCCGGTCCTTACCGACTAATCCAAGTAAGTCAATGATTGAGCCATTAGGACTATAAACCCTTTTTCTCTTTCAACCTTATTTTCTTTTTATCTCCCCACCAAAAACAAAAATGCGCTAGTTAACCTTTGAGCCTAAATCCTTTCTTTTCAAAACCCGCAAAATACAATTTTGCATAAATCACCCATCACCCGAAACCTTTTTATTTTTACACCTTTTGTTTTAGTAAAAGTCGGTTCTTTTAAAAAATTTAAAACATGTGACTTACTCTCTCTTGTGAATATTCTATAAAAAACGCTAGTTGCTTGAAATAAAATAAACAAACTTATTGCTTATAAACCTTTAGTTTGTACCTAAGTCATAAATAAATAAAATTTTCAAAAAAAAAAACTGACATCTTACGTCTTTAGCAACTTTTCAAATAAAACTACCCTACCCTAGCCAAAACCTACCATTTTAAAGTTCTCTTAATATTTACAAAGATTATGTTAAAAAGGAGAAGCTTTGATTACTTGTCAAGCATATGGTAGGAATAAGTTCATACCGGGATTGAACGTTTCACTTATAAATCTTCGGCCAAGTGTTGAGTGATCACTTGTAAAGTGTGAATTTGTATAAGCTTAATGAAATTTAAAAGGTATGTTATGCCCAAAATATATTTATTTTTTTTAAAAAGAATTCTAAATAAATCATGTCGAATATGATTGTAAATAAAATAAAAACAAAAATAAAGAGAACTTAGATTTGATGTTATACCCGAAACATATATGCATGTTTACCCGCTTCAATTACCCGAATATATATATATATATGACCATTTACCGGATAGGGGAGGGTTCATTGGGGAACACTAAAAAGTGGGGAATCGGGGAACACTCTTAAAAATTCAACTAAACATGTTAAGAATCATTTTTTTCTAAATTTTTTCGACGCTTTCCTTATAAATACATTTAGAAACATTTTTAATAAAAAAATAAAAAACTAAAAATTATAAAAAAAATGTTTAAAACGTTAAAAATATATCTTATAAAATTAACTTAACGTGTTAAAAATCATTTTTTTATAAATTTTTCAACTCTTTTCCTTAAAAATGGATAGAAACTATTAAAATAAAAAATATTTTTGTAAAAAAATCAAGCCTTTTTTAACTATTTTTATACTTTATATTTTTTATTTTTTATTAAAAATGCTTCTATAAGTATTTATAAGGAAAAGCGCTGAAAAAAATTAAAAAAAAATGATTTTAATATGTTAAGTTAAATTTTTAAGAGTGTTCCCTGGTTCCCCACTTTTTTAGTGTTCCCTAATAAACCTCACATTTACCATATATAAATAAATATTGTTATTAATGTATTAGATATTTAGTCCCAAATCTCAGAAACAATCCCGCCCCATATTTTTGACATATTTACTTTTCCCCTAACATATGCATGTAGAATATATATATATATATATATATATATATATATATGGGAGAAGGATCCATTAGAAACCACCCTTTATTGTGAGAACCACGAGAACCAATGTGAACACAACCAAAAATACCTAAAAATCTAAAACCATATATATATATATATATATATATTTAAAAATAGCTATATTTTGTCACAAAAAAAATAAAAAAAATCGAGTAACAATTTCGATGTACATTTGCATATGTATCATTTTTTCGACAAATTCCGTAATACATTACTAATATTAGACATTTACACTTTCATTTACACTACCATCCGTAATACGTTACTTTTTACATTATCAATATTAGAAATGCACATGTGCATCTATATGTATGAACGTAATTGTAACAACCTGAACAAGCAGGTCAGTATTTGTTTCCAACTTCCACGCTTGTTTTGTCACGCGATATTTGATGGATTTAATTTATATATATACATATACATATATATATAGATTAGTATAAAAAATCAAAACCAAAACCCAAACTTGTGACCCACCTTGCGGCCCAAGTAACAAGCCCAAAACTCCCCACCTCTCGTTCCAATATGTATACGTATGTATGCATGTTGTGTTATTTAAAAGAAAAAACCCTAAAATACTACCCACCACCACCATCGTGCAGACGGCAGCAGCCCCCCCCCCCCACCGCGCGACACCAACACTCGCCACCCTCTCCCTCTCACGCTCTATCGCACCTTCTCTCTGTCTCCCACTTCGATTTCGATATCGATAGGTATCATTATTTAATAAAGACTTGTTATATATAATTGAAACTTGATGATGGTTTTTGTGTATAACGTTGAGGATGATCTAGGATCGGTGTAATATGTTAGTTAAGAATGTATGGTGTTAGCGATACTTGATTAAGTTATGTGTTACGTGTTGATGGTGATCTTGATACGTGTTTTTGTTGCATAGAGGAATATGTATGTATAATATTATTATATAATATATATATATATATATGTATATATATATGTTGTGTGTGTGTGTGTGTATGTATATGTATATAATTCCAACGGCATGGGTACTATGTAAAGTATACGTAGATTTTAATGTATTTGTGATCATAGCACTTGTGGTTCGAAATTATTTGTCGGTTATGCGTACGGGGCATTAACATGAGTTTAAGGTTATTAAAACTCATGTTTTGTTGAAGATTGATTAATACGGGTGGGTGTTATGGTAAGTACGATAGATGGCTATTAAAACTTGTGTTGTTAGGTTTTGGGATCGTTAAACATGTTAACGGAACTATTATAACTTGTGTTGAAAAGTTAAAAGTCGAAAACAGAAAGCTGTTAGATGTTTACAACCGACTTTAGTGGGCCATAAACCGGTCAAAACCTAACGAAAATAGGATTTTCAAAACCCGAAAATGAATCTCTCTGGAGTACGATTCAAACCGTGTTGGTTTCATAATTTTTGGACCTTGTTTGGTCAGTGAAAATATATAATTCGTTTCAGTGGTCATAGCTGCGAATTTCCAACAGAAATTGTGTTGTGTGTTCTTTATCATATCTGGGTGAATAGTTGTAGTTAGCTTATGAAATTTATACAGTGGCAGGTCTTAAGTGTCATTACAAAACTCCAACTAGAATTGACTCATTTCGATACTCTGAGATTTTGAAATAAAATATTTAGTGGACAGGGGGTAGAATTGTCAAAATTCAGACCACTGTCCATTGTATGATTTTTACGCAAAAGCTGTAAGAAATTAGACTTTGCAAATTTTACACAAGTACATAGGAATCTTTTAACGTGTAAATTTTTTGGTAATTTTTAGTGACCTATAACTATTTTATAAAAATCCCTAAAAACAGCTGAAATGTCGGGAATCTAACTGATGCGTATAAATGGTGAGTTCGCG
Source organism: Scalesia atractyloides (assembly GCA_947069175.1). Taxonomy (NCBI): domain Eukaryota; kingdom Viridiplantae; phylum Streptophyta; class Magnoliopsida; order Asterales; family Asteraceae; genus Scalesia; species Scalesia atractyloides. The sequence continues at coordinate 58,534,416 of CAMTDV010000003.1, read as the reverse complement.
CATGAAAACATCCAGTTTGCTCGTTGCTTGGTGTATGCATGTTTGATTTGTGTTTGCAACTGTATAACATGTCATGAATATGTGCTTAACTGATAAAATGTGCTAAGTGTTATTGTGTGCAATAAACGTGCGTCAACATTAAAACTAATCAAAAGGGTAATCGTTCTAGGAAGCGATTGACCAGACACAACACTTGCTTTTGAATTCTTACCGAGAAAATTAAGGTGAGTTCACGGCCCCTACTTTTAAATGGTTGGAAATACAGGGGGAGAAAACATGTGCTCGATGTGGTGTAGTAGCGTTATTTCGATAAACTTATAACAACGTGTTACGTTTTAGTAACATGCATATATTTTCTAAATTTATTCGAGTTATGTTATAAGGTTTTGGTGACAAAGTAGCATATCACTCTAAGTCCCCTCTTAACTTTACGAGCCGTTAGCAAATAGCGAGGAAGTTTATGGTAGTACTATTGGGCCCAACAAGCCCCATCTGAGCTAGTTGCGCTAGCCAGACCGGTAAAGGTCTAACGGGTGTTGAATTTGCCTAACATAGTCGTGGTTAGTGATAGCCTGACACCTTTAGGGGCAACAACGTTAGCTTCGGTTCGGACTCTTTGGTGACATAATCCAGGCTAGCTACCTACAAATATAACATGAACTTGAAAATCAATTTGGGCTTCTTGGTACGTGATTGGATCAAGTGTAACTTATACATTTCTGATTCGGGATAGAATCAGGGGAAAACATTTATTACACCCTAGTTCGGGTTTGAACCAGTGGCTCGTTTGGGAAATAACCAAAACAAACTAAAACCTATGAATCCACTCATCAATTATGTTGACACTTGTTTCTTTGCATGTTTTCTTAGGAGGCTAAGGATTCACGAGCACGAGTAGGCAGCCCCGCATGAACATTCTAAACTAATTTTTTTTTTTGAAGTTTGCATTATTTACAATTCACTATGTTGGTTTAGCGTTTGTGTTGGCGCTACAAATAATGTTTTTAAACTTCGTTACGCTTCTGCATTTTTATTTAATCCAGCGTCAAAACTTGGTTTTAATCATGTAGAGGTCAATCTATATGGTCATGTGCCGATGATCCTGGTTTGTCATGCGCCTCGCAGTAAAACCCCGCATGTGGAATTTGAGGGTGTGACAGTAATATAATGTGTTTTCGTACACTACTTTGACTACACTTTCCCTTTCATCTATCATACCATCCATAATACACTACCATTATCTCATACCATTACCTCCTACCATCTATAATACAATACCATTACCAATATTTCACTTTATGCACACATATATATATCAACACCCTTCATACCATCCAAACAACATATTTCATCATAAAGTAACAAATATAACCAAACCATCAACCACTATGTATAACTAACCAAAAAAACATGTATATGGACATACTTCATCATTCAAAATCACAAACTTTCTGCACCAAAACACGTTATAACATGGTTATACATAATGATGCATGTGCATTTTTTATATATGGTAATGTAAAAAGTAGTGTATTACGGATGGTAGTGTAAATGAAAGTGCAATTGTCTACTATTGCTAATGTATTACGTAATTTGTCAAAGAAATGATACATATTCACATGTGCATCTATAATTGTTACTTAAAAGAGTTTTTTTAGTGACGAAATATAAATTTTGTGTGTTTTTTAGATTTTTTAGGTACTTTTTGTGCTTCTCGCAATAAAGGTGGTTCTCGTATGAACCCTACCATATATATATATATATATATATATATATATATATATGTGTATAGAAAACGTGTAACGTACAACAGGGCTTATCGTATGAGCGTACGCGATTGTGAAATCGTATGTTATAAAAAGCATGTTGGTAAAGTTGATAAAATTGCATGTTGGTGAAGTTGATGAAATCGCGTGTTGGTTTTTGTACAATTTCGCATGTTGTTGTTTTCAGCACAAATCGTATGTTAAAAAAATAAAGTCGCACGTTGAAAAATCAATCGCGTATGCTCGTATGATAAGCCCTATTGTACAATAACCAACTATATATATAATATATATATATATATGTATCTGTGTATGTGTTTATATATATATATATAGGATGGATAAAAATGAAAACCACCTTGAGTTGTGAGAACCGTGAGAACTAGACCATCCGAAAGGTTTTTGCAAAAAAGAAAATTGTCAAAAATGATAAAAAAAAACATTTGTTTCAGAAAAAAAAATAAAAAATGTCGCATACACACATTTACATGAGGTGTAAAAAAAGTTTATCTTCGTAACAATTTTACACTAGCGTGTAAAAAAAAACTTACATCAGGCAAAACTACCGACTCGACAATTTTTTTTAAAGATGTGTTTATAATATTTTCATCTACGTTTGTGCAAAAAATAATTTGGACCAACTCGCGTGGGAAGGAGGAGTTTTCACGGTTCTCACAACTCGTGGTGGTTATTATTTGAACCGAGCCATATATATATATATATATATATATATATATATATATATATATATATATATATATATATATATATATATATATAGTGGAGAGTTCAAATGAGAAGAAAAATTTTGTAAGAATAAAAAGAATAACTTTTAAACCAATAGAAATTCTCCATTTACTTCATTTAATGTGTGTATTTAATATAATAAAAAAGGCATATAGGTAAATCTATAATTGTCATTAATTAGCTAATTAATTAAACTTGTAACTTATTTTTTAATATACTTTTCAAGATAAAATAATTTATGGTGAATGACAATTTTCGACATATGTAGGATAAATTTTAGTATGTGTAAATGTGTAGGGTAAATTTACATGTGTGTAGGGTAAATTCTAATAAGTATAAGATATATGTAGGATAAATTTTGAAATGTGTAGGATAAAATATTTTTGTTTTATTAATGAGAGATAACATAATTAATGAGAGGAGTTACAAACTATTTAATGTTTTACAATTATGCCCTTTCTTCTTTTTCTTCTCACATTAAATTTCTTCTCAAATGATCCTTCCCCTATATATATATATATATATATATATATATATGTTTATATACATAGAGGGTGAGGTTATTGTAAGAAAATATAAAAGTGTTAGAAGGATAAGAAAGAATCTAAACCATTAAATATCTAATGGTTGAGATCATAGTGGCAATTCTGTAAATAATGTTGACTATTAAACTAACTAATTTTCTAGATTAAGGGTATAAAGGTAAATTTAATATTTTTAAATTAAGAAACTAACATTAATACACATGCAAAGTTCTCCCCTTCTGTTCCAAATATAACTGCTGTGGTGTTTTCATGAGTTATGGTGTTATTTTTGTTATATTTATGTTCTTTATAAGATGTATGCCTTCAATATACATGCTGTGGTGTTTTTATGAGTTAGGTGTTTTTATCAGTTATATTTCTGTTCTTTATAAGATGTATGCCTTCAATATACATGCTGTGGTGTTTAGTAGGTTTATGTTGCCTTCAAAGAGTTAGGGTGTTATTTCTGTTTTTATATACTTAGGGTGTTATTTCTGTTTTGATTTTGCTTAAAGTGTTGACTGGTGTTATATTAGGGTGTTATTTATGTTATATTTAATGTTAGGGTGTTCTTTATAAGATATGTGCCTTCAATATAACTGTTGTGGTGTTTTATGAGTTATGGTGTTATTTTTGTTATATTTCTGTTCTTTATAAGATGTATGCCTTCAATATACATGTTGTGGTGTTTTTATGAGTTAGGTGTTTTTATCAGTTATATTTATGTTCCTTATAAGATGTATGCCTTCAATATACATGCTGTGGTATTTTTATAAGTTAGGGTGTTATTTCAAATTTGAAAATCCCTATAATAACTGCCAAAAATCGGTTGTGTATATATATATTCCATAATTAGATTTTATTAGTTAATTGCACTTATACCCTTAAACTACCAAAATAAAAAGGGTCACATGTCACCTCCATAATCTTTCTTATCATTCTCACACTTTTAAATTTTCTCACATGAACAAATATATATATATATATATATATATAGTCCATGGTGTTTTTTCTAGGTTCATACAATGGTGTTTTAATTGTTGGGTGTTATTTCTGTTATATTTTTGTTCTTCGTAAGATGTATGCCTTCAATATACATGCTATGGTGTTTTTATGAGTTATGGTGTTATTCCTGTTATATTTAATATGAGAACAAAGGTCCTTGCATTGTTGTATGCCTTCAATATTTTTGTTCTTCGTAAGATGTATGCCTTCAATATACATGTTGGGGTCTTTAGTAGGTTTATGTTGCCTTCAAAGAGTTAGGGTGTTATTTATGTTTTTATATGTTTAGGGTGTTATTTCAGTTTTGATTCCTCTTAAAGTATTGACTTTATTATATTAGGGTGTTATTTCTGTTATATTCAATGTTAGGGTGTTCTTTATAAGATGCGTGCCTTCAATATAACTGTTGTGGTGTTTTCATGAGTTATGGTGTTATTTTTGTTATATTTGTGTTCTTTATAAGATGTATGCCTTCAATATACATGCTGTGGTGTTTAGTAGGTTTATGTTACCTTCAAAGAGTTAGGGTGTTATTTCTGTTTTTATATACTTAGGGTGTTATTTCTGTTTTGATTCCGCTTAAAGTATTGACTTGTATTATATTAGGGTGTTATTTCTGTTATATTCAATGTTAGGGTGTTCTTTATAAGATGCGTGCCTTCAATATAACTGCTGTGGTGTTTTCATGAGTTATGGTGTTATTTTTTGTTATATTTATGTTCTTTATAAAATGTATGCCTTCAATATACATGCTGTGGTGTTTTTATGAGTTAAGTGTTTTTATCAGTTATATTTCTGTTCTTTATAAGATGTATGCCTTCAATATACATGCTGTGGTGTTTAGTAGGTTTATGTTGCATTCAAAGAGTTAGGGTGTTATTTCTGTTTTTATATATTTAGGGTGTTATTTCTGTTTTGATTTTGCTTAAAGTGTTGACTGGTGTTATATTAGGGTGTTATTTATGTTATATTTAATGTTAGGGTGTTCTTTATAAGTTATGTGCCTTCAATATAACTGTTGTGGTGTTTTATGAGTTATGGTGTTATTTTTGTTATATTTCTGTTCTTTATAAGATGTATGCCTTCAATATACATGTTGTGGTGTTTTTATGAGTTAGGTGTTTTTATCAGTTATATTTATGTTCCTTATAAGATGTATGCCTTCAATATACATGCTGTGGTATTTTTATAAGTTAGGGTGTTATTTCAAATTTGAAAATCCCTACAATAACAGCCAAAAATCGGTTGTATATATATATATTCCATAATTAGATTTTATTAGTTAATTGCACTTATACCCTTAAACTACCAAAATAAAAAGGGTCACATGTCACCTCCATAATCTTTCTTATCATTCTCACACTTTTAAATTTTCTCACATGAACAAATATATATATATATATATATATATATATATATATATATATATATATATATATATATATATATATATATATATATACAGTCCATGGTGTTTTTTCTAGGTTCATACAATGGTGTTTTAATTGTAGGGTGTTATTTCTGTTATATTTTTGTTCTTCGTAAGATGTATGCCTTCAATATACATGCTATGGTGTTTTTATGAGTTATGGTGTTATTCCTGTTATATTTAATATGAGAACAAAGGTCCTTGCATTGTTGTATGCCTTCAATATTTTTGTTCTTCGTAAGATGTATGCCTTCAATATACATGTTGGGGTCTTTAGTAGGTTTATGTTGCCTTCAAAGAGTTAGGGTGTTATTTATGTTTTTATATGTTTAGGGTGTTATTTCAGTTTTGATTCCGCTTAAAGTATTGACTTTATTATATTAGGGTGTTATTTCTGTTATATTCAATGTTAGGGTGTTCTTTATAAGATGCGTGCCTTCAATATAACTGCTGTGGTGTTTTCATGAGTTATGGTGTTATTTTTGTTATATTTATGTTCTTTATAAGATGTATGCCTTCAATATACATGCTGTGGTGTTTAGTAGGTTTATGTTACCTTCAAAGAGTTAGGGTGTTATTTCTGTTTTTATATACTTAGGGTGTTATTTCTGTTTTGATTTTGCTTAAAGTGTTGACTGGTGTTATATTAGGTTGTTATTTCTGTATATTCAATGTTAGGGTGTTCTTTATAAGATGCGTGCCTTCAATATAACTGCTGTGGTGTTTTCATGAGTTATGGTGTTATTTTTGTTATATTTATGTTCTTTATAAGATGTATGCCTTCAATATACATGCTGTGGTGTTTTTATGAGTTAGGTGTTTTTATCAGTTATATTTCTGTTCTTTATAAGATGTATGCCTTCAATATACATGCTGTGGTGTTTTAGTAGGTTTATGTTGCCTTCAAAGAGTTAGGGTGTTATTTCTGTTTTTATATACTTAGGGTGTTATTTCTGTTTTGATTTTGCTTAAAGTGTTGACTGGTGTTATATTAGGGTGTTATTTATGTTATATTTAATGTTAGTGTGTTTCTTTATAAGATATGTGCCTTCAATATAACTGTTGTGGTGTTTTATGAGTTATGGTGTTTATTTTTGTTATATTTCTGTTCTTTATAAGATGTATGCCTTCAATATACATGTTGTAGTGTTTTTATGAGTTAGGTGTTTTTATCAGTTATATTTATGTTCCTTATAAGATGTGTGCCTTCAATATACATGCTTGGTATTTTTATAAGTTAGGGTGTTATTTCAAATTTGAAAATCTCTACAATAACTGCCAAAAATCGGTTGTATATATATATTCCATAATTAGATTTTATTAGTTAATTGCACTTATACCCTTAAACTAACAAAATAAAAAGGGTCACATGTCACCTCCATAATCTTTCTTATCATTCTCACACTTTTAAATTTTCTCACACAAACAATATATATATATATATATATATATATATATTATATATATAATATATGTATAGTCCATGGTGTTTTTTCTAGGTTCATACAATGGTGTTTTAATTGTAGGGTGTTATTTCTGTTATATTTTTGTTCTTCGTAAGATGTATGCCTTCAATATACATGCTATGGTGTTTTTATGAGTTATGGTGTTATTTCTGTTAAATTTAATAAGAAAACAAAGGTCCTTGCATTGTTTATGCCTTCAATATTTTTTGTTCTTCCGTAAGATGTATCCCTTCAATATACATTTGGGTCTTAGTAGTTTAATGTTGCCTTCAAAGGTTAGGGTTATTTATGTTTTTATATGTTTAGGGTGTTATTATCAGTTTTGATTCCGCTTAAAGTATTGACTTTATTATATTAGGGTTTATTTCTGTATATTCAATGTTAGGGTGTTCTTTATAAGATGCGTGCCTTCAATATAACTGCTGTGTTTTTCATGAGTTATGGTGTTATTTTGTTATATTTATGTTCTTTAAAGATGTATGCCTTCAATATACATGCTTGGTGTTTAGTAGTTTATGTTACCTTCAAAGAGTTAGGTGTTATTTCTGTTTTTATATACTTAGTGTTATTTCTGTTTGATTTGCTTAAAGTGTTGACTGGTGTTATATTAGGTTGTTTATTTTCTGTTATATCAATGTTAGGGTGTTCTTTATAAGATCGTCCTTCAATATAACTCTGTGGTTTTTCATGATTATGGTGTTATTTTGTTATATTTAGTTCTTTATAAGATGTATGCCTTCAATATACATGCTGTGGTGTTTTTATGAGTTAGGTGTTTTTATCAGTTATATTTCTGTTCTTTATAAGATGTATGCCTTCAATATACATGCTGTGGTGTTTAGTAGGTTTATGTTGCCTTCAAAGAGTTAGGTGTGTTATTTCTGTTTTTATATACTTAGGGTGTTATTTCTGTTTTGATTTTGCTTAAAGTGTTGACTGGTGTTAATTAGGGTGTTATTTATGTTATATTAATGTTAGGGTGTTCTTTATAAGATATGTGCCTTCAATATAACTGTGTGGTGTTTTATGAGTTATGGTGTTATTTTTGTTATATTTCTGTTCTTTATAAGATGTATGCCTTCAATATACATGTTGTAGTGTTTTTATGAGTTAGGTGTTTTTATCAGTTATATTTATGTTCCTTATAAGATGTGTGCCTTCAATATACATGCTGTGGTATTTTATAAGTTAGGTGTTATTTCAAAATTTGAAAATCTCTACAATAACGGCCAAAAATCGGTTTATATATATAATAATTCCATAATTAGAATTTTATTAGTTAATTGCACTTAATACCCTATTAAACAAACAAAATAAAAAGGGTCACATGTCACCTCCATAATCTTTCTTATCATTCTCACACTTTTAAATTTTCTCACATGAACAAATAATATATATATATATATATATATATATATATATATAATATGTATAGTCCATGGTGTTTTTTTCTAGGTTCATACAATGGTGTTTTAATTGTTGGGTGTTATTTCTGTTATATTTTTGTTCTTCGTAAGATGTATGCCTTCAATATACATGCTATGGTGTTTTTATGAGTTATGGTGTTATTCCTGTTATATTTAATATGAGAACAAAGGTCCTTGCATTGTTGTATGCCTTCAATATTTTTGTTCTTCGTAAGATGTATGCCTTCAATATACATGTTGGGGTCTTTAGTAGGTTTATGTTGCCTTCAAAGAGTTAGGGTGTTATTTATGTTTTTATATGTTAAGGGTGTTATTTCAGTTTTGATTCCGCTTAAAGTATTGACTTTATTATATTAGGGTGTTATTTCTGTTATATTCAATGTTAGGGTGTTCTTTATAAGATGCGTGCCTTCATTATAACTGCTGTGGTGTTTTCATGAGTTATGGTGTTATTTTTGTTATATTTATGTTCTTTATAACATGTATGCCTTCAATATACATGTTGTGGTGTTTAGTAGGTTTATTTTACCTTCAAAGAGTTAGGGTGTTATTTCTGTTTTTATATAGTTAGGGTGTTATTTCTGTTTTGATTTTGCTTAAAGTGTTGACTGGTGTTATATTAGGGTGTTATTTCTGTTATATTCAATGTTAGGGTGTTCTTTATAAGATGCGTGCCTTCAATATAACTGCTGTGGTGTTTTCATGAGTTATGGTGTTATTTTTGTTATATTTATGTTCTTTATAAGATGTATGCCTTCAATATACATGCTGTGGTGTTTTTATGAGTTAGGTGTTTTTATCAGTTATATTTCTGTTCTTTATAAGATGTATGCCTTCAATATACATGCTGTGGCGTTTAGTAGGTTTATGTTGCCTTCAAAGAGTTAGGGTGTTATTTCTGTTTTTATATACTTAGGGTGTTATTTCTGTTTTGATTTTGCTTAAAGTGTTGACTGGTGTTATATTAGGGTGTTATTTATGTTATATTTAATGTTAGGGTGTTCTTTATAAGATATGTGCCTTCAATATAACTGTTGTGGTTTTTATGAGTTATGGTGTTATTTTTGTTATATTTCTGTTCTTTATAAGATGTATGCCTTCAATATACATGTTGTGGTGTTTTTATGAGTTAGGTGTTTTTATCAGTTATATTTCTGTTCCTTATAAGATGTATGCCTTCAATATACATGCTGTGGTATTTTTATAAGTTAGGGTGTTATTTCAAATTTGAAAATCCCTACAATAACTGCCAAAAATCGGTTGTATATATATATTCCATAATTAGATTTTATTAGTTAATTGCACTTATACCCTTAAACTACCAAAATAAAAAGGGTCACATGTCACCTCCATAATCTTTCTTATCATTCTCACACTTTTAAATTTTCTCACATGAACAAATATATATATATATATATATATATAGTCCATGGTGTTTTTTCTAGGTTCATACAATGGTGTTTTAATTGTTGGGTGTTATTTATGTTATATTTTTGTTCTTAGTAAGATGTATGCCTTCAATATACATGCTATGGTGTTTTATGAGTTATGGTGTTATTCCTGTTATATTTAATATGAGAACAAAGGTCCTTGCATTGTTGTATGCCTTCAATATTTTTGTTCTTCGTAAGATGTATGCCTTCAATATACATGTTGGGGTCTTTAGTAGGTTTATGTTGCCTTCAAAGAGTTAGGGTGTTATTTATGTTTTTATATGTTTAGGGTGTTATTTCAGTTTTGATTCCGCTTAAAGTATTGACTTTATTATATTAGGGTGTTATTTCTGTTATATTCAATGTTAGGGTGTTCTTTATAAGATGCGTGCCTTCAATATAACTGCTGTGGTGTTTTCATGAGTTATGGTGTTATTTTTGTTATATTTTTGTTCTTCGTAAGATGTATGCCTTCAATATACATGCTGTGGTGTTTAGTAGGTTTATGTTACCTTCAAAGAGTTAGGGTGTTATTTCTGTTTTTATATACTTAGGTGTTATTTCTGTTTTGATTTTGCTTAAAGTGTTGACTGGTGTTATATTAGGTTGTTATTTCTGTTATATTCAATGTTAGGGTGTTCTTTATAAGATGTGTGCCTTCAATATAACTGCTGTGGTGTTTTCATGAGTTATGGTGTTATTTTTGTTATATTTATGTTCTTTATAAGATGTATGCCTTCAATATACATGCTGTGGTGTTTTATGAGTTAGGTGTTTTTATCAGTTATATTTCTGTTCTTTATAAGATGTATGCCTTCAATATACATGCTGTGGTGTTTAGTAGGTTTATGTTGCCTTCAAAGAGTTAGGGTGTTATTTCTGTTTTTATATACTTAGGGTGTTATTTCTGTTTTGATTTTGCTTAAAGTGTTGACTGGTGTTATATTAGGGTGTTATTTATGTTATATTTAATGTTAGGTGTTCTTTATAAGATATGTGCCTTCAATATAACTGTTGTGGTGTTTTATGAGTTATGGTGTTATTTTTGTTATATTTCTGTTCTTTATAAGATGTATGCCTTCAATATACATGTTGTGGTGTTTTTATGAGTTAGGTGTTTTTATCAGTTATATTTCTGTTCCTTATAAGATGTATGCCTTCAATATACATGCTGTGGTATTTTTATATAAGTTAGGGTGTTATTTCAAATTTGAAAATCCCTACAATAACTGCCAAAAATCGGTTGTATATATAAATTCCATAATTAGATTTTATTAGTTAATTGCACTTATACCCTTAAACTACCAAAATAAAAAGGGTCACATGTCACCTCCATAATCTTTCTTATCATTCTCACACTTTTAAATTTTCTCACATGAACAAATATATATATATATATAGTCCATGGTGTTTTTTCTAGGTTCATACAATGGTGTTTTAATTGTAGGGCGTTATTTCTGTTATATTTTTGTTCTTCGTAAGATGTATGCCTTCAATATACATGCTATGGTGTTTTTATGAGTTATGGTGTTATTCCTGTTATATTTAATATGAGAACAAAGGTCCTTGGATTGTTGTATGCCTTCATATTTTTGTTCTTCGTAAGATGTATGCCTTCAATATACATGTTGGGGTCTTTAGTAGGTTTATGTTGCCTTCAAAGAGTTAGGGTGTTATTTATGTTTTTATATGTTTAGGGTGTTATTTCAGTTTTGATTCCGCTTAAAGTATTGACTTGTGTTATATTAGGGTGTTATTTCTGTTATATTCAATGTTAGGGTGTTCTTTATAAGATGCGTGCCTTCAATATAACTGTTGTGGTGTTTTCATGAGTTATGGTGTTATTTTTGTTATATTTATGTTCTTTATAAGATGTATGCCTTCAATATACATGTTGTAGTGTTTAGTAGGTTTATGTTGCCTTCAAAGAGTTATGGTGTTATTTCTGTTTTTATATACTTAGGGTGTTATTTCTGTTTTGATTTTGCTTAAAGTGTTGACTGGTGTTATATTAGGTTGTTATTTCTGTTATATTCAATGTTAGGGTGTTCTTTATAAGATGCGTGCCTTCAATATAACTGCTGTGGTGTTTTCATGAGTTATGGTGTTATTTTTGTTATATTTATGTTCTTTATAAGATGTATGCCTTCAATATACATGCTGTGGTGTTTTTATGAGTTAGGTGTTTTTATCAGTTATATTTCTGTTCTTTATAAGATGTATGCCTTCAATATACATGCTGTGGTATTTTTATAAGTTATGGTGTTATTTCAAATTCGAAAATCCCTACAATAACTGCCAAAAATCGGTTGTATATATATATTACATAATTAGATTTTATTAGCTAAATTACACTTATACCCTTAAACTACCAAAATAAAAAGATTCACATGTCACCTCCATAATCTTTCTTATCATTCTCACACTTTTAAATTTTCTCACATGAACATATATATATATATATATAGGGAGGGTTATCTTGAGAACGCTAAATATTGCGAGAACCGTGAGAATGAATGAAAAAAAACAATCGAAACCAATTTTTTTAATGCAAACCTCATTGTAATTAAGTTACAACATCAAAAAAAATAATTTACATCAAATAATTCATTTTTCCTCTCAAAATCAATCTTATTAGATTTTTTACACATGTGTAATATAACAAATTTACACATGTGTAAATGGCAAACTTCCACATGTGTAAATTTTCTTTTTTTTTTGCGAATTCACGTAAATTCAAACGTGTAAATTAAATTTCTAACATTATATTCGAATAATAATGATAAGTGTAAAAGAATTTTGAATTCGAATTGTTTTTGACCAAATTTTCAAGGTTTTTTCATTTGTTCTTAAATATTTAGTGTTCTCATTTAAACATTCCCATATATATATATATATATAAAGTTGCAGTAAAGTTAATTACAAGACAATAACCAAATCAAGCACTTAATCCTTTTATTTTCCTACTCGCCTGGTGCGTAATCTCTTGGCCTGCATTTGTATCTTTAGTTTGGGTGTAGAGTATGCTCTTCTTTATGTTGGGTGTAATGTAACATGTTTTGTTTCCGTCTCTATTAGCGTCTTGCTAAGAGTTGGCAAGTGAATGAATAAAATGTTTTCTTCTTGTTGTTCCTACTAATTTTATCACACTCTAGCCTCTCGTGTTGGTTTCGAACTCAACATACATCGATTTTTACTCACTAATACCCGATGATTATACCGAAACCCACGAGCATACCCGATACCTGTGGGTATGCCCTATACCTGACAGGTAATTATCCGTTTCATACCCGACGGGTTTTGGGCCGCGTATGGGACAGGTAATTGTAACGGGTATGTGATTGGGATTAGTCTTATCCGTCGCATACCCGCCCCATTGCCATCCCTATCTCCATGTATCGTTCAACCGTTCAACCATCTAAGGTATTTTTTTATCACATCCTCAAGTAATATTATGATCACTTCTGATCGAAAAACGATAGTGATTTATGTCTTGAACAGGCTTTATGATATCCTATTTGTGTCTCTTGATGATGAGTTATGATGTCAAGAGTTCAACCATGTTGATATGGAAAGAAAAACTCAAGGAGAATAAGAAAAGACAAGAAATAATAAAGAAAATAAAAGGGTTTATAGCAACACCTAGTAACATCTTGGATGAAGTAAAATATAAGTAATTCTTAAATTTGTGACTGTGAATTAAGATACAACTAACATGCACCGGGGACCCATGAACTTTTTTCATCGAGTGCCAGAAATCGTGTGTTCCGATGTCTTGTTTCTAATTTATTTGGTCCAGGTCATGTTTTTCTAACATTACTGCTGAGAGATCATTCTCTGAACTGATTCGGTTATTTTATATTTAATATAACATTTTAATATATAAATTAGACCAATGTGGTACAGTTGGATTGAATGAACTATTTAACCAAAAACCATAAATGTCTTGCATTAGTTTTCTTCCAGTACCAAGAAATGATACTCCTTGCTTGCTTGTGGTCCCATAATCAACTAGCATAACTCTAGTAATAAAGGCCAATAATGCATACAAAAGTATAAAATATACAATGGTACCAAAAGTGTCCAACTGGCTCATGCATCATTCTGATTTCTAATACTGGCCCACTAAATGTACAAGTGGCTAATGCATCATATTAAACATCAACACACCACTTGTAACTTCAAGCCAATATGCAAAATCTAAGACCAATACCATATGTCCAAAAAAAAACCACAATTTTCACATGATCTTCAACATAAAACCATAAGATCAATAAGTTTAACTCAACTTCCGTCTTGGCGATTCTGCGAATGCACGATGGATCTCAACCGTTGATACGAATCCCGACACACGTGGGCGTAATCCGACATAGCCCGAAAAAGCTCGGGCAACCGAATCTTTAGACTCCCTAAAGATTTATCCCTCACTTGAATACAAAGCTTTTGATGAGCTTCCATTTCATCGTCGAATTTCTTCTTTAATGTCTCAACCGCAAACTGCCTATCAGCTATCGGGTCAGGACCCGTGACCTGGTTTGGCTCCGTTTCATCTTGTGGGCCACGTCTCATGATATACTTCTGGTGCCAATCTTCAAAAGCTTGACTCTTCCTCAAGAACTCCCTTCTAGTTTCCTCACATCTCTCTTTAAGCTTCATTTCTTCCTCTTGATGGTTCATTATGGTTTCGATGACCGCAGCAAAAGACGAAATTGCACTTTTCGCGAGCTCATCCGGAAGCTTCTGAAGGACGTCATTCCATGAATGGAGGAGCGTTTGGATCGGTGGTGTTTGAACACGTGGTGGTGACGAGACTTTCTCCTTTAAGCTGCTTTCGATGGGCACGAGGTTTAGTTTTAGCCAGTTGTTGAGGGCATGAACATAGTTTTTTTGATGTGTTACTAGGGTTTCGAAGTGCGAGTGCCACCCTTGAACCACATGGTACAACTGAGCGGTCCGTTCATAGTGGTGTTTGGTCGTTTCTTTTGGGGCTCCCGAAACATCAAGAGATTTGAGGTCTGCTACAATTATTAGCTGGTTGTCATGGTGTTCGCACATCGAGTCCCACATCTTCGACATCCTGCACGTTTTATCAAGGGTGTTTTAGTCATTTGACAATAGCAATATCACACAATATACATACACAAAAAGACTCACCCGTCAACTAGAGCAACAAGTTTTGGATATAACTGCCTATCGCGAATGTCATTTACTTCTGAAACGGTTGAATCCAAAGATTGCATGTCAACAATGTATCGCGTATGCAAATGACTCACCGCCGCCTTTGTTTTTTCTAAAGATTCAGTAGCCGCACCACGTTTTTTCAGTTTGTTAAGTAACGACACTTTCCTTTGATACTCTAGCTTCATAAGCTCCCCGGCCTACAAAACCGACGAGAAACCAATCGTTAAAGATGCATAACTAAAGTAAAACAGGGTTGTCCTTATTTTTGGTAATATTATGCATGATTGAAGTAAAACGGGTTTTTGGTAATGTTTTCTTATCTGGCAAAGTTTTAAATGTAAAATGACCATTTTACCCTTTAGTAACCGTAACAAAAAAAGTAGCACGCACCTTTACTTCTTCGTAGAGTTTTTTCTCCCACGCTAGAAGCTTATCAAGCACGGTGGCGTGTGTTTCATACTTATCTTCATCATATTCATCATTCCCGTTTTCACCATTAGGTGCCCCTTTAAACGATTTGTTCCATGTGATCACACGCATCACCCTTGCAGCATGATCAATGTGACCTACCAAAACAAGCAAGTTAAAAACATATGTTTAGTTAACTAATTAATCACATAAAGAAACATGATAGTGGTTTTATCACCTCGATTATCTGCAAAATTGGAATGATAATGCAACCGTGTAGCCTCGAGCATCTTCGATACCTCTTGTGCACTCTCGGAAGCCTTCAAGAAATGATCATCGATTTCGCTCAAAATCTTTAACAAATTCACACTACTTGAACCAACAACCATACCACCAGCACCATTCACCACTCCTGCGCTGCTTCTCCGGTTAATATCAGGTGGTGTGGTGTTAGAATGCACGAATTTCTTATCCTTCATTGCCACCATCACCGGTGTCTCCTCTTCCTCGGTTGTAAACCCCTCCATCACCACCTTCTCTGGTGTTTTCGGCTCCACCTGCTGGTGGTGGATGTGGTGGTTTTGAATGTTCTGATGACGGTGGAGATGATGGTTCGGATGGTGGTGGAGATGGTGGTCCACTTCTTCCTCCTCTTCCGCATCCTTTTCATCAATAACGTCATCCTCGTCTTCACTCAAACTCGCCCCTGGTATATTATCATCAACCATAAAAAAGTAATCCCAAGGCGTCCCTTTATTCTCCGGTGGAGGCGGAGCCACCGCAGTATGAAGCATCGGCGACGGAGTCTCGTCCGCCGCCCTTCCGCCACTCTTCCGCCCTCTTCTCACTCTCAACTCATTAACCTCCTCTTCTTCTTCCTCCTCCTCCTCCTCCTCATCCTCCTCAAGTATAGCTCCACTATCCAACTTCCCACCCTTCTTTTTCGTAACCGGAATCACTGGCATTGTAGCCGACCGCCGCAGCGGCGGAGTCGGCGTGGGCGAAAAGCTCGGCATTGGCGGTGGCACAGGCGAGTAGGCCTCCGCCGGATCCGGTGGCGGAGGCGGTGGGAGTGGCTGCTCCATAATCGGCGACGGAGGAGGCGGCGGCTCCGACACCTCCCCTCCACCGCCACCCCCACCCCCTAAATGAGGATGATAAACCTCTTCAGCCTCCCCTTGTGCATAATCACTCAATGCAGCCCCAGTGTTCTTCAAAGCCACTGCGTAACCCGAATGACCCGAAGCGAACGCATTTCGCGCTGTCACTGCTTCTTTCATGAAATTCCGGCGATCTTTACATCTTGAAACAGACTCCTCATTCTCAATTTTCGATTGAGCACAACCCATTTTGAGTCAACCGATAATTTCACTGATTTCAATTAGGGTTTCTACTTTCTACTAAATCATAAGGGTTTCCTGCAACGCAACACACGGTTATTTATATTTATACAACTAATTCTACATCTTTACTTTACAGTCTTGTTTTATAGCTTAGATTCAACAGTTTTTTACAAAAAAAAAAGCAACAACTTTTATCAATGAATCTTTCACCTGATTAAAAACAACAAAAAGACTAATTTTTTTAGTGGGTTCCAATCAAGAACATGAGAAAACCATAACCCCACAAAAACCCACCTCAGATTCCATTTTTCATAACTTAAAATGGGTAAAAATGTAAACTTTTTTTGGGGGTTTAAACAGAAACCCAAAATAAACCAACAAAATGAAAGATTTACAACATGGGTAAGCTTAAAGATTGAAGAAAACATACCTGTTGAAGATTAAAATGGTGGGGTTTGTGAATTTAAGTAGGGTTTAAGGATTAGAAATCAAGAAAACTGTAAAGGTAGAATGAAGAAATGGGGAAGAGCATGGAGTGGTGGGTGGAAAAGGAGAAAGAGACAAATTTGGGGTGAGGTGGAGAACATGAAAGCACGAGACGGTGGCAGGGGAGGGGGTTAAGGGGTAGTGTTTTGCAGGGTTTGTACAGATGAATGTGTCCCCCACGCTAACGCGATTAACGCGTGCGGGCTACTCGTGCATTTAAAATGATGGAGGATACAACGGTCACAGGTTTCGAGGTGGTTAAACGACGTCGGAGGATTTATAATTAAAGTTGTAATTAGAATAATGTAGTATTATTTTAATGTGAATTTTATTTGTCTCGTCTGTGAGACGTCGTGTTACGGGGCTGTAACACAGAGAATATGGTGAAAAGATATGTTTTATATGAAAAAAATATGACGTGTTACAAGGTTATAACCGAGAGAATATGATGAAAAGATATGATAGTAGACTCATTATTTTGGATTGAGATCGTGTCAGAAATTATAACGGAGCGACTCATTATTATGGATTGAGATCGTGTCAGGTTTGTCCATAGTGCTTCGTCTACAATCAAGTTTTATGGAGGGCATGTCAAACAACTATCAATCACGTCTTTAATAGTTATTATCAACATGATTATGCTCTTCATTATCCCCTTACAAGGACATAGATCAAGATCGAGTATGTATAATGGTGACGATAGGTAACTCATCTGATTCACTATCTATATCTTTTACATACATTCTCTAAACATAAGTGTTACAAACTTCGTTC
This sequence comes from Scalesia atractyloides, assembly GCA_947069175.1. Lineage (NCBI taxonomy): Eukaryota > Viridiplantae > Streptophyta > Magnoliopsida > Asterales > Asteraceae > Scalesia > Scalesia atractyloides. The sequence continues at coordinate 58,516,427 of CAMTDV010000003.1, read as the reverse complement.
ATGATAGGACTATGGACATACCTTTAGTGTCATTCTACTTAATCAGACATTTTTCCCACATATGAAGCCACCACCTAACACATTAAAATCATAGACTTTAAGTCATATCTAAATGATCTTTAGCTCTAAAATTATATTTTATTCAAAAAGATAGATCATAGATTTGCAAAAGAAAAGTGTTAAATATTCTTAACGAACTATTCTTTTCAAATGCTTAATGGTTTTGTATGAGGGTTCAAACCACACCTTCATTGTGAGACTTAGATTGGTGATTTTACCACATCAGAGAGAAGCGTTATAGTGATGACTCATGCACCTAGATAAAAACATGTAAAGGTGATCACTACCTTAATTAGTGGAAATATTGGTGATCTCTAGAAAGAGTAATTAGGGACAAGACTAGTGATCTTTACCATATTAGAGAGAAATATTATAAATGCGGTCTCTATCTTGTAAGGGAAAAGGTCTTACTGAAACAAACTATAATAAACGACGAGTAGATGTAAGGTGAATTAGCTAGCACTCACTTGAACATTACAACTCGTTTATATTTTGTGTTCAGGTTTTTCTTACACTTTAAAATTGCTCATAATCGATTTCAGCATACAAGAACTACATAATAAAATATATCTAATAACACATATATATACATTTATGAAAGTGATCATGAGACTTAAATTAACATAATTACATGATTTGTTGGAGGTGGTTGGTGTGGCATTAAGACTCCAATGAAATCAGATTAAATGCTTCCAACTATGTTTTGAAAGAGGAGTGTGTGAATTTGTAGCAAGGTGTAATCGAAAATGTGAAAACTTTGTTACCGGATGATATCATCGTGGAGTACAATCGTTTGATACTATTAGCACTTTTATAATTCCTAGCCAAAATGAGGCTTAAAAGGGTAGTAGAGAAACATGCGTTTCTATGAAAGGGCTAGCAAGCCACTAAAACCCCAAAAATTATACAAGCAAGAAAACATCCAAATCACACCAAAACAAAAGAAATTGGCCAACATCTATAGGACTTCAAAGGAACCACTTTGAGACTTTGCTCTACATTCTATGCTTCACCCACAAGAAGCTTAAGATTTTAATATCGACCAACACCTTTGAAATTGAGGCCACCTTTGGAATCCTCTCATATATTGGTTTTTGTATACTTATTAACCATGATGGAATAAATTCTTTGATAGCTTCTCCTAATACAATCAGGTGAATAATATGAGATGATGCCTCCACCATCGAACATGTGAAGATGTCAGTAGTGGTGAAGATTGAACAAAAAATCAGGAGGGCCGGACTCTCAAAAATCCAAATCAGGGACTAGATACTTATCCAACATTTTACATTACAAAAAAAATCAAAACTTTTTAATAAAAATACACTACGAAACGAAAAATGTGAGGGGGGACACCCATGACCCCCAAGAAGCTCCGCCCTTGCATGCCAGGTAGGTTTTTCTACATACGTAGTGACATTTACAATTAATTTTATTGATTGCATATTGAGATCTTATTATACGCTCGTCTAATCTACTTTTAGTTCTACTTCACATTCCATAACGAGACTCGTACTCTCAACTTTTAAGGAAGAAATACCATTAAACACATCCAAATACCATTAGGCTAAATACTTTTTGGTAATTGTGTTTATGTCAATGCAATTATTTTGCCTAATCTTTTTACTTATTCGCAATCTTAGTTTTTCTTTAACTTGCTTTACCAAGTATTTTTAAAATGAAAGTTATATTATTTTCAAGTATACATACCTTGGTATGATTTTAAAACAGTTTGGTAAAAGGCACAAGTCACCTCAACCTTTAGATAACCTGACAATTCATGTTATAACACTGATTAAGGTTTGTGACTGATAAAGGCTTGTGTTTGGTGTTTGCTCCAACTAATTGTATAGTTTAGGTTGGAGTAGGAGTTAAAGTAGTTAGAGAATGTAATAAGTCATAATTTGGTAAATGTTCCCGTCAAACTTATGTATTAAAATTAACATAATTAAAGGGAGATGCTTGTGATAATTCTTCCGTTGTTTAGTCTATCGTGTGGGTATAAATTAGACAACGAAATATGAATTTAGTTTCAATTCAAAGACAATAACATTTAAATATTATTTTTCTCTTTATGAGTTTATATGATTTTTCTAAATAACTTTCAGGTTTAGTTTTTCTAAAATGAAAAAAAAAACTTTCAGGTTTATTTTTGTATGTTATTTTTCATGACCCAAAAAGTACATATGTAATTAAATAATATTTTTATATGTTTATCATTACCTTTTATCTCTTTTTTACTTGTAACTACTTTCTAAAAATATTTAAAAAAATTATAGATGAGAACAATGTTTTTTTTCTCATTTACTAATTAGTAGTAACATTTTTTCTTCCCTTCACTATAATATGAACTGAGTCTCTTATAGAATTTGATATAAACACCACAATAGTTTGCTAGAAAAATGTATAAATAATAATCATATCAAATCCATATCCCTTCTAAAATGAATATGTAAATAAATGTTGTCCGCTATGATAAAAATGTTAAGAAAAAACTATTGCAAACTTTGAATCTACTAATTTAAAATTAGGTATAAGTGTAAATATTAGGCGTTTTTATCCTTGATGGATAAAATATATATAAAAATAACTGCAATCAATATATATTTGATGAGTAAAGAAAAAATATAAACAATGGGTTTATTTAGTTGAGTAAATCTTGAATATTGGATTTTAATAATTAAACTATTCGTCGTTAGCCGTCAACAGTCCCAACTTAAATAACCACTGACAGTCTCAATTATTCACATATTGGCCATCAATTGATCCTAACTAACAGAACCCTAACGCCGTTAGTCTGCGGTTGCCCGAAAAAAAAAACGTTTATTGGCCGGAAAACTCATTTTTTGCCGGAAAACTCAACATTTTCGTCCCAAACCTTTTTGTAACTTTATTACGGACTTTTAGGAACCTTTTCTAGTAAAACCTCTAATTATTGAAGTCGCCGGAAAACTCGTTTTTCACTGGAAAACTTTTTTTGGGCGGAAAACTCAACTTTTTAGCTGGAAACTCAACATTTCGTCCCAAACCTCTTTGTAACCTTAGATCGGACATTTAGAAACTTTTTTCTTGCCAAAAACAGTTTTACGTCATTAGGGTTCTGTTAGGGTCCATTAATGGTCAATATGTCAATGGTTAGGACTGCCAGTGGTTATTTTTTAAGTTACGACTATTAACGGCCAACAACGAATAATTGGATTATGAAAATCCAATATTCTATCTTTTTAATTGTATAGTTCTTAACTATTTATTGTAAAACTATAAAAAATCTACCCGTTTAAAATAAATATGAGTGTAAATGCATGTATCTTGTTTCATTAATGCATGATACACAAAATTTGCAATTGTTGTATGAATTACAAATGTTAATTTAAATCATCAGCATTTCATTTTGGGTTTATTTAAAAGATTTTGAGTAAATATTTTAATTACGCAACTTTAATTAGTTGTGTGTCAATTTGTATTTAATATTTCATATAATAATATAGAGTATAGGCAATAAATTATTATAATATGTAGTGTAAATATAATTATGATGTAATAACAAGTTTTGCATTATTTACTAAATATTTGAATCGATGAAATAAATAGGGAATATTCTAAGATCATCACGAAGAGGGATTTTTTTCATGTGTGGCATTTATGTAGAGGGTTTGAAAAAATGGATGAAGTTCATCTGATATTTCATACAAGCAAAAATAATTTTTGTGAGGTGAGTGCAGATTAGAAGGAAGAGAGGGTGGATTAATAATACGTTAGACTCGTGGTTTGGGGATCTACCCTATTTCACGTTGAGGATGCTTTTAGACTAAAGTATAGTGGGTTAACTAGTGTATAAGTTACAATCACGTCAATGCCACGTAGACAATGGGCCATTAACTAAACTACAATTTCACAGAGGTGCAGTGGTTTAATTAAAATAGTTTAAATAAAAGCAGGAAAAAAATGTGAGTGATATGTTAGGTGGTGATTTTGACGCACTCGTTTTGGTGTTTGGCACATGAAATTGATGATGTGGAAGGGGCTTAATGCCACAACTGGTAACCTTACATATAATTACAAGAGTTTGTGTTGTTCTTCTAACAAGAGTTGTGTCCCTCCTTTTATTTGTTACACCTCCTTCATGAGAGAAAAAGTTGTGAATTCCACATGTAAATATGTGAGAGAAGTGTGTGTAACTGGCAAGGGGGAGAGGTGTATTTAGTAACTCCCTATATTATTCTTCTAGGTACGACCAAGGGTCACAAGATCCAACAGTAACCACTGTTCATGCGATCAAGTAACGTACACATTTCAAACTTTTGATTTTGTTTAAAGAAGATTTTGTTTGTTCTTCTGAATTTAAAAAAAAACCTATTTTTTTTTACAAAATCACATCTTAAAAGTTGAAACCCTCTTCGAGTAACTCAATGGTTTATGGTTTCATGAAATTAGAAATCTTGTTTTTTTCTAAAACTTCGTGATAGTTCTTACGTAGGAAACAATATTTCATTTAGAGGGTCATGTAAAATAGTTGTTATCCCGTAAACAAAATTGTCGTTTCCTGGTTTCAATTTCTATCGAAAAAGGATACATCTTGGTGACGAAAAGTCAACCAAAAGTAGGATGAGATCAAACTAACAATGGCAATCACAATTCCTGGTTTCAATTTCTATCGAAAAAGGATACATCTTGGTGACGAAAAGTCAACCAAAAGTAGGATGAGATCAAACTAACAATGGCAATCACAATTTGACCGTAGAGAAACGTAGGGCCAGAGACTTCTGCTACGAGGCTGATCTAGATCAATTCAAGGGGGTCGTCTGATATTGATTCGCTGCCAAGTGTAGGGGTTAGTAGAAATTAAACGGGATGCCTCACTGAATCCATCACTAATGCCCAAACAGAAGCACCAATAACAAAATTAAAATCTGATTTTAAATCCAATAGGTAAGTTCAAATCCTGAGAAATCCATATAAACATTACACATAAAAAACCTAATGTGGAGGGATATATGGTTGTAGCGACGATGGTGGCAATACGCTCAAAGGCTGCAAGCAATAGCTGACAGAAGAACAGGGTACGTTAGATTTTTATTCATTATGTATGCGCTCATTGAAGAACCAAACATATGTTAAAAACTGCAAGAACGCGCTCATTAGATGGTACACCACACGCTCCCACTACTTTTATCATCTTCTACGCACTCGAATCAAGTACATTATACAGTGCGGACGTTGGTTATTAAAAGAATGTGTCCCATGTATATCATGATAAAATATCATTTCAATGTAGAAAGAACAAAATCCGTATTCTTTTCTAGTTGTGGGAAAAACATATAAAACCAATGGTTTAACCCCTAGATAGTTAAAAACCAAAACTTAATCTTATTCTTTTCTTCTCTCATTAAGATATAAGATCATGTCCTAATGCCCTAACAGATCTAAAGTGGGTAAACTTAAGAGCTATAGAAACACATGTTCACCAAAAGAATTCTAGAAACATCCAACAAAAGACAGGAAACCACCAGCTATCATTACCAGGCATTGATCAATCATCAATCACCACTGGGCTCCATCAAGGTGGCGCTGTACCATTTCTGCACACCAAACAATTGCCATAAGCCTGATGTTTCATGCATAATTGCTACAAATATTTAGAATTGCAATTAAGGATAATTGTATTCTGAGAGCATACCTAGATTGCAACCTTGGTAAAAATCTATCAACAAAACATGTTTTCTATAACAGAAAGTCCACGAGTCTTCATGGGCGCTTTTGTTTGAGGTCCCTCTCAAGTTTTTTCAACTCAAGTCCTTGTTGCTAAAATAAAGTTTAACAGTTTAATCAATAGATAAATAAAAAGATTTGGCGTGTCATGTTGTAGCTTGTTACCTTGTGAAATTTTGCCCACCATTTCTTCGACTTTAATTGTTGTAAACACCACTCCATTGCCATGTCATATTCAATAGTATTCGGCTGTGAAAAATGTGATGTGGATACAGCTTCATCCTGCAAAATGGATACATCATGAATCGCAATATATCTATCTGTATATAGAGAGTCAAAAGTAATGATCTGCATTACACCTATTGCTTGACAAAAAGTTACAAGATGACTATAGATCTCAAACATGCAACTTTTATAAACTTAGCTCCCAAAGGCGTTGCTTTTGACAAACCACATGGACTACTTATGTAATTAAATCTATATAATAACAAACAAACAAACGTACCCTGTAGAATCCCACTATCAACAGCAAAGCTATATAATATATATATATATATATATATATATATATATATATATATAACGTACAATATTCCTTAACGTACGATGTGTACGAGATGAAATTACGCACGTTATAAAACTCAAAAACCCTAATCACGCATGTTGAAAACCATAATCATGCATGTACAAAATCAGAAATCGCATATGGGGTGAAAAACCTAATCACGTATGTTATAATAATAATCACGCATGTTATAATTTCATCAACGTACGTTAAGCAAAATTGTACAATACACTTTCACTATATATATATACACACACACACATACATACCTCACGTTGATTTTGAAATCTAGACTTATCAACAGCAAGGTGGCCAAAAAAGGTAAGATTCTTTTTGGTTGAAATTGGAGGACAAGGGTACCAACAAGAGGCCTGTTGAAAAAAAAATAACAAGGTGTGATACAAAATAAAGCTAAATAATATCGGAAAAAACAACATGAGCAAAAAAACTAGGATTTTAGACAATGTAATTAGATTGTAGACTACAATATATTTACCTTTCATCGGATAACATCAAGCATCCTTCATCCAATTCCGTAAGGATCCTCTTTGCTGCTTCCTTTGTTTTAAGTAAAACAAGAGCTTGATCTAAAAATTTAACAGTAAAACTTTTGAGTTTACAAAAAACTAGACATAATAAATAAAACACTTCACTATTTATTCATTTAAACATACCATAATGTGGGCTAGATATAGCAGTGCGCGGTAGAATCTTTGCACTACAATCTCTTTCTTTAAAAGCATGCCAAATTATATTCTGAAATAAAGGTCATAAGAGTACAATTAAAATTGCCTTTAATTAGACTACTACAGACACGTGATGTCTATATTAATTAAAAATTATTCTTATGTTACATACAATATGACATAGATTAGTTTACTAAATACAACATGATTTGGAAATATTCTACAAAATTATAAATATGCTATTTAGTCATCATCAAATACCTTTAGCCTCTCAACTTTAATAATAAACAACTCTAGCCCCTCAACTTCAATAATGACAAGTTTAACCCCTCAACATGACATGTTTGGACCCTTAACTAAAACAGCTTTATCCCCTCAACTTTGACAATGACATGTTAGCCCCTTAACTACATCAGACAATTTTAGCCCCTCAACTTTGATAATAAATAACTTCAGCCCCTCAACTTCAATGACATGTTTAGCCCCTTAACTAAAATATCAAACCACTTTAACTCCCGTGATTTGCTTATTTTTATCTAAATTTCGAACCCGCTGCGTAGCACGGGCGGTAACCCACTAGTTATTTTTATGTTCCAATATGACATAGATAATAGATTGGTTTACTAAATACAAAATGATTTGGAAATATTGTACAAAATGAATATTTTATTTACCTGGACGTCTTCTGAAGTATAATCGGGTTTCAAATTGTGGAGCAAGATGGCGGTTCCTTTATCATATGCCTCCTTCAGCCGTTCCTCCCAAGGCTAGATGTAAAAAAAGAAGATCAAAAGGCAGGCTAACAAATCTGACTTTCAGGATCAAAGTATCTATTAAGAGTGTTAAAACAGATGAAGAAAACTGAATGGAAAAACACACTTATGAGAAGAAGAAGAAGAAGAAGAATACTTACAGCTTGCCTAAACCAAGTACTTTTTTCCTGAAAGTATTACAGAAAACTTATATGTTAATAGTAACCACAAGACTTTAAATAAAAACGTTATTTATATACTCTTATTTAGAAATGTCGGTGGTTTTTCCCTAGACCACTACTCCAATTTACAATCCTAGACTTTTGCAAATGCAATTTTAACCCCTAGACTACTACTCTATTTTACAAGCTAACCGTTCCAGTTTCCGATGCTCCAACTTTACCCCTCGCTATTGTTTTTTTTTATAAATTATAATGCTATATAACACATCATTTTGACCCCCGCGAGTTTCTAAAGTTTTGAGTTTACCCATTTTGTTCCTTAACTTTAGAAAACTGCTTCTTAATGTGCGTATTTTTATGTATGTGTAGGTATATATTCGAGTTGGTTTACGTTTCATCGTAAACCTTTTTTTTAGAAACGAGTCAGCTCAAATATAATACAGTACCGTGCTTATTTTATGTGCGTTTTGCGTTCGTCCCCTACACTATTACTCCATTTTACAACCCCCTCAATTTTTGAAAATTGCACCAAAATGGACCCGACATACGAGATGATGTACCCGCGTGGGTAATTTTACTAGTTTAAAATATAATAAAAGAGAGGATTATAAGATTTGTTCGTTAAACCAACTTACAACATTTGGTCTTGGAGTGACAACAAATGGCTTGTACTTGTCTTCATCAGTTGACAAAGCAGACACTTTCAATGGCTTGTTCATAGAAAGCTTTCTTTTCATTTCACCAGATTGCTCCTCTTTAACCACCATATTATTATTATTATTATTATTATTATTATTATTATTCTTATTATTATTATTATTATTCTTATTATTATTATTATTATTATTATCATCCCCAGGCGAATCCAAAGATCCAGATTTCGACTTTCCTTTCGGTGACGCAGAATTTGCTGCCGAGTCTTTCTCGTTCATATAAGTCCATGGCTTCTTTTTATCCGGTACCTTAAAAGAACCATTCTTTTGATTTTCGGCTGTCGTTTTCAGATTATTAACATCGGCGGGTACCTTGTCTTCTTGTTTTGATTTACTGTCAGCCGCTGGTTGAGTGACTTTAAGTTGAAATGATTTTTCCTCGAGTGGTTTTTTACCTACAGGTTTCATTTTCTTTGAGGGTTGATCGTGTAATTTATCAGAACCCGTAGGAGTCTTGATTCTCTCCTTATTTTCGATCTTTTCGTTAGGTACGATATTCACTTGCATCTTATCCTTATCCACCTTGGATTTCACGGAGGGCAGTTCCGTCATTTTCTCAGGACCCGAAGCAACTGCAGATTCAACACATATATCATTGGACTTGATTCTCTTCAAGGGTCGATCATCTGATTTATCAGATTCCGCGCTTCTCTTTAATGAACTGGAAACATCATTGTCTTGAGGGTCTACGGTTTTTGTTATCTGTGCTTCAGTAGAAATAATGGTGTTTGGAGTTTCTTCCTTTGTGTCACCCTTTTTTCTGTTGAATATGTATTCAACTGTAGAAAAATTCAAAAAAATAATGAATAAAAAATGATAAAGATGAGAGTTAAAAAATACAGAGATCTAGACCTAGTTTGGAAAGTAAGAGTTTGAGGAAAAATATACTTTCAAGCCCACCGACTTTAACATCCATCTTATCCAATACGGTACAGCTTTGAACATCGAAAGTACGGTTAAATACGAAGTCAGCTGCTTTAAGTTCCTCATCCGACGGTTGGGGATTTCTGAGGTCTTTTGATACACACACAACATTGCAAGGACCCGCAATTGCTTCCTGATAAAGTAATCACAAAAGTTACCAGTATTAAATAAATGGCATTAACTTGATAATTGGAGTATTTTATAGGAATATTGGATTTTAATCTCCAGTCGTCGGAAAACCGTTTTTAGCCATCTAAGGTTACATAGAGATTTGGGACGAAAATATTGAGTTTCCCGACCAAAAAGAAGTTTTCCGGTGAAAAAGGAGTTTTCCGACAACTTCAATAATTGGGGCTTTTACTAGAAAAAGGTTCATAATAAGATTACAAAGAGGTTTGAGTCGAAAACGTTGAATTTTCCAGCCAAAAACGTTTTTCCGGCAATCAGAGGGTTCTGTTAGTCAGGGTCCATTGGAGGCCAATATATTAATAGTCGGGACTGCCAATGGTTATTTTTTAAGTTGGGACTGTTGGCGGCCAACGGCGAATAGTTGGAATTATTAAAATCTAATATTCCTATTTTATAAGACAATCAAATGCACATTGTGATCTAAAATATCAAGAAAAGACGAGTATTCGCACAAAGTTACATTAGACTATATTTCTTTATTAGATTCTTAAGTGTTCTTTTTCTCACTGAGTCAAGTTAAAGTACATACTTTTCATGATTAAAAGAAAAAAGACTGCTAAGAGTTGTAGATAATATTGTAGATGAACTAGTAATAGACCTATTTTCAAGACGTAGCATAGCTTTTCATTAGACAGAAAACATCAGGTGAATAGTGGAATAAGAGCGGTAATTTCAACCTTGGTTTTAAAAAGCGTATGAAGATCCAATTCGTGATGCGCAATGCGTGACACGAGCGCATCATGTATGCGAGGTTGCGTTACTAAAAATACATTTATAGATAGTATTTTAACTTGTTAACTTTTAAACACCAAAATATACGATATTCTCATCATCTCTAGTCAGATTTGTGTTCATTCGATGGTCTAATTTGCTCCAATATCCAAAAACCATTGCTTAATCAATGGTAGGATTTGTAAAATCTAACCCATTGCAATCAAGCTCCAATTTATTCAAATATTGGTCAACTGCATAAGGGCCGCATCAGACTAGATCATGTGATGCGCGCATCATGGAATCGCATCACGCGATGCGATTTTATCACTGCATCATGTGATGCGCAATTTTTGCAAAACTTCATGGAATGTGAATAGCTCATAATAACGAAATGACAATAAACCCTTTCCAACTGTATGGTTACTAAATCTCAAAATCATTATTAGCTTCTACAACCTCACATTCAACCATTACCCATTGCTCCAAAAACAAACTTTGGTAGTCCCATTTAAGCAAACTGTAAATTGTTACTAAAAAGTAAAGGTCCTCATTTATGTATCCCGACATAATCACAAGTCCAACCGTATAAGGAGACTTCAATCAAGTATGCACTTTTCTCTACTAGAGAAAAGCCCTTTAGCACCATGTCACGTTAATATTACACATAGCGCTTGACGGTACATGGCTATGCAAAACCAAAATAATACAAATAGATGGTCATGTGGTGGTGTTCTGATAGACCATACATATGTCAATATAATACAAATAGAGGGTGATAATAACTTCGAAACCCCCAACATATACGACCTCAATCAACACTATAATGCTCTGTATTCTCTAACCTTACCTATATCTGCATAAGAAAACTTTTCTTCAATATTCGTCACCTCTTGTCATCACTAGAACTTATAAGGGTTAAGTAGAACAGCAATGTACACGTAAATATGTGGCATCACATCTAAATAATGAAACTAAGCTTTCCATTGTCTTTTGTTTAAACTTGAACTAAATTCCTTTTTTAACTTTAACTTGTACACCAATAGTTGATAGCCCTAAAAAATCTATCATTGTAGGTATAAGCTCGTCAATGCTTGTTCACCGAGTTGACGAACTAATTAAATAACCTGCCCTCATGTTGATAAAGATATATTCCAACCATAGTTATTGATAGCGACGAAATAGCGCTCACTATTTCGTGTATAGAAATAAGGTAGTAGAAAGTTCAAAAATAAAAAATTGGATATTTATAATTTATATATGTAAATTTAGAAGTTTAAGGACCAAATGTAAAAAACCACAAACACTTTTTACGTAAAAAGCTACCGAATTTTAAGAACTAAATATTAACTAGTGAAAGACATAGGGGTTAAATGTTAAAAAACTTGAAAGTTATTTAACGGTAATAGTCTAAAACACGCACCTACTTCTTGGTTCACATCTTCTTCTCACTAGTTTCCGGCCAAAAAGTAGCACCGGAGCCGGAATTCACCGCCTGAGGTCGCCAAGTGGTCGATATGAACCTTGTGGCGGAATATGGGCGCCACGCCATGCAACTCGCTATAGCGTCCGCTATAGACGCTAATAATAACTATGATTCCAACAAGTTCTATAATAACACAAAAGGATGTTGTGACTTACACTATCTAAACTATGCCCGCTTCCTTCAAACATATATGTATACATATATATATATTAAAGTTCTTTTTTATTAATGCCTTATAATTTATGTAATCTTTTCCCTCGCAACTAATGTGTAATCTCACTTTAGAGAACCAAACCAACAAGCCAAAGTTTTGGACATTATGCCTGCCTCTCACCAACATTCTTCCTTGTAACTACTATTATATCTCTCACTCAACTTGATCTCCTTTTGTACGCATCCCCTTCCTCTCGTTATTTGAAGCATCTAATCCCAATTTCCAAAGAAGCTCATATGACCAAAACATTAAGCCTTTAGATAAAAACAATGTTATATCCATATTGTTGGGATCAAACGGGCACACACAAAACAAACAAAAAGCAATAAAAAGAACACAAGAGATTTTACGTGATTTGGTCGCGGTGTGCAACCTATGTCCACAGGGGCAACTAGGGGTTTCCTATTATTGCGTGATAATGATTTACAAGCACAAAGGATCTCTATATAGACTAGACAATTAGGGTTAATCCCTTGCTAAACTAGAAAAGAACAAATAGGCCCATCTAAGTTAGAGTCGGCCAAACCCATTCCCTTGGCACCAAATCCCTAGATCAACCATTCAACCTATTATCTCGTAAACCTAAAAGGACAAGCCATTTTAAAAAGCTCCAAATGAAAGTTATAACTTTTAGCGTACCCATCTCTTCACCCTTGCGAACTCCATTGTCGCTTTTACATTACAAATATAACAATCCACCATTCCTCCTCCCTCATGACCATTGATGAGTCTTCACACTAACCTTTGTTGCTTGCCTTGTATTCTTAGACCATGTGTGCATTAACATCATCCTTTAGCTTTATCGTTGCTCATACTTGAAATTACCTATCAGGCATCCTAGATTATACCATCCACTAAGTTCACCACACTAATGTAACATATTACCTTTATCATCAATTCCTACATTTTTCCTTTCCACTATGATATTGTAATGATCCATCCTCTTTAACCTACATATGCCTCAATCCATTCCGTTATAGAGTATTGTAGCACCAAAGTTGATCTAGCCTGTTAAATCTCTATCTCTAAATATTCCTTAAGTTCTTCCAAATAGGTTCAAAAGTAGTAAAAACTAATTTGATAATGATAACAAAGAGTAGCTCTTAGGCTTACTAAGCTTGTAAATAAAGCAATGTATAACTGTACTAAGTTCATTCATATTTGGAATTGTTGGGTGTATGTAGCTTTCAATATAAAAGGAAAACACAAAAGAAATGTGAAAAATGGCTAAAACAAAGAGTAAAAATACTCAACAAGATGTGAATTTTTATTTCAAAAACAGCGGTTGAGCCGATATTCAAAGCCAGAAGATTCAAACCGCTTACCATCCAAATAACTCATTTATTATTCAACAATCAGTTCAAATAGTGGAAGTGGTTTCTCATCTTATTCGAGTTTCGAGCCAAATACCCCAACACAGAATACTCAATCATCACAGAGCTCGAATAATTATAATAGCCAGAATAGCCAGAACAACTCAAGTCCTCATATCCTGTAGTGCAACATTGCTGTAGCCATTTTAAAAAGCTCCAAATGAAAGTTATAACTTTTAGCGTACCCGTCTCTTCACCCTTGCGAACTCCATTGTCGCTTTTACATTACAAATATAACAATCCACCATTCCTCCTCCCTCATGACCATTGATGAGTCTTCACACTAACCTTTGTTGCTTGCCTTGTATTCTTAGACCATGTGTGCATTAACATCATCCTTTAGCTTTATCGTTGCTCATACTTGAAATTACCTATCAGGCATCCTAGATTATACCATCCACTAAGTTCACCACACTAATGTAACATATTACCTTTATCATCAATTCCTACATTTTTCCTTTCCACTATGATATTGTAATGATCCACCCTCTTTAACCTGCATATGCCTCAATCCATTCCGTTATAGAGTGTTGTAGCACCAAAGTTGATCTAGCCTGTTAAATCTCTATCTCTAAATATTCCTTAAGTTCTTCCAAATAGGTTCAAAAGTAGTAAAAACTAATTTAATAATGATAACAAAGAGTAGCTCTTAGGCTTACTAAGCTTGTAAATAAAGCAATGTATAACTGTACTAAGTTCATTCATATTTGGAATTGTTGGGTGTATGTAGCTTTCAATATAAAAGGAAAACACAAGTACCTATGTAGTATAAAGCACTAGCCGTGCCGAGTAGCAAAATAAAGCACAATGAGACGAGAATCAAGGCAAACGCATTAGGTGTTGCAGGCAAAAGGCTTAAAGCCTTGAACCAACTTATGTTTCCTTCTTTTGCCTTGGTTCCCATTTATAGCAATCTCACTCCCATTTATAGCAATCTCACCTCAGAATTCTTTACATGAAGCAACGTTGAATCAATTCTATATTGAAAAAAGCACTTTATGTATCTTTTAGACTTCGTTGTAAAAGGGAAGTGTGTTGTCTTATTATTATATTGTAGAATACTATAGGTTATTGTCATGCACCTAGGGAAACAGGGAGCCCTAATAAACACAAGTAGGGATGAGTATTTGGTACCAGGAACCACCGATTTTGTACCCACTTTTGTAGTTTTCGTACTTTTGATTCGGTACAGGTATTTTACCAAATTTTATCTTCAAATACTAGTACCGGTATTTTCGATACCGATACCCATATTTGACGATTTTCAGTACCGATATTTTTGGCAACGGTACCAATCTCATCCCTATACATGAGAGCCCTTTCTACGTCTTGAGGGTGTCTTGCACCTTTCATTACGTGAACGAGTACAGTTATTGCCGTTCAGTAAAAATTATAATTCCATAGTAAATTCATTCTATAAATGATCATAGGTAACTAATGCGTGTACCATGTGGAAGTAGCATGCTTTAGAACTTGTAAAAAAATAGATAAGGACTCTTTACGAAAAACTAGACATCTAAAGTCCAAGGTCTTTTACTTGTCTTCAATAGCTTAAACTTTGCATATATCACCACAAAAAGAACTTCGGAGAAGGTATATGGTAGAAAATTAATTACCAATGGATTGATATTGGCTAGACCACAACCTTCACCAGATGCAAGAAAAACTTCATTCTCGAGAGTCTTGGTCTCTCTAAGCCAGTGTGAAATCTCTTCCGAACGAAAAAACCAATGGATTTTAACTTTTTTTGATTTATCCGGATGTTCCCAAATTTTTGTTAACTTGCCGATATTAGGTTCATGTGAATCATCCTTGTACATGTACACACAATCGTATAGCGTGTACTCCACTCCATCATACTCAAAAGATTCATAAAACTGAGTCTTTTTGTTTTTGCCACCGACGCCTCTCTTTTTAAGCCACTTAAAATCGAGGTTGACGTCTTCATTAACTTTTTCCATATAGAATATGCAAACCCCCACAAATTTGATAGTGAATGCAAGCAACACTACCTGAAAAACACATGGCATAATTCAGCAAACATAAGAAATCTACAACTAGGATCATTTTGACCAATTTGATGCTCCTCTTTAACCATTCGCGATTTGATCAACTTTAAATTTTAGAATGACCCTAATCACATTCAGCGATACACGCGAATTGGTTAGTGGTTAAAACGATATAGTCGTACTCCAAAATGAACTCATGCGTTTGAATTAACTATAAAGAGAACAAAGTGGCAGAAGCTTCAAGATTTCAGCATTTGAAATAAAAACATATAGAAAAGTTGAGATTTGTTATAGTTTATCCACAAACTTCTATTTTTGTGGCAAGAAGAATATTAAAGTTAACTTTGTATTTTAAACATTGAGTATTTCTTATATGGTAAATTAGTTGACGACTTTTTCTATATGGTAAACCTAAATAGATCCCAAATATACGGATGGATTGCCTATTTTCCCAAACCTAATATGATCCTCATAATGCAGTTGCGCTCAATTTCAGTTTAGGCCAATTCAAGGTTTGCTTTCACTTTAATAGAGATTTCAACAACATACCAACTTATATTAACTCTTAACAACTTCCTGTCAAACGATACCACCATTAGGCGGTAAATATCAACAAGTAAATAAATGAACATTCGTGAAAAAAAAAAACACCAATCGACGAATAAAAGATAGTTAGTGCAAACCCTTAGAGAGTTGAAGATAGCCAAAGAAAAAGATGAACTGCTGTGAATATGGCCTTCAACTTCGGAATAGAAATAAAACTATCGCCGATAGTTTTCTAATAAGTCAACTTACAGGATTCATCGCCCAACGAACAACAGGGCTACAATATTAGTTGTCGGATACAGACTCATCACCAACACCAAAACTCGAGGCTAAGATCACCTGCTCGAATTGTCGGATTCATGTTTGGAGATGCAGCATTGGTACAACTCCCCCATCAATGAACAAGTTACATATCGGATTCATGTTAGTGGTGCTATTAAGAGCCCTTCATATAACCAAGCATTCACCTTCATCTTGCCTAAGCTCTAAACTTTATTCCTATTTGCAAGACTCTAATTTGTTGTTCCATCATTCGCTGCTCGTACACCATCGCCATAAGAAAAACTAAAACCAATTCTGAACGTGCTTCGGTGCTTCGGCTCTGAACCAGAACATATGCCATCGTTGGGCTTGTTTCTTGTAATGATGAAGGAAAACTACAATTGATTCCAAACGTGCTTCGACTCAAATAGCATATGGAAACCTAGCCTTCAACTTCAGAATTCAAATAAAATGATCGCTTTAATTGATAGTTTTCTACGATAACAAGGCTACGGCATTAGTTGTTGGATATCATCATCAACACTAAAACTCAACGCCTAAGATTACCTACTCGATTCGAGTTAGCAAAGACAATCGGCTATGACTCAAACAAAGAATAACCAAGATAATTCATAAACAAATTCACCACCACCGTTTTCATTTGAAACACACTTGAATAACAACTGCAGAGATATTGGAGGTTAGTCGACCCACTAACCTAACAATCGACTAACGTGGAAACATGCACTTACAATCAACTAATGTGGAAACATGGACTGAAAAACCCCACAAAATAACTAACTGATAATTATAGAACATAATTAAAACTTGGAGGGGTGATAACCAGTGAATATGGGTCAAGGTGGATTGTGGGGTGATAGATGACCCGATTCCACCGAGTTGCCCTTCATTCATGCCCCCTACACTTGACCGAGGATCATGCATGTGGTTGTTATTGACTTCACAACCCAGTCATGTTTGTGTGTAGGGTTAGTAATGTATGCTTCGTCCAACATGGCCCCATGTTGCCATGTCCTTATCGGTTCAAAAGTTAGCATAACAATCTCTAATCAAAACGTGGCAATAGACATGCAAGCTTGTAGAGACTTGGACAATGAAATTTAATAACCATAGATTTTGGATTTAAACTCAATTCCATCTTCATTAAGGTGCTGCTGTTTGCATCGGTAGAAAAAGAGGTGGACCAAACCTCTGTAGTCTGCAAGAATAAGGTTGTTTGTTTTTAACGTATGCAGACTTCAAAATTAAACTGGTGGTGGTGTACGGACAGTGGTGGTGGGTGGTGGTGGCCGCTGGGTTGTGGTGGTAGACAGGAGTGGTGGGTGGTGGACGGTGGTGACGGACAGGGTGGGTGGTGGTGGTGTTTAACCCTCGGCAAACCTTAGAAGATCTTAGAAGTGGCTGGACCAAGTCTGCACCAAGAAAAGCTCGCGCAGACGTTTTTCAATAAACGTCTTCGGGAAAACAAACAATCTGTAGATGACAATGTCTGCGCGTGGTCTGCGCAACGCAGACAGAAGAGCCTGCACAGATCTTTTTTAGAAAAACAAACACCACCTACGTGACTAAATGAGTCCTCATGATAATAATTATCGTCATCAAATAAATATAAATGGCATCACGCCTCACATTTTTATGTGTATAAATAGGTATAAGAACTTAGAATATATACATTATTCTAAAAATTTAAAAATAAAAAAACGAAAATATCTTTTTCTAATAATGTAGAAAAATAATAATTCTTATCTTTCTTAAAATATACGATTATTGATATCTAAAGTTAAAAAGAATAATTTCAAAAAATAATCACGCTACCATTTATTTTCTTTAAGACAGTTTTGTTTAACATACAAAGAAAAATAATGAGTCTCAAATCCACAACTGAATTATGGTTTTTAAATTAGTCTTTGCCTCACTTCTGCCCGTGATCGTTTCCCACCTCAGCAAATCTTGCTTCCCTCGTCTCAGTGGTTCAGGTTACATGTCTCCAACTTTGTTTCTACCTTTGGTTGTGTTTTAGTGGCCAAACAATTTTAACTCCTACATAAAAGACGACCACACTTTGTAAAATCAAAGTGTTGTGTCTATGAGGCACTTGGACCTCGTCACTACTCACTCAAGTGCCTAGGCACGCCTAACTTGCTTGACTACATAACACTGATATACGTAGACTTAATTATGCATACAAGCCAAAACTAAACAACCTTTTACATAACAGTATACAGAGCTATCTTATACTTCTTACAATGTTGCACGAACATGTAGTGAAAGACGCAAGAAGCACGCACTTAGGTGTTTTAGCGATTTTAGAATTTCTTTCAATAACATAAACAATTTAAAATCCCATATTTGCTTTTTCAATTGTGGATTGAGCTAGTAGTAAGTTGGAATTTAAGCTTTCTAATAATCTCACCACACTAAATAAACTCCTAAACAATGTGGAAACTTCCTTATCAAAACACAAAAAAAAAAATATCTAAACATAATGGATAGGTAGCCCAATATATTATCATGAAATGATTCTACACTTTTAATAAATTGTGTAGAGATAATCCATTGGTAGTCCAACTAATTATCTTTAAATAATTCTTCACTTTTACCAATTTACTTTTTTAAACATAATTACATATTATAGAAAGATATATGTAATCTAGATGACAATGAATAGATAAATTAAACAAAAAAGATTAGAGTCAAATAAAAAAGTATGATAATGTTGTATGCATACATTTTTACGAATATGTAGTCTTAAAACGTAAAAACAATGGAGCAAAGTAGGCTTCACAATTCAAAATTTTGTAAGGGATTCATGATGTTAGTACAATAATTCCTTCTAGCTCTTAATTCCTTAGGTGGGAATTAAGCTAAAGCACAAACGATTCATTTATGTATCTATTTCGGATTATACAAACAAATAATTTTTGATTACGTGCTATTTTGATGCAGTTTAATAGCTAACTCCAAACTATGTCCTTCCACCCGACGTAGTCGGGATCGCCACATTATTATCGCAGTATCATTTTGGATATAGATCTGATACCTTAATAAAGTATTAATACCAACAACTGGAAGACAAAAAAGAAAAACCTTAGCAAGTTTTTCAACCGCTGTTGCATAAAGCACCCTTTGAAATACATGAAGCAGAGTGTAACAGAATCAAAGACTACCAGAAGCGAGACGGCTAACCGCAGTGGGGCAATCACAATATGCTAATTGCATAAGAGAATCAACTACATCAAGTACAAACCCTAACTACTTTTGAACAGAAAGACCTAATTAGGTACTTCCAGTATATCTCCCCCCCCCCTTATATACGCATTCAAAGTGAAATCATATACCACATCTGTTAACGGATCATCTTTTCTCGGTTTCTAACACTAATTTTTGTTATGTGCGTTAGGTTTATTGAACAAAATTTACCGGCATTCTATCATATATGGATGTAACATGAAAATCTGAACATGCAAGTATGTTGTGTTCATTGATCTTATAAGTATGTCATGTTAATCGATTTCAATCAGTCTTTAAAGAATAGAAAACACAGTAAGACAAGCTTTTACATACCGGAAGATGAGCGGACGAACGACTGTAACAGTGTAGCCGGTAGCAATCACGACACGAACCGAATTAGCAGGCAGCGGAGAAGATGAAATTAGGGCAAAAACTGAAATTGGAGAAAGAAGACGTGGATTTATGAACCTACGGGTGGAGGATGTAAAGGAATTCAGGAATAGGTTATTGTTTGGGTGCTTTTTATTGGGCCGCACCTTTTTTAGTTTAACTAGGATTTTGACCCATGTTGGTATCGAAATTGAAATAAAACGAATTTGTAGTGTCATATATTTGAGAAGACTCGTTTGCGAACGAAACTTACAATAAAGCATATATGAACCGAAATGTACATAAAAATAAGTATGAAAACGATATTCTGTTATAAACATGTACGAGCTCCTTAAATAGATTAGCGTATTTTACAAAACTTCTTCTCCTATATATATTTATTGCATTCCTTTGTAAAATATACCTATCAATAATATAAATATCTTTCTCTCTAAATTATCTTCACATACGTTTATTTACATATTAAATTTCAAGTATCAAATTTTCAGATTCATAGGGTTGCAAGGCCATAAGGTTATAATCGACGCTAGACAATCACAGAATATCAATTCGTCGTTTGACTTGACACGAAACTACCGGTCACGATGGGGTTGTCAACCCAATAGATCTAGCAACAATTCTACGCATACCAGTATTAATGATTAAACGCTAATTCACGCTAAGTGTCACAAATTAGGTCATTTATGGTGTCTGCCTCATGAACAATATATATATATATATATATATATATATATATATATACTACTAAAATAATAAATTTAATATCTTGCGTTGTATGAATTCCTTGAAGTCTCCACCGAAACGTATGCCTATTCCGATACATACTCTCTTGAGACTAGGCAAATTCGTCACAACTAATATTAAATTTCAAGCATCAAATTTTCAGATTCATAGGGTTGCAAGGCCTATAAGGTTATAATCGACGCTAGACAATCACAAAATATCAATTCGTCGTTTGACTTGACACGAAACTACCGGTCACGATGGGGTTGTCAACCCAATAGATCTAGCAACAATTCTACGCATACCAGTATTAATGATTAAACGCTAATTCACGCTAAGTGTCACAAATTAGGTCATTTATGGTGTCTGCCTCATGAACAATATATATATATATATATATATATATATACACAAATTAGGTCATTTATGGTGTCTGCCTCATGAACAATATATATATATATATAGATATATATATACATATATACGTATATGTATATATATACACGTATACGTATATGTATATATATATATAATAAATTTAATATCTTGCGTTGTATGAATTCCTTGAAGTCTCCACCGAAACGTATGCCTATTCCGATACATACTCTCTTGAGACCAGGCAAATTCGTCACAACTAAGATGTAAACATATTTAAATCTATACAGTCGTTTTACCCCAAACACTGTAATCCTCCTCGTTTCTCCCTGAAACAATTATTATTCAATCAATTCTCGTTTTCCTCAAAAAGAATTTTATATCATTCACATTCCAAAACCATGTTTTCCTCGAAAACACAACACATTATTTTCAAACCATATTTTCTCAAAAATATATTAATATTTAATTCAGAGGCATGCTTTATATAAAAACATGTTATATCCTTTTTAAGGTGTGTTCTTCCCCCAAAACGTTACATAAAACAATAAAAGAGGGGTAGTGACCACTCACATTCGGGTGTGTTTTCAACAAGCACAATTCCACAAAATTGGTCTACACTTCGTAATTTCAAGTAGGAAAGATTAATGACTAAATATTTGATAATCCCTAAGTTTCCCTACAACCTATGATTGTTCACATAACTTTGAGATTTTCTCAAAAAGTGTTTATTTTGGTTATGTTGGCACGTTTATATATATATATATATATATATATATATATATATATATATATATATATAGAGAGAGAGAGAGAGAGAGAGAGAAACAAGATCAGGAGAAAACGATTGAAAGTGTGAAAACGGATCCTGGTCGAACACGTGGCAGAGGGGCGCTAAATGATATGCAGTGTACGATTGTCATTGTGCAGTTTCCGCCCAACAAAAGGCGTTTTAAATTCGTTTCTAACAAAATTCCATGTTAGCTGTTACCTCCTCCCTAAGCTTTCGAGATCTATGGTGTGTAATGTGTATTATGATCTACAGAGTAATATTTGAAAATGATGTTTTATTTTTTTAATGTTGTTCTTCATATATTCAATATTGGCGTTTTCATTATTAATCCTAATTGTCGTTTAGGATCTAATATATGTTTATTTTGTTTTACGATCAATGGCGTTTTATATTTGTAAACATTAGTTCTTACGTACATCTGATTAGTTGTAGATATTGGCATTAATTTGTAAACATTAGTTCTAACTATTCATTGATTATTCAACTTATGGTGTTTTCATTAACATGTTTCAGGATTACTGTATTATCAGTTTTTCATATTGATTATTATTCTACTAATGGCATTTTCATTATGGCATTTTCGTTAATATGTTTTATTAAGAAAGTAACGTCAGTTATTCTTATTGTTTATTATTCAATTAATGGTGTTTTTATCGATAATTTGCCATTTGTTCTTTTTTTGTGTGTTTTTTTTTCAATTTTGGCGTTTTGGTTAAAGATAGTGTTTTTTCTGAGTATGATCAATGGAAGGGATGTTAACATCATTTATGTAATGATGTGTTTGGCGTGTAGTTTAGGCGAGAATTTTTTATAATAAATGTTAGTAATTAAGTTTCAGTTCTATTTGTTCAACTTTTTCTGTTAATACTGTAACGTGTCCCATCATTAATTTTTGGCGTTTGTATGAATGGCGTTTTAGATAAAGCTAACGTTTTACGCATGAGTTTGGTGTTTTAGATAAAGATGGTGTTTTATGCATGAGTTTGACGTTTTATTTTAGCGAAGTCAAAAGACCCTATTACCTTAATGAAGCGCGTCAACATAATAAAGTTGATGTTATTCACGAAAACACCACCGTACCAATCTAATCCATAGATTGTTTTGATCCAATGGATGAGAGACGTTCTCAACTTTTTTCACACTCTCGTTTTCTCTAAATCATGCCCTTATATATATATATATATATTTGCGACTTGAATGATTTTATTGGTGACCCTCATTAAGTTATATTCGTTATCACACCCGTTGATGTAGAATATATCTACAATTTGCGTTTTGTAACATATTTACACAAGCATGAACATGTCATCAAACATCGTAGTGCACGTATTCCATCAACTTGTATATTTTATCATTTTAAAGCATTTTATGCATGCAATAACTTCATAAGTTAACCTATGTATCATTTTCATGCTTGACAAATAAGTTGCATTTTAACGTGTCTTTTTAATGAAACTATTGTTTTAACCGTAGAAATACGGATGCATAGTCCAACCTCCTACTATCATGTTAACACTTGTCATACCACATATCACATACTCTTGTTTACGTATCACATCTCATCATGCAAGGTTCACACTTGAACAACCCGTTTTCGCATATGTCAAAATATGCGTATTTTTAATGTTTCGTTAACGTTTTTAGGCATCGGAAGTCACGTATGACTAAACAAACACCATGGATACTTAATGTAAGTGTAAATACTTATATTTATGATGAAAATATCATTCTATAACCTGATCTAAATCAGTTTTGCAAAAATCTTTTTAAAAGTTGTTTTTACCGTTTTTAACGCATAGTCTTGTAACGAAGTTTACTATAATCATCCCAAGTCATCATGACTTCACATTTTAAAACAATACATGTTATTTATTGAATAAAATGGCACTAATAATCATATTAGTGCAGATTTCATGTAAGTCACACAAATCATGCATTTTCACCCATTTTACTACTTTTTAAGCCTAATGTACAACATGCAAAGCTACCAAATTTATGACCCATCTTTGTATTATCAAAACACATCATATAGCATCATATTAACATGTTTACAACCTGTTTTAATTCATCTTTCTTATATGATTTCATTTTATCACTAATTCACTTTCATATCATCATTTGATCATCACTAACGCTTATGTACAAGCACTTAATGCATGATCATCATTTCATATAATCATCACAAGTCAATGAATGTAACATTTATGAATTAGTGAACAAACCCACATGTACATATATACATATATACGGCACATGCATATGTGTTCTAACACCAACTTTTCATCATTTTCATCTTAAATCATACAAACTTCACAAAAATCCATTTTGATCATACATGCAATTACCTTTCAGGAATCAATTCAATCAAAACTCCACTTTTAAACAAAACACAACCACTAACCCATACACACACACACTCATGGCCACACACACACACATATATACTTCCATTTTTATTTTGATAAGATCATTTTGTTGATTAGTTTTCAAGAGTTATTAAGAACCTAAGTGTTTGAGAAACATGCTATCACCATCATCGTCATCAAGAAACAAGATCAAGAATGGTAAATGGGTTTATACCTTGCAAAAATAACAATGGGTTTTTGATAGGATTTTGATGAATGCAAGCTTGTTCCTCCTTGTAATCACCTTCGGATCTTCAAATGAACTTGGGATCAACTTGGAATGACCTTAGATCTTCAAGATTTAGATGAAAAATGGCAATGCAGGTAGTGTGGAGGTGGGTTTCGCCGAGAGTGGAAGAAAGAGAGGTGAGAGAGTGTTGTGAAGTGTGTGTATAAGATTTGTTGAGTTTTAAAAAGGTTTAATGATTACTTGGAAGGCTTTGTGTGACACTTGGAGATATAGGGTGTTGGTGACACCCCCATGTGCCGCCACCTCCACCTTCAGTCACACATATTTCAAATGCATACATATATATAGATTGAATGTATTCACAAACAGGTATTTAACTGATTACCGGGCATTTTATCTCGCATTTTATTCACGTTTTAAGGCGTTTTAAATTATTGTGTCATACTATAAAAATTAGCTCACCATAATATTCCTGAACAATATATTATTCGCCTTAACCGGCTTCGTAGTTAATTTTGTAAGATACGCGCGGTATTGCGCAGTACGCGATTAAAATCACAAAACAGTGTTTTTATGCGTTTTACTTAAATATTCCTCACATATATGATTAAAAATAGCAATTTTATCATCACAGAATCCTTTTATAATTTAACATTAATCGGGCGGTCACCGACGTTCATTTTGCATTTTGTTCGTAACGCTATAAGCTTATATCTTGTTTTTGCCAACATAATTTTAAATGAAGTTTGGACTTGCCAACACATCAAATACCATTAATTAACATCAAATCAAATTAAATGATGCCTTCACTGATAACACGTGTTACAATAGTGCGACATAGACTCTAAATAGGCAGGTGTCACAGTTTTCCCCTGTTTGGGAAATTTCGTCCTCGAAATTCTTACACTACAGGTCTCGATTCGCACTAGTCAGAAAGAGAAGGAGACATTTTTGTTGCATCTGGTCCTGTCGTTCCCATGTGAACTCGGGCCCACGTTTGGAATTCTAGCGAACCTTTACTAATTTAATCCGACTCCTCCTAAGCTTTTCGATCTTCCAGTCTAAAACTTTAACAAGTTCCTCGATAAACCTGAGTTTATCGTCCACATGAACCTCGTCAAGGGTATAACCAACGTGTCACACCCTCAATTTCCACTTGCGGAGTTTTACCGCGAGGCGTGTGGACAAACCAGAATCTGAAACACTAGTACGTCGAACGACTCTATATGATTTGATAATACGTTTTCAAAATCATTTGTCGTAGATTTTATATTGTCTTGATTAGTTACCAATATTTAGCGGAAGCATCAGTTTTTAAAGTTGAGCGAAAGCATAAAATAAATAGTGAAGCGGGCGCCAACACAAACGCCAAAACAAATGAAAAACCCCAAAACAATATTTATAATTGAGACTCGATAAAAGATGTCTTGTTCAATGCATGTGAGTGCACTAGAGCTCCTAGCGTCCTGAGAAACATGTAAAGAAACAAGTGTCAACATTAAAGATGAGTGAGTTCACAGGTTTTCATAAATTCGTTTGTTCGGTTATAGTATGTTTTCCCCGTTATCCCTAACCCAGGATAACGTGTTGGTTCCATTATTCCAATCCCGGAATAATAAGTTGTTGCTTCCATTATCCTCAACCCAGGATAATATAGTTGTTGTTTCCATTATTCCATCCAGGAATAATAAGTTGTTGTTTCCATTATCCTCAACCCGGGATAATATAGTTGTTTCGTAATTAAGTTCAATGTTAACATATATAGGTAGCTAGCCTAAAGTTATGTCACGTAAGTGTTCGCGATCGAAGCTGACTGTTGTGCCTCCGTGTTGCCAGGCCTATCACTGACCATGGCGAAGTTAGGCCGAATTCCCGTTGACCATACCCGGTCGGCTAGCGCGACTAGCTCGGATGGGGCTTGTCGGGCCCAGTAGTACTACTTATAACTCCCCCGCTATTAAACCCAATACTAACGATCCGAGAGATTGACGATGACTTAAGTGATAAAGCTGCTTAGTGACCATAACATTACATTAACATTAACTTAGTTACCGAATAGTTATGTGACGTTAAATTCGTATAACGTAAAGAGATTGAGTTTGAAGAGTGTATACATGTTTCTCCCCCTGTTGTTTAAAAACCGGATAAAGTTAGGGGCCGTGAACTCACCTTTATTTGCTCGGTTAGTGTAGCAAAGAAGTTGTAAAGGATGGGACCGCTAATCGCGTCCTAACAAACCAGTTGATTTCAAGTCAGTGTGTGATCACACCAATACAAATTCTACACTTAATTTACGCACAAAGTGATACACACAATCAACATATCTAACATTCAAACATGCATGCAAGTATACTCATGTGGACATAGTAATCAAAACAGTTTATCATGAACATAATCCAATCCATGCAACACTTTGGTGCACACAATCACAAGTTATCAATTTTCAGCTTAATACTCATAATTCAGCTGTTTTCTAAGATTTTTATAAAATAGTTCCATCGTTCCAAAAATTTCCAATATTTTTACAGTAGGTGACATTTATACTGTAGAAATTTATATAAATTTTCCAAGTCCTAAATCTTTACCATTTAACCATAAATATTAATATACTAGGCTGCAGTCAGATTTATCACTTTCTGACTGCAGTCCACGGAAGAATTTATTTAAAAATCACCGATCGTCCAATTAACAAAATTCCAGTTGGAGTTGCCCGGAAATTTCCATACCTAGTCGCTGTACAAAAATCATGACTCAACTCCCTACTGATTTTAAAATCCAACTCGATAAACAACTAACAAAATTTCAGGATTTTCACAGCTTTAGTTACTGAACTTATTTGGCCCTTTAAAAATATCAAACGACTTCAGAAAAATATGAATCCAGTGCCATTAGATTCGTTATTCAAATCTCTACGTTCTAGACATCAGAAATCCGTTTTTCGACAACTAATGACCGAGTTACAGCCAGATGAAGTCGGCTGTAACTATTACTCAGCAATCTGTTTCAGCATATTATTATCATAGATTCGCATAAACCGTCAACGTAATTAACCTAGGCGATCAAGAACCGGTTTTCTAATCATAGATCAATACCTATAACATATCCATGCAAACCCTAATCAACATCTCTAGTTTTTATAAACAAACATACTCGCAAACTTACAAGTTCCGCAATCAATCATTCATGTAAACAATGATAATTCAGCCGCTTACTTTCAAACACATATAATCCGAAAACAAACCAATTAATCATTCAAGCACATATATCCGAACATGATCTTGTAATCAAAAGATAAACCCTAACCTTTAATGACTAGGTAAGTAAGCCGAGACTTGGACAAGAATGATCCGGCTGTTCAAGCAAGATCACGATCGAATGGAATGAAGAATCTGTTGTCGCGACCGGGAGATGATGTAGGCTGTTTTGTGATCGAATAGAGGTGAACAAGGGCTGATCACGATCGATATGATAAAGGAGGAAGCTGCTAGCGATCGAAGAAGATGAACAATGACTGCCGTCGGCTTCTTAGGTATTAGGGTTTTGGAGTTGTGAGAGAGCATGCATGAGTGTGTGTATATATAGCGCAAAGAGGGATAAGGGTTACGGTTTGGGTTTGAATTCGTGGCCGAGGAACTAGGGTGGGTCGGTTTGGGTTTGATCTTGCGGCCGAGATATGTTTTGGTTGGTTTGGTTTGGTTTGCACTTGGCCGAGAATGGCTTGAGGTTTAAGGTTTAAATCTCGCGGCCAAGGACTTGGGTTGGTTTGGTTTGTGTACATATTTACCATACTTATTTTATAACTAAAACAATCACACAAACACACATCACGTATTCATTAACTCGTACACGTTTAATACTTAGCATATACTTTATTCGACAAGTGTCGCGTTTAAGTTATCCGAAAAACCCGGATGTCACATTATCCCCATGTTGAAAGAATTTTCGTCCCGAAAATTGAGTAAACGCGGTTTAGAATGTAGCGTACATGTTTAGAGTGCCACGCACAAAGAGTTAGTTCGTTAATGATGGTACGCGAAGTTACAAGAAGTTTCCAAGTGCCATACACAAAGATTTCCAAGTGCCATGCACAAGAATTTAGTTAACAATAGTACACGAAAGTATGAGAAGTTTCCAGGTTGTCACATCATCCCCATGTTGAAAGAATTTTCGTCCCGAAAATTTAGTTACTGGTATCGTTAGATTGCTGCTCAGTTGCGAAGAGGTGTGGGTATTTGCTTTTCATTTGGTCCTCTCTTTCCCACGTGAACTCCGGTCCACGCTTAGAGTCCCAACGAACCTTAACGATCGGAATCTTGTTGTGCCTTCGAGTCTTGATCTCACGATCCATGATCTCGATAGGCTGTTCCACGAAGTGTAGTTGTTCATCCACTTGGATCTCATCCAATGGAATGACTAGGGTTTCATCTGATAGACACTTCTTCAGATTTGACACGTGAAATACGTTGTGAACTCCACTGAGTTCGGCAGGAAGGTCTAATTGATAAGCTACGGGTCCAATATGTTTCAAGATTACAAACGGGCCTACGTACCGTGGGTTTAGTTTGCCCCGTTTTCCAAAGCGGATTACACCCTTCCAGGGTGACACCTTAGTAGGACGCGGTCGCCTACTTGAAATTCGAGCGGTTTGCGTCGTTGATCAGCGTAGCTTTTCTGTCGATCTCGTGCCGCCGCCATGCGGTTTCTGATTTGTACAATCTTTTCAGTGGCCTCAAGTATTAACTCAGGGCCTGTGAGTTGACTGTCACCGACTTCTGCCCAGCAGACCGGTGATCTACATTTACGACCGTATAATGCCTCAAACGGTGCTGCCGAAATACTCGTATGATAGCTGTTGTTATATGAGAATTCTACTAGAGGCAGGTGAATTTCCCAACTATTTCCGAAGTCTACTACGCATGCTCTAAGCATGTCTTCCAAGGTCTGTATGGTCCTTTCGCTTTGACCATCAGTCTGAGGGTG
Organism: Scalesia atractyloides; assembly: GCA_947069175.1. Taxonomy (NCBI): domain Eukaryota; kingdom Viridiplantae; phylum Streptophyta; class Magnoliopsida; order Asterales; family Asteraceae; genus Scalesia; species Scalesia atractyloides. Next base: position 58,486,939 of record CAMTDV010000003.1, on the reverse strand, counting down.
ATAGGCTGTGCTCATATCCAAGCGTGTTCCCAACGCTTTCTGGAGTGACTGCCAGAAGTTGGACGTGAAGCGAGCATCTCTGTCTGAGATGATGGATGTTGGCACTCCGTGCCGAGAAACTACTTCCTTAATGTAGATGCGAGTCAACTTCTCCATCTTATCTGTTTCTTTAATAGCTAGGAAGTGTGCGGATTTAGTTAAACGATCCACAATTACCCAGATGGTATCGCAACCACCCAAAGTTCGCGGGAGTTTAGTGATGAAATCCATCGAGATCTGATCCCATTTCCACACTGGGATCTTAGGTTGTTGAAGTAGCCCCGATGGCTTTTGATACTCCACCTTGACTTTTGCACAAGTCAAACATTTGCTCACGTAGGTGGCTATATCGGCTTTCATGTTGGGCCACCAATACGCAGCTTTAAGGTCTTGATACATCTTATCCGAACCCGGATGGACAGAGTATCGGGATTTGTGAGCTTCATCCATGACTAGCTCTCTGAGGTTTCCGTAGAGAGGTACCCATACGCGATTCATGAAATACCGGGCTCCATTGGGCTTTACTTCCCAATCGCGTTCCATTTTTCCCACCGATTCGGGTTTGATGTTTTCCTCCTTAACTGCTTCTAACTGGGCGTCGCGTATTTGTTCGGGTAGCCCCGAATGAATAGTGAGTTGTAATGCTCGTACACGACGTGGTTTCAAGTGTTCCTTCCTACTGAGGGCATCAGCTACCACATTAGCTTTACCCGGGTGATACCGAATGGCACACTCATAATCGTTCAAGAGTTCGACCCAGCGACGCTGTCGCATGTTCAACTCCTTCTGATCGAAGATGTGTTGGAGGCTCTTGTGGTCCGTAAAGATTGTGCACTTCGTTCCATAGAGGTAGTGTCTCCAAATCTTAAGTGCAAACACTACTGCTCCCAATTCCAGGTCATGCGTCGTGTAGTTTTTCTCGTGAACCTTCAGTTGTCGCGACGCATACGCGATGACTTTATCGCGTTGCATGAGTACGCATCCCAATCCCTGAATGGAAGCATCACAATATACTACAAAGTCTTCTGTCCCTTTCGGCAAGGACAGAATAGGTGCACTGCAAAGTTTCTGCTTCAGCAATTGAAATGCTGCTTCTTGCTTGTCACCCCAAGCATACTTGATACCTTTCTGGGTGAGGGTAGTAAGCGGTTGTGTGATCTTTGAAAATCCCTCGATGAAACGTCTGTAGTAACCAGCCAATCCCAAAAATTGGCGGATCCCGTCGGTGTCTTGGGTGCTTCCCAGTTTTTGATGGCTTCAATCTTGGCAGGGTCCACGTGGATACCCCTTTCATTCACGATATACCCGAGAAACTGAACTTCCCGAATCCAGAAATCACACTTCGAAAGCTTGGCATATAGCTTTTCCTGTTGGAGTAATCCTAACAGTAATCGTAGATGTTCAGCATGTTCTTCTTCACTTTTGGAGTAGATGAGTATGTCATCGATGAACACAATGACAAATTTGTCGAGATATGGTTTACACACGCGGTTCATGAGGTCCATGAACACCGCAGGTGCGTTAGTGAGACCGAAGGGCATGACCAAGAACTCATAATGGCCATACCGAGTACGAAATGCCGTCTTAGCGATGTCCTCCTCCCTGACGCGTAGCTGGTGGTAACCGAACCGTAAATCAATCTTAGAGTAGTAACTCGACCCTTGAAGTTGGTCGAAGAGATCGTCGATGCGAGGTAACGGGTATCGGTTCTTGACTGTAACCTTGTTGAGTTCCCTGTAGTCGATGCACATGCGGAACGTCCGTCCTTCTTCTTGACAAAAAGGACTGGAGCTCCCCATGGCGAAACGCTTGGTCGGATAAATCCTTTTTCTAATAGCTCCTGAAGTTGGGTAGACAGCTCCTGCAGCTCGGCTGGAGCTAGGCGGTATGGAGCCTTAGCGATAGGAGTTGCATTGTTCGCCAATTCGATTTCAAACTCCAATTGTCGATGGGGTGGAAGACCAGGTAGTTCCTCTGGGAATACATCAGAAAAATCACGGACGACAGGGATGTCTTCTATGCGTTTCTCGTCCTTAGGTTGTTCGGCGAGTAAAGCGAAGGAGTTCTTCCTCCGAAGATACTTCTGCGCTTGCATGTAAGAGATGATGTTGGTGACGGCGCTTGCCTTATCGCCTTGTACTGTCAGGATTTCGTCGTTAGAGAGCGGAATACGAATAGATTTTTCGAAGCAGAGAACTTCAGCCCGGACGTCGGATAGCCAGTCCATTCCGACTACCACGTCAAAACTACCCAGAGTAGTTGTCATCAGATTAATGGTAAAGGTGTGGCCCGCGAGTTTGAGTTGACAGCCGGATACTATTTGGGTCACATCTACAGATTTACCATCGGCTAATTCTATAACATAAGGGGTCTCTAATGGTTTAAGCGTGAGATTTAGGTTCTTCCTAAAAGACTCAGATATAAAGCTCTTATCCGCGCCCGTATCAAAAAGCACAGTAGCAAAATGTTCATTAAGGGGAAACTTACCGGTGACCACGTTCGAGTCGTTTCTGGCCTCTCCGCGGCCCAATGTGAAGGCGCGACCTTTGGCACCTCCTGTGCCACCGTTTCCATTATTGTTGTTGTTGTTACGCAGCTGTGGGCAGTCTCTTTTGAAGTGAGCAGTGCTACCACACTGATAGCATCCCCGGTTAATACCCTGCTGCTGACCCTGGGGTTGATTTTGATTCTGTCAGGACATGATTTCCCCACGACAATCCTTTGCCGCATGTCCCATCTTGCCACATCGTTGGCAGCGATTTCCGGCACAAGGGCCGTTATGATGGAGATTACAGCGGTTGCACTGCGGCTTTCGACCTGCATAGCCGCTTGCGTTCTGGTTGTTGTTGTTGTTGTTGTTGGCGGGCTGATTTTGGTGACCCCGGTGGCTGTTGTAACGATTGAACCGTTTCTGGTTCCCCTGTTGCGGATGAGATGACGAAGACTGTCGAACAGTTGAGTCTTCAAACTTTCTTTTGTTATCAGGGGCAACTTCAGTTGTACCCCTTGTTGGCAACTTCTTTTGTTCCACCGCCTTATCGGTGAGTTTGTGAGCCAATCGGATTGCTTGATGTTCAGTTGCAGGGTTACTAGCCATTACCATACCCTGAATCTCCGGAACCAGACCCCCAAGGTAAAACTCGAGTCGTTTCTCAACAGTGTTGGCCAGATCGGGACATAGAAATACCAAGTCGTGATGTTTCGCTGTGTATGCTTCGATTTCAGATCCCACCATCTTGTGGTTCCATAATGTCTGCTCCAATTGTTGAACTCTGTCTCGCGGACAGTACTCTTCTTTGATTAGGGCCTTAAACTCGGCCCAGGCCATTGCATTTGCAGCAATAAGTCCACGCGTTTGGACTTGCGCGTTCCACCAGGTTAATGCCCCATCTTCCAGCGTTGAGGCAGCATACTTGACCATATTGGCCTCAAGGAAATTGCACATTTCGAACACTGATTCGGACTTTTCGATCCAACGGACCAGTCCTATGGGTCCTTCTGCACCCGTGAAATTGCTCGGTTTCGTATCGAGGAACATCTTGTAGGGGTTAAGACCCCTCCTGCTGCTGGTGGGTTTTGAACATCTGCCAGAGCAGCATTCACGTGTTCTTGGATCATTGCGGCTAATTCTTAAGGCGTCATGTTGAGATTTCCGAGACGTCCAGTTCCATTTTAGATCTAAGTAGAAAATAAATAGACTGAAGGAAAGTAAATAAAATAAGCGAGACGTGTCAGTCTTCTACGTCTCCATCCCCCAAGTCACTGTCGTTGCCGTCATCCTGCGCGGCATTTCCAGCTTCTACAGCTGGATCCTCCTCCGGATCCTCCTCTGGATCCTCTTCAGGGTCCTCCTCTGGATCCTCTTCCGGATCCTCCTCCACCGGCACTGGAGGGGCCGGTGCTGGGGCAGGTGCTTGATTTTGCTGTAGCTCCTGAATGTTCCAACTATTTTCCAGGACTCTGTCCTCGAGCCAGTCGGCTCTTATCTGCTCAGCACGCAGATCTCTGGCTATGGTGTTACGAGCTATCTTACTCGTATGATGCTCTTCCTCGAGCGAGTCGGTTTTACCTGTCAGTTGTCGGATCATCCATCCTTGTGCTAGGATGGTTTCCTGCATTCTTTCTATCTGTGCTTGTTGTTTATGTATCATGATTCTAAGTAGGTCAATTCCTACTTCTACAGGGTTAACCGGTTCAACCGGCACAGCAATGGTTGGGCGTGATGACGACTCCTCCCCAAGAGCGAGTCTTTTCCTAGCAGCTGAGCGTGTCTCCACGCCATAAGATGGTAAGGGTTCCACCATAGGTGCCTTTCCTGGCGCCCTTGGTTGCGTAAGTTTGTCGGATGATGATGAGGATGATGATGACATTGCCTTTAGGTTGTGTAGTTAGTTACGAGTTGTTTTCATTTCTTATTATGAAGGCATAATCTACATAACACAGTTGTGGTATATTGCAAAACAAGATATAATAGTTCGGTGCCAAACTAAGTCTAGTGTCGTGAAATCAGCTATAGTTTAGGTCTACTTCTAATTCAAACCTGGTTCTCTATAGCTAGTGGCTCTGATACCAATCTGTCACACCCTCAATTTCCACTTGCGGAGTTTTACCGCGAGGCGTGTGAACAAACCAGAATCTGAAACACTAGTACGTCGAACGACTCTATATGATTTGATAATACGTTTTAAAAAATCATTTGTCGTAGATTTTATATTGTCTTGATTAGTTACCAATATTTAGCGGAAGCATCAGTTTTTAAAGTTGAGCGGAAGCATAAATAAATAGTGAAGCGGGCGCCAACACAAACGCCAAAACATATGAAAAACCCCAAAACAATATTTATAATTGAGACTCGATAAAAGATGTCTTGTTCAATGCATGTGAGTGCACCTAGAGCTCCTAGCGTCCTGAGAAACATGTAAAGAAACAAGTGTCAACATTAAAGATGAGTGAGTTCACAGGTTTTCATAAATTCGTTTGTTCGGTTATAGTTTGTTTTCCCCGTTATCCCTAACCCGGGATAACGTGTTGGTTCCATTATTCCAATCCCGGAATAATAAGTTGTTGCTTCCATTATCCTCAACCCAGGATAATATAGTTGTTGTTTCCATTATTCCATCCAGGAATAATAAGTTGTTGTTTCCATTATCCTCAACCCGGGATAATATAGTTGTTTCGTAATTAAGTTCAGTGTTAACATATATAGGTAGCTAGCCTAAAGTTATGTCACGTAAGTGTTCGCGATCGAAGCTGACTGTTGTGCCTCCGTGTTGCCAGGCCTATCACTGACCATGGCGAAGTTAGGCCGAATTCCCGTTGACCATACCCGGTCGGCTAGCGCGACTAGCTCGGATGGGGCTTGTCGGGCCCAGTAGTACTACTTATAACTCCCCCGCTATTAAACCCAATACTAACAATCCGAGAGATTGACGAGGACTTAAGTGATAAAGCTGCTTAGTGACCATAACATTACATTAACATTAACTTAGTTACCGAATAGTTATGTGACGTTAAATTCGTATAACGTAAAGAGATTGAGTTTGAAGAGTGTATACATGTTTCTCCCCCTGTTGTTTAAAAACCGGATAAAGTTAGGGGCCGTGAACTCACCTTTATTTGCTCGGTTAGTGTAGCAAAGAAGTTGTAAAGGATGGGACCGCTAATCGCGTCCTAACAAACCAGTTGATTTCAAGTCAGTGTGTGATCACACCAATACAAATTCTACACTTAATTTACGCACAAAGTGATACACACAATCAACATATCTAACATTCAAACATGCATGCAAGTATACTCATGTGAACATAGTAATCAAAACAGTTTATCATGAACATAATCCAATCCATGCAACACTTTGGTGCACACAATCACAAGTTATCAATTTTCAGCTTAATACTCATAATTCAGCTGTTTTCTAAGATTTTTATAAAATAGTTCCATCGTTCCAAAAATTTCCAATATTTTTACAGTAGGTGACATTTATACTGTAGAAATTTATATAAATTTTCCAAGTCCTAAATCTTTACCATTTAACCATAAATATTAATATACTAGGCTGCAGTTAGATTTATCACTTTCTGACTGCAGTCCACGGAAGAATTTATTTAAAAATCACCGATCGTCCAATTAACAAAATTCTAGTTGGAGTTGCCCGGAAATTTCCATACCTAGTCGCTGTACAAAAATCATGACTCAACTCCCTACTGATTTTAAAATCCAACTCGATAAACAACTAACAAAATTTCAGGATTTTCACAGCTTTAGTTACTGAACTTATTTGGCCCTTTAAAAATATCAAACGACTTCAGAAAAATATGAATCCAGCGCCATTAGATTCCTTATTCAAATCTCTATGTTCTAGACATCAGAAAATCCGTTTTTCGACAACTAATGACCGAGTTACAGCCAGATGAAGTCGGCTGTAACTATTACTCAGCAATCTGTTTCAGCATATTATTATCATAGATTCGCATAAACCGTCAATGTAATTAACCTAGGCGATCAAGAACCGGTTTTCTAATCATAGATCAATACCTATAACATATCCATGCAAACCCTAATCAACATCTCTAGTTTTTATAAACAAACATACTCGCAAACTTACAAGTTCCGCAATCAATCATTCATGTAAACAATGATAATTCAGCTGCTTACTTTCAAACACATATAATCCGAAAACAAACCAATTAATCATTCAAGCACATATATCCGAACATGATCTTGTAATCAAAAGATAAACCCTAACCTTTAATGACTAGGTAAGTAAGCCGAGACTTGGACAAGAATGATCCGGCTGTTCAAGCAAGATCACGATCGAATGGAATGAAGAATCTGTTGTCGCGACCGGGAGATGATGTAGGCTGTTTTGTGATCGAATAGAGGTGAACAAGGGCTGATCACGATCGATATGATAAAGGAGGAAGCTGCTAGCGATCGAAGAAGATGAACAATGACTGCCGTCGGCTTCTTAGGTATTAGGGTTTTGGAGTTGTGAGAGAGCATGCATGAGTGTGTGTATATATAGCGCAAAGAGGGATAAGGGTTACGGTTTGGGTTTGAATTCGTGGCCGAGGAACTAGGGTGGGTCGGTTTGGGTTTGATCTTGCGGCCGAGATATGTTTGGGTTGGTTTGGTTTGGTTTGCACTTGGCCGAGAATGGCTTGAGGTTTAAGGTTTAAATCACGCGGCCAAGGACTTGGGTTGGTTTGGTTTGTGTACATATTTACCATACTTATTTTATAACTAAAACAATCACACAAACACACATCACGTATTCATTAACTCGTACACGTTTAATACTTAGCATATACTTTATTCGACAAGTGTCGCGTTTAAGTTATCCGAAAAACCCGGGATGTCACAAAACGTCTCACCCAATAGACACTTTTTCAGGTTGGATACATGAAACGCGTCATGTACTCCACTAAACTCCTGTGGTAGCTTGAGCCGATAAGCGACTGATCCAACTCGAGCAAGGATCTCAAAAGGACCTATATAGCGCGGGCTCAACTTTCCCATTTTCCAAACCTAACAGCACCCTTCCAAGGTGACACCTTCAGCAGAACACGATCACCGACCTGAAACTCTAATTGTTTCCTTCGGTTGTCTACGTAGCTCTTTTGTCGATCTGCGGCGACTTTCAACCTTCCCTTAATCTGGGTAACCTTATCAGTGGTTTCCTAGATAATGTTGGGTTCGGTTAGTTGCATTTCGCCAACTTCAACCTAACAAAGGGGTGATCGACACTTCCTCCCGTACAAAGCTTCAAACGAAGCGTCTTTGATACTTGCGTGGTAACTATTATTGTAGGAGAACTCAGTTAATGGTAGATGAGTGTCCCAACTTCTACAAGTCTATCGCACATGCGAGCAACATATCCTCTAAACTTTGAATGGTCCTTTCACTCTGACCATCTGTTTGAGGGTGATATGCAATACTCATTTCCAACTAAGAACCCAACGGAAGGGATCGCCAAAATCTGGAGTCAAATCGTCCATCTCTATCAGAGATAACTGACACTGGTACTCCATGTTGGGCTACAATCTCGTTAGGGTACAACTGCGATATCTTCTTCATCTTGTCTGTTTCCTTGATGGGCAAGAAATGAGCAGACTTTGTCAATCGGTCAACAATTACCTAAATATTGTCATGTCCACGTGATGTACGGGGTAATTTGGTTACAAAGTCCATCGTAAGATGCTCCCACTTCCATCTTGGATCTCTGGTTGCTGGAGAAGCCCAGACAGCTTCTATGTTCAGCTTTAACCTTCGAGCAAGTCAGACACTTTCTAACATATGCTGCAATATCTCTTTTCATATTCGGCTACCAATACAACTCTTTAATATCCTGATATATTTTGGTAGAACCTGGGGTGAGTAGAGCATATGGATTTATGGGCTTCATCCATAACCAGTTCATGTAAGTTACCCCTAAGCGGAACCAAATTCTGGTTCATGAAGTACATTACTTCATCCGCTTTTGGTATCAGTTCACACTCTAAACCTCTTAATCCTTCTTTCCTCAAATTATCATTTTTAAAGCTTCTCGCTGTGCATTGAATCTAAGCGGTCAAACTCGTCTGTATAGTTAGACCCAAAGCACGAACACGAAGAGGCTTTTCCCGTTCTCTCCTACTAAGTGCATCAGCAACAACGTTAGCTTTACCTGGGTGATAATGAATATCACACTCGTAGTCACTGAGTAATTCTACCCAACGTCGTTGTCTCATGTTGAGTTCCTTCTGATACAAGATATGCTGGAGGCTTTTATGGTCAGTTTAAATCGTACACTTCGTGCCATACAAATAATGTCTCTAGATATTCAAAGCAAACACAACTGCTCCTAACTCCAAACCATGAGTTTTGTAGTTTTTCTCATGCACTTTTAGTTGTCTGGACGCATAGGCTATCACTTTGTCCTTTTCATAAGGACGCACCCAAGGCCCAAACGTGACGCATCACAGTATACCACAAAATAATCATTTCCTTTAGGCAGAGATAGTATAGGTGCACTACACAACTTTTCCTTCAAAAACCGAAAAGCTTCCTCCTGTTTTTCTGTCCAATCAAACTTCTTATCCTTCTAGGTCAATAGCGTCAATGGCTGCACTATTCTGGAGAAATTCTCTATGAATCTCCGATAATACCCAACAAGTCCTAAGAATTGTCATAAATTTGAGGGAGACCTCAGTGCTTCCCAATTCTTAATGGCTTCTATCTTTGACGGATCTACATGTATACCTTTCTAATTTATGACATGCCCCAGAAAATGAACTTCTCGAATCCAAAATTCACATTTAAAGAACTTAGCATACAGTCGCTCTTTCTTCAGTAGTTCCAAAATCATCTTCAAATGTTGCTCATGATCTTCTTTGGTTCACGAATAGATAAATATATCATCTATGAATACTATCATGAATTTATCCAAGTAGGGTTTGCATACCCTCTTCATGAGATCCATAAACACTGCAGGCGCATTAGTTAAGCTAAAAGGCATGACTAAAAACTCATAATGGCTATAACGTGTTCTAAAAGCGGTTTTTGTAACGTCTTCATCGACAATCTTCAATTGGTAATAGTCTGAACGCAAATAAATCTTTGAGTAATAGCTGTATCCTTGCTATTGATCAAAGTGGTCATTAATTCTCGGCAATGGGTACTGATTCTTGATAGTTAGTTTGTTAAGCTCTCGATAATCTATACACATTCTGAAGGAACCATCCTTCTTCTTCACAAACAAACTGGTGCTCCCCTAGGTGAAAAGCTTGGTCATATAAAACCTTTGTCTAAAAGTTCCTGAAGCTGATTCGACAGTTCATTCATCTCCGAGGGTGCTAATCTATAAGGAGATTTTGCAATTGTTACTGCACCAGGGACGAGATCAATTCTAAACTCGATCTGTCTAGCAATAGGCAATCCAGGCAAGTTTTTAGGGAAAACTTCTGGATAATCACGAACTACTGGAGTTTTTTCAATCTTTCTCCTTTCAATCTTCGTATCAACCACGTTGACCAAGAATGCAGGATAACCCTTGCGTAACATCTTGTGCGTCTTCATAACACTAATGATTCCTGATTTCAAACTCGTTCGATCTCCATGAATCACTATTGCTTCACTTCCAGGGTGGGGTATCTTCACTAGTTTCTTCGAACAAATAATATCAGCTTTATTCTTGGATAGCCTGTCCATCGCAACTACTATTTCGAAACTACCTAGTTCTATTGGTAGCAAATCAATACTAAAACTATGATCGCATAACCGGATACTACAACCACGAATGACTTCACTGGTTTCTATCAGTTTACAATTTGCTAATTCTATTGAATACTTTTTATCTAGCTTACTTGCTTGAGAATAGAGAAACGGTTCAAAGTTTTTCAAAACAAAACTCAAGTCATCTCAAGTATCAAATAACACGAACACATAATGGTTATTGATTAAGAACATACCAGTAACAACTGCAGGATCATCACATGTTGTCCTAGCATTCAGCTCAAATGCTCTTCCTCTAGCACTCTAATGTTTCATCTTAGGACAGTTCCACTTGAAGTGTCCCTATTCTCTACATTCAAAGCATCCTTCCATCTTGACTCCATCTAATGTCCTATTAGCAAAGAACTCACGAGCCACATGCCCAGAGCGACCACATCTAATGCATTTCTTTTGCTCGTCACCCTGAGTTCTCTTCATCGAGCCACTTTTATCATCCTTGTTCGCATCTTTCCATGAACCACTGGTGTTAGCCACAAACACTTTACAAGAACCTCATTTGTTCTCACGTTTCTCAATAGAATCCTTCCTCGAACTCTCAAACTTTCTCTTTCTCGAATCCCAAGGCTTATGCTCAGAATGTTCCGGTCGATCACATTTTCTCTCCGCATTGACTTTTGCTAATAACTTCTCAGTCTCATCCTTCTTGTTAAGACCACTTTTGTGAATGACATCATCGGTCAATGATTTTGCCAGTGCCGTAGCTTCTAGATAGGTAGTGGGTTTCGCTGATGTAACATGTTACCAATCTGTGGCGCCAGTCCCAAGATATACCTCTCAATCTTAACATAATTATCAGTGACCATTCGAGGAACCAATCTAGCAAATCATTAAATCGGGATGTATAAGCTCTAACATTCAAACCTTCCATGGTTAGATTCCAGAAATCCGTCTCAATCTTCTGTAACTCACTACGTGGGCAGTATTCCTTAAGAAGCATCTTTTTCAGTTCGTTCCAGGTAAGACCATAGGCAATGTCTTCACTCAAAACTTGAACTTGAGCGTTCCACCAGGACAAAGCTTTGTTAAGAAATGAACATGAAACATACCTAACCCTCTGATCAGCTGCACAACGGTTGATTGCCATTAGAGATTCCATCTTCTCAATCCATCTAATGATGTCAAGGGGTTCTTCCGCTCCGATAAATGATCTTGGGTTACAACTCTGGAATGTTTTGTATGTTCATCTATGCACTGTTCACAAGGTTAATGAAAAATCAAGATTACTCTTAGATTATATCATAACACAAGAAACTACTAAAACTTTTCTGATCACTACTCTACCTTGAGGGGCTCCAATCGATGCTCCACCGAACTCATACTCATTAGTACCGTGCCCACGGTCACGCCCTGTAGTATGGTTAGCTTCACACTATTACAGAGAAGTGTTAACGTGTTGAGCGGTTAATTATGCCAACTCCTCCAGAGTTGTCGTAATCCGGTACCATCGGTAGTGGGACCCTGCCTCGCTTTGGTGGCATATTGATGTTTCTATTATTGTAATAATAACAGTGCAAGGCAGTATTAAAATAATTTAATCATTCAATGTGGGTGAATTAAACAATACATGTGTAATCACAACCACAACACAATTAAAGAATTTAACCAAAAACCGATTGTTTTGGTCAAAATTTGATTTAAGGATAATGTAACCAAATCTGTCTTGTAAGGTAGAGTGCTTATATGAACACGATGATTGCAAGCCTTGAAATGTAAGTGAAACACAAGTATATGTACGAGGAAAAGCCCTTGATCACTAGTAGATCACCGACATAAAAACCTCAGGTGGTGAAAACTATCCACCATCAACTATATTATCAAGTAAAATCTTGTACACCTTCAGAAGTTGATCAAGCTTGATACAATGGTGAGAGTGTACTCGTAGAAAGTGATTAGTTATATGTCTTGTGTGTTGTGTTTTCACTTGATCAATCCCCTTTTAAAATAAAAATAACAAAATGTGCGAAAATCATGCTAAACCGACGTCTTCGTTCCAAGACCGTTGTGGAATGAGCACGTGCAGCCTCTCAACGACTTCTTAGCGAGATTTCAACTTAGACTTAGTCCACCACCTAGTTTACCTTTATATATAAACACAATAAAATACCGAGAACAATCATTAGAAACCATAGAAATCATTAAGGATCCTTGATCCTTTGAGGTCCCGTAATACACATCAAGGATATTTTATCTAGAATATGCCTTAGGATATCGAATCCATAAAAGTTAAAAGTAGGTCATAACAATTTCCCCCAATATGACGGATGTGATAAGTGATCACAACTGTCATATTTCTCCTTAAATTCAAATTAGCCGTTATAAGCTAGTCGATAGACTTTAACTCACTGTGATATTTAGGGACTAGATAACTCCATTTTCTTTAAAGATCAACATAATCTGGAATGTATCTTCATATTCGGTGCTTGCTATTCAGTTATTCTCCTCTTCTTTCTTCTCTATTTTCTTTTCTTCCTTGAATCTGTGGCTAAAATGGGCACTGGATCCTCACCTGAAGTGAGCCCTAAAAAGGATGACAGTATCAAGTCTCAAAACTTGCTGATGAATCCTTCATCAAAATCTGCAAGTTCACTGACCCCGAAGTCCAAAGCCTTGCATCCTGTTTTCCTCTAGGAGCCATCTTTAGAACGTTTGATCCTTCCGCTTGCAACGATGCGATTTCAAGAACCTGGTTTTGCTTCCCCGCTCTCCTGTTTCTTCTAGGGTTTTCGTACCCTTTCCCTGATTTGATCCAACTCTTCTTTACATTGACCGGCATTAGCTATAGTCAAGCTATGCCAATGCTGTGGAAAGTGTTGTTCACCATCAAAGAGATTCTAGAGAAGGAGGATCTTGAGTTTGGGCTTTCAGAGCTTTCCTGTTTGTACTTTCTTATTACCCACACTGCTAGTCGTATTTGGTTCAAATCTAAACCTCATCAGCCATTCCCTATCCATAAAACCACTCGGAATGATACCATCTGGAAAACCAATTCTTCTTCGTTAGAAGGGACTCAATCCTGATGGGGATTCTTTATCCCTAAAATGGGTTATGAAGGGTAAGATATATGATGCTCAGATATCCTTGCTTATGCATTATGCTTATTCTAACTGGTGTTTTCTTCTTATTAGCAGTGATGAAATTTACACGGCTTGCTGAGCTTCCCGGGACTCCTGAAAGAGTTGAGGCATTCCTGGCTCTTAACCCGATTGTCAGAACTTTCAAACTCAGGATCCAGGATTCTCAAAAAGAAGAAGCACAAACCTCATCCTCCTACATAATGTCAAGTAAGTTGTTATAGAGTTTGTAGTTTGAACAAGTAAAAAGTACAGGAGCCAAATACTTATCTTGTTTATTGTTACACAGGTGCTCAAGAATCTGCAAGCAACTCAAGCACCAAGTTTGGCCTAAAGGGCATTGATAGCCTCCTCTCTCTTCAGACCGCTAAGAAGGAGTCGTCCTAGAGCTTGAACTTCCAAGAGCCTAGAGCAGTGACCACCAGGGCCAAGTCTGGGTCCAAAAGGAAGAAGCCCTCTAAGCTTGAGGGAGATTTATTTGATGTGGAGAAACAACTCCATGACTCCTTAACTGAGGTAAGGAATCTAAATCCTGCTGTTATTATATTACTTTTCTTTAAGGATAATGTATCCTGATTTCTGTTTTCTGTTTTGTTGTATACAAGGCTTTACTCGCGTGAAGGCCCATCATGAGAAGTGGATAACTAAGCTTGAAGAGACCCTCACTGGCATGAGGCCCATTGTTGCTACCAAGGATAAGGACTTTTCCAAGCTGGAGAAGGAGAAGAAGGGTCTTGAGTAGCAGTAGCTCTTCTCGGAGGTGGGTCTTCAGGAGGCTGTAATGGCGGCTATGGACAAGGCTAAGATCTGCACTGCCAGGACAGTGCTGCATGAGAGGATCAAAATGGTGAGGGAGGCCAGTGATCCTAGCTTTGATAGGTCCGCCTGGGATCTAGCTTCTTGGGAGCAGAACTACTAAAGCTTGGTGGAGACGAGGAACCAGAGCTTGCAGTGGAGAAGGCAGAGGAGGCCGGGATGAGCAGAGTAAAGGAGGGTGATGGTGCAGCTGGTGGTGGTGATGCAGCTGGTAGTGATGCTGCAATAATGGGAGATGAAGGATGTTGATGCCTAAGCCTGTGCCCATTTTTTATGTTTTTTTTGGTTGGTGTTTTTTTGAACAATTGGTCTATAATAACTCTAAATAGTAGTTTTTAGGTTAAGGATCCTCGATCCTTTGAACAATTTGGAGGGTGATAAAGGTGGATGGATCATCTATTTTGGGGATGAAGCCTTTACTGCCCTTCCCTTTTAATGTCCTACACAGACCTTAACAACTAGTAACACCCGATTCAGCCCGAGTGGATGGTCCACGTTTTGCTGGTGAAATTCGGGCTGATAATTTTGATAATTAATGTGGTGTTGAATAAAATTAAGCTTTCAATTATGCCTCATGTTATTTGTCTTTTCAAAATCCTGTTTGATATGTATTATATTTGAAAATAAGTCAACTGTTTGATAAAACTAAATTTTGTGTGAAGATGTAGGGATCCTTGATCCTTATAAATAAAGGTTTAAATGAAATCAGCTGATAATAAAAATAAGGTAAATAGAAAACATACCATATAATCCAAGTTAGGATTAAGTATTATTGGGCGTCGCTACACGGTAGATAAATTAAACATTAAATTGCAAGTTTCTAGGATCCTTGATCCTTTCAAAGGATATGTGAACCTTCCATAGAATGTTCCTGCAAACTTGTTGAAAATAACTTGGGACTAAGCTAAATAAACTGGAGACAAGCCCATAAAAACTAGGGACAAGCCCATAGATACTAGGTGTTAGGGGCTAAATTCTATTGAGTTTGGATCACTTATCCTGAGACCTAGCATGTATTACTTATCCTTAACAGATAGTGCAGGAAGTCTGAGGATCAAGGATCCTTATCTTTATTTATGCTAGCTATCTAACAATTGTTCTGTTTTGTTGCTAACGTTTATATACAGGTCATGAACGAGTGGGACTTGGTCTAGCTAGAATCTCATGGAATATGCTGGGAATCAGGCACGTGCATGTGAGGCTATAGCCATTATGGGTGAACGTGGGCGTTTCCTTCATTTTCTCTTAGTTAGTTATTAGATAGTTTAGAAAATATATGTGGGGATATTGAGCTAGATAAAACACACTTCACATTTTTTGCTACTCACGAAAAATGCTCTCGAATACTCACACTAGAACTCAATTATAACAAGCTCGATATCATCTGAAGTTGTACTAGATTGTGGATTGTTTTGTGGAATATAATCGGTGATCGCTAGTTTCCATCACCTGAGGTTTTTTTATGCCGGAGATCTTACAAAGATCAAGGGCTTTTTCCTTGTATAAATCATCGTGTTCATTGCTCTTCACATTTCATATCTGATCATACAATTATTCATCATACAAGCACACTACCTCACAAAATCAGATTTGGTTACATTATCCTTAATTAGATTTTTAACCAAAACAAATTGGCGCCCACTGTGGGGCAAGTGGTGCTTCAATTCTAAGAATTTTCATTCATTTCCATCAACCTCGTGGCCTCTTAGGGGAAAGCTACTTCAAGTGCCATGCCGGCGGTTACCTCATATCAAACCATTGTGCCTTTGCCTCCCATTCCCCCAACATTTCAGAAATGCTGAAAATGCTCAGAAGAAGACTTCATCCGTCTTCACAGGATTAAAAATCTTTGTTGTTTCTTTATCTAGTACTATTAACAATGATGTTTCTGTTTTGTTTTCGCAGATCAAGAGCTACATGGAGCAACAAGACAAGACTAACCAGAGGATCCTTCGTGAATTTGATGACATCAAGAAGTAGAAAAGACCTGCAGAAGATCAGTCTCCACTGATGCCCAGGTCATTGGATTATGTTACTACATCATCAACAATCCAGCATTCTAGGGGATCCAATGTGTAGATTCAAGGATCCTCCAACCTCCAACAAGGATCATTAGCAATGACGCAGCCTCAAGGATCCTACTATCAACCTCAAGGATCCTCTATCCTTCGGCAAGGATCACTTGTGACAACTCAGCCTCAAGGATACTTCTACCAGCTGGGAGAATCACAGATACCAGCCTCAGGGATCCTACTTTCAGCATCAATGATCCTCAACTTGGATTCAAGGATCCATGGATTATCCATCAAGGCCTTCAGCATCAATGTATCCTGGATCCAACATCTTTCAAGATCAAGGATCCTCAAGGAGCTAACCACTTAGAAGTTCTGAAATCCATGATAGGGATTTCATCACGATGCAAACTATTGCTTCATCAGGCCCTACTGTGATAGCAGACATCTTTTATCCTCAATACACTTCTGCAATACCACCTTTGAGTCAAACAGGAGGAACAATTTTAACTACACATTTATGGATACTAATTATTGTTTCATGCAGGATACCGGGATCAACCAGGCCATGGCCTGGGAGCTACATAAGCTCAAGGATATGATATACAGCGTACCAGGGATAGTTAAGCCTATTCCTGAGAAGCCTGATGGAAGTCACAAGGTGTCTCGCTTTGCACCACCTATATGCTAGCCAGAGATTCCGAAACGCTTCTAGATACCCAACATGAAGTTGTACGACGGAACAACTGATCCAGAGGAACACGTGGCTCAATACCGAGAGAGAATGGAAATAAATACTATTCAAGAAAGGTTGAAAGAAGCTTGTTTATGCAAGGGTTTCGGATCCACACTCACTGCATCAGCACTCAAATGGCTGCTAAGTCTTCTACCCAACTCCGTCACTTCATTCTTTCATTTAGTTAACCTTTCAATAATCAGTTTTCATGTAGTAGAACTTTTGAAAGAGTAACTAGTGACTTGTATAGGATAACCCAGGCCCGTGATGAATCCTTAAGGGATTATGTCACCACGTTTAGTAGAGAATCCTTAGAAATCCCAAATCTAGATGTTGCAACTACGGTTGAGGCATTTAAAATGGGATTACAAAATGATTCTCCATTTTACAATGACCTTTTCATGACCCCTTGTAGAAACTTAGACGAAGTAGAAATAGGGCCCTGAGATTCATCTGTTTAGAAGATGATAAGAGAATACAAGATAGGCTCACTGGTTCCAACAAACAGGAGCACAACGACAAGAAGCAAGGATCCTTCTACAAGAATAATAGATCCAAGCAGTTTTCCAAACCTGATAATCAAAATGTTCATGCAATTGAACAAGATGATGATGAGGAGTAATATCCTCAAATATCTGAATATTGCTTTTCTGTTGATAATTGGGAATTGATGCTTGCCTTGTAGAACTTAGGTGAAAAAGCTAGGTGGCCAAAGAAGAACGAGAAGTTTAACTCCTTCAAGGATAAGTCCAAGTGGTGTGTATACCACGAAGACTTTGGGTATTTAATGGATGAATGCATATCTCTAAGGAGGGAAATTGGATATCTCCTTAGTAAGGGGGACTTCAAAGAGCTGCTGGGCAGGAAAAGGTCAACGATCCAAGATCCTTAACATGTTCCAGAGAAAGCTGCTCCACCTCCAGCTGATGCACAAATCATAAACTTTATATCCGGAGGATCAAATATTTGTGGAACCTCCTTCTTGGCGGCAAAGAGGCATGCCAAAGAAACTAAGTTGGAGAATGGAGACAGGCCCATCAAGACTCCACTCTAACTCAGCAGAAAGTTATATCCTTTAATGAGGATGGCCTTGTTATTACTTTGTTTATCGCTAATCACTTTGTTCGTAGGATTCTCATTGACGGTGGAAGCTCTATGAACATCATACAGCTTGATGTCCTGAAGAGGATGAACATCCCAGAAATGGAAATAATTCGAAGATCATCTGTACTTGTAGGATTCAGTGCTGAAATGAAGAACACATTGGGGATATCAAGCTCCCAATATATATATCGAGGGGTAAACTCTGTACACAAATTTTGTGTTATTGACTGCTTGTCTTGTTGTAATGTTATCCTTGGCAGGCCTTGGATTCATGAAATGAAAGCTGTTCCATCAACCTACCACCAATGTGTCAAACTACCAACACCTTGGTGGCAGTGAAGATAGAGAGTGATCAACAAGAAGTCAAGAATTGTTATACCTCTTGAATGAAACCGGCATCACAACCAAGGGCAGCATAGTAATCACAACAACCTCCAAAGAGTGTCCTGGAGGCAGCAGAAAGGACATCAAGGATGTAATGTTGGATCCTCAGGATCCTGAAATCAAAGTCTACATAGGATCCGGGATCCTTGACAGTATAGACCAGGATCTAGGATCCTTCATGAAAAGAAGAAAATCTACCTTGGAAACACGAGGATATGACAAGTATATCTAAATATATTATAACACATAAACTTGGAATTGATAATTCTTTCAGGCCAATTCATCAAAACAGAAGAAAATTTGCACCTGAAAGAACCTTATCACCCAAGAGGAGGTAGACAAACTCTTGAAGGCATGTATGATTAGAAAAGTTAGGTATCCAAGATGGTTGGCCAATGTAGTGGTAGTTCAAAAGAAAAACGGAAAGTGGAGGGTATGTGTCGTTTTACAGACTTAAATAAGGCATGTCCTAAGGATCCTTTCCCATTACCACACATTGACTCCATGGTGGATGCAACAGAAGGACATGAATTGCTAACCTTTATGGACACTTCCTCTAGATTCCATCAAATTCAGATGGGACCATCTGACCAAATGGATACATCATTCATGACTCCTACTGGCATATAATGTTATATTGCAATGCCTTTTGGACTAAGAAATGCAGGTGCCACCTACGAAAGACTGGTCAACATGATGTTCAAAGAGAAGGTTGGAGACACCATGGAAGTGTATATAGATGACATGGGGGTCAAGTCCAAGAGAGCAGAGGATCATCTCAAGGATCTTGAAGTGGCATTAAATATCCTTGATCAATACAACATGAAGCTGAATCCTTCAAAGTGTCATTTTGGTGTTGAAGCTGGAAAGTTCCTAGGATACATGGTGACCAAGAGAGGGATTAAAGCAAGCCCAGAGCAGATTAAGGCAATCGTGAATATAAAATCCCCTACTAATGCCAAGGATGTCAAGAGATTGACAAGAAGGATCGTTGCCCTAAACAAATTCATTTCGAAGTCCTCGGAGAAGTACAAGGATTTTTATGATATTCTAAGGAAGAACAAGAAATTTGAGTGGATTGAGAAACATGAAGCTGCACTCAAGGCTCTCAAGGATTATCTATCCTTAGCACAAGCCCTAATGAAACTAGAGGATGGTAAGTCATTATCCTTGTACTTAGCTGTTTCAGGTAAAGCAGTAAGTGTAGTGTTGGTTAAGTATCACGAAGGCCAACAACATCCGATATATTCTGTAAGTAAAAGCCTTCTTGATGCTAAAGCCAGGTACTCTCATTTAGAGAATTAATTCTTGCATTGATTATGGCTTCCACTAAACTTAGACATTATTTTGAAGCACATACAATTGTTGTGAAAACTAATTTCCTATCAAGAATGTTCTCAGGAAACCTGAAATGTTAGGAAGAATGGCGAAGTGGGCAGTCAAACTTAGTGCATATGACATAAAATATGAACCAATGACTGCCATCAAGTCTCAAGCTTTTGCAGACTTTGTGGCTGATTTCAGTAGTGATCTACAAAGGGAAGCTGAATTAGAGGTTCAATAGCTTGAGGAGACCAAGAATCCTTGGATACTCTTCACAGATGGAGCCTCAAAAGTCAAGGGAACTTGACCAGGCATACTGCTAAAATTGCCACAGGGGGACATAATACCCCAATCCATTGCTTGTGAGTTTCAGACAACTAATAATGAAGCAAAATATGAGGCCCAAATAGCAGGTTTGCAATTAGCTAAATAGATGAGGATCATGTATCTTCCAGTATACATAGACTCATTGCTAATTACAAACCATTACAATGGCTCATATGCTGTGAAGGGTGATTAATTAATCAAATATTTAGAAATTGTTAAAAAAACTAGCAAATGCTTTCGATTCTTTTAGCATAACGCCTGTATCCAGAGAAGAAAATGATGGGGCAGATGCGTTGGCAAATTAGGATCATCCTTAAAGATACTAGAAGATGTGAGGATACCTATCATCCATATTCTTTTTCCTGTAATAGAGGAAAATGAAGCATTGGAAATAGTTGAAGATTCCGATTGTACCCAGTGATTGTGCAACCAAATTCAGGATCATGGATCCTTCTAATTTTGAACTATCCAGAATGGGGAATTCCCACAGGAGAGAATCCTAGAGCCTTCAGGGTTAAGGTATCTCAATTTATTATATTAAATAACACTATGTATAAAAGATCTCTTGCAGGTCCCTATTTTCGATGCATTGAGGATCCAGAAATTTGAGAGGTCTTGAAGGATTTTCATGAAGGAGACTGTGGAAACCACACTCGGGGCAGGGCGCTATTCTCAAGGATCCTTAGAACAGGTTACTACTGGTCTAGAATGAAGAAGGATGCAGTAGATTATGCAAGAAAGTGTGATGCTTGGCAAAGACATAGTAACATCTTACATCAACCAACAGAGCCTTTATATCCAATAATTTCCTCTTGGCCATTTATGAAATGGGGAATGGATACAGTGGGTAAACTTCCAAAGGCACCAGCAAGAAAAGTATTTATGCTTGCCACGACAGACTACTTCTCCAAGTGGATAGAAGCAGAAGCTTTTGATCAAGTCAGGGAAAAAGAAGTCATATCCTTCATTAAAAGAAACATTATTACTAGATTTGGAATTTCTTATGACATTATTTGTGATAATGGATCCCAATTTATTGAGAGTACAACTACTAACTTTTGTGACAGTTGGGGAATCAAGATGATAACATCTACACTAGTTCATCCACAAGCTAATGGCCAAGCAGAGTCAATCAACAAGATCATCATCAACAACTTGAAGAAGAAACTTGGTTCCAAGAAAGGAAAGTGGGCTGAAGAGCTGCCATATGTTCTTTGGGCAGTTAGGATAACTCTGAAGAATGCTATAGGACAAACTCCCTTCTCTTTAGTCTTTGGCACTGAAGCTATAATCCCAACAGAGATGGTGGTTCCCACAGCAAGAATAAGCATCCGTGATCCTCAAGCAAATGATGAGAATCTGATTCAAGATCTGAATATTGTGGATGAGCTCAAAGATTTGGCAAGAATAAGGATGGCTAGCTATCAACAAAGAATGGCTAGAGCATACAACAAGAATGTTAGGATCAGAAGATTTCAAGTTGGTGATTTGGTGCTAGGAAAGCATTCTAGAACACTACAAATCCAGTTGATGGTAAATTAGCACCAAAATGGAAGGTCCCTATTTGATAGAAGCAGAAGTTTGAAAGGGGGCATATCACTTGTTAACTATCGATGGTGATCTTCTATCAAGAGCTTGGAATGTTGCTCATCTAAAGAAATACTTTATGTAAGAAGGATCAAGGATCCTTAGAGATTCCACTATTCTGGCTCAGGATTAAGGATCCTCAAAGGATATATGATCCTTATTTCGGTAACATCTTACTTTCACACTCTTTAATTTCATACTTATTATTCATTATAAGGAAAGGATGTTAGACATTTAACATCCATTTTTATCAAGTTTTAAGTTTTTGTAGAGTTTTTGATATTTTTTCACAGAGGATTAAGGGGTTGGCCACCTCTCTCCCACGTATAAGGTATCTTATACCTTCTAAGGTTTAAAGGTTTTCGCTTTTTACACGAATTGGATTTTGACACACCGCCAGTAGCGCACGATTATCCACGTATGGTTTGAGGCAATGGGACTAGTACACGCTTAGTGGCTGACAATTTCATTGTTGTTGGCCATATGTAGGATCTCAAGTATAATGGTAGACGTACCATACATCCATCCTAAGGTTTCTAACTTTTTCACATTAGCTAAGGTTACTAACGTTTTCACATTTGCTAAGGTTTTGGCATTTTTTGTCACTTACGTTGGGCTTGTCCCCAGCTCAGGCTAGACCCCAAGGATTTTGGGCTAGTCCCCACTTTATTTGGGCTTGTTCCAAGTTATGATAGGTTTATCCCTAGAATAATTGGCTTAGTCCCAAGATGACTTTTACAAGTTCTTGAAGCCTTAAAGGTTTGCAGTTAAGGATCCTGAATCCTTAAACCTTAACTGATTTCTTTAGTCTGTTTATGCAATTGTATGTCTTAAGGATATAGATTCCTAACTTGGATTCTCTGGTATGTTTTATCCTTAGTTTATTTGTATCATTGTTTACACCCTAGATCTTTCAATTGAGGATATATGACCCTTGATCATATATTTTCTAGAGTTGCTATGATAGAGAATTGATATATTTTTGACAATCCAAAATTCTCTAAGTTTTATGAAATAAAGCTAATGATAAACATAAACATACCAGAACAACATTTCAGAAATAAAATTACACAAGATGTAGTTAAGAGGTTGTAACATTTATTAAGACCCCATTGTACGATTACCAAAATTATCAACCCAAGTTCCTACCAGCAAAACGTGGCTCGTCCACTTGGGTTGATAAAGGGTGTCCATACTAATTGTTCTCAAGATGCAGGAAAATAAAAGCGAGGGGCGTTAAAGGCTTCATCCTCCACAAACAGAAAGACCCACCCACCTTTACCACCCCCTATTGTCATAAGGATCAGTGATCCTTAACCTAAATACCTATTTTTCAGAATTAAAACACCATCAACCAAATACCACAAATCCTAAAAAAGTGGGCTTAGGCCTTGTCTAGATTATCCTTCATTTCCCACTTCAGCAGCACTACCTACATCTTCACCAGCACCTCCTGCTTCACCTCCAGCAACCTCGATCACCTCCTTGGCCCCGCTTGATCCAGTCTCCAGCATTTGTACTAGCTTTGGCTCCCCATCATCACCAAGATCGTGGAGTCTCTGCTCCCATCCAGCCAAGTCCCATGAAGATTGATCGAAGGCAGGATCCATTGCCTCTTTGACAATTTTAATCCTAGCCTTGAGGATAGCTCGAGCAGCATAGATCTTGTCTTCTTCGGTTGCCATCATCTCCGTCCTGTCAGTTTGCATGTCTGCCTCCAAGATCTTCTCTCTAGGAGCTTGTTTTCCTTCTCCAGCTTGGAAGTCATCTTATCCTTGGCAGTAGCTACAGATGGAAGATCAGCTAGGTTATCTTCAAGCTCAACCAAGCTCTTATCATTATGGGCCTTCAAGCGAACGAACCTCTGTAATGGATAACATGCATAGTTAGAATCAAGGATCCTTCACTAAAGATGACAATAACAGAAATGGATCAAGGATCCTTCCCTCAACAATGAAGTCATGGATCAACTTTTCAGCTTGGAGCTCGTCTTCTTCAACCTCCGTAGACTTCTTCCTTTTCGACCCAGCCTTGGGCGTAGTGGTGATGGCCTTTGGCTTCGGAAAGTTTGGGCCTTTGGCCAACTCCTTCTTAATGCAGCGAGGAGAGATGATGCTGTCAACATCATCCAGGGCAAACTTAGTGGACGATTTACTAGAGGATCTTTGAGCACCTATATCATCAACAAAAAAGATAAGTCTTCTTACTATATACAACCTTTTCAATACAAGATTATGTATATAAAAAATGCACAAACACTTACTTGATATTGCATAGGAGGTGGAAGTGTTGGCTTCAGGATCCTTTGTTCTCAGCTTAAATGTTCTGATCGATGAATCAAGGGCCCAAAATGCAGCAACCCTTTCTTCAATTCCCAGTGAATTGGCTAGACAAGTAAAATTGGTCACTACATGCAAGAGAAAAAAAGAAAACAACTTAGCAAAATAAATTAATCTTCTACAACAGTTATCTGAGGATCCTATATCCTACTGTTCAAGATCCACTTTTTGGATAAACTATTCCCTAGAGGAATAGAATCCACTTGCATGAAAAAGAATTAATTCTTCCAGGTGGAACCATTTTCAGTGGATTTAAGAATGGGTAAAGGCTGTTGAGGTTTGGCTTTAAGCAAGAAACGGTGGGAACCACGGGTGATAAGGCTATAAAGATAGGAAAGCCCTGACAGGATGAAATTAATCCCTTCTTTACTGATGATCGGTTCAAGGGTATACAAAACCCTCTAAAGCATAGGCATTGCTTGGCTGTAGCTGATGCCTGTGAGGGCGAAAAACCGTTGGGTAAGGTCAGGGAAATGATATGTGTAGCCAATGAGAAATGAAAAGGCTGGAAAGTAAATTCAAATGGGTGAAACGGCGTCGCTCTTCATGTAAGAGTCAAATGGCCGGAATACTGTTTCAGGTGGAAAACAGGGGAAGAGATTCTCAACCTCTGGATTAGTGAACTTGCATAACTCCAATGAAGGATTTGATAACAGGTTTGACTCTCGGGCTCGTTATCCTTCTCCGGGCTCTTACCGGGTAGACATCTTAGCCATAATCAGAGAAGGGGAGACGAAGAATTTCAGAGAAAACAAAAAGATTTAAGAGAGAAGAGGGATACCTGAGTTGGTTCTGGAATGAAGATTTAAAAGAGGATTCTCTGATCTTTAAATGAATACTCGATCTTATCTTCCCCTATATAGTGTGATGATTGCTATAGCATATCCCATCAGTGATGTCAGGAGTTGTAACGGCTAGTTACATGCACAACGGCTAGTCCGCATTCAACGGAAATATGGCCAATATGATTTACATCTTATTCGCCATATTTGGGGGCAATTGTTGGGGGCTAAATTTATTAAGTCTAGATAACTAGTCCTGAGACCTAGCCTGGATCACTTATCCTTAACAGATAGTGTAGGAAGTCTGAGGATCAAGGATCCTTATCTTTATTTATGTTATCTAACAATTGTTCTGTTTTGTTGCTAACGTTTATATACAGGTCATGAATGAGTAGGATTTGGTCTAGCTAGAATCTCATGGAATATGCTGGGAATTACGCACGTTCATGTGAGGCCATAGCCGTTATGGGTGAAAGTGGGGGCTTCCTTCATTTTCGCTTAGTTAGTTATGAGCTAATTAGAAATATATGAGGGGATATTGACCTAGATAAGACACACACTTGCACATTTTTGCTACTCTAGAAAACTGCTCTCGAATACCCACACTAGAACGTAATTGTAACAAGCTCGATATCAATCGAAGTTATACTAGGTTGTGGATCGTTTTGTGGAATATAATCAACGATCGATAGTTTCCATCACCCGAGGTTTTTTATTCTGGAGATCTTACAAAGATCAAGGGCTTTTTCCTCGTATAAATCATCATGTTTATTGTCCTTTACATTTCATATCAGATCAAACAATTGTTCATCATACAAGCACACTACCTCACAAAATTAGATTTGGTTACATTATCCTTAATCAGATTTTTGACCAAAACACTAGGGATAAGCCCAAAGATACTGGGACAAGCCCACAAATACTGTGGACAAGCCCAAACTTGAGTGACATGTAAATGCTAAAACCTTAGCTGACATGAAAATGTTAGAAACCTTAGGATAACGATGTATGGTACATGTACCATTATACTCCGCATATGGCTAACAACATTGAAATTGTCAGCCACTAAGCGTGTACTGGTCCCATTGCCTCAAACCATACTTGGATAACGTGCGCTACTGGCTGGGTGTCTAAACCGAATTCGTGTGAAAGGTGAAAACCTTTAAACCTTAGAAGGTATTTGATACCTTAAATGTAGGAGAGAGGTGGCCAACCCCTTTAAACTTTGCCGAACCACTTTATGTCAATAATTTCTGCAAGAACTTAAAATTTGGTGAAAGTAGATGTTAGACATATTAACATTCTTATTTGTCAGTAAATAAGCAAAGTACGAGATGGAACAAAAAATAAAATTAAACGTTACCGATTTTAGGATCCATGATCCTTTAAGGATCCTTGATCCTACCTACATAAAATATTTTTTAAGGTGGATGGAATTCTAGGCTCTTGGTAGTAGATCACCTTCCATAGTTAACGAACGATATGGCCCCTTTCAAGCTTCTGATTCAACCAAGTAGGGACCTTCCCATTTAGGTGCTAACTTGCCATCAACCGAGTTAGTAATATTTTGGAATCCTTTCCTTAATACCAAATCTCCTACTTGAAACATTCTAAGTCTGACATTTTTATTGTATGCCCCAGCCATCCTTTGTTGGTAGCTAGCCATTCTTATCCTTGCTAGGTCTCTAAGTTCATCAATAGTATCCAAATCCTGATCAGGTTTTCACTACTTGATTGGGGATCACGGATGCTTGTTCTGGCTGTAAGAACCATCATTTCTATAGGGATTACAACTTAAGCTCCAAAGATTAATGAAAATGGCGTTTGGCCTGTGGTATTCTTTGGAGTCGTTCTATCAGCCAAAGAACATATGGTAATTCTTCAGCCCATTTACCTTTCTTTGATCCTAGCTTCCTCTTCAAATTATTGATGATGATCTTATTACTTGATTCCGCTTGACCATTGGCTTGTGGATGAACTTGTGTAGAAGTGATCATTCTTATTCCCCAACTACCATAAAAGTTAGTTGTTCTTTTCCTAATAAATTGGGATCCATTATCACATACAATTTCAGAGGGAATACCAAATCTAGTAATAGTATTTCTCTTAACAAAGGATATCACTTCCTTCTCCATGATTTGAACGAATGCTTTTACCTCGATCCACTTGGAGAAGTAATGAGTCATAGCAAGCATGAAAACCTTTCCACCTGGTGACTTCAGTAACTTGCCCACAATATCCATTCCCCATTTCCCTTGTATGGTTTCCGCAATCTCCTTTGTGGAAATCTTTTAATACTTCTTGGATTTCAGGATCCTTGATGCATCATAGATAGGGACCTGCAAGAGATTTTCTGTATAAAGTGTCATGTAATATAATAAATTGGGATACCTTGGCTCTGAAGGCTTTGGGATTTTCTCCCGTAGGGATCTCTCCATTTTGAATGAATTTCTTTATTGGAAGGACCCATGATCCTGAATCCAGTTGAGGATCCTTAGATTCTCCTGATTATCCTTTTCAACCTTCATTTCTTCATGTTTTCCAATTGCAGGAAAGAGGATGTGAATGATATGTATCTTTATATCCTCTAGAATTTTCAAGGCTGATCCCAGATTTGCTAGAATATCTGCCCCTACATTCTCTTCTCTTGGTACCTGTATTATACTGAAAAAATCAAAGGATTTTGCAAGTTCTTTCACTACTTCTAGGTATTTAATTATTTTTTCACCTTTTACAGCATATGAACACATAAAATGGTTAGTAATTAACAATGAATCTATGTAAACCTGAAGATACCTGATCCTCATCTATTTGGCTAATTGCAAACATGCTATTAATGCTTTATATTCTGCTTTATTATTAGTAGTTTGAAATTCACAGGTTATAGGCTAGGGTATTACGTCCCCTTATGGTGATATTAGTAGTATGCCCAATCCTGTTCCTTTAACATTTGATGCTTCATCAGTGAAGAGTATCCAAGGATCCTTGGTTTCTTCAAGTTGTTGGACTTCAAGTTCACCTTCTTTCTGCAAGTCACTACTAAAATCTGCCACAAAGTCAGTAAGTTCTTGTGATTTAATGGCGGTTTTGGCTCATATCTTATGTCATAGGCACTTAGTTTCACTGCCTACTTAGCCATCCTACTTGACATCTCGGGTTTTCTAAGAACATTCATAATTGGAAAGTTAGTTTTGACAATAATAGTATGATTTTCAAAATAGTGTCTTAACATAGTTGAAGCCATAACTAAAGCAAGGATTAACTTTTCTAGGTGAGAATACCCAACATCAGCATCAAGAAGGCTCTTACTTGCATAATAGACAGGATGTTGTTGTCCTACATGATCATTAACTAGAATGGCGCTTACTGCATTGCCTGAGACGACTAGTTATAGGACTAGCTTCATCAATGGCCATGCCGAGGATAAATAATCCTTAAGGGCTTTGAGTGCAGCTTCATGCTTTTCGATCCATTCAAACCTTTTGTTTTTCCTCAGGATGTCATAAAAGTCTTTGCATTTTTCCAAAGATTTAGAGATGAACCTATTCAAAGATGCAATTCTTCCTGTCAATCTTTGGACATCCTTTACACTTGTTGGGGATTTTAAGTTTATGATGGCCTTAATTTGTTCAGGACTAGCTTTTATCCCTCACTTGGTCACCACGTATCCAAGAAATTTTCTAACTTTAACACCAAAGTGGCACTTTGAAGGGTTGAGCTTCATATTGTATTGGTCAAGGATATTGAATGCTGCTTCAAGATCCTTGAGGTAATCTTCTGCCTTCTTTGATTTGACCACCATATCGTCTATATAGACTTCCATGGTATCACCGGGTTGCTCTTTAAACATCATGTTAACCAATCTTTGATAAGTTGCATTTGCATTTCTTAGTCCAAAGGCATAACAATATAACAATATATACTAGTAAGTGTCATGAATGTAGTATCCTCTTGATAAAATGGTTCTACCTGAGTTTGTTGAAATCCAGATGAAGCATCCATAAAGGTAAGCAACTCACGACTGGCTGTTGCGTCCACCATGTAGTCAATGTGTGGAAGTGGGAAAGGATCCTTGGGACATGCCTTATCTAAATAAGTGACATTGACACATACCCTCCACTTTCCATTTTTCTTTTGTACTACCACTACATTGGCTTACCATCTTGGATATTTTACCTCTCTAATAATACCTTCTTTAGAAGTTTATCTACCTCTTCTTGGATGATAGCATTTTTTTCAGGTGCAAATTTCCTTCTCTTTTGATGGATAGGCCTGAAAGATTTATCTATCCCAATTTATGTGTAATAATACCTTTAGAGATACCTGACATATCTTCATGTTTCCATGCAAAGGTAGACTTTCTTCTTCTAAGGAAGGATATTAGATTCTATTCTATGTTGTCAAGGATCCATGATCCTATGACACCTTGATGTCAGGATCCTCAGGTTCCAAAGGTATTTCTTTCATCTCCTGTTTCATTGCCTCCATGACATCCCTTGGAGGCTTTTGTAATTACTATGTTGTCCTTGGTTTCTAAGCTGGTTTCATCGATAAAGTGTAGAAGTTCTTAGCCTCTTGCTGATTACTGTCTATCTTCACCACTCCCTAGGGGGTTGGTAGCTTCACACATTGATGATCGGTTGATGTGACAACCTTCATTTCGTGTATCCAAGGCCTGCCAAGAATTACATTGCAACAAGACAAACTATCAATAACATAATTTTTTTGAATAGAATTAACTCCCTCTATGTATATTGGAAGTTTGATGTCCCATTGTGTTCTTTGTTTCACCACTGAACCCAACTAGGACCGAAGATCTTGGAATAATTTCAGATTCTGGGATGTTCATTTTCTTGAGTACATCAAGTTAAATAGAGCTTCCTCCATCTATAAGGATTCTGCAAACAAAATGATTAATAACAAATAATGTTAACCAAACCATGATGATGAGGATCTTGGATGTGGACTCGATCATCCTCATCTATTATATGATTCGTTGATCTGTCAAGATGGAGGTTTTGATAAGTCTGTCACCACTTTCTAAATTGGCCTCCTTAGCATGTCTTTTTGCTGCTTAGAAGGAAGTGCCACAGATATCAGATCCTTCAGAAATGAAATTGATCACTTGAGCATCTGGTGGAGGTGGAGCAGCTCTTTCTAGTGTGTTTTCAGGATCCTTGATCCTTGACTTCTTCCTGCCTAGCAGCTCCCTTAAGTGACCTTTGCAGAGAAGGTAGCTTATCTTTCTTCTCAATGTGATACATTCATTAGTTAGGTGGCCGAAATCTTCTTGGTAGGCACACCATTTGGATTTGTCTTTGAAGGAAGTTGACTTGTCATTTTTCCTCGGCCATCTTGCTTTCTCACCTAAATTCTGCATGGCAAGCATTAGTCCACGAATGCCAACTGAGAAACAGTATTTAGATATTTTAGGGTATCTTCTTCATCCTCATCCTGTCCAGCGCATGGACATTTTGGTTATTGAAAGTTCCGTATTCGGTGGGTTTAGACGGAAGTTTCAATTGGTATCAGAGCTATGGTACCGATTCAATCGATCTAATAGTTGATTGAATCACCTACGCTCATGATTTAGGAGTTTTAGATGTAAAATATAAATTAACGGTTTATTCATGGATAAAAAGTAAAATTGAAACCACAGGATTGATCAATAATGAATTCGACCATGTCTATGAAAGAATCTCATGAAATTCGAAGAAATAAAGATTTTGGATCGAAAAATTGAATTAGGAGTGTTCGAATGGACAAGATCACGTTCATGCGCAGGAGTCTTTCTTCCGCACGAATGAGCCTGTCCTGTTTGAAAAATCATGTTCATCCGCACAAACTAGTCATTTGCTTGCACGAAGGAGCTTTCATCAACACGAAAGACTCTAGTTTGCATGAACTAGCATCATTCGAGATTTTAACGTCAACCATGGGTTGTTCGGGGACACCGTTGGAGGAATCGAAGATTAGATATGGTGATGAGATTACAGAGGAGTGAAGACAGTGGAGGTAGTCATTGATACCTATGCAGAATGTTTATCATTTGGTATAATTACTATTAATGGGCCATAACAGAAATATCCGCATTGATGAAAAACTAGCGTTTGAGGAGCAAAATGTCATATTTGAATTTTTCACAGAAAAGAGGACTGAATTTGCCAAGTTTGAGGGGAATTCAGTGAAGAGTTTAGAGAGTTCAAAATTTGCCAAAAATGAGGGGGGGGGATTTCAAATATTAGACATTTTTGGAAATTCAGACGTTACAACAGTATTCGGGTGGTTATGACTTCAGATTGTTCGGAGATACATAAGATCTTATTTTCATTAGACCGTGATTATAGGAAGTTCAGATTCTTCGTATTGTGATTAGATTGATGTCTTAGGTTTGAGTCTCAAGTCTTCGTGTAAGCCGGTTATCAGGATTAACGTTAGAGGATACATCAGCATTACCGATACTTAAAAGATACTAGAGGGCTTTAAAAACCTGATAGTCTATGATAGTCTAAAGTGTCAAAATGTTTAATCTTCAAGTATATGAGTTGTTTTCTGGACTAACCTCTAGGGAATGACGATGTTTGTTGATTAAGTTGACGCTGAGACTAACGGAGAAGACTATACATCTGTTTTCGTGATCGAAGAGGAAGAATGTGAGTTTGATCGTGGAAGAATGTTTCTTAGATCACAATGTGTTACCAGATGATTTGTTTTCCGATGAAGATTTGCTAATTGTGGAGATTACTATTTACACTGATCAATCATTTAGGAGTGTGCATAAAAGTGATTGCAGAAGACGGGATTTCATATTTTTGTGGGTATTCATAGATTTGAAAATTAATAGTGGAGTGATCAAAGTTTCTATCAATTGATAGTTAGGTTTTTGAAGATGAAGAGATTGAGCTATAATGGTAAATCAAAAACCAAACACGGATGTGATCAACGTTGAAACAAAGATGCTTCATTGATGAGTTTCAAGTTGGTGATTATTCGTGAAGATTGCAGTTAAGCAAATCAGAGGAGGCTGGGAACCGTGTAAACAAAGAAATGAAGAACCATTTTAGGGGGAACATGCTAATGGAAAATGCAAACATGAATCATCAATTAAGGGGAAATTAATTGAAGATATCAAATGCTTGATTGAAGTTGTCGAATATTCAAACACAACTCTTATATTTGAAGATCAAGATTCGATAGTGACGACAAAGATGTCAGCCACTGTGCGAATTGGCTAAGTAGATCGTGTGTTGAATATTGTATAGTTGAGAGTTGAGATACGAACACATGAGACTTTGGAGAGGACAAGAGTGGTTCATACGGATGAGACTCATCCACACGGATGAAGCTCATCCGCGCGAATATGTTCATCCTCACCAAACATCATGCATATAAATAGGTGTCATGTGTTTGCATTTCTAATGTCACACCCTTAAAATCCACTTGCAGGGTTTTACCGCGAGGCGTGTGACAAACCAAGATCTAAGACACTAGTCATATCGAATGACCTTTATATGAGAAAAAATAGTTTTACCAAACGACCAACAGTTCAAAAGTAATTCGGAATTTTAATAAATGTAATGTAAAAACGTGTGTCAAAACAAATGCCCAAACCAACAAATATAAATGTAATTATAGCAACTTTACGAAATGAAAATGTATTTGACACCATGCAGTGTACTTAACCGTGGACAAGTACCTTAGCGACCTGGGGACAACATGTAAGAAACAAGTTGTCAGTCAATTATGATGAGTGAGTTCACATATACAGTTTACAGTTATAACATAATTCGTTTATAAAAGTTTCCACTATTCAACCAAACAATAAATATTAGTATTTAATAGATTATTGTAATATTTATCGGTAGCTAACCCGTGTTACGTCATGAAAGAGTTCGAAACGAAAGTTAACTATTATTGCCTTTGTTTGCTAGGCCTATCAGTGACCACGGCGGTAAGTTAGGCTATTCTACACCCGATGACCATTAACGTTCTAGCTAGTGTGACTAGCTCGGGTGGGGCCTAGTAGTACTACTCAAAATTCCCCCGCTATAATCCCAATACCAACGGTCCGAGGTTTATAAGGACTTTATGTGATAATGCTACTTTGTGACCATAACAATATAAGAACATACTATTAAATAAAAGCGTTATAAACATATAATGGTTAGGCATTACATTACCGTAATGTAGTCATGTTACATTCCCTATGCTTCAAACATTTAAATATAGGGACCGTGAACACACCTTCGTATTGGTTGGTAAGATTAAGATTAAGTGTATGCGAGCTAGGACGATCAACCACACCCTATTATAGTATTCACCAAGATATGACGTAAAACACAACACTCAAATTCTGTAGAAAAACACAGCTTTGACCACTAAAACGAATTAATTCTTTTAAAATATGAAACAACATCCAAAAATGTGATTCCAGCGCCATTAGAAGCGTATTTCGAAATACTATGTTTTGGACTCAAGAAAATCCAGTTTCGTTATGTTACGACCTAGTTATAGCCGACTGAAGTCGGCTGTAACTATTGGACAACTTCCTATTTTCACTTATACATTCCAAGTTTCCTTGACATGTTTTTGCGATTATATGAACAAAATCAATCATCCCAAACAGGTTATAGTTTATTATCTCAGATTTTTCAAGCCAAGTAGTAATAACATCAAGAATCCCAAACCCTAGTTAACCTATAAATACCTATGCATATCTAACCGATAAAACGAACATCATACATGGTTCTCATACATCCTAAAAAAGGGTAAATGCACGGTACCCCTGACCGCTGGAGGGTTCTCCCTCCCAAAGCTAGCTTAGCCCCATAGCTGCCTGGCGGTTACTACCCAGCAGGATTATTCGGGCCGAGCTGGACTCGAACCCGCGTCCTCCCGTTTGGAATAGGTGAGGCTGGCCACTAGGCTGACACCCCGTGGTTGGTTCTCATACATCCTACTCCTCAAGTTAACATTAAAACCAACATAATTATCAAGGATATAACAAAACATAAATATATGTATAGAGATTTCAAACCAAACAAACATAAAAATACAACTAACCTTTGAGAGATAGGTGCGAGATAGAGAGAGCTAAGTGAGAGTGAGAAGCGAGAGAGAGGAAGAGAGACGGTGGGGGGGGTCTGCTGCTGCACATCGAGGGAGAGCAGAGGACTTAGGGTTTTTTTGTGATTCTTTATAACCACATGCATACATACGTAAACATTAAAGGGGATGTGGCTTGGCCGTTTGGAAGTGGGTCGAAACCAAAGGGTGTTGGGCTGTGGTTTGGTTGCACAAATAGTGGAGGTGGGCTACTTTTTCTTGGGCTGAAAACGATAGGAGGGTAAGGGGAGGGGTGGATTTTTTGGCCAAAGGTTTCAGGTTTCATTTCGAGTTCGAGGGTCGGTCTTATGATTGTAAAATATAAACAAGTAATACGCTACTAGATTATTCGTGATACACGTAAATTTTATTTTTATAAATAACAATACAAACTAAGTTATAAACATAATGAGAACTGAACCAGGAAGGATACCTTATTTTCCAGGATGTCATATTATCCCCAAGTTGAAAGAATTTTCGTCCCGAAAATTGAGTAAGTATAAGTTGAGTCGCTAAGTTAGTGTGAGGTTTTCTCAGGCTGTCACATCATCCCCCGTTGGAAGAATTTCGTCTTGAAATTTGCTGTCTTAACTGAAATTGGTGCTTTAGGTGTAAAAAGGTGAGGATACTTGTCTTTCATTTGGTCCTTTCTTTCCCACATGAACTCTGGTCCACGCTTAGATTTCCAACAAACTTTAACGAGTGGTATCTTGCTATGTCTCCGAGTCTTGACCTCTTGGTCCATGATCTCGATTAGTTCTTCAATGAACCGCAGTTGTTCGTCCACATGGATCTCATCCAATGGGACGACTAGTGTTTCATCCGCCAAACAATTCTTCAAATTTGAAACGTGAAAGACATTATGAACTCCGCTGAGTTCATCAGGAAGGTTTAGTTCATACACTACTGGCCCAATCTTTTTCGTGATTTTAAACCAGCCTACGTAGCGCGGATTTAGTTTGCCTCGTTTTCCAAAACGAATTACCCCTTTCCAAGGCGATACCTTCGCTAGATTTCTATCGCCTACCTGAGTGGTTTACGACGTTGATAGGCATAAATCTTTTGACGATCGTGAGCTGCCACCATGTAGTTTCTGATTTGCACAATCTTTTCGGTTGCTTCGAGTATCAACTAAGGATCGGTGAGCTGACTGTCACCAACTTCCGCCCAACACACAGGCGACCTACATATCCGTCCACACAATGCTTCAAATGGTGCTGCCTTTATACTCGTGTGATAACTGTTGTTATAAGAAAATTCTACTAATGGGAGGTGTCTCTCCCAACTGTAGCCAAAATCGATAACACATGTCCTAAGCATATCTTCAAGGGTCTGAATGGTTTCCATCTATCTGGGGATGGTACGTGGTACTCGTATCCAAGTGTGAGCCTAGAGCTTTCTGTGCTAATTGCCACATTTGAAATGCGAAGCATGGCTTACGGTCGGAGAAAATCGATACTGGAACCCGTGCCTGGCAACTATTTCCTTCATATAGATTGCGGCGAGTTTGTTAAACTTGTCCGTTTCCTTGATGGCTAAGAAGTGTGCTAACTTAGTTAGTCGGTCTACGATTACCCAGATGGTATCGTTCCTGCTACATGTTCTTGGAAAGCCTGTAATAAAATCCATAGCAATTTGTTCCCATTTCCACACTGGGATCTCCGGTTGCTGTAGTAACCCCGGCGGTTTCTGATACTCAACTTTAACCTTCGAGCAAGCCAGACACTTGCTCACATAGGTGCCAATTTCCGCCTTCATGTTTGGCCACCCATAGGTTGTTTTGAGGTCCTGATACACTACGTACCGTACAAATAACGTCTCAAGTTTTATAGTGCGAACACCACTGCACCTAGCTCCAAATCGTGAGTGGTGTAATTCTTCTTGTGTACTTTCAGTTGTCGGGATACATACGCGATCACCTTTTCGCATTGCATAAGTACACATTCGAGTCGTTGGATTGAAGTGTCACAGTACGCAACGAAATTGTCTGTTCGTTCCGGTAGGGACAAAATTGGTGCACTACAAAGCTTTTGCTTTAATAGTTGAAATGCCTCTTCTTGCTTATCACTACAAATGTACTTGGTGTTCTTCTAAGTCAAGGTTGTGGATGGCTGCGCGATCTTCGAGAATCCTTCAACGAAGCGGCGGTGGTAACTCGCCAAACCTAGAAATTGTCGAACTTCTATTAGCGTCCTATGCGCCTCCCAACTTTTGATTGCCTCAATCTTAGCTGGATCAACGTGGATACCCTTTTCATTTACTATATGCCCGAGGAATTGGACTTTTAAAATTTGGCATACAGTTTCTCCCGTTGGAGCAGTTCCAGAACTAACCGTAGATGCTCCTCATGCTCTTCCTCGATTTTGGAGTACACCAGTATATCATCAATGAAGACGATGACAAACTTATCGAGGTAAGTGTTAAGACTGATTTTATTTTCTTGTGGGTCAGTGATCCTTCCGTGTATCCTGGATATGTCATTCTTAAAATGTGTAGCGGATATTGGAAGGATCAAGGATCCTTAATCCTTGTTACAGCTCTAATAATTTTCTTCGTTTAGTTAGTAGATTCTTTCTATTAACATTTTTGGGATGATTAAGCTCATTAGACACATAACTAGCACACATAGCTATGCTCGAGTACTCTCTGAAACACACAAGTGATTACTTGTATTGAGCTTGATCATCATCCAAAGTTGTAACCTTTTTATGCAATATAGTTTGTATCGCTAGTTTCCATCACCCGAGGTTTTTTTTTAAGCTGGAGATCTTCTAAAAGATCAAGGGATTCTTCCTCGTACAAATTATGGTGTTCATTACCTTTTACATTTCATATTCGATTACATAATTGTTCAATGTTCAAGCACACTACCTCATAAATCAGATTTGGTTACATTATCCTTAATCAGATTTTTGACCAAAACAATTTGGTGCCCAGTGTGGGGCAAGTGCTTAGTCAATTCTAAAGATTTTCATTCATTTTTACTCATTCTCATCAATTCCATAATACCATGGCCTCCCAAGGAAAATGCACTTCATCTGCTATGTCGGCGGTTACTTCATCTCAAACCACTATGCCATTGCCTCCTTCCTCCACCTTTCCAGAAAAAATGTTTAAAATGCTTAGAAGAAGACATCATCCGTCTTCCAAGGATCCAAAACTTCTATTATTTCTTCCTCTACTGCTACTAACAATGATCTTTGTTTTGTTTTAAGCTATATGGAGCAGCAAGATAAGACTAATCAAAGGATCCTTCGCGAAATTGATGACATCAAGAAGCAAAAGAGGCCAGTAGAGGATCGGTCTCCATTGATGCATAGAGCATTCGATTTTGTCACTCTAACGTCAACAATTCAGCATTCCAGAGGATCCACTGTCCAGCGTCAAGGATCCTCCATCCTGCAGCAAGGATCACTGGCAGTGACTCAGTCTCAAGGATCCTTCTACTAACCTGGAGGATCACAGGACATGCCATCCTCAAGGATCTATTTCTAGCATCAAGTATCCTCAGATCGGGTTCAATGATCCATCGATTACTCATCAAGACCTTCAACACAAACTTATCCTAGATCCAATGTCTTTAAGGATCAAGGATCCTCAAGGAACCAACCCTTGAGAAGCTCAGAAATCCAAGATGAGAATTTCATTCCCATGTAAACTATTGTTTTCTTAGGCCCTACTATGACGGGAGACATGTCTTATCCCCAATACACTTCTGGAATACCACCTTCAAGTCAAATAGGAGGTAACAACTTTCATAATAAATCTATGGATACTAACTATGGTTTTATGCAGGATGCAGGGATCAGTCAGGCCATTGCTAGGGAGCTACAACAACTCAAGGATATGATATCCAACTTCCCAAGAATAGTCAAGCCTATTCCCGAAATCCTAGATGGAAGCCACAAGATATCTCGTTTTGCACCACCGATATGCAATGAAGAGATACCAAAACGTTTCCAAACGCCCAACATGAAATTACATGATGGTACTACCGATCCAAAGGAGCACGTGGCACAATACCGGGAAAGGATGGAGATAAACCACATCCCCGAAAGGTTGAAAGAATCTTATTTATGCAAAGGCTTTGGATCCACACTCATTGGATCAATGTTAAAATGGCTGCTAAGTCTTTCTCCCTATTCTATTACTTCATTTTAGCATTTAGTTAACCTGTTTTACAACTAGTTTTCTTGTAGTAGGACTTTTGAAAGATTAACTAGTGACTTATGTAGGATAACTCAGGCTCGTGATTAATCCTTAAGGGATTATGTCACTAAATTTGGAAGAGAATCCTTAGAAATCCAAAATCTAGATGTTGGGACTGTTGTTGAAGCATTTAAAATGGGATTATAGAAAGATTATTCCTTTTATGATGACCTGGTCATGACCCATGCAGGAATTTAGATGAAGTCAGGAACATGGCCTTGAGATTCATCTGATTAGAGATGATAAGAATCCAAGACAGGCTAATTGGCTCTACGAAACAGGAGTATAATGACAAGAAGCAAGGATCCTTCTACAAGAATAACAGAGCCGTACTCCAAGCCTGATAATCAAAATGTTCATGCAGTTGAAAAAGACAAAGATGAGGAAGAATATCCTCAAATATCCGAATACTTTTTTTCTGTTGATAATGGTGAGCTAATGCATGATTTGCAGAATTTAGGTGAGAAGGCAAGATGGCCAAAGAAAAATAAGAAGTCCAATTCCTTCAACGATAAGTCCAAGTGGTGTGCATACCATGAGGATTTTGGGCATTTGATAGATGAATGGATAGCTCTGAGGAGAGAAATTGGCTATCTTCTGAGTTGGGGGCACTTGAAAGAATTGCTAGGTAGAAAGAAGTCAAGGAACAAGGATCATTGAAATGTTCCAGAAAAAGTCGCTCTACCTCCGGTCGACGCACATATATTAACATTATTTCCAGAGGATCAGATATCTGTGGAACCTCGTTCTTGGCGGCAAAGAGGCATGCTAAAGAAACCAAGCTGGAAAATGGAGACATGCCTATTAGGACCTCCACTCTAACTCAACAAAAAGTTATATTTTTTGATGAAGATGATCGTATCAATATTCAGGATCCTCATCATGATGGCCTAGTTATTACTTTGATTATTGCTAATCATTTTGTTCGCAAGATCCTTATAGATGGTGGGAGCTCTGTGAACATCATCCAACTTGATGTCCTGAAGAAAATGAACATCCCAGAGACAAAACTAATTTGGAGATCATCAGTTCTTGTAGGATTTAGCGGTGAAACGAAGAACACACTAGGGGATATCAAACACCCAATCTATATTGAGGGGTAAACTCTATACAAAAATTTTGTGTTATTGACTGTTTGTCTTGTTGCAATGTGATCCTTGGTAGGCCCTGGATACATGAAATGAAAGCCGTCCCTTCAACCTACCACCAATGTGTAAAGCTACAGACCCCTTGGGGAGTAGTAAAGATAGAGAGCGACCAACAAGAGGCCAAGAATTGCTATACCTCTTCAATTAATCCGGCTTCAAAACCAAGGGCAGCATAGTTATTACAGAAACCTCCAAGGGATGTCATGGAGGGAAAAGAACAAGACATCAAGGATGTAATACTGGATCCTCAGGATCCTAACATCAAAGTTCTTGAAGGATCCGGGATCCTTGAAAATATAGTATATGATCTAGTATCCTTCCTGAAAAGAAGAAAGTCTACCTTTTCTTGGAAACACGAAGACATGACCGGTATCTCTAAAGATATTATTAGACATAAATTGGGTATTGACAAATCTTTCAGGAAAATTCATAAAAAAAGAAGAAAATCTGCACCAGAATGGAATGCCATAATACAAGAAGAGGTAGATAAACTCTTGAAGGCAAGTATGATTAGGGAAGTAAAGTATCCAAGATGGTTAGCCAATCAAAAGAAAACCGAAAAGTGGAGGGTATGTGTCGACTTTACAGATAAACAAGGCATGTCCCAAGGATCCTTTCCCATTGCCACACATTGAGTCCATGGTGGATGCTACTGCTAGTTATGAATTGCTGACCTTAATGGATGTTTCATATGGATTTCAACAAATATAGATGGAACCATCTGATCAAGAGGATACCGCATTCATGACCCCCACTGGTATATATTGTTATATTGCTATGCCTTTTGGACAAAGAAATGGAGGTGCTACATACCAAATACTTGTCAACATGATGTTCAAAGATCAAATTGGAGATA
The DNA here is from genome assembly GCA_947069175.1 of Scalesia atractyloides. Classification (NCBI taxonomy): domain Eukaryota; kingdom Viridiplantae; phylum Streptophyta; class Magnoliopsida; order Asterales; family Asteraceae; genus Scalesia; species Scalesia atractyloides. The sequence continues at coordinate 58,446,829 of CAMTDV010000003.1, read as the reverse complement.
CCATGGAAGTCTACATTGATGATATGGTAGTCAAGTCGAAGACAACAAATGATCATCTCAAGGATCTTGAAATGGCATTCAATATCCTTGATCAATACAATATGAAGCTGAATCCTTCAAAATGCCACTTTTATGTCAAAACTAGGAAATTCTTGGTTATATGGTGACAAAAAGAGGAATTGAAGCTAGTCTTGAGCAGATTAAGGCGATTATGAACTTGAAATCCCTTACCAGTGCAAAAGATGTCCAAAGGCTGACGGGAAGGATTGTAGCTCTAAACAGGTTTATCTCAAAGTCCTCAGAAAAGTGGAAGGATTTCTATGATATCTTAAGGAAGAACAAGAAGTTTGAGTGGACAGAGAAACATGAAGCCGCACTCAAAACTCTTAAAGTATATCTATCCTCAGCACCACCTCTGATGAAACAAGTGGATGGTGAACCGTTATCCTTGTACTTAGCTGTATCAGGTAATGCGGTAAGTGCAGTTTTTGTTAAGGATCATGAAAGCCAACAACACCCTGTATATTACGTAAGTAAAAACCTTCTTGATGCTGAAGCCAGGTATTCTCATTTAGAGAAATTAATTCTTGCATTGATCATGGCTTCCACTAAACTTAGACATTATTATGAAACTCATACTATTATTGTGAAAACTAATTTTCCCATTAAGAATGTTCTTAGGAAACTTGAAATGTTAGGAACAATGGCAAAATGGCAGTTAAGCTTAGTGCATATGACATAAAATATGAACCAAGGACTGCTATCAAGTCTCAGGCTTTGGCTGACTTTGTGGCTGATTTTAGCAGTGATCTACAAAGGGAAGTTGAACTAGAGGCTCAACAACTTGGAGAGACCAAGGATACTAGGACACTCTTCACTGATGGAGCCTCAAATGTTAAAGGAACTGGACTAGGGATACTACTAAAATTGCCACAGGGGGACACAATACCCCAGTCCATTGCTAGTGAATTTCAGACCACTAAGAATGAAGTAGAATATGAAGCCTTAATAGCAGGTTTGCAATTAGCTAAACAAATGAGAATCAGGTATCTTCAAGTATTCGTTGACTCATTGCTAATCACTAACCATTTTAATGGCTCATATACTGGGAAAGGGGTGAAACTAATCAAATACTTAGAAATAGTCAGGAAACATGCAAATTATTTTGATTCTTTCAGCTTAACACAGGTGCCTAGAGAGGAAAATGCGAGGGAAGATGGCTTGGCAAACTTAGGATCAGCCTTGAAGATACTAGAGGATGTAAGGATACCTATCATCCACATTCTCTTCCTTACAATTGAGGAGAATGTTGTAATGGAAATAATGGAGGATACTACAATTGTACCCAGTGATGTGCAACCAAATTCAGGATCATGGATCCTTCCAATTATGAAATTCATTCAAAACGGGGAAATTCCCACAGGGGAGAATCACAGAGCCTTCAGGATCAGAATATCTCAATTTACTATATTAAATAACAATTTGTATAAAAGATCTCTTGTAGGTCCCTATTTGCGATGTGTTGAGTATCCAGAAGTTCAATAGGTCTTAAAGGACTTCCATGAAGGAGACCGTGGAAATCATACTGGGGGCAGAGCACTATTCTCAAGGATCCTCAGAAAAGGTTACTACTGGCCCACAATGAAGAAGGATGCAGTAGACTATGCAAGGAAATGTGATGCTTGCCAAAGACACATCAACATCCTACATCAGCCAGTAGAGTCTTTATATCCAATAAGTTCCTCTTGACCATTCATGAAACAAGGAATCGATATAGTAGGCAAACTCCCTAAGGCACCAAGTGGAAAAGTGTTTATGCTAGCTATGACCGACTGTTTCTCCAAATGGATAGAAGCAGAAGCTTTAGTTCAAGTCAGAGAAAAGGAAGTCATATCCTTTATAAAAAGAAACATTATTACTAGATTCAGAATACCTTCTGAAATTATATGTGATAATGGATCCCAATTAATTAGGAGTAGAAATACTAACTTTTGTGACAACTGGGGGATTAAGATGATTACATCTACACCAGTCCATCCACAAGCTAATGGCCAAGCAGAATCAAGCAACAAGATCATCATCGACAAATTGAAAAGAAATTAGGAACCGAGAAAGGTAAGTGGGCTGAAGAGCTGCCATATGTCCTTTGGGAAGATAGGATGACTCCAAAGAATGCCACAGGTCAGACTCCATTGTCCCTGGTCTTTGGAATTGAGGCAGTGATCCCTACAGAGATGGTGGTTCCTACAGCCAGAACAAGCATACGTAGTCTTCAAACAAATGCTGAAAATCTGGCTCAAGACCCTAGATACTGTGGATGAGCTCAGAGACCTAGCAAGGATAAGGATGGCCAGTTATTAACAAAGGATGGCTGGGGCATACAACAAGAACGTCAGTATCAAAACAATTTCAAGTTGGTGACTTGGTGTTAAGGAAAGCATTTTAAAACACTACAAATCCAGCTGATGGCAAATTGGTGCCTAAATGGGAAGCCCCTATTTGACAGAAGCATAGGCCGGAAAGGGGGCATACCGCCTACTAACCATGGAGGGTGATCTATTACCAAGGGCTTGGAATGCTATCCATCTCAGGAAATATTTTATGTAATAAGGATTAAGGAATCTTAAAGGATAGAGGATCCTTATTTTGGTAACATCTTACTTTAATTTTCTTTTATTTTACATACTTAATTTGTTATGAGAAAAGGATGTTTGATGCTTAACATCCAATTTTACCAAGTTTTAAGCTTTTGTAGAAAATTTTAACATCGTTAACAGAGGATTAAAGGGGTTGGCCACCTCTCTTCCACGTTTAAGGTATCTTATACCTTCTAAGGTTTAAAGGTTTTCACCTTTCATACGAATTGGGTTTTGAAACCCGCCAGCAGTGCACGATTATCCAAATATGGTTTGAGGCCATGGGACAGTACACGCTTAGTGGCTGAAAATTTTATTGTTGTTGGCCATATTTAGGATCTCAAGTATAATGGTATACGTACCATACATCCGTTATCCTAAAGTTTCTAACGTTTAAGGTTTTGGCATCTTCATGTCACTTAAGTTGGGCTTGTCCCTAGTTTGGGCCAGACCCCAGTTTATGTGGGCTTGTCCCCATGTTATTTGGGCTTGTACCCATGTTGTTTGGGCTTGTCCCCAATTTGTTTGGGATTATTCCCACTTTATTCGATTCAATTTTAAATTGATCTTAAAAAGTATACAAGAAACGTTTCCTAAAAGGATCAATGATCCTTAGAGAAGTTTAAAAGAACTCAATTTTTTGTATTTTCTCATCCAACTCTTATTAGTATGGTAACACCTTGTGTTAAATAATCCTAACTTGGATTCTCTAGTATGTTCCTTGGTTAACTTATTTTACTAGTTGCAAGGTTAAATTTTTTACTCCTATTATTAAAGGATTGAGGATCCCCATAGTTTTGCATAAAATGTCTACCATGCAAATTATCTATACATTTTAAAAAATGATAAATTTTCAACAAAACTTTATAAAGCAATATAAAGGAGATAACACATAGTAAAAAGTTTATTATTATTGAAGCCCGTTAATATTTATAAAAAATATCCGACCTGGATTTCACCAGCAAAAATGTGGACCATCCACCTAGGCCGGATCAGTTTACCTAACGATTAAAGTTTTGTGCAGAAATTAAAAGAGCAGGATAACAAAGGCTTCATACCCCAAACAGAGGATCCCTCCACCTTTGTCATCCTACTTAATGTCAGAAAGATCAGTGATCCTTAAACCCAAAGCTATTGTTCAAAGTTATTACAACCCCAAATTGTTCATATGAAATGCCAAAACATAAAAACTAGAAAAGTGGGCTCGGGCCTCGTCTAAATTATCCTTCATTGCCCACTGTTGTGCTATCACCTCCGGCACCACCTTCAGCTATCTCTCTGACCTCCTTCTACACCCCGCTGGTTCCTGCCTTGCTAGTATCCATAGTTTTATGCTCCGACTCATCATCACCAACAAGGTTGCTCAAGGTCATCTCCCAGGAAGCTATCTCATAGGAAGATCTATCAAAACCAGGATCACCAGCCTCCTTGGCCATCTTAATCCTGGATTGAAGGATAGCCTTGGCAGCACTGAGTTTAGCCTGCTCCGTTGCCTCCTTCACCTATTCGTTGGCAACAGTTTTGGTATCCAGCAACAGGATATCCAGTGCATTTTTCTCCTTTTCGAGCTTAGACATGTCCTTATCCTTAGCAACAACAATGGAGCGCATCCCAACCAAAGTCTCCTCATATTCAGTGGTCCTTTTTTCATAATAGATCTTCACACGGCTGAACTCTTGCAAAATAGCAGACGAGGCTCAGGATATAGGATGCTCATGAAAAGGTAAAACGCAATGATAGAGTCAAGGATCCTCACCTTAGTCAGAGCATCATGGAGGCTCTTCTCAATGTCGAAGAGGTCACTCTCTGGTTCAGAGGTCTTCCTCCTCTTTGACCCAAAGTTGGCTTTGGTCATGACCTGGCAAGGCTCAGCAGAAGGGATAGTATTCATTGGCTCCTTCTTGGTTGCCTTGGAGACGTTGATGCTGTTGATATCATCAAGGGCGAAGGATGCAGACTTGGAGGTGGATTTTTGAAAACCTGACTATCAAACATCAAAAAAGATAAGTATTTGAGTTAATTTTTATTACCTATTCACATTATACATTCTACAATTACTTACTTGACATACTGTAGGACGAAGAGGTTTGAACGTGTTCAGCAGGATCCTGGATCCTTGTCTTGAATGTTCTCTCTATAGGGTTAAGCTCTAGAAAAGCTTTTGTACGGTCAGTAGTTCCCGAAAGATTAGCAAGGATTGCAAAATTTTTCACTGTAAAATGAAAACAAGATCAAGAAATAGTCAAAGTATAAGTAAGCTGCATGCAAAAATCCTATATCCTACCCTTTGAGATCCACCTACGACGAAAAATTTCCCCCTCTTGTATGGAATCTCTCCTAACAAAGAAGAACTAATTCTTCCAAGATTAATTGTTTTGGGTGGTTTTTAGGACAGGGATCAGCTGATGGGTTTGGATTTAAACAGGAATCGATTAGAATCGTGGGTAACAAGGACATACAAAGTTCTCCATAACATTGGCATAGCTTAACTATAGCTAATATAAGTGAGTTGAAGGAACTCTAGGTCAAGGAAGGAAAAGGGTATGAGAACCCAAGGTGAAAAAGGAGTGAAGGAAAGCAAACGCAGGTTTCTGACACGGCGTCACTTCGTACAGATGGGTCAAAGGATTGGAAAATGGTTCCTAGAAAAAAGTAGGACTTGAGGCTCTGGATTTCTGGATCTGTAAACTTATAGAACTCAGATGAAGGGTCCTTTAATAGGTTTTGTGATTTGGGTGTGTCATCAGACTTCTTGGAGTCGGATTTTGGTGAGGAACAAGTATGCATAGTGCCGGAATTTGAAAACTTTCAAAAAGAACAAAAAGAAGGAAGAGAGATGTACCTAACTTATGACCGATGGTGTGGATTTATGATGACAAATCTAAGGATTTAAAAAGAAAGGGGAGTTACCTCTTTCCCTATTAATAGTTATGATGGTTATATAGCCCTGAGCAAGTCCCATCGCATAGCCTAACGGCTAGTTCGAATTTAAGACACTATGACAGCTGTGACTGATCATCACAACCACCATATTGGGGGCAATTGTTAGGACTGATTATATTTTCTTGTGGACCAGTGATCCTTCCGTGTATCCTAGATATGTCATTCTTAAAATGTGCAACGGGTATTAGAAGGATCAAGGATCCTTAATTCTTGTAACAGTTTCTAATAATTGTCTTCGATATGCTATTGTAGTTTGATGCAGTTAAATGATTTGGACTTGGTCAAGATAGAATCTCGCTGAATATGCTTCAAATAAAGCACGTGTAGAAAATGGGTTAGCCGTTATGGACGAACGTGGAGATTTCCATCTTTTTTGTTTAGTTAGTTAGATTCTTTCTATTAACATTTATGAGATGATTAAGCTCATTAGAAGCACAACTCGCACACATAGCTACTCTCGAATACTCTCTGAAACACAGTAGTGATTACTTGTATTGAGCTTGATCATCATCCAAAGTTGTAACCTTTTTATGCAATATAGTTGGTGATCGGTAGTTTCCATCACCCGAGGTTTTTCATGCCGCATATCTTCTAAAAGATCAAGGGCTTTTTCCTTGTATAAATCATCATGTTCATTACCATTTACATTTTCATATCCGATTACACAATTGTTCAATGTTCAAGCACACTACCTCACAAATCAGATTTTGTTACATTATCCTTAATCAGATTTTTACCAAAACAGTAAGGTTTACACACGCGGTTCATGAGATCCATGAACATCGCAGGTGAGTTGGTTAAACCGAATGGCATGACCAAAAACTTGTAGTGGCCATACCAGGTGCGGAAAGCTGTCTTTGAAACGTCTTCTTCTCTAACCGAATGGCATGACCAAAAACTTGTCTATGGGGTGGGAGACCAGGAGGAAAGACATTTGGGAAGTCACGTATGATTGGAATGTCCTCGACCTTCTTCTCGTCCATCGACTGTTCAATGATAAGAGCAAGAATGGCTACCGAATTCTTCTTGAGAAGGTGCTTGCATAAAAAAGATGACATCCGTGACGACACCGCTTCGATCACCTGAATGGCTAGAGTTTTGCCACTAGAAAGAGGGATACGAATAACCTTTTCGTGACAAATTATTTCGGATCGATTTTTGCACTATTAATCTATACCACCTACCACGTCGAAATTGCCCAGCGTAGTTGGCATAAGGTTTATGTCGAATGTGTGACTAGCGACGGAGAGTTGGCACCCATTGAGGATGTGGGTTACTTCTACTAGTTTACCATAAGCTAACTCTATGCTATACCCAGTTTCTAGCAACAAAGGGGTAACATCTAAAAGTTTCCCCTAAATGACTCTGATATGAAACTTCTATCGGTACTGGAATCAAATAACATATTTGCAAAATGATTATTTAACGGAAAATTACCTGTTACAACATTGGAGTCGTTCTTTGCTTCGCCTTTTCCCAATGTGAAGGCGTGTCCTTTAGCTCCACATTATTACCCCCACTGTTGTTGTTGCCGCTCTGGTTTTGGCGTTCGCCACTGTTTTTCCCCTTGTTAAGCTGAGGGCTATCTTTCTTGAAATGTGCATCACTACCACACTGGTAGCATGTTCTGGTAACCCCGAGTTGCTGTTTTGATTCTGCCTCGGTTGGATTTCACCTCGACATTCCTTTGCAGCATGACCATCTTTGCCACACCTCTGATAACAGTTGCCACCAAACTAACCATAGTGGTGGAGATTGCATTTGTTGCAGTTTGGCTTGTTTCCTAAATATCCGTTTCGGTTCTGAGAATTGTTGCTGTTGTTAGACGACTGGTTGTTGTAGCCTCGGTTGTTGTTGAATCTTTTCTGGGAACCCTGCTATGACTGACTAGAAGTTTGCTGTTTGGAAGAACTATCCTCCCATTTTCTTTTGTTATCGAGGGCAATAGTAGACTCGCCCCTCGTTGGCAGTTTTCCCTACTCAACCGCCTTGTCTGTTAGTTTGTGTGCTAACCGCACTGCCTGTTGAACCGTCGTTGGATTGCTACACATAACCATTCCCTGAATCTCAGGGACTAACCCTCCCAAGCAGAGTTTTATCTGTTTGTATGCCGGCCTAGCCATCTCCGGACATACGAATACTAGATCGTAGTGTTTTGAGGTGTACTCTTCATTTTCCGAACCCCGCATCTTGTGCTTCCACAAATCTTGCTCCAGTTGATGAATGCGATCTCCTAGACAATATTCTTCCCTAACCAAATTCTTAAAATCATCCCATGCCATCGGTTAGCTGCAGTTAAACCCCTTGTTTGTACATGGTCGTTCCACCAGGTTATTGCCCCGTTTTCTGGTGTAGAAGCTGCAAACTTCACCCTTGTCTCTTGTAAGAAGTTACGCATTGCAAACAACGATTCAACTTTCTCGATCCATTGAACCAACTCCGCGTGAGTCATAGTGATATTTCCACGATCGCCACCGCGAGACATTCTATTTTGACATACACACAATTGTATGAGACAAAGTATCATACAATCATTGTACAAGTTTCAAAACATGTGATTTAGGGTAAAGGTAACATCTCAACACATGAAACATTTGTTGATGCGTATGTCTGTTGCCTACATCTTGACGCAAAAAAAGTTTACAAGTTATTGTTTGTTGTAAGGTAGATTACCCTTGTGAGAAGGTAGATTACCTTCTCACGAAGCTCACTTATCACGAAGGTGAATGTATATATATATATATATGTGTGTGTGTGTGTGTGTGTGTGTGTGTTTATTTGTAAATAGAGTTTTTGGTGAACTGTGAGGCGAAGCGCTGTCAAAAATGTACCAGGACTGTGAAGTTAATAGAAAACATTGAAAATAGTGAAATCTTGTGATTCTACCTATTTCTGATGGATTCCGTACATCCGACTTAGGATTAGATATCTCCGTAAGTTCCGCAAAACGGACCTACAAGTGATATCAGAGCAAGAGGCTGATATCTACTAGAACTACAAGATTTGGACTAAAAAACGTTCTTTCTACTCAATTTTCTTTGTTTTTCATAGAGTTTACGGTTAAAAAGGACTAAATTTTTCAATGATTACAAAAAATTTAGTTTTGAACAACATACTGAAAAATTAGCTTAAAATTGAAACGTTTTTGTGCCGAAATTTTCAAAAACTTGTTTTGTTTACTTCGTACGAAGGTAATTACCTTCACACGAAGAGTTACCTTTGCATGAAGAGGTTTATCTTCTCACGAAGAGGTTTACCTTCTCACGAAGTGGTTTACCTTCTCACAAGGAGGTTTACCTTCTCACGAAGTGGTTTACCTTCTCACAAAGAGATTTATCTTCTCACGAGGGTTTACCTTCTCACGAGGGTTTAACTTCTCACGAAGGTTACCTTCTCACGAGGGTTACCTTCTCACAAAGGTAAATTTGACTTGATTGTTTTTTGAAAATTTTGAATTGTATCTCCGCACGAACTTAATTTTTAGATAATTTGAATGTTTAGTTCACACGAGAGTGTATACATTTGTTTGAATTTTCCTCGTTCGCACAAGGATAAGTACATTTGTATGAATTGATTACCTTTCCACAAAGAAGTTTGATTCGCACAGAACTTTTCAAAATGTTGACATATGATATTAGAATGATAAGTACAACTATTGAAAAGCGAGAAAAACAAGAGGCTTTAAAGAATAGATTTAAAAAGTTTAAAATAAAAATGATGAATCAATGAAAGATGGTTTTGAAAGATATACAAAATTACTTTTAGAAATGGACGAATTTGATGTGTATAAAACTCCAAAACAAAAGAATGACAAATTAATAAAATCTTTATCTCCGGATTGGGATGAAGTGTTGACAAAATATAAAAGTGAATAAGATTATAGATATATTGATGGTTAGGATTTCATTAATGATATGAGATGTTGGATACCAAGAGATGAAGAGATGAAATGTAAGAGATTTGATTTGGAAAGAAGAATAATGATGGCGATGAACTGTGAAGTCAAATATTCAAGTACATCTACAAATGTGGCTTCAAGTTTCAAACCAATTTGCCTAAATTATGATAAAGATTTGAATGATTACCTGGCAATAGTGCCACACTCTTGAATAATTTGGAGAGTTTGACATTAGAAAATACAAATTTAAATGTAAATGAAAAAGAATTTCAAAACAAAATAAAAAGTATAGAAGATGAAAAATTAGTTTTGAATAATAATAATTTTGAAAACCAAATCACAATAAATTCTCATCTTGAGAAGATAACTCAACTTGAAAAAGATTTGAAAAATGCTAATAATAAAGTTGAAATTTTAGAAAAGAAATTGAAAAGTTTTGTTAGATCATCTTTAATGTTAGATCATGTTGTTCCACAACCTTCCTCAGTTGAAACTCAAATAAGTGACAATGTCACATATTATGATGATATCATAATTGATAATTGTGATGATGATACCGATGATGAAAATGATGAAAATGGAATATTTATGAAACTTAAAGAAGAATTTCAAGAAGCTGTTCTACAATATGAAAGGTGAATGTTCAATGCAAAAACCTTCTAAGCAGAACGAGGAACAAAAACAAAAAAAATTCAAAAAATTTTCAAAATAATAAAGGATCATCAGTTCAATCATCCAATCATCATTATAAAAATTCACAAAAATATCAAAATCAAAATTCACAAAAATTTGAAAATAAGTGGTGCAGGTTGGACCACAGTGCTCAAATATCAAATCTAGTTTACAGAAGAAGCTGGAAAGATAACTACTACACATCAAATCAATGTTATGATTTTGGTGTACGGATTAATAGAGAAGATTGGTGCAATAACAGTGTGTGTTACAACTATGGAGTAAGTGGACACATTGCTGTTAATTGCCTGAGAAAAAGATTTGATATCAGAAGATGCTATAATTGTCAAATCAAATGTCATATTGCCATAGATTGTCCAATGAGGCCAAAGAGAGAATCGTTGGATAAATTTCACAAGAAGTTAAAGAAAAGTGAAAGAGTAGGAGAAAAGCCCAAAGAACATAAAGTGAAGCTACTGCAAGGGCAGAAAGACAGATTGAGGAAAAAGAGAAAAAAAGCGAGAGAGTATTTGGAAAAGATTGTCTCCTCGGATACGACCATTTCAGATAAAAGTTCTAAAGAATCGTTTTACTCTACAAAGAGTGACTAGTCAAGTAAAACGAATTCATCAGATACAAATCTGAGGACAAAAGAGATAACAATGGACAAAAAATTGGTTAATCAAACAGTTAAAAAATCAAAGAAAGTTAATTTTTAGATAAAGTTTTTATCAAACTGTTTGAATATAAAAGAGAATGTGAGGGTTGTTTACTTCAGATGTTGATGATTTTGGTAAACCTAAATCTAGAATGGATTGGGTTCCAATTCAAAACTGATTAAAGTTCATTTGCATGTGCAGGATAACTAGGCTTCAAGCAAACGTCTATTCAGAAGTAATGGTTGTTCGTGCAGAGTTTGAAGATGGATAATGAGACAAAGATTAAAGTTTTCTAATTCCACACAAACAAAATGGTAGTCTCGCGTTCACATTCATAAAAAGTTGTTGCTTGGTTAAAGTGGAAGATTTTTATTTTCGATATCGAAAAGATGTTTTCAATTTGAGGGGGAGAAAAATTTTAATTTAATAAAATTGCATATCAAATTGAAAAACATCATTTCAAAATCATTTCAGATAGATAAAAAATTCAAAAAGTCAAAAACAATAGAAAATATCAAAATAACAAAAACATTGAAAAATGAAAAATGAGTTTACTTGTGCAAAAAGAGGAAATGATAGTAAATCAGTGGGCTATCACAATATGCTAAAGAAATGTAGTGTCAAAAAGTTTAAATAGGCCTCACTAATGATTTGCTAGTAGACTTCACACATTCAGTAGATTGTTTTTGAAATATAAACATAAAGAAAAACTTCTTAATTAGTGTTTTAACATCTCTCGGATGTATGGTCTTATTAGTACACCGAAATTTCGTTTGAGAGATTGCTGGATTCTGAGATACTAGGTCTTTATAAATAATTGATATATGGGGTATTATACAAGTTCTTCTGATTTTGCGTCAACAATGGCCTAGAACTTGTAGAATACTTTTGCTTTTAAATCCTAAAAAAACTGCATCAAATTTAGAGTATCGAAAGATCTAACAATTGTAGTACAAAAGATTCCAAATTGGAACACCACTTTTAAGATGAGCCTTCATCTCTCTGTTTGTATGGTGGTACTAACCTGAGCTCTCAAGGTCTCGCACTACCTGGATACAGATATCAGTTAGATATATTCACCTGTAAGATGAAATCCAGGGAATCTTGATACTGGAGTATATTCTGAGGTAGGGAACATTGTTAAGTCAAGTTCTTAAAATTACCTAACGTATCTCAGAACAATTGAGAAATGTGTAGAGGTTTAAGTGGATCAGTATACTGACAACCTAAGTGAATCTGGTTAGACTCTAAAGTTTAATCAAGATCAATGGTACTAGTGATTAGTCTCAAAAACTGATATGATCCTCTAGCATGTTTTCTCACAAAAATATAAATTGTAAATATTACATTTTAGTTTGTTTACATTTCTTCATTCAAAATTCAAAATCCAAAAAGATTTTATATCGAAATCTTCCATGGAAACCATATAATGTTGAATGTGAGCCGGACCAACGAGACTGTTAGGAAATCGTTTGTGTGAGGATATGAGAGTGAATACATCTATGCCAAATTTTAAAGATTCAAAGAATGATTTAAGGGGGAAAGTGTGATTATGAAGATATTTCCAGATCAAGTCAAAACTAAGTGTAAAAGATATCTGAGCTATGTCCAAGGGGGAGATTCTTAATACATATGTCAATAGCTAAGAAATCTCGGCAGCAAGTTTTGAAGACTCTAGAAGATAAATCAAGATTAAAGATCAAGACTGCGGAACATCCAAGGGGGAAACTGGTGATGCATATGTGTGTTGCCTACGTCTTGATGTAAAAAAGTTTACAAGTTATTGTTTGATGTAAGGTATATTACCTTCATTAGAAGGTAGATTACCTTCTCACGAAGCTCACTTCTCAGAAGGTGAATGTCTATATATGTGTGTGTGTTCATTTGTAAAGAGAGTTTGAACTGTGAGGTGAGCGCTGTCAAAATTGTACCAGGACTGTGAAGTTAATAGAAAACATTGAAAATAGTGAAATCTTGTGTTTCTACCTATTTCTAATGGATTCTGCACATCCGACTGAGGATTAAATATCTCATGAAGATTTGCAAAATGGACCTACGACATATTAACCTAAAAACATCTGATTAAAATAAATTGTAAGAGTCACTACAAAGTATTTCAGCAAACATTTAAAAATTAAAACTTCACGAATGTCCATGCAAAGCAAGAGAGATAGATAGGTAAGCAAGCAGAAAGCGGGTCAGTCCTCAACTCCGCTGTCTCCCGCGTCTGAGTCTTCATCTATCGATGCCCCCTCCGGCTATTCTTCCGGTTCTTCATCAGATTCTTCCTCAGGTTCTTCTTTAGGATCCTCTTCCGGATCCTCCTCTAGGCCCTCTTCCAGCTCAGGCTCAACCGGAGGTGCTGGTGGTGCAGGTGGTGGTGCCAGGTGCTCTAAGTTATAAATCCTCACCAAGACTGCCATGTAAGTTCATTTTTATTTCCTCGATATCCGAACAATCAATGCCCTATTTCAACTGAAGTCCCAGATTCCTCATACTGTGCCTTTCCGATTCTTCCCTCAACTCGAGAACTTTTTTTCCAATTCTATGATGTGTTTTTCCATTTCTGTAGAGGAGTTGAGAGTAGTTGGTTTGGTGATGCTTCCCCCTCTTGTGCTAGGCGTTTCCTTTTTGTTACTCGCGTCTCCACATGACGCGGCAGTGAAGGTGGTACCTCGAGGGCCTTCCCTAGCGCCCTTATGAAATAGTAGGGTGAGGGGGAGGATGACGACATGCTTGTTAAGTTACTATGATGAGATACCTATTTAATAAGACAATACACTACAAATAATGTCATGTAACTGTGTTCTAGCCAGTTGTACTAGTGTCGTGCCTATGGCTATGCAAACCTAATTCTATATAATCAATGGCTCTGATACCAATCTGTCATACCCTCAAAATCCACTTGCGGGGTTTTACCGCGAGTCGTATGACAAGCTAGGTTGTAAGACACCACTCATATTGAATGACCTATATATGAGAAAAATAGTTTTACCAAACAACCAACAGTTCAAAAGTAATGGGGAAGCGTAATATATGTAATGTAAAAACGTGCGTCAAAACAAACACCCAAACCAACAAAATATAAATGTAATTATAGCAACGTTATGAAATGAAAATGTTTTTGACACCATGCAGTGCACCTAACCGTGGACAAGTACCTTAGCTAATTCTACACCCAATGACCATTACTAGTCTAGCTTGCACGACTAGCTCGGGTGGGGCTTGTCGGGCCTAGTAGTACTACTAAAAATTCCCTCGCTATTAATCCTAATACTAACGGTCTGAGGTTTACAAGGACTTTATGTGATAATGCTACTTTGTGACCATAACAATATAAGAACATACTATAGTAAAAGCGTTATAACCATATAATGCTTAGGCATTACATTACCATAATATAAACGTGTTACCTTCCCTATGTTTCAAACGTTTAAATATAGGGACCGTGAACTCACCTTCATATTGCTCGGTAAGACTAATATTAAGTGTATATGAGCTAGGTCATTATAGTAACTATGGATTATTAGTGGTTGTTTATACAAATCATGTACGTCCTCCACATATCTAGTAATTAGCACACAGACAAGTAGTCACATAGAACTTCTATCATGAGGTTTCGTACAAGTGTTCACAACCTATCTGATAACATGATATATGCTATTTATACAATCACCACAAAAGCACAGATACTAAAAAAAGTAGCAAATTCGGCTCTCATTCGTTAGTAGTTCATACATAACATATTCACTGAAATTAGGCTGTTTTAGGAAGCCCGTTTAAGCTACTTACAGAGTTGCAAAAATTACGATCATTTTATGTGACGTACCCCCCAGTATGCTGGGCCTTGTGTATGAATTTCAATGCCTATCTCTTTACCAAAAAAATTAGAAAAATCATTTACTATGTAGTGACTAGATTCGTCACTTTATGATTGTAGCTTACGAAAAACTTTATTTAAAAATCATCGGTTACCCGATTCCACTTAGAGATTCGTACAGACACCTAAGACCATCTACTGTATAGATTTCATAACCCAACTCCAAGTATTCACCGAGGTATGATGTAAAACACAACACACAAATTCTGTAGAAAAATGCAGCTTTGACCACTGAAACGAAATAATTCTTCTGAAATATCAAACGACATCCAAAAATTGTGATTCTAGCGCCATTAGAATCGTATTTCGAAATACTACGTTTTGGACAAGAGAAATTCCAGCTTTCGTTATTTTATGACCTAGTTACAGCCAACTGAAGTCTTCTGTAACTATTTGACAGCTTCTTGATTTCACTTATACATTACTAAAACGGGTTTCCAAGTTTCCTTGACATGTTTTTGCGATTATATGAACAAAATCAATCATCCCAAACAGGTTATAGTTTATTTATCTCAGATTCGTCAAGCCAAGTAGCAATAACATCAAGAATCCCAAACCCTAGTTAACCTATAAAGGGCTATGCATATCTAACCGATAAAACGAACATCATACATGGTTCTCATGCATCCTACTCCTCAAGTTAACATTAATACCAACATGATCATCAAGGATATAACAAAACATAACCATATGTATAGAGATTACAAACAAAACAAACATAAAAATACAACTAACCTTAGAGAGATAGGTGAGAGAGAGAGAGAGCTAAGTGAGAGTGAGTAGCGAGAGAGAGGAAGAGCGACGGTGGGGGGGGGGGGGGGGGGTCTGCTGCCACACGTCAAAGGAGAGGAGAGGAGTTACCATTTTTTTTTGTGATTCTATATAACCACATGCATACATACATACATACATAAACAATAAGGGGACGTGGGTGGGCAGTTTGGTAGTGTGCCGAAACCAAAGGGTGTTGGGCTGGGGTTTGGATTGTGCAACTAGTGGAGGTGGGCTACCTTTTCTTGGGCCGAAAACGATAGGAGGGTAAGGGGAGGGGTGGAGTCTTGGGCCAAAGGTTTCGGGTTTCGTTTCGAATGTGAGCGTCGGTCTTATTATTATAAAATATAAACAACTAACACGCTACTAGAGTATTCGCGACACACGTAAATTTTATTTTTATAAATAACAATATAAAATCAGTTATAAATACAACGAGAACTAAACCAGGAAGGATACCCGATTTCCAGGATGTCACATCCAAAGTTTTGGAGTTTAGGGGAAATGCTGGAGAGATTGCATGATGATCTCTCCAGTTTGTAAAAAGATGAATGCTCTTTCAGTATGAGTGGAACCTTGTAGGTCCACTTGGAGGATCAAGATTAACCTACTTCCCTGTTTATATAACACAAATATGAGTGCAGAATCCTCGTAAGTATGCAAACCAAGGCAAAGTAAGTAACACATGATAACCAATGATTCAATATCTTGATTAGAACTAGTACAAACACATACAAACAATGTTCATACATACTCATGAAATACTCTCTGTGTTCTTGTGCTTCAGTGTCTCTCTCTAGCTTGTTCACTGATGTCTCACGTCTAACCTTCACTGAGAAGTGCATGCCTGTTTATATAGTGTCACCCCTAGCAACAGTACAAAGAATGTTGCTGGTTGTACGAAACACCATAAAACACGAAGAACCTTCTCTAAAAGATGCTCATACGAATGTCCCATGGCTCATACGAATATAAACTAGCTCGTACGACTCAAACAAGATACTTGTTATGATGAGCCACTCGTTCGAATGGAATGTGACTCGTACAAGCAATATCTTGCTTGTACGAAGCATTTATCAATCGTAGTTGGATGTGTTCTTCGGAGAACGTGCCAACCGACATGACGTACACAAGACTTAACAATGTGCACACATACAACTGTTTTACGCAGACAAACTAATCGTCGTACTAAATCAAGATAAGAGGATATCTTGATTTGGTCGACACAACCAAACTATACAAACACAATAAACAAAGACCGTACAATTACAGACTTAACTAAGAACAAGCGACAAACATAAAAGTGTATCAACAGACTCCCCTTTGGCTGTTGCTTGGTCTTTGGTCTTCATTCCGATTTGCCTGTTGTATAAAAAAACTTCCCTGAAAATCTTCTATCCAATGTTGATTGATAATCAGGTCTTCAATACTTTCCAGAAACATCAAACCTTTCCTGCTTCCTCTTGAGTGTCACTGGAGGTAACTAGATCGGTCATGATCTGTTGTACATTAGACTCTAGCACTGGAGTTGAAACAGAAACTTTTGGTTGCGAGGATGAGGCTGAAGCATAAGGATTGCCAGGGTCTTCACTACCCTGATCACATTTACGTTTGATCTCCTGTGCTCTGCATCTTTCATTCCACAGAATGTTCACTCGCTTTCTGCTCATTTCAAACACGTCTTTAATACCATTAAATCCTTCAACCAGTGTACCATTACGAGAATGATACCATTCTCTTAAGTCGTTATGTTTAGCAGTTAATGTTTCGGCAGATCGCTGAATAGCCGCACTACGTTCTTTCAGTCTATTCAACTCAATTCCCCGAGAGTTATCAGCTGCTCTCATATGTTGAAGCTGAGTTGCTCTTTCAGTATCTGCAGCCTTCAGCCGCTTATTTTCTTTTCTTAACTGTGCAATTTCAGAATCCTGTTTTCTAACAGTCTCTTTCAAAGAATTTATCTCCAACTGTTGTTTGACAAATGTGTTCCGATTTGAAGATATAAACTCTGAATGCTTGTTAATCTGAATTGCTGCATCTTGCAACTGAGAGAAAAGAAAATCCAATTTCTCATCCTTTCCCATTATAGAAAATAAACGACTGCTTCATTTAGTATTTTGTTGATGAGTTGTGGACTGGGATTGTTAAACTGATGAAGTAGTAGGTTGTGATTGAACTGGAGTATCTTCAGCCGAATGTGTTTGAGCTGCTGTGGTATTTAAAGGTTGTGGTTCAGAGATTGTAGTGGGTTCCGTCATAACAGGTTTAGTCTCCTCCGTTGTAAAGGTAGACTGGACTTCTGTAACTGGTTCCAGTACAGTTTCTTGAGGTGAGGTTGTAGGTTGTGTGATTTCAGGTTGTTTCTTTCTTCCCTTATCACCACCTGTAGCACCTATATCACTTGCACTACCATTACCATCATTATCACCGTCATCATCATCACCTTTGCCCTTTGGACGACCAAACTTATCTTCGATTATCTTTCTCAAAGTTGGTTCTTCATTATCTGACTCACTGGCATCATGGCGCCACTTATCATTTTCTGGTGCAACATATTCATCGTTTTCCAGAAAACCGATCAATTTACGAGGAGGTGTGCTTTCCTTGTAACGTTTTGCTGCTACACCTCTAAAGATCTTCAACGAATGTTCCATCAAAACCTCAACTTTTAAAACTTTCACATTCAAGATCATTTGGAGAAAACGAGGATACATCCAAAACTTGTTTCCACCATATCCGGTTCTTCTCAGGTTTTCCCTCATGTTTGCAAAAGTATACTTTGAAACACTGAATGGTTTGTTCAATGTCAAAGCTATCATCATTACAACCAAGTCGTTATTTCCCATGTCATAACCACTTCGTCTGTTGCTCAAACACTGAATTAGAACATGTAGAAAGAACTTGTATCGGAGTGGCAACCACGCTTTGTTTAGTTGTCCCATGAGAAAATCTCCAACACATTTCATTCTAAGCAAACATCCACAGTGACACTTCAACAATACCGAGAAAGGAGCTTTAGAATCATCGTCAAGCTGTAATACTGAGTTAATGATTTCAACAGAGACATCTATGTTCAAGTCATTTACTCTCCCGCTAATAAGTTCTTGCACATTCACTTCAGCAACTTTAGCCGAATCCCAAAATTCCTTGATCAACGTCTTGTATACTGTAGTCTTGTGTGTGATAGCATAATGTATCCTTGAGTTGTGCAAAAACTTCATTATACCGCTGTACTCAGCAAATTTGTATTCCGGATCTAAGTAGGCCACCATGTTATGTATTGTTCTGACATAATTTCCAATTATGACTTGCTAGTTCTCTTCGTTGCGGGTTTTCTTTTATGTTCCTTTTGTTCCATTCTGTACACATAAGACAACAAGGATAAGAACAAAAATCATTTGGGAATATACACAAAAAGTTTTATTTCTAACATTCTGTATGTATGTATTCCCTGGACGAAGAACTACTGAGTTATACGAATAACAATTTATTCGTACGAAGAACAACTAATTTTTATGAACAATTAACTTGGTTAAACAAGTGATGTACTCGTACGAGTAACTGGCTCGTACAAGCGATATGTTACTCGTGCGAGTGGTATTTCACTCGTACAGATATTGTTCGCACAAACAACTTCAAGAGAAGATGATTCATGAGGAACTTGTTTTTCGTTAAAAATTCTTCGCTTAAAGTTTGTTGTTCATGTCAGTCAAAGTCACATGGTCAGATAATGTTCATATTGTTCATCTTTAAAGTATGCCAACATTGTCAAATATACCTTAAAGATATCACATATAACTTAAGGGGAGGTGAAAGATGGCGTGACCAAGGTGAAAGTAAAGTTCCATCAAAGAACTTCATCACCTTTATACCACATCAAGACACTCGTGCGAACAACCATGGCTCGTACGAAGAACTCCATTCATACAAGACCCCAGTTTTCATTCGTATGAGGCACAATGGCTCGTATGAGTGATCTCTGTTTTGTACGAGTCCAAGTTTTTCAAAACTGGACTTTTAGTTCTTCGAAGACCTTCGGTTTTTCGTTGACCTGTTTAGAACTTTGCACATATCCACACTAATCACAAGTTAAGTTAGGAAAAGTTCTCGTTAAACAAATTTTGTTCTTTAAAATGAGTTTACCCATTGAAAGAAAGTACTCTATGAAGTTATGATAGCAAGATAAATGATTTTTAGGGCGTATCTTGGTAGAAAACCTTTTGAGTTTCCACTTTTGGCTAAATAAAAAAGAACTTAATTTTAACAACAGAGTAAACTAAAACTAAAATGATCAATCAACAAATAAGAATAAGCTACATATCTACTAGGCAATCTTTTTCAGAGTTTCCAGGTAAGAGAATCATACCAGCTTTTAATCTTGCTGAAAACGAGTTTTGTTAATAACATCAAATTAAATAAATAAGTATTCTACTATGATTATCGGTATTGTTGTCCACGTAACCTCAGCTTATTAGATGTAATCATGATTAGGAGATATTATTAATGTATCATTTATACTTACTAGCCAGTGTTAAACCACTTCATGACACATTCCCGTATCAAGACATGCACGAGAGAAAATCTTACCGGTGAGTATACTGCTTATCATCTGTTTTGACGTATATGATGTGAGATACTCACTTATTTTGATTGAAAACAAGCCCTATGTGATTAAATCACTTATTTATGAGGAACTTGAATTTCAAATGCATGCAGGGCACATGATTAAGTCCGTGAACAGGTTAGTACCATCGTACGACAAAGAGACGAACTTAGCTCCCGCATAAAGTTGTGATATATTATCACTTATTTTTGGGTGAATGTGATATTTTTATCACTTATTGAAGGTCGTATGCAGTATTTACACGTATGTATGGTATCATGGAAGTTCTAGACTTGCGTCACCGTTATTTTTCGGTAAAAGATTCAACCACAATACCCAGATGATAAGCAAGCATAAAGACCGCATATCTTAGAACCTCGGCATACTATCAAACGAAATTTTGTACCAAGACCATATGCCAATGAATGGTTCATACCTAGCTTTCAGTCCGTTATGTTTATATCAACCTGCACATTTTAATCTGATTGTGAGCCTACCGATACATCATAAGTAAAGCTACATATCAATTCTTGTTTTATGCTTTTGACTCTTTTTGACTGATCACCGGTGTGTATCATCATCTTCTCTTATCTTTCCAAGAAACTCATTTTTGATTTTTGGATTTTCTATTGTTTTTATATTTTTCTAAATTTTCTTCCCCTTGAATAAAGAAGGTAATAAATAAAAACTTAAATAAATAAAAGACATATTTTTGTATTTTCTCATGTTTTTGTATTTTCTGAAATTTTCTCCCCCTAATATGTAAAACTAAGAGAAAATGAAAAATCTTTTCGTATTCTTAGATTTTTTAGAAAATATTTACGAAAAATGATTAGCCAAGGATGATTTACTCGGGTTCCACCTTGATGCCATTGACGAAAAGTAGATAATCAAAGCGAGATTTATCAAAGGCTTTTGTAAACAGGTCGGCACATTGGTGATCGGTGTGGATTTTAACAACATTGATAAGTTTCTTTTCATAACAATCTCGTATGAAATGATACTTAATCTCAATGTGTTTGGTTTTTAAGTGTTGTACAGGATTACGAGTGATCTGTAAAGTAGCTTCGTTATCAAAAAATAGGAGTAGTTAGAAATTCAAAACCGTAGTCGCGCATTTGCTGTTGGATCCATAGAACCTGAGAGCAGCAACTAGAAGCTAAAATATACTCAGCCTCACATGTTGACGTAGCTACACAAGTCTGCTTTTTGCACTGCCACGTGAGTAGGCGATTTCCCAAGAACTGACATCCTGCTGATGTTGATTTTGCATCGACCTTGCAGCCACCATGATATGAATCACTGAATGCTGTCAAATCAAACTTATCATCCTTAGGGTACCAGAGACCAGTGTCTAGTCGACCCTTCAAATAACGAAAGATTCTTTTCACAGCCATCAAATGAGAAACCTTTGGACTTGACTGGTAGCGAGCTAGAAGACATGTTGGGTACATTATATCGGGTCTTGAAGAAGTAAGATACATAAGAGAACCGATCATAGCACGGTAAAGAGATGGTTCCACATGTTCACCCATTCCATCAGGAGTAATCCTATGATTTTGAGCTAATGGAGTTCCCAAAGGCTTTGAGTCTTCCATATGAAATAGTTTAAATATCACTGACTTACTTGGTTTGATGGATGAAAATCCCTTTCTTAGATTGATGAACCTGCAAACCTAAAAAGAAAGCCATTTCTCCCGTTGTGCTCATCTCGAACTTCTCTTTCATCACCTGCTCGAATTCTTTGTACATTCTCTCGTTTGTAGACCCAAAAATAATGTCATCAACGTACACTTGTACCAACAATAAGTCCTCATTTTCTTTCTTGATGAAGAGAGTACAGTCGATCAATCCACGTCAAAAACCATTCTTCAGAAGATATGAAGACAACGTTTCATACCAAGCCCGTGGAGCTTGATGAAGAACATATAACACCTTATTGAGAAGCCAAACCTTGTCAGGATGGATTGGATCTTCAAAACCCAGCGGTTGCTCAACATATACTTCTTCTTCAATCACACCATGAAGAAATGCGTTCTTCACATCCATTTGGTAAACGGTAAACTTCTTGTAGGACGCATAAGCCAAGAAGATTCTTATGGCCTCAAGACGAGCTACCGGTGCATAAACTTCATCGTAATCAATGCCTTCTACCTGATTAAAACCCTAAACAACCAATCTTGCTTTCTTTCTCACAACCTCGGTCATCCTTCATACACTTGTAAACCCATCTTGTACCAATCTTCTTGTTGTTGTCTGGTCTGTCAACCAATTTCCACACGCCTAACTTCTGAAACTGTTGAAGATCTTCTTGCATCGCTTCAACCCATGAGTCTTCTTTCATTGCCTCCTTCCAAGATTTCGTTTCTACTTGGCAGACATAGCAGGAAAAAGACCAATCATTCTGTTCCCAGATTCCCTAATAACCGAATACAAACCAGCATTCTGATTGTTCCTTAGCTGATTACGAGTCTACACACCACTCAGGACATCTTCTGTAATATTCTGCTAAGGATGGGTATTATAAATTCGAGTTTCAGGAACATCAGGAACTCGAGAATTTATACCCAAGTTGTTGATATTCAGATCAACAACTAATTCATTTGTTGGATTTGACGAAGATGTCGATGCATGACCTTCAGTTATCCCTAGATTTTTCACATTTGACGTGACATCTGAAATTCCAGGAACCGGACCAGATATAGCTTCATTTACATCATGGAACTCATCATCTTCTGACGAAACATTATAATCAGCAGCGTCTTCGAATTCCTCATTCTGAACAAGATTGTTAACCAAGGTAGACACTTGAGGGTTAACAATAGTTGGTCACACTAATGACGAGTCAACTGCAATATCACTTTCCATTAGCATTTGAACAGCTGAAGAAGCATCATCAAAAGTTGGCTGATTAAAGGAGTTAAACAATCCATTATAGTCAAACATCCAAGGAGCACCCGGAGCTCTCACTGATACAGTGTATCTTTGAACCTTAACTTCACCCCATTCTTCAATCTTTTTTGATGACAAATTCCACAATCTGAAATTAGGAGTGGCATATCCAAGAAAGAAACCTTTGATAGCCTTTGATCAATCATAGTGCAATGAGCTCCAAAAGGTTCTAAGAAGGACACATCCGGTTTCCTTTTATGTAACAACTCGAAACATGTTTTCCCATGCCTCTTCACCATAAGAACTCTATTCATCGTACAACATGCAGTAGCCACAACTTCTCCCCAAAATTGAACAGGAAGTTCTGATTCTACTAACATAGTTCTTACAGTTTCAATCAGAGTTCTATTTTTCCTCTCAGCGACACCATTTTGCTATGGAGTGTATAGAGAACTGTACTCATGCAAAATGCCTTTAGAAGAACAAAACTCATCCATAACATGGTTCTTGAATTCGGTGCCATTGTTGCTTCTGATTCTCCTTATCCTAAAATTGTACAAATTTTCAAGTAGCGTTAGGAGATTCTTGAGGATTTCAGGAACTTCACTCTTGTGTACCAACATATTTACCCATGAAAATTTTGAGTAATCATCAGTAACTACTAAGCAATAAGAATTACCAAAGGTAGTCTTGTGTTTCATAGGTCCAAAGATGTCCATATGAAGATGTTCCAGACACATATTCACCATGTTAATCTTCTTCACAGGATGAGATTTTCGAGCTAGCTTTCCCTTTTGGCACGATACACAAACGTCTTGTAAATGAAAGTTCTTCACTGGTATACCACTCACAAGATAGTTTTTCACTAAATAGTTCATTTTCCTCAAGTGAATGTGTCCCATTCGTCTGTGCCAAGAGATTGATTCTTTTTCGGTGGCTTTTGAGATAAAACATGTGACTTGTACAGACGTGGAAATAGCTTGGCTCATATCAAGAATATACAAGTCATTAATTCTTGGAGTCGACAGGAGAATCCATTCTTTGGGAAATTTGAAACCAGGTTTCAGCACATAACATCCGACATTATCAAAATGAACCGTGAACTTCTTGTTGTAGATTTGAGAAACACTTAGAAGATTGTGATCAATTTGACGAACATAATTGATCTTATCAAAGCTAACAACACCATTGGATACCATTTCTTCTCTAGTGATGTATCCGCCCTTGTCACCAGAAAAAGCAACATAGCCTCCTCGAATGCTTTTAACATCATAAAGGAGCCTTAAGTCGCCTGTCATGTGCCTCGATGCTCCACTGTCAACAATCCAATGACTATTCACAGTTCCTCCTGGAACACCCTGCACATTTCAATACCCGATCAGTTTGAGATGGGGACCCAAGCCTTAGTGGTCTTGGGTTGACCCTTATCATCAAGAGATGTGATTTCTATTTCTTGATGATTTGGAAACTTTGTGCCTCCCCCTAAAATATTACCGGTTTTAGGTTTCCAAGATTGTTGAAATTTACCAGAAATTATTTACAGTTTTAAAAATTTCTGGTTTTAACAGACTTGAAGAACTTGGTTTCTTCTCTAAAACATCTGCTTTTAATGCTTTTTCAATTATTTTTACTTGTTTACGTCTCTGCTTTTCTTCTTGTTCTTTAACAATACGTTTGTCTTGTTTTGGTGATACAGTTTGACGTTGGCAAGTTGGTTCAGGAGGGGCTTTCTCAACAAATCTGGGTTTTGCTGGGTGGGTTGGTGCAATTTTTGATTATGTGGCCAAACTCTCCACATTTAAAACATGTTCTCCTTTCAACAAATGTAGGAGATCATGTTTTATGACTTGATGTTGAACTTGTGGGTCTGGAGATACTTGGTTCTTCGTCACACCCATTTGTATGTAGGGTGTAATTGTTTTGACTGTCACGCTTTAAAATCTTGATTTGTTTTACAAAATCAACATTAGACATGCTTTCAAAAGTCTCGATTTTATCTGCACCAGTTGAACCCACAAATTTAACATTCTTTAATTACTTCTTGTAGCGAGCTCCTTTGGTTTAAACCTTTGGTTGTAATACCTTAGGTTTTTCAGCTCGCTTGTCTTGTTGTTTTTCTTTAGAAATGAATAATGGTTGTAACTTGATTGGATTCTTCTTTTCCAAAAAATTGGTTGTTGAGTTTTCAAAAACTTGATCAATAGAGGTTGTTTGAGTAAATTTTCTTATCCCAATCAAAGTATACAACACATTCTTGTTTTCGATTGTAGACTTAGTTGTCTTGACAGATTTCATAGGATCATTCTCTTGATTTGCAACAGATTTCACATCAGGAGCAATAAAAATTTCTACCCCTTTTTCTTCATCAAGAGATTGATCCTGGTCGGTTTTCTCTGACTCATCATCTGAAGAATCATCCTCCTCTATTGTAGAAGGATTCTGATCAACAACTGATGATGTGTTCTCTGATTTTCTTGATTCAACTGAGGAATTGTCCAGCTTAAACCCTGATCCTGCTGCAAACTTTTCAGGATTAAGAGGTACAGATGGTTCAAATCGTGGCCTTTCATCTTCATCAGGCAATTTAGTATAATTGTGTTTCAAAGGAGGTGGACACGCTATATACCCAATGCATTTAACATCTCCTTTCAGTTTTTGAACGTCAATGATATGATCAAGCACATATCGGGAGTTAGAATAACTTTCCAATTTTAGATTGATTGCATCATGTTCGCATTTGGCAATGGCTAACTCTTTTTTTGTTTCTTCAAGGATATTGATGTAGTTATTAATTCCTGTTTGCTTGTTCAAAACTGTCTTTGTTAATTCAGAAACGCTTTTCTTAAGAGTTTCTATTACAAATTTGAATTTTTTTCGTTTCGAGTTATAGCCAGATTTGCCTCTTTGCATTTTGACAGTTCAACAACTAGGTTTTGATTGTGACTGTTTATTGTTTCAAGTTTTGTTTTTAATTCAGCACAGTCACTTCATATCTTAGGAGAGTCGGAATTTACCTGACTTGTCGAACTGGCAACATTAGCCATGAAGGCAGTATGATGAGGGAAGGATGCACTATTTGTAAAGATTTTCTCCATTTCCTTCGATGCAACTTCTGATTTCTTCATCAATCCAGCCTTTTTACTTTTTAAGCTTCTCTGCTTCTTTCAGCAACTCACTGACCTCAGTATCACTTCCTTCCCTAATATCTGAATCAGATCCATAACCACCTGTACTCGAGCATTCCTCATCAGAACTACCATTATACCCAGAACTATCATCATAATCATCATCAAAATTGTCAATGCTGTGAACATGTTTGATTTGATTGATAATCTTGGCATAACATGCAGTTCCTCCTTGATTCTCGTTTCCCAATTGTACTAACGACTCACATCCTTCATCTGCTTGAACTACTACAACTCTGTTTGTGTTGTTTGAAGGCCCAGACTGGTTGGTGTTGTTTGGGTTGTAAAAAAACTACTATTCTCCGTTCATTGTTAACATGAGCTGTGTTGGATGGTTGTGATTGATTTTGGAAAGGGTTGTGATTTCCTTGTTTGCTGGGTCTAGTGCACTCACGTTTGAAGTGACCTTTTTCACCACAGTTGAAGTAAGTAACAAAATCTTTATCAAAACTATATTTCGTATCTTTCTTGCTCTCCAAACTTGTTCTTCTAGTTCTGCTCATGTAATCCTTAGCTCTCTTCTAACCGAACTTGCAAACGCCCATTGAATATCCATTAGCTCCATCTCATTCCTATCTATTTGTTAGTAGTCTTCATTAGTCAAATTGATGTTTCCAATTTGACCAGCGACCAATCCACAATAAGCACTAACCATGGTGTTCAAAAGTTCCATATGTTCCTGAGCAACGTCTACACTAACCTTCGAAAGATGTGATGTGTCAAGTCTGACAGTATTAGGGTTTGCAGGTTGAAAGTTGTTACCATAGAAAGCTTGTTGAGAAGCTTGTTGTGTAGCTTGAGGTGTAACAACTTGAGGTTGTGGTAGAAAGGCTTTAGGATCAAATACTTGACCATAGGTTTGAGTAGTTTATCTAGCAGATTGATCCGTTTGAACTGGTGGTGGTAGAAAGGGGTTAACATTTGACACAAACGCGGTATGAAGTTTTGGTTGCTGAATTGTATTGACACTTGTGTTAATACCTCCAAAGTACATCTCAGGGTTTTGTGGAACAGAAACCCTTTTGCTTTTCGGATCTCTTCTTCATTTTTGTTCTCCAGTTTTTGAACAAATTCATAGATACTAATGACATCCAAAACATTTGTATGCCTTAGTAAGTTAATAAATTGACCCCACTTTGGCGGTAAGGTGTCAGCAAAATGCATCACGATTTCCTTTGGAGATGCCAACACTTTGTAGGAATATATTTCACTGAGCAGGTGGTAGAAACGTGTTGTCATGTTGCTCAATGTTTCATTCTCCATGAACATGAAACCTTCAAACTCCTTCTTCAGCAGATCATGTCGTATTTTTCTGGTTGCAACATTTCCTTCTCCTCTTGCTTCCAAAGTATCCCACAGATTCTTGGTAGTGGAACAATACACAAACTAATGATAAATATCCTTATGAAGTGCTTGTGTAAGGATAGCAAACGCCTCTTTCTCTAAATCGTAAGCCTTTTTATTGCTTTCATCTAGGTTGGCTAAGGAAGTTGGATTTGATCCCGCTTCTTCGAGAGATTCCTTATATGGTGTAGTAAAACATGTCCATAATTTTGTATTTTGTCCGAGAACATATGTATGGAAATGAATTTTCCATGAAGGATAATCGTTCATATGGTTCAGTTTTGGTGGACGGTTATTACTCCCAGTTTCACTCTCGCTTATAAGAGGAGTCTGAATGCTTTGATTTTGATTTGCGACACAAGCCCATTGATTTGCGGTAATCATGGCTGTGTGTTGAGGCATTAGTGATTTTACCCATGAGGTTGCGGAGCTTTGTGATGAGTCTTGGTTTGTGCTTGAACCACTTCCCCAATCCCAAGGATTTGTACCCATTATATGTTCTTGTTTATGAAAATTAAAAGGTTTAAAGATTAATTTTTGAAAATAACGTCTCCTTTTAAAGTTCACAAAATTTAAAAACCACAAAGTTTTGAAAGACTGAGCACGAAAAACAGATCAAGCTTGTTCTTCGTACGAATCAATAATTCGTACGAGTGACTGTCCTTCGTACGAACCAGGTGCTTCGTACTAGAGACACTCTTTCGTGCGAACAAACTTGTGCTTCATGCGAACTAGATTCTTCATGCGGATGACTTGGTCTTTCGTACGAACAGTCTTGTTCTTCGTGTGGATGGGTTATTCGCACGGATGTTTTTTTGCAGAAAGGAATCTTTGTGCAGAGTTGGTTGGTGAAAATTTCCTTTTCTAACACAGACTTGTTTTCGAAAGTGGTCAGTTGTCTACACAATTTTGGTTAAAAAGACAAACATTCCATATTAGCTTTTCAGTCAGAACAGTCAAGTCAAGTCAGAATGTCCAGATTTGGTCAACCCTACAAGAATATTCCGGTGAGTTTTCCAGCAGTGCTTCACCTGAAGATATGTCCAACTGAACTTTGATAGAAAATTTTAAGAAAAACCAGATCCTAACACGTCTCCATGTATTCTAACAAGGTTTTTATGAAAATTTTCTGGATACAACAAGTTTTAACTAAGTTTTAAGTTGGTTATCTTTTAAAAACTTAAGTTTTCTATTGAATTTTCAAGAACACTTCCAGAAACCCTCACAACTAGCTCAGACACAACACTAAGCTTGGTTTTAAACAAGGAAGAGAGCGAAAGCTCTGATCCCACTTGTAGGTCCACTAGGAGGATCAAGATTAACCTACTTCCCTGTTTATATAACACAAATACGAGTGCGGAATCCACGTAAGTATGCAAACTAAGGTAAAGTAAGAAACACAGGATAACTAAAGATTCAATATCTTGATTAACAGAAGAGAACTAGTACAAACACATACAAACAATGTTCATACAGACTCATGAAATACTCTCTGTGTTCTTGTGCTTTAGTGTCTCTCTCTAGCTTGTTCACTGATGTCTCACGTCTAACCTTCACTGAGAAGTGCATGTCTGTTTATATAGTGTACACACCTAGCAACAGTACGAAGAATGTTGCTGGTTGTACGAAATACCATAAGACACGAAGAACCTTCTCCAAAAGATGCTCATACGAATGTCCCATGGCTCGTACGAATATGAACTAGCTCGTACGACTCAAACAAGATACTTGTTACAATGAGCCACTCGTACGAATTGAATGTGACTCGTACAAGCAATATCTTGCTCGTACAAAGCATTTCTCTATCGTACTTGGATGTGTTTATCGAAGAACGTGCCAACAGACATGACGTACACAAGACTTAACAGTGTGCACACATGCAACTGTTTTACACAGATAAACTAATCGTCGTACTAAATCAAGATAGGAGGATATCTTGCTTTGGTCGACACCACCAAACTATACTGACACAATAAACAAAGACCGTATAATTACAAACGTAACTAAGAACAAGTGACAGACACAAAAGTGTATCAGCAAACCTTCTACTTATGACTATTCTTCTATCGGATTAGCTCTATCCTATCCAAACTTCCGTCTAAACCCGCCGGATCCAGAACTTTCAGTTATCTACTCTTAAGTAAGGTTTAGATCTGTTATTTTTGAAAGAGGGTCCTTGCTTCTTATCGTAGTAATCATATTTGGTAGAAGCATTGAACCTATCTTGGATCCTTTTATCATCCTCCAGCCTGATGAACCTTAAAGCTCTATTCCTAACTCCATCTAAGTTTCTGCATGGAGTCATCACAAGATGGAGAATCATTTTGTAAAATGGAGAATCCTTTTGTAACCCATCTTGAATGCTTCTACAACAGTTTCAATATCAAGGTTTGGGATTTCTAAGGATTCTCTTCCAAATTTAGTGACATAATCCCTAAGGGATTCATCACGAGCCTGGGTAATTATATATAACTCACTAGTTAATCTTCAAAAGTTCTACTACAACAAAATTGATTATTAAAAATATTAAATAAGTATGAAAAGGAAGTAATAGAGTAAGGAGGAAGACTTAGCAGCCATTTAAGTATATATCTTGTAACTGTGGATCCAAAACCCTTGCATAAGAAAGCTTCTTTGAGCCTGTCAG
Source organism: Scalesia atractyloides (assembly GCA_947069175.1). Lineage (NCBI taxonomy): Eukaryota > Viridiplantae > Streptophyta > Magnoliopsida > Asterales > Asteraceae > Scalesia > Scalesia atractyloides. The sequence continues at coordinate 58,416,699 of CAMTDV010000003.1, read as the reverse complement.
GGATGGGGTTTATCTCCATCCTTTCTCTGTACTGGGCTACATACTCTTCTCGATCAGTTGTGCCATCATATAGCTTCATATAGGGGATTTGAAAGCGTTTGGGTATCTCTGCATCACAAACTGGTGGAGCAAAGTGAGATATTCTATGACTTCCATCTAGAATTTCAAGAATAGGTCTAACTACACCTAGAACACTAGATATCATACCCTTAAGCTTTTGTAGTTCCCTAGCCATGGCTTGATTGATTCTTGTATGCTACACTTAACCATAATTAGTACCTAAGGATAAGACATCTTGGCTGTTATGGTAGGGCCAAGAAGCAACGGTCTGCATGGGGATGAAGTCTCCTTCATGCACTTCGGAAGTTCTCAGTTGTTGCCTTTCCAAGGATCCTTGACCCTAAGAGTTATTGGATCCAAAGAAGGAAGCATGATCCTTGAGGTTGGAACATTTCCACCGATCCTTCCGAACGGAAAAGGATCCTTGAGGATGGGACATCCCCATGGATCCTTGTTGAAGGATAAAGGATCCTTGTGGCTGAGATGAGGATCCTTTAGATTGTTGAATTGTTGATGCTGGGGTGACAAAATCTAGCATCATAGGCATCAAAGGAGACTGATCCTCCACCGGTTTCTTTTGCTTCTTGATGTCTTTGATTTCACGAAGGATCTTTTGGTTCGTCTTGTTCTGTTGCTCCATGTAACGCTTAATGTTTGAATGTAAAATAGAAATATCATTGTCAGTATTAATAGAAGAAGTAGCAAAAGGCTTAGGTCCTTGAAAAACAGTAGTCGACTTGTTTTGAACAACCTCATTGTTCTTCTAGACCTGTGGGGGAATAGGAGGCAACGACATGAGCTTTGGGACAAAGTTTTCGTTGGCATGGCAGTTGAAGTACATTTTCCTTGAGAGGCCATATGGTTGTGCTATTGGTAAAAACATGTCGAAAACTGATAGGAATTTCTTAGAATTGAAGCACCACTTACCCCACGGTGGGCGCCAAATTGTTTTGGTCAAAAATCGGTTTAAGGATAATGTAACAAAAAATATTTTGTGAGGTAGAGTGCTTATATGAACACGACGATTGCAAGACTTGAAATGTAAGTGAAACACAAGGATTTGTACAAGGAAAATCCCTTGATCACTAGTAGATCGCCGGTATAAATACCTCTGGTGGTAAAAACTATCAACCACCAACTACATTAACAAGTAAAATCCCATACAACTTTGAAAATTAATCAAGCTTGATACAATGGTGAGAGTGTACTCACAGAGAGTGATCAGTTATTTGTCTTGTATGTTGTGCTGTGTTTTCACTTGATCAATTCTTTCTTAAAATAAAACAACAACTACAATCTTACCCAGTATAATCCCATATATAGCAAAGATATTGATAGGGTCTGGGGAGGGTGGGATGTAGGCAAGCCTTACCCAGGGGATAAAGAGGCTGCTTCTAGTGAGACCCCGGTTCAAAAAAGCATAACCAAGATGTAAGATTCCAAAAAGCATACGCAGGCACACAATTACTAGAAAAAGTAAAAACAAAAATACTACAAACACACATAAATAAAAAGTATTTCTTAGTACAACTACGAAATCGGGAAATGGTGAAACTGCCGTATCACTCCTAAAAGAAACTCAAAGTTAACCTTCTAAGACAAGCACCTAAAATAAAACAGGCCAACCTCCTAAAAGTCCTTAACCTTAATCCGATGTCTCCGTGAAGTTTTATCCTCGACCATGTCCTTAGATAGGTGCAAATCTAGCAAATCTTGTCTAATCCACTCATCCCAAGTCATCTTCGGCCTGCCTCTACTCCTCCTTCCCTCTACAATGAGCGTTTCAACCATTCTAACCATGGCTGTTACCTGCCTCCTTTTGACATGCCCAAACCATCTCAATCTCCCATCCCTTATGTTATCTGAAATACTAGCAACCACTAATCATTCTATTAAAGCCTTATTTCTTATCTTGTCCAACCTAGTATGCCCATACATCCATCTTAGCATCCCCATCTCTGTTACTTCTAGCTTATGTGCGTGACTTTTCTTAATTGTCCAATAGTCTGTACCGTATAACATAGCAGGTTTAACTACAACTCTATAAAATTTCCCTTTTAGTATAGTTGGGAATTTCTTGTCGCACAATACCCCTATGGCTGCTTTCCACCTACACCATCCAACCTGAATACAGTGAGCTACGTCACTATCTATCTTTCCATTACTCTGAACAAACGATCCATTTTTAAAATAAAAATAATACATTGTGCAAAATCATGCTAAACCCACGTCTTCGTTCCATGACCGTTGTGGAATGAGCACGTGTAGCCTCTCAACGACTTCCTAGCGAGATTTCATCTTAGACTTAGCCCACCACTTAGTTTACCTGCATATGTAAACACAATAAAATACCGAGAATAATCATTAGAAATTATAGAAAACATTAAGGATCCTTGATCCTCTGAGGTCCCATAATACACATCAAGGATATTTTATCCATAATATGCCCAGGATATCAGATCCATGACAAGTAAAACTAGGTCCTAACACCCATGATATGATATTTTATCATGGAAACTACATCACTTGTTCGTAGTTCACAAAAGACTAACAAAATTTTGGTGTGAATACAATGAAACACTGTTAAACAAGTTTCACTGAATTTCCTACTAAAATATCTTGTTAGAATGCAAGCCTAAAAGGGTTACCAGAAGATACAAAACAAACAAAACAACCATCTAGCACTTAAATCCCAAAAACTCCAATAGATACCTAACCAGCTCCTCTAGCTCCACAATCCTCCAGTGTATAGCACTGTCATCCAGCTCACAAATCTCTTCATACATATCCATCTGGCCCTTAAGGTCTTGAACCTTTCCCTTGGTCATCTCTAGGTCTCCGTGCAACGATCACTGTGAGAACATCGGTCAACCTAAACTCCTTTCAACTTCTTCAAAGCAGGCTCAGTAATGGCTCTCGATGTCGATGCAATGTCTCCGTCGGGTCGGATCCTCTTCCTACAGTGAGTATAAAACTAGTAAAGGAGTAGTGGAAACTCGCGTCTCGGTCAAAGATATATTTATTTACTCAAATTACCCTTAATAATGAGTTAGTGGTAAAGGGGTCGAACCACGGAGAGTTTGTGGTTTGTGTAAGAACTTGATTGATGATTAACGCTGTCACAGTTATGAAGCTTGCAATATGATCTATTTTTTTGTTTGTTGGAAAAGGGTGTCAGAGTGTACCAAAAATTTGATATTAACGATGATTACTCAAAATTATATAAAAACTTGATAACTTGATTAGAACAATAATTGGGAACAAGATTGCTCGAGACATCATAACACTAAATGTGATAATATTTAATTAAACAACCCATTTCATCTCATTCATCAAATTTTCAAATACACATAATTCAAGTACAAAATAACAACATTGAGATAAGTTCAATCAAAACATAATAACTGACTTAGCATTCTTAGCGTGTTTCTATGCCGGTCCTACTAAGTTTCATCATACCAACTTCATCAACTTGCAACATGTTAAAAAGTATAGTTCAATAATAAAGTATTGGTGAGTACACAAGTTTGATATCATAGCATAGGTAGTAAAAACGTTTAAACAAATCCACATGATAAGCTAGTATATGAGAATAAAGTAAACATGGCATGTGAACTACAAGTCAATCCTCAAGTGTACCACATATTAGATTAAAATAATACTTAACATTGACCAAAAGAATACGGGTGGTGCGTTACTCCTAGCGCTATACATGTTAAGGGAGGCTTGATCAAAGTTAATGACATTTAGTATCACATAAGAATGTACCAAGTAAACATTTAAGTATCACATAACTATAGCATGTATGATGGATTGTTTGTGTGATTACATAGAATAAAAGTGTGATTTAGTGTGTTTAAGAATAAACTAACATGTTGCACCCAGAAGTGTAAAGCATAAAAGGGTGTCGAGTGTACTCACGGTGTTGCAAAGTTAATTTCGTGAAAGCGTTTAGGTTGATCAAGGGGACGAACACCAAGTTATCCTACACAAGGAAAAGTAGGTGTGTGAGTATTGGAATGACGGTGGAGTTTGGTAATTTTAGGAATTTAAAGTATGCAAAAATTATGTATAGTCGAAAGTATTTATCTAGACGTTAACGCTCGTTTTTGACACTATAAGCCCGAAGGGTGTTTGTGTTTTTATGGGTCATGCCCATAGAAATCGTAACGATAGTTAGGTCTTAGATAAAATAACCTAATATTAGGACAAGTAACCATATGGTCATCGTCAAAGGTTCGGTTATATTTATTATTTACATATATAGTTTACATATATTATTACAAGTTTATCATAGATTTCATATAAGTCATGGATATCATATAAGTCATAGAAGTCATGCATGGAGGTAGGAGGATAACCATCCTAAACCTCTCTCGTAAGATTCACCAATACACAAATTGCCACAAGGACAACCCAGATGGTCAATAATATAGTACTTCACTAAGCTACGCTTTGAACCGAATAAGCAAGCTAGGTGCATCATCCCGAACATGGCAACGTTTAGGGACGTGTCGTAGCCTTGTTACTCTAGTGAAGGTGAACCGTAGCTTAATGGATGGAAATCATCAAGTGAGGGGTGGGTTGCAAAGTTGGATAGCCAAGGCTCCATGTAATCACACCTACACCATACACAAGCTTGTAATCTTGGATGGCTCAACACTTGCGGGTTAGAAACCCTAGTAAAAACCACAAGTTTAGAGGCATGTTATACCTTTTGATTTTGTATGAACAAGTCTAGCTAGCTCACTAACCATAATCTTGATTAGAGGCACAAGTAGCATAGAGTTGTATGGTTAAAACAAGTTTAAGAAAAGTTTATAAGTTTAACTTCCAAACAGAAAGTTTGGCCCTAAAAATGGTATTGTTCCACCTTGGTTTTCCATGAAAAACCTATGGTAACATCCCATGGGGCTTAGCAAACATTGTTGAGGAAGAAAACCTAAAGAAAACTTTGAAACTTTTAAAGTTTGAAAAGATAAAAAGTGGGCGGAAAGTTTAACACACTTTAGGACCTCAAAATGGTGGGGTTTCACCTTAGTTTGCCCAAGAAAACTTGTGAGAACCTTCCTAGAGGTTATCCAGAGGTGTTAGAAGAAGAAACAAGGTTTAAAGGAAGAAGGTAGTGAGTTGAAACTCACTTGCAAGCTGAAGTGTTTCAGCAGAAAGTTCTAAACTTTGAGAGAATGTTTGGAGTGTTTGGAGGCTTGAAAAAGTGGGAAATGGACGGGGGAATGCTTGTTTATATAGAAGACGGATTAGGGTTTGAATTAGGGTTTCATTAAATGAGTTTAGGTGAGTGTTTGAATTAAAACAAGAAGAGAACATGTGCTTGGCAGCTTGCGGCCGCAAGCTGCCATGTTTTTCTTTTTTTTTTTTTTGTTATTTCATAAATATAAGTGTTATTCTTTGTGTATATTTGTTAAATTATAAGTATGTTACAAATGTAGGTTATTTTGGAAGATTAGAATTAGGGTTAGGGTCCTTTATAATCCATAAAAAAAGGCTTGATTACGTAGAAGGTTACAATGTAAACTTTACAAATTGTATGATGCCGAAAGCTTAATTCTTTGTTGTTACAAGTCACTAATCATCTTGCTTGACTTTGATATTAAGATTTACAACGTACAATAGGTATTCACGAGTCATTTTTGAATTGATTTATCAAGCAACAACATAACGTACGTTCATAAATTTAAGCATGTATAAAGTTTGTGAAATTCACATAATTGATCAATTTGATTACAATCAAATCCTTGGATGTACGATGATTCAAAAGTGAAATACGATTATAGGGTTTGGACTTTCCAAAAATAGGAACACGATGCAAACTTACTATAAACGGAAAGTTACAAATGCGAAGCGTTACAGTTCACACCCGGTTCGATAATCACAAGACCTAGGGCTTCTACACGGTTTAAATTGATTTAGTTGAATTAATCGATTAATGGATTTAGTTTCACGTGTCTTAGGTACCAAAGGCTGTCAATGTTACAAAGAACGTACCGCGGTGCACTTCTCAACTAAGATCATGTAAATCCTACTTAAGATAAGGCATAATTGCATATCACCATTTCGCAAAGTCAAATTTTATAATCATTCAACAATTTACGAATTCAAAACAAATGCAAGACAATTATCAAAAGTTTCAAATGCTTTAAACACAACTTTTCACAAAATCAAACTAAACACCAATGTATAAACCCTAGAAATCTTACACAATCTACACAGGCATAAAACCTGAGGAGACTAACCTCTCATGGTGAACGGAATGTGATCAATGGATGCTTGAAGCTCGCACACGAACATCTTGAAGCTTTGATGGTGGTTATGATGAAGTTTAGGGTTGATGATTGGTGATGATGGTGGATTGATTGGTGAGATGATGACGATTGAGAACTAGGGTCAGGATGGATTGATGGATGATGATTATGGATGATGATGATTTGGATGGAATGGAGATGGTGTTGGTGATGTTCTTGGCTCCAAGGATGAGGTTCAAAACTCCAAAATGCATAACTCCCTGTTAATGATCCCAAAATTAGGTTTCAAACTCGTCTAAATGTCAAACAAAAGCATTTTAGCATTGGTGATTAGGAGCAGGCATTACCGACGTCCAGTCCTGGCGTCACCGGTGCTGTGTGGAAACTCCAAAAGCTGTCGATGACTTTTTCCATTGTCTACGTGTATCATTTTCCGGCGCATGGCATAAGCGACACAACCTATATCCTTGCTTTTCCATTTTGCTTGTTTCGCATACCTGGTTGATCTTGTTTGCTCCCTGATGCTTCGTAAAGCTCCCGATAGTTCCTTAAACTCCGTTAGACCTGCAAAACACAATTCTAATCAAAGTAGGCCATTCGAACCAAAATTCATGTAAAAACATAAACTTAAATACGATTAACCACCAATTTTCGACCACACATTAAAAGACGATTGGGATATGACAGGCGGAGGCATCTCAGACATAGGCTCCGTAGAGACAGTGGGTGGGACTACCAATGGCTCTAGTGGTCGAGCCGTGACGACAATGGTGTCCACCACCGGTGCTACTCCAAACGAACCTCCAATAATACGTATACCTCTGGTTGGCTGATCGACTACTTGCTCTGTCCCTGATAATTGTCTAATCTCAAAGACTGATGGAGGAACAATCATGTCATCGTCATCAGTCCCCGTTACTCGTTTCTGCATAACGTGGGTCAACCTGACTTACAAAAGCAATAAGGCCGACATAGATAGACGAAGTGAGGATGAGCTGAGGTAGTGCGTGGTATCTCTAGTAGAACGGAGGTCGGAGAGGTATCGAATTCATGCTCGTTGTCAGAATCATGAATCTCGATAATCTCGTCTGAGTGCGACGTTTATGACACAACGTAACCGTACTAAGTAAGTGTGTGTTCGAATAAAAGGCAACTTATAACACAAAAGGCATAAATATACAAATTAACACGTATGCACATAAACTTCTCATAGTTTCCATACATGATCAAAATCTATGTTTATTTTAATTATTGGCTTTGCGAATCTTAGGATTTAATTCTCAATATTATTCGGTTGAAGTCTAGAGTATTTCAAGAAAACTTCTAATTCACTAACAACCATTGGCTCTGATACTAACTTCTGTCACATCCCAAAACGTCGCATGTAACACCCTGACCGCGTAAAACAACGAACCATGGCGGAAACGTTGGGGAGTCATGTCACAGAACTATTGTTTCACAACTCATGGAATTTAAAATTTTGTTTTATTAAGTTAAATGTTTACATTGTCTAAGGATAAACAGAAACAACACATAAATAAATTGTCTTTCATGTTTTAAGTCACTAAGGCCCGCGTCCATTCCTACATGAGGCATGCATCATATTATCAAGCATGGACTCCTCAAACATATGTGAAAAGGGAGTCAACATAAAAATGCCGGCGAGTACATAGGTTTTGTGAGTGTCAAATTCATGGCTTTGTATACATATTGCAACACCTCGTCCGACTACAAGAGTCGTTACCTCGTATCAAAAGTGTTTGATATTGCAATACAATTAACCAACTAAAAAAAGTTGGTTAGAGTGTGAAAACCTTATAACCATGAATCTTGATCAAAACGTTTCTTTTGTAAAAACCTTGTAATAAATTGATTCAAAAGAAAACTCTGTATGGTTTATATCTTTCAGTGAAAATCATTGCGTGACATTGTTCAAAACCGTTTGTTTGTGTTATAAACCATTTGTCCATGTTATAAATCAATCGTCCGTGTCATAAACCAATTGTCCATGTCATAAACAAATCGTCCGTGTTTTTAATTGTGAAAACTTTTGATCGTTCTTTAATGAACACATTCAAACCTGTGTTGACTATACCACCAAAGGATATCTTTAATAGACCACCAAATGGTCTCTTTAACTAGACTAAAAATCAACAAATGATTTGTTAATCAGAAACAGTTATGGATAACGCATCAACAAGTTGTTCACATTATTGAAATCGTATTAACTTATATATAAACCATAGACATTGTTTTTGGAAACTTGAAAATGATTTAGCACATATGAGTCACCCCAAAACATTTGCAAAACGTAAAAGAGGGGGAACTATGTACTCACTTTGAAAATCATTTTGTATATAATATTGTTTTGAAATCTTGAAAATAATTATAGGCACATATGAATTACTCTAAAATATTTAAAAAATGTAAAAGAGGGGAACTGTGTATTCACTTTGAAAATTATTTTGTATATATAAACCAAATATATTGTTTTGAAATCTTGAAAATAAATATAGGCACATATGAATCACCCCAAAACATTTAGAAAATGTAAAGAGGGGGCTATGTACTCACTTGGGATTGCGAAAGTGTTGTTGATCAACGGAATAAACAAAGCTCAAACGTGTCCTAATGTGTCAGATGAATATGTTAGCGTGTCAGGACTACAGAAGGGAGATCGGATAGAATGAAGTCTTATAAACCAAACGAGTGTTGGAATTCATGTAATATGTTTAACAAACTTAACATTCTGATTTGGAAAGGATCCTAAGTGCTTTTGACTATTCTGACTCGTTAAGGTAGTTTACGCTGCTTTAACGGGTCATTAGCGTAAACACGTGATTGGATGGTTAAACATGTCCTATGATAAGTTTTAAATGCCCAAACAAGTTTGAAAAGATTATAACATCAGTTTACATGTAAAAAATTTGGTTACATGTGTTTAAAATGGATTTATGCGCACAAGGCCATTTTGGTCATTTATCAAGAACATAGAAGTAACTTATCATAACACCAACCAACCGATGTGACCATAAGGTATAACCTCAGTAGGTTATTCCCTATACAAATATGGTCACAAATATGTGTTTGGTCGGATCCTAAGATCGACCAAACAGGTCGGATTCGAAAGTCAAAGTGGTGGTCAAGACCGCTCGACTTACGACCCTAAATAAGCACTAAACTAGAAGTGATGAGTTAGACATGTCAAAATATGTCTATCTAAGTTTATAAAACTAATTTGGCATCAAAACGTGGTGTTTTCATACCCGAAATTAGTTTCGTCGAAAAATGCACATCATGCGCATTTTTGACCGAAACTTTGACTCGTCACTTCGACTAGTAAACGTGGACATCAGAAGGTGAAAGCGTTAGGGATTATAACCTTCGTGATTATGATCACGTTGCAAAGTTTAATTGAACTTTGACTTGACCAAATATGGTCAGAACCAAAAGTCAATCAGGAAGCCAAACTGTTTGACTTTTAGCTCAAAATAACAAAAATAATGAAAGAACTAGGAGGAGTACTTACTCGTGTTCAAGAAAACTTTCGGAACTCAAGATAGGAGGCTTCCAAAGGCTGGAAACAAGCTCCAAGAAGGATAGAAAGAAGAATTTCACACTTTGCTTTAAAGTGTTTTGAAGTTTTGTGAAAAAATAGAAGAATCATGGGGTATTTATAGTATTTTAGGATTAACGAGGTGATGACAAGTATCCTCAAGTGTGGCTTAGTGTCCTAACATGTGTCAACATCATATTAAGTGTAGAAAGTGAGTGCTTGGTGTCAAAGATTGGAGATAGGTGGCAAACTTGGTGAATAAGCAAAAAATTTTATTATTTTTTTTTGACATTTTTGGCCCATAGACTTGTATTTTCACTTGTTTGCCATTTTTAACCCCTTTAACCTAATATTTAGGTTATATAAAGGTGTTAAGACATGTGTAACTTGGATAATGCTCGTAAATGTCGTGGATGTCGGTTCGTTCGGTTGTACGGTTATGCGTTTCGCAAAAATGCGTAATACGCTTTAACGAACACGAAAATGATCGAAATTGTGCAACGATTGACATTTTTGCATTCTCATCAATAAAATACAAGATTTTATTGAATACTAAAATATTTGGAAATAAAACACAGGATTTCATTGAATACGAATTTGTTTGTACTTGTGCAATAATTGAAAAGGCACAAATGTCACAGTCTCCCATACTTTTGGAAATTTCGTCCCGAAATTTAATTAGAGGAAACTTTGTGAAAACAGATGTGGATATTTCGCTTTCATCCGATCCTCTCGTTCCCAAGTAAATTCTAGGTTGGATTCCCAGCACACTTTAACTATCGGTATACGTCTACGCTTGAGTTTCTTGACTTTACGGTCCAATATCTGGACAGGTTTCTCGACAAAGTGCATAGTGTCATCAACGTGAATTTTGACGTCGGGAGTGTGGAGGTTTGTATCGTCTAAACACTTTTTCAAATTGGACACGTGGAATGTTGGGGGAATATTCCCAAGTTCAGGAGGTAGCTCAAGTCGTAGGCCACCTTTCCGATTCTCTCAACAATCTTGAATGGTCCAATATATCGTGATGCAAGTTTTCCTTTCATTCCAAATCTAATCACACCTTTCTAAGGGGATACCTTGACAAGGATGTGATCACCAACTTGGAATTCCAAGGGCTTGCGTCGTTTGTCTGCTTAACTCTTTTGACAGCTTCTAGCTATCAGAAGGTTATTGGGAATTTTCTTGACTTTGTCTGTTGTGTCGTGAATGAGTTCAGGTCTAGTGATCTGAGCTTCACTTACCTCATTCCAACAGAAAGATGAAAGACATTTTCGACCGTATAGAGCTTCTAAAGACGCCATATTGATGCTGGCGTGATAACTATTGTTATAGGAGAATTCGACCAATGGTAGATGCGAATCCCAACTTCCACCAAAGTCAATCACACATGCTCTAAGCATATCCTTCAGTGTTCGAATTATCCTTTCAGATTATCCATCTGTTTGAGGATGATAAGTAGTGCTCAGATTGAGTTTTGTTCCCATGGCAGATTGCATGGTCTTCCAAAAGTGAGATGAGAATCGAGCATCTCGATCGGATATGATGTTCAAAGGAACACCATGACGAGATGCAATCTCATCAACATACATCTGGGCAATTTTGTTAGCAGATAGATCCTCACTAATTGCCAAAAGGTATGCTGACTTTGTTAAATGATCGATGATTACCCAAATGGCATCATGACCTCTAGGTGTGCGCGGTAGTTTAGTGATGAGATCCATCGCAATGTTCTCCCACTTCCATACCGGTATTTCTGGTTGCTCCAGTAAACCAGATGGGCGCTGATGTTCTGCCTTAACTTTAAGACAAATTAGGCATTTAGACACATACAAGGCAATGTCCTTCTTCATACCCGGCCACCAATACTGGGTACGAAGATCCTTATATATTTTGTCTGCACCAGGATGGATTGATCAATCGATAGTATCCAGCAAGAACAAGAAATGAACGAACTTTAGTAGGAGTAGTAGGTGTACTCCAATCCCTAATCGCACTGATTTTGGTGGGATCTACATGTATACCTTGTTCGTTAACAATGTGACCCAAAAATTGAATTTTTTTAGCCAAAATTCACACTTAGAGAATTTTGCGTAAAGTTATTCTCTCTTCAGGAGTTCCATCGTTAGACGGAGATGTTGTTCGTGATCGGCTCAAGACTTAGAATAAATGAGGATGTTGTCGATGAAAACAATAATGAACTTGTCTAGGTTTTCAAACCCTATTCATTAAGTCCATGAAGATGGCAGGAGCATTCGTCAAACCAAAAGGCATGACAGTGAACTCGTAACGGCCGTATCGAGTGCGAAAAGCAGTATTGGGAATATCTTCTTCGAGTACACGAAGTTGATGATACCTAGAACGCAGATCAATCTTTGAAAAGCAGGTCGCACCTTGTAGCTAATCAAAGAGATCATCAATGTGAGGTAGGGGATATCGATTTTTGTTTGTGTGTTTGTTAAGCTCATGATAATCGATACACATACGGAAGGATCCATCCTTCTTTTTCACGAATAGGATAGGAGCACCCTAAGGTGAAAAGCTCGGATGAATGAATCCCATGTCTGAAAGTTCTTGGAGTTTCTTTGACAAGTCTTGCATTTCAGACGGTGCAAGACGGTAAGGTGATTTGGCAATTGGGTTGGCACCAGGTACAAGATCAATACGAAACTCAACTTGACGAATTGGGGGTAAACTAGGTAGCTCTTCAAGAAACACCTCAGGATATTCTCGAACAACGGGGATGTCCTTAACAGTTTTGCCTTTGCCTTTTTCCTCTATGATATGTGCTAAGAATGCTACATGATTCTTTCGTAGGTATTTTTGGGCCTGGGTACAGGTCAAGAGTTTTAGGCTACTAGAGGGTTTCTCTATGTGAATTTCTAAGGTTCCGCCAGACTAAAGAGGTATACGAACAACCTTGTTGAAAAAGATCACCTCAGCATGGTGTTTGTTTAACCAATTCATTCCTATGATGATGTTAAAACTCCCGAGTTGCGTTGGTGTGAGGTCAATGGGAGAAAGATGATATCCAGGTTTAATTGGCAACTACGAATGACATAGTCGAGCACAAGGGGTTCACCACTAGCTATTTCCACCATTAAGGGTTTTCCTAGTTTAGTTCTAGGCATAGAAAGCAAAGGCTCAAAGGCTAGTGATACAAAGCTTATATCAGCACCCGAATCGAAAAGAATAGAAGCAGGATGATTGTTAACAAGGAACATATCATTAATGACTTCGTTATTAGAATTTATTTTTTATAATGCAATAAAATGTTCTTCTGGAAGAAATCGTCCGTGTTTTTAATTGTGAAAACTTTTGATCGTTCTTTAGTGAACACATTCAAACCTGTGTTGACTATACCACCAAAGGGTATCTTTAATAGACCACCAAAGGGTTTCTTTAACTAGGCTAACAAATCAACAAATGATTTGTTAATCAGATAAAGTTTCTGTCATTACCCAAACTTCCACCAAATCCAATGAATAGTCCGATAATAGGATTGTCAGTCCTATGGTGGTACCATGTCAGTCCTATGGTACCCTAACATGCTACTAGACAGCTCGGCAAAGCTAATGAATGTCATTCGTGTTATGGATAACGCATAAACAAGGTGTTCACATTATTGAAATCATATTGACCTATATACAAACCATAGACATTGTTTTTGAATACTTGAAAATGATTTAGCACATATGAGTCACCCCAAAACATTTGCAAAACGTAAAGAGGGGGAACTATGTACTCACTTTGAAAATCATTTTGTATATAATATTGTTTTGAAACCTTGAAAATAATTATAGGCACATATGAATCACCCCAAAACATTTAGAAAATGTAAAAGAGGGGATCTATGTACTCACTTTGAAAATCATTTTGTATATATAAACCAAATATATTGTTTTGAAATCTTGAAAATAAATATAGGCACATATGAATCACCCCAAAACATTTAGAAAATGTAAAAGAAGGGGCTATGTACTCACTTTGGATTGCGAAAGTGTTCTTGATCAATGGAATAAACAAAGCTCAAATGTGTCCTAATGTGTCAGATTAATATGTTAGCGTGTCAGAACTACAGACGGGAGATCGGATAGAATGAAGTCTTATAAACCAAGCGAGTGTTGGAACTCATGTAATATGGTTTAACAAACTTAACATTCTGATTTGTAAAGGATCCTAAGTGCTTTTGACCCATTCTGACTCGTTAAGGTAGTTTACGCTGCTTTAATGGGTCATTAGCGTAAACGCGTGATCGGATGGTTAAACATGTCCTATGATAAGTTTTAAATGCCTAAACATGTTTGAAAATGTTATAACATCAGTTTATATGTCAAAAGTTTGTTACATGTGTTTAAAATGGATTTATGCGCACAAGGCCAGTTTGGTCATTTATCAACAACATAGAACTAACTTATCATAACACTAACCAAACGATGCGACCATAAGTTATAACCTCAGTAGGTTATTCCCTATACAACTATGGTCACAAATATGTGTTTGGTCGGATCCTAAGATCGATCAAACGGGTCGGATTTGAAAGTTAAAGCGGTGGTCTAGACCGCTCGACTTACGACTCTAAGTAAGCACTAAACTAGAAGTGATGAGTTAGACATGTCAAAATATGTCTAACTAAGTTTATAACTCTAATTTGGCATCAAAACTTGGTGTTTTGATACCCGAAAATAGTTTTGTCGTAAAATGCACATCATGCGCATTTTTTTACCGAAACCTTGACTCGTCATTTCGACTAGTAAACGTGGACATCAGAAGGTGAAAACGTTAGAGGTTATAACCTTCGTGATTATGATCACGTTGCAGAGTTCAATTGAACTTGATTTGACCAAATATGGTCAGAACCAAAAGTCAATCAGGAAGCCAAACTGTTCGACTTTTAGCTCAAAATAACAAAAATAATGAAAGAACTAGGAAGAGTACTTACTCGTGTTAAAGAACACTTTCAGAACTCAAGATAGGAGGCTTCCAAAGGCTAGAAACAAGCTCCAAGAAGGATAGAAAGAAGAACTTCACACTTTGCTTTAAAGTGTTTTGAAGTTGTGTGAAACAAATAGAAGAATCATGGGGTATTTATAGTATTATAGGATTAAGGAGGTGATGACAAGTGTCCTCAAGTGTGAATTAGTGTCCTAACATGTGTCAACACCATATTAAGTGTGGAAAAGTGAGTGCTAGGTGTCAAAGATTGGAGATAGGTGGCAAACTTGGTGAAGAAGCAAAAATATTTATTATTTTGTTTTGACATTTTTGGCCCTTAGACTTGTATTTTCACTTGTTTGTCATTTTTGAACCCTTTAACCTAATATTTAGGTTATATAAAGATGTTAAGACATGTGTAAATTGGATAATGCTCGAAAATGTCGTGGATGTCGGTTTGTTCAGTTGTACGGTTATGCGTCTCGTAAAAATGCGTAATACGCTTTAACGAACATGAAAATGATCGAAATTGTGCAACGATTGACATTTTTGCATTCTCATCAATAAAATACAAGATTTTATTGAATATATATTTGGAAGTGAAACATAGAGTTTCATTGAATACAAAATTGTTTGTACTTGTGCAATGATTTGAAAGGCATAAATGTCACAGTCTCCTCTATTTTTGGAAATTTCATCCCGAAATTTAATTAGAGGAAACTTTATGAAAACAGATGTGGATATTTTGCTTTCTTCTGATCCTCTCATTCCCAAGTAAATTCTAGGTTGGATTCCCAGCGAACTTTAACTATCGGTATACGTCTACGCTTGAGTTTCTTGACTTCACGGTCCAACATCTCCACAGGTTTCTCGACAAAGTGCATAGTATCATCAACATGAATTTCGTTGTGGGGAGTGTGGAGGTTTGTATCGGCTGAACACTTTTTCAAATTGGACACATGGAATGTTCGGGGAATATTCCCAAGTTCAGGAGGTAGCTCAAGTCGTAGGTCACCTTTCCGATTCTCTCAACGATCTTGAATGGTCCAATATATCGTGATGCAAGTTTTCCTTTCTTTCTAAATCTAATCACACCTTTCCAATGGGATACCTTGACAAGGACGTGAACACCAACTTGAAATTCCAAGGGCTTGCGTCGTTTGTCCGCATAACTCTTTTGACGGCTTCTAGCTATCAGAAGGTTATTGGGAATTTTCTTGACTTTTTCTGTTGTGTCGTGAATGAGTTCAGGTCCAGTGAGTTGAGCTTCACCGACCTCATTCCAGCAGACAGATGAACGACATTTTCGACCATATAGAGCTTCGAAAGACGCCATATTGATGTTGGCGTGATAACTATTGTTATAGGAGAATTCGACCAATGGTAGATGTGAATCCCAACTTCCACCAAAGTCAATCGCACATGCTCTAAGCATATCCTCCAGTGTTTGAATTATCCTTTCAGATTATCCATCTGTTTGAGGATGATAAGTAGTGCTCAGATTGAGTTTTGTTCCCATGGCAGATTGCATGGTCTTCCAAAAGTGAGATGAGAATCGAACATCTCGATCGGATATGATGTTCAAAGGAACACCATGACGAGATACAATCTCATCAACATACATCTTGGCAATTTTGTTAGCAGATAGATCCTCACTAATTGCCAAAACGTGTGATGACTTTGTTAAACGATCGCGATTACCCAAATGGCATCATGATCTCTAGGTGTGCGCGGTAGTTTAGTGATGAGATCCATCGCAATGTTCTCCCACTTCCATACCGGTATTTCTGGTTGCTCCAGTAAACCAGATGGGCGCTGATGTTCTGCCTTAACTTTAAGACAAATTAGGCATTTAGACACATACAAGGCAATGTCCTTCTTCATACCCGGCCACCAATACTTGGTACGGAGATCCTTATATATTTTGTCTGCACCAGGATGGATTGATCAATCGATAGTATCCAGCAAGAACACGAAATGAACGAACTTTAGTAGGAGTAGTAGATGTACTCCAATCCCTAATCGCACTGATTTTGGTGGGATCTACATGTATACCTTGTTCGTTAACAATGTGACCCAAAAATTGAATTTTTTTTAGCCAAAATTCACACTTAGAGAATTTTGCGTAAAGTTATTCTCTCTTTAGGAGTTCCATCGTTAGACGGAGATGTTGTTCGTGATCGGCTCAAGACTTAGAATAAATGAGGATGTTGTCGATGAAAACAATAATGAACTTGTCTAGGTTTTCAAACCCTATTCATTAAGTCCATGAAGATGGCAGGAGCATTCGTCAAACCAAAAGGCATGACAGTGAACTCGTAATGGCCGTATCGAGTGCGAAAAGCAGTATTGGGAATATCTTCTTCGAGTACACGAAGTTGATGATACCCAGAATGCAGATCAATCTTTGAAAAGCAGGTTGCCCCTTGTAGCTAATCAAAGAGATCATCAATGCGAGGTAGGGGATATTGATTTTTGTTATGAGTTTGTTGAGCTCATATACGGAAGGATCCATCCTTCTTTTTCACGAATAGGACAGGAGCACCCTAAGGTGAAAAGCTTGGACGAATGAATCCCATGTCTGAAAGTTCTTGGAGTTGTTTGACAAGTCTTGCATTCCAGACGGTGCAAGACGGTAAGGTGATTTGGCAATTGGGTTGGCACCAGGTACAAGGTCAATATGAAACTCAACTTGACGAATTAGGGGTAAACCAGGTAGCTCTTCATGAAACACCTCAGGATATTCTCGAACAACGGGATGTCCTGAACAGTTTTGCCCTTGCCTTTTTCCTCTTTGATATGTTCTAAGAAGGCTACATGATTCTTTCGTAGGTTTTTTTGGGCCTGGGTGCAGGTCATGAGTTTTAGGCTACTAGAGGGTTTCTCTCCATGAACTTCTAAGGTTCCACCAGAAGAAAGAGGTATACGAACAACCTTGTTGAAACAGATCACCTCTGCATGGGGTTTGGTTAACCAATTTATTCCTATGATGATGTTAAAACTCCCGAGTTGCATTGGTGTGAGGTCAATGGGAAAAAGGTGGTTATCCAGGTTCAATTGGCAACTACGAATGACATAGTCGAGCACAAGGGGTTCACCACCAGCTATTTCCACCATTAAGGGTTTTCCTAGTTTAGTTCTAGGCATCGAAAACAAAGGTTCAAAGGCTAGTGACACACAGCTTATATCGGCACCCGAATCGAAAAGAATAGAAGCAGGATGATTGTTAACAAGGAAGGTACCATTAATGACTTTGTTATCAGAATTTATTTTTTATAATGCAATAATATGTTCTTCTAGAAGAAAACATTAGGGAAAATATGTGAGATTGACATTGGATAATCAAGAGAGATGTTAAAAATATCGACAAAATATAAGGATGGTGGTCATTCGTTCGTTATTTAAAAACAAACAAATGACACACGGTGACTAATCAAAGTAAATGGCTCTTTATGATGTATCGCGAAGACATGCTTTAGCTTATAAGTGGACACTCACCCCAAGAGTTCCCATGTAAGAGTGACTGGTCCGATAATGCGGATTTTTACGAACACTCTAGCCTTAGACAGAAAACTCAGGGTATAGGCATCCACCATTCCAGATTGCACGTTTTCACATTAATAAAACCCAAACTTTGATGGGATTTTGAAAACTTACAAGGCTTTGAGCCAAAACAAATCATCTAAGGATAGATGATTGATTTTCAAAACGAATTTATAACTTGTGTTGTTTTTTTGGTAATCACCTAAGGATAGGTGATGGTATTGTTTTAAGAATCTAAACGCAAGATAACTCGCGTTAGGGTCCTAGGAAGGTTATAGTCTAGGTCAGAGCATTACTAATAACCTAATTCCCTATAACCATAAGCTCTGATACCAATCTTTCTGTAACACCCCGACCACGTAAAACAATGAACTGCGGCGGAAACGTCAGGGAGTCATGTCACAGAACTATTGTTTCACAACTCATGGAATTAAATTTTTTTTATTAAGTTAAATGTTTACGTTGTATTGGGATAAACAGAAACAACACATAAATAAATTGGGGTCTTTCATGTTTTAAGTCACTAAGGCCCGCATCCATTCCTACGTGAAGCATGCATTATATTATCAAGCATTGACTCCTGAAACATATGTGAAAAGAGAGTCAGCATAAAAATGCCGACGAGTACATAGGTTTTGTGAGTGTGTCAAATTTGTGGCTTTGTATACATATTACAACACCTCGTCCGACTACAAGAGTCGTTAAGTGAAAACCTCGTATCAAAAATGTTTGAATTGCAATACAATTAACCAACTAAAACAAGTTGGTTAGAGTGTGAAACCTTATATCAGTGAATCTTGACCAAAACGTTTCTTTTGTAAAAACCTTGTAATAGATTGATTCAAACGAAAACTCCATATGGTTTATATCTTTAAGTGAAAATCATTGCGTGACATTGTTCAAAACCATTTGTTCATGTTATAAACCATTTGTCCGTGTTATAAATCAATTGTCCGTGTCATAAACCAATTGTCCATGTCATAAACAAATCGTTCGTGTTTTTAGTTGTGAAAACTTTTAATCGTTCTTTAATGAACACATTCAAACCTGTGTTGACTATACCACCAAAGATATCTTTAATAGACCACCAAAGGGTCTCTTTAACTAGACTAACAAATCAACAAATGATTTATTAATTAGAAACAGTTTATGTCATTACCCAAACTTCCACCAAATCCAGTGAACAGTCCGATAATGGGATTGTCAGTCCTATGGTACCCTGTCAGTCCTATGGTACCATAACATACTACTGGTTGGCTCGGCAAAGCTAATGAATGTCCTTCGTGTTATGGATAACGCATCAACACGTTGTTCACATTATTGAAAACGTATTGACTTATATATAAACCATAGACATTGTTTTTGAAAACTTGAAAATGATTTAGCACATATGAGTCATCCCAAAACATTTGCAAAACGTAAAAGAGGGGGAACTATGTACTCACTTTGAAAATCATTTTGTATATAATATTGTTTTGAAATCTTGAAAATAATTATAGGCACATATGAATCACACTAAAACATTTAGAAAATGTAAAAGAGGGGAACTATGTACTCACTTTGAAAATCATTTTGTATATATAAACCATGTATATTGTTTTGAAATCTTGAAAATAAATATAGGCACATATGAATCACACCAAAACATTTAGAAAATGTAAAAGAAGGGGCTATGTACTCACTTGGGATTGAAAAAGTGTTCTTGATCAACAGAATAAACAAAGCTCAAATGTGTCCTAATGTCTTAGATGAATATGTTAGCGTGTCGGGACTACAGACGGGAGATCAGATAGATTGAAGTATTATAAACCAGACGAGTGTTGGAACTCATGTAATACGGTTTAAAAAACTTAACATTCTGATTTGGAAAGGATCCTAAGTGCTTTTGACCCATTCTGACTCGTTAAGGTAGTTTACGCTGCTTTAACGGGTCATTAGCCTAAACGCGTGATCGGATGGTTAAACATGTTCTATGATAAGTTTTAAATGCCTAAACATGTTTGAAAATGTTATAACATCAGTTTATATGTCAAAAATTTGGTTACATGTGTGTAAAATGGATTTATGCGCACAAGGCCATTTTGGTCATTTATCAAGAACATAGAACTAACTTATCATAACACTAACCAAAAGATGTGACCATAAGGTATAACCTTAGTAGGTTATTCCCTATACAACTATGGTTATAAATATGTGTTTGGTCGGATCCTAAGATCGACTAAACGTGTCGGATTCGAAAGTCAAAGCGGTGGTCAAGGCCGCTCGACTTATGACTCTAAATAGGCACTAAACTAGAAGTGACGAGTTAGACTTGTCAAAATATGTCTAACTAAGTTTATAAAACTGATTTGGTATCAAAACTTGGTGTTTTGATACCCGAAAATAGTTTTGTTGTAAAATGCAAATCATGCGCGTTTTTGACTGAAACATTGACTCGTCATTTCGACTAGTAAACGTGGACATCAGAAGGTGAAATCGTTAGGGATTATAGCCTTCGTGATTATTATCATGTTGACTTTGACTTGACCAAATATGATCAGAACCAAAAGTCAATCAGGAAGCCAAACTTTTTCGACTTTTAGCTCAAAATAACAAAAATAATGAAAGAACTAGGAAGAGTACTTACTCGTGTTAAAGAACACTTTCAGAACTCAAGATAGGAGGCTTCCAAAGACTAGAAACAAGCTCCAAGAAGGATAGAAAGAAGAACTTCACACTTTGCTTTAAAGTGTTTTGAAGTTGTGTGAAAAAAATAGAAGAATCATGGGGTATTTATAGTATTTTAGGATTAAGGAGGTGATGACAAGTGTTCTCAAGTGTGAATTAGTGTCCTAACATGTGTCAACACCATATTAAGTGTGGAAAAGTGAGTGCTAGGTGTCAAAGATTGGAGATAGGTGGCAAACTTGGTGAAGAAGCAAAAATATTTATTATTTTGTTTTGACATTTTGGCCCTTAAACTTGTATTTTCACTTGTTTGTCATTTTTAACCCCTTTAACCTAATATTTAGGTTATATAAAGGTGTTAAGACATGTGTAACTTGGATAATGATCGAAAATGTCATGGATGTCGGTTCGTTCAGTTGTACGGTTATGCGTTTCGGAAAAATGCGTAATACGCTTTAACGAACACGAAAATGATCGAAATTGTGCAACGATTGACATTTTTGCATTCTCATGAATAAAATACAAGCTTTTATTGAATACAAATTTTTTTTGAAATAAAACACTGGGTTTCATTGAATACGAAATTCTTTGTAATTGTGCAATGATTGAAAAGGCATAAATGTCATGTCGCAGCTGAAAACAAACGTGGCGGTGCCGGAGGTTGGTTCCCATAAATATCTTTGTGGGTGATGCAATATTTATTTTGGACATGTAACTTAATTAAAACATACAATTTTAAAGTTTTAAACGTACACATAACACATATTTTTAAAAAGTTGTCCAACACATATTTTAATAAGAAATTGCATCAACAACCACAAGACAAGCCAAAATCCTAAATCCGAACTCATGTACCCGAAGAACACGTAAAAATCAAGTGTCAACACAAATAGACTGGTGAGTTCACTTATCCAAATTACAATTAATTTGTTTAAGGAAAACTTTCTTATTGTGAATTTCATGTCAAAACATTGATTTTTTTAAGAAAGTCAATTTAATTTCCTTATTAAAAATCCAAGGGTCAGTTCTCTAGTCGCAAGCGTTTTCCGAAAATCTTCGACACAAATCATCTTCTCATAGGTTTATTTACATGTTAAATTTCAAGCATCAAGTTTTCAGATTCATAGGGTTGCAAGGCCTATGAGCTATATATTAACAATAAGGTTATAATCAACGCTAGACAAACACAGAATATCGTTTGACTTGACACGGAGCTATATATTAACATCGTTTGACTTGACACGAAGCTACCGGCCACGACGGGGTTGTAGACCGATAGATTTATCAACAATTCTACGCCTACCAGTATTAATGATTAAATGGCTAATTCGTGCAAAGTGACACAAATTGGGTCACTTATGGTGCCTGCCTCATGAACAATATATATATCCTACTAAAATGATAAATTTAATTTTTTACGTTGTACGAATTCCACGAAGTCCCCACCGAGACGTAGGCTATTCTAATACCTACTCTCTTGAGATCAGACAAATTCATCACAACTTAGATTTAAATATTTTTAAATCTCCCCGAAATGATTACTTATTAAATCTATTCTCGTTTTCCTTGAAAATAATTTTATCATTCATATTCTAAAACCATGTTTTCCTCAAAAACACAACACATCATTTTCAAACCATATTTTTCTCGAAATTATATTAGTATTTTATTCAAAGGCATGATTTATATAAAAACATAGTATATCTTTTTTCAGACGTGTTCTTCCTCCAAAACGTTATATAAAACAATAAAAGAGGGGTAGTGACACTCACTTTTGGGTGCATTTTCAACAAGCACAATTCCACAAAATTGGTCTACACTTCCTAATTTTCAAGTAGGAACGAATTAATGGCCAGTCAAAAACTTATGATTGTTCACATAACTTTGAGATTTTCTTAAAAATATCTTTATTTTGGTTATGTTACCGTTTGTATGTATATATATATATATATATATATATATATTAAGATTTTAGCGACTTGAACGATTTTATTGGTGACCCTCATTATGTTATATCCGTTATCACACCCGTTTATGTACAATATATCTACAATTTGCGTTTTGTAACATATTTACCAAACAATAACATGTCATCAAACATCGTAGTGCACGTATTCCATCAACTTATATATCTTTATCATTTTTAAAGAATTTTATACATGCAATAACTTCACAAGTTAACCTATATATCATTTTCATGCTTGACAAATAAGTTGCATTTTAACGTGTCTTTTTAACGAATTAGTCGTTTTAACCGTACAAATACACATGCATAGTCCTACCCCCTACTATCATGTTAACACTTGTCATACCACATATCACATACTCATATTTACATATCACATCTCATCATGCAAGGTTCACACTTGAACAACCCGTTTTCGCCTACGTCAAAATACGCGTATTTTTAACGTTTCGTTAACATCGGAAGTCACATATGACTAACCAAACACTATGGATGCTTAATAAAGTTTAAGTACTTATATTATCATGAAAAAATCATTTTATAACCTGATCTAAATTAGTTTTGCAAAAATCTTTAAAAGCCGATTTTTACTTTTTTAACGCATAGTTTTGTACTGAATTTTACTATAATCATCCCAAGTCATCATGACTTCATATTTTAACAAAATACATGTTATTTAATCAATAAAATGGTACTAATAATCATATTAGTTCAAATTTATTGTAAGTTACATAAATCATGCATTTTCACCCATTTTACTACTTTTTAAGGCTCATGTACAACATGCAAAGCTACCAAATTTACGACACATCTTTGTATTATCAAAACACAACATATAGCATCGTATTAGCCTGCTTACAACATAATTTAATTCATCTTTCCTACACCATTTCATTTTATCACTAATCCACTTTCATGTAATCATTTGATCATCACTAACGCCTATGTACAAGCACATAATGCATGATCATCATTTCATATAATCATCACAACTTCAATGCATGTAACATTTATGAATTAGTGAACAAACCCAACTATACGTATATATAGAGGTTGGTTATTGTACAATGGTACGCGACTGGTTTTTCAAAGTGCGACTTTATTCCATAACATGCGATTTGTGATGGAAAAAAACAACATGCGAAATTCTTTTAGCAATTAACATGAGATTTCATCATGTTTTCCAACATGCAATTTCATCATTTTTACCGGCATGCTTTTATTTAACATGCGATTTCAAACTTGCGTACGATAGTACGATAAGCCCTATTGTACGTTACACTTTTTCCATACACACACACATACTCCAAATACCAACTTTTCATCCTTTTGATCTTAAATCATACAAACTTCACAAAAACCCATTTTAATCATACATGCAAGCACCTTTCAAGAATCATTTCAATCAAAACTCAACTTTTAAGCAAAACACAACCACTAATCCATACATACACACACTCACGGCCATACACACACATATATACTTCCATTTTTAGTTTGATAAGATCATTTTGTTGATTAGTTTTCAAGAGTTATGAAGAACCCAAGTGTTTAATAAGAATGCTATCACCACCACCATCATCATCATCATCAAGAACAAGATCAAGAATGGTAAATGGGTTTATACCTTTGAAAAATAACAGTGGGTTTTCGATGGGATTTTTATGAATGCAAGTTTGTTCCTCCTTGTAATCACCTTGGAATCAACTTGGAATGACCTTGGATCTTCAAGATTTAGATGAAATGGAAATGGAGGTAGTGTGGAGGTGGGTTCGGCCGAGAGTGGAAGAGGGAGAGGTGAGAGAGTGTTGTGAAGTGTGGGTGTAAGATTTGTTGAGTTTTAAAAAGGTTTAATGATTACTTGGAAGGCTTTGCATGACACTTGGAGATCTAGGGTGTTGGTGGACACCCCCGTAACATTTGTAAAAAACGGGTTTTCAAAACCCGCTCCGTTTTGTAATCGAATATCAAGTTATAAAATTCACGTTGAATATTTATGATTATTTTGATTTAAAATGATACATAATTAATAAATAAACCAAACTATAAAAATTATATTTGATAAAAAGTTAAAACAAAATAAATAAAAAAAATATGTTGCTGCCGGGACTCGAACCCGGGTCAGCCAGAAGTGGATCCAACGACTTAACACACACTCACATCACCACTCCGCCACTTTGTGTTTTCTGTTATCTCTAGGAAACAAATGAGATTTATACACAAACTAGGTTAAACCGGTTTCGCCAACTGAGAAACGGAAATCGGCAAATCAATCGTCAAATCGTTTGATTACTCGCGTATTCACGTTCATAACCGATGACCGATGTCTTTAATCAATTCAGAAGTGATTGAGCATCAATTTTCATTACTATCGGTTTTTATAACCGAAAAGTAATCAAGTTCAGATTACTTCAACTCAAGACCACTCTCGCGACTCAGAAATATCATACCAGCATCCCATTTCACTTTCGTCACATTTTCAGACCGTCAGAACGTCTAAATCAACTCGCCGGAATTTTCTGCAAAAGTCGCCGGAAAACCGTATTCATCCTCAAACGGTAAATCTTTCAATATCATTGCAGTTCAACAATAGTTAGGCTATTTCTAACTTAAATCTCTAAATTGAAATCGAATTTAGGCGCTGTATTCAACTAATTCCAGTTCGCCGGAACTTTCCTGAAAGTCTTTATCTTCGTCTGCGAAACGGTAAGGACCTTCAAACACATCGTTAACGTTTGTTTATCACCTCAATTCCACAACTGACTAATCAAAAACGGCTAATCGTCTGTTCAGTTGAGGTGCACAAAAACAGAGACCGACGCCTGCCGGAACTCTGTAACCAATCGTTCACCGGTATGTTTTTCCTCTAATTGTCATCCCTGCTATCTCTTATCAGTTTGTGTAATGCTTAGCAATCGAATTAACAAGTTTTAATGATGTAAACTGCTGTCGGTAAAAATCCAGTGAAGAAGATGAACTTTGACAATACTATAAGTATAATTAAAATGGGTAGTTTAAACGGGTTAGACACACAGTCCAGCAGTGGACTGTGTGCAAAATACACACGCAAGTCCCGAGTTCGATCCCTGCTACACGCACTCCTTATGTAATAAAATGCCTTTTTGTTTAAAAACTAAACCGGGTTAACTCAGTTAGTTGTTAAGTATAATAAAAACCGAGATAATAACCATGTTAGACACACAGTCCAGCGGTGGACTGTGTGCAACATTAAGTCACCCGTCGCGCGTTCGAAACCCATCACTGGCACCGGTTCGTTGAATTAAAATGATTTTGAAATTAAAAGAATTTTGGTTAAACCGAATTAATATATAAATATAATTAAAAATAAGATTATTTCGGGTTAGACACGTAGCTCAGTTGGTAGAGCTGCGTGCACGCGTACGGGAGGTCTCGAGTTCGAGCCTCACCCGGCGCAAACTATGTCACTGACCGAACCGGTCAACGGTCAATGGTCAACGCAAAATAAACAATTTTTTTTATATTTTTATTTATTTAATTTAATTTAAATATCAATTAAAAATACTTAAAAATAACATTTTTAAAGATAGAAAATAGCCTTAAACTCACAAAAATATATCTAAAAATTTCATTAAAATCCTTAATAAAATCCACTCATTTAATATATTTTTCCGTTATTATTTAGGTTAGTATTTCTCATTGTTCCGCTCATCTAATTCGTGCGCATCTCACCATCTCCAATCCAATGCACCCAATGTGAGTGAATCTTTACAAATTCCCCGTTTAATCACGTTTTGGGGTGTATCATGTGTCTTGTTATATATATTATAATTAAACCATTGTGCATACATCATATCATGAACATGTGTATTCAGTTTGTTGCTGTTGTGTAGTTATTGTTGGATGCAATTTATTATTTTCAGTACATGCAATTTCATAGGCCGCCGCTCCCCATTACATTATGAGCGTTGAGCATGTTCCCCATTTCATTATGAGGTTGAACCTGGCGTGCCCACATACGATCGGCTCCGTTTGATTGAGCCTTGATCGCACAGACATTTTCATTTTTAGTACATGCAATACGATCGGCTCCGTTTGATTGAGCCTAGATCGCACAGTTCATTTATGTTACTTATCATATGTTGTTGGTATGTTAATGTATGCTATCAAATGTTATTGTATGTTATAGTTGTGATTGCTATTTGCCACTGCTTGATTATTTACATTTGCTCATTTATGATTATGCACAATTTTTCATTGATAAACTAACAAGTAATTCATTAATAAATGTTTATCTAATAAGGCTCACTCGCCAACTTATGTTGACCCAAAAACCCCCATTTTTACACATGATACAGGTGAACCAGCAGCAGCTAGGAACACGTAGGATTGGACTAAAAGAATAAAATGATTTAGAGTTGGGATTATTATGTTTGGTTTATTTTCTTTGTATTGTATGAACATGTTTCGATATTTGGAAATGTAACTTTGACTTTATTAAATATGAAACATATTAGTAAATGTCATGAGCTTTGGTGATAACCCAATTATGCCCCGACTCTTATTCGCTGCGGGTCGGGGTGTGACAGATTGGTATCAGAGCCATGACTATAGGGATATAGGATAGGTTATTAGACCCTTAGAGCCTATACTATAGTTGATTAGAAATTATAAGATTTTGTTTGTTACATGCCAAATTTCATGATGTTTATATGTTTTATGTTAAATGTTACATTCAATATTATGCAAGCATGTTCATAAGTATGTATTATCATATAATGCCTATCATGAATCATATACTCATAACATATCACATCCATGAAAGCACACACCACATCATGATTGCTTTTACAATGATTTTCGTGTTTTCAAATTTCATCAAAGTGAGTTCTCATGACGGGCATGTAGTAACTGGAAGGGTACCAGTACCGGTAGTCGGAACGTCCTGTCTAGGCTGGCATTCGTATAAATCCAAAATAAAGGACCAGTTTGCCTACCTGGGGACTAACGATGAGAGTACGAAGTACCTATTAGGCCAAAGCATGCTATACCAAACGTCGTGTGAGCTAACCCCACTTTGAGTTGTCATTGTGTCTACACCTGGACACGTTCCGACCAAACATCTCATGAACATATTTTGTGGTTTGCATTCGGGTTATGCGAGTGTTAAATTGCCAATACTAATGTGAATCCTACCAAGCCAATAGCCATGGGGGCCCACATGACTATATAGGTGAAGGTATGGGAGACATTTGAGGCCCAACATGAGCAAACCCAAGACATCCTATCGATGTAGTTGCATTATTGATATTTATGTTATTTTCATTTTCTTAAAGACACATGACACCTAAAAAGACACCATAAACTCACAATCTTCTCATTGAATGATCCTGTAGATGTCGTCTAGACAACAACAAAGGGTAAAAGATCAGGAAGGTCTCAGGAACGTTTGGCCACTCAGATCGCGAAACAAATGGCCACGATACTGCCTGACATTGTGGTCCAAGTACAACAAGCCCTCGCTACAAATCCTACTAACCCTCCCCAACAACATGACCAGAACATCGACAACCCTCCTACCAGCAAGTGTTCATACAAACATTTTAAGTCTTGTGATCCTCCTAAATTTGAAGGGACTGAGGGTGTCACTGCTCTCCTACATTGGTTCGAGGAGATGGAAAACACCTTTTTAAACTGCGATTGTCCTGAGGATCGCAAGGTTCGATACGCTACCGGGAGACTATTTGGGGTAGCTCTCACTTGGTGGAATACTGAGAAAGGGAAGAGGGGAACGGAAGATGCAATGGCCTTAACTTGGGAGGAGTTAAGGGAAATCATGACTAGGCGTTTCTGTCCTAGGAGTGAAATTAAAAGCTGGAGGACGAATTTCATTCTCTAAAGCAAAAGGAGGGTGATCACACCACTTATAACAAGAGGTACTTGGAGTTGAACCAAATGGTTCCAAATCTGTTCACCCCAACCTATCGTCTGATCGAGCATTATATTCGAGGACTTCCCTCGAAAATCCAAGATTCAGTTCTCAGCGTTTCACCAGTAACACTTGAAGCTGCTATGGAGTTAGCAACTGAACTGACCGAGAACCGAATTCGCAACGGGAAGTTCAAAGAAGAGAAAAAGAAAGCCCCTGTTGAGGGACAAACTTCAAACCACCCCATTCCTTCCTCTAAGTTTGCTAACAAGAGGAAGCGCAACACCAGAAATTTTGCAGTTACTCAAACCAACTCCCCTATTCCTGCTGCACCCATTACTCAAGTCACTCCTTCACCCGCACCATACAGAAGACCTTACACTGGCCCGTTACCAAAATGTAACCGTTGCCAATATCACCATTCCCCTGATCATCCTTGCCAATATTGCACCGGCTGCGGTCGCGCAGGTCATACTGTTCAAACTTGCCGCATGCCTCAACGAACGAACCGCCACCAACCTTTAACCCAAACCCACCAACAATTAATGGGCCAAGCCCAACAACCCCTACTATTACCACCCACCCAACATTTAGCCCAAACATATTACCAGCCCAATTATCCTATGGGTCAACCAATGCGGGCTTGCTACAATTGTGGTGACCCGAGCCATTTCAGAAACACTTGTCCAAGGTTGGTTAATATTATTCATGCCCAGGCCCAAGCCAACCCGGTGAATCAAGCAAACCAAGCTCCTCCACCTGCAAGAGGGAGAGCTTTCAATATCAACGCTAACCAGGCCAGAGATGACGGCAATGTGGTTAAAGGTACGTTCCTTACAAACGGTAGATATGCATCTATGTTATTTGATACTGGTGCGGATAGAAGTTTTGTGTCTTTAGAATTTGAACCTATCTTAAACAAAAATCGGGATAAGCTCACGGAATCCATAACGGTAGAAGTTGCGGACGGGAAACCAGTTTCATTAAACTCTATTATACGCAACTGTACACTCACCTTAAACGACCACGATTTCTCAGTCGACCTTATTCCTATGAAGCTGGGAAGTTTTGATATCATAATCGGTATGGATTGGCTCAGTCAACATCAGGCAGAAGTTGTATGTCGTGAAAAATTTATTCGTATTCCTCTTTCAAACGGTCAGACTCTTCGAATCATTGGAGAAACCTCGTCGAAAGGGCTCAGCTTAATGTCTTGTCTCCAAGCTCAAAAATATCTTCGCAAGAATTATGTCGCGTTTTTAGCTCATATCATCAAAAAGGGAACCATGGAGAAGAAACTTGAAGACATTCCTATAGTAAAAGACTTCCCACAAGTTTTTCCTAACGACATTTCAGGACTTCCTCCAGTTAGAGACGTCGAATTCCGTATTGATCTTATACCTGGTGCTACACCAGTTGCAAAGTCTCCTTATAGGTTAGCCCCTTCTGAAATGCAAGAGCTAGCCAGTCAATTACAAGAGTTGACTGACAAGGGATTCATACATCCTAGCTCGTCGCCTTGGGGTGCACCTGTTCTTTTTGCAAAGAAGAAAGATGGATCGTTTCGTATGTGCATCGACTACAGAGAGCTCAAACAAGTTAACAATCAAGAATCGCTATCCTTTACCTCGCATTGATGATCTTCTTGACCAACTACAAGGTGCCAGCTGCTTTTCAAAAATCGACCTTCGATCTGGCTATCATCAACTTAGAGTGCATGAAGAAGACGTCCCTAAGACTGCTTTTCGAACTCGTTATGGCCACTATGAATTCATGGTTATGCCATTTGGTTTAACCAACGCACCAGCTGTCTTTATGGACCTAATGAACAGAGTCTGCAAACCTTATCTTGATCGATTTGTTATAGTCTTCATCGACGATATTCTTATTTATTCAAAATCTAAATCTGATCATGAGCGTCATCTTCGACTCATCCTTGCACTTCTAGAAAAGGAAAAGCTTTATGCCAAATTCTCCAAATGTGAATTCTGGTTAAAAGAGGTGCAATTCCTCGGGCATGTAGTCAATGACAAGGGAATACATGTCGACCCTTCAAAGATCAAAGTGGTACAAGAATGGCAAGCTCCACGTACACCAACTGAAGTAAGATCTTTTCTTGGTCTAGCTGGCTATTATCGTCGGTTCATTTCAAACTTCTCTCGCATTGCTATACCACTCACGGCTTTAACTCATAAGGAAAAACCTTTCATATGGGGACCCAAGCAAGAAGAAGCCTTTCAAACTCTTAAACAAAAACTTTGTGATGCACCAATCCTCACTCTTCCTGAAGGTGGTGATGATTTTGTAGTCTATTGCGACGCGTCAGGGCAAGGATTAGGCTGCGTTCTAATGCAAAGAGGAAAAGTCATAGCTTATGCTTCGAGACAACTCAAGACACATGAAAAGAACTACACCACTCATGACCTAGAACTTGGAGCCGTTGTGTTCGCTCTTAAGATATGGAGACATTATCTCTATGGTACAAAGTGTGAAATATACACTGACCACAAGAGTCTTCAACATATCTTCAATCAAAAGGAGTTAAACATGAGGCAACGAAGATGGGTCGAACTTCTAAATGACTACGACTGTGAAATTAGATACCACCCTGGTAAAGCAAATGTGGTGGCTGATGCACTTAGTCGAAAGGGTTATGCGAACTCCATTCGTCTTCTATGTTCGCAAATTATAACCGACATTAAAGATCAAATTCGAGAAGCCCAACACGTTTCAATAACGGAAGAAGATGTACGAAAGGAGATGTCCTGTGGAGCTGAGTTAAAAAATGAACTAAATCTGACGGTATTCTGTATTACCTAGATCGTATCTGGATTCCTAACCACAACAATCTTCGTAAAATTCTTATGAATGAAGCTCACAAAACGCGATATTCTATACACCCAGGAGCCGATAAGATGTATCAAGACCTGCGATACACCTATTGGTGGCCTGGAATGAAGGATATTGCCGTTTTTGTTTCCAAGTGCCTTACATGTTCCAAGGTGAAGGCTGAACACCAAAGACCCTCAGCACTCCTAGTCCAACCGGAAATACCTGTATGGAAGTGGGAAAATATAACCATGGATTTCATTACCGGGTTACCTCGCACTTCTGGTGGGTATGACACTATATGGGTAATTATAGACCGACTTACAAAATCAGCTCACTTTATTCCTATCCGCGAAGATTTCAAGAACGAAAAGCTTGCTCGTATTTATATCAACGAAATCGTAAGCCGACATGGGGTACCGTTAAGCATTATTTCTGATCGTGATGGTCGTTTCACTTCACGAACATGGCAAGCAGTACAATCCGCTATGGGCACGCGATTAGATCTCAGTACCGCCTATCATCCTCAAACTGATGGACAGTCTGAGCGAACCATTCAAACTCTTGAAGATATGCTTCGAGCATGTGTCATAGACTTCAAGGGAAATTGGGACGCCCACCTACCATTAGTTAAATTTTCGTACAACAACAGCTATCATTCAAGCATCGGCATGGTACCTTTTGAAGCCTTATATGGTCGTAAGTGCCGATCTCCTGTATGTTGGCACGAAATTGGGGAAGCTCAAATTACTGGTCCAGAATTGATCCAAGAAACCACAGACAAGATCCATCAAATTCGAAACAATCTTTTAGTGGCTCAAAGTCGTCAAAAGAGTTATGCAGATAAACGACGGAAGCCCTTAGAGTTTAACATTGGTGATCATGTACTTTTAAAAGTATCACCGTGGAAGGGAGTAGTTCGTTTTGGTCAAAAGGGCAAGCTAGCACCACGTTACGTAGGACCTTTCAAGATACTCGAAAGAGTAGGTCCTGTAGCATACAAGCTTGATCTACCAGAAGAACTCAACAGGATTCAATCCACATTCCACGTGTCGAACTTGAAGAAGTGCCTCGCTGATGAGAACCTCCACATTCCGCTGGAAGATATTCAGATTGATGAATCTATGCATTTTATTGAAAGACCTGTAGAGATCATGGACTTCGGAGAGAAACGTCTACGACGAAGTCGCATTCCAATTGTTAGGGTACGCTGGGAGTCGAAACGGGGACCTGAGTTTACTTGGGAACGTGAAAATTTACTGCGCGAAAAATACCCGCATCTTTTTCCTACTACTTCAACTACTTAAATTTCGGGACGAAATTCCTAAAAGTAGGGGATACTGTAACATTTGTAAAAAACGGGTTTTCAAAACCCGCTCGTTTTGTAATCGAATATCAAGTTATAAAAGTCACGTTGAATATTTATGATTATTTTGATTTAAAATGATACATAATTAATAAATAAACCAAACTATAAAAATTATATTTGATAAAAAGTTAAAACAAAATAAATAAAAAAAATATGTTGCTGCCGGGACTCGAACCCGGGTCAGCCAGAAGTGGATCCAACGACTTAACACACACTCACATCACCACTCCGCCACTTTGTGTTTTCTGTTATCTCTAGGAAACAAATGAGATTTATACACAAACTAGGTTAAACCGGTTTCGCCAACTGAGAAACGGAAGTCGGCAAATCAATCGTCAAATTTTTTGATTACTCGCGTATTCACGTTCATAACCGATGAACCGATGTCTTTAATCAATTCAGAAGTGATTGAGCATCAATTTTCATTACTATCGGTTTTTATAACCGAAAAGTAATCAAGTTCAGATTACTTCAACTCAAGACCACTCTCGCGACTCAGAAATATCATACCAGCATCCCATTTCACTTTCGTCACATTTTCAGACCGTCAGAACGTCTAAATCAACTCGCCGGAATTTTCTGCAAAAGTCGCCGGAAAACTGTATTCATCCTCAAACGGTAAATCTTTCAATATCATTGCAGTTCAACAATAGTTAGGCTATTTCTAACTTAAACCTCTCAATTGAAATCGAATTCAAGCGCTGTATTCAACCAATTCCAGTTCGCTGGAACTTTCCTGAAAGTCTTTATCTTCGTCTGCGAAATGGTAAGGACCTTCAAACACATCGTTAACGTTTGTTTATCACTTCAATTCCACAATTGACTAATCAAAAACGGCTAATCGTTTGTTCAGTTGAGGTGCACAAAAACAGAGACCGACGCCTGCCGGAACTCTGTAACCAATCGTTCACCGGTATGTTTTTCCTCTAATTGTCATCCCTGCTATCTCTTATCAGTTTGTGTAATGCTTAGCAATCGAATTAACAAGTTTTAATGATGTAAACTGCTGTCGGTAAAAATCCAGTGAAGAAGATGAACTTTGACAATACTATAAGTATAATTAAAATTGGTAGTTTAAACGGGTTAGACACACAGTCCAGCGGTGGACTGTGTGCAAAATACACACGCAAGTCCCGAGTTCGATCCCTGCTACACGCACTCCTTATGTAATAAAATGCCTTTTTGTTTAAAAACTAAACCGGGTTAACTCAGTTAGTTGTTAAGTATAATAAAAACCGAGATAATAACCAGGTTAGACACAAAGTCCAGCGGTGGACTGTGTGCAACATTAAGTCACCCGTCGCGCGTTCGAAACCCATCACTGGCACCGGTTCGTTGAATTAAAATGTTTTTGAAATTAAAAGAATTTTGGTTAAACCGAATTAATATATAAATATAATTAAAAACAAGATTATTTCGGGTTAGACACGTAGCTCAGTTGGTAGAGCTGCGTGCACGCGTACAGGAGGTCTCGAGTTCGAGCTTCACCCGACGCAAACTATGTCACTGACCGAACCGGTCAACGGTCAACGGTCAACGCAAAATAAACAATTTTTTTATATTTTTATTTATTTAATTTAATTTAAAAATCAATTAAAAATACTTAAAAATAACATTTTTAAAGATAGAAAATAGCCTTAAACTCACAAAAATATATCTAAAAATTTCATTAAAATCCTTAATAAATCCACTCATTTAATATATTTTTCCATTATTATTTAGGTTAGTATTTCTCGTTGTTCCGCTCATCTAATTCGTGCGCATCTCACCATCTCCAATCCAACGCACCCAATGTGAGTGAATCTTTACAAATTCCCCGTTTAATCACGTTTTGGGGTGTATCATGTGTCTTGTTATATATATTATAATTAAACCATTGTGCATACATCATATCATGAACATGTGTATTCAGTTTGTTGCTGTTGTGTAGTTATTGTTGGATGCAATTTATTATTTTCAGTACATGCAATTTCATAGGTCGCCGCTCCCCATTACATTATGAGCGTTGAGCATGTTCCCCATTTCATTATGAGGTTGAACCTGGCGTGCCCACATACGATCGGCTCCGTTTGATTGAGCCTTGATCGCACAGACATTTTCATTTTAAGTACATGCAATACGATCTGCTCCGTTTGATTGAGCCTAGATCGCACAGTTCATTTATGTTACTTATCGTATGTTGTTGGTATGTTAGTGTATGCTATCAAATGTTATTGTATGTTATAGTTGTGATTGCTATTTGCCACTGCTTGATTATTTACATTTGCTCATTTATGATTATGCATAATTTTTCATTGATAAACTAACAAGTAATTCATTAATAAATGTTTATCTAATAAGGTTCACTCGCCAACTTATGTTGACCCAAAAACCCCCATTTTTACACATGATACAGGTGAACCAGCAGCAGCTAGGAACACGTAGGATTGGACTAGAAGAATACAATGATTTAGAGTTGGGATTATTATGTTTGGTTTATTTTCTTTGTATTGTATGAACATGTTTGGATATTTGGAAATGTAACTTTGACTTTATTAAATATGAAACATATTAGTAAATGTCATGAGCTTTGGTGATAACCCAATTATGCCCCGACTCTTATTCCGCTGCGGGTCGGGGTGTGACAACCCCCATGTGTTGCCACCACAACCTCCACTCTCCCATATTTCATATGCATACATATATATAGATTGAACGTATGCACAAACATGTATTTAACTGATTACCAGCTATTTTATCTCCCGTTTAAGGTGTTTTAATTTATTTTTATCATTCTATTAAAATTAACTCACCATAATATTACTGAACAATACATTATTCGACGTGACCGGCTTCATCGTTTAAATTTTGTAAGATACACACGTTATTGTGTAGAACGCGATTAAAATCACAAAATAGTGTTTTAAGCGTTTTCCTTAAATTTTCCTCATGGATATGATTAAAAATAGCATTTTAATCATAACTGAATGTTTTTAGGATTTTAACATTAATCGGGTGGTCATCGACGTTAGTTTCACATTTTGTTCGTT
Source organism: Scalesia atractyloides (assembly GCA_947069175.1). Taxonomy (NCBI): domain Eukaryota; kingdom Viridiplantae; phylum Streptophyta; class Magnoliopsida; order Asterales; family Asteraceae; genus Scalesia; species Scalesia atractyloides. Next base: position 58,380,574 of record CAMTDV010000003.1, on the reverse strand, counting down.
ATGCGATAAGCTTATATCTTGTCTTTGCCAACATAATTTCAAATGAAGTTTTTACCTGCCAACACATCAAATATCGTTAATTAACATGAAATTAAATTAAATAATGCCTTTATTCATTGATAAAATGTGTTACACTAGGACGGTATAGACTGTAAATAGTCCCTACGGTGTAGACTGTAAATAGCTGGGTGTCACACGAATGGCATATGATTATTTTATAATTTATTCCTTTTAAACATAATATTTCAAATTAATATGTTATAGATTTGTTATGATTAGTTTCAATCGATTTAAAATATACGACTTATTTTTGGTAAATGAATTTCTAAATATTATATAGATTTGATTTATTTAGACGAATAGTATCTGATTATTTTATAATTTATCCTTGTTAAACATAATATATAAATGTAATATGTTTATTTGTTATGAGTAGTTTGAATCGATTTAAAACATACGAGTTATTTTTGGTAAATGAATTTCTAAATATTATTCAAATCTCAAGGTCGAAACCTTGTATTAGGGTTATCAAAATTGCACATTATGATTTTAATATTAATTGTTTTTCATGCTTTGGATGGAGTCCTAGTTAGGTATATTATTTATGAACATATAGATGGAGTCATGCATAAAATATATTCTATATGCTATTGTTTATTATATAGACAATTTTTAATAGAACAATTAAACTATATATTCAATGTATTCTATATGCTATTGTTAATTATATAGATGGTTTTTAATAGAACAATTGTTGGTGTATATTTTGTGACAACAGCTTAATAGTTTAATTATTTAGTCTTTGGATATTTTGTATTGGGCTCAATCTTATTGTTTAGTGAGTTAATTGTTGTATTGGGATTGAAGAATGGCCTAGCCTAGTTTACAGACATGTGGTATATATACATGTTTTGTAATTAGGGTTTAGAAGTTTTTAGAGACTACAGAGAAAAACATATTAGAGAGGCTAGAGACAGAGAGAGAGAGAGAAGCAAGATCACACAAATAGGTTGTGAGGTTGTGTGTTTGTGAGTCTTATGTTGATTGTAAAACTCCAAGTTTGGATAATCAATAGAAGACTGCTTAATTATAATTCTGTTTCTACTATTTTCTGTGATAATCTAATCTAGAGGATTCCGCACTCTAGATTAGATAGACAATTCTGTCAAGATCCATAGGATTAAGGGACCTACAACAATTAAACTGAAGTTGTGGTTTATTATCAACCTCATGAAAGAGTGTAGGCATACTTTAATATGACACTCGAAGTGTCATACTTCATGAATCTCCTTATCAATTTATAAAAAGGCATAAAAGTTAGACCGATAAATATTACATAACTCGGTCATGCATCTACTTCTCAATTTATGTTTTGTAAAGAGAAGATTGTTACGAGGAAAAACTAGATAAAGTTTGTTCACTAGTCACACATGATATATGTTCCTGAAGTAGCAAATATGATTAAAAGAGTATGAAAAGTTTAAAATGATTTTATATTGGTGTGACCTGGAAAAATGAAAAGCTACGTGGCTTGTTTTGGTTTTACTCCATTCCGTAAAGTGAATATGATTACATATCGGTCATTGTAAAGGTAGTGATCATGGACATAACTGAGATTGGTATAATGATTAGATTGACCATTTAGAACTGTAATGATCGTCATGTTAATAATGAGATAGACCACCAAAAGTGGGAAACTAAGGAGTGATAATATAACATGATGGTTTGAACTTTTATAATACACTCTACTGTGTCTTATGTTTTGTATTACATACATGCAAGTAATACATATACATTCTTAAAGCAGAAGTTTTGGATTATAATTATATAATTAATTGGCATGACCGGTTAGACCACACCGAGTCAATAATGATGTGAAATTTAATGAACTAGAAGATTCTTCTTGACAATTAAACATTTTGTGTTTGCTCTCAAGAGAAGATATTATTTACCACCAAAAATAGGGTGTGAATCATTAAATATTCTAGAATGAATAAATGAGCACGTATATCTAAACATGAAACCATTTAGTGTTTTTAAATCGATGTATCGTCTGAATGGTTATCAAATTTACAACTTGAAGTTGTGTGATATGTAGCTTAGCTAATGAGAAAGCAAGCAGATTATTCTAGATTATCATATTTATGGTGGTGATAACATCGAATTTAATTTTCATGTTATTGGTGATTATTGGAATACGTGTTGAACTTTCTAAATGGTCACATACAAATTGCTTTTGTTGAAGACAATCACCAAATGTCTACGGTTGATTGCAAAACCAATAATCATGAGAGCAAATGTTCATGTTTACATTTGAGTACAAGTAATTATACATGTAGTATCATTAATCCACATCAAGTTAACAAGCTGTAATTGTTTATCCATATTATAGTTGGTTTTTGGTCAGGAACTAAATATATCTTGTTAAAACAACAAGGATAAGGCCTGGGGAAGGTATGAACGTTCCTCGGGTCAGCCTCGTCACCTCCTAGCTTATACATACATCATGCCCATTAGAAGAGGCTAGAGACCGGGGTCTCTAGACCACCCTCCGACGCTCAACATTAGTAATCTATCCAAGAAGAATGTAAAAACATAAAATATAGATGTATAAGAGAGATAGAGAATGCTTAGGGAGGTTGTCGTCGAGATCCATCGGTTAGCTAGCAGCTGTGGTGATTCCAGGTTGCATAGCTCGTGCCTAGAAGCTACTGGTGGAAAACCTTAGGAGCTCGTGAGCTTAGCATCTCAAAGGGTTATTAGCTCAGCTTAATGGCTTATGTTCTACGGAGAAACCATAATTCTAGAGAGAGAGAGAGGTATATGTAGAGAGAGATAGAGAATAGATGGTTGGAAGCCAAGAACGGATGATGGAAATAGAGGGTGGACCGTTTATTTATAGATAGAGGAATCCTAACCCTAATGGGCTTGGCTATGATGGGCTGGGCTGGGCCACTAACTTTCTGTCCCCAACTTGTGGCTTGAAGGTCCTAGCTCCCTACTCCTAGCTTCTTGCTTGTTGCTTCCGATTTGTTATTTCCTAGCTTTGCTGAGTGGGAGCCGCTTGGCACCCACGTCATCAACCCCACAGTTATAAGTAGTCATGACGTAGTTATGGCTGCTTGTGACTCATAAGTTATGTGGTCAAGGATGAAGCTTCTAATGATAAGCTAGTACGCATAAAGCTCACTGAAAGAAGCAGATGTTTGAAGTTGTTAGCAATTAGTTTTGAAGTTTATTGTGAGAAGCGATCGGCCATGAAGCATGTTGGAAGAAGCTATCATATGTGAAGCTGACTTGGAGAAGCTATCATATGTGAAGCTTATTAGGAGTAGCTATCATATATGGAGCTTATCGGGAGAGGCTATCATATGTGAAGCTTATTGGGAGAAGCTATCCTATATGGAGCTTATTGGGAGAAGCTATCATATATGAAGCTTATTGGGAGAAGTTATCATTTGTGAATCTTATTGGGAGAAGCTATCATATGTGAAGCTTATATGTTTCTTTTTGGTCTTATTTTCTTCTAAGCTTGTCGTGAAGCTTTTGATCTTGTCATGAAGCTTTTAAGCTTTTCAATTTCTTTTGGTGTTTTTAAAGATTCTAAGCTTCTGTCTTATGGTTTCCGCACAAGTTTCTTCAGTTGTCTCCACAAATCTGGTGTGGCAGCTTGCTTGATTTTGTTATGCTGGGACATTATAGTAAGGAAGCTACACTCTCTTTGAGATAGCATGTGAGCTTTGTTCCATAAAAGGGACATTTCTAGCTTACAGGAATGGTTATATATACTTCTAAAGATGCCCCTCCTTGTTGATGGGTGACTAAACGTCCATGTATAAATGGAATTATCACGTTAGTGGACTTTATTATAGGCAAGTAGTGGCCTTGAACATAGGTTCTAGTAGTTCACCATGTGCCTTGTATGTTGTTGATTCCATAATCCCAATGTTTATGGTAAGACATATGTATGTGGGCATCTTGGTTGCATATCCTAATAACCTTTGGAGTTTTGTTCTAGCCTTTTTCTTTTTGTTGGAAAAGAGCTCACGGATTTTGTTTATAAAATAAAGCAACCTCCTTTCCCTAAAATCTTTGGGTATTTGAAGTGTTGTGATGCTGATAGAAACAATGTGCCGAGCAAGTAGAAGTGAAGTGTATATAGGAATGAGCTTCTTGTGTGTGCATGGTGCATGTTGGTGATGTTCTTTTATTCAGTCGTGAGCTTCTTTCTTATAAAGGTTAGCTTCTTGTTCTTGGAAGTGAGCTTCTTTTATGCAAAGGTAACTTGCAATAGGTTGAGCTTCTTTTGCGTAAATGCGAGCTTATAGTGAATGTTGGTGAGCTTCTAGCGCATGAAGGTGAGCTTCTTTTGTGTAAAGGGGAGTTACATGCTACTGGGCTTCTCGTAGATGCTAACTTATGCTACATGTTTGTGAGCTTCTTCTATACTAGGATAAGCTTCTTGTTGATGGAGGTTGTTTTTTTCCCATACCTACATGAGAGGTTTCCTTTCGTTGAAATGTGAGAATGAGTCTCTATTTTCTTTTTTATATGTAAGTTTTCTAGATATGTGGATAAGCTTTTTGTCTTGGAAGCTTATGTCTAATTGTAGTTTGATATGTGAAGTTCAAACGTTGCTTAAGCAAGGTATTGCTCATTGTGCTTGCTTGTGTCTCTATTTGATGATATCTTCGTTGGCGAGTGTGTATTTATTTCTATTATGGCTGAAAGCCTACTCGAATCAATGTAGTTTGTTAACTTTGAGGGTTGATTTGTTATGAGCTTATATCCACGTTATGTTTTTTGGAAGCCTTGTAGGATTCCATTTGATGTCATGTAAGCTTGGGTAAGCCCTTTGTGACAAGATTCGATGAATGAACTTCCTTTGAGATGTTCCAATGTTTGGCCCATTTCTTTGCCTGCGAACTTGTATTTATTTGTTTTCTTAGAAGGAAATAAGCTATGGTTTTTGTGCTTATTATTATTATGAATATTACTTCATAAAGAAATTGGAAGAAGCTTATTATTACTGTTGTTGTTGTTGTTGTTCTTGTTGTTGTGTTTGCAATGTCTTATCTACCAAATTGAAACTAGATGCAGCAGTCATCGCTTTTCTAGTTCATGACTTTTAATTTTTCTGCGTGCAAGCTTCTAGCTTCTCACTTTGTGCTTGTGGAGCAATTTGATGTGAGGTGCTCACCCTCTTTTATGGAGTTATGTTTTTGTATTTTTTGATCCATGGAGTAGTATTGCTTTAGGCACTCAACCTTTATATAGAATGGTATAGCGCCTTGTTTTCTACTAAACGATATGGCCTTGGAGCTCATCCCTTTTTCATGGGTAGATGTAGCTTCGGATCCCATGGAGCCTTGTTAGGAGGGGCTCACCCTTAGGATAGAATAATAGACAAGTTTTTAATGAAACGTGTCTTAGTTGTTTCATTTCTATTTTCCCTAAATGTATGAATGATTCATTGGTCTATGAAATTTTAATCAAAGGGAAGTTTCAGGTGTTTGTGCATTCATGTTTGCTATATGTTGAATTGACAAAATGATACTAGGAGGAAGAAAAAAAGAGCTTCTTTTTTATTTGTGTAGGGCTTCTTATACAAAAATGCCAGCTGCTCGTGCTAAAGGGTCAGCTTCTTAGTAAGAAGGATAACTTTTCATGTTAGAAGGTCACATTCTCTACTGACAATGGTCAGCTTCTCAAGTATGACGATAAATATGTTCTTACCAGTGCTGGTTAGCTTCTTTGCTTCTAGTAGAAGCTTCGATAGCTTCTTATAAGGTCAAAAAACATTTCGTTTGGCGATTGGATAAGATAAAAGTACCTCATAACAATGCTAATAATGCTAGGTGTGAGGATTTATTTATTGATGCTTGGTGACAAGCATTGATATTCATATAAGGTTGCCTTTTCCGTTGCTACTATAATGTAGTACATGGTTACTTTGGATCAACCATTTTGTAAGGTAAACTAGTGGGGATATTAATAAGAAGGAGTTTTCTTAAGATTGAGGAAGCCCTTTTTATCGTTAGGTATGTTAAACTAGATGAAATGGAGATATAACTTGTTTAGTGCCATGGTTCATCGGCGTGGTGTTTAATTGAGGAGAGTAAATAAGTAAAAGTTCAAGGGTTGAAGTCCACTTACCTCTTAGGAGATGAATTTTTTAGGCTTCATTGATAAGGTTATTGGACTCCTAGAATTGTTCTCTAACGAGGTGCTACAGTGTTGTGGGAAGTCTCCTAATTAACGCATTTTAATGTTATGGAAAATTGCTTCTTTGACTCATTAGGCCGCTTCAATACTTTAGCAAATTGTTTTGGGAAGATGCTTCTATGTATCCACAAGCTGTTATGGTAGGCTGCTTCTATGCCCCATGCGCTGCTTACATGCTTCACGGGTCGTGGTTCTAAAGAAGTTGGTTGTATGCTTCCGAAGTAAGTTGTATTTGTGCCTTGGTATTTTGCTTGTCTGCTTGTTTAGTCTTGTGATGTTCTAACCATAGCTTGAAGCTTCTCTGCTTATTTCCATGAGCTACTTGTTTCTTCCACAAATTGTTTCTTGTGGGTTGTTATTGTGCTTTTATGCCTTGTGAACTTTGTGGATTTCAATTGTTCTCTAGAGAGTTTTTTGGTTTAAACGCCATTGTTGTCATGAAGGTCCTTTAGCGATGTGTTTTGATTAAACACCTTTGATGTGTTACCTAGGTGCTTTACTTTTGAAGCTTTGGTGAGGTGCAATTATGTTGTAGCAGGTTGCGTTGGTGATTGAGCAAGTTTCTTTGGTTGACCTTGACCTCTTAGGTTTAGCTTATACTAGGTTCTTTACAGAAGGTCGAGCATGTATTACTCTTTAGCTAGCTTGTTAGCTTCCCCTTGCAGCATGGAGCAACATTCATGTTAGAGAGAAGCATGTGCATTATCATGCTTAATGATTCCGTTTGAATTTTCTTTGGTTCCTTGAGAGGCAAAATTTGTTTGCTTCCTTGTTCTTGCTTCCTCATCGGATGGAATCAAATGTGTAGCAGGACGCTTGTCACTGTGTCAACTATTAGGCAGTAACCTCGACATGTGCAGCTGCTCAGCTTCTCATCTTTTGAGATTCTAGGTTAATCGGAGTTTAGGTACCTATATCTGCCCGCAGTCATAAGTAGTCATGACGTAGGTATGGGTGCTTGTGACTTAGTACCTTTTCCTTCAATTTTGAACTTCCTTTTTTATAAGCTTCTAAATTTGTTGAGCTTTTAAGCTTCTAAGCTTGTTGGGTTTCTAAGTTTCTAAGCTTCATTTTTTTTATGAAGTAAAACTTCTCTTGAAGCTTCTAAGCTTATGAGTTTCTTTTCTTATTTAAGAAGCTACTAATAAGGTGCTTAAAAGAGCTTTTATTTGTTTCATGTAAACTGTTATATTAGAGGTATGCTTATTATTGGTGCATATTATGTATGTCCGCCACTGTATAAATAGGCTAGATAGAGCGTGTGTTTAATATTGTATAGTTCAGAGATAGATTCGAACACATGAGACTTTAGAGAGGACGAGAGCTCGTTCATACGGATGAGACTCATCCGCACAGACAAGCTCATCCGCAACCAATGTCTATATATCGGGCTCATGCATTCATAGTTGATAAGGTTTTGGAAATTGAGGGGAAATGCTAGAGAAATTTTCTTCAGCATGTAAAATGATGTATGCTCTTTCGGTATGAACGGAACCTTCTACTTTTGATTATTCTTCTACCAAATTATCTCTTTCCTATCCAAACTTTCGTGTAAACCCGTCGGATCTAGAACTTTCAATTAGTATCAGAGCTACGGTACCGGTTCAATCGATCTAACAGTTGATTGAATCACCTACGCTCATGATTTATGGGTTTTTATGGGTTTTAGACGTAAATCATCAATTTGAAGGACAATCCACGGATAAAAAAATTGAAACAATATAATTGATTAAAAATGAATTTCTACTTACTCTTTGAAAGAATCATCATAAAATTTGAAGAAATAAAGATTCTAGATCAAAAAGACTTAAAAATAGCTTTCGAACGGACGAGTTAGTATCGTGCGCATGAGTGCTTATTCGTGCGAAGGAGTCATTCATCCACATGAATGAAGCTAATCCGTTTGAAAAATCATGTTCACATGCACGAACCAGTATTTTATCCCCAAGAATCAACCTTCATCCGCATGAAAGGTTCTCATCCGCACGAACAAGCTTATCCGTTCCAAAAACTATCAGTTCATATTCACGAAGGGTTCATCCGCATGATGGAGTCATCCACATGAAGAGTCTCACGCACGAATGAGTCAAAATGCCTAAAAAACATTTTTTGATCATGGTGACTAACCGAGTGTCCATAAATAATTTGGTGATTGATTGTTTTCGAGATTTTAACGTCTATTACAGGTTGTTCTAGCATATCGTCAGAGGATTCAGAGAATAGCTATGATGATGAGATTACATAGTAGTGAAGATAATGGGGTAGTAATTGATATCTATGTAGAATGTTTGTCATTTGGTATAGTGACTATTAATGGGCCTAAAAGTAAAATCCGCATTTGCTGAAAAACTGACTTTTGTAGAACAAAATGTTATATATGAGTTTTTCAGAGAAAAGAGAGGACTGGATATATTTAATATTAGGGGGAAATTCAGTGTTAAGTTTAGAGAGTTCAGAATTTGCCAAAAATGAGGAGGAATAATTTTTGCTCAAATATTAGACATTTTTCGAAATTCAGATGGTGCAACAGTATTCGGGTCGTTCCGACTTCAGATTGTCTTGGGATGCATAGGATCTTGGATGCTTTAATCCGTGATCATAGAAAGTTCAAAATTTCAGATCCTGGTTAGTTTGATGTCTTAGGGTTTGAGTCACGAGTCTTCGTACAAGCCGGTTAGTAGGATTAACATTAAAGGATGCAACAATATTGTCGATACTTAAAAGATATTAAAGAGATTTCAAACTGATAGCTCTGTGATAGTCTAAAGTGTTAAAATGGTTAATCTTCGAGCAGATGAATTGCTTTTCTGGACTGACCACCGGAGAATGATGATGTTTGTTGATTAGGTTGCTGCCAGGACTAACGAAGAAGGCTATACATCTCTTTTCGTGACTAAAGAGGAAGAATGTGAGTTTGATCGTGGAAGAATGTTTTTTAGATTATAGTGTGTTACCAGATAATTTGTTATTTGATGAAGATTTGCTGACTGTGGAGATTTTCGCGAGTGTTCATTAAGTTGAAGTCTAACAGTGTGGTGATTCAAAGTTTCTAGAAATTACCGGTTGGGTTTTTGAACTCGTCAAGTTTCGCGCCAAAGGACACCGCCTACAATTTACTACATAGATAAAGGACAAAACTTGTAATTTACTCGCCCTTTTGTTAAAATTCACTAGATGCCACATGTCACTACAAGAACACTTCTTACACTTTGTAGGAAAAAATTACTTTTAAGCCAACTCTTACCATACATATATATATATATAGTGGTATACTAGCAAAATCTAAACTAAGATAAAGAACCAACACTAGAGAGTAAATTAAATAATATATATAAAAAAGAAAACTTACTCGTGGTCTTCTTGATACAATTATGAACACTAGATGGATTGTAGATGTGTGAAAAGTGTATATATTTATTTCGAATCAAGTTTTAAAATGGAATCGCTAACTAAACCACACATAATCGGCAAGTGCGCCGGTCGCAATGTAGTGTAGATGGCAAGACCGGATATCAATTCCTGGACACTATGGGCGAACTCTCGATACTGAACCTCTGTCATAAAACCTAGAAAATTTTGATGTTGGATTTTGTGATTTTCTATTAACCTAAATAAACAATTAAATATGAAAAACACTAAAATGAGATTCCAAGCAAACTACTCAAGACAACAGACTAAACTCAGCAAGCAGACTGACTCAGGAACTGGATTTATGATCAGATATGGGACATAGGTTACTTAGGCAAGAATCCCTAGACTCAATAATAAAACCCTAACATTAGTTTCAAATAAAGACTTTGTCTACCCGATAAACCCCCCGGAGGGTAAATCGAACCCAATAGTAAGATAAGTGACGGAATGTTAAAATGGATTGACTCGAGTTATAGACCACTAAGGATTTGTTTGGCAAAAGTAACTGGTGGCTGGAAGTTGGTAGTTGTAGCTTTTTAGATATATTTAGGTGTTTGACAGAGTAGTAACAGCTTTTAATAAAATGTATAAAATGACCAAAACGGACAACTAAAAAAACATAATACTAACGTAATCACACACACACATATATGTATATTTAAGTTCTTTCTCAAATAAAATAAAAACGGTTAATTCGTCAATTAAATAAAACATAGTCATTGACAAAAGTCGAGAACATAATATAATACTATTAAATCATTAATGTTGTGCATTCCATATCCTAGTAGCAATATCGTTGCGAACATGTTTCATCTCATTCCATGTTCCTTCAAATAGACCGATGGTGCTTGTGTCATGGTTACGAACATCATGCAGTTCATCTTTTGGTATGCAGTTTGAATGTTGCTCCATTGAAGTAAACTTGAATCTTCTTGAGAATTACGCATATAGTCATGCAATGCAAATGTAGCCATGATGATGTTCTCCAAATTATACATATTCCCTACACTTTTGGATAACTTTAGCGTTGTTTGTATTAAATTCTACTCGCCTCTGGTTCATATCTAAAGATTGATGATTTTAAATGAAAACGATCTAAAATGATTCAATTAAGCTAAGAAATAAAGAAATGTTAATTAGTAACGTTCTAGCGTCATGTAATTTATTATTATAATTGTAAACTTAATAGATTAAATTCATGAAATTATGCAAGTTAAAATACAACATAGCATTTGAAACAAGAATGTATGAATTATCGTTAGTTTGCAAGTGTAATCATATGATCATTAAATATTTATAATTACATACGTTGTTGGTTACAATATGTGTGAGTTAATTAACTATAATCAAATTGAATTGTTTTGTTTGATGAGCAGGTCTGTTGTTGGAGTTCAAAATTAATCTAGATGAGTTATAAAGGGATTAAATGGCAAGTTGACTTGAGCCCGTTGAAAATATGAAAAGGTTGAACGAGAAGTTGGCTGCAAGCCTACACTTATGTTTTGGGCCTGTTGTTATGCGAAGCACCAGATGTATACAGGAAGCCTAAATCCTGAAGAAATTGTATTATGACTCAGATTGGAAACCGTAGGGAATTTGTTTTGAAAATAAATACAACGCATTACCTACGGTTTTAGGGAGATAGAACCCTACGGCTGGGATGCGTACGAGTTGCATATCAGACGTATCTACAGGATTTGAGGAGGAATAATGAAGAGCATGAAAGGGATCAATAACCGGGTACCGAGCACAAAGATTCGACACACGTTGGTTTTTAATTATTCGGTTCCTTTTTTGTTTAAACTCATTTGATTATGATTATTGCCATTGAAGATTATTGTGTTGATTATTCGAACATGTTTGCTTGGCTAGTTTAATCGTTCCACCTAGGTTGTGATGAACTTGGAATTGTCGTTTTGACTTTTATTTGATTTCTTTTCGACTATGACGCGCTTTGATTTATTGCTGAATATGAATATGTGTGCTTGTTCTTGGCTATGATTATTGTTTGGTTATTGATTTTTGATGTGTCTGGAAAGAAGAAATTCACCCTAAGCACGTTTTACTCCCTTATAGGTCGTTTATTCTAGGTTCTCGATCTAGAGTTTGGTTTTAGAAATAATCCAAGGTAACCAAGTTAACTAGATCAACTAGATTAAGGTGTGCATCCAATCTTGATGATTAGAAATATGATTTGGGATTGCTAGGTCTGTTCTAAGCGTTGTCGGATAGTTTAAACCGGTGATAACTTGGGGTTTGCCTTTTTATTTGCGTTTAGTTGTTCCTAGGTATTCGGTGTATCAAATTGGGGTGAGATTCATAATTAGAGGGTCGTTAATACCGGTGGTGTTACATATCCTAATAGTTGTGGGATTCGGTGTAGATAGGTCGAGTCGGTCCCTTTTAGAACTTCATTACGTGTTTTGATTGTTCTTCAAAGTTCGGTTTCTAGGAACTGGAGAGTGGGGGTCCCACTCTGAGCTGACTTGTTAATATAGGACCTAATCATCCTTAGCGGTAGGTTGGTTAGGATAGATATCAGATCTTTAGTCGATTGTCAAAGTCATAAGTCATTACATGTTCTAAGGGATTCATTACCTATGTGGTTTCTCCTTCCGATTGATCTCAAGCTCGTGATTAGGTTGGTTTTTATAGACCATAATTTGCACATCACATGATAACATCAAGTTGTGTTTGCACGCTATACTTGGGCATTTTACCAAGTATCTTAGAAAAAAAATTAAAAGATAACCAAGAATTTATTTTTTCGTTACCTTTAGAAAAAAATTTAAAAAGTTGGTGCATTAACCAGTTCATTGTCTTTAGAGGTTAAAATAGTCATTTTTTCCTAAAAGCTGGTAACTCCTTCTGAACGCTGCTAGTAGGAGCGTTAAACCAAAAGTTTCAAGCTCCTTCAACCAAACAATGCTTTTTATTGAGTAGGATTTTTTCTTAAAAGCTTAAAGCTAGAACCTCCTAAAAGCTCCATGCGAAACATACCCTAAGTCCCACAACTATCAAATATAAAGTAATTAATGTACTTAAACCCCCCAAGTTATGAAGCTGAAATAACTAAGAACACTCAAACCCTAGAAAACCCTAGACACGAAAAAACAAGTGAACCCGGGTTATCGGCTGCTCAATCTGCCTAACAATGCCCGACTAATTACCTAGCAATTCTAGATTAGATTTCTCACCTCTATAAGAGATTGTACGTTTTAACCAATAATTTTAAAAATTATTAAACTTGAATTAGATTTCTCACATTTAAGTTCTAGCCTGAAAGTTTAACAACCTATAGAGCATCATATTCCAAACAATAGGTATTTTCACATGGGCTTTTACTAGTGGATCACTCAACAACGTATAGGTCTCCCTTTGCCCAAATCCAGAAAATAATTGGTGGTGGCTGTTTGTAGTTATAACATAGCCAAATCCCATGTAGGCGTATGGTATTTTTTGTATATACACTAGTTTTTGTTTTATTCGCATTGTGAGGCACTAAGTCGAATATTACTTTCTGGTAAATTGTACGTTTATTTTTCGCTTACTTGTACATACTACTTATAACATAATCTCAAAAAAATTATATCGAGTCAACTAATTAAAACAAAACACTACCGTACTTTTGCTAAAACAAACTAAAATGATGGAAATATTTTGCTAAAAAATTAAAATTGTATTTTTTGAGGACAAATGAGTGTGTGTCAGGTACCGTTTAGCACGAATAAGAATTACACCGAGTAAACCAATTATAACAAAACACTACCAGAGTTTTGTAAAAAAAAAAAAGAAAAACCTAAAATGATCGCATGACCATAATTTTACACCGGGGCAAAATCGTAATTTGACAAAAAAAACAAAAGCGATGGTAAAATTGTAAATTTAAACCAAATCGTACTTTTGTTTGACCATTGGAGAAAACATTATTCCTTGCCATGGTTTTTGTTTGCCTGACACTGTTGACCGCTGCCCATTTTAACCAATAGTAGGGTAATACTATCCGCTGCCATGATTTTTGTTGTTATAGTAAATAAATAAATAAATAAAAAATGAGATGTGTCATAATAATAATTACCCCGTCAATTTGTCGTGTTGACTTCCAAACACCAACTTGCATTTTTTTATTGTTTGTCGCCCAAGATTTTCTTTATTCATGGGATGTTCCAAAAACCAAAAGTTAATGAATGAAATAACTAGTTCAACTCATTTAATAAAATTTAAATTTAAATTCTATTAACAATTTTTTAACAACAAATTTGGATCACTAACGGATCACTAAAGTATTATCATACTATTAACGGAGTCACCAATTATTGTTGGAAATTGAACCTTACAAAAAGAGTAGATGATAGAAAGCCAAAATATTCTAAAACCTCTGATCCTTATAATTAATGAACATCTGCTGAAGCCAAGCTCTATTGAAGACAAAGGTCTGCCCTAGTAAAACTCTGATAAAAACTCAAAGGTTTGCCAAGGCAAAACTCTGCTGAAGACTAAGACTCAAAGGTCTACAAAGGCAAAGCTCTGCTGAAGCCCAACAAAGGATGTCTCATCAGTACTTACTATCAAACGTTGTATTATATAGTTTATAGCATGTTTAGCTTAGCAGATGTTATAGTTTGTTTTAGTTGTTACATGTCACTTTCAATGTGACGTCAGCATAAGATGCTCAGCTTTTTGCTCTGTACTATACATAGAACAGTGCGTGTACTGTTCTATTTATCACTTAACCTTGACATTTTATGTACGAGCAAATCAGAGTGATCTTAGGCTGAGGGGGAGTTTTTAATCGTTCATGCATACGTAAATTCATAAATTTATAAAAGCATGTTTGTGAAAGCAATCTTCCTATTGTTTTGAATTCAAAGTTTATTATTTCCGCTGCACTATTCATACATGTTTATCCACTTCCATTGATTTCATCTTAAACATTCACAATAATATCATACTCAGATCCTAACAATTGGTATCGGAGCTTGGTCAATCGAATTTGATTTAACAATCAATTTGATTTGAACAGATCAGCTCTCATTGTTAATGCATTTGCTCGTCAGATTGAAAACAGAGTAAAAGTTTATTTATGTTCAAAGTAGTTTAAACAAAAACCTGTTTTACAAAAAAATCTAAAATGTCTCAAAACTCACAAGATCCTCACAACACAGGCAACATGTTTAAACCACCGATTCTCGTCAGATCAGAGTACAATATCTAGCAGAGACGGATGGGTCATGTTCTTGCTCAGCAAAACACCGGTTGCTGGAAGTCTATTATATTTGGACCTCATGTTCCAATGATACCAAGTACTGAGGACCCTAAAGTCCAATTACTAAAGAATCCTGAAAATTACTCCGAGCAAGATTTCCAAAAAATCGAGCTAGATGCAAAGGCATTTAGCATCGTGGCCTCTTCATTGCCAAACGATACCTATGCTGGCCTGTTGCATTGCAACAGTGTAAAGGAGTTATGGGATGCTTTGAAAGAGCAATTCAGTGGGACTGAGGAAGTAACTGAAAAAACAGAGAGGTTCTGTATCAACAATATGAAACGTTTTGTCATGTGAAAGGAGAGTCAATAACACGACAGTTTAAAATATTTAGCTGTCTAATTAGTGAGCTTAAACTGATTAATGTTGAGTTTGCAAATTCGACTTTAAATAGTCGTTTTCTTAGATCATTACCAGACAAGTGGAACACTATAGCTTTTGTAACTAGAAATTCAGTTGGGTTCAAAGAAATGAGCTTACTCAGCTTCATGGTAGGCTCCTCACTTATGAGAGAGAGCTGAACCAGAAAAAGAAGCTACAATAGTCTGGCAAAGTGGTTGATGACTATCCATTCGGTAGTACAACACTTTTTGGCCAAGAAGAAACCTCTAGCAGCTGTAAGGATCAGAGTTATGATCATTTCATTGGCATAACCTCTGGTGGTAGTTTCAGCTCTGATTCTTTTACTACTAATGGTGAAAGCTAAACTTCTAATAACTTATCCTTTGAGTTGAATGTCCCACAACATTTTAACCCTACAGATTTGGAAGAAATTGATATTTTTAACCAGCTTGTCTTGTTGAGTGTTAGAGCTAGCAAGTATTACAAGAGAACTTGTAGAAAATTTCCAATGTTGCATGGGGAGCTAAAAGTTGGGCTGGATAAGTCAAAGATTAAATGTTTCAAGTGTAATAGGCTAGGTCACTTTTCTATAGAATGTAGGTCTCAAACATCTGGACCAATTATCACAAATCCTAGCTCTATGTAACGCTTCGCATTTGTATCTTTTCATTTTTAGTATATCGCTTCATGTTTCTGTTTTTAGAAAGTCCAAATCCTGTAATCTTATTTCCATTTCTAATTCAATGTATTCTGAGGCTTTGATTGTAAACAAGATTAATCAACTATGCTAAATTCGCAAACTATATTCAAGTTAAAATTATGAACATTCGATACTTTATGCTTTCATAAATCAATTCAAGACAATGTGTAAATGTGTGATGAGTGTTTATCAATCATATGCTAAACTCAAGCAAGACAATTGGTGTTATTATTCAAAGAATTTAAGCTTCCATTTTTGTAAAATCATGTCTTAATATGTTCAAGAAAAATACGTATCGTAGTTGTCTCTTTTTAGGGTTTTCTAAGCTATGTTTTGCATTATAATGGACCATTTCAAGACCCATAAATGTAACACATAATATAAACAATATCTAAGGTCTAATAATTCAGCACTTAATCAATTAATTTGTTCAAAAAAAATAAAAAAAATATAAAAACAGCATAGTTGCGGCCGCAACTATGCACACCCTTTCCCCCTTTTTTAATTCAAATCTTTCCCCCATTTGGCATGAAATGCAACCCAAGACCAAAACCCTAATCCTCCACTATATAACCACAAGTTCCCCCACCCATTTCTCACTTTACAAGCCTCTATACTCTTAAAACAAGTCCAAACATTCTGAATTTCGTTGCTGAAACGCAGCAGCTTGTAAGTGAGTTCCGACTCACTTTTCTTCTTCCTTTTGCTTTGTTTTTATTTCTAACACTCTTGGATAGCCTCTAGGAAAGTTCTCACAAGTTTGCTTGGGCAAACTAAGGTGAAAACACACCATTTTGAGGTCCAAAAGTGCATAAACTTTCTACCCAAATTTTTATCTTTCAAACTCCAAGTTTTTCAATGTTTTTACTTTGTTTCTTGTTCAATAATGTTTGCTAAGGCACTATGGATGTTACCATAGGTTTTCAATGGAAAACCAAGGTGGAATCACATCATTTTTGGGGCCAAACTTTCTGTTTATCTTCTAAATACTTCTTACAACTTGAGTTTATCTCATCTTGAATGCTTACAATCATATGGTTGGTTAGGCTTAAAAACAAGGTTGAGACATTCAAAATAGAGGATTCATCCTCACAACTATTATGTTTTCATTAGGGTTTCAAACCCACAAGTGTTGAGCCATCAAAGCTTTCAAGCTTTTGTTGGTGTAGGTGTGATTACATGAAGGCCTTGGCCATTCAACAATTCAGTCCACCCCTCACTTGATGTTTTCTATAATTCTTGACCATCCGGATTGTCCTTGTGTCAATCTTGTGTAATGGTGAATCTTACAAAAGAGGTTTAGGATGGTTAACCACCTACCTCCATGCATGACCTATATGACTTACATGACATCTATGAAATACATGACTTATATGATAAACTAGTAATATGTAACTATATGTAAATACTTAAACATAACCAACCCTTTGACGATGACCAAACGGTTATGTGTCCTAATCGTAGGTTATTTTATCTTAGACCTAATAGCCGTTACGATTCTATTGGGCATGACCCATAAAAACACAATTACCCTTCGGGGCTTATATTGTCAAAAACGAGCATTAGAGTCTAGATAAATACTTTTATGTATATATACTTTCGTGTACTTTATTCCTGAACTCTATAAACTCTACCGTCAACTTAATACTTACACACCTATGTTGCCTTGTGTAGGATAACTAGGTGATTCATACCTTAAATCAACTTAACTCCCTCTCACGGAAATTACATCGCAAAACCGTGAGTACACTCGACCCCTTTTTTTATGTTTTTCACTATTTGGGGTGCAATATGTTAGCATACTAAAACTACACCAAATCACACTTTTATTCTATGTTTACACTCAAACAATCCATCAACATGCTTTAGTCTTATGCTACTTGAAATTGTTACTTGGTCTATTCTTATGTGATCTAAATGTCATTAACTTCGATCAAGCATCCCTTAACAAGTATAGCGCTATAGGAGTAACGCACCGGCCGTATACTAGTGGTCATTGTTAAGTTTAATCTATTTTTGCGGTACACTAGAGGATTGACTTGTAGATGCACATGCCTTGTTACATATGTCTTGTATGCTAGCTATTCATGTGGATTTGTTTAATCAATTTTTATACTTATGCTATGATACTAAAACTTGTGTACTCGCCAATACTTGTTATTGAACCCTATTTTTAACATATTGCAGGTTGATGAAGTTATGTGATGGAACTTAGTAGGGATGACATAGAAACACGTATAGATTACTAAGTTAAGAAATATGTTTTTGTTGAATTTATCTTGTTGTTGTTATTTGTATTCGAATATTTGATGTATCCTTGACAGTTTTGATGCTATGAAATGAAATGGGTTATTAAATTAAATATTTCCACAAATAGCGTTTTATGTCTCGAGCAATCTATTTCATCTCACTCCGATGTTTCCGCCATCGGTTGGGGTGTGACAGATTGGTATGAGAGCCATAACTATAGGGAATTAGGTAGAATTGCCATGTTCGACCTAGTCTATAGTCTAAGTGACCAGCTTGACCATTCTTGCTTCTTGATTAAAATGTTAATTCTTTCTATTTGCTTCTTCCTATTTCTTTTGTCTTAAACATATATTTATGTGTTTTTCCTAAGACACTTACATAATTTACACGCTTGAAGATTTGAAGACACTCAACTACAAATGAGACGATCTCACCAAAATAGGGGTTAAACCAGCACTTTGGTGATCACTCTCAATCCGCGAAATTCGATTTCGCACGAAATTTCTCAATCAAGTTTGGAGTGAAATCCACATCTTGATGGGAACTTTCCATTTCAGACTCTAGTGGACCCTTACCAACGAGTCGGAATATGCTTCTTGTTTGGTAAGTAACCACACCCGGGGTACAATGTTGTCAACATAGGGGTGAAACCCGCACCTTGTCAACTAGTCCAAATCCTAGATTTTCAATCTCGCCAAAGTTTCGATTTTTTGATCGGTTAGAGACGTGTAGTAACTGGAAGGGTAAGGTGCCGTTAATCGCTTCTCGAAGAGAGCACTTTACCTATAGGCCAAAGCACGTTTCTCTAAATTGAAAGGATCTCGATTCACTTTGGAATAGTCAATGTTTCTCAACCCGAAATACTCCAATATTTTATTGAGCCTATCTTTTATGCTATCTCAATTTCTATGTGTTTTAATACTTGTTAACTTCTTCATATCGGATCCAATGCAATATTCGCACGCCTTCCGTAACCAAAAACAATAATAACTCCTGAACCAATTAAATTTATAATCTTTTACGCAAATCACACGTGTTTACAATTTTGAATGCCAATATGCTATGTTATCTATGTGAATTCATATATGATACATGATACTTATGTGCTCAAATCAAATGTTTTCTTTATATATAACAATATTTTCACGATCAAAGCCTAAATCCATCTTCTATTGTCATACCTCCTAGATGTCTTTCTCTCAAAGTGTGATGGGAAAGAGAAGGTCGAAGTCCAAATCAAAATTTCAATCCAACTCTATGTCCAAGAAAGATTGTATGAAGTTTATGGCCGAGCAAATGGCCGAGCATATGGCTAAGGTCATTCCCGAGATTGTTAGCAAAATCCAAGCCCCGCCTAACGCCGAGTCACCCCTTACCTCCGTTGACTCCAAAGCCGAACCTCCCAAGACCTCGTTCACCCATAAGCAATTCTGCTCCTGTAACCCTTTACCCTTCACCGGCGAAGGGGACGCCACCAAACTGTTGCAATGGTTCGACACTATTGAACTCACTTTCATTCAGAGTGGTTGTCCTGACCACTTGCGCACTATGAACGCCACGGGAGTGTTCCGTTCGAGAGCCCTTGATTGGTGGACTTCCGAGCGTAGCGCTCATGGCAACGAAGTCGTCCACGCCCTCCCATGGACCGAGCTCAAGAAGTTGATGGAAAAGAATTTTGCCCCCCTCATGAGCGCCAACGACTCGAGGTTGAGTTTTGGATCCTCAAGCAAGTTGGTAACGACAACGCTGGCCTCACGGCCCGATTTAAGCAATTAAGTGCAATTTGCCAAGCCAAGTTGACACTCCCGAGAAAGCAGCTGCCAAATACATAAGTTGCCTTCCTCCTCACCTCGGCGATCTGGTCGATACCACCTCCCCTAGCACCCTCGAAGAAACCTATAGTCTGGTTGTGCGATTGAACCACCGCCAGGTACTTCGTGTAGCCGCCAAGGCTCCACCAAGGAAAGCCCACCAGGCAACCTCCGAAGTCGTCACCGAACCTACCTCCCCCAAACCACCGAGAAACAACATCAAGGGTAAGAAGTGGAAGGCTTCAAGCCCAATTTGTGCGGTAGTCACTCCGCAAAACCCTCAACCTCCAGCCTTGCCCGCACCCGAACCCATCAAAAGGCATACACCGGACCTAATCCCAAGTGTAACGCTTGCCCCTATCATCACCCGGTCATCGCCCTGTGCCGCCTATGCACCAACTGCAATAGGTATGGACATCTTACCCAACAATGCCAAGATCTCCCGCCAGCCTCCGTCAAGCAAGCCCGAGCCATGACCGCCCCGCAGAACCCTCCCGCTAATCAGAACCGACCTCTGGCACCTGCCGTTCGCGCCTGCTTTCGATGCGGAGATCCAAGTCACTTCGCCAACACCTGTCCTCAACGCAGCAACAACAACAATCACCAGCAGCAGGAACAACAGCAAGCTTGTGGCCGAGCTTTTGTCATCACGGCCGCTCAAGCTCAAAACTCGAACGACGTCATATCAGGTATGTTCCTTATTAACAATGTTTACGCTTCATGCTTATTTGATGCTGGTGCGGATAAAAGTTTTGTATCCATAGAATTCGAACCTTTGCTAATGTGTAATCGATCTAAGTTGCCCAAATCATTCGAAGTCGAAGTCGCTGATGGAAAATCCGTCACCGTCGATTCCGTCCTTTCTAATTGTTCTTTAAACCTCGATGATCATACATTTTCTATTGACCTCATACCCATGCCAATGGGTAGTTTTGATATCATAGTAGGCATGGATTGGCTAGGGCGAGTTCGTGCTGAAGTTGTTTGTTCGGAGAAGGGCATTCGCCTTTCCCTTCCCAACAATGATTCCTTGCACGTCTATGGCGAGAAACCTTCCAAATGTCTCAAGCTTATGTCGTGTATTCAAGCGAACAAGTACTTGCGTAAGGAATACTTAGCCTTTCTTGCCCACATTGTGGAAAAGAAGGAGAAGGGTCCAAGCGTGAGTGATGTTCCCGTTGTGCGCGAGTTCCCGGATGTCTTTCCCGAGGATCTTCCTGGTCCTCCTCCTGCTCGTTCGGTTGATTTTCGCATTGACCTCATCCCTGGTGCAACTCCGGTCGTAAAATCCCCCTATCATCTAGCACCCTCGGAGATGCAAGAGCTGTCTAGCCAACTTCAGGAGCTTCTTGAGAAAGGCTTCATACGTCGTAGTACATCTCCTTGGGGCGCTCCCGTTCTATTCGTCAAGAAGAAGGACGGATCCTTCCGCATGTGCATTGACTATCGTGAGCTCAACAAGCTTACGGTCAAGAACCAATACCCTCTTCCTCGCATCGACGACCTATTTGATAAGCTTCAAGGCGAAACTAGTTTCTCCAAAATCGATCTTCGTTCTGGTTATCATAAACTTCGAGTCCTCAAAGAAGATATACCCAAAACTGCGTTCCGCACACGTTATGGACACTACGAGTTCGTAGTCATGCCATTCGGTCTGACCAACGCACCCGTCGTGTTCATGGATTTGATGAATCGCATGTGTAAGCCTTATCTTAACTGATTCGTGATCGTCTTTATTGACGATATCCTGATCTATTCTAAGACGCGAGAGGAGCATGAGCGACACTTGCGTCTTATTCTTCAGCTGCTGCGAACCCAACGTCTCTACGCCAAGTTTTCCAAGTGTGAATTTTGGTTTAAAGAGTTTCAATTTCTGGGTCATGTTGTCAACGAACTTGGTACTCACGTTGACCCCGCGAAAGTCAAGGCGGTGAAAAATTGGATTGCTCCTAAGACTCCGTCCGAAATTCGTTCGTTTCTCAGCTTAGCCGATTATTACCATCGTTTCAATTCGAACTTTTCAAAAATTGCCGTGCCTCTCACTTCCTTGATTCAAAAGGATAAACCTTTTGTTGGGGGTTCCGAACAAGAGGAGTCTTTTCAAACGCTCAAAGACATGCTTTGAAATGCTCCTATTTTAACCCTTCCCGATGGTAACGACGATTTTGTCGTGTATTGCGATGCCTCAAGACTAGGTCTTGGTTGCGTTCTGATGCAACGAGATAAGTTATCACTTACGCATCACATCAACTCAAAATTCATGAGAAAAATTATACTACTCACGACCTTGAACTTGGTGCAGTTGTTTTTGCATTAAAGATATGGCAACACTACCTTTATGGTACAAAGTGTACGGTCTTTACCGACCATAAGAGCTTTAAACACATCTTTAATAAAAAAGAACTCAACATGCGTCAGCGTCGTTGGGTGGAGTTGTTAAACGACTATGACTGCGATATCTGCTACCACCCTGGTAAAGCGAATGTCGTGGCCGACGCACTTGGTCAGAAAACTCATGTTAAGAGTGTACGTTGCTACCAAACTTTGGGAAAGCTTCAAGAAATGATTCGTGAGGCACAATACTCGACCGTTAATAAGGGCAACCTCGATAATGAGTTGAAATATGGTGCCGAAACCCAACTCATGACCGAATCCAATGGCATCATGTGCTATCTCGACCGTATTTGGATTCCTAATCATGATAATCTTCGTGATCTCTTGATGAGTGAAGCTCATAAATCTCGGTATTCTATTCATCCTGGCGCCAACAAAATGTATCACGATCTTCGTGCGTCATATTGGTGGCCTGGAATGAAGAAGGATATCGCCTGCTATGTTTCAAAGTGCCTTACTTGCTCCAAGGTAAATGCTGAGCATCAAAGACCTTCTTGCTTACTCGAACAATCAGAAATTCCTGTGTGGAAATGGGAGAGTATTGCTATTGATTTCATAACCAAGCTCCCTCGTACATCGTCTAGTCACGATAGTATTTGGGTAATCGTTGACCGTCTGACCAAGTTTGCTCATTTCCTTCCCATACGTGAAGACTATCGAGTTGAGAAATTGGCTCGTATCTACACGGATGAGATCATCTGTCGTCACGGTGTTCCCGTTGATATTATTTCAGACCGCGATGGTCGCTTCACTTCTCGCCTTTGGCAAACATTTTAAAAAGCCCTTGGCACTCAACTCAACCTTAGTACTGCTTTCCATCCTCAGTCTGATGGTCAAACCGAGTGTACTATCCAAACTCTAGAGAACTGGGATATGCATTTGCCTTTGGTCGAATTCTCGTACAATAACAGTTACCATGCAAGTATTCAAATGGCACCATTCGAGGCATTGTATGGACGTAGGTGCCGATCACTTATTTGTTGGCACGAGATCGGGGAAGCTCAAATCACCGGTCCCGAGCTCATACAACAGATTACAGACAACAATTTGCAGATTCGGGACAACTTACTGAAAGCCAGGAGTCGACAAAAGAGTTACGCAGACAAAAAACGCAAGCCCTTGGAATTCAATGTCAGTGACTTTGTACTTCTCAAGGTATCCCCTTGGAAGGGTGTGGTTCGTTTCGGGAAAAAGGGAAAGCTCGCTCCTCGCTATGTAGGTTCTTTCAAGATTCTCAAAAGGATTGGCAGAGTAGCCTACCGACTGGAACTACCACAAGAGCTCAACAACGTTCATCCTACCTTCCACGTTTCGAACTTAAAAAGATGTCTCGCCGAAGAAGGACTCCAAGTTCCGCTTGAAGATCTTCAAATCAATGAGACTCTGCACTTCGTGGAAAAACCGGTCGAAATCATGGATCGAGGTACCAAGCAACTAAGGCGCAGTCGAATCCCTATCGTAAAGGTTTGATGGGAAGGAAAACGTGGTGCCGAGTTTACTTGGGAACTCGAAAGCGACATGAAGTCTAAGCATCCGTAATTGTTCGTAGCGTCCTCCTAAATTTCGGGACGAAATTCCCTTAAGGAGGGGAGCCTATAACGCTTCGCATTTGTATCTTTTCATTTTTAGTATATCGCTTCGTGTTTCTATTTTTAGAAAGTCCAAATCCTGTAATCTTATTTCCATTTCAAATTCAATGTATTATGAGGCTTGATTGTAAACAAGATTAATCAACTATGCTAAATTCGCAAACTATATTCAAGTTAAAATTATGAACATTCGATACTTTATGCTTTCATAAATCAATTCAAGACAATGTGTAATGTGTGATGAGTGTTTATCAATCATATACTAAACTCAAGCAAGACAATTGGTGTTATTATTCAAAGAATTTAAGCTTCCATTTTTGTAAAATCATGTCTTAATATGTTCAAGAAAATTACGTACCGTAGTTGTCTCTTTTTAGGGTTTTCTAAGCTATGTTTTGCATTATAATGGACCATTTCAAGACCCATACATGTAACACATAATACAAACAATATCTAAGGTCTAATAATTCAGCACTTAATCAATTAATTTGTTCAAAAAAATTTAAAAAAATATAAAAACAGCATAGTTGCGGCCGCAACTATGCACACCCTTTCCCCCTTTTTTTTTTTAATTCAAATCTTTCCCCCCATTTGGCATGAAATGCAACCCAAGACCAAAACCCTAATCCTCCACTATATAACCACAAGTTCCCCCACCCATTTCTCACTTTACAAGCCTCCATACTCTTAAAACAAGTCCAAACATTCTGAATTTCGTTGCTGAAACGCAGCAGCTTGTAAGTGAGTTCCGACTCACTTTTCTTCTTCCTTTTGCTTTGTTTTTATTTCTAACACTCTTGGATAGCCTCTAGGATAGTTCTCACAAGTTTTCTTGGGCAAACTAAGGTGAAAACACACCATTTTGAGGTCCAAAAGTGCATAAACTTTCTGCCCAAATTTTTATCTTTCAAACTCCAAGTTTTTCAATGTTTTTACTTTGTTTCTTGTTCAATAATGTTTGCTAAGGCCCTATGGATGTTACCATAGGTTTTCCATGGAAAACCAAGGTGGAATCACATCATTTTTTGGGGCCAAACTTTCTGTTTATCTTCTAAATACTTCTTACAACTTGAGTTTATCTCATCTTAAACCTATTTCCGAATGCTTACAATCTTATGGTTGGTTAGGCTTAAAAACAAGGTTGAGACATTCAAAATAGAGGATTCATCCTCACAACTATTATGTTTTTCATTAGGGTTTCAAACCCACAAGTGTTGAGCCATCAAAGCTTTCAAGCTTTTGTTGGTGTAGGTGTGATTACATGAAGGCCTTGGCCATTCAACAATTCAGTCCACCCCTCACTTGATGTTTTCTATAATTCTTGACCATCCGGATTGTCCTTGTGTCAATCTTGTGTAATGGTGAATCTTACAAAAGAGGTTTAGGATGGTTAACCACCTACCTCCATGCATGACCTATATGACTTACATGACATCTATGAAATACATGACTTATATGATAAACTAGTAATATGTAACTATATGTAAATACTTAAACATAACCAACCCTTTGACAATGACCAAACGGTTATGTGTCCTAAACGTAGGTTATTTTATCTTAGACCTAATAGCCGTTACGATTCTATTGGGCATGACCCATAAAAACACAATTACCCTTCGGGGCTTATAGTGTCAAAAACGAGCATTAGAGTCTAGATAAATACTTTTATGTATATATACTTTCGTGTACTTTATTCCTGAACTCTATAAACTCTACCGTCAACTTAATACTTACACACCTATTTTGCCTTATGTAGGATAACTAGGTGATTCATCCCTTAAATTAACTTAACTCCCTCTCACGGAAATTACATCGCAAAACCGTGAGTACACTCGACCCCTTTTTTTATGTTTTTCACTATTTGGGGTGCAATATGTTACCATACTAAAACTACACCAAATCACACTTTTATTCTATGTTTACACTCAAACAATCCATCAACATGCTTTAGTCTTATGCTACTTGAAATTGTTACTTGGTCTATTCTTATGTGATCTAAATGTCATTAACTTCGATCAAGCATCCCTTAACAAGTATAGTGCTATAGGAGTAACGCACCGGCCGTATACTAGTGGTCATTGTTAAGTTTAATCTATTTTTGCGGTACACTAGAGGATGACTTGTAGATGCACATGCCTTGTTACATATGTCTTGTATGCTAGCTATTCATGTGGATTTGTTTAATCAATTTTTATACTTATGCTATGATACTAAAACTTGTGTACTCGCCAATACTTGTTATTGAACCGTATTTTTAACGTATTGCAGGTTGATGAAGTTATGTGATGGAACTTAGTAGGGATGGCATAGAAACACGCGTAGATTACTAAGTTAACAAATATGATTTTGTTTAATTTATCTTGTTGTTATTTGTATTCGAACATTTGATGTATCCTTGACAGTTTTGATGCTATGAAATGAAATGGATTATTAAATTAAATATTGTCACAAATAGAGTTATGATGTCTCGAGCAATTCATTTTGTCTCACTCCGATGTTTCTGCCATCGGTTGGGGTGTGACACCCTAGACCTCAAAACACTCGAAACACTGTCCATTATTCCCAATATACCCCTGCTCATCATATGCAAAACACTGTTCATGTTGCACACCCTATTACCACTGTTCCTATGCAATATGTTCAAACCATTGTTCCTCAAATTCAATATGTTCAGCACCAGTTCCTCAAGTTCAAATGCAACCTACACAACAAGTTACACAAATCACTGCTCCGACAGAGGTTAATCAACAGAGCTTCTTTACTCATGGCTTTGTTGATTGGAGTAGCTTGCCTGAGGATCTGGCTAATGAAAACTTTGCTCTAATTACTGACACTAAAAAGAAAAAAAAGGAATTTTGATTTATGGCATTAGAGTCTATAGTTGTTGAATTTGAGGAAGTGGAGCCTAAGTCTGTTGTGTCTGATGTTCATGATGAAACAATTGTTAAACAAGAAATGTTGTTGAAGAATTGAAACCTATTTCTGACCCATGGGATGCAGTGTTTGTGAAGGTGAATGTGATTGTGCCATGATGGCTGCTACTAAGGTAACTCCTTAGGTCTTAAAAGATCTATGTTGAGATAAATGCATCATAGCTTTTGTTAACTTAAAATAGATGAATGAAAACCTTTGGAATAAGATTTTGGATGATGAATTGCAGTTTGAAAAGCTTTCAAAAGAGCGAAAAACTAAACTGTTTGAAAAAGAATCTGAAATCAGCATCCTTAAAACATGAAGCTAGCATAACCAAGGACTATGTCCCCAAACTATGATAGAGAAATATCAGGTTTGCAAAAAGGAGTTGAAATCCACCCAAATCACTTGTGAAAAACGGGTGGAATCCTATAAATGTTATGATATTATGTTAGAAAACCATGTCAAGAGCAACATAAAATTTGGCGTTAGTTTCAAAGAAAATGACCAAATTTCCGAAAATGTTATTGGAAATGATTCTGGTGTTGTTTAAATTGTTCCAGCAAACTTGACTGGTCAAGAAATCACAGTCACTGATAAAAATGGAAATAAAATTGTTTTAGAAAGACATGAGGGATCCTCAACTTTTGAGAAGATTAAGAAGTATCAATTTAAACCTGCATAGTCTGATGAATGTGACATCTTGAAAATTTCAAGCCAATGGATTTTTGAACCATTGAAAGTGTCAAAGCACCAGAGGCAAGAAGAACCATGTTACCAACATCTTCTAACAAAAAGTCTGAAAAAGGGAAAAAGAAAGAAACGATAAAAAATCTGTTTTGTGATATTTGTGAAAAGAAGAACCATGTTACCAAAAACTATTTTCTTCTAAAAGCTTATGACATTAACAAAACAAGTGTGATCATTGATTCTCCAAACTGCATAATATATATTAAAACAAATCATAAAACTCAAGAGTGTGTTTATCTCAAAAACTTTGATGTGAAAAAGGATGAGTATAAATCCAAAACACTAGAGAGTTCAAAGACTAGTACTTCAAAAGGAAAGTCTAAACAAACCTTTGTGCCTGTTGAAACATCTGTTACCAAAGCACTGCACAAAACCTCTACTCCCAGAGAGGTGCAGGTAACAGATGCACCACCTGCCAACTAGTACCCAAGAGGATAGGCCAACCAATTTACCAAAAGGTACCTCTTAGTTATGAGGGTTACAAAAGGCCCTAAAAACCAAGAGTAAATAGGCATCCTCATGGTAACCATCATCTGATAGGAGATGGGTCTCAATAGATGTTACAAAGATCTGTTCAAACCATTGGCCATTCTTCTAAATTTGAGACTGACATGTCTGTGACCCCTTCCAAAGCCATTTTGGCTTTGGAAACCCACCTAAACTAATTAATTACTACTGTGCAGAGAGCTTCTACTTACCTTGATAGTTTATGGTATGTAGATAGTGGAGGCTCCAGGCACATGACAGGATGTAGAGCCTTTCTTAAAGACTTCAAGGCTCATGGAGGGATGATATATCTTCGGTAATAATTAGAAGGGGAAGGTGCTTGGGTCAGGGACTGTTCAGGTTGGGAAACTTAAATGTGAAAATGTCAATCTTATTGACAATCTGAAATTCAATCTTCTTAGTGTTTCATAAATTAGTGATAAGGGCTATGGGTCATTCTTCACTAAGAAAACTTGTCAGATTGTTGGGCCAAAAGTGGTTAAAAAGATTGATCAAATCATAGCTGAGAGCAAAGCACAACTTGTTGCTCATAGGAGTGGCAATGTGTATGTGGTTGATATGTTGAAAGATAACCCAATGACTGATGCCTCTCTGTTCTCAGTTGCCTCTAACAAAGAGACAGAACTATGGCACAGAAGACTTGGGCATACAAATCTGACAACTATCACCACACGCTCTAAACAAGGCCTTGTAAGAGGCCTACCACAAAAACTTTTCACAAGAGATGAACATTGTGTTTTCTATTTAAAAGGAAAAGAAAATAAAAGTTCATACAAGCCCATTGGTGAGTCCAAAATAAGTCAATGCTTACAATTTTATGCATATGGACTTGTTTGGCCTTATAAAAATCATGACGCTTAAACAAAAAAAGGTATTGCCTTGTTATTGTTGATGATTTTTCTAGGTGTACTTGGACTTACTTCTTGTACTCCAAGGATGAGACTGCAAGCATTTTGTATGGATTTGTGAAACAAGTTGTAAAGCAATTTGACCTGCTAGTAAAAGTGTTTAGGAGTGATAATGGCACAAAGTTTAGAAATAAAGAGTTGGATGATTTATGTGTGTCAAAAGGAGTTGTAAGGCAGTACACCATTCCAAGAACACCAGAACAAAATGTGGTGGTTGAAAGGAAAAACAGAATTTTAATTGAAGCTGCCAGAACAATGCTTGCAGGGGCTGTAAACACTACTTGCTATGTGCAATCAAGAATCTTGATAAACCCCAAGCATCAAACACCTGCTTATGAAACTTTGTATAAAATCAAACCACTGATCTCATACTTCAAAATCTTTAGTTGCCCATGTTTTATTTTGAACTTAAAATATTCAATTTTGAAATTTGTAGCCAAAGTAGATTGTGGTTATTTTCTTGGATACTCAACCACTTCTAAAGCCTATAGAGTCTTTAATTCAAGGACTAGGTGTGTGTAAGAGATCTTGAATGTAAAGTTCAATGAACTTTCTTCATTAAAAATCCCAACAAACCCTGCAGAACTGTTTGATTTAACTAAATTTACATTTGATGAGTGTGTTTGTCAAGACTAACCCTACAGGTATACCACAATCTTCACCACAAGACTATGGATATGACATTGTGAATTCACAATATAAAGTCACTTCCACAATCAGTGGAATAAATGTTATTAACAACTGTGAAAATGCTTCCACTACTGGATCAACCACTACTAATCCTCAATCATTTGCCAGCTCATCAAATATAACCTTTGTTGATAAAAGTCCACACACTATGGATAAAAGTCAACATGTTTTCACACCTCTCCCACCAATACCTCCACCTCCATTTCAAATAGATGTTGGCTCATCAAAATCTCCAACAGATGTTAGCTCAGATGATTCCCATCTGCAGCCTTCACCTCAAAATGCCATTATTTCATATAAGGGAGATCTAATCTGCCTTAAAAGTCATCCATCTGATCAAATAACTGGCAACATCATTGAAGGGGTGCTCACTAGAAGTCAATCACAAAACATTTGTCTTTTTGTTAGTTTCATATCTCTCACACAATCTGTCAAGTACCAAGAGGCACTAAAAGACAATAGTTGGGTAGAAGCCATGCAAGAAAAGCTCCTTCAGTTTAAAAGATAACAAGTTTGGGAACTTGTACAATTGCCAAAGGATGTATGTCCAATTGGTATAAAATGGGTCTTTAAAAACAAAACTGATGAAAGGGGTATTGTTGTTAAGAATAAAGCTAGGCTTGTGGTCCAAGGTTACAAACAGGAAGAAGGCATTGACTATGATGAAACATTTGCTCCTGTAGCAAGACTAGAAGCCATCAGACTGCTCTTAGCCTTTGCTGCCAACCACAACATCAAGATGCATCAAATGGATATCAAAAGTGCATTCTTGTATGGCAAGATCAAAGAAGAGTTATATGTTTGTCAAACTCATAGTTTTGAAGATGCATTTTATCCTGATCATGTCTACAAGCTTAATATAGCTTTGTATGGCTTGAAATAAGCACCAAGAGCCTGGTATGAAACTCTCTCCACTTTTCTTTTATCCATAGGTTTTACAAGAGGTAGAATTGATAAAACCTTGTTTTTAAAATGGAGAAGAAAATATTTGATGCATGTCCAAATTTATGTCGATGGCATCATTTTTGGATCCACATGCACTGCCATGTGTGAAGAGTTCAGACAACTCATGGCAGCAGAGTTTGAAATGAGTGCTATGGGTGAGCTCTAATGCATTCTTGGTCTTCAAGTAAAGAAATTGCAAAATGGTACTTTTATTCATCAAAGTAAGTATGTGAAAGAACTACTTACAAAATTTGATATGAATGATTGTAAACCATGTAGCACACCCATGGCAACCACAAAGCTTGTCACTGTTGATGACAAAGATGACTTGGTTGATCAAACTCTATATAGAAGCATGATAGGGTCTTTATTGTACCTAACTTCATCAAGGCCAAACTCCTGTTTGCAACATGTATTTTTGCCAAATCCCAGTCAACACCTAGGAAGTCCAATCTCATTGCTCTAAAAAGGATATTCAAATACATAAAAGGTGCTCCCACACTTGTAATATGGTATCCAGCTAATGGAAATATTGAGCTTTAAGGTTAGTCATACAGTGATTTTGCTGGATGCAACACCACAAGGAAGTCAACTTCAAGAGCCTATCAATTCCTAGGAAATTGCTTAGTGTCTTGGCAAAGCAAAAAGCAAGCTGCAGTTTAACATCCACAGCAGATGCTGAGTGTATTGCTGCTGCAAGCTGCACTACTCAACTCCTATGCCTTCAAAATCAATTGCTAGATTTTTGTGTAACTGCTCTAAAGACTCCTCTCATGCTGGATAGTCAAGCAGCTGAAACATCATAAAAAATCCAGTCTCTAATTCTACCATAAACCACATTGACATCAGACATCACTTTGTGAGAGATTGCTATGAAAAAGGTTTGATTTCTCTACATCATGTTTCCACTAAAGATCAACTAGCAGATGTTCTAACTAAAGCATTTGATACATCTACCTTTGATAAGCTAATCTCTAGGATTGGTATGCTAAAAATGGAATAAAAACAAAATTTTGTTTTCCATGTGTAAACAGCATCCAAATTTTTTCAGAAAGTCAAAAATTCATCCTTAAAAATAGCTAAATTTAAAATTTAAATCTCTAAAGTCTGCTCATAACCGTTGTTTCTCCAAACCTCTACTTGGCGTGAAAATCTATTCGTTTCCTAAAAGTGTATCCTCTGTTCTACATCCACTGTTGGTGAAACCATTGTTTTCCCAATCCACTGATAATCTATCCTATGATAGTGTAAAATCACCACTGTTCATTCCACTGTTCAGAACCATTGATGGTATCCAGCAGAGGTTTCCAAACAACTGTCTTCCATTATCCACAAAGTTTACATGTTGACAAATGTTAGCCATCAGATCTTTTGAAAACCGTTGCCACGTCAGCTTTTACTTTTCCTTTATAAACCCTGTTCCATCCAAACAGAGTTTTTCACTACCGTATTGAATTCAAAAATTCTCCAAAGCGGTTATCTTCTTCACTAACCCTCACTCACTCTTCAATCATGACTCTGAACATCAAAAATCCCCACAACTACCTTCCTATCCTCGAGAAACAGATAATAATGCTGCTTTTCATGCGATGATCAATGTTCTACAAACATCATCATACAAGGATATTCTACTGGCAAAGGAGCCAATATATGTGGATACACTAAGACAATTTTGGGCAAATGCAAAGTTTGATATCCAAAACAAAAAGCCATTTCCTATTACGTAAAAGATTGGACAGTCTTTTGTCCAAATTTCTCCATCCACCATTTCCACCATGGTCTAAATGAGCTAAATGATCCCACTTCCTTCTCAAAGAAGGATTTACACGATGAATTCATTGAGCATGGTTATGAAGGTCAAATGACAGGTATTACCATATATAAACCTGAATTTCCTTCTGACTTGAAATTCTTTTCCATACTTTACTGTTATGTTTGTCAGCTAAGACAACTCCTTTCAATGAAATACCTTTAAACATTCAGTATATGGGTTATGCTATTTTAAAAAATTAAATAAATTTTCCTAGGTATTGTTTTCTGACTTGGAAATGAGGTTTAACTTCCTAGGTGCTGACTGGGATCTGGCATACACACATGTAGCAAACATGATATCTGGCCTAGAAACAATTAGGTACAATAAAGACCCAATCATTATTCTATAAAGAGTTTGATCAACCAAGTCATCTTTGTCATCAACAATGACAAGCTTAGATGTTACCATGGGTGTGCTGCATGGTTTGCAATCATTCATATCAAATTTTAAAAGTAGTTCTTTGATATACTTACTTTGGTGAATGAATGTACCATTTTGCATATTTAACTTGGAGACCAAAAAAACATTGGAGCTCACCCATTGCACTCATATTAAACTCTACTGTCATGAGTTGTCTAAACTCTTCACACATGGCAGTGCATGTGGATCCAAAAATGATGTCATTCACATAAATTTGGACAAGCATCAAATCCTTTCCTTTCCATTTCAAAAATAAAGTTTTGTTAATGGTAATGGTACAAGTTCCCATACTTGTTGTCTTTTGAATTGAAGAAGCTCTTCTTTCATGGCTTCTACCCAACTGTTGTCTTTTAGGGCCTCTTGATACTTGACAGGTTGTGTGAGATATAGGAAACTAGCAAAAAGACAAATGTTTTGGGATTGACTTCTAGTGAGCATCCCTTTATTGATGTTGTCAATGATTGGTCAGATGGATAGTATTTAAGCTAGATCAAATCTCCCTTATATGGAATAATGGCGTTTTGAGGTGAAGGCTACAGATGTGAATCATCAGAGCTAACATATGTTGGCAATTTTAAAGAGCCAACATCTGTTTGAAATAGAGGTGGAGGCATAGCTGGGAGAGATGTGAAAACATGTTGACTTTTATCCACAATGGTAGGATTTTTATCAACAGAGGTTATGTTTGATGAGCAGACAACGGATTGATCAACAATGGTTGATGCAGCAATGGCAGAGTTTTCACAGTTGTTAGTAACATCTGCTACTCTTTTGGTGGATGTGGTTTTACATTGTGGAATCGCAATGCCATATCCATAATCTTGTTATGAGACTCTGGTGTACCTGCAGGGTCAGTCTTGACAGACACAACTTCAAAAGTAAATTTGTTTACATCAAAAAGTTCAGCAGGATTTACTGGGATTTTTAATGAAGAACGTTCATTAAACTTAACATTCAATGTTTCTTCCACACACCTAGTCCTTGAATTAAAGACTATGCATGCTTTAGCAGTGGTTGAGTATCCTAGAAAATAACCATAGTCTCTACTTTGGCTTCAAATTTTGAAATTGAATCTTTTAGATTTAAAATGAAGCATGGGCAGCCAAAGATTTTAAAGTATGAGATTAGTGGTTTGATCTTGAATAGAGTTTCATAAGCATTGGATTGATGCCTGGGGTTAAGCAAAACTCTGTTTTGAATATAGCAAGCAGTGTTTACAGCCTCTACCCAAAAGGACAAGGGTAAAACAGAGTCTGCAAGCATGGTTCTAGCAGCTTCAATTAATGTTTAGTGTTTCCTTTCAACCACCCCATTTTGTTTTGGTGTCCGTGATATTATACTGCCTTACAATTCCTTTTGACACACAAAACTCATCCAACTCCTTATTTTAAGCTCTGTGCCATTGTCTTCCTGAAGACTTTTACTGGCAGGTTAAATTGCTTTTCAACTTGTTTCACAAATCCCTGCAAGATACCTTCAGTCTCATCTTTGGAGTGCAAAAAATAAGTCCAAGTAAACCTAGAAAAATCATCAACAATAACATGGCAATACCTTTTTTGTTTAAGGCTCATGATTTTTACAGGGCCAAACAAGTCCATATGCAAAAATTGTAAACATTGACTTATTTTGGACTCACCAATAGGCTTGTATGAACTTTTATGTTGTTTTCCTTTTAAACAGGAAACACAATGTTCATGTCTTGTGAAAAGTTTTTTGTGGTAGACCTCTTACAAGGCCTTGTTTAGAGAGTGTGGTGATAGTTTTCAGATTTGTGTGCCCAAGTCTTTTGTGCCATAGTTCTGTCTCTTTGTTAGAGGCAGGTGAGAACAGACATGCATCAGTCATTGGATTATCCTTCAACATATCAACCACATACACATTGCCACTCCTATTAGCAACAAATTGTGCTTTGCTCTCAGCTATGATTTGATCAATCTTTTTAACCACTTCTGGCCCAACAATCTGACAAGTTTTCTTAGTGAAGAATGACCCATAGCCCATGTCACTCATTTGTGAAACACTAAGAAGATTAAATTTTAGATTTTCAAAAACATTGACATTTTCAAATTTAAGTTTCCAAGCTTGAACAGTTCCCAATCCAAGTACCTTCCCTTTTTATATCACCTCCTCCATGAGCCATGAAGTCCTTGAGAAGGACTTTACATCCTGTCATATACCTGGAGCCTCCACTATCTACATACCACAAACTATTAAGGCAAGTAGAAGCTCCATGCATAGTAGTAATAAATTAGTTTAGGTGAGTTTCCAAAGCCAAAATGACTTTGG
Source organism: Scalesia atractyloides (assembly GCA_947069175.1). Classification (NCBI taxonomy): domain Eukaryota; kingdom Viridiplantae; phylum Streptophyta; class Magnoliopsida; order Asterales; family Asteraceae; genus Scalesia; species Scalesia atractyloides. Next base: position 58,345,354 of record CAMTDV010000003.1, on the reverse strand, counting down.
AAGGGGGTCACAGACAAGTAAGTCTCAAATTCAGAATAATGGGCAGAGGTTTGAACAGATCTTTGTAACATCTGTTGAGACCCATCTCCTATTAGATGATAGTAACCATGAGGATGCCTATTTAATATTCATTTTGAGAGTCTTTGTAACCCTCATAACTAAGAGGTACCTTTTGATAAACAGGTTGGCCATGTCCTCTTGGATACTGATTTGCAGGTGGTGCATCTGTTACCTGCACCTCTCTAGGAGCAAAGGTTTTGTGTAGAGATTTGGTAACAAATGTTTGAACAGGCATAAAGGTCTGTTTAGACTTTCCTTTTGCAGTACTAGTCTTTGAACTCTCTAGTGTTTTGGATTTAAACTCTTTCTTTTTCACATCTTTTTTTTGAGATAAACACACTCTTGAGTTTTATGATTTGTTTTATCACAACTTTGCATTTAGGAGAATCAATGATCTCGTTTGTTTTGTTGATGTCATAAGCCTTTAGAAGAAAACAGTTTTGGTGACATGGTTCTTCTTTTCACAGAAATCACAAAACAGGTTTTAGATCTTTTCTTTCTTCTTTCCTTTTTCAAATTTGTTATCAACAGATGTTGTACCATCTGTGGTAAATCCATTATGGGAATGATTCTTGCTTTTGGTGCTTTGACACCATCCGTGGTTGAAACGTCCATTGATTTGAAATTCTCAAGGATGTCACATTCATCAGACCATGTGGTTTTAAATTGATATTTCTCAATTTACTTAAAAGTTGAGGATACCTCATGTCTTTCTAAAACAATTTTGTTTCCATTTTTATCAGTGACATGTATTTCTGGACCAAATAGATTTGTTGGAACAACTTCAACCACACAAGAATCATTTCAAGTAACATTTTCAGAAATTTGGTCATTTTCTTTGAATCTTAAGCCAAATTTTATGTTACTTTTGACCTGGTTTTCTAACATAATCTCATAACCTTACAAGATTCCACTATTTTGCACAAGTAATTTGGGTGGATTCCAACTCCTTTTTGCAAACCTGATATTTTTCTATCATAGTTTGGAGTTGGTCCTTGTTTATGCTATCTTAATGTTTAAAGTTGTTGATTTAGATTCTTTTTCAAGCAATTTTGTTTTTAACTCTTTTGAAAGCTTTTCAAATTGCAATTCATCATCCAAAATCTTATACCTAAGCTTTTCAAAGGCTATGATGCATTTATCTAAACATAGATCTTTTAAAACTTGAGGAGATACCTTAGTAGCAGCTATAAGGCACAATCACATTCACCTTCACATACACTGGCCTCCCATGGGTCAGACAGAGGTTTCAACTCTTCATCAACACATTCTTTTGTAACAATTGTTTCATCTTGAACATTAGACACAACACATTTAGACTCTACTTCCCATAATTCATCACCCTCAATATTGTATCTAGTGCCATAAAACAAAAATCATTTTGTTTATTTTCATTATTAGCAACTAGAGCAAAGTTTTCATGATTCAAATCCTCAAGCAAGCTACTCCAATCAACAAAGCCTTGAGTCAAGAAACTCTGTTGATTAACCTCTGCCTGAGAAGTGGTTTGAGTAACTTGTTGTACAGATTGCATTTGAACCTGAGGAGTTGGTGCTTGAACATATTGAATTTGAGGAACAGTGGTTTGAACATATTGCACAGAAACAGTGGTAACAGGGAGTGCAAAATGAGTAGTGTTTTGCATATGAGAAGTAGGGGTATATTGGGAATAATGGACAATGTTTTGAGTGTTTTGATGTCTAGGGCTAGGATGTGTGATAATTGGTCTAGATCTTTGAGACCTACTTTCTCTAGCAAAGTGACCTAGCCTTTTGAGACCTACTTTCTCTAGCAAAGTGACCTAGCCTATTACACTTGAAAGATTTAATCTTTGACTTATCCAGCCTAACTTTTAGCCCGCCATGCAACCCTGGAAACTTTCTACCAGTTCTCTTGTAATACTTGTTAGCTCTAACACTCAACAAGGCAAGCTGCTGCAAAATATCGATTTCGTCCATATCTGTAGGGTTAAAATCTTGAAGGTCATTCAACTCAAAGGATAAGTTATCAGAAGTTTGGCTTTCCCCATTAGTAGTAGAAGCATAATTGGGTGTGTAAGAATCAGAGATGAAGCAACCACCAGAGTTATGTCAATGAAATGATCATAACTTTGATCCTTATAGCTGCCAAAGGCTTCTTCTTGGCCAAAAAGTGTTGTACTACCGAATGCATAGTCATCAGCCACTTTGCCAGACTCTTGTAGCTTCTTTTTCTAGTTTAGCTCTCTCTCATAAGTGAGGAGCCTACCACGAAGCTAAGTAAGACTCATTTCTTTGAACCTAACTGAATATCTAGTTACAAACACTATAGTGTCCCACTTGTGTGGTAATGATCTAAGTAAACAACTATTTAAAGTTGAATATGCAAACTCAACATTAACCAGTTTAAGCTCACCAATGAGACAACTAAATATTTCAAACTCTTAGCTTAATGACTCTCCTTTCACATGAGAAAACGTTTCATATTGTTGATTCAAAACCTCTCTATTGTTTTCAATTACTTCCTCAGTCCCACCGAATTGCTCTTTCAAAGCATCCCCATAACTTCTTTGCACTGTTGCAATGCAACAGGCTAGCATAGATATCGTTTGGCAATGCAGAGGCCACGATGCTTCATGCCTTTGCATCTAGCTCCATCTTTTGGAAATCTTGCTCGGAGTAATTTTCAGGATTCTTTGGTACCTGGACTTTAGGGTCCTCAGTACTTGGTAACATTGGAACATGAGGTCTAAAGATAACTGACTTCTAGCAACCTCTCTGTTGTTTCAGTTACTTCCTCAGTCTCACCGAATTGCTCTTTCAAAGCATCCCTTAACTCCTTTGCACTGTTGTAATGCAACAAGAAAGCATAGATATCCTTTGGCAATACCGAGGCCACGATGCTAAATGCCTTTGCATCTAGCTCGATCTTTTGGAAATCGTGCTTGGAGTAATTTTCAGGATTCTTTGGTACCTGGACTTTAAGGTCCTTAGTACTTGGTATCATTGGAACAATTGGTTCATAGATCTTTTAAGACATGAGGAGATACCTTAGTAGCAGCCATCATGGTACAATCACATTCACCTTCATAAACACTGGCATCACATGGGTCAGACAGAGGTTTCAATTCTTCATCAACAATTTCTTGTGTAACAACTGTTTCATCATGAACATTAGACACAACAGACTTAGGCTCCACTTCCTCAAATTCAACACCCTCAACTATAGACTCTAATGCCTTAAAGAAAAATTCATTTTGTTTCCTTTTAGTGTTAGCAATTAGAGCAAAGTTTTTATTAGTCAGATCCTCAGGCAAGCTACTCCAATAAACAAAGCCCTGAGTAAAGAAAATCTGTTGATTAACCTCCGCCTGAGCAGTGGTTTGAGTAACTTGTTGTGAAGGTTGCATTTGAACTTGAGCAGCTGGTGCTTGAACATATTGAATTTGAGGAACAGTGGTTTATACATACTGAAGAGGAACAGTGGTAGCAGGGTGTACTAAATGAGTAGTGTTTTGCATATGAGGAGCAGGGGTATATTGGGAATAATGGACAATGTTTTGAGTGTTTTGAGGTCTAGGGCTAGGATGTATGAAAATTGGTCCAGATACTTGAGATCTACATTCTCTAGCAAACCCAGCCCAACTTTTAGCCCCCATGCAACCGTTGAAACTTTCTATCAGTTATCTTGTAATACTTGCTATCTCTAATACTCAACAAGGCAATGAAATGATCATAACTCTGATCCTTACAGTTGCTAGAGGCTTTTTCTAGGCCAAAAATTGTTGTACTACCGATTGCATAGTCATCAGCCAGTTTGAACCCAACTGAATTTCTAGTTACAAAAGCTATAGTGGCCCACTTGTCTGGTAATGATCTAAGAAAACGACTATTTAAAGTCGAATTTTCAAACTCAACATTAACCAGTTTAAGCTCACTAATAAGACAGCTAAATCTTTCAAACTCTTGGGTTAATGACTATCCTTTCACATGACAAAACGTTTCATATTGTTGATTCAAAACCTCTCTGTTGTTTTCATTTACTTCCTCAGTCCCACCGAATTGCTCTTTCAAAGCATCCCATAACTCCTTTGCACTATTGTAATGTAACAGGCTAGCATAGATATCGTTTGGTAATGAAGAGGCCACGATGCTACATGCCTTTGCATCCAGCTCGATCTTTTGGAAATTTTGCTCGAAGTAATTTTCAGGATTCTTTGGTACCTTGACTTTAGGGTCCTCAGTACTTGGTAACATTGGAACATGAGTTCCAAAGATAACCGACTTCCAGCAAACAGGTGTTTTGTTGAGCAAGAACTGACCATCCGGCTCTGCAAGATATTATACTCTGATCAGACGAGAATCGGTGGTTTAAACATGTTTCCGGTGTTGTGAGGATCTTGTGAATTTTGGGACATTTTTGATTGTTTGTAAAACAGGTTTTTGTTTAAACTTCTTTGAACGTGAATAAACTTTTACTCAATTTTAATCCAACGAGCAAACGAATTAGCAGTGAGAGCTGATCTGTTCAAATCAAATTGATTGTTAAATCAAATTAAATTGACCAAGCTCTGATAACAATTGTTAGGATCTGATTTGATATTGTTGTGAATGTTTAAGATGAAATCGATGAAAGTGGATAAACATGTAAGAATAGTGCAGCGGAAATAATAAACTTGGAATTCACAACAAATGGAAGATTGCTTTCACAATCATGCTTTAATAAATTTATGAATTTACGTTTGCATGAATGATGAATAAGAATTTTTACATCTTTTAAACGTCAAATATTCCCTGTTTATGCGAGAAATCGTTGTATTATCATTGATCTGGATACTCATTTGAGTTGTTTGTGAAAATACAGGTCCGGCTTCGGCCCGCTGATGAAACGGAGGCTTTTGGAGCAAAATGGAGCAAAAATGGAGTTTTCCAGCAAAACTGCCAGATTGCACACGACCGTGCCAACCCTAAGCACGACCGTGCCAAGCCTTGAAGCCCGGCACTCTCATCAGCACTATCAACTATCAGCGCAAACCAGATTCATCCAAGATTTGGCACGATCATGCCAAGTCCACGCACGACCATGCTCGTGTCACCTTAGCTCCTGATCAGCTCATTCCCAAGGTCGAAACAGTCATTGCCGGATACGTCATCGATAAGCACGACCGGGTCACCTTTTGGCATGGTCGTGCCACCTCGGGAAGTTTGAGTGGGATCTTTCCGGAATTGGTAGCAAACATGATCAACAGACGAAAAAGTGCTTCTCACACTTGCCAAGCACGATCTTGCCAAAAGGTGACACGGTTGTGCCAACTCACCAGTAGCATAAATACGAAGTTTAGGCTCATTTGAAAGGGAGTTGCAACATTTTGGTGAACTTTTCTCTCAAGATTTTGGTCTTGGAAGCTTGTAGAGCCAAGAAGGAGCCCTGAGGAAGATTGAATCACTTGAATATCTACTCATTTTACCATTTAATCTTGTCTTAAACATTGGTTAGCCACTTCTTACTTATGAAAAATTTAAGTTATTTTGCATTTGACTTAGTAGTTATGAGCCTTATGGGGTAAACATTTGTGTTGTTTAAACCTTGTTGAAGCTAACGAACATGTGATAACATGGAGATAGATGTGGTGATTGTTGTTTGTTAATCTTCATGGTAATATTTAATCTTGTTCTTGGAGTTCAAGTTCATGTTTAAAGTCCTTGTTATTGCATGTTTGGTCATAAGTATTTACATGTTGTGTTGGAAAGCACATGTAGAGATTATGATTGTTGAATCTTGTTAATTTGATTCATAGCATGAAACTAGGAATGGTAATTGCTAACATGATTAGAATGATGATTTGAACATGTGTATGGATTCTTACATTTAGATTTGGAAAGATCATATAAATGTTTATATGAATTCTATAGTTTGTGCTTATGTTGGTTTGATAATTTAGTACAAGATTGTTATCTAGCATGACCATGCTTGTGATTCATATCAAGAACATGATGAAGATGTCATTTACTTAAAACTAAGTTAAGGTGATTAGTGTGTTGTTCACATTAGTTTTCCTTAACTTGTAGAGTTAGGAGTTTTGACAAACAAATAACTCATTATTAATGATTACATCAACTTAGCAAGTGAACTTAAAAGAATAAATCTTAGATGATTAGAATTGTAATTTTCCCAAGATTTGTAAACTAGGAAGCCTTGATTGGGGACTTGGTTGAATTTAGAACTTGCATCACCACTAGTCTTCCTTAATTGCTGTCATATGTTTATTAGTGGATACTTAGTTTAAGAAACCTCTTTTAGTTATCGTTCTTTCTTAATTTAGTTAGCTAATTGTTATTTGTGCGTGATAGTTTAAAATCAAATAAATCAACTCATTTATCAAAAAGGCTTAAAAGTAGCAAAGGTTTAGTATTAAGACACCGCGTCCACGGATTGATTATCTGGTTCTTACCAATTAACTATATTACGACCTGACGGGTACACTTGCCCTTTTGTGTGTGTAGTTAGTTTTTAAGTGAAAACCATTTTTAAAACCCAATTTGTGTGAAAGAAAATTATAACTATAAGAATATATTCAATTCACAGACATCAAGTTTTTAGCGCCGTTGTCGGGGACGCGGTCTTCTTGAGAATGGTTTGAGTTACTTATTAAGCCACTGTGAAAAATGTATAAAGTTTTTGTCTAGTTGTTTTATTTGCCTTTGCATGATTATTTGAAAAAGAAAAGAAAAAGGAAATATGATAATTAGTTGCTAGTTGTTTTTATTCTTATGTAAATATAGTGCATTGTGTTCCTTCTTTTTCCTTACAGGCCGTGCATGTCCTCAACCCCCATTGCTGAAACGGTTGAGCCTTCATCTGAGCCGGAGCGCAATCTTCATCGGAGACTGCGGAAGCGGTCCCGCGTGGTGGCCGCTACAATCGAGGTAGACGCATTGGGAGACGACACATTCTACGAGGTTTGCGTAGAAATGGTAGATGAAGAAGAGACGAGGGTCTTAAATGACATAGGAAAACCTTCACTTAAGGGCTTACATGCGAGCATCAATGCACCCACAATTAATAATAATAATTTCGAGATTAAATCTGGTACCATATGGATGTTGCAAAATTCGGTACAGTTTTATGGCAAGGATCACGAGGATCCTAGTGTCCATATTGCAGGTTTTCTAGAGGTTTGTGCCACATTCACGATTCGTGATGCATCATCGGATGCAATACGCCTTCGGCTCTTTCCGTTTTCTTTACATGATGGAGCTAAGGAGTAGCTTCTTTCACTTCCAGTTGGGTCTATCACTACATGGAATCAATTAGCTGAGAAGTTCTTCAGAAATATTTCCCTCTAGAGAAAACTGTTCGGTTGAGAACTAAGAATCTCAACTTTTGTCAGGTTGATAATGAGCCCCTTTATGAGGCGTGGAGCGGTTTAAAGAGCTCATGAGAAAGGTCCCACGCCACGGATTGCCCCAGCAGCAACAATGTCAGATCTTCTACCATGGTTTGGATAGTCAAGGGTAGATGATGGTCGATACATATTTGGGCGGAGACATTGGCACGAAAAATGCCAACGAGGCATTTGAGATTTTAGAGAAATGCGCCATGAAGAATTGGACACAACAACCATCGAGGGGGAAGAGTTCTCGACAGGGAGTTCATCAAGTGAACGACTTCACTACCATCACAGCACATATGGATTCCTTATCTTCGAAATTTGATCGAGTGATGGAGATCCACTCGAGTGGTTCCTCGAGTGGGGGAGCATATCATGTAGGCGATTTTCCGATGGAGAGGTATCACACGAGCACGTAGATTTTATGGGAAATCCATACCGTCCTCATCATAATCCCTACAGCAATACATACAATCCAGGGTGGAAGAATCACCCAAATTTCAGTTGGAAATCTGAAGCATCTAATAAGCACCCACCTAGATTTGCTCCACGTCCCATAGCTCCTGGAGCATATGGTGCACCTCGGCCTTAGCAGATGTCTTCAACTAATGAACCTAGTGTGAAGGATATGTTCAGTCAACTCTTAGCAGGTCAAAACTCTCAAAAGATCGAAAATGAGAAGCGTTTTAAAGAGTATAACGGTCGTTTCACGAGGCACGAGAGTGAGTTGAGAAGCCAAAAGGCTTCCATGCAGACCATTGAAAAGTTGGCCAGATTGGTAAGTTGTTGCCCGAGAGACAACAGGGAGGCCTTCCAAGCAATATGAAGCCTAATCGAAAGGCCACTGCGAAGGCCATCACGTTGAGAAGCGGCAAGATCGCTGAGCCCGTCACTTCGGCTGCTCCAATAAGGCCGATTGATGACGAGATTGTTGAGGAGATCGAGATTGATTCTCCGAGAGAGGTGCAACTGAGGCGAGACCCAGCAAGTACAGCACGTCCCAAGGAGCCAGTAAGAGAGTATGTCCCTCCTGTTCCATATCCCTGGAGGTTGAAGAAGCAGAGAATGGAAGAACACTATGGTAAAGTCCTCGAGCTTTTTAAGCAACTTCATATAAATTACCATTTGTCGAGGCACTTGCTCAAATGCCTAAGTATGCCAAGTTTCTAAAAGATATCTTATCTAACAAAAAGAAACCTGAGGAGCTTTCGCATGTGACCTTGAATAAGGAGTGCTCAGCAGTTGTTCAGAACAAACTACCAAAGAAAATGAATGATCCTAGGAGTTTCAGTATCCCATGCTTGATGGTAGTTTGTCGGTCAGCAATGCATTAGCTGATCTTGGAGCCAGCATAAACCTCATGCCATATCCGGTTTTTGCTAAGCTGGACTTAGGAGAGCCCAAGCCTACTCATATGAGCATTCAACTAGGCGACCGTTCAATGAAGTATCCTCGAGGCGTAGTTGAGAATATGCTAGTGAAAATTGATAAGTTTGTCTTTCCTGTCGATTTTGTGATTTTGGACATGGATGAGGACAAAATTGTTCCTCTTACCTTAGGTCGGCCATTCCTAGCCACTCAGCACCGGCATACTTACTCTTAGGGTAGACAATGAGGAGGTGACCTTTCATATTGGGAAATCCATGCAGCATCCACAGAGTCAGGATGATACACTCTACTTTATCGAGACCATTGATACATAGTTGAGTGTTTATCTTCGTAGCACATTTCAAGAGGATGTTATGGACACACAGCTACTTGGAGGGGAGAGTTTTGGTTCACCTGCTGTAGACCAATTAGTCGAGGAAATGACCTGACTGATAGGTCACGTGTCTTACCCGTGTCCCGAGGTTTTTGAGGTTGTGGATCGCGTTGCTGAGCCTAAAGCATGCCCTTCGGTTGGGGATCCACCTTTAGTTGAGCTTAAGGAGCTTCCAGATCACTTGGAGTATGCGTTCTTGGAGGGTGCAACTCATTTTCCCGTCATCATTTCTATCGGATTGTCGGAGAGGAGAAGGGTCGATTGCTTGAAGTCTTGAAGCAGCAGAAAAAGGCGATTGCTTGGAAGATCATGGATATAAAAGGGATCAATACATCCTTCTGTACCCTAAGATCTTGATGGAGGTCGACTTTAAACCTGTAGTACAACATCAGCGGCGTTTAAATCCGAACACGCAGGACGTTGTGAAGAAAGAGGTCATCAAATTACTTGATACATGTCTGATATATCTGATCTCTGATTCACCTTGGGTTAGCCCCGTGGAGGTAGTCCCGAAGAAAGGAGGGATGACAGTGGTGACTAATGAAAAAAACGAGTTAGTTCCCACTCGTACTGTCACCGGATGGAGAGTTTGCATTGACTATCGCAAACTCAATGATGCCACGAGGAAACATCATTTCCCACTCCCTTTCATTGATCAGATGTTGGAAAGGCTATCGGGAAGGATGTTCTCCTGTTTCCTTGATGGGTTCTCAGGCTACTTTTAGATTCCTATCTCTCCTGAGGATCAGGAGAAGACGACATTCACATGTCCCTATGGCACATTTTCCTACCGGCGAATGCCCTTTGGATTGTGTAATGCCCTGGCCACATTTCAAAGATGTATGGTGGCTATTTTTCATGACATAATGATTCCATGGAGGTCTTCATGGTTAATTTTTCTGTGTTTGGGAGTTCCTTCGATCATTATCTCGGGAATCTGAAGAGGATGTTGGCTAGGTGTGAAGAAGCCAACCTTGTGTTGAACTGGGAGAAATGCCACTTTAATGTGAAGGAAGGCATTGTGCTTGGGCATAAGATTTCACAGGCGGGACTCGAGGTTGATCGAGCCAAAGTTGAGACTATTTCAAAGCTCCCGCCGCCCACATCCGTGAAATCTATTAAGAGTTTTCTTGGTAATGTAGGTTTTTACCGACGATTCATAAAGGATTTTGCCAAAATCGCCCGTCCCATGACCCAACTCCTCGAGAAGGACGCCCAGTTTATTTTCTCCGATGAATGCCTTCAAGCATTCGAGCTGTTGAAGGAGAAATTAGTGAGTTCCCCAATCATGGTAGCTCCCGACTGGGAATTGCCATTTGAGTTGATGTGCGATGCGAGTGATTTTGCAGTCGGGGCCGTTTGGGTCAATGGAGGGATAACCACTTTCACCTGATTTACTATGCGAGCAAGACCTTGAACGACGCTAAAGAGCATTATACCACAACAGAGAAAGAGCTCCTAGTTGTGGTCTTTGCCTTCGACAAGTTTCATTCTTATCCCATCATTTCCAAGACTATTGTGTACACGGACCATGCAGCACTTCGGTATCTTTTTGGCAAGCAAGATGCTAAACCAAGATTGATATGTTGGATTCTTTTGTTGCAGGAGTTTGATATTGAAATCCGTGATAAGAAAGGGGCTGAAAACTTGGCAGCCAATCATTTGTCCCGACTTGAGCACTACGAGGCAAAAGAAATTCATGGGCCTAACATCAATGACAACTTCCCCCACGAGTTTCTTATCCTGATCGAGACAAATGATGATTCTCCATGGTTTGCTGACTTTGCAAATTACTTAGCTAGCGGCATCCTGATCAAAGGGATGACCCATCAGTAAAATCGGAAGTTCTTTGTGCATGTCAAGTATTATTTTTGTGATTACCCTTATTTGTTTAGGGTAGGAGCGGATTAGATGATCCGACGATGCGTGTATGGTGACGAGGTAAGGAATATTCTGCGCCACTATCACGAAGGACCCACAGGAGGCCACCATGGGGCGAACAACGCTGCGAAAAAAGTGTTTGACTCTGGATTCTTTTGGCCTACGATCTTCCGTGATGCCCATGAGTGGGTGAGGTCCTATGATGCTTTCCAAAGAGCAAGCAACATTCAGCACGCAATGAGATGCCACAAAACGACATCCAAGTTTGTGAGGTCTTTGATGTATGGGGACTAGACTTCATGGGTCCTTTTCCGACCTCTTTTGGTAACCGCTACATCCTAGTTTCCATTGATCACTAATGATGCTAGGGTGGTAGTGAGGTTTCTGAAGAAATTGTTTGCTCGCTTTGGTGCCCAAAAGGCATTGATTAGTGATCGTCAAACGCATTTATGTAATTCTCAGCTTGAGAAAGAATTGTTCCAGTATGGTGTGCAACACCGATTCTCTACACCATATCATCCACAGACGAGTGGACAAGTTGAGGTCACTAATTGGGGCATCAAGCGGATTTTGGAGAAAACAGTTAATTCTTGCCGTAAAGATTGGTCCGAGAAATTGGATGATGCACTATGGGCTTTCCAGACAGCCTACAAGACTCCAATAGGCACCCCATTGTTTAAATTGGTCTATAGAAAGTCTTGTCATCTTCTTGTGGAACTCGAGCATAGGGCATACTGGACTTTGAAAACAGTTAACATTGATATGGAAGCTGCGGGTGAGAACAGGTTTGTGCAGATCCACGAGATTGAGGAGCTAAGGAATGATGCATATGTAAGCTCCAAGCTGTCCAAGGAACGCGCTAAGACGCTCCATGATGCCCGCTTGAAGGACACGAAAGAATTCCCAGTGGGTGATCATGTGCTGTTATACAACTCACGTCTTAAGTTGTTTCATGGCAATCTAAAATCTCGGTGGTCGGGTCCTTACACTGTGCCAGCAGTGTTTCCGTATGGGATCGTGGAAATAGGCCATGAGGATAGCCGGTTGTTCAAAGTCAACGAGCATAGGCTGAAGCCTATGTTGGTGGGCCCGTTGATCAGAGTGAGGAGGTTGTTACCCTCCACCCCAGGAACAAATGAAGACTCGTAAATAAACTTAGCATGTTTTTATTTTTTATATATTATTTTCTTCGATTGCTCATTTATTTTTCAGGTTTTTGTTCGTTCTGGCCGCAAGGGATGTTTGTATGCGTTGCCGATCTTCAGGTATGTTAGTTCGGCTCTTTTTCTTGTTGGAGATGTTTCTTGAGTGGCCCGAGTTCAAGTAATTTTTGCTTTACCTTCACCCTTATTTTTCTTTTTCACCCTTTTTATTTCTAACTTAAGTTTTGGTTATAGTTATTATAAAAAATAAAATAAAAAAATATAAATAAAAATAGAAATAATTAAGTTAGAGTAAAAGAAATTCCAAAAATTAAGCACTACCAACAGGGTTTCTAGCACTACCAGGCCTGCTAGTATCAGTCCTCTTTTCAGATTCAATAAAAACAACCACAATCAAATTTTCTTTAAAACTTCATCTCCTTCACTTGAACTCATTCAACCACTCACGAATCCTCTACATCTCCTTCCTTCCTTCAAGAAATCTTTCATTCCTTCCTCCCAAAAAGCATTCAGGTACGAATCTTTCTCTTTCCTTGCTAGTTTTTGGTAATTTTGTGGTTATGTTCTTCAAGTTAGTTTATTTTAAGTTTTTAGGGTTTGGTCTTAAATCACCCTATTCAAGCCCGATTTTTATATTGTCGTGAACCGCCCTTGGCCGATTTACAAAACCCCTAAGTGAACGTGTTAAAAAATTGGGGTTTTGGGTTAGTTTCGAGGGCTGGTGCAAGGTTTGGTTTGTTCACACACGAGAGTGCCAACTCCTGACATGATCGTGCTCTTCATAAGATAGTGACTGAACTACAAAAAAAATTGCCAGAAATTCATCACGCACGACCGTGCCAAATGTTGGCACGATCGTGCTCTTCATAATAATGTGATGATTCTGCAGAACTTTCCTAGAAATTCAAGCCGCACGAGGGTGCCAACTGTTGGCATGAACGTGATCTTCATCTAGTTTCCAGATTTAAAAAAATTCTCACCCAAAATCGGTCTGGCACGAGAGTGCGAATGTGCGGCACGATCGTGCTTTTTGAAGAACAAACCAAGAAACTTCATAACTCAGGCATGTTCATAAAAGCTGTTGAGAACCAAGCACGCATGATCGTGCCTTCTTTTGGCACGATGGTGCGAAACTGTCCAGAAAACTGTTTTTGTCGGTTTTTTCGCGTTTTAACTTCTAATATTTTTGCTCACTCTTGTAGATGGATCATCCGTTTCTTCGGTCCAGCAACAATGCCAAGGAAGGGCATTGTATCGTCAAAGTGGAAAGGTTGTGGGTGAGGAGGCACTTAATTGAACCAATACGGACGTTACAAACTGTCGCTCTTGACCTACTTGGTCAGTCTGAGCGGTTCGAGGATATGATGACTCCACCATGGACCCACTTCTTTGAAATCGCTGAGCCATAATACATAGAGCTAGTCATTGAATTTTTTGCTTCTTTTCGATTTACCTTTTCGTGCCCGGATGTTTATGAAAAACGGGTTGGGGTTAGCTACCGACTGGGACAGAAATGGCACCACCAGTCCGTCAGTCGGTTCGGTCAGGTGGTCAGAGTGTTTGTCGATAATGAGATAGATTCTTAGCTCTTCCATGGTAGTTTGCAAGAGTGGGAGCCTGATGCAGACAAGGACACCTTCTGGGCCGAGATCACTATCCCGGGTCGGGAATAGGACCCAAGGAGAGCCAAAGCAACATGGATTCTCGATCCGCTGCACCGTATCATTGAGCGTGCCATCTTCCATGTCATCAGAGGTCGGGGTGACAGCACAGGAAATATCTCCACCCGCGACCTATTCCACCTTTACTGCATCATCTCTTAATCTAAGTGCAATGTAGCAGTCAGCATAGCCGAATCAATACATAGGGGAATTGGTTCAACGCCTACTTCGAGGATCTGCGGGGGTGCATTTACCACCAAACTCGCCAAATACTACCGGGTGCGGTCAGACCATCTGACCGTGGCTTGTGACTATGGGTTGCTCGACGTGGCACAGCTGACTTCTATGCATATGATACGAAAGGAAAACAAAATCCCGAAGCTGGTTGATAGCTTAGGAAGGATTTGGGATCCGCTTCCCGAAGCGAAGAGTGATCATGAGGGTGGTGGTGGTGACGGTGATGGTGACGATGATGATGTCCATATGCTGGACATCCCAGTTCTCGGGCAGGGTGAGGCCGCTGGGGGAGCTGGCCCTCACATGCAGCTCGATGACTTAGGCTAGGGTTTTGGGAGCCCAAACTAGGATCATGTGTATGGCGGATACGGTGGTGGTGGCTATGAGCATGGTGCCTATGGCCTGTTTGAGCTATCAGCGGTCGATCTCTGGAGGCATATGGATGGTTTAGCCTTGGATCAGCAGAGTGTTAGGCGAGATGTGGATTTGATTCGTGCGGAGCAGTATAGGTAGGGGAATTTTATGGAAGACATGTACGAGCAAAGACGGTGAAGCTTTGACTTGCTTTTTAGTTCGCCGCAGCATATCGCGAACTCGCTCGGTGCACCCTACACGCAGCTGCCTCCACACTTCGCACGGAGATCCCGGTTTGATCGTCGGGATGACGGCGGTCCTTCTAGATCTAGCAGCAGGTCTAGTCTTGTCGCATATCTTGTATTCTCTTTCATTTTGTGTTTAAGGAGTGTGCCATTTTACTGTCTGTACACTCCTCCATCTTGTAACTTTAATTTCTTGTGTTTAATTTTAGTGGTTTACATTAATAAATAAATGCAAGGGAAATTTGGGTTGGATTAATTCTTGTGAGCTTGATTATGTTTGCTAGTGCGCAGTGTTGGTATGATGAAATGATGGTTGATTGGTGGCGTGGTAGTTCGTTGGGGATGTTCCTTCTTACCTTATTTTGCTCCATTCTAGCCTTTGCGTTTCAGGGGAGTTTTCGTGTTCCCACTCCTCCGCTTTTACTATGTTTGCATTTCGCTTATATGCTTGTTTTTTGTTGTACATCGAGGGCGATGTACAATTCAAATGTGGGGAGGTGGCTTTGTTCTTGGTTGTCCGTTTTGTTAAAAAAACAAATAAACAAAAAAATATAATAAATAAATAAAATAATAATAATAATAATAATAATAATACAAAACTCTCTTGAATAATCAAATCAACATAAGTTTTATATAAGCACTAAAGTTTTTTGATAAATGTACAAGGGTAAACGCAAAAAGGGAGTTTGCTCGAATGAAAGTCACCATCAAGTAACAATTGTTTCGTATAAAATTGAGCATGAGAAATCAAGCGACTTACCTACTTGTTTGCCTTGCATATCTACCCAATACGCCCGTTTCCGTGAGTTATTTTGAGCCTTGTAGCTTTAGAATTATTTTTGCTCCTATTTTTAGGTATACGTTTCGAGACCACAAAGCAAACACATAGTATAAAAATGATTGAGGCATTAGGAAACCTTTTATATTCATTCCTACACCCAAATCACACCCCTAGTTAAACCAATTTGAGCCTTTCCTTTTCGTTTCTTCTAAACCACTAAATATTACCACTTAGCCAAATTAGCCTTTTATTTTTTAACCCAATTTTTTTTGTTTGAAAGCCCGGTTAGGTCAATGACTAACTTGTAGCCTTCTTGTATAGTTTATTGGTTTACTAGTTTCAACCTCATAGCTAAGAGTTTTTATCTAAGTAGACGTACTTAGTTCTCTCTGAAACGTGGGAGATAAAAAAATCAAAAACTGAAAAAGCCTTATCAGTTGGCTTTGTTAGAGCAATTTTGGGAGATGAAATGCTAAAAATCGGTCGGCTAGCTCTCGGTTAGATATCATTAAGTTGTATAGTTGTATTTTCCTTAGCTTCAAGTTAGTCGAGCCGTCGGACTATAACCGTTTTAGCCACTTCTAAAAATCCATTTCCACATCCTTAACCTAGCCAAGTTACAACCCACACAAGGCCTCGTGATTTATGTTATGTGTTGGTCGAGTGTTTAGATTTGATCCTTCCACAAGCTTATGATATTGCATAGTCATCATCTTGGCATCGAGTGTTCTAAACATACTCCTTGAATTGTATGTTCACTTATATATTTAGCCGAGTGTGTGTGAACATTGTGAGGATGTAAGGTGAACTTGTAGGGATGTCAAAGATGGATCATTGCTCATAAACATATCTTACATACTTTTTGGTCTTCCTTTCATGTCGAGTAGTCCATTATTACTATAGCCCGAGTTATTTATTTGTGCTTATAAAATGTTAGTTAAGATGATTGCCACTGAGAAAGTTTTTATTTGCTTTAGTTTGCTTGAGGACAACCAAAATTCAAGTGTGGGGATGTTTGATGTATAAGAATTTATACATCTTTGAAAAGTCAAATATTCCCCGTTTATGCGAGAACTCGTTGTATTTTCATTAATCTTGATACTCATTTGAGTTGTTTGTGAAAATACAGGCGTGGGCTTTGACCCGGTGATTAAATGTAGGCTTTGGAGCAAAAAGGGAACTTTCCAGCAAAACTGCCAGATAGCGCATGATCGTGCCAACCCCAAGCACGACCGTGCCAAGCCTCGAAGACCGGCACTCTTATTAGCACTATCAACTATCAGCACAACCCAGATTAGTCCAAGATTTGGCACGATCGTGCCAAGTCCATGCACGACTGTGCTCGTGTCACCTTAGCTCCTGATCAGCTCATTCCCAAGGTCAAAACAGTAATCGTCGGACACGTCATCGATACGCATGACCAGGTCACCTTTTGGCATGGTCGTGCCACCTCGGGGATGTTTGAGCGGGATCTTTCCAGAATTGGTAGCAAACATGATTGACAGACGAAAAATTGCTTCTGTCACTTGCCAAGCACGACCGTGCCAACTCACCAGTAGCATAAATACGAAGTTTAAGCTCATTTGAAAGGGAGTTGCAATATTTTGGTGAACTTGTCTCTCAAGATTCTGGCCTTGGAAGCTTGTAGAGCCAAGAAGGAGCCTTGAGGAAGGTTGAATCACTTGAAGATCTACTCATTTTACCATTAATCTTGTCTTAAACATTAGTTAGCCACTTGTTACTTATGAACAAAGTTATTTTGCATTTGATTTAGTAGTTATGAGCCTTATGGGCTAAACATTTGTGTTGCTTAAACCTTGTTGAAGCTAACGAACATGTGATAACATGGAGATAGATGTGGTGATTGTTGTTTGTTAATCTTTATGGTAATATTTAATCTTGTTCTTGGAGTTCATGTTCATGTTTAAAGTCCTTGTTCTTGCACGTTTGATCATATGTATTTACATGTTGTGTTGGAAAGCCCATGTAGAGATTATGATTGTTGAATCTTGTTAATTTGTTAATTTGATTCATAGCATGAAACTAGGAATGGTAATTGCTAACATGATTAGAATGATGATTTGAACATGTGTATGGATTCTTGCATTTAGATTTGGAAAGATCATATAAATGTTTATATGAATTCTATAGTTTGTGCTTATGTTGGTTTGATAATTTAGGCCAAGATTGTTATCTAGCATGACCATGCTTGTGATTCATATCAAGAACATGATGTAGATGTCATTTACTTGAAACCAAGTTAAGGTGATTAGTGTGTTGTTCATATTAGTTTTCCTTAACTTGTAGAGTTAAGAGATTTGACAAACAAATAACTCATTATTAATGATTAACATCAACTTAGCAAGTGAACTTAAAAGAATAAATCTTAGGTGATTAGAATGTTGTCTCATTGTAATTTTTCCAAGATTTGTAAACTAGGAAGCCTTTATTGGGGACTTGGTTGAATTTAGAACTTGCATCACCATTAGTCTTCCTTAATTGTTGTTAGTGGATACGTAGTTTAAGAAACCTCTTTTAGTTATCGTTCTTTCTTAATTTAGTTAGCTAATTGTTTGAGATGAACTTGAAAATGAGTTTTCTACTGATGTAATATTATAAGTAGGATTATTTGGGATGTTAAATCAAGTTAGAAACTGAGTTGTCCTTAAACTATGTCAATAAATGGCGATTTTTGCCCTTGAGGCTCATAAAATAGTTTTAATCAAATCTTTTCTAGGTAAATCTTTTAGCTACTGATATGTTATATTAAATAACATATCTAAGACATTTTAATCTGACCTTAACATCAGTTTTCGTAAAAATTACATAAAGACGCCATTTTACGACATAAGCGTCGGTTAGGCGCATAGTATGGTTTTAAACCATATTAATCGACAAAGACTTGTTACCTACTGATTTTAAAACTTATTTTAAACATATTTATAGTAGGTACATGTTATAAACATAGAATCCTAAATAATTTATAAACTATGTGTAAAATGACCAAAATGCCCATTCGGTGCATAGTTTGGTCATAAAAGGTAAAATACACATATAATTGGTATCCTACTGTTATTATATCATATATAAAGTATTTTTACAGAATACTTATAATTATAACATTAAATTATATTCAAGTTCCTTTTATATAGTATGAAATTACCAAAATGCCCTTATGAGGCATAGTTTCAATTTAAAACCATAACGGGCATAAAAGTTGGTATCCTACTGATATTATAACTTATTTAAAATATAATGGCTTATAGAACTTGTCCATGACTTACACGGTTATCCGATATCGCTGATATGCGTACGGTTAAGTATATGCAACTAGTTTACGGAAATTAACCAAAACGGGTTTAACCTTATCATTTAAGTCTTAAAATCCAGAATGTTTATAGTTTACCCATAGTATACAAGTCAAGATACTTGTTGAGATTAAACTACATTCTATCCAATCATCATTTAATCTAGCGTCATACGTTTTGATCAAGTACGCTAGTCGGTCTAAGTCTATGACTTAAATAAGACCGTTAGTATTTAATTGGTTAGTTTATGCCATAATCCAGACTAGAGACTTGTCGGTAAATGCTACCTCCACGTTAGTACTTTTGTGTACGGCTGAGTTATTAAAATTAAAAGAAGACTAGCTCAGGTAAATACTCTCGACTTATTTTCCCTATACGGGTGTGGGCTACGGTAAATTATTACCGCTTGGTCGGAAATGGGATCAATCGAACGCCGGTTCGGGGATAATAAATCCGCATATTCTGTTTTAATCAGTTTTGTTTGATAAATTTATACATCGGGAGTTAACTACCGTGTCCTGGATATCCTCGGCTCATTACAAAAGAAATGGCCACGACCTTAGCGCGGGTGTAGGCATACACCCAATAGACGCTCAATTATGCATTCCCACAATGTTGGGAGGAATTGACTCCTTCGTGGGTCCAAAGTGGTGTGTACGTTAATTGTGTCTCGGTCTTCGTACCGGGCCCCGTATGTATGACAAACATGTAAATCTATTAACAAGGTTGGATGGTCAATTAACCCAAGTTATCAAAAGATTTTGTGCCAATACGCACTTAAAACATTTTTAGAATGTTTTCAAAATGAGTCGGTTGGGTGTATTTACCAACGAAAGCTGATGTATTTTCAAAAGACTAAACTGCAGGTACAATAAGAAAATAGGCTGGAGGTGCTCGGTAGTGATAGAGGATCTTGCAAATCCTAAATCTGCCCAAAGTCTCTTTTATATTCTTTCCATGTACAATTTATGATCCGTCTGTGGATCTTCTATTATGAGCCTGTATATTATTTTGTATTTTCGAACATTCGGTTTGTAATAGTAATTTTACTCCAAGACTTCCGTTGTGTCGTGTTTAATTGACAAATGTTATCAACTGACGTCACAATACTCCCCACCCGGGCCCACCGGTGTTGGATTTGGGTTGGAAATCCGGGGTGTGACAGGTTGGTATTAGAGCCAACGTTTGAGAGAATTAAACACTATCCTTCTTGTGTTTAATCTCAAACTTACACGAGCACATTCCTTAGACTTCCGAGTCTAGGCATTGACCTAGGATTATTCATTTCATTATTAAGTTATTAGTATTGTTTTGAATTGATTTTAACAGGAAAATGCCGCCACGTGTACGAGGACAAAGTGGAAGAGGAAAAGTTCCAATGAGACGAGGACCATCGGGATGCATTCCCCCTAAACCTCCCAACTCAGCTGCCTATCAAGAATCAGGAGATTCGTCTCCTTGCCAACCAGCGAGACGTTCTGTCTCTAATAGACACTCGCCCTTACATTCCCAAAATTCTTACCACTCTCACCACTCCTATCATTCACACCATTCTCATCACTCTTACCATGAATAATTTAACCCTAACCATTACTTTAACATACCTCCAGCCGATCAAAATCAGTTGGACCAGCCAAACCCTATGGACAAGGACTCCGGCCCGGAGATGCCGCCATAGGGATCGAACGCGCATCCCATAGAAATATCAAGCGATTCGAACTCCTATGTCAGATTATCCTACCAAGTTCCTAATGAGTGGGATCAATACTGGAACCAATTCACCTTCGCCCACACTCCTTCTCATCATTCTCAACCACCCCTGTTCAAGAAGATGTCCACATGGAACCGGTGCACCAACCTCAACCACCACCTGAACCACCAAGATGGAAACGTGGAGCACGTATGTCAGTACGTGCCGGACAAAGGTCAGGATCACTGCCACATTTGCCCAACTCCTACCCCACAATTCAAGAGGACCCACAAATGGGTGGACCCTCTAATGTTTCACCTATAGTGGAACCAACACCAACGCCCGTTGTTCAACCACCACCATCGGGTTATACTAACCCAATTCCCACATATCCAGACACGTCTGGATATGATCCTTTTAACCCGTCTACACCGGTAGACTATCAAGCATGGTCGCAAGACCCCTACATGCAGGCGGTTATGCACAATGCACTTTACCTGTCTCCTTTCCCACCTACTTATCCACAGACTTGATATCCAACTTATGGGTACCAGTATCCGGTCATGCCACAATATCAACCACAACCTCCGCCACCACTTGAGGCCATTAATGAGGCCTTAGAAAGAATGAATGAAATGCAGCAGCAAGCAGAGAACACAGAGAAGAAAACGAACAAATTCTTCAAGAAACTCTCCAAATTGGTCAAGGGAAAGAAGGACGAGTGAAGTCTCTTCAATTATATGTAGTCCCTGCGAGGACATTGTTGTTTCTTTAGTCCTTGCATGGACATTTTTATTTCCTTAAAGTCCTTGCATGGACAGTTTATTTCATTTCTAGTATTGTAATTTCTATTTGAAATTTAATGAAGTACTTTTGGAATTATCATCCTCTTGAAAACGAGCGTCTCGATTTTACTCGAAATTTATGCTCTGTTATATAATTCCAAAAGATCTTAATGGATTGATTATGCCAAGTGGCATAGACCACATATTGGCCAAGAAATGATAGTTAAGTACGAAGGGGTCTTCTATTAGGATAGTTAAGGGAAGTTATCCTCTATCCAGAGGTAAGGGACTAGGTCCAAACCTCTAAGGTCGAAGGTGACCGGGACCATTAATCAATCATTAAGGTATTCTTATGTAACATTAAGGAATGTTCATACTCTTGGTAGTGTGGCTTGAGAAACCACACTAACCGTCCAATGGGACAGGCTGATATGCCATATACATCTGATATGATGTAGACCAATGTGCCCAAATTATGTCTAATGGGACAGGCTGATATGCCATATACATCTAATATGATGTAGGCCAATGTGCCTAATTTATGTCCAATGGGACAGACTGATATGACATATACATCTGATATGATGTAAGCCAATGTGCCCAATTTATGTCCAATGGGACAGGCTGATATGCCATATACATCTAATATGATGTATGCCAAGGTGCCCAATTTATGTCCAATGGGACAGGCTGATATGCCATATACATCTGATATGATGTAGGCTAATGTGCCCAATTTATGTCCAATGGGACAGGCTGATATTCCAAATACATCTGATATGATGTAGGCCAATATGCCCAAATTATGTCCAATGGGACATGCTGATATGCCATATACATCTGATATGATGTAGGCCAAGGTGTCCAATTTACGTCCAATGGGGCAGGCTGATATGCCATATACATCTGATATGATGTAGGCCAATGTGCCCAATTTATGTCCAATGGGACATGCTGATATGCCAAATACATCTGATCTGATGTAGGCCAATGTGCCCAAATTATGTCCAATGGGACAGGCTGATATGCCATATACATCTGATATGATGTAGGCCAATGTGCTCAACTTATGTCCAATGGGACATGCTGATATGCCAAATACATCTGATATTATGTAGGCTAATGTGCCCATGTCCAATGGGACAGGTTGATAAGCCATATACATCTGATATGATGTAGGCCAATGTGCCCAATTTATGTCCAATGGGACAGGCTGATATGCCATATACATCTGATATAATATAGGCCAATGTGCTCAATTATTGTCCAATGGACAAGCTGATATGCCATATACATCTGATATGATGTAGGCCAATGCGCCCAATTATTATGTCCATTAGGGACAAGCCTATGAGCTATATAATTGTCAACGGTGACAATTACAGTTGTGACATTGCGATCCACTGTCCAATAACATATGGACTACGTCCAAATTGTAATTTGCCTATGATGGTCCTATTAAGACCTAGGCCAAATATAGTTATATTAACCCTAAGAGTTGTGATGTTATTCACACTATGGATTGTTATATCCAATGTTGGAAGCCGATATGGTTGATATACCATGGCTAAATAAAGTTCTATTGCCCAAGACGTAAAGATGGCTAACTCAAATGAAGCACAAAGTAGCCACAGGAATGTTGAATATAACAAAGTCGAAAATAGAAACATCAATGATGATAATTTTCATGCTCGCATTGATGCGGCTGTCGAAAAGGCCATGGGAAAGGCCATAGAAAGGCTAAGAGAGTCTAGTGCTACTCGCTCTCGACCCTTATCTATTCCACTATCTTCAGCTCATAAAGAGAGCTCCGTTTCAAATGCGAAGAATGAACCAATGAAGATAGATTTTGCTGAAAAGTCTCGTTCTACTAAAGACGGATGTACCTATAAGTACTTTGTCTCCTGTAAGCCCCAAGACTTTAACGGGGAGAAAGGAGCTGTAGAAGCCCTAAAATGGCTAGATGAGATGGAAACGATTGTAGATATCAACAATTGTGCTGATAAGGATGTGGTCAAGTACGTATCACAATCCTTCAAGGGCGATGCCCTAATGTGGTGGAAAGCCATGATTCAATCAACAGGTAAGGTACACCTGTACAATTTAGGATGGTCCAAGTTTGTGGACCTTGTTAAGGAAACTTAATACACAACCCATGAGGTGGAGAAATTAGAGACAGACTTCTTGTCTCTTTCAATGAAAAACCTAGACTATCGGAAGTACGTCTCCGATTTCAATTCCCTATCTAGGTTAGTTTCCTATTTGATCGCCCCCGAATCCAAACGCATTGCACGGTTTATAAATGGATTGGCTCCCGAAATAAAGGGCATGGTGAAGGCTGCACAGCCTAATACCTATAGGTCCGCTGTAGACCTATCTCTTTCCCTTACCCTTGATTTGGTAAGACAAAGGTCAGTTAGGACTGGAATTGATGGAAAGAGGAAACGAGATGATAATAACTCCATAGGATTTAAAAAGAAATGAAATTTCGGGTTCAAGAAGAACCAGCACGCATCTAATGACAAACCTCTGTGCAAGAACTGTAAATATAGGCATTGGGGACAGTGTAGTATAAATCCACAAACCAAACCCTGTGGTATCTGCAAAAGAAGAGGGCATAAGACCTTAGATTGCAAGGATCTTAAGGATGCAGTTTGCTACAAGTGCAATGAAAAAGGACATATAACGTACAACTGCCCCAAGAAACCCAAAAGTAATGATGCAAAGCCTGGAGAGGCCAAGAAGGGGAATGCCCGTGCTTTCAAATAAATGCCAGGGAGGTCGTTAATGACAACATCATAACAGGTACATTCCTCATTAACAATATTTACGCTAGAGTTCTTTTCGACTCGGGTGCGGATAAATCATTTGTTGACGATAAGTTTAGTAAACTATTAAACCTACCCATAAAAACTCTAGACAAAATTTATGAGATAGAACTTGCTGATGGAACGATAGAAACATCATCTTCCATTCTTGATGGATGCTCTATATCCATTAAGAATCATTCCATCCCTATCTCTCTTCTGCCAATGAAATTGGCGGGGTTCGATGTTGTCTTAGGCATGGATTGGTTATCTCATAACCAAGCCCGCATTGTCTGCGATAAAAAGCTCATCGAGATTAAAACCCCATCTGATGAAATGATCACCATCCCCGGAGACTCACACTATGGACTGCCAGACAAGGTGTCATTATTTAAGGCATCCAAGTGTTTGAGGAAAGAATGTGTCATCTACATGGCACAAGTTACCATAAATGAGTCTAAGCCAATCATGGAGGACCTACCAGTCATCTCAGAATATCCTGCTGTATTCCCCGAAGAATTACCAGGCCTACCTCCAGACAGACAAGTGGAGTTCAAGATTGATATCATGCCAGGGTCAGCACCCGTAGCTAGAGCTCCATATAGGCTAGCACCAACGGAGATGAAGGAATTGAGGACGCAGCTAGATGAACTCTTGGAAAAAGGCTTTATACAGCCTAGTTCCTCACCTTGGGGAGCTCCTATCCTTTTCGTTAAAAAGAAAGACGGTTCAATGCGGATGTGCATTGACTACTAAGAGCTAAACAAGTTAACAATCAAGAATAGGTATCCTCTGCCCAGGATCGACGATTTATTCGACCAACTTCAAGGGGCTAGTTACTTCTCCAAGATTGATCTGAGATATGGATATCACCAGCTGAAGGTTAGAAGTGAAGATGTTCCTAAAACTGCCTTCAGGACCCGATATGGTCACTTTGAATTTTTAGTAATGCCTTTTGGACTCACAAATGCACCTGCAGCATTCATGGATCTCACGAATAGAGTCTGCAAAACCATATTTGGATAAGTTTGTCATTGTCTTTAAAGACGACATACTTATCTACTCTCGTAATCAAGCCGATCATGAGAAACACCTTCGGTGCATCTTAGAACTGCTAAGGCAAGAGAAGCTTTATGCTAAATTCTCTAAGGGTGAATTTTGGCTTAGAGAGGTCCAATTTCTTGGACACATGGTAAGTGAGCGGGGTATCCAAGTGGATCCCGCCAAAATTGAAGCCATCATGAATTAGGAAGTACCCAAAACTCCATCGGATATTCGTAGTTTTCTAGGATTGGCTGGTTACTACAGGAGGTTCATTGAGAACTTTTCAAGAATAGCCACTCCTTTAACTACCTTAACCCGTAAGAATGTTAAGTATAATTGGGGTCCAAAGCAATAAGAATCTTTTGAGGTTCTTAAACACAAGTTGAGCAATGCTCCTGTGTTATCCCTGCCAGAGGATGTTGAGCGATTTTGTAGTCTACTGTGATGCATCGCACGGCTGTGTGCTAATGCAAAAAGGCAAAGTGATTGCCTGTGCATCACGACAGTTAAAGGTGCACGAAAGAAATTACACCACCCACGATTTGGAATTGGGTGCCGTTGTATTTGCACTAAAATTGTGGAGACTTTACTTGTATGGCACAAAGTGTATTATATACACTAACCATAAAAGTCTCCAGCATCTGTTCAATCAAAAAGAATTGAACATGCGTCAACGCCGATGGATGGAAACTCTTAATGATTATGATGCGAGATTCGCTACCATCCCGGCAAGGCAAATGTAGTTGTTGACGTTTTAAGTCGCAAGGAAAGAGTTAAACCTATAAGGATTAACGCCAAGAGCATTGAGCTCAGAAATAGATTAAATGAGAAGCTATTAGATGCACAAAAGCAAGCCCTATTTGAGGCTAATGCTCCTAAGGAAGGATTAGGCGGAACCATGGATCAATTAGTACCTGGAAAGGATGGAATCCTTAGATTCAATGAAAGGATCTTGGTTCCGGTCTTTGGAGGACTTAGAGATCTAATCCTCCAGGAAGCGCATAACACAAGATACTCAGTTCACCCAGGTGGTGATAAGATGTATCAAGACTTGAAAATAAATTATTGGTGGATGGGTTTGAAGAAATCCATAGCCACTTATGTAGCTAGGTGTCTGACATGTTCGCAAGTTAAGGCCAAACATAAAAAACCGCCAGGACTTCTACAACAGCTTGAAATTCCCACGTGGAAATGGGAAATGGTAACTATGGACTTGATTACCAAGTTGCCTAAAACCAAAAGTGGAAAAGACACTATTTGGGTCATTGTAGATAGATTGACTAAGTCAGCTCATTTTCTTGCCAATCAAAGAAACGTAAAATTCAGATAAATTGGCTAAGTTGTATGTGGATTGGATTGTGTCCTTACACGGCGTGCTGGTATCTATTCTATCTGATAGATACTAGATACACATCTCACTTTTAGAAAAGTTTCCAACAATCCTTAGGCACACGATTAAATTTTAGTACAGCTTACCATCCAGACACTCGAAGACATGCTCAGGGCATGTGTAATTGATTTAGGTGGAAGTTTGGATGACCACTTACCCCTAATAGAATTCTCCTACAATAAAAGCTATCATACTAGCATCAAGGCTGCTCCTTTTGAGGCCTTGTATGGGAGAAAATGTAGAACGCCCGTATGTTGGGTAGAAGTTGGGGAAGCCCAACTATCAAGACCAGAGATTGTCCTGCAGACCATGGGAAAGATTGTGTAAATTCGTGATCTTCTCAAAGCTGCCAGGGATAGGCAGAAGATCTACGCTGACAGGAGGCGTAAACCTCTTCAGTTCCAAATAGGGGACAATGTCATGCTGAAAGTATCACCCTGGAAATGTATGATGCGTTTTGGAAAGAAGGTCAAGTTGAGCCCAAGATATATAGGACCCTTCGAGATAATCGAATATGTCGACATTGTAGCTTATAAGCTCAAGCTGCCAGAGGAGCTTAGTGGAATTCATGATGTATTCCACATATCTAACCTTAAGAAATGTCTAGCCGATGAGTCGCTAGCAATGTCTCACGAGGAGGTGCAAATTGATGAAAACCTGAGGTTCATTGAGAAACCAATTTCGATCGAGGATCGACAGGTTAAGAAGCTCCGAAGAAAGTTCATACCTATAGTAAAGGTTAAGTGGGACGCTTTTAGAAGTCCCGAGTATACATGAGAGGTTGAGTCCACTATGCGACAAAAGTACCCACATCTTTTTGAATAAAATCTCGAGGTCGAGATTTCTTTTAAGGGGGTGAGGATGTAACACCCTGTAAAACCGTGTGCAATAGTATGGTGACACGTGTTGTATTTTAAATATAGTCTAGTAAAGACCAATAAGGACTAAAGGTGTCAACATGCTCAAACTGAGCCTATAAGTGACGGTCCGATGTCAACATGCATAAATAACAGCCTCTGAGTGACTGATATGTCAACATGCTTAAATCATTAGCCTCTGAGTGACTGATATGTCAACATGCTTAAATCATTAGCCTCTGAGTGACTGATATGTCAACATGCTTGAAATTTGGCCTCTGAGTGACTGATATGTCAACATGCCCAGCCCTTGAGTGACATCGGAGTCAACATGCTTATAATAAGCCTTTTAGTGATCCTTTACGAAGTCCTAATGTCACACCCTCAATTTCCACTTGCGGAGTTTTACCGCGAGGCGTGTGAACAAACCAGAATCTGAAACACTAGTACGTCGAACGACTCTATATGATTTGATAATACGTTTTCCAAAATCATTTGTTGTAGATTTTATATTGTCTAAATTAATTATCAATATTTAGCAGAAGCATCAGTTTTAAAGTTTGAGCGGAAGCATAAATAAGTAGTGAAGCGGGCGCCAACACAAACGCCAAAACAAATGAAAAATCCCAAAACAATATTGATAAATAAGACTCGATAAAAGATGTCTTGTTCAATGCATATGCGGGCACCTAGAGCTCCTAGCGTCCTGAGAAACATGTAAAGAAACAAGTGTCAACATTAAAGATGAGTGAGTTCACAGGTTTTCATAAATTCGTTTGTTCGGTTATAGTTTGTTTTCTCCGTTATCCCTAACCCGGGATAACGTATTGGTTCCATTATTCCAACCCGGAATAATAAGTTGTTGCTTCCAATATCCCAACCCGGAATATTAAGTTGTTGTTTCCATTATTCCAAACCCAGAATAATACAGTTGTTGCTTCCAATATTCCATACCCGGAATATTAAGTTGTTGTTTCCATTATTCCAAACTTGGAATAATACAGCTGATTCGTAATTAAGTTCAATGTTAACATATATAGGTAGCTAGCCTAAAGTTATGTCACGTAAGTGTTCGCGATCGAAGCTGACTGTTGTGCCTCCGTTTTGCCAGGCCTATCACTGACCATGGCGAGGTTAGGCCGAATTATTCACCCGTTGACCATACCCGGTCGGCTAGCGCGACTAGCTCGGATGGGGCTTGTCGGGCCCAGTAGTACTACTTATAACTCCCCGTTATTAAACCCAATACTAACGATCCAAGAGATTGACGAGGACTTAAGTGATAAAGCTGCTTAGTGACCATAACATTACATTAACATTAACTTAGTTACCGAGTAGTTATGTGACGTTAAATTCGTATAACGTAAAGAGATTGAGTTTGAGAGTGTATACATGTTTCTCCCCCTGTTGTTTAAAAACCGGATAAAGTTAGGGGCCGTGAACTCACCTTTATTTGCTCGGTTAGTGTAGCAAAGATGTTATAAGAGATGGGACCGCTAGTTGCGTCCTAACAAACCAATTAATTTCAAGTCAGTGTGTGAACACACCAATACAACTTCTACACGTAATTTATGCACAAAGTGATACACACAAACAACATATCTAACACTCAAACATGCATGCAAGTATCCTCATGTGAACCTAGTGATCAAAACAACTTATCATAAACATAAACCAATTCATGCCACAATTTGGTGCACAAAATCACAAGTTCTCAAATTTCAGCTTAGCACTCATAATTCAGCTGTTTTCTAGGATTTTTATAAAATAGTTCTAACATTCCAAAAATTCCAATATTTTTACAGTAGGTGACATTTATACTATATAAATTTATATAAATTTTTCAAGTCCTAGATCTTTACCAATTAACCATAAATATTAATATACTAGGCTGCAGTCAGATTTATCACTTTCTGACTGCAGTCCACGGAAGAATTTATTTAAAAATCACCGATTGTCCAATTAACAAAATTCCAGTTGGAGTTGCCCGGGAATTTCCATACCTAGTTGCTGTACAAAATTCATGACTCAACTCCCTACTGATTTTAAAATCCAACTTGATAACCAACCAACAAAATTTCAGAATTTTCACAGCTTTAGTTACTGAATTTATTTGGCCCTTTAAAAATATCAAACGACTTCAGAAAATTATGAATCCAATGCCATTAGATTCCTTATTCAAATCTCTACGTTCTAGACATCAGAAAATCCGTTTTTCGACAACTAATGACCGAGTTACAGCCAGATGAAGTCGGCTGTAACTATTACTCAGCAAACTGTTTCAGCATATTGTTACCATAAACTCGCATAAACCGTTCATGTGATTAACCTAGGCGATCAAAAACCGATTTCTAATCATAGATCAATACTAATAACATATCCATGCAAACCCTAGTCCATACTTCTAGTTTTCATAAACAAAACACAGCCTATAATATTCAGTTTTCAAACAAAATTACTTGCAATCTAATATCAACAAATCCGCAAACAATCATTCATCTCATTCAATCATGCAAATCCGAGAACAACAAAGTTAAAACACATGTATTCCGAATATGATATGACAAATTCAAATCTTTTAACGGTAAGGTAAACGAACCGTGATTAAGATAAGGAACCGATGATCAACTAGAATCGCGGCCGAGGACTAAGATGGCGAGGGCTGTTGCGACCAGGAGGAAAGAAAGGGCTGATCTCGTGACCGAATGGAATAACAAGGGCTGATCAGATCAAGGTGATGAAGAACGAGGTTGTCACACCCCGACCCGCAGCGGAAATTAGAGTCGGGGCATAATTGGGTTATCACCAAAGCACATGACATATACTATTATGTTTCATAATTAAATGAAGTCAAAGTTACATTTCTCAAACATCCAAACATGTTCATTCATTACAAGGGAAAATAACCAAACATAATAATCCAAATACTAAATCGTTTTATTTCTTCTAATCCAGGTCCTACGTGTTCCTAGCTGCTGCTGGTTCACCTGTATCATGTGTAAAATAGGAGGTTTTTTTTTGGGTCAACATAAGTTGGCGAGTGAACCTTATTGATAAACATTTGATAATAATTTTCTGGTTAGTTTATCAATAAAAATATTGTGCATAATCATAAAAGAGCACATGTATGAAATCAAACATTGGCAAACATCAATTAACAATCGATAGCATACATGAACATACCAACATCATATAACAATTAACGTAATTGAACTGTGCGATCAAGGCTCAATCAAACGGAGCCGATCGTATTGCATGAACTGGAAATGTAAATTGAACTGTGCGCTCAAGGCTCAATCAAACGGAGCCGAACGTATTGCATGAACTAGAAATGTAAATTGAACTGTGCGCTCAAGGCTCAATCAAACGGAGCCTAACGTATTGCATGTATTGAATTGTAAAATGAAATGACCGATCAAGGCTCAATCAAACGGAGCCGATCGTGCGGGCACGCCAAGATCAACCGCATAATTAAATGGGGATCCAACTCAACCTCGATGGATGGGGAGCCACGGCCTCGGCAGTTGCATGTATTGAAATAATAATTTTGCATACAATAATAACTACTTAACAGCAACAAACTAATACACATGTCATGATATGATATATGCACATTAACTTGGTTATAATATGTAAATGAACCAGACACATGATACACCCCAAAAACGTGATTAAAACAGGGAATTTGAGGGTTCACTCACATTGGGTGCGTTGGATTGGAGATAGTGAGATGCGCACGATTTAGACGAGCGAATCGACGAGGAATACTAACCTAAATAATAATGGAAAATATATTAAAATGGATGGATTTTATTAAGGATTTTAATGGGATTTTTAGATATATTTTTGTGAGTTTATGGCTATTTTCTATCTTTAAAAATGTTATTTTTAAGTATTTTACATTGATTTTTAAATTAAAATAAACAAATAAAAATATAAAAAAAAAATATTATTTTTACTGTTGACCGTTGACTGTTGACCGTTGACCGGTTCGGTCAGCGGTAAATGCTGCGCCAAGCGGGATTCGAACCGGTGACCTTCCGTTCACGCGCACGTAGCTCTACCAATGAGCTACGTGACTAACCCGTTAGAAACCCAGTTTTAATTATATTTATATACTTATTCGAATTTACCGAAAATTCCTTTATTTTGCAAAACGTTTTAATCTCATGGACCGGTGCTTGTGACGGGACTCGAACGCGCGACGTGAAGTTTATTTTGCACACAGTCCACCGCTGGACTGTGAATCTAACCCGGTTATATTCTTGATTTATATTATACTTAACAACTACCCGCTCTAACCCGGTTAGTTCATGAATAAAAAGAAATGTTGTTTCGTAAAGCGTGTGCATAGTAAGAATCGAACTCGCGACGTGATTATGAAATGTGCACACAGTCCACCGCTGGACTGTGTGTCTAACCCGTTTATAAACCGAATTTTAATTACTCTTATATTCTGCAATAGATTCATCTTCTTCGTCGGATTACAACTGTCAGCGTATTTCAACTGGTTAAGGTTGATTTTGCGATTTACTAAGATCTTAAACACTAACAGTAATTCAATAGTAAGGAATGGAAAGAGTTTTAAGAACAGGATTTACCGATTGGAGATAAACACAGAAATCCGGCGAAGGTTTTGTCGGTACAGGAATTGAACTCCGACTGTTGAAACAATTAACAGTGTGGTTCGATTATTTATAGAATTAAATCATCTAAACAAGGTTTAAATGAAGTGTAGGATACCTTACCCGTTCACAGTGGAATTCCGGCAATTTCAGAAACTTTCCGGCGAAGGTGAGATTTCCGATAATTGTTGGCTAAGATTGATTCTGATGATGGAATTGTGTTAGAGATTGACTAATCACATGTTTTAAACAAAAAGAGTCGAAGGAATTACCGTGAGAATGCAAGTCCCGGTTTTCCGGTGAGTTGCAGAAAAATTCCGGCGATCGAATTCAGAGGATCTTACAGTTCAGAATCTTGACGAAAATGAAATTGAGTGTTGTTGTGATAGTTATGAATCGCGCAAATGATCAGGACTTGGATTAAATCAGAGTTTGGTACGTTTTCGGTTTCAAATACCGGAAATGATGAAGTCTTTAAGTTCATTCAATTCGGACTTAATTAGAAACCGATATTCATCGGTTATAAGCTAGCCAAAAGAAGTCGAAATGATTTAGCGTTCGGTTTGCCGGCTTCCGTTATTCAGATGGCACCAATGGTTAATTCGAGTTCGCGTATAAGATCCATTTAGTTGCCAATTGTTACAGAAAACACGTTGTGGCGGAGTGGTTTGGGAAGTGGATGTTAAGTTGTTGGAGGCAGTTGACCCGGGTTCGAGTCCGGTCAGCTACAAATGTTTTTTATTTATTTTATTTTAACTTTTTATCAAATATAATTTTTATGGTTTAGTTTATTTATTAATTGTGTAATGTTTAAACCCAAAATAATCATAAATAATTAATGAAATTTCATAACTTGGTACAAGATTACAAAACGGAGCGGGTTTTGGAGACCCGATTTTTACAAATGTTACAGTATCCCCTACTTTTAGGAATTTCGTCCCGAAATTTAAACAGTTGAAGTAGTAGGGAAAAGATGAGGGTATTTTTCACGCATTGAGTCTTCACGTTCCCAAGTAAACTCAGGTCCCCGTTTCGACTTCCAGCGTACCCTAACAATAGGAATGCGACTTCGTCGTAGACGCTTTTCTCCATAGTCCATAATCTCCACTGGTCTTTCAATAAAATGCATGGATTCATCGATCTGAATATCTTCCAGTGGAATATGAAGATTCTCATCAGCGAGGCACTTCTTCAAGTTCGACACGTGGAATGTGGGATGAATCCTGTCGAGTTCTTCCGGTAGGTCAAGCTTGTATGTTACAGGACCTACTCTTTCGAGTATTTTGAAAGGTCCTACGTAACGTGGTGCTAGCTTTCCCTTTTGACCAAAACGAACTACTCCCTTTCACGGTGATACTTAACGCTAAACTCCAAGGGCTTCTGTCGTCTATCTGCGTAACTCTTTTGACGACTTTGAGCCGCTAGAAGATTGTTTCGGATTTGATGAATCTTATCTGTGGTTTCTTGGATCAATTCTGGACCAGTAATTTGTGCTTCCCCAATTTCGTGCCAACAAACAGGAGATCGGCACTTTCGACCATATAACGCTTCAAAAGGTGCCATGCCGATGCTAGAATGATAACTGTTGTTGTACGAAAATTCAACTAACGGTAGGTGGGCGTCCCAATTTCCCTTGAAGTCTATGACACATGCTCTAAGCATGTCCTCAAGAGTTTGAATGGTGCGCTCAGACTGTCCATCAGTTTGAGGATGGTAGGCGGTACTGAGATCTAATCGAGTGCCCATAGCGGATTGTACTGCTTGCCATGTTCGTGAGGTGAAACGACCATCACGATCAGAAATAATACTTATTGGTACCCCGTGCCGGCTTACGATTTCGCTGATATAAATACGAGCAAGTTTTTCGTTCTTGAAATCTTCTCGAATAGGGATAAAGTGAGCTGATTTTGTAAGTCGATCTATAATCACCCATATAGTGTCATACCCACTAGAAGTGCGAGGTAACCCGGTAATAAAATCCATGGTTATATTTTCCACTTCCATACAGGTATTTCCGGTTGGACTAGAAGTCCTGAGGGTCTTTGGTGTTCAGCCTTCACCTTAGAACATGTGAGACACTTGGAAACAAAAACGGCAATATCTTTCTCATTCCAGGCCACCAATAGGTGTACCGTAGGTCTTGATACATCTTATCAGCTCCTGGGTGTATAGAATATCGCGATTTATGAGCTTCATGCATGAGTGTTTCATGAAGATTGGGGTGGTTAGGAACCCAGATTACGATCTAGGTAATACAAAATACCATCAGATTTAGTTTCAAGTTTTAGCTCGGCTCCACAGGACATCTCTTTTTGTACATCTTCTTCTGTTATTGAAACGTGTTGAGCTTCTCGAATTTGATCCTTGATGTTGGTTATAATTTGCGAACATAGAAGAGGATGGAGTTCGCATAACCCTTTCGACTAAGTGCATCAGCCACCACATTTGCTTTACCAGGGTGGTATCTGATTTCACAGTCGTAATCATTTAGGAGTTCGACCCATCTTCGTTGCCTCATATTTAACTCTTTCTGATTGAAGATATGTTGAAGACTCTTGTGGTCAGTGTAGATTTCACACTTCGTACCATAGAGATAATGTCTCCATATCTTAAGAGCAAATATAACAGCTCCAAGTTCAAGGTCATGAGTGGTGTAATTCTTCTCGTGTGTCTTGAGTTGCCTTGAGCATAAGCTATGACTTTTCCCCTTTGCATGAGAACGCAACCTAATCCTTGCCCTGACACGTCGCAATAGACTACAAAATCATCACAACCTTCAGGAAGAGTGAGGATTGGTGCATCACAAAGTTTTTGCTTGAGAGTTTGAAAAGCTTCTTCTTGCTTAGGTCCCCATACAAATGGTTTCCCTTTATGGGTTAAAGCCGTGAGTCGCACCGCAATGCGAGAGAAGTTTGAAATGAACCGACGATAATAGCCAGCTAGTCCAAGAAAAGACCTTACTTCAGTTGGTGTACGTGGAGCTTGCCATTCTTGAACTGCTTTGATCTTTGATGGGTCCACATGTATTCCTTTGTCATTGACTACATGCCCGAGAAATTGCACCTCTTTTAACCAGAATTCACATTTAGAGAACTTGGCATAAAGCTTTTCCTTTTCTAAAAGTGCAAGAACAAGTCGCAGATGACGCTCATGATCAGCTTTAGATTTTGAATAGATAAGAATATCGTCGTTGAATACAATGACAAATCGATCAAGGTAAGGTTTGTAGACTCTATTCATTAGGTCCATGAAAACAGCTGGTCCGTTGGTTAAACCAAACGGCATAACCATGAATTCATAGTGACCATATCGAGTTCGAAAAGCAGTTTTAGGGACGTCTTTTTCATGCACTCTAAGCTGATGATAGCCAGATCGAAGGTCGATTTTCGAAAAGCAACTGGCACCTTGTAGTTGGTCAAGAAGATCATCTATGCGAGGTAAAGGATATCGATTTTTGATGGTTAACTTGTTTAGCTCTCTGTAGTCGATGCACATACGAAAAGATCCATCTTTCTTCTTTACAAAAAGGACAGGTGCACCCCAAGGCGAGGAACTGGGGCGTATGAATCCCTTGTCAGTCAACTCTTGCATTTCAGAGGGGGCTAACCTATATGGAGATTTTGCCACTGGTGTAGCACCAGGTATAAGATCGATACGGAATTTGACATCTCTGATTGGAGGAAGTCCTGAAATGTCGTCAGGGAAAACTTGTGGAAAATCTTTTACAACAGGAATATCTTCAAGTTTCTTCTCTGAGGTCCCCTTCTTGATGATATGGGCTAAAAACGCAACATAATTCTTGCAAAGGTATTTTTGAGCTTGAAGACAAGACATTAAGTTGAGCCCTTTCGACGAGGTTTCTCCAATGATTCGAAGAGTCTGACCGTTTGAAATAGGAATACGAATAAATTTCTCACGACATACAACTTCCGCATGATGCTGACTGAGCCAATCCATACCGATTATGATGTCGAAACTTCCCAGCTTCATAGGAATAAGATCGACTGAGAAATCGTGGTCGTTTAGGGTGAGCGTACAGTTGCGTAAAATAGAGTCTAATGAAACAGGTTTTCCGTCCGCAACTTCCACCGTTATGGATTCCACGAGCTTATCCCGATTTTTACTTAAGATAGGTTCAAATTCTAATGACACGAAACTTCTATCCGCACCAGTATCAAATAACAGAGAGGCATATCTACCATTTATAAGAAACGTACCGTTGACCACATTGCCGTCAGCTCTGGCCTGGTTTGCGTTAATATTGAAAGCTCTTCCTCTAGCAGGTGGAGGAGCTTGGTTTGCTTGATTCACAGGGTTGGCTTGGGCCTGAGCATGAATGATATTGACCAATCTTGGACATGTGTTTCTGAAATGACTTGGGTCGCCGCAATTGAAACATGCCCGCATAGGTTGGCCCATAGGGTAATTGGGTTGATAGTATGTTTGGGCTAAATGTTGAGTGGGTGGAAATGGTAGTTGTTGTTGGGCCTGACCCATTAATTGCTGGTGGGTTTGGGTTATAGGTTGGTGGCGGTTTGTTCGTTGGAGCGTGCGGCAGTTTTGAGCAGTGTGTCCGGCGCGACCGCAGCCGGTACAGTATTGGCAAGGATAGTCAGGGGAGTGGTGATACTGACAACGGTTACATTTTGGTAGTGGCCCTGTGTATGGTTTTCTGTATGGCGCGGGTGGAGGAGTGGCTTGAGTGATGGTTGCAGCAGGAACAGGGGTGTTGGTTTGGGTGACTGCAAAGTTCCTTGTGTTACGCTTCCTCTTGTTGGCAAATTTAGAGGAAGGAGTGTGGTGGTTTGAGGTTTGTCCCTCAGCAGGGGTTTTCTTCTTTTCCTCCTTGAACTTCCCATTGCGAATTCGGTTTTCGGTCAGTTCTGTCGCCAACTCCATGGCAGCTTCTAGTGTTACCGGAGAAACGCTGAGGACCGAATCTTTGATTTTCGAGGGAAGTCCTCGAATGTAATGTTCGATCAGACGGTAGGTTGGAGTGAATAAGTTTGGAACCATTTGGTTCAACTCCAAGAACCTTTTGTTGTAAGTAGAGTGATCACCATCTTTTTGCTTCAAGGCATGAAATTCATCCTCTAATTTCTTAATTTCACTCCTAGGACAAAATCGCCTAGTCATGATTTCCCTTAACTCCTCCCAAGTTAAGGCCATCGCATCTTCTGTTCCCCTCTTTCCTTTCTCCGTATTCCACCAAGTGAGAGCTACACCAAGTAGTCTCCCGGTGGCATAACGAACTTTGTGATCCTCAGGACAATCGCAGTTTAAGAAAACGTTTTCCATCTCCTCGAACCAATGTAGGAGAGCAGTGACTCCCTCAGTCCCTTTGAATTTCGGAGGATCACAGGACTTAAAATGTTTGTAGGAGCATTTGTTGGTAGGGGGGTTGTTGATGATCTGGTCCTGTTGTTGAGGAGGGTTAGTAGGATTTGCAGCAAGGGCTTGTTGTACTTGTACTACGATGTCTGGCAATATCGTGGCCATTTGATTCGCGATATGAGTGGCCAAACGTTCCCGAGACTTTTCTGAATCCTACTTCTTCGATGCGATCTAGACGACATCTACAGGATCATAAAATGAGAAGATTGTGAGTTTATGATGTCTTTTTAGGTGTCATGTGTCTTTAAGAAAATGAAAATAACATAAATATCAATAATGCAACTACATCCAAAGGATGTCTTGGGTTCACTCATGTTGGGCCTCAAATGTCCCCCATACCTTCACCTACATAGTCATGTGGGCCCCCATGGCTATTGGCTTGTAGGATTCACATTAGTATTGGCAATTTAACACTTGCATCCCCCGAATGCAAACCACAAAATATGTTCATGAGGCGTTTGGTCGGAACGTGTCCAGGTGTAGACACAATGACAACTCAAAGTGGGATTAGCTCTCACGACGTTTGGTATAGCATGCTTTGGCCTAATAGGTATTTCGTACTCTCATCGTTAGTCCCCAGGTAGGCAAACTGGTCCTTTATTTTGGATTTATACGAATGCCAGCCTAGACAGGACGTTCCGACTACCGGTACTAGTACCCTTCCAGTTACTACATGCCCGTCATGAGAACTCACTTTGATGAGATTTGAAAACACGAAAATCATTGTAAAATCAATCATGATGTGGTGTGTGCTTGCATGGATGTGATATGTTATGATCATACGATTTCATGATAGGCATTATTTGATAATACATACTTATGAACATGCTTGAACAATATCAAATGTAACATTTAACATAAACATATAAACATCATGAAATTTGGCATATAACACACAAAATTCTTATAAGTTTCTAATCGACTATAGTATAGGCTCTAAGGGTCTAATAACCTATCCTATATCCCTATAGTCATGGCTCTGATACCAATCTGTCACACCCCGACCCGCAGCGGAAATAAGAGTCGGGGCATAATTGGGTTATCACCAAAGCACATGACATTTACTATTATGTTTCATAATTAAATGAAGTCAAAGTTACATTTCTCAAACATCCAAACATGTTCATTCATTACAAGGGAAAATAACCAAACATAATAATCCAAATACTAAATCGTTTTATTTCTTCTAATCCAGGTCCTACGTGTTCCTAGCTGCTACTGGTTCACCTGTATCATGTGTAAAATAGGAGGGTTTTTTTTGGGTCAACATAAGTTGGCGAGTGAACCTTATAGATAAACATTTGATAATAATTTTCTTGTTAGTTTATCAATAAAAATATTGTGCATAATCATAAAAGAGCACATGTATGAAATCAAACATTGGCAAACATCAATTAACAATCGATAGCATACATGAACATACCAACATCATATAACAATTAACGTAATTGAACTGTGCGATCAAGGCTCAATCAAACGGAGCCGATCGTATTGCATGAACTGGAAATGTAAATTGAACTGTGCGCTCAAGGCTCAATCAAACGGAGCCGAACGTATTGCATGAACTAGAAATGTAAATTGAACTGTGCGCTCAAGGCTCAATCAAACGGAGCCTAACGTATTGCATGTATTGAATTGTAAAATGAAATGACCGATCAAGGCTCAATCAAACGGAGCCGATCGTGCGGGCACGCCATGATCAACCGCATAATTAAATGGGGATCCAACTCAACCTCGATGGATGGGGAGCCACGGCCTCGGCAGTTGCATGTATTGAA
This sequence comes from Scalesia atractyloides, assembly GCA_947069175.1. Classification (NCBI taxonomy): domain Eukaryota; kingdom Viridiplantae; phylum Streptophyta; class Magnoliopsida; order Asterales; family Asteraceae; genus Scalesia; species Scalesia atractyloides. The sequence continues at coordinate 58,306,163 of CAMTDV010000003.1, read as the reverse complement.
ATAATAATTTTGCATACAATAATAACTACTTAACAGCAACAAACTATTACACATGTCATGATATGATATATGCACAATAACTTGGTTATAATATGTAAATGAACAAGACACATGATACACCCCAAAAACGTGATTAAAACAGGGAATTTGAAGGGTTCACTCACATTGGGTGCGTTGGATTGGAGATAGTGAGATGCGCATGATTTAGACGAGCGAGTCGACGAGGAATACTAACCTAAATAATAATGGAAAATATATTAAAATGGATGGATTTTATTAAGGATTTTAATGGGATTTTTAGATATATTTTTGTGAGTTTATGGCTATTTTCTATCTTTAAAAATGTTATTTTTAAGTATTTTACATTGATTTTTAAATTAAAATAAACAAATAAAAATATAAAAAAAAAATATTATTTTTACTGTTGACCGTTGACTGTTGACCGTTGACCGGTTCGGTCAGCGGTAAATGCTGCGCCAAGCGGGATTCGAACCGGTGACCTTCCGTTCACGCGCACGTAGCTCTACCAACTGAGCTACGTGACTAACCCGTTAGAAACCCAGTTTTAATTATATTTATATACTTATTCGAATTTACCGAAAATTCCTTTATTTTGCAAAACGTTTTAATCTCATGGACCGGTGCTTGTGACGGGACTCGAACGCGCGACGTGAAGTTTATTTTGCACACAGTCCACCGCTGGACTGTGAATCTAACCCGGTTATATTCTTGATTTATATTATACTTAACAACTACCCGCTCTAACCCGGTTAGTTCATGAATAAAAAGAAATGTTGTTTCGTAAAGCGTGTGCATAGTAAGAATCGAACTCGCGACGTGATTATGAAATGTGCACACAGTCCACCGCTGGACTGTGTGTCTAACCCGTTTATAAACCGAATTTTAATTACTCTTATATTCTACAATAGATTCATCTTCTTCGTCGGATTACAACTGTCAGCGTATTTCAACTGGTTAAGGTTGATTTTGCGATTTACTAAGATCTTAAACACTAACAGTAATTCAATAGTAAGGAATGGAAAGAGTTTTAAGAACAGGATTTACCGATTGGAGATAAACACAGAAATCCGGCGAAGGTTTTGTCGGTACAGGAATTGAACTCCGACTGTTGAAACAATTAACAGTGTGGTTCGATTATTTATAGAATTAAATCATCTAAACAAGGTTTAAATGAAGTGTAGGATACCTTACCCGTTCACAGTGGAATTCCGGCAATTTCAGAAACTTTCCGGCGAAGGTGAGATTTCCGATAATTGTTGGCTAAGATTGATTCTGATGATGGAATTGTGTTAGAGATTGACTAATCACATGTTTTAAACAAAAAGAGTCGAAGGAATTACCGTGAGAATGCAAGTCCCGGTTTTCCGGTGAGTTGCAGAAAAATTCCGGCGATCGAATTCAGAGGATCTTACAGTTCAGAATCTTGACGAAAATGAAATTGAGTGTTGTTGTGATAGTTATGAATCGCGCAAATGATCAGGACTTGGATTAAATCAGAGTTTGGTACGTTTTCGGTTTCAAATACCGGAAACGATGAAGTCTTTAAGTTCATTCAATTCGGACTTAATTAGAAACCGATATTCATCGGTTATAAGCTAGCCAAAAGAAGTCGAAATGATTTAGCGTTCGGTTTGCCGGTTTCCGTTATTCAGATGGCACCAATGGTTAATTCGAGTTCGCGTATAAGATCCATTTAGTTGCCAATTGTTACAGAAAACACGTTGTGGCGGAGTGGTTTGGGAAGTGGATGTTAAGTTGTTGGAGGCAGTTGACCCGGGTTCGAGTCCGGTCAGCTACAAATGTTTTTTATTTATTTTATTTTAACTTTTTATCAAATATAATTTTTATTGTTTAGTTTATTTATTAATTGTGTAATGTTTAAACCCAAAATAATCATAAATAATTAATGAAATTTCATAACTTGGTACAAGATTACAAAACGGAGCGGGTTTTGGAGACCCGATTTTTACAAATGTTACAGAGGTTGCTTGCGATCGAAGAGGTGATCAAGTGGAAGAGATGGGCTGTTTTGCGATCGGAGAGAGCCACCGGCGGCTGTTTTTCTTTAGGGTTTTGTGGTTTTGTGAATGAATGCATGTGAGTTTGTATATATAGGCGCAACAAGATGATAAGGGTTACGGTTTTAGTTGGAGCTCGTGGCCGAGAGACTAGGGTGGTCGGTTTGGTTTTGATCTTGTGGCCGAGGACTTGGGTTGCATGCAATGGGTTTTCGGTTTGGGTTGTTCTCGGCCGAGTCGTTGGAGTTTAAAGTTTAAAACTTGGTTAACTCCTAGAGTCACAAGGAATCGAGGTTGGTTCGTGTCGCGGTTCGGTTCGTGCACATATTTATTATGTGTACATATATTTTGTAACTAAAATAATTCACGTAATCACACGTCACGTATTCATTAACTCGTACACGTTCATACACATAGCACGTAATTAGTTTGACAAGTATTACGTTTAAGTTATCCGAAAAACCCGGGATGTCACATTATCCCCATGTTGAAAGAATTTTCGTCCCGAAAATTGAGTAAACGCGGTTTAGAATGTAGCGTACATGTTTAGAGTGCCACGCATAAAGAGTTAGTTCGTTAATGATGGTACGCAACGTTACAAGAAGTTCCCAAGTGCCATGCACAAAGATTTCCAAGTGTCATGCACAAGAATTTAGTTAACAGTGGTACGCGAATGTATGAGAAATTTCCAGGTTGTCACATCATCCCCATGTTGAAAGAATTTTCGTCCCGAAAATTTAGGTACTGGTATCGTTAGTTTGCTGCTCAGTTGCGAAGAGGTGTGGGTATTTGCTTTTCATTTGATCCTCTCTTTCCCACGTGAACTCCGGTCCACGCTTAGAGTCCCAACGAACCTTAACGATCGGAATCTTGCTGTGCCTTCGAGTCTTGATATCACGATCCATGATCTCGATAGGCTTTTCCACAAAGTGTAGTTGTTCATCCACTTGGACCTCATCCAATGGAATGACTAGGGTTTCATCTGATAGACACTTCTTCAGATTTGACACGTGAAATACGTTGTGAACTCCACTGAGTTCGGCAGGAAGGTCTAATTGATAAGCTACGGGTCCGATACGTTTCAAGATTACAAACGGGCCTACGTACCGTGGGTTAAGTTTGCCCCGTTTTCCAAAGCGGATTACACCCTTCCAGGGTGACACCTTTAGTAGGACGCGGTCGCCTACCTGAAATTCGAGCGGTTTGCGTCGTTGATCAGCGTAGCTTTTCTGTCGATCTCGTGCCGCCGCCATGCGGTTTCTGATTTGTACAATCTTTTCAGTGGCCTCAAGTATTAACTCAGGGCCTGTGAGTTGACTGTCACCGACTTCTGCCCAGCAGACTGGTGATCTACATTTACGACCGTATAATGCCTCAAACGGTGCTGCCGAAATACTCGTATGATAGCTGTTGTTATATGAGAATTCTACTAGAGGCAGGTGAATTTCCCAACTATTTCCGAAGTCTACTACGCATGCTCTAAGCATGTCTTCCAAGGTTTGTATGGTCCTTTCGCTTTGACCATCAGTCTGAGGGTGATAGGCCGTACTCATATCTAAGCGTGTTCCCAACGCTTTTTGGAGTGACTGCCAGAAGTTAGACGTGAAGCGAGCATCTCTGTCTGAGATGATGGACGTTGGCACTCCGTGCCGAGAAACTACTTCCTTAATGTAGATGCGAGTCAACTTCTCCATTTTATCTGTTTCTTTAATAGCTAGGAAGTGTGCGGACTTAGTTAAACGATCCACGATCACCCAGATGGTATCACAACCACCCAAGGTTCGCGGGAGTTTAGTGATGAAATCCATTGAGATCTGATCCCATTTCCACACTGGGATCTCAGGTTGTTGGAGTAGTCCCGATGGTTTTTAATACTCCACCTTGACTTTTGCACAAGTCAAACATTTACTCACGTCGGTGGCTATATCGGCTTTCATGTTGGGCCACCAATACGCAGCTTTAAGGTCTTGATAAATCTTATCCGAACCCGGATGGACAGAGTATCGTGATTTGTGAGCTTCATCCATGACTAGCTCTCTGAGGTTTCCGTAGAGAGGTACCCATATGCGATTCATGAAATACCGGGCTCCATTGGGCTTTACTTCTCAATCGCGTTCCATTTTTCCCACCGATTCGGCCTTGATATTTTCCTCCTTAACTGCTTCTAACTGGGCGTCGCGTATTTGTTCGGGTAGCCCCGAATGAATAGTGAGTTGTAGTGCTCGTACGCGACGAGGTTTCAAGTGTTCCTTCCTACTGAGGGCATCAGCTACCACGTTAGCTTTACCCGGGTGATACCGAATGGCACACTCATAATCGTTCAAGAGTTCGACCCAGCGACGCTGTCGCATGTTCAACTCCTTCTGATCAAAGATGTGTTGGAGGCTCTTGTGGTCCGTAAAGATTGTGTACTTCGTTCCATAGAGGTAGTGTCTCCAAATCTTAAGTGCAAACACTACTGCTCCCAATTCCAGGTCATGCGTCTGTAGTTTTTCTCGTGAACCTTCAGTTGTCGCGACGCATACGCGATGACCTTATCGCGTTGCATGAGTACGCATCCCAATCCCTGAATGGAAGCATCACAATATACTACAAAGTCATATGTCCCTTCCGGCAAGGACAGAATGGGTGCACTGCAAAGTTTCTGTTTCAGCAATTGAAATGCTGCTTCTTGCTTGTCACCCCAAGCATACTTGATGCCTTTCTGGGTGAGGGTAGTAAGCGGTTGTGCGATCTTTGAAAACCCCTCGATGAAACGTCTGTAGTAACCAGCCAATCCCAAAAATTGGCGGATCTCCGTCGGTGTCTTAGGTGCTTCCCAGTTTTTGATGGCTTCAATCTTGGCAGGGTCTACGTGGATACCCCTTTCATTAAGGATATGCCCGAGAAACTGAACTTCTCGAATCCAGAAATCACACTTCGAAAGCTTGGCATATAGTTTTTCCTGTTGGAGTAATCCCAACAGTAATCGTAGATGTTCAGCATGTTCTTCTTCACTTTTGGAGTAGATGAGTATGTCATCGATGAACACAATGACAAACTTGTCGAGGTATGGTTTACACACGTGGTTCATGAGGTCCATGAACACCGCAGGTGCGTTGGTGAGACCGAAGGGCATGACCAAGAACTCATAATGGCCATACCGAGTAGGAAATGCTGTCTTAGCGATATCCTCCTCCCTGACGCGTAGCTGATGGTAACCAGACCGTAAATCAATCTTGGAGTAGTAGCTTGACCCTTGAAGTTGGTCGAAGAGATCGTCGATGCGAGGTAACGGGTATCGGTTCTTGACAGTAACCTTGTTGAGTTCCCTGTAGTCGATGCACATGCGGAATGTCCCGTCCTTCTTCTTGACAAACAGGACTGGAGCTCCCCATGGCGAAACGCTTGGTCGGATAAACCCTTTCTCTAAAAGTTCCTGAAGTTGGGTAGACAGCTCCTGCAGCTCGGCTGGAGCTAGGCGGTATGGAGCCTTGGCGATAGGAGTTGCATTGTTTGCCAATTCGATTTCAAACTCCAATTGTCGATGGGGTGGAAGACCAGGTAGTTCTTCTGGGAATACCTTGGAAAAATCACGGACGACAGGGATGTCTTCTATACGTTTCTCGTCCATAGGCTGTTCGGTAATTAGTGCGAGTAAAGCGAAGGAGTTCTTTCTCCGAAGATACTTCTGCGCTTGCATGTAAGAGATGATGTTGGTGACGGCGCTTGCCTTATCGCCTTGTACCGTTAGGATTTCGTCGTTAGAGAGCGGAATACGGATAGATTTTTCGAAGCAGAGAACTTCAGCCCGGACGTCGGATAGCCAGTCCATTCCGACTACCACGTCAAAACTACCCAGGGTAGTTGTCATCAGATCAATGGTAAAGGTGTGGCCCGCGAGTTTGAGTTGACAGCCGGATACTATTTGGGTCACAACTACAGATTTACCATCGGCTAATTCTATAACATAAGGGGTCTCTAATGGTTTAAGCGGGAGATTTAGGTTCTTCTTAAAAGACTCAGATATAAAGCTCCTATCCGCACCCGTATCAAAAAGCACAGAAGCAAAATGTTCATTAAGGGGAAACTTACCGGTGACCACGTTCGAGTCGTTTCTGGCCTCTCCGCGGCCCAATGTAAATGCGCGACCTTTGGCACCTCCTGTGCCACCGTTCCCATTATTGTTGTTGTTATTATTGTTGTTGTGGTTATTGTGGTTGTGGTTGTTTCCACCATTATTGTTGTTGTTACGCAACTGTGGGCAGTCTCTTCTGAAATGAGCAGTGCTACCACACTGATAGCATCCCCGATTAATACCCTGCTGCTGACCCTGGGGTTGATTTTTATTTTGTCGGGACATGATTTCCCCACGACAATCCTTTGCCGCATGTCCCACCTTGCCACATCGTTGGCAGCGGTTCCCGGCACAAGGGCCGTGATGATGAAGATTGCAGCGATTGCACTGCGGTTTTCGACCTACGTAGCCGCCTGCATTCTGGTTGTTGTTGTTGTTGTTGTGGTTGTTGGCGGACTGATTTTGGTGACCCGGTGGCTGTTGAAATGATTGAACCGCTTCTGGTTCCCTTGCTGCGGATGAGATGACGAAGACTGTCGAATAGTTGAGTCTTCAAACTTTCTTTTGTTGTCCGGGGCAACTTCAGTTGTACCCCGTGCTGGCAGCTTCTTCTGTTCCACCGCCTTATCGGTGAGTTTGTGAGCCAATCGGATTGCTTGATGTTCAGTTACAGGGTTACTAGCCATTACCATACCCTGAATTTCCGGAACCAGACCCCCAAGATAGAACTCGAGTCTTTTCTCCACCGTGTTGGCCAATTCGGGACACAGAAATACTAAGTCATGGTGTTTTGCGGTGTAAGCTTCAATTTCCGATCCCACCATCTTGTGGTTCCATAAAGCTTGCTCCAATTGTTGCACTCTGTCTCGTGGACAGTACTCCTCTTTAATTAGGGCCTTGAACTCGGCCCATGCCATTGCATTCGCAGCTATAAGTCCACGTGTTTGGACTTGTGCATTCCACCATGTCAGTGCCCCATCTTCCAGTGTTGAGGCTGCGTATTTGACCTTGTTGGCCTCTAGGCAGTTGCACATTTCAAAAACGGATTCAGATTTTTCGATCCAGCGGACCAGTCCAATGGGTCCTTCCGCCCCCGAGAACTTGCTTGGCTTCGCGTCAAGGAACATCTTGTAGGGATTAAAGCCCCCTCCTGCTGACAGAGAACAGGAAGTCAGTAAGGAATTTTACTAGCCTCACTATTAGATTTTCACGCGAAAATTTAATAATGGTTACCTGCCGGTTGGTTCTGAACACCCGCTAAAGCTGCGTTCACGTGCTCTTGAATCATGGCAGCTAGCTCTTTGGGCGTCAAGTTAAGGTTTCCACGTCTTCTAGTTGCCATTTAGATCTTCGAAACACAACACAAACACACCCTGATAAGTCTATATATCCAATATAGTTATCCTACCTCGTACTTTAATAATTATTAAGTTACGTCAACTCAATATGTTAAATATTCAAAAGAAATACTTGATTAACTGAAATTTCAACGTCTTACAAAAGTGCAAATCAAACATACGAATTCACTATAAAGTCTCAAGTTTAAACACAAGTGGGAAAATAAATAGACTGAAGGAAAATAAACAAAATAAACGAAACGTGTCAGTCGTCTACGTCTCCATCCCCCAAGTCACTGTCGTTGCCGTCATCCTGTGCGGCATTTCCAGCTTCTACAGCTGGGTCCTCCTCCGGATCCTCCTCTGGATCCTCCTCAGGGTCCTCCTCTAGATCCTCTTCTGGATCCTCCTCTACCGGCACTGGAGGGGCCAGTACTGGTGCAAGTGCTTGATTTTGCAGTTCCTGAATGTTCCAACTATTTTCCAGGACTCTGTCCTCAAGCCAGTCGGCTCTTATCTGCTCAGCACGCAGATCTCTGGCTATGGTGTTACGAGCTATCTTACTCGTACGATGCTCTTCCTCGAGCGAGTCGGTCTTACCTGTAAGTTGTCGGATCATCCATCCTTGTGCTAGGATGGTTTCCTGCATTCTTTCTAACTGTTTTTGTTGTGTATGAACCAGGATTCTAAGTATGTCAATTCCTATTTCTACAGGGTTAACCGGTTCAACCGGTACAGCAATGGTTGGACGTAACGACGACTCCTCCCCCAGAGCGAGCATTTTCCTCACAGCTGAGCGTGTCTCCACGCCATAAGGTGGTATGGGTTCCACCATTGGTGCCTTTCCTGGTGCCCTTGGTGGCGTAAGTCTGTCGGATGATGATGATGACGATGAGGATGATGACATTGCCTGTTAGGTCGTGTAGTTAGTTACGAGTTGTTTTCATTTCTTATTATGAAGGCATAATCTACAAAACACAGTTGTGGTATATTGCATAACAAGATAAAATAGTTCGGTGCCAAACTAAGTCTAGTGTCATGAAATCAGCTATAGTTTAGATCTACTTCTAATGCAAACCTGGTTCTCTATAGCTAGTGGCTCTGATACCAATCTGTCACACCCTCAATTTCCACTTGCGGAGTTTTACCGCGAGGCGTGTGAACAAACCAGAATCTGAAACACTAGTACGTCGAACGACTCTATATGATTTGATAATACGTTTTCCAAATCATTTGTTGTAGATTTATATTTTCTAAATTAATTACCAATATTTAGTAGAAGCATCAGTTTTAAAGTTTGAGCGGAAGCATAAATAAGTAGTGAAGCGGGCGCCAACACAAACGCCAAAACAAATGAAAAATCCCAAAACAATATTGATAAATAAGACTCGATAAAAGATGTCTTGTTCAATGCATATGCGTGCACCTAGAGCTCCTAGCGTCCTGAGAAACATGTAAAGAAACAAGTGTCAACATTAAAGATGAGTGAGTTCACAGGTTTTCATAAATTCGTTTGTTCGGTTATAGTTTGTTTTCTCCGTTATCCCTAACCCAGGATAACGTATTGGTTCCATTATTCCAACCCGGAATAAGTTGTTGCTTCCAATATCCCAACCCGGAATATTAAGTTGTTGTTTCCATTATTCCAAACCCGGAATAATACAGTTGTTGCTTCCAATATTCCATACCGGAATATTAAGTTGTTGTTTCCATTATTCCAAACTTGGAATAATACAGTTGATTCGTAATTAAGTTCAATGTTAACATATATAGGTAGCTAGCCTAAAGTTATGTCACGTAAGTGTTCGCGATCGAAGCTGACTGTTGTGCCTCCGTTTTGCCAGGCCTATCACTGGCCATGGCGAGGTTAGGCCAAATTATTCACCCGTTGACCATACCCGGTCGGCTAGCGCGACTAGCTCGGATGGGGCTTGTCGGGCCCAGTAGTACTACTTATAACTCCCCCGCTATTAAACCCAATACTAACGATCCGAGAGATTGACGAGGACTTAAGTGATAAAGCTGCTTAGTGACCATAACATTACATTAACATTAACTTAGTTACCGAGTAGTTATGTGACGTTAAATTCGTATAACGTAAGGAGAATGAGTTTGAGAGTGTATACATGTTTCTCCCCCTGTTGTTTAAAAACCGGATAAAGTTAGGGGCCGTGAACTCACCTTTATTTGCTCGGTTAGTGTAGCAAAGATGTTATAAGAGATGGGACCGCTAGTTGCGTCCTAACAAACCAATTAATTTCAAGTCAATGTGTGTACACACCAATACAACTTCTACACGTAATTTACGCACAAAGTGATACACACAAACAACATATCTAACACTCAAACATGCATGCAAGTATCCTCATGTGAACCTAGTGATCAAAACAACTTATCATAAACATAAACCAATTCATGCCACAATTTGGTGCACAAAATCACAAGTTCTCAAATTTCAGCTTAGCACTCATAATTCAGCTGTTTTCTAGGATTTTTATAAAATAGTTCTAACATTCCAAAAATTCCAATATTTTTACAGTAGGTGACATTTATACTATAGAAATTTATATAAATTTTCCAAGTCCTAAATCTTTACCAATTAACCATAAATATTAATATACTAGGCTGCAGTCAGATTTATCACTTTCTGACTGCAGTCCACGGAAGAATTTATTTAAAAATCACCGATTGTCCAATTAACAAAATTCCAGTTGGAGTTGACCGGGAATTTCCATACCTAGTTGCTGTACAAAATTCATGACTCAACTCCCTACTGATTTTAAAATCCAACTTGATAACCAACCAACAAAATTTCAGAATTTTCACAGCTTTAGTTACTGAACTTATTTGGCCCTTTAAAAATATCAAACGACTTCAGAAAATTATGAATCTAGCTCCATTAGATTCCTTATTCAAATCTCTACGTTCTAGACATCAGAAAATCCGTTTTTCGACAACTAATGACCGAGTTACAGCCAGATGAAGTCGGCTGTAACTATTACTCAGCAAACTGTTTCAGCATATTGTTACCATAAACTCGCATAAACCGTTCATGTGATTAACCTAGGCGATCAAAAACCGATTTCTAATCATAGATCAATACTAATAACATATCCATGCAAACCCTAGTCCATACTTCTAGTTTTCATAAACAAAACACAGCCTATAATATTCAGTTTTCAAACAAAATTACTTGCAATCTAATATCAACAAATCCGCAAACAATCATTCGACTCATTCAATCATGCAAATCCGAGAACAACAAAGATAAAACACATGTATTCCGAATATGATATGACAAATTCAAATCTTTTAACGGTAAGGTAAACAAACCGTGATTAAGATAAGGAACCGATGATCAACTAGAATCGCGGCCGAGGACTAAAGATGGCGAGGGCTGCTGCGACCAGGAGGAAAGAAAGGGTTGATCTCGTGACCGAATGGAATAACAAGGGCTGATCAGATCAAGGTGATGAAGAACGAGGTTGCTTGCGATCGAAGAGGTGATCAAGTGGAAGAGATGGGCTGTTTTGCGATCGGAGAGAGCCACCGACGGCTGTTTTTCTTTAGGGTTTTGTGGTTTTGTGAATGAATGCATGTGAGTTTGTATATATAGGCACAACAAGATGATAAGGGTTACGGTTTTAGTTGGAGCTCGTGGCCGAGAGACTAGGGCGGTCGGTTTGGTTTTGATCTTGTGGCCGAGGACTTGGGTTGCATGCAATGGGTTTTCGGTTTGGGTTGTTCTCGGCCAAGTCGTTGGAGTTTAAAGTTTAAAACTTGGTTAACTCCTAGAGTCACAAGGAATCGAGGTTGGTTCGTGTCGCGGTTCGGTTCGTGCACATATTTATTATATGTACATATATTTTGTAACTAAAATAATTCACGTAATCACACGTCATGTATTCATTAACTCGTACACGTTCATACACATAGCACGTAATTAGTTTGACAAGTATTACGTTTAAGTTATCCGAAAAACCCGGGATGTCACACCTAACTCTCAAACGTGCCATTTGTTGGACGAGAGGGTTCAATTTTGTAAATATGTGAAAGTTGGATAATGGAGGGATTAAAATTGTCAACATGCTAATTCATACCTCAGAATGACCTTTTAATGAACCAGAGCTCGACAATGTCCGGGCATAATCCCGGGTATGCCAAGTATTGGCTACGGAGGGCTAAAAGTGCCAAAAAGGTGTTTAAAAAGGTTTTTAGAAGCTTTTTAAAGTTAAGAGGCTAAAAGTGTCAAAATCTGAAACTGGTTATGGGGCGTTCGCGGGGCGCGAGAGACCAGGCTTGGGTCTCTCGCGGGGCGCGAGAACAGGTCTACTGTAGAATGTTTTGGCTTGGCCTCCAAACAAAGCTCCAAAACCATTAATTCGAAACCATGGACTTGTAATCAGCTATTCCACATTTTGGGACACTTGTAAGCTCCCTCTTACACCCCTAAACACCTGGCTTCACCTCCTTTGAGTTCTCCAACTATAAATAGGTGACCAAGTTCACCCTTTGAACTTGCACCTTTCTAAATCATAACTCTTCTCTCTCTGGAAGTTCCTAACTTAAAGGAGCATCCAACGTAGTTCTTTTGCACCTTAGGAATCACTGGTAAGTGTTCCTTCTTTGTGCATTTTTGTTTATAGGCTTTTATAGCCAAAAGTCAAGCGTTTTTCGAAAAACGCTTTGACTTTCGGTTAAGACCATTATGGTCCAACCATTTTTTGAAATGAACATGGCTAAGTGATCGTAATAAGGTATGTGTTAATCCCTATAAAGGGCACCTCCTGAAGATCACGTTTGCTAGACACATTGACGGGTCAAAGTTATGATATTTAAAAGTCAAACAGACCATTTTTCGGAAAAATCATAAATTGATCTTATATATGTTATGAACCTGTTTTGAAACTTAAACAAGTTGGTAATAATTATTAGAACATGTAAGAACATGTTCGGCTCGTCAATTTCAGTTCTAGGGTCAGTTCGCAACCGAAAGTCGCGAAGTTTGACTTCTGCTTTGACTTTCGATTCTGACCCGATTTAGATTAGTTGCCTACTGATCTAAAGTTGCATTATAACCATAATATTATGTAGCATAACCTTCTGAGGTTATATTAATGATCATGATCAAAATCCAAGTTTATGCGCAAGTTCCATAATTATGCCATCTTTGACCAAAATGTTCTTTTTGCATAAAACAAGGTTTTAAACAGTACTTTTTCTTGAAAATGAGTTTTCTACTGATGTAATATTATAAGTAGAATTATTTGGGATGTTAAACCAAGTGATAAACTGAGTTTTCAAGCAAGTCCTTAAACTATATCGATAAATGGCGATTTTTGCCCTTGAGGCTCATAAAATAGTTTTAATCAAATCTTTTCAAGGTAAATCTTTTACCTACTGATATGTTACATTAAATAACATATCTAAGACATTTTAATCTGACCTTAACATCAGTTTTAGTAAAAATCACATAAAGACGCCATTTTACGACATAAGCGCCGTTTAGGCGCATAGTATGGTTTTAAACCATCTTAATCGACCAAGACTTGTTACCTACTGATTTTTAAACTTTTTTAAACATATTTACAGTAGGTACATGTTATAAACTCAGAATCCCAATTTATAAACTATATGTAAAATGACCAAATGCCCCTTCGGTGCATAGTTTGGTCATAAAAGGTAAAATACACATATAATTGGTATCCTACTGTTATTATATCATAAATAAAGTATTTTTCCAGAATACTTATAATTATAACATTAAATTATATTCAAGTTCCTTTTATATAGTATGAAATTACCAAAATGCCCTTATGAGGCATAGTTTCAATTTAAAACCATAACGGGCATAAAAGTTGGTATCCTACTGATATTACAACTTATTTAAACTATAATGGCATATAGAACTTGTCCATGACTTATACGGTTATCCGATATCGTTGATATGCGTACGGTTAAGTATATGTAACTAGTTTACGGAAATTAACCAAAACGGGTTTAACCTTATCATTTAAGTCTCGAAATCCAGAATGTTTATAGTTTACCCATATTATACAAGTCAAGGTACTTGTTGGGATTAAACTACATTCTATCCAATCATCATTTAATCTAGTGTCATACGTTTTGATCAAGTACGCTAGTCGGTCTAAGTCTATGACTTAAATAAGACCGTTAGTATTTAATTGGTTAGTTTATGCCATAATCCAGACTAGAGACTTGCCGGTAAATGCTATCTGCACGTTAGTACTTTTGTGTACGACTGAGTTATTAAAATTAAAAGAAGACTAGCTCAGGTAAATACTCTCGACTTATTTTCCCTATACGGGCGTGGGCTACGGTAAATTATTACCGCTTGGTCGGAAATGGGATCAATCGAACGCCGGTTTGGGGATAATAAATCCGCATATTCTGTTTTAATCAGTTTTGTTTGATAAATTCAAACATCGGGAGTTAACTACCGTGTCCTGGATATCCTCGGCTCATTACAATAGAAATGACCACGACCTTAGCGCGGGTGTAGGCATACACCCGATAGACGCTCAATTATGCATTCCCACAATGTTAGGAGGAATTGACTCATTCGTGAGTCCAAAGTGGTGTGTACGTTAATTGTGTCTCGGCCTTCGTACCGGGCCCCATATGTATGAGAAACATGTAAATCTATTAACAAGGTTGGACGGTCAATTAACCCAAGTTATCAAAAGATTTTGTGCCGATACGCACTTAAAACATTTTTGGAATGTTTTCAAAATGAGTCGGTTGGGTGTATTTACCAACGAAAGCTGACGTATTTTCAAAAGACTAAACTGCAGGTACAATACGAAAATAGGCCGGAGGTGCTCGGTAGTGATAGAGGATCTTGCAAATCCTAAATCTGCCCAAAGTCTGTTTTATATTCTTTCCATGTACAATTTATGATCCGTCTGTGGATCTTCTATTACGAGCCTGTATATTATTTTGTATTTTCGAACATTCGGTTTGTAATAGTAATTTTACTCCAAGACTTCCGTTGTGCCGTGTTTAATTGACAATGATGTTATCAACTGACTTCACAATACTCCCCACCCGGGCCCACCGGTGTATGGATTTGGGTTGGAAATCCGGGGTGTGACATTAAAAGTAGCAAAGGTTTAGTATTAAGACACCGCGTCCACGGATTGATATTCGAGTTTTACCAATTAACTATATTACGACCTGACGAGTACACTTGCCCTTTTGTGTGTGTAGTTAGTTTTTAAGTGAAAACAATTTTTAAAAACCTAATTTGTGTGAAAGAAAATTATAACTATAAAATATATTCAATTCACGCACATCAATAAACGATTACAAACTCCCCCTCAGCCTAAGGTCACTCTGATTTGCTCGTACACAAAATGTCAAGGTAAGTGATGAATAGAACAGTACTCGCACTGTTCTATTTATAGTACAGAGTAAACCGCTAAGCATCTTTTGCTGATTTCACATTGAAAGTGACATGTAACAAACTAAAACTAACTACAACATCTGCTTAGCTAAACACTACTATAAACTATATAATACAACGTCTGATAGTAAGCACCAATGAGATATCCTCTGTTAGGATTCAGCAGAGCTTTGCCTTGGCAATTAGCTTTAGTATTCAATAAAGCTTTGCCTTGGCAGATCTTTGAGGCTTCAGCAGAGCTTTGCCTTGTCAGACCTTTGCTTTATTCTGCGGCAGAGCTTTTGCCTTGGTAGATCTTTGAGTCTTTATCAGAGCTTTGCTAGGGCAGTCTTTTGACCTTTGTCTTCAATAGAGCTTGGTTTTAGCAGATGTTCATTTATTTTAAGGATCAGAGATTGTAGAATATTTTGGCTTTCTATCATCTGTTCTTTTTGTAAGGTTCAATTTCCAACAACATTTAACCAAACAAGACATGAAATGGTAATGAACTATTGCGTTCCCTTGTCCGTTTCATTACCTCGTACATTCCATTCCTCCGTCCATTCTATTAACACATACCAAACAAACGGTGAGATTAAAAGGTACGCTTAGTCGATAAAAATAAATAAAAATCTAAAATTCACAAAACATGAAATTGAAGTATAAATTTTAACAAATATAACATACTCATTTAAAACGTATAGGTAAGAACAAATCTTTCGAAATTCTTTAAAGGAATATATTATTATTATTATTATTATATATATACTGTTGAGCATGATTCATGCCCACATTATATATATATAATAATAAGTCTAGAGGCTTGAGAGCTACTGGTGATCGGCTCATTTAAAAGTTCGAACAAGCCAAGCCTTAACGAGCCTGAACCCGAGCTCGAACCTTAAATAAAGCTCGTTAGTTTTTTTATATATAATATATTAATGATGATGATAACATTGATGAGCCGAGCTAGAGTCGAGCTTTGGCTCGTTTAAGCGATGTGGATGTGAGCTCGAGCCGAGCTTTTAGCTTGTTTAAGGTTATTCTCAAAATAGTTCGGGCCGAGTTAAGTCGAGCTCGGGCTTTGGGTTTATTTGCGAGCCGAGCTTGAGCTCTAAGAAGTAGGCTCGAACCGAGCGGAGCTCGAGCTCGAGCTTCATAAAAACATAACGAGCCGAGCTCGAGCCTGGTCAAGCTTGGGCTAGGCCTGACTCGTTTACACCACTAGGCATGAATAATTAATTAACTTTTTAAGTATTTATTTAAATTTCTAATAACATTTTATATCTTTTTAATAAGTTGCATATGTTGATCTTTAAAAATAATCCAACTCCGTAATTATTTTTATTTTACCTACAATGTGTTATAGAAAATGGATATTGTGCTTCTATCGTACTAAATTGAGCCGAAACTGACGATTAATAGTAGTTTAGGATTTTTAAATATATATTTAGTTTTTATTAATTATTTATTCATCATCTAATTTGATTTTTTTTCCAAATAACTTGTGTTGTGTGTTTATATTTTTTCAACATTGCGATATAAATGTTATTTAAAATGGATATTGTGTCGTTATTGTACCGAATTGAACTAAAACGACCGAACAACATATGTATCAGTATTGGTAATTGTTTACATTGTTTTTGCTTTCAATAAGCTAACAAGTACCGCTATCGTAGCATACCGAACAACATCAGAATAGGTAATTATATTCATTTTTATGGTTTTGAAATATTTTTATTTATACAATTTTGTCTCCGACAATAAATCGGTACTAGTACTATGAGGATTTGAATCTATCGATACCGTTCGAACAATATCAGTGTCGATATCGATGTTCATTTCTATCATTTCTGGTTGATATAAAATACGTGTTAACCTCTATACCGAATACATATATCGTATCGATATTAAACAGAACCGATACTGATTGAATGTTAATCATAAAGTACCATGATGCTTAATGTATATCATAAAGTACCATGGTAACGCAACGCAAATACTCTATGGTATTCATCACTCTTTGTGGAAAGATAATATATTAAAAGAATTTAGTGCGGAAAGATAATATATATTAGAAGAATTTAGCGCAAGTCTTATGAAATAACCCGGCATGCGAATTGTTTTACAATCTGAATTTATTTTTTAAAAAGCAACAATCTGAATTTATTTTTAATAAAGGAAAAGAAAAACAATTTTGACTTAAAATATCAGCGTTTTAATTTCATTTTGCCGTTTTCATTCCATTTTTATATTTTATTTGTGCCTGATGTTACACAAATGCTATGTAGATCAGGATTCGTTATCCTAAAAAACATACACTGAAAACTTTATTTTAGTTTTATTTTTAATTACAACGGTTGCTTCTAATCTATTATACCAATAATTCAAAACTAATCATGCATACTTAGGTGAACCTGATACCTCTACTTTAAGAGACAATGCTTCGGCTAACTGAGCTAGCCCCACATTTGCTATTTTAGTTTCATTCAAGAAAACATAATCAGAAATTTTAAAATTCACATTCTTATTTTTACTCACAACTCTTCACATTCTTATTTAAAATCACAACTAACATATTGAGTAGACAAACCACGTGGTATGTACTATATATGCGATACCGTTATTATTCTGGATATTAATATCATACACAATCAACTTGAATGGGCAAGGATACACAATGAATGATTCATAAGATTCATAGGTAGTATCGGTCAGTGTTGCTTTTACCGTAAAGTTCGCGAGTGAAAACATTTTTGAAGAAATCCACAACTGTTAGCCTTATAAATTTTGGTGGGTTCTCCGGAGTGATAAGGCTTGGTGCTGGACCAATCTCTCCATCCAATTTAGGGGCAAAAAATGTTGCAATAGAAAGCCTCTCCTTCTCTGAGTTTACAATTGCTCGATGTTCAATGCTTTTATATAGTCCATTTGTCACTATCTAAACCCATATAAACCTCAAAATTTTAGTACGCACAATGTCTTTTTCATTTAAACTTTAATCTATTTTCGAAATTCATTTGTGTTTTTTTTATCTTTTTCTTTTCAAAATATAACCTCTTCATGGCCCGTAACCATAACGAAACCCATACCGATGATTTTCTTTTGTTTTTAAATTTTAATAAAAAGTGAAAACGTTAAGACGGAAAAACAATGAATATAACCTGTTAAGTGAACGAAATAAATTACCTCTAAGGTGTCCCCAAAATTGACAATGAAAGAATTAGGGAGTGGTTTAACAGGCATCCAAATACCATCCTTCTTAATCTCAAGACCTTCTACTTCGTTGACTTGTAAAAGGGAGGTGATTCCAAGAGGATCTGAGTGTGGGCTGAGACCAATAACTTTTTCAGGTTGCGGGCATGGTGGATAATAGTTCATTCTCATAGATTGCATTCCTTCTTCGAACAACCCTTTCATATCCTCAACATCCATCTTCGAAGCTTTTGCAATGAACATGAGAGTATTCAGGGAAACCTTGGTTACTTCACTTGAGTATGCTTCTAGGGTATCTCTATGTTTACATTATTATCGTAAAAGTATAAGTAGTTATACCTCAATAAATTGGTTATATTGTAGTAATTAAATTACCTAAATGGAAGAGGTAACTTGGGAAACAAGTGAGGCCTCCTAATATCGTGACGGAGGGTAACCAGGTAGAACATGTCAGCCCAATCGAGTTTTTGCTCCTCTGACACCACAAACGCTTGCCCAAATCCCTCGACATCTCCTGCTTGTTGCCAATGCTTCTTTTTCTCATCCAACGGCAAATTGAAGAATTATTGTGTTTCCGCCTTCAGTTTCTCCAACAACGAACCACTCAACCCGTGATTTATCAACTGTGATATTCAAATTATAAATCATTCCACAACGTGTGTTTAACGTTTTGTTTCAGCTAACCAGATTGTTTAAACTTAAAACACAATAGTTAAAGACTTGATATATATTCATGATACAAGTACCTGGAAGAAACCCCAATCTCGACAAGCAAAGTGTAGTCTTTTTAATTCATAATCACCTGAATCTTGAGATAATAAACCTTGCATGTTGATGATTGGAACTTCGGGTCGCGTGGATGTAAGCCACGATGTGACGACAGGGTCTTGATCGGTGCGAACATAGCGGGGTGGAACCTCTAAAATTGGTTCCTTTGCTAGTTCTTGTACACTAGGTACCAAAAGTGAGCTCCCCAAACTTCTTCTCTCCATATCACACTTGTATGTTATCTAATCTAGAATGTCGGTATATATTCTATTTAATTTTAGGTAAGAAATAAAAGTTTAATTCCTCTTTTCATAAAAAAGAAAAAACAAATAAATAAAATAACGGCATATGGATATCTTGACACAAGTCAAGTGCCCTTTTATTTTCACACGTCACACAGTTTAAAAGTTTCAGTTGTAAGAAGAAGAAAGAGATAACATATTAGTAAAATACTAATTTATTTATAATTCATTTCTATTAATTTTTTTTTTCTAATTCATTAGTCAACTAGTAATTAATTATCTTACATATAATTTACAAAACCTAGACTTATCAAAATTTTTCTACGTATACCCTATACATTATAAAATTTTATCATACACACGTCGAAATTTAACCTACACATCTCAAAATATATCATACATGCCTCGTAATTTATCTTACACATTATTATTTATTCTAAGCTTTAAATTAAGTTATTTTTTAATTTGAAAAAAAGTATGTATTTTGAAAATAAGTTACAAATTTAATTTAGTTAGTTATTAAAAATAAAGAATACAAATTAATGATCTATGTAAGTTAACCCAAATACCTTTAAAATAAAATTAAAAACAAATACTAAATACAGTAAAATTAAACATTCTTATTAGTTAAACTTCTTCTTTTTCCTTGTCATAAAAAATTTCTTTTTATTTGAACTACTTAATATTCATGTAATGAATTATTATCCGCTCCTCAAAACATTTATGTTCTCAAAACTTTTACGCTTATATATATAGATAGATCACTAAACCAATATCTTTTACTTATCTTAAAAATATTTATTAATCGAAATTGTACTCTATTATGTGGAGCTATAAAGAAAATACAAATATGTACATATTATGTTGAAATACATCAATCAATGATAAAAAAAAGTTTATATTTGTTATGGCTCCTGCAGCTGTTACTAATCATCATAGTTTTCGACATATTCCATTTGTCTTCTGTTTCACAATCTGGCAATAGTTTGGATCGTTCTTCTATTCAAGATGCATGCTACTGCTGGACTGATTGATCTACAGTGCACATGTTATGATTTTGCTGCTACATTTTGCTGTTTTGGATGTGTGGACCTGCTGCTATAATTGCAGGATTGTGCAGTTTTATTCAGAAGGCTGGCGCGCACTCTGAATCGTTTTGGTTTCTGATGCTGTTGGAGTTTGCATGCGTTCACCTGTTTGTTTTTACGCTCGAGAAACTGATGCATCATCTACTTGTTTCCTAGGCCGGTTTGCACCATTGTACAATTTTTATATCATTGTATAGCTCTTGGGATCTTCAATTGAATAAGTTCTTGATTTTATGGTTCCCCCAAGCATGTTATGTATGTTATACGTAATCTTTAATTCGTATTTAAAATATTTTGGGGGCAACCTAGATGAAAAAAGTTAATGTTTTCTTCATATGCTATTCATGGTCCTTAGGACAAAATGTTTGCACGCTCTTGGTTCTTTGTCTAACATTGCATGTGTGTTGATATGATACAGTTTTATTATAAATACTATTTCTTGTTTTAATTTGTTCTAAAATTCGATGATTTATACCAATTACGTACTGGCAAAGCAACATAAAAAGTATGTTCATGGACATAGCTAAATTAGAATTCGTCTAACTTTAATATTATATTTCTCTATTGCTGGAAGATGGAGAGAAAAGGAATGGTGGCAAGATGTTCTACCTCGTTGGAACAATTCCGGTAATAAGGGGAGTAGGAACGTGAAAAGGATGTGGCTAAGTTCTACATCTCTAACTTTCCAAATGGGTGCACACCAAGGGATGTGTCAAGTTTCTTGAGCGAATTCGGGAGGTAGTCGGCACTTATATTGCTACGAAAAGAGACAAGGAAGGAAACAGTTTCGGATTCCTAACTTTCAAGAACGTTAGAATGGCTAAGGATATCGAGCAGAGGATTAATGGAGATAAGATGAGGAACTATAAACCCAAAGCAAATATTGCCAAGTTTGCTTCTTTTTTTTTAATGTTGGATTATTAGAGTTACCGCAGTTCGAACGGAAGCTGTCCGAAAACAACCAGTTCATGTTCAAAAACCAAGAAACTATACTATGTTCTCCCAAAAGGGTGGTGCCTCGTTAGTGATATGGTAGGTAACTTTGGTGGTTCATGCTCCGATCGAAAGATCAAAAAGGGCGGGGAGAACGGAAATGTTCTTGTGATTTAGGAAGAAACAGGGTCATTTCAGGAACTTCATGGGAGGGCTTTAGTTGGAAGGGCGTGCGACCTGCAAACTTAACCAGGTTGGACCGTTTATTTACTTAAGGAAGAAGGTATGGTTGGGATGGAGATTATGTATATCGGAGGGTTGTCTCTAATGATGAAATTTTCAGATAAGGAGGAAGCATCTCTACTACTGCTGAAGCCATAAGTTTGGAGTCGGCGGTTCACAAGATTGGATTTTTTGGTAGGCCAGGTGTTGCCGTTCAAAATAGTGATGTGGTTGAAGCTCCACTGGGTTCCGTTCACCTTGTGGACAACTGAGTTTTCGACTATGTTGTCGGCCAGTTCGGAATTGTTGTGCATCCCTCCCAGCTCGATGCAGAGGATAGACTTGTTGGTAGAATGTGTAGGAATTTTAGTCGGAGAAGGAGATAAGATTAACGATTCCTCATGCTAAAATGGAAGCATAGAAGTTTTTACATTTGGATGCAGGATGTAATCGAAGACTAGGAGCTAGAGTGTTTGGGTAAAGTGTCTTGGCTGGAAAAACATATACCACCGGCACCAGTCGTCGGAGAAACAAATAAGTCAGAGGAGAAAGAGGAAGGCGAGTTTGTGGGGCCAATTTCCGAGGAAGAAGTGGAATCATTGAATGCGCCTTGGATAACCCGAAAATTCTGGTTAATTGAGATAATGATGGAACATTTGATTGACTGTGTGAATCTCAATGTAGGGGAAAAGGCGTATTATTTTAAGGCGGGAGATAAATAAAAAAACCCTATAAAGAAGCCCAAAATTTTATTGCCACACGAAGTCAAAGCCCAACCTAGATGCAAGAGCCCAAATGAGGAGAACATGCTAAGAAAGAGGTCTAAAGTGGACTTAGATCCGTTTCAACTAAATAATCAGTTGGTTTGGAAAATAAATCCATGAGTGTTACGCATGATATAACAAAGGATGGGGAATTACAGTCAGTTGATAAAAAAGAATTAAATGGTCTTCTAAATCACAATGGAAGAGAATCTTCTATAATCGCAGAGGTGGTGGAGCCCCCAACGTTATCAGGGGGTGATTGTCATCATTCAACGAGCAGATCTTTAGCGAAAATTAACAAAGAAGATGCTACCACTGATTTTGTTCTGGCAGTCAGTGCGAAATTGGGAGATGAGGGTGCGATGGTGAGGGAGGTGAGTATGGAAGAAGGTAACAATGAGGTAAATAAAAGAATTTCTTATCTTTGAACGTGAGAGGGATTGGGGTGATGATAAAGCGCCATGGGTTCGAGGTATCAAAACTAAACACGGGTAAGTTTTATTTCACTACAATGGACTAAACATTTAACTCTGTCAGGTATGGATCTTATTGAATTTTAGGGTGATAAGAAAATTTATATGCGTTTTGTGGCTTCAGTGGGGCAATCAGGTGGGTGGGTTTGCTTGTGGCATTCAGGGGTGTTTGAACGCTATAGCTTGGTGAAAAGCAGGAGTTTTCTTCTAATCGAAGGTAAATTTAAGGGTAGTGGGGAGAAGCTAAACGTGATGAATGTTTATGCCCCTCAAGGGATTACAACGTAACAAACTTTACGAGAGTGATATTGAGTCTGAGGTCTTTAATAATTCAGGTTTGAGGATCATTATGGGAAATGTTGGAAATTGAACCTTACAAAAGAAAATATGATAGAAAGCCGAAATATTTTACAACCTCTGATCCTTAATAAATGAACATCTGCTAAAGCCAAGCTCTGTTGAAGACAAAGGTCAAAGGTCTGCCCTAGCAAAGCTCTGATGAAGACTCAAGGGTCTGCCAAGGCAAAGCTCTGCTGAAGACTAAAACTAAGGTCTGCCAAGGAAAAGCTCTGCTGAAGACTAAAGCTAAGGTTTGCCAAGGCAAAGCTCTGCTGAAGCCCAACAGAGGATGTCTCATCAGTGCTTACTATCAGACGTTGTATTATATAGTTTATAGTAGTGTTTAGCTTAGCAGATGTTGTAATTTGTTTTAGTTTGGTACATGTCACTTTCAATGTGACGTCAGCATAAGATGCTCAGCGGTTTGCTCTATACTATAAATAGAACAGTGCGTGTATTGTTCTATTCATCACTTCACCTTGACATTTTGTGTATGAGCAAATCAGAGTGATCTTAGGCTGAGGGGGAGTTAGTAATCGTTCATGCATACGTAAGTTCATAAATTTGTAAAAGCATGTTTGTGAAAACAATCTTCCTATTCTTGTGAATTCGAAGTTTATTATTTCCGCTGCACTATTCATACATGTTTATCCACATCCATTGATTTCATCTTAAACATTCACAACAATATCAAACTCAGATCCTAACAATTGGTATCAGAACTTGGTCAATCGAATTTGATTTAACGATCAATTTGATTTGAACAGATAAGCTCTCACTACTAATTCGTTTCCTCGTTGGATTGAAAATCGAGTAAGTTTATTTACGTTCAAAGTAGTTTAAACAAAAACCTGTTTTACAAACAATCGAAAATATCTCAAAACTAACAAGATCCTCACAACACCAGCAACATGTTTAAACCATTGATTCTCGTCAGATCAGAGTACAATATCTGGCAGAGGCGGATGGGTCATGTTCTTACTCAGCAAAACACTTGTTGCTGGATGTCGGTTATCTTTGGACCTCATGTTCCAATGATACCAAGTACTGAGGACCCTAAAGTCCAGGTACCAAAAATCCTAAAAATTACTCCGAGCAAGATTTCCAAAAGATCGAGCTAGATACAAAGGCATACAGCATCATGGCCTTGCATTGCCAAACGATATCTATGCTGGCCTGTTGCATTGCAACAATGCAAAGGAGTTATGGGATGCTTTGAAAAAGCAATTCGGTGGGACTGAGGAAGTAACTGAAAACAACAGAGAGGTTTTGAATCAACAATTTGAAATGTTTTGTCATGTGAAACGAGAGTAATTAACCCAACAGTTTGAAAGATTTAGCTGTAAATGAGTCTTACTCAGCTTTTGTAACTAGAAATTCAGTTGGGTTCAAAGAAATGAGTCTTACTCAGCTTCATGGTAGGGTCCTTACTTATGAGAGAGAGCTGAACCAGAAAAAGAAGCTACAAGAATCTGGCAAAGTGGCTGATAACTGTGCATTCGACAGTACAACACTTTTTGGCCAAGAAGAAGCCTCTTACAGCTTAGTTATGATCATTTCATTGACATAACCTCTGGTGGTAGTTTCAGCTCTGATTCTTACATGCCCAATTATGCTTTTACTGCTAATGGGGAAAGCCAAATTTCTAATAACTTATCCTTTGAGTTGAATGACCTTCAACATTTTGACCCTACATATTTGGAAGAAATGGATATTTTGCACCATCTTGCCTTATTGAGTGTTAGAGCTAGCAAGTATTACAAGAGAACTAGTAGAAAGTTTCCAGGGTTGCATGGGGGGCTAAAAGTTGGGCTGGATAAGTCAAAGATTAAATGTTTCAAGTGTAATAGGCTAGGTAACTTTGCTAGAGAATGTAGGTCTCAAACATCTAGACCAATTATCACACATCCTAGCCCTAGACCTCAAAACACTAAAAACATTGTCCATTATTCCCAATATACCCTGCTCCTCATATGCAAAACACTGTTTGTTTTACACACCATGTTACCACTGTTCTTGTGCAATATGTTCAAACCACTGCTCCTCAAATTCAATATGTTCAAGCACCAGTTCCTCAAGTTCAAATGCAACATACGCAACAAGTTACCCAAACCACTGCTCCGGCAGAGGTTAATCAACAGAGCTTCTTTACTCATGGCTTTGTTGATTGGAGTAGCTTGCCTGAGGATCTTGCTAATGAAAACTTTGCTCTAATTGCTGACACTAAAAAGAAACAAAATGAATTTTGCTTTATGGCATTAGAGTCTATAGTTGTTGAATTTGAGGAAGTGGAGCCTAAGTCTGTTGTGTCTGATGTTCATGGAAACAGTTGTTACACAAGAAAATGTTGCTGAAAATGGAAACCTCTGTCTAACCCATGGGATGCCAATGTTTGTGAAGGTGAATGTGATTGTGTCATGATGGCTGCTACTAAGGTATCTCCTCAGGTCTTAAAAGATCTATGTTCAGATAAATGCATCATAGCTTTTGCTAACATAAAAGAGGTGAATGAAAACCTTAGGAATAAGATTTTTGATGATGAATTGCAGTTTGAAAAGCTTTCAAAAGAACTAAAAACTAAACTGTTTGAAAAAGAATCTGAAATCAGCAGCTTAAAACATGAAGCTAGCATAACGAAGGACCAACTCAAAACTATGATAGAAAAATATCATGTTTGCAAAAAGGAGTTAGAATCCACCCAAATCACTTGTGAAAAGTGGGTGGAATCCTGTAAAGGTTATGAGATTATGTTAGAAAACTAGGTCAAGAGTAACATAAAATTTGGCATTGGTTTCAAAGAAAATAACCAAATTTCCGAAAATGTTACTGGAAATGATTCTTATGTGGTTGAAATTGTTCCATCAAACTTGCCTGGTCAAGAAATCAAAGTCATTAATAAAAATGGAAATAAAATTGTTTTCGAAAGACATGAAGGATCCTCAACTTTTGAGAAGATTGAGAAGTAACAATTTAAACCCACATGGTCTGATGAACTTGACATTCTTGAAAATTTCAAGCCAATGGATTTTTTAACCAAAGACAAGAATGAGTCTTACTCAGCTTTTGTAACTAGAAATTTAAACCCAAAGGTCAAACACTATAAGTCACGAAGAACATTCTACAATGGATACTCGTATGAACAGGAACTGGCTCGCACGAACAAGCAAAGAGCTTGTTGAGAGGGGCCACTCGTACTAGTAGAGAATCACTCATACAAATCAGCAAGTGGCTCGTAAGAGCAACAACTTGCTCGTACGAAGAACCTTTCACTCGCACATAGATGTGTTCTTCGTAGAACGTGCTAACAGACATTCCATACACAAGACTTAACAGTACGCACACATGCAACTGTTTTACAACACAGATGAATTAAACGTCGTACTAAATCAAGATAGGAGGATATCTTGATTTGGTCGACACGACCAAACTATACAGACACAATAAAAATGACCGTACAATTATAGACTTAACTAAGAACAAGTGACAAACACAATAGTGTATCAACAAACTCCCCCTGGCTGTTGCTTGGTCTTCGGTCTTTGGTCTTCATTCTGAATTACCTGTTGTATCAACAAACTTCCCCTGAAAATCTTCAATCCAATGTTGATTGTTAATCAGGTCTTCAATACTTTCCAGAAACATCAAACCTTTCCTGCTTCCTCTTGAGTGTCATTGGAGGTAACTGGATCGGTCATGATCTGTTGTACATTAGACTCTAGCACTGGAGTTGAAGCAAAAACTTTTGGTTGCGAGGATGAGGATGAAGCATCAGGATTTCCAGGGTCTTCACTATCTTTATCACATTTACGTTTGATCTCCTATGCTCTGCATCTTTCATTCCACAGAATGTTCACTCGCTTTCTGCTCATTTCAAACACGTCTTTAATACCATTAAATCCTTCAACCAGTGTAGCATTACGAGAATGATACCATTCTCTTAAGTCGTGATGCTTAGTAGTTAATGTTTCGATAGATCGTTGAACAGCCTATTCAACTCAATTCCCCGAGAGTTATCAGTTGCTCTCATCTGTTGTAGCTGAGTTGCCCTTTCAGCATCTGCAGCCTTCAGCCACTCATTTTCTTTTCTTAACTGTGCAATTTCAGAATCCTGTTTTCTAACGGTCTCATTCAAAGAAATTATCTCCAACTATTGTTTGACATCTGTGTTCCGATTTAAAGACATAAACTCCGAATGCTTGTTAATCTGGATTGCCGCAGCTTGCAACTGAGAGAACAGAAAATCACTTTCTCATCCTGTTCCATTTAAGAGAATAAACGACTTCTTCGTTTTGTATTTTTTTGATGAGTTGTGGACTGGGATTATTGGACTGATGAAGTAGTAGGTTGTGATTGAACTGGAGTATCTTCAGCCGAAGGTGTTTCAGCTGCTTTGGTATTGAAGGTTGTGGTTCAGAGATTGTAGTGGGTTCCGTCATTACATGTTCAGTCTCCTCCGTTGTTAAGGTAGACTAGACTTCTACAACTTGTTCCAGTACAGTTTCTTGATGTGAGGTTGTGGGTTGTGTGAATTCAGGTTGTGCTGATGATATTCCCATAGACTTTTTGCTTTGTTTCTTTCGACCCTTATCACCACCTGTAGTACCTACATTAGTTGCACCATCATTACCATCATTATTACCGTCATCATCACCTTTTCCCTTTTCATGACCAAATTTATCTTCAATCATCCTTTTCAAAGTTGGTTCTTCATTATCTGACTCACTGTCATCAAGGCACCACTTATCATTTTCTAGTGCAACATATTTATCATTTGCAAGAAAACGAACAATTTACGAGGAGGTGTGTGTAACGTTTTCTTGCTACACCTCTAAAAATCTTCAACGAATGTTCCATCATGATCTCAACTTTTCGAACATCGTTGTCGTTCTTCGAAAGATTGAGATGTTGAACATTTAAGATCATTTGGAGAAAACGAGGATACATCTAAAACTTGTTTCCACCATATCCAGTTCTTCTCAGGTTTTCATTCATGTTTGCAAAAACATACTTTGAAACACGAAACGGTTTGTTCAATGTCAAAGCTATCATCATTCCAACCAAGTCATTATTTGCCATGTCATAACCACTTCGTCTATTGCTCAAACACTGAATTAGAACATGTAGAAAGAATTACATATCCATACGGTTGAGTCCATGGGTTTCCGAAATAGTGTAAAAAGAAGTCGGAGTGGCAACCATGCTTTGTTAAGTTGTCCTACGAGAAAATCTCTAACACATTTCATTCGAAGCAAACATCCACGTTGACATTTCAATGGAACTAAGAATGGAGCTTCAGGATCATCGCCATGTTGTAATACTGAGTTAATGATTTCAACAGAGACATCTACGTTCAAGTCATTTACTCTCCTGTGGATAAGTTCCTGCCCATTCACTTCAGCAACTTTAGCCGAATCCCAAAATTCCTTGATCAAAGTCTTGTATACTGTCGTCTTGTGCGTGATAGCATAATGTATCCTTGAGTCGCACAAAAACTTTATTATACCGTTGTACTCAGCAAATTTATCTACCGGATCTAAGAAGGCCACCATGTTATGTCTTGGTTCTGACATAATTTGCACTTCTAACTTGTTAGTTCTCTTTGTTGCGGGTTTTCTTTTATGTTCTGTTTGTTCCATTCTGTACACAAAAGATAACAATAATAATGAATTAAATTCATTAGGGAACATACACAAAAAGTTTTATTTCAAACTTCCTATATGTATGTATTCCCTGGACGAAGAACTACTGACTCATACGAATAACAACTTAGTCGTACGAAGAACAACTGATTTGTACCAACACCTGACTTAGTAAAACAAGTGATTTACTCGTACGAGCGACAGATTACTCGTGCGAGTTGTATTTCACTCGTACGAAGGAAGGTAAATTGTTCTTACATAGAATTTCAAGTGAAGATTATGCATGAAGAACTTGTTTTTCGTTAAAGATTCTTCGCTTAAAGTTTGTTTCTCATGTCAGTCAAAGTCACATAGTCAGACAATGTTCAAATTTTTCATCTTCAAGGTATGCCAATATTGTCAAATATACCTTAAAGATATTAGAAACAATTTAAGGAGAGGTGAAAGGATGTCGTGAGCATGGTGATAGTATAGTTCCACCAAAGAACTTCATCACCCTTTATACGACATCGTGATACTCGTACGAAGAACCTTAGCTCGTACGAAGTACTACCATTCGTACAAGATACCAGTGGTCATTCGTACGAGACATAATCACTCGTACGAGTGACCTTTGGTTCGTACGAGTCCAAGTTTTTCAAAACTGGACTTTCAGTTCTTCATGGACCTTAGGTTTTTCGTTGACCTGTTTAGATCTTTGCACATATCCACACTAATCACAAGTTTAGTTAGGAAATGTGCTTGTTAAACAGATTTGTTCTTTGAGATGAGTTTACCCGTAGTAAGAAAGTACTTTATGAAGTTATGATATCAAAGCAAATGCCTTTTACGGCGTATCTTGGTAGAAAACTTTTTGAGCTTCAACTTTGGCTATGTCAAAAATAAACTTAATTTAACAACAGAGTAAACTAAACTAAAATAAACTACTATTAAATAAGAATAGGCTGTATATTTACTAGGCAATCTTTTTCAGAGTTTCCAGGTAAGAGAATCATACCAGCTTTTAATCTTGCCAAAAACGAGTTTCATGTAAGCTCAGCTTATCAGATGTAATCATGATTAGGAGATATGATTAATGTATGATTTATACTTACTAGCTGGTGTTCAACCACTTCACGACACATTCCCATATTAAGATATGCTCGAGAGAAAATCTTACCGGTGAGTATACTGCTTATCATCTGTTTTGACGTATATGATGTGAGATACACACTTATTTTTTATGAAAACAAACCATATGTGATTTAATCACTTATTGAACGAACTTGATTTCCAGATGCATGCAGGGCACAGGAGTAAGTCCGTGAACAAGTTAGTACCATCGTACCGAAAAAGAGACAAACTTAGCTCTCGCAAAAAGCTGTGATATATTATCACTTTTTTTTGGGTGAATGTGATATTTTATCAGTTATTGATGGTCGTATGTAGTATTTACACGTATGTATGGTATCATGGTAGTTTTAGACTTGCGTCACCGTTATTTTTCAGTAAAAGATTCAACCATGATACCCAGATGATAAAAAAGCATAAAGACCGCATATCTCAGAACCTCGGCATACTATCAAACGAAATTTCGGTACCAAGACCATATGTCAATGTTTGGTTCCCACCTGACTTTCAGTCCGTTATGTCTATATCAACCTGCACATTTTAATCTGATTGTTAGCCTACCAATACATCATTAGTAAAGCTACTTATCAATTTTCGTTTTATGTTTTTAACCATTTTTGACAGATCACTGGTGTATCATCATCTTCTCTTATCTTTCCAAGAAACTCATTTTTTTTAATTTTCTATTGTTTTTGTATTTTTCTAAAATTTTCTCCCCCTTAAATATAGAAGGTAAGTAAATAAATAAAGACTTAACTAAAAAAACTATTTTTGTATTTTTGGATTTTCTCATGTTTTTTTGGATTTTCTCATGTTTTTGTATTTTTCTTGATTTTTCTCCCCCTAAAATATAAAACTAAAACAAAATGGAAAATATTTTTATCGTTTTAGATTTTAAGAAAATATTTATGAAAATGATTAGCTAAGGGATGATTTACTCGGGTTTGACCTTGATGCCATTGACCAAAAGAAGATAATCAAAACGAGATTAATCAAAAGCTTTTGTAAACAGGTCGGCAAGTTGGTGATCGGTGTGGATTTTAACAACATTGACAAGTTTCTTAACAATCTCGTATGAAATGATACTTAATCTCATGTGTTTGATTTTTGAGTGCTGTACAGGATTACGAGTGATCTGTAAAGCAGCTTCGTTATCAACATAAATAGGAGTAGTTAGAAATTCAAAACCGTAGTCACGCATTTGCGGTAATATACTCAGCCTCATAAGTTGACGTGGCTACACAAGTCTGCTTTTTGCACTACCATGTGACTAGGCGATTTCCCAAGAACTGACATCCTGCTGATGTTGATTTTGCATCGATCTTGCAGCCACCATGATCAGAATCACTAAATGCTGTCAAATCAAACTTATCATCCTTAGGGTACCAGAGACCTTTGTCCGGGCGACCCTTCAAATAACGAAAGATTCTTTTCACAGCCATCAAATGAGAAACCTTTGGACTTGACTGGTAGCGAGCTAGAAGACATGTTGGGTACATTATATCGGGTCTTGAAGCAGTAAGATACATAAGAGATCCGATCATAGCATGATAAAGAGATGGTTCCACATGTTCACCCATTCCATCAGGAGTAATCCCATGATTTTGAGCTAATGGAGTTCCTAAAGCTTTGAGTCTTCCATCTGAAATCATTTGAGAATATCCCCGACGTACTTGGTTTGATGAATGAAAATCCCTTCCTTAGATTGATGAACCTGAAAACCTAAAAAGAAAGTCATTTCTCCCATGGCGCTCATCTCGAAGTTCTCTTGCATCACCTACTCGAATTCTTTTCACATTCTCTCATTTGTAGACATAAAATAATACCATCAACATACACTTGTACCAGCAATAAGTCCACATTTTCTTCCTTGATGAAGAGAGTACAGTCGATTAATCCACGTCGAAAACCATTTTTCAGAAGATAGGAAGATAGCATTTCATACCATGCCCGAGGAGCCTGATGAAGACCATACAACGCCTTATTGAGAAGCCAAACCTTGTCTGGTTGCATTGGATCTTCAAAACAGACAATTTTCAACATATACTTCTTCTTCAACCACACCATGAAAAATGCACTCTTGTTGGTGCATTATGTCTATTGCCTACGTCTAGGATATGATGTTACTGTATATAGGGCTTAAATTTCAGATTGTAAATGTTATTTTTTGTTTTATATATTCTGTAGCAGACTCGTATGAGTGAGATACTTGACTCATACGAGTGACACTCTGTCACTCGTACGAGGCAGCCACTCGTACGAGTCATAGTCTCTGTTTCACACACTCCAGTGTGAGTTGTCGACCTATACATAGAGGAGTGTTGTGTCAGAGCTAGTAAGTGTTAGTCCAGTTGGTATGGCAAAGCCCTACTGAATTGTTTACTTGCATTGTACTTTGCACGTCAATCAATACATTTAAAGCAGTTAAACAGTAGATCTCACTTGTTCGTTTGTCAACCTCACTAACAATGAATTCCGCCTCTATTAGCTGAGTTACGTCAGAGCATTTTCTCATCGAAGGAGCCGATCCCTCATTCACAAGTGGTATCAGAGCCTTGAGGTCTGATCTACTGACAAACGTCAAGTTTCTGCAGGCTACCAACTATTTCAGATTTAGATTCACTGTTGCAGCTTTCTACTTCTACACATTCCCAAACTAATCTCGGAATTGGACGAATTACAAACAGTATGGACTAGGATTCTAGATTATTCCATTAAAATCAATCCTAATCAATCCTTAACAATTTCAGATCTAAAATTGAGCTTAATCATGTCAAAATTGATAAAATTCATATGTTTGGTGACCTAAGTTGTTTCGTATGGGTAGGGAGATTCGCACATAAAAGTTAATTCATTCGTACGAACGAGTAATCAGAAGTTCTTAAAATTTACAATTTAAAAATTTAAAACTGAGAATCGCACAAGTTACACACTCGTACGAGCAACTCATTCGTACGAGGGAACATTTTATTCGTACGAGTTACTTCTTTGTTCGCACGAGTAGCTTTCTTGTTTAAATCATTTTTTCCACATGAATTTTTGGGTCATACGAGCTAATCTTGGTCGCACGAATTAATTTGTCATCAGCACGAAGAATTTTATCATTCTAATCAGTTTTTTTTTTCAGAAAGTGTGTTTCTAAATCTTTGCAGAAAAATGGCAGAAGAGTTCTATAACGCATTTGCTACACCAGCAGTCACGACTACTGCAACATAAAACATGAACCTCGAGAATGAAATGGGTACTATGACGAAACCACCAAAGTTAATGAACCTCTAAGACTTCGATAGTTGGAGTGAACATTTCATGAATTGGGTTTAGGCGAATCATTTTACATGTTGGTTTGCTATCAAAGAAAAGTATCAATCTCCTGTTGGTGAAAATGGTCTTGAAAAGACATTGGCTCAACTTTCTGATTTTGAAAGAGAAAAGTTTATAAACGAGAAGAAAATGATGAACATTCTTCAACAATCCATCAAAGAGGACATATTGGCGCTATTACAACATGATGATTACGCACAATCATTATGGAATGCACTTCGATTAGAGTTCCAAGGTAGTGGACAATTGCGAAAGAGCAAAAGGGCGTTGTTGAGTAAAGAATTTGACATCTTTACATTGATCAAATGAGAGATGGTAAAACAACAGATTGAGAGATACTGTCATCTTGTTGTGCAAATGAAGCGAATGGGAATCATCAAGATGAACGATGAACTTGTTGATAAACTCGCCGATTCCTTGCCACAAGGTGAATGGTCTACCTATTTGACCATTTTGAAAAATAGAACTGAATATGGTAATTTCTCATTACCACGATTCATCGAAAGATTGGAGGGACATGAACCAGAAATACAGAAGATGACGAAGAACAAAGACCTTCAATTGCAACAAGACGTCAATCTATATTTCAAGAAAAGTTTTGCCGCTCAAATTCAATCTCCTAAGATCCAGAGTGCCTTTAGCGCTTACAGCACACCGAGCCCACCTCAAAACAACTGTTTTCAATTATTTTCAACGGCTAATCCGAACATGTCTCAAAGGCCACAGTCATCACACGGATCAAGCAATCCCCAACTCAACCAGAACAGTCAATCAAATCCTACTCAAAGGGTACTACAGTGAAATATCACTGTCGATTTCCAGAATGCACAAAACTTTGATGAGAAAACCGCTAAGCAGCATATGTCATTATTAGCATCGGTTCTCGAATCTTATGACAATCTTGTAGCAGGAAGGATTGGAATTCTGAAATGACCTGAGAGGACTATGATCAGATTGATCCAGTAGAGATGGAGTTGATCGATATAAAATGGTGCATGGCATCTATTGTTAGACGCGCACAAAACTTTATGGAAATCACGGGGAAAGAGAACTTGGGAGGTTTGGATGGAAAACTTAGATTCAACAAGTCCAAAGCTACTTGTTTTAAGTGTCGGGAGAAGGGACATTTTAAACTTGAATGCCCAAACAGAGAAGCTCAAGGTAATCAGAACCCATTTGCCGACGACTACTACAAGAAGGCTATCTACCACCGTCCCCAACCAAGAACTCAAATGGTGCAGATCGAAGATAGACAGCCAGAAGCCAAAGACAAAGCGCTTGTGGTAACTCAAGAAGATGAGGGCTTTAACTGGAACAAATACATTTCCAAGAATGAGAGTTTGGCATTGGTTGTTGTGACATCCCGGTTTTTCAGGTATCTTAAACGCACTACTTCACGGTTATTCATTCCTATGCTAAATTTATTCGGAGATTTAATTTACACACTCGAAATAACTACGCTAACTTTGTGAACTTATCAAGTGAATTACGTGCTATGTGTATTAGACGTTTATAAGTTTGGTGAGTTATTATGTCATGTTTTGATTTCGTGATTTTTAGTTATAAAAATATATATATAGTAAATAGATAGACGAACCGAACCGAGCCGCAAAACAAGTCGACCTCATTTCCTTGCGACTCAAGGAATTAATCAAAACTTGAGGCTCAAGTTAAAGACCCAAACCGCCCCACCCAAACCCTTTGCGGCCGCAAGCACAAACCCCAAACCCTTGATCTTTTTCTTTCTTTCCTTGCACTATATATAGACATGAATGCATGAGAGTTGTGTTAACAAAAAAAAATAAGGAACCCTAGCTCCCAAGAACAGCCGACGGCAGCCCCTTCCCACTCCTTCTCTCGGTCGCAACCTCCTCCAAAACCCGAAGTGATTCCAATCTCGTTCCCGGTTCGTTAATCTTCATTGTTAAAGGTTGGGGTTTTCTATTGTTTCGCAAATCATATTAGGGTTTATGAACTATTGATCATGCTTGTATGTAATGGTAGAATCATGGTTATGAAAGAGTTATGATGTTTAGTTCGATTATTTGTGCAAGAATTGCGATTATGATGATTAGTTGAATACAAGAATCATAGGCTGCGTTTTGTGATAAAAATCATATTGTATGATTAGGGTTTGCATGAGTATGATTTACATGATGATATGCGACTAATAATTTTGTTCTTGATCATTTATATTTAACGTCTTGATTGTTAAAGCGTGTTCTATTGCGATAAAGGTTGAAAACAGGATGCTGAATGGTGTTTACAGCCAACTTCAATTGGCTGTAACTTGGTTATTATTTATTGAAAAGCGGATTTTCTGAAGCCTAAAACGTATATTTTTGAAAAACGCTTCTAATGGCACTAGATTCATATTTTTCTAAGGTCGTTTGATATTTTTAAGTGGTCAATTAAGTGCAGTAACTGAAGCTGTGTAAATTCTGAAAATTTGTTAGATGTTTATCGAGTCGGATCTCATAATCTGTAGAGGGTTGGGTCACGAAATTTGTACAGCAACTAAAGATGGAAATTTCCGGGAAACTCCCACTGGAATTTTGTTAATTGGATGAACGATGATTTTTAAATAAATTCTCCCGTGGACTGCAGTCAGAAAGCGACGAATCTGACTGCAGCGTAGTATATAAATATTTATGAATAATTAGTAAAGTGTTAGGACTTGAAAAATTTACATAAAATTCTACAGTTTAGTTGACACCTTTTGTAAAAAAATTGGAATTTTTGGAATGTTGGAACTATTTTATAAAAATCCTCGAAAACAACCTAGTTATGAGCAGACAAGCTGAAACTTGATTACTTGCGAATGTGTGTACCAAAATGTTGTATGAGTTGATTTGTGTTCATGATAAGTTGGTTTGATCATAATGTTGGTATGATAATACTTTGCATGCATGATTGTGTTTTCGAATTTGTTATCATGTGTGCCGCATTGTATGATAGTTATGAGTAGGTTTTGTATCAGTGTGTTCACACACTAACTCTAAATCGATTGACTTGTTAGGACGCGATTAGCGGTCCCATCATTTGCTACTTCTGTGTTACACTAACCGAGCAATTAAAGGTGAGTTCACGGCCCTAATTTTATCCGGTTTTAAACAACAGGGGGAGAAACATGTATACACTCTACAACTCTATCTCTTTACGTTATAGGAAATTAACGTCGTTAAACTATTCGGTAACTAAGTTAATGTTAATGTACGTTATGGTCACTAAGCAGCTATATCACGGAAGTCCTCGACAAACTCTCGGATCGTTAGTATTGCGTTAGATAGCGGGGAAATTATAAGTAGTACTACTGGGCCCGACAAGCCCCACCCGAGCTAGTCGCGCTAGCCGACCGGGTATGGTCAACGGGTGAATAATTTAGCCTAACTTTCGCCATGGTCAGTGATAGGCCTGGCAACACGGAGGCACAACGGTCAGCTTCGATCGCGAACACTTATGTGACATAACTTTAGGCTCGCTACATACATGTTAACATTGAACTTAATTACAAAACAACAATATTATTCCGGGTTAGGAATAATGGAACAAACAACAATATTTTTCCGGGTTAGGAATAATGGAACCAACATCATTATTATTCCGGGTTTGGAATAATGGAACTATATCGTTATTCCGGGTTAGGGATAACGAGGGAAACAAACTTATAACCGAACTAATGAACTTATAAAAACCTGTGAACTCACTATTCTTTAATGTTGACACTTGTTTCTTTACATGTTTCTCAGGACGCTAGGAGCTCTAGGTTCACTCACTTGCATTGATCAAGACATCTTTTTATCGAGTCTCATTTACGAATATTGTTTGGGTTTTTCTTTAGTTTTGGCGCCCGTTCCTTTACTTTACTTTAATGATTCCGCTCAACTTTAAAACTAATGCTTCCGCTAAACATTGAAACCAAACTAAGACAATTTAAAAATAACTATGAATGGTTAAACAAATGATTTTGGAAACGTATAAACAAATCATATAGAGTCGTTCGATGTTACTAGTGTCTCGGATTCTGGTTTGTTCACACGCCTCGCGGTAAAACTCCGCAAGTGGAATTTGAGGGTGTGATAGTTGTTGAGATAATCGAGGAACCTAAAGAAGAATCTGAGGTATCTTTTGACGAGGCACCTGAAGAAGAGTTTTATCATACATCGTCAGAAGAGGAGGAACTTTTAAACAGTGCGTTTAAACACCTTCTGCCTAATGATATCTTGAAAACTTTTGCAGGTTACTTAGACCAAGTCATCGATCATTATGTGATGAATAGAAGAAGCTTGATGTTGAACAGAGAGTTGATGAAAAGATGGAGAAGTTGGCTGATGAGACTGACAAAGCATGCATGGCAAACATAAACGAGGTAAATGAGTCTAAAAGTGAGCTAGTGATCGAAAAACCATGTTTAAAATGTGCTAAGCCATGCAATGAATGTGTTGTAAAAGACACACGATATACTGAGCTCAAAAGTTTAACAGACAATTTATAGAGTGATTTTAAATCAACTAAATAAGCGTATGACAAATTGAGCAGAACTGTTAAACAGTATGAAAAAGCACTCAGAGAAAATGACGGGACTCTTTCTATGCTGAAAGCGACAGTTATGGACAAGCAAATGGCCATTAATATTCACTTATACTATCGCTGAGCTAAAGAATGTGCTTGAGAAGGTAAGAATCGAAACTGAACGGGTTAACAAGTTGTTAATCAGTTATTCAACAAGCTCTTATGTCATTGTTCACATTTTACCAAAAATTGAAAATAAAGAAGAATAAGAAAAGGTTGAAAACAGGAGTACGAGTTACGATCATGTTCCACCCCCTATGTGGAATAGTTATGCGTGTAAAAATCCATCAGGGGTGGAAAAGGCGCTCAATCTAAAACTGAAAACTGAACAATTAAACGAGCCGCCTACAAACATCAAAGTAACTTACAAAACATCTGAAACTGAATGTGACTCTGAGGTGGTTAAAACAGTGGTCGAAAATGTCTTTAAAAGTGAATTAGACAAGTCTGAATCTGATGTTGAAACATCAGAAGATAGTTTAAACAATGATCCAAACGTCATAGTTTATAAATTGCATGGATTTGATAAACTATTTTCTGATGAGGACTTCCCATCCAGAATGTGAATTTGGATCGTGTTGATAAATTGTTCAAGCTTGTGGAGGTAAGCCATTCTGTTTTGGATAAACATAATGCATCATGTTACTCTAAATCAAAATGTGTCACCAGACCCTACCATCAGAGAAACAAAGATTATCCGGAGAAGAGGAGGGCGGGCTTGGGTTTCCAAAAGTGAAGAATGAACAACAAGACCCAAAAGCTAAACTTTACTAAGAAAATCAATTTTGTTTTTTGGACAACAATAGAAAAGGAAAAAAGAAATCATCGGAAGACAATCAAATGATGATTTCAAGAAAGAGAAAGAGAATAAGAAGCAAATTTTGGATTCCTCTGCCCGTAAAGACAGTAGGACATGCTACAAATGTAAGAATGTCGGGCATATCGCACGATATTGCTAGGAAATTAATCTAAAATCTGTTTCTAATTCTAAAAGGTTCACCAAGTATGAGAAACAAAAGGCACCTATGGTTGCACCTAAGAAAATTTGGAAAAGAAACAACGAATCCTATAAAAATGTTAAACCATTTTTTGAATGTCAACTAAATACGTCAAATGGATTCAAAATTTTATGCTAAAAGGGCTAATTTGAAAACGTAAACATGTGTTGCAAAAGTTAAACCTTCCAAGGTAGAACCGAAACGTTTTGTTCCAAACAAAACCGAGCCTAAAAAGAACGTAAGAAACAAAGTAGGTCCGAAATTTGACATTCCGAACCCACCCAAGACCAAGTAGGCTTGGGTTTCTTTGTTTAAATAGTTTCTTCCTCATGTGTGTAGGGGTTCCCGCGATCGATCATGTCTAAATGGATAATGGATAGTGGAGCTTCTAGGCACATGACAGGGATGCTTGCGTTGTTACACGACGTTAAAGCTATCCGTGGAAGGTACATAGGGTTTGCCGGAACGCAAGGAGCAAGGATTGTCGGTGAAGGAATTTTCACGAATGGAGTTGTTTCGTTTGATAAAGTGAACTACATCACGGAACTTGGGAACAATCTACTCAGCATTTCACAGATTTGTGACAAGAAATTCACAACGCACTTCAATGATAAAGAATGCTTGATCTTAAAGTCGGGATTCAAGATTCTGGAGGAATGGATTCTAATGCTTGCTCCGAGAGAAAATGATCTTTATGTTCTTGATATGAGTGTCGCATCAACACCATAAAAGAAGGTTCAATACTTTTTTTCTAAAGCTACTGAGAAAGAGTCTATTCTGTAGCATAGGAAGATGGGGTATATTCATCTACAAAAGATGAATTATCTTGTGCATAACGACCTAGTGGAGGGTGTTACTATGAAAATTTTTCATGTATCTGATGATTGACTGAGCTGTAAAAAGGGGAAACAGCATAAGAAATCACAACCACGAAAGCTGTTGAATTCTATCAAGCTATCATTAGAGAGGTTACATATGGATCTTTTCGGGCCATTGAACGTCAAAAGCATTTCTTGTGATCTATATTGCGTAGTCGTTATAGATGATTACTCAAGATTCTCATGGGTTTTCTTTCTGGAGAGCAAAGATGAAACACTTGAAACTCTATTGATTCTCTTCAGAAAACTCGAAATGTATCACTTGCCAATCAAGAGAATCCGTAGTGACAACGGTACAGAGTTCAAGAACAAACGGATGCTCAAGTTTTGCAACGAAAAGGGGATTCTTCATGAATTCAGTGCTCCTTATACTCCACAACAAAATGGAGTAGCTGAACGAAAGAATCGCACATTGATTGAGACTGCCAGAACCATGCTCGCCAATTTGAAAATGTCAATTAGTTTCTAGAGTGAAGCAGTCGCATCAGCGTGTTACACCCTTAATCATGTGTTAACAGTCAAGCCTCACAACAAGACTTGTTTCGAGTTACTAAGTCATCGGAAGCTTAACCTTGCGTTTCTGGAGCCTTTTGGATCACCGTGTACTATATTGGACCCGGATGGTAAATTTGGAGCCAAATCCTTGGAAGGATTTTTTGTTGGTTATGCTACTCCACAGAAACATGTCTTCTTGCCGAGTATGAACCAGGTTATTCTTGCACAGCGTGTTGATTGTAAACGTTATACTACGACAACGCAGAATCCTGGGGATCCATGGCTTTTTAACTATGATGGTTTGTGGAATTCTTTCGACCTACCAGACATGCCATTAGAAGAAGAACTTGTTATGCTCTCTCAACAGCATCAAATCTCTAATCCATAGCAAGTTACCCGACCGTTAGTGATTTCCCCGTCACTTCCGGTGTCTAACACATCTGATGTAGGTCCGAGCACCTCTCTTCAAGACTCTGTCCCTATACCAATTGTCAACACTACTGAACCATCTGCCCAACAACAGCCAAATGCCGACTCTGATCGTGAACCAACGTTCGATGATCGATGATCTAGTTCCGATGAAGGATCTGAGCAGATTGAAAGCTTCCTTAATAATCAAGCTGATCAATCAAATGACAGGAATGGAGCATCATCATCCGCACCGGTTGTTGATGAATTTATCACAAATTTTCAAAGACAAGTAGATGTCCCAAGTGAAGTGATGCCAAGGATGCTTTCATCTTATTGGCAGCTTACAAAGAGGAGTGCAAACTCACAATCAGATCAATAAGGATCTAAGATGTTTTTATACTCGTATTGCTCCACTACAAACCAGACTTTCTAATAGTTGTTTTGGTTCTCAGGTAGAACCCGGGAACTAGAAAGACGCGTTAAAAGAAGAGAGCTGGATGGACGCAATGTAGGAGGAATTGCTTCAATTCCAGAGTTAGGAGTCTGGAAGCTTGTTGACCTGCCAGATCATCATAAAAACATAAACACTAGATGGGCCTTCAAGTGCAAGCGTGATGATAGAGGAATCGGGGTCCGAAACAAAGCTCGACTCGTGGTACAAGGTTTTTATTAGCAGGAAGGGATAGACTACACTAAAGTCTATTACCCAGTTGCCCGTCTTGAAGTGATCCGCATATTCTTGGCCTTTGCCTCTTGGAAAGGGTTCAAGGTGTACCAGTTGGATGTCAAATCTGCTTTCCTGTATGGAAAAGTCAAAGAGGAGGTGTATGTCGGCCAACCACCGGGTTTGTCGATCCTATACAGAAAGACAAAGTCTACCTTTTGAACAAAGCCTTATATGGTCTACATCAAGCCCCGAGAGCTTGGTATGAAACGCTGTCAGGACAACTTCTAGACAACGACTTTATCGGAGGAACTGTAGATTCTACCCTCTTTACGAAGGAAGTGGATGGGCATTTGATTATTGTACATATATATGTGGAAGATATCATCTTCAGATCGACAAATGACAAGTTGTGTAAAGACTTCGAAGAAGTCATGAAGCGCAAATTTGAAATGAGCCCGATGGGGGAGATGAAGTTCTTTTTAGGACTTCAGGTCGATCAATTGCCTGATGGTATCTTTATCCATCAGACGACGTATGTTCATGACATATTGGAGAAATTCGATATGACAGGAACTTAACCAGCATCTACCCCATTAGCTCCTAATCACGACATTTGTCCCGATGGAGTAAAAGTTGACGAAACATTATATCGCTCCATGATCGGATCCTTGATGTATCTTACTGCTTCTCGACCTGATATCATGTATCCAACATGCCTGTGCGCCTGTTATCAGTCCAATCCGAGAGATTCGCACTTGCTCGCCGTCAAATGTATCATGAGATATTTGAAGGGATTTCTAAGCACCGACTTGTGGTATCCTCGACACGACGACTTCATTCTTGCGGGTTACTCGGATTCTGATTTCGGTTGCTGCAAACTTAACGCCAAATCTATGACAGCTAGTTGCCAGTTCTTCGGAATCCGTTTTTATAACATGGCAATGCAAGAAATAGGCCGTAGTCGCTCTCTACTGGTGAAGCTGAATACGTTTCAGCATCCAGCTGTTGGTCCCAGATACTATGGATTCAACTGTAGATGAGAGACTTCGGACTGCAATTTCTTGGTACGCCCATATATATAGTTAACCAGGCTGCAATTGATATCACTAAAAACTCATGTCAACACTCTCGAACTAAACATATTGAGATTCGACACCACTTTATCCATGATTGCTACGAGATAAAGTTGGTTAGAATTGAAAAAATCCACACTGATGAACAAAAAGAAGACTTTTATACCAAATCATTTGATCATACAAGATTTAAAAATCTTTTAAAACTAAATGGTTTAAGAAATCTTATAGCAGGGGATATACATGTGGTTGAGTTTGAGGATGACGAGGACTTGACGTGATTCTCATCGGTTTGACGACTTTTCTATACATTCTTTCTAAAAAATTCTAAAATTCAAAATATGTTTTTGATTTTAGGGGGAGAAAGTTTGGGAAAATATAAAAACTTATAAAAGTCAAAAAGAGTTTTTGTGAAAAAGAGGAATCATATTATATCAATATGACCGTCACAGTATGCTAAAGATATGGAATGATTAAACAAGTAATTAAACATGTCTTACTGAGGATGTGCCAACAGGCTTCACTCGTTCAGTAAATTGTTTTAAAGATATAAACCTAAAAGAAAAACTGAATAACTTGTGCGTTAACATCTCTTGGATATATGGACGTAGTACTCTGAAATTCGTTTGAGAGAATGCCAGATTCTGCGATACTAGGTCTTTATATTTAATCGATATATGGGGTATTATCCGAGTTCTTCTGATCTTGCGTCAGCAATGGTCTACAACTTGTATAATACTTTACGCATTATTCGCCTACAAAAGCTGCATAAAAATGATTATGTCATAAACTTTGTGACACTTGTAGTTCAAAAGATTCCTTTAAGGAACACTACCTAAAGACGAGCCTTCATCTCTTTGTCTGTACGGTAGTACTAACCTGAGCTCTCAAGGTCTCGCAATTCACTCCTTTACAGATAACAATTGGATATATTCACCCGTGAAAAGAAATTCTGGGAATCTTGATGCGGGAGTATATTCTGAGATGGGAAACACAGTTATTTCATGTTCCTAATATTACCTAACATATCTTGAAACAGTTGAGAAACGAGAAGAGGTTTAAGTGGATAAGAATATTTCTTAATCTTGGTAAATCTGGTTAAAAACTTAATGAGTATACCAGGATCAACGGTACTGGTGATTTGTTAAAACTTGATATGATCCTCTTAACACAAAACTCACAAAAAACTACGTACGTATATACATCTTTACTTGTTATTTCTTGTGAAAAAATCCCAAAACCCAAAACCCAAAACCCAAAATGATTTTCAGTTTTCTTAGCATTTTAGTTTTGTTTTAGACTACCAATGATGAAAAAACTGATAGTTGAAGTGATGGCGACGTCTTGCCGAAGAAAATCTGAAGACCACGGGTTGGGAGCTAATCTTGAAAAGAAAGAGTTTACCTGAACGTCAACAAAGTTCATTAATTTGAAACTTTACATTTTTAAATAAATCTATTTTGGTCAAACAATGGTCAACCAAGGTCATTAACTTGGACTTGGTAGGCAAATCAGATAACAAGGGTCATTAACTTGGACTTGGTTAACTGAGTGGGTTTTAAACAGATAAAATTTCATAAAACAAATCATAAAAAATCAAAAGGTTTAAAAAGTATCAGAACTGACTTGTACGAGTGTCACTAGCTCGTACGAGTAATATTTGTTGTCATTCGCACAAGTCTTTGATTCGTACGAGCGAACTGAATGTGTATAAAACCCTCTTCATTCGCACAAGTCGACTTTATGTTACTGTGCTACTGAGAGAGAACTATTGTGCAAACCAGTTCCATACTGCGCTTTTCTTGACATTTACGTTGAACCAACACATTGGGGAGGTTGATTCACACACCTCTTACATGGGAAAGGTACTATTGCGTGTTCTTAGACCAAACGGTCATAAAACATAGATTTAGGGAAATTAGACCGATGAAACTTAAATTGAACTTAAAATCGTTAATATTGCCCCCCAATAGCCTTTAAATCAACTATCAATTTGTTAAAAACAACATGTTTTAAGTTCGGTTTAAATTTGGTGTTATTTGGTATGGTTCACAATTCGTACGAATGTTCACTCGTACCATCGGAGTTTTCAAAATGTTCCAAATATTGTTTTCACTCGTACGGGGCATCGTTCGTAGGAAGCAAGTTTGATTAAAATCTTTGAAATATTCTTAAATCTTTAGTCACTCGTAAGAAGTACTGACTCGTACGAGTGATGATGTTTTGATTCAATCTTGTAAAATTTTCTAAGTGTTGAATCGTACGAATGTAAGGATCGTACAAGTGACCTTGTAAGTTGAAATTTGTGAAAATTTTTTAACGGTTTGAACTCTCTATGTGTGCAGGACAAGAAAACGTCTTTCTCTCCGTTCCTCAACATATGTTGTCTGCTTGATGAATCTATTCCGGTGATTGCTGCTTACCAAGACGTGTTAGATTTTTTGAGTAGAATCCCATTACTAAAGCTCTCACTGATCGCCATACTGCGTATAGATCTCACGTAGAGTATTTTTGGAATGCAACAGAGTTTGATTCTGAAGAGAATGCGATTATTTTAGTTGTAAAGATTGGTGATGAGGATATTCAGGTGAAGATTACAGAGAATTTGATAAGGAAGGTGTTTGATTTTAAAGACAACGAAGACGATCCGACATGATTTTCAGAGTATATGGTGAAGCGTTGCTTTTACCGTATGGGTTACGCCAGATTCGTGAATGCCACTCCTTTCAAGAAGGGTAACCTTAGTGCGCCGTTTCGATATATCGCACATGTTGTTATACATGCTTTTAGTCAACGTAAAGGAGGTTTTGATGATTTGATTGACTACCAAATGTGCATGATTACCACACTTGTTCTGAATCTTCCGTATAACTTATCGAAGGTTATATTCACTTAGATGGTGCAGAATA
Source organism: Scalesia atractyloides (assembly GCA_947069175.1). Classification (NCBI taxonomy): domain Eukaryota; kingdom Viridiplantae; phylum Streptophyta; class Magnoliopsida; order Asterales; family Asteraceae; genus Scalesia; species Scalesia atractyloides. The sequence continues at coordinate 58,261,207 of CAMTDV010000003.1, read as the reverse complement.
GTCAAAGAGAAAAGTTTCTGCAGTACCCACGTTTCATTCAGATGCTGCTATATCATCTGCATCCAAACTTGCAGAAAAAGAAAGATGGCGTGTTAAAGTTGGAACACATGGATGTCTCTACCTTGAAGAAGATGAATTTACATCTAAAGACTTTCCCCAATGCCAAGCCAGTGTTTGGAGCTATCGTTGACAAAGATTGTATTGCTCCGGCACCGGTAAAGTGGAGGAAGGAAGATAGTGGGGATGAGAATGAAGAGTTGACTGCGCTAGACAGTTTTGTTGCTAAGCATAGTTCTTGGTTTGTTAAAGATGGAAAAAAGGGTGCAAAGAGAAAGGCAACTGCTACATCTTCTACATCTTCTCAAAAGAAAAAGCAAGCAGCTGAAAATTCTGGATTGAGAGATGAACCAGAGATTGAAGAAAACATTGAACATTTAGATGCAGACATTGAGAGGCAAGCTTTTGGTGGTGATAAAGTGACTGAAGAAGCGTCGTCTTCTAGCATTGGTTCTGAAGATAGACGAGCAGGTGAAAGAAAAAGAGCTAAAAAGATAGAAGCCAAACGACTTGCAGAGAAAAAGAGAAAAGCTGAAGAGAAAAAGCGCAAAGCGGCAGGAGAGGACGATACGACTTATACACCTTCGGGTTCAGATTATGATACTCCTGTTCGCAAGCCAGCAAAGAAAAAGACACGAAGTCTCAAACGTCAAGCGGCTAGAAGCACTGAGTCTCCTAACGACAATTTCGAAGATATAGTGCAGGACAGACAGTCGAAGAAGAGGTTATTGAACCAACTCCACCATCTCCACCACGTCAGGCTACTCCACAGCCGCCACCATAACCAACACCACAACCGACACCGCAGCCGCCGCCGCAAACTTCAAAGTCCCAGCCTCATTTTGATTTTGATTTTGGGGATATTCCAGGGGGCAAAGACTTTTCTGTTGACATGTTTAATAACCCTCGCGTTGAATACATACAAAAGCAGGTCATGCTAAACTCTGTCAAGATAGCAGAGTTACAAGAACAACTCAATACGCTAAACGAAGATAAACAATAGCTAGATGCAATGCTCGCCAGCATTGTATTAGAATGGCTGAATATGAGGAAGATCTGGGTGTTAATATTGCTGCAGAGATAGATGAGATCGAACAAGCTGAAGCTAGAGAGCGCGTAGCTGAACAAGAACGTCTTGCTAAGGAATTATCAGATGCGCAAGGCAAGGGCAAAGCCAAAGTGATTGAGGATCCTGTGAACGTCACAACTGAGCCACAAGCTGAATCTACGCCAGTTATTACAGATATCGTGGTGTATACAGTCTCGAATAAGTTTGTTCTGGTAGGAAAGCCTAAGGATGTGGATTTTAACACGACAGATCTTTCAAATAGACATCGAGAATGGCTACAGAAAAAGAAGTTAGATAGAGAGATTGAGTCAATGGCTGATGAATTTGATGAAGATGCTGAGAAAGAGGATGAAGATTTAGATGATGTATTATCTGGTGATTCTGATTCGGATAGTGGTGATGATGATGATGATGATAATGTAGGTGGTGCGGGTATTTGTGTAACCGAATCTGGTTTAAAATAGATTGGTTACTCTGTGTATTTAGACGACTCTGCGAATCAAATGACTGAAGAAAGTGGTAAGGGTAGAACTGAAGGTCCTTATGATGGTCAGCAGGCAAGAATCTTCACGGTAAGATACATCTACCGTTCCTGTCATGCAAAAACCAAAGATATTATATCTTGAACATGATGTTGAGTAGGGAGAATTTGTCCACATCCATTCTAAGGAAGAGATTGCTGGAATGTTATGCATGAATGAAGAAAATTTCAAGTTTGACTTTGAAGACGAGCTGAATGACATTAACGCTTTTGAGCCAAGTGATTATGTCTTTGAGCACATTGAAGAAGTAAATGATTATAATATAGTTGTCATGGAGGATGATTCTGATGACGATGTTACTAATCTTGCCGATCAGGGTACAAATGACTCCCCGACTTTCACTGAGTTGTTTGCAGCAGAAAATGCCGATGTTTGAAACGAAAAGTTAAAGAAGCTGCTAAACAGGGTACCAATCCTCAACAAATGACTAGAGTTAAGATAGAAGAAACGAGGAAGAAGTGGTTCAAAGTTTCACCAGCAGAGCGCAAGTTCAAACGTCCTCTAGTGTTCTTTAAGCGTGATGCAGATATCTCTGTAAGGGACATTATCAGCTGGGGTTGGATCGAAGAACTTAAAGTTTACGCTATCAAAAGGGAGTTTGGGATCCAGTACTGCAGATATTTGAGCGACATCAAATCCTTGCCATATTGGATATTAAAGAGCTTGTGCAAACGAAGATGATAAACCTGAAGTTGAAATTTCATGACAAAAGGCTATGGAAGTTGATTAAGCTTGAAGCTTTGCATGGATTTATACACTGGAAACCTCACTTTCCGAGGCTTATTACGAAGATTGATCCAGTTACAAAAGAAAAAGATGTTACGCTCATCGTGAAGAGGCTAAAGGTTATGAAGAATATGCCTATGATTCAGATGGAGCAAGATTTCCAAAAAATCTTCAAGTGATGGCACTATGATTCTAACACGGGTGAAGCTGTGATTTGTGTGCACCCTGATGATGATTCGTGGAAGATAACTGAGGATGTTACCGAAGCTGTCATAGCTCACAAACGAATATAGGGGCTGTGGCATGGCATTCGAGTACTAGACCCGATGTGGCTAGTAAATTGTACGAAGAAAGATATAGATTGTTTGTTCTACAGTAAGATCAGCTTCGAAGAGAAAGACAAAGAACTAGCACTCCAGTTTCAGAAGATTGTTAATGTCTGTTTCGCAAAAGATGTACATTCTGGATCGATATGGAACACTTCTTGGAGGAAACTGGAGGAGACCGAGCAAAAGAAGAAGGAAAAGAAGGAAGCAAGGATTGCTGAACGAGCTCGTATAATGTCGTTGAGAAGTTTTCGGCTTGGCAATACAGTTAACCGACCTTAAACGCCAATTTCTTTTAAGGAGCGATGCAAGCCACCGAAGCGGGTTTTGGTCGTTAAACATCAGATCTTCTGAAGATTTTTTGAGGACTATCCAGACTGTGGCAACATCCAAAGGGGAGTTTGTTGGTGCATTATGTCTATTGCCTACGTCTAGGATATGTCGTTATTGTATATAGGGCTTAAATGTCAGATGGTAAATGTTATTGTTTGTTTTATATATTTTGTAGCAGACTTGTATGAGTGAGATAATTGACTCGTACGAGTGACACTTTGTCACTCGTACGAGGCAACCACTCGCATGAGTCACAGTCTCTGTTTCACACACTCTAGTGCGAGTTATGTCAACCTATAAATAGAGGAGTGCTGTGTCAGAGCTAGTAAGTGTTAGTCCAGTTGGTAAGGCGAAGCCCTGCTAAATTGTTTACTTGCAATGTAATTTGCACATCAATCAATACATTCAAAGTAGTTAAGCAGTAGATCTCACTTGTTCATTTGCCAACCTCACTAATAATGAATTCCGCCTCTGTTAGCGGAGTTAGGTCAGACCGGTTGCTCATCGGAGGAGCCGATCCCTCATTCATAACTCTTCACATCCATTTGGTAAACTATAAACTTCTTGTAGGACGCATAAGCCTAGAAAATCCTTATGGCCTCAAGACGTGCCACCAGTGCATAAACTTCGTTGTAATCAATGCCTTCTACCTGATTAAAGCTATGGACAACCAATCTTGCTTTGTTTCTTACAACAACACCTCAGTCATCCTTCTTACACTTGTAAACCTATCTTGTACCAATCTTCTTGTAGTTGTCAGGCCTGTCAACCAATTTCCACACGCCTAATTTCTGAAATTGCTGAAGTTCTTCTTGCATTGCCTCAACCCATGAGTCTTCTTTCATTGCCTCCTTCCAAGATTTTGGTTCAACTTGGCAGACATAGCAGGCAAAGGAAAAATCATTCTGTTCCCCAGATTCCCTAATAGCCGAATACAAACCAGCATTCTGGATGTTCCTTAGCTAATTAAGAGTGTGCACACCACTTTGGACATCTCCTATAATATTCTGCTGAGGATGGGTATTATAAATTCGAGTTTCAGGAACATCGGAAACTCAAGAATTTATACCCAAATTGTTGATATTCAGATCAACAGCTAATTCGTTTGCTAGATTTGACTAAGATGTAGATGCATGACCTTCAGTCGTCCCTAGATTTTGCACATTTGACATGACATCTGAAATTCCAGAAACAGGACCAGAAGTAGCTTCATTTGCATCATGGAACTCATCATCTTCTGATGAAACATTGTAATTAGCAGCATCTTCAAATTCCTCATTTTGAACAAGATTGTTAACCGGAGTAGACACTTGAGGGTTAACAATAATTGGTCGTACTAATGATGAGTCAACTGTAGTATCACTTTCCAGAAGCATTTGAGCAGCTGCAGATGCATCATCAAAAGTTGGCAGATTAAAGGAGTTAAACAATCCATCGTAGTCAAACATCCAAGGAGCACCCGGAGCTCTTACAGATTCAGTGTATCTTTGAACCTTAACTTCACCCCATTCTTCAATCTTTTTCGATGATAAATTCCACGCTATGAAATTAGGAGTAGCATATCCAAGAAAGAAACCTTTGATAGCCTTTGGTCCAAAATTTCCATGTGGATCAATCATATCCAAAAGGTTCTAAGAAGGACACATCCGGCTTCCTTTTATGTAACAACTCGAAACATGCTTCCCATGCCTCTTCACCATAAGAACTCTATTCATCGTATAACATGCAGTAGCCATAGCCTCCTCCCAGAATTGAAAAGGAAGTTTTGATTCTACTAACATATTCTATCAAAGTTCTATTTTTCCTCTCAGCGACACCATTTTGTTGTGGAGTGTAACGAGAACTGTACTCATGTAAAATGCCTTTAGAAGAACATAACTCATCCATAACATGATTCTTGAATTCAGTGCCACTGTTGCTTCTGATTCTCCTTATCTTCAAATTGTACAAATTTTCGAGTAGCGTTAGGAGATTCTTGAGAATTTCAGGAACTTCACTCTTGTGTGCCAACATATTTACCCATGAAAATCTTGAGTTGTCATCAGTAACTACTAAGCAATATGAATCACCAAAGCAAGTCTTGTTTTTCACAGGTCCAAAGAGGTCCGTATGAAGACGTTCAAGAGGAATATTCACTATGTTAATCTTCTTCACAGGATGAAATTTTCTAGCTTGCTTTCCCTTTTGGCATGATACACAGGAGTCTTGTAAATGAAAGTTCTTCATTGGTACACCACTCACAAGATTATTTTTCACCAAATAGTTCATTTTCCTCAAGTGAATGTGTCCCATTCGTCTATGCCAAGAGATTGATACCTCGGTTGCTTTTGAGACAAATCATGTGACTTGTGCAGACGTGGTAATAGCTTGGCTCATGTCAAGAATATACAAGTCATTAATTCTTGGAGCTGACAAGAGAATCCATTCTTTGGAAATCTTGAAACCAGGTTTCAGCACATAACAACCGGTATCATCAAAATGAACCGTGAACTTCTTGTCGCAGATTTGAGAAACACTTAGAAGATTGTGATCAATTTGACGAACATAATTGATCTTATCAAAACTAACAACACCATTGGAAACCATTCCTTCTTCAGTGATGTATCTTCCCTTATCTCCAGCAAAGGCAACATAACCTCCCCTAATGCTTTTCACATCATAAAGAAGCCTTAAGTCGCCTGTCATGTGCGTTGATGCTCCATTGTCAACAATCCAATGACTATTCACAGTTCTTCCTGGAACATCCTGCAAATTTCAATACCCGATCGGTTTGAGATGGGGACCCAAGCCTTAGTGGTCTTGGGTCGACCCTTATCATCAAGAAATGTGATTTCTATTTCTTGATGATTTGGAAACTTTGTGCGTCCCTCTGAAACATTAACGGTTTTAGGTTTCCAAGATTGTTGAAATTTACAAGAATTACTATTATTTACAGTTTTAAATACTTCTTTTTTATCAAAGTTGATGAACTTGGATTCCTTTCTGAAAAATCCGGTTTTAATGCTTTTTCAATTATTTTTACTTGTTTACGTCTTTTTTTTCTTTTTGTTCCTTAACAATTCGTTTGTCTTGTTTAGGTGACATAGATCGACGTTGACAAGTTGTTTCAGAAGGGGCTTTTTCAACAAACTTCGGTTTTGCTGGATTGGTACAGTTTTTGATAATGTGGCCAAACTCTCCACACTTAAAACATGTTCTCCTTTCAACAAATTTAGGAGATCCTGTTTTATGACTTGATGTTGAACTGGGGGGTCTGGAGGTACTTGGTTCATCTTCACACCCATTTGTATGTTGAGTGTAATTGTTTTGACTGTTACACTTCAAAATCTTGACTTGATTTACAAAATCAAAATTAGACATGCTTTCAAAAGTCTCTGATTTTATCAGTACTAGTTGATCCCACAATTTTAACATTCTTCAATTTCTTCTTGTAGCGAGCACCTTTAGCTTCAACCTTTGGTTGTGATACCTTAGGTTTTTCAGCTCACTTCTCTTGTTGTTTTTCTTTTGAAACGGATAATGGTTGAGACTTGATTGGATTCTTCTTTTCCAAAAATTTTAGTTGTTGAATTTTCAAAAACTTGATCAATTGAAGTTGGATTTACATTTTTGATCAGAAAGTCTTTGTTTCAGTAAATTTTCTTATCCCCAATCAAAGTATACAACACATTATCATTTTCAGATGTAGACGCTATTGTATTGACAGTTTTAATAGGATCATTCTCTTGATTTGCAACATATTTCTCACCGGGAGCAGCATAAATTTCTACCCCTTTTTCTTCATCAAGAGATGGATCCTGATCGGTATTCTCTGACTCATCAACAGATGAATCATCCTCCTCTAATGTAGAAGGATTCTGATCAACAACTGATGATGAGTTCTCTGATATTCTTGATTCAACTAAGGAATTGTCCAGCTTAAACCCTAATCCTGCTGCAAAACTCTTCAGGATTAAGAGGTACAGATGGTTCAAAGCTTGGCATTTCCTCTTCATCAGGCACTTTGGTATAATTGTGTTATAATGGAGGTGGACACGATTTATACCCAATGCATTTGACATCTCCCTTAAGCTTTTGAACGTCAATGATGTGATCAAGTACATATCAGGAGTTAGAATAACTTTCCAATTTTAGCTTAATTGCATCATGTTCACATTTGGCAATGGCTAACTCCTTTTTTCGTCTCTTCAAGGATATTAATGTAGTTATTAATTCTTGTTTACTTGTTCAAAACTATTTTAGTTAATTAAGAAATGCTTTTCTTAAGAGTTTGAATTACATATTTGAATTCTTTTCTGTTTCGAGTTAAAGCCAGATTTGCCTCTTTGCATTTTGACAGTTCAACTACTAGGCTTTGATTGTGACTGTTTATTGTTTCAAATTTTGTTTGTAATTTAGCACAGTCACTGCATATCTTAGGAGAGTCTGATTTTACCTGACTTATTGAACGTGCAACGTTAGCCATGAAAGCGGTATGATGAGAAAATGATGCATTTTTGGCAAAGATTTTCTCCATCTCCTTTGATGCAACTTCTGCTTTCCTTATCAAACCAGTCTTTTGACTTTTCAACTTTTCTTCTTCTTCCAGCAACTCGTTGACTTCAGTATCAATCCTTTCCTGATATCTGAATCAGATCCATAACCACCTAAACCCGAGCTTTCTTCGTCAGAACTCCCATTATACCCGGAACTATCATCATTATCATCAGAATTGTCAATGCTGTGAACATGTTTGATCCGATTGATAATCTTGGCATAACACGCAGTTCCTCCTTGATTCTCGTTTCCCAATTGTACTGACCAATCGCATCTTTCATCTACTTGAACTACTAAAGCTCTGTTTGTGTGTTTGAAGGCCCAGACTGGTTAGAGTTGTTTGGGTTGTTAACAACAACTATTCTTCATTCATTGTTAATTTGAGTTTTGTGGGATGGTTGTGATTGATTTCAGAAAGGGTTGTGATTTCCTTGTTTGCTGGGTAGAGTAAATTCATGCTTGAAGTGACCTTTTTCACCATAGTTGAAGCAAGTAACAACATCTTTATCAAAACCATAGCTCTTCTGACCGCACTTGCAAACACCCATTTAATATCCATCAATTCCATCTCATCTCTGTCTATTTATTGGTAGCCTTCATTAGTCAAATTTATGTTTCAATTTGACCAGCGACTAGTCCGTAGTAAGCACTAACCATAGTGTTCAGAAGTTTCATATGTCCGAGCAACTTCTACACTGACCTTGGAAGGATGTGACGTATCAAGTCTGATGGTATTAGGGTTTGCAGGTTGAAAGTTGTTACCATAACAAACTTGTTGAGAAGCTTGTTCTGGAACTTGAGGTGTAACAACTTGAGGTTGTGGTAGAAAGGGTTTAGGATCAAATACTTGACCATAGGTTTGAGTACTTGAGTCAGCAAATTGATCTGTTTGAACTGGTGGTGGTAGAAAGGGGTTAACATTTGACACAAACGCGGTTTGAAGTTTTGGTTGCTGAGTTGTACTAACACCTGTGTTAATACCTCCAAAGTACATCTCAGGGTTTTGTGGAACGGAAACCTTTTTTGCTTTCTGATTGCTTCTTCATTTTTGTTCTCCAGCTTCTGAACAAATTCATAAATACTAATCATATCCAAAACACCTGTATGCCTTAGTATGTCAGTAGATTGACTCCATTTTGGCGGTAAGGCGTCAGCAAAACGCATCATGATTTCTTGTGGAGATGCTAACACTTTGTATGAATACATTTCACTAAGAAAATGGTAGAAACGTGTTGTCATATCGTTTAGTGTTTCATTCTCCATGAACATGAATCCTTCAAACTCTTTCTTTAGCAGATCATGTCGTATTTTTCTGGTTGCAACATTTCCTTCTCCTCTTGCTTCCAAAGTATCCCACAAATTTTTTGTGGTGGTACAGTACACAAACTAATGATAAATATCCTTATGAAGTGCTTGTGTAAGGATAGCAAACGCCTTCTTCTCTAGATCATGGGCCTTTTTATCGTTTTCATCTAAATTGGCTAAGGAGGTTGGATTTGATCCTGCTTCTTCGAGAGATTCCTTGTATGGTGTAGTAAAACATGTCCATAATTCTGTATTTTGACTGAGAACATATGTACGGAAACGACTTTTCCACGACGGATAATCATTCATATGGTTTAGTTTTGGTGGACGGTTATTACTTCCTGTTTCACTCTCGCTTACAAGAAGAGTCTGAATGCTCTGATTTTGATTTGCGGTAATCATGGCTGTGTGTTGAGGCATTAGTGATTTCACCCATGAGGTTGCGGAGCTTTGTGATGAGTCTTGATATGTGCTTGAACTACTCCCCCAATCCCAAGGATTAGTACCCATTATGTTTTCTTGTTTTTGAAAATTAAAAGGTTTAAAGTTTAATTTTTGAAAATAACAGTCTCCTTTTAAATGTTCACAAATTTTAAAAACCACAAAGATTTGAAAACATGAAGCTCGAAAAACAATCAAAGAATGGGAGTTCTTCGTATAAATTAATGATTCGCACGAGCCACTATCTTTCTTACAAACCAGGTTGTTCGTAAGAATAACAGTCTTTCGTGCGAGCAACATGTGCTTCGTGCGAACAAGGTCCTTCGTGTGTGTTAACAGGGGATCGGCTCCTCCGATGAGCAACCGGTCTGATCTTACTCAGCTAGCAGAGGCGGAATTCATTGCTAAAGAGGCTGACAAACGAACAAGTGAGATCTTACTGTTTAACCGCTCTTAATGTATTGATTGACGTGCAAAGTACAAGGCACATAAATAAATCAGCAGGGCTTCGCCGTACCAATTGAACTAACACTTACTAGCTCTGACACAACACTCCTCTATTTATAGGTCGACAATGCTCGCACTATAGTGTGTGAAACAGAGACTGTGACTCGTGCGAGTGGTTGCCTCGTACAAGTGACAGAATGTAACTCGTATGAGTCATCTGACTCACTCGTACGAGTCATCTACAAAACATATAAAACAAACAATAACATTTATACAAATGATGTTTAAGCGCTATATACAATATCGACATATCCTAGATGTAGGCAATAGACATTATGCACCAACAAACCCCCCTTTGGATGTTGCCACAGTCTGGATAGTCTTTAAAAAATCTTCATATGATCTGACATTTAACGGCCAAAAAACCGCTTCGGTGGCTTGCGATGCTCCTCAAAGCTATTGGTGTTTGATCTGTTGGAGGAGGTCGGTTCACTGTATTGCCAAACCGAAAACTTCTTAGCGATGCTATGCGAGTTCGCTCAGTAATCCTAGCTTCCTTCCTTTCCTTCTTCTTTTGCTCGGTTTCCTCCAGCTTCCTCCAAGAAGTGTTCTATGTCGATTCTGAATGTATATCATTGGCAAAGCAGACATTAACAATCTTCTAGAACTGGAGTGCTTGCTCTTTATCTTTCTCTTCGTAGCTGATCTTGCGGTAGAACAAGCAATCTATATCTTTCTTCGTGCAATTTACTAGCCACATCAGATCTAGTACTCGAATGCCACGCCATAGCACATATATACGTTTGTGTGCTGTCACGGCTTCGGATAGCTCCTCTGTTATCTTCCACGAGTCATCATCAGAGTGCACATAAATTACACCTTCACATGTATAAGAATCATAGTGCCACCACTTGAAGATTTTGTGGAAATCCTGCTCCATCTGTATCATAGGCATATTCTTCATTACTTTCGGCCTCTTTACGATAAGCGTAACATCCTTCTCTTTAGTCACTGGATCTATCTTCGTAATGCGTCTCGGAAAGTGAGGTTTCCAGTGCAGAAATCCATGTGCAGCTTAAGCTTAATCAACTTCCATAGCCTTTGGTCATCAAATTTTATCTTCAGATTTATCGTCTTTGTTCGCACCAGCTCTTTGATGTCCCAATAAGGCATGTATTTAATGCGCTCAAATATTTAAAGTACTGGATTCCAAACTCTCTTTTGTTCGCGTAAACGTTTAGTTCTTTGATCCACCCCCAGCTTATAATGCCCCCAGATAAATATTTACATCGCGTGTAAAGAATGCTAGAGGGCGTTTGAATTTTCGCTCTGCTGGTGAACTCTTAAACCACTTCTTTCTCATTTCAGGAATCTCATCTCTATTCAATTGTTGAGGAATTGTTCCCTGTTTGGCAGCTTCTTCGACTTTTCATTTTAGCACATTGGCATTCTCTGCTACGAAAAGTTCAGTAAAAGTTAGGGAGTCATTTGTACTCTGATCATCAAGATTAGAAACATCGTCATCAGAATCATCCTCCATGACAACTCGATCATAATCGTTAGCTTCTTCAACGTGTTCAAAATATAATCGTTTGGATCGAAAGCGCTAATCTTGTTCAACTCATCTTCGAAATCAAACTCAAACTTTTCTTCATCCACGCCTAACATTTCGGCAATCTCTTCCTTAGAATAGCTGTGGATGAATTCTCCCTCCTCAACATCATGCTCAAGATAAAAGATCTTTGGTTTCGGCATGACTGGAATGGTAGATGTATCAATTACCGAGAAGAGTCCTGCCTGCTGAGCATAAGAAGGACCTTCAGTTCTGTCCTTATTACCTTCCTCAGTCGTTTGATTTGTAGAGTTGTCTAGAAACACAGAATAATCAATCTCTTCATTTTGACCAGACTCTGTTACACGAATACCTGCACCACCTACATTATCATCATCATCATCATCACCACTATCCGAGTCAGAATCACCAGATAAGATATCATCTAAATCCTCAACCTCTTTCTCAACATCTTCATCAAATTCTTCAACTACTGCCTCAATCTCTTTTTCTAACTTTTTCTTGAGTAGCCATTTGCGATGTCTCACAGAAAGATCTGACATATCAATTTCCACATCCTTAGGCTTTCCTATCAGCACAAACTTGTTCGACACTTGATTCAACATGATATCTGTGATAACTGACGTAGATTCAGCTTCTGGCATTGTTTCAACGTTCACGGGATCCTCTACCAGTTTCTCTTTACCTTTGCCTTGCGCATCTGAAAGTTCTTTGACGTTCTCTTTCAGCAACACGTTCTCTAGCCTCTACACGTTCAATTTCATCTATCTCTGCAGCTATATTGACCCCCATCTTTTTCGTTAGAATTTTCTTAAACAGATTCATTCTTCTATCACTTCTGAGCCTTTCATCCTCGTATTTAGCCATTCGGAGTCGTAACCGCTCATTCTCTGACACTATGCTAGTGAGTATGGCTTCTAGTTGCTGTTTATCTTCATTAAGCACATTAAGCTGCTCCTGTAACTCTGCAATTTTAACAGTATTTAACATGACCTGTTTTTGTAGCTCTTCAACGCGCGGGTCGTTAAACATGTCTGTTGTAAAGTCTTCAACCCGTAGAATGTCTCCAAAATCAAATTCGAAATAAATTGAGACTGGGGCTGCGAAGAATGCGGTGGCGGCCGCAGTGTAGCCTGACGTGGTGTTGGTTGTGGTGGCGGCTGAGGTGCATGCTGATGCGGAGGAGTAGATTGACGTGGTGGTGATTGTGGTGCAGATTGTCTTGGTGGAGATGGTGGAATTTGCGGAGTTGGTTCAACAACAACAACCTCTTCTTCAATCGACTGCTCTTGCACTGTCTCTTTGGATTTAACAGTAGGAGACTCAAAGCTTCTAGCTACTGTTTGAAACGGCATGTGTTTTTCTTTGATGATGTGCATACAGGAGTATCATCATCTGAACCCGAAGGTATATACGTAGTATCATCCTCACCTGCCGCTTTACGCTTTTTCTCTTTAGATTTCCTCTTTTTTCTCTACCAGACGCTTTGCTTCTATCTTTTTGGCTCTCTTTCTTTGTCCTGCTCTTCTATCTTCTGAAATAGTGCTAGAAGACAATGCGCCTTCAACCACTTTATCTCCACCAAACGCTTGTCTTTCAATGTCTGCAGCAATATCTACAATATTTCTTCAATTTCTGGTTCAATTCATAACCCAGAACTTCCAGCTGCTTGCTTTTTCTTTTGAGGTGCAGAAGTAGAAGATGAAGCTATCGCCTTTCTCTTTGAACTTTTTTCTCCATCTTTCACGAACCAAGAACCACGCTTAGCAAAAAAAAACCGTCCAGCGCATTCAACTCATCACTCTCATCCCACTCTCTTCTTTCCTCCATTTTCCCGGAGCCGGAGCATTGTAATCTTTATCAACAATAGCACCAAAAAATGGCTTGGCATTTGGAAGTGTCTTTAAATGCAAATTCATCTTCTTTAAGGTAGAAACATCCATGTGCTCAAGCTTTAACACGTCATCCTTTTTCTTCTTCAAATTTGGCTGTAGGTGATCTAGTAGCATCTGTACAAACCATGGATACTGCATGAACTTTTCCCTCTGTATATTCTGCACTATCTGTGTAAATATAACCTTTGAAAAGTTATATGGCAGATTCAGAACCAATGCAGTAATCATACACATTTGGTAATAGACCAAATCATCAAACCCTCCTTTGCGATGACTCAATGAACAAAAAGGTGAGCTATATAACGAAATGGTGCACTGAGGTTTCCCTTCTGGAAAGGCGTGACATTTACAAATCCAGCATAACCCATTCGGTAGAAATAACCCTTCACCATATACTCGGAAAATCCTGTAGGATCGTCTTCATTATCCTTAAAATCCAAAACCATCCGGATCAAAACTTTCGTGATCTTCACTTGTATATCCTCATCGTCTATCTTCACAGCTGAAACTATCGCATTCTCTTCAGCATTAAACTCTGTCACGTTCCAAAATATTCAACTTGAGATCTATATGCTATATGACGATAAGTAAGCACTTTGGTAATCGGGATCTGCTCAGAAAATCTAACACATCATGATAAGTAGCAATCTCCGGAATAGAATCATCAAGCAGACAACAGATGTTTGGAACAGAGAGAAAGTCGTTTTCTTGACCTGTACACAAAGAGGATTCAAACTGTTAGAAAAAAATTTCAAAACTTTCAACTTACAAGATCATTCATACGAATCATACATCTGTACGTGTTAATACTTAGAAAAATTTTCAAGTTTGGATCAAATCATCATTCGTACGAGTCACTACTTTGTACGGGTGACTAAAGACTTGGATTTTTCAAAAGATTTTACCAAACTTGCTTCATACGAACAATGATTCGTACGAATCAATAATACTTAACAAATGTTAAAACTTAGCTTGTACGAGTGGTCCTTCGTACGAATTGTGAACCGTTCCAAATAACACTAAGTTTAAACAGAACTCAAAAGATGTTGTTTTTGACAAATTGATAGTCGCTTTATAGGCTATTGGGGCCGATATAAACGTTTTTAATTTCAATTTTAAGTTTTACCGGTCCAATCTCCCTAAATCTATGTTTTGTGTTTGTTTGGTCGAAATCCGACATTATAACGGCTAAGAACAGGCAATAGTACCTTTCCCATCGAAAGAGGTGTGCGTATCAACCTCCCCAATGTAATGATACACGTTATATGTCAAGAAAAATCAAACATTAGAACTAGTTCGCACAAAATGCTCTCTCAGTCGCACAGTAACATAACGTTGGCTCGTGCGAATAAGAAGGCCTTTTATATTAGTTTAGTGTCGTTCGTACCAACCAAAAGCTTATGCGAATGAATAGCAAAAGTCAGTCGTACGAGTTTCTGATACTCGTACGAATCAATTCTAAAACTTTTTAAACTTTTTGATTTTTTTGTTTTTTATGATATTTTATCTGTTTAAAACCCACTCAGTTAACCGAGTCCAAGTTAATGACCTTGCTAGCTAACAAGTAAACGAGTGAATCTTGCGGGTTATCTGATTTGTCTACCAAGTCCTAGTTAATGACTTTGGTTGACCATTTTTGACCAAAACAGATTTATTTTAAATTGTAAAGTTTCAAATTAATGAACTTTGTTGACGTTCAGATAAATTTTTCGTTTATAGATTAGCTCCCAACCCATGGTTTTCAGATTTTCTTCAGCAAGACGTCGCCATGACTTCAACTATTAGTGTTTTCATCATCGGAAGACTAAAACAAAACTAAAAACTAAGGAAACTGAAAATCTTTTTGGGTTTTAAGATTTTTCCGACACGAAGTAACAAGTAAAGATACATCTTTTTGTGAGTTTTGTGTTTAATAGAATCATATCAAGTGTTTAACAAATCACCAGTACTGTTGATCTTGGTATACTCTTTAAGCTTTTAACCAGATTTACCTAGATTGCCAATATACTAATCCACTTAACCTCTTCTCATTTCTCAATTGTTTCCAGATATGTTAAGTAATATTAAGAACATGAAGTAATTGTGTGTCCCACCTCAGAATGTACTCCCGTATCGAGATTCCAAGAATTTCATTTCACAGGTGAATATATCCAATTGATATCTGTAAAGGGGTGAATTGCGAGACCTTGAGAGCTTAGGTTAGTACTACCGTACAGACAAAGAGATGAAGTGTCTTCTTTGGATGGTGTTCCTTAAAGGAATCTTGTCACACCCTCAATTTCCACTTGCGGAGTTTTACCGCGAGACGTGTGAACAAACCAGAATCTAAGACACTAGTACGTCGAACGACTCTATATGATTTGATAATACGTTTTCCAAAATCATTTGTTGTAAATTTTAGATTACCAATATTTAGCATGAGTATCAGTTCTAAATTTGAGCGGAAGCATAATTAAGTAATGATGCGGGCGCCAACACAAACGCCAAAACAAATGAAAAATCCCAAAACAATATTAATAAATGAGACTCTATAATGATGTCTTGTTCAATGCGTGTGCGTGCACCTAGAGCTCCTAGCGTCCTGAGAAACATGTAAAGAAACAAGTGTCAACATTAAAGATGAGTGAGTTCACAGGTTTTCATAAATTTGTTGTTCGGTTTTAGTTTGTTACTCCGTTATCCCCAACCCGGAATAACATATCGGTTGCATTATTCCAAACCCGGAATAATAAGTTGTTGTTTCCAATATTCCCAAACCGGAATATTAAGTTGTGTTTCCATTATCCCCAACCCGGGATAATAAGTTGATGTTCCAATATTCCAAACCCGGAATATTAAGTTGTTCCGTAATTAAGTTCAATATTAATGTATATAGGTAGCTAGCCTAAAGTCATGTCACTAAGTGTTCGCGATCGAAGCTGACTGTTGTGCCTCCGTTTTGCCAGGCCTATCACATGACCATGGCGGTGTTAGGCCAATTATACACCCGTTGACCATACCCGGTCGGCTAGCGCGACTAGCTCAGATGGGGCTCGTCAGACCCAGTAGTACTACTCATAATTCCCCCGCTATTTAACCCAAATACTAACGATCCGAGGAGATTGTCGAGGACTTAAGTGATAAAGCTGCTTAGTGCCCACAACATTACATTAACATTAACTTAGTTACCGTTTAGTTATGTGACGTTAAATTCGTATAACGTAAAGAGTTTGAGTTTGAGAGTGTATACATGTTTCTCCCCCTGTTGTTTAAAAAAAACCGGATAAAGTTAGGGGCCGTGAACTCACCTTTGTTTGCTCGGTTAGTGTTGCAAAGATGTTATAAGAGATGGGACCGCTAGTTGCGTCCTAACAAACCAATTAATTCCACTTCAGTGTGAAATCACACCAATACAAATTCCACACGCAATTTACTCACAAAGTGATACACACAAACCACATATCTAACACTCAAACAGGCATGCAAGTATTCTCATATGATCATAGTAATCAAACAACTTATCATGAACACATTCCTAATCCATGCAACACTTTAATGCATAAAATCACAGGTTAACAACTTTCTGCTTAACACTCAATTATTCAGCTGTTTTCTAGGATTTTTATAAAATAGTTCTAACATTCTAAAAATTCCCATATTTTTACAGTAGGTGACATCTATAACATAGAAATTTATATATTTTTTCCAAGTCTTAAATCTTTACTAATTAACCATAATTATTAATCCACTAAGCTGCAGTCAGATTTACCGTTTTCTGACTGCAGTCCACGGAAGAATTTATTTAAAAATCACTGATTGTCCGATTAACAAAATTCCAATTGGAGTTGCCCGGAAATTTCTATACCTAGTTACTGTACAAAAATCATGACTCAACTCCCTACTGATTTTAAAATCTAGCTTGATAAACAACCAACAAAATTCCAGAATTTTAACAGCTTTACCTACTGAACTTGTTTAACCCTTTAAAAATATCAAACGATTTCAGGAAATTATGAATCCAGTGCCATTAGATTCCTTATTCAAATCTCTACGTTCTAGACATCAGAAAATCCATCTTTCGACAACTAACGACCAAGTTACAGCCTGATGAAGTCGGCTGAAACTTTCAATCAGCAGGCTGTTTCAGCATTATTGTTATTACAACTTACCTACACCGTTCCTATTGATCGACCTAAGCGAGCAAAGACCGATTTTTGATCCTAGTTTACTACTAACGACTTATCCATGCAACCCTACTCAATATCTATAATCTTCATAGACAAATCATAATTGTAAACTATTGATTTCGAAAATAATCATGTATACCCACAAAATCAATTCAGCCGATTACTTGCAAACCCATATGATCCGAAGACAACTAATCAATTCATCATATGTCCGAGTCAACAATTCATTCAAGCATATGTCCGAAACAACTAGACCTTCAAACATACCCATAATCCGAAAACCATACAATCTAATCATTCAAACATATAATTAATCCGAAGCAACTTAAACATTCAAGCATACATATAATTAACCGAAACATGATCTTGTAATCAAAGATAATTCTGACCTTGAATAACTAGGCAAACAACCCGAGATTTGGACAAGAACAACTCGGCTGATCCAACTAGAACGTGACCGAGAGGACGTTGATAAAGTGGGCTGTTTTGTTGATCGACTAGAGGTGAACAAGAACTGAACTCGCGACTGTATGAAGGTGAACAAAGGGGCTGAAGGCAACAGGTTGATTCAGACCGAGATGATGAAGGCTGCTCGCGATCGAGAGGTGAAGACTTGGCTGCCGACGGCTGATTTCTTGAACTAGGGTTTTGTGAATTGTGAATGAGGCATGCAAGAGATGATATATATAAGCGCAAAAGAGGTAGGGTTGCGGTTTGGTTTAGTATACGGCCGCAAGGGACTTGGGTTGGGTTGGTTTGGGTTTGAGTCTTACGGCCAAAGATTAGAGTATTAGAGTTTAGGTTTGATCTTTGATTCTTGTTCTCTTATGACCGAAGACTAAAGTTGCATGCTATTGGTTTCGGTTTGGTTAGTGTTTGTGGCCGAGACATGTTTGGTTTAGGGTTTAGGTTTTCGATGTGTGTTGGATTTGATCTTGGCCGAGGGCTTGACTTGAACTAGAGTTTAAAACTTGTTACTCCTAGGGTCGCAATGAACCAAGGTTTGGAACGTGTCGCGGTTCGGTTAAGTTCGTGCACATATCAACCTAAATATTCAATCACTAAGACAATCACACAACACACAACACACAACACACAACACATCTTTAATCCATGCACGTTTAATACTTAGCACACATCTTATTCGACAAGTGTCACGTGTAAGTTATCTGAAAAACCCGGGATATCACATTATCCCCATGTTGAAAGAATTTTCGTCCCGAAAATTGAGTAAACGCGGTTTAGCATGTAACGTACATGTTCAGAGTGCCACGCACAAAGAGTTAGTTTGTTAATGATAGTACGTAATGTTACAAGAAGTTCTCAAGTGTCATACACAAAGATTTCCAAGTGTTATGCACAAGAATTTAATCAACAATTGTACACGAAGGTATAAGAAATTTCCAGGTTGTCACATCATCCCCTTGTTGAAAGAATTTTCGTCCCGAAAATTTAGGTACTGTCATCGTTAGTTTGCTGCTCAGTTGCAAAGAGCTGTGGGTATTTGCTTTTCATTTGGTCCTCTCTTTCCCACGTGAACTCCGGTCCACGCTTAGAGTCCCAACGAACTTTAACGATTGGAATCTTGCTGTGCCTCCGAGTCTTGATCTCACGATCCATGATCTCGATAGGCTTTTCCACAAAGTGTAGTTGTTCATCCACTTGGATCTCCTCCAATGGAATAACTAAAGTTTCATCTGATAGACACTTCTTCAGATTTGACACGTGAAATACGTTGTGAACTCCACTGAGTTCGGCAGGAAGGTCTAATTGGTATGCTACGGGTCCAATTCGTTTCAAGATTTCAAACGGGCCTACGTACCGTGGGTTAAGTTTGCCCCGTTTTCCAAAACGGATTACACCCTTCCAGGGTGACACCTTTAGTAGGACGCGATCGCCAACTTGGAATTCGAGCGGTTTGCGTCGTTGATCAGCGTAGCTTTTCTGTCGATCTCGTGCCGCCGCCATGCGGTTTCTGATTTGTACAATCTTTTCAGTGGCCTCAAGTATTAACTCTGGGCCTGTGAGTTGACTGTCACCGACTTCTGCCCAACAGACCGGTGACCTACATTTGCGACCGTATAATGCTTCAAACGGTGCTGCCGAAATACTCGTGTGATAGCTGTTGTTATATGAGAATTCTACTAGAGGCAGGTGAATTTCCCAATTATTTCCGAAGTCCACTACGCATGCCCTAAGCATGTCTTCCAAGGTTTGTATGGTCCTTTCGCTTTGACCATCAGTCTGAGGGTGATAAGCTGTGCTCATATCCAAGCGTGTTCCCAACGCTTTCTGGAGTGACTGCCAGAAGTTTGACGTGAAACGAGCATCTCTATCTGATATGATGGACGTTGGCACTCCGTGCCGAGAAACTACTTCCTTAATGTAGATGCGAGTCAACTTCTCCATCTTATCCGTCTCTTTGATAGCTAGGAAGTGTGCGGACTTAGTCAAACGATCCACGATCACCCAGATGGTGTCGCAACCACCCAAGGTTCGCGGGAGTTTAGTGATGAAATCCATTGAGATCTAATCCCATTTCCACACTGGGATCTCAGGTTGTTGGATTAGCCCCGATGGCTTTTGATACTCCACTTTGACTTTTGCACAAGTCAAACATTTACTCACGTAGGTGGCTATATCGGCTTTCATGTTAGTCCACCAATACGCAACTTTAAGGTCCTGATACATCTTATCCGAACCCGGATGGATAGAGTATCGAGATTTGTGAGCTTCATCCATGACTAGCTCTCTGAGGTTTCCGTAGAGAGGTACCCATATGCGATTCATGAAATACCGGGCTCCATTGGGCTTTACCTCCCAATCGCGTTCCATTTTTCCCACTGATTCGGCTTTAATATTTTCCTCCTTAACTGCTTCTAACTGGGCGTCGCGTATTTGTTCTGGTAGCCCGGATGAATAGTGAGTTGTAGTGCTCGTACGCGACGAGGTTTCAAGTGTTCCTTCCTGCTGAGGGCATCAGCTACCACGTTAGCTTTACCCGGGTGATACCGAATGGCACACTCATAATCGTTCAGGAGTTCGACCCAGCGACGCTGTCGCATGTTCAACTCCTTTTGATCAAAGATGTGCTGGAGGCTTTTGTGGTCAGTGAAGATTGTGCACTTCGTTCCATAAAGGTAGTGTCTCCAAATCTTAAGTGCAAACACTACTGCTCCCAATTCTAGGTCATGCGTCGTGTAGTTCTTCTCGTGAACTTTCAGCTGTCGCGACGCATACGCGATGACCTTATCGCGTTGCATGAGTACGCATCCCAATCCCTGAATGGAAGCATCACAATACACTACAAAGTCATCTGTCCCTTCCGGCAAGGACATAATGGGTGCACTGCAAAGTTTCTGCTTCAACCGTTGAAATGCTGCTTCTTGTTTTTCACCCCAAGCATACTTGATGCCTTTCTGGGTGAGGGTAGTGAGCGGTTGTGCAATCTTTGAAAACCCTCGATGAAGCGTCTGTAGTAACCAGCCAATCCTAAGAATTGGCGGATTTCCGTCGGTGTCTTAGGTGCTTCCCAGTTTTTGATGGCTTCAATCTTGGCAGGGTCTACGTGGATACCCTTTTCATTCACGACGTGCCCGAGGAACTGAACTTCTCGGATCCAGAAATCACACTTCGAGAGCTTGGCATATAACTTTTCCTGTTGAAGTAATCCTAGCAGTAATCGTAGATGCTCGGCATGCTCTTCTTCACTTTTGGAGTAGATGAGTATGTCATCGATGAACACAATGACAAATTTGTCGAGGTATGGTTTACACACGCGGTTCATGAGGTCCATGAATACCGCAGGTGCGTTAGTGAGACCAAATGGCATGACCAAGAACTCGTAATGGCCATACCGAGTGCGAAATGCTGTCTTAGCGATATCCTCCTCCCTGACGCGTAGCTGATGATAACCGGACCGTAAATCAATCTTAGAGTAGTAACTTGACCCTTGCAGTTGGTCGAATAGATCATCGATGCGAGGTAACGGGTATCGGTTCTTGACCATAACCTTGTTGAGTTCCCTATAGTCGATGCACATGCGGAAAGTCCCGTCCTTCTTCTTGACAAACAGGACTGGAGCTCCCCATGGTGAAACGCTTGGTCGAATAAATCCTTTTTCTAGCAGCTCTTGAAGTTGAGTAGACAGTTCCTGCAGCTCGGCTGGAGCTAGGCGGTATGGAGCTTTGGCGATGGGAGTTGCATTGCTTGCCAATTCGATTTCAAACTCCAATTGTCGATGTGGTGGAAGACCAGGTAGTTCTTCTGGGAATACATCGGAAAAATCACGGACGACAGGGATGTCTTCTATACGTTTCTCGTCCTTAGGCTGTTCGGTAATTAGTGCAAGTATAGCGAAGGAGTTCTTTTTCCGAAGATACTTCTGCGCTTGCATAAATGAGATAATGTTGGTGACGGCGCTTGCCTTGTCGCCTTGTACCGTCAGGATTTCATCGTTCGAGAGTGGAATACGGATAGACTTTTCGAAGCAGAGAACTTCAGCCCGGACGTCGGATAGCCAGTCCATTCCGACTACCACGTCAAAACTGCCCAGGGTAGTTGTCATCAGATCAATGGTAAAAGTGTGGCCCGCGAGTTTGAGTTGACAGTCGGATACGATTTGGGTCACATTTACAGATTTACCATTGGCTAATTCTATCACATAAGGGGTCTCTAATGGTTTAAGCGTGAGATTTAGGTTCTTCCTAAAAGACTCAGATATAAAGCTCCTATCCGCACCCGTATCAAAAAGCACAGAAGCAAAATGTTCATTAAGGGGAAACTTACCGGTGACCACGTTCGTGTCGTTTCTGGCCTCTCCGCGGCCCAATGTAAATGCACGACCTTTGGCACCTCCTGTGCCACCGTTCCCATTGTTGTTGTTGTTATTATTGTTGTGGTTGTTGTGGTTGTTTCCACCATTATTGTTGTTGTTGCGCAACTGTGGGCAGTCTTTTCTGAAATGAGCAGTGCTACCACACTGATAGCATCCCCGGTTTATACCCTGCTGCTGGCCTTGAGGCTGATTCTGATTTTGTCGGGACATGATTTTCCCACGACAATCCTTTGCCGCATGTCCCATCTTGCCACATCTTTGGCAGCGAACTCCGGCACAAGGGCCGTTATGATGAAGATTGCAGTGATTGCACTGCGGCTTTCGACCTACATAGCCGCCTGCATTCTGGTTGTTATTGTTGTTGTAGTTGCTGTTGTTGTTGTTGGAACGATTTTGATGACCCCGGTGGTTGTGGTAGTGATTGAACCGTTTCTGGTTCCCTTGCTGTGGATGTGATGACGAAGATTGTCGAATAGTGGAGTCTTCAAACTTTCTTTTGTTATCTGAGGCAACTTCAGTGGTACCCCGTGCTGGCAGTTTCTTCTGTTCCACCGCTTTATCGGTGAGTTTGTGAGCCAATCGGATAGCTTGATGTTCTGTTACAGGGTTACTAGACATCACCATACCCTGAATTTCCGGAACCAGACCCCCGAGATAGAACTCGAGTCTTTTCTCCACCGTGTTTGCCAAATCAGGACACAGGAATACCAAGTCATGGTGTTTTGCAGTGTAAGCCTCAATTTCCGATCCCACCATCTTGTGGTTCCATAGAGCTTGCTCTAACTGTTGCACTCTGTCTCGTGGACAGTACTCCTCTTTAATCAGGGCCTTGAACTCAGTCCATGCCATTGCATTTGCAGCTAACAGTCCATGTGTTTGGACTTGGGCATTCCACCATGTCAGTGCCCCATCTTCCAGCGTTGAGGCGGCGTATTTGACCTTGTTGGCCTCTAAGCAGTTGCACATTTCAAAAACAGATTCCGACTTTTCGATCCAGCGGACCAATCCAATGGGTCCTTCCGCCCCCGAGAACTTGCTTGGCTTTGCGTCAAGGAACATCTTATAGGGGTTAAAGCCCCCTCCTGCTGACAGTGAACAGGAAGTCAGCAAGGAATTGTACTAACCTCACTATTAGATTTTCACGCGAAAACTTAATAATGGTTACCTGCCGGCTGGTTCTGCACACCCGCTAATGCTGCGTTCACATGCTCCTGTATCATGGCAGCTAGCTCTTCGGGCGTCAAGTTAAGGTTTCCACGTCTTCCAGTCGCCATTTAGATCTTCGAAACACAACACAAACACACCCCGATAAGTCTATATGTCCAATATAGTTATCCTACTTCGTACTTTAAATATTATTTAGTTATGTCAGCTCAATATGTTAAATAGTCAAAAGAAATGCTTTATTACTGAAATCTCAACGTCTTACAAAAGTGCAAATCAAACATACGAATTTACTATAAAGTCTCAAGTTTAAATACAAGTGGGAAAATAATAAACTAAAGGAAAACAAATAATATAAACGAGATGTGTCAGTCGTCTACATCTCCATTCCCTAAGTCACTGTCGTTGCCGTCATCCTGTGCGGCATTTCCAGCTTCCTCAGCTGGGTCCTCCTCCTCCGGATCCTCCTCTGGATCCTCTTCTGGATCCTCCTCTACCGGCACTGGAGGGGCAGGTGCTGGTTCAAGTGCTTGATTTTGCAGTTCCTGAATGTTCCAACTGTTTTCCAGGACTCTGTCCTCAAGCCAGTCAG
The DNA here is from genome assembly GCA_947069175.1 of Scalesia atractyloides. Lineage (NCBI taxonomy): Eukaryota > Viridiplantae > Streptophyta > Magnoliopsida > Asterales > Asteraceae > Scalesia > Scalesia atractyloides. The sequence goes on along the minus strand of CAMTDV010000003.1, from coordinate 58,237,198 downwards.
CTCTTATCTGCTCCGCACGCAGATCTCTAGCTATGGTGTTACGAGCTATCTTGCTCGTACGATGCTCTTCCTCGAGCGAGTCGGTCTTTCCTGTAAGGTGTCGGATCATCCATCCTTGTGCTAAGATGGTTTCCTGCATTCTTTCTAACTGTTTTTGTTGTGTATGAACCAGGATTCTAAGCATGTCAAGTCCTATTTCTACAGGATTAACCGGTTCAACCGGTACAGCAATAGTTGGGCGTAACGATGACTCCTCCCCCAGAGCGAGCCTTTTCCTCGCTGCTGAGCGTGTCTCCACGCCATAAGGTGGTATGGGTTCCACCATTGGTGCCTTTCCTGGTGCCCTTGGTGGCGTAAGTCTATCGGACGATGATGACGATGAGGATGATGACATTGCCTGTTAGGTCGTGTAGTTAGTTACGAGTTGTTTTCATTTCTTATTATGAAGGTATAACCTACCAAACACTATTGTAGCATATTGCATAACAAGATATAATAATTCGGTGCCAAACTAAGTCTAGTGTCGTGATATCAGCTATAGTTTAGGTCTACTTCTAATGCAAACCTGGTTCTCTATAGCTAGTGGCTCTGATACCAATCTGTCACACCCTCAATTTCCACTTGCGGAGTTTTACCGCGAGACGTGTGAACAAACCAGAATCTAAGACACTAGTACGTCGAACGACTCTATATGATTTGATAATACGTTTTCCAAAATCATTTGTTGTAAATTTTAGATTACCAATATTTAGCATGAGTATCAGTTCTAAATTTGAGCGGAAGCATAATTAAGTAATGATGCGGGCGCCAACACAAACGCCAAAACAAATGAAAAATCCCAAAACAATATTAATAAATGAGACTCTATAATGATGTCTTGTTCAATGCGTGTGCGTGCACCTAGACCTCCTAGCGTCCTGAGAAACATGTAAAGAAACAAGTGTCAACATTAAAGATGAGTGAGTTCACAGGTTTTCATAAATTTGTTGTTCGGTTTTAGTTTGTTACTCCGTTATCCCCAACCCGGGATAACATATCGGTTGCATTATTCCAAACCCGGAATAATAAGTTGTTGTTTCCAATATTCCCAAACCGGAATATTAAGTTGTGTTTCCATTATCCCCAACCCGGGATAATAAGTTGATGTTCCAATATTCCAAACCCGGAATATTAAGTTGTTCCGTAATTAAGTTCAATATTAATGTATATAGGTAGCTAGCCTAAAGTCATGTCACTAAGTGTTCGCGATCGAAGCTGACTGTTGTGCCTCCGTTTTGCCAGGCCTATCACATGACCATGGCGGTGTTAGGCCAATTATACACCCGTTGACCATACCCGGTCGGCTAGCGCGACTAGCTCGGATGGGCGTCGTCAGACCCAGTAGTACTACTCATAATTCCCCCGCTATTTAACCCAAATACTAACGATCCGAGGAGATTGTCGAGGACTTAAGTGATAAAGCTGCTTAGTGCCCACAACATTACATTAACATTAACTTAGTTACCGTTTAGTTATGTGACGTTAAATTCGTATAACGTAAAGAGTTTGAGTTTGAGAGTGTATACATGTTTCTCCCCCTGTTGTTTAAAAAAAACCGGATAAAGTTAGGGGCCGTGAACTCACCTTTGTTTGCTCGGTTAGTGTAGCAAAGATGTTATAAGAGATGGGACCGCTAGTTGCGTCCTAACAAACCAATTAATTCCACGTCAGTGTGAAATCACACCAATACAAATTCCACACGCAATTTACTCACAAAGTGATACACACAAACCACATATCTAACACTCAAACAGGCATGCAAGTATTCTCATATGATCATAGTAATCAAACAACTTATCATGAACACATTCCTAATCCATGCAACACTTTAATGCATAAAATCACAGGTTAACAACTTTCTGCTTAACACTCAATTATTCAGCTGTTTTCTAGGATTTTTATAAAATAGTTCTAACATTCTAAAAATTCCCATATTTTTACAGTAGGTGACATCTATACCATAGAAATTTATATAATTTTTCCAAGTCTTAGATCTTTACTAATTAACCATAATTATTAATCCACTAAGCTGCAGTCAGATTTACCGTTTTCTGACTGCAGTCCACGGAAGAATTTATTTAAAAATCACTGATTGTCCGATTAACAAAATTCCAATTGGAGTTGCCCGGAAATTTCTATACCTAGTTACTGTACAAAAATCATGACTCAACTCCCTACTGATTTTAAAATCTAGCTTGATAAACAACCAACAAAATTCCAGAATTTTAACAGCTTTACCTACTGAACTTGTTTAACCCTTTAAAAATATCAAACGATTTCAGAAAATTATGAATCCAGTGCCATTAGATTCCTTATTCAAATCTCTACGTTCTAGACATCAGAAAATCCATCTTTCGACAATTAACGACCAAGTTACAGCCTGATGAAGTCGGCTGAAACTTTCAATCAGCAGGCTGTTTCAGCATTATTGTTATTACAACTTACCTACACCGTTCCTATTGATCGACCTAAGCGAGCAAAGACCGATTTTTGATCCTAGTTTACTACTAACGACTTATCCATGCAACCCTACTCAATATCTATAATCTTCATAGACAAATCATAATTGTAAACTATTGATTTCGAAAATAATCATGTATACCCACAAAATCAATTCAGCCGATTACTTGCAAACCCATATGATCCGAAGACAACTAATCAATTCATCATATGTCCGAGTCAACAATTCATTCAAGCATATGTCCGAAACAACTAGACCTTCAAACATACCCATAATCCGAAAACCATACAATCTAATCATTCAAACATATAATTAATCTGAAGCAACTTAAACATTCAAGCATACATATAATTAACCGAAACATGATCTTGTAATCAAAGATAATTCTGACCTTGAATAACTAGGCAAACAACCCGAGATTTGGACAAGAACAACTCGGCTGATCCAACTAGAACGTGACCGAGAGGACGTTGATAAAGTGGGCTGTTTTGTTGATCGACTAGAGGTGAACAAGAACTGAACTCGCGACTGTATGAAGGTGAACAAAGGGGCTGAAGGCAACAGGTTGATTCAGACCGAGATGATGAAGGCTGCTCGCGATCGAGAGGTGAAGACTTGGCTGCCGACGGCTGATTTCTTGAACTAGGGTTTTGTGAATTGTGAATGAGGCATACAAGAGATGATATATATAAGCGCAAAAGAGGTAGGGTTGCGGTTTGGTTTAGTATACGGCCGCAAGGGACTTGGGTTGGGTTGGTTTGGGTTTGAGTCTTACGGCCAAAGATTAGAGTATTAGAGTTTAGGTTTGATCTTTGATTCTTGTTCTCTTATGACCGAAGACTAAAGTTGCATGCTATTGGTTTCGGTTTGGTTAGTGTTTGTGGCCGAGACATGTTTGGTTTAGGGTTTAGGTTTTCGATGTGTGTTGGATTTGATCTTGGTTGAGGGCTTGACTTGAACTAGAGTTTAAAACTTGTTACTCCTAGGGTCGCAATGAACCAAGGTTTGGAACGTGTCGCGGTTCGGTTAAGTTCGTGCACATATCAACCTAAATATTCAATCACTAAGACAATCACACAACACACAACACACAACACACAACACATCTTTAATCCATGCACGTTTAATACTTAGCACACATCTTATTCGACAAGTGTCACGTGTAAGTTATCTGAAAAACCCGGGATATCACAAATCTTTTAAACTGCATTTTTCACAAAGTTTATGACATAATCAATCATTTTTTATGCAGCTTGAATGGGCGAATATGCGTAAAGTATTATACAAGTTCTAGGCCATTGCTGACGCAAAATCAGAAGAACTAGGATAATACCCCAGATATCAATTAAATATAAAGACCTAGTATCGCAGAATCTAGCATTCTCTCAAACGGAATTTCAGAGTACTAAGTCCATATATCCGAGAGATGTTAACCCATAAGTTATTCAGTTTTTCATTTGGGTTTATATCTTGAAAACACTTTACTGAACGAGTGAAGCCTATTGGCAGATCCTCAGTAAGACCTACTTAATTACTTCTTAAATCATTCCATATCTTTAGTATACTGTGACTGTCATATTGATATAATTTGATCTCCCTTTTCCACAAAAACTCTTTTGACTTTTATAATGTTTTTGTATTTTCCCAAAATTTCTCCCCCTAAAATCAAAAACATATTTTTGGATTTTTAGAGTTTTTAAGAAAGAATGTACAGAAAATTCTTCAAACCGATGAAAATCACGTCAAGTTGTCGTCATCCTCTAACTCAACCTCATGTATATCCCCTTATGTTAGATTCCGTAAACCATTTAATTTTAAAAGTTTTTTTAAATCTTTTACGATCAAAGGCTTTGTGTAAAAATCTGCTTTCTGGTCATCAGTGTGGATTTTTTCAATTCTAACCAACTTTTTCTCGTAGCAATCATGGATAAAGCGGTGTCGAATCTCAATATGTTTGGTTCGAGAGTGTTGACATGAGGTTTTAGTGATATCGATCGCAGCCTGGTTATCTACGTATATAGGCGTATCAAGAATTGCAGTCCGAAGTCTCTCATCTGCTGTTGAATCCAGAGAATCTAGGAACAACAGCTGGATGCTGAAACGTATCCAGCCTCACAGGTTGAGAAAGCAATCCCGGTCTGTTTCTTGCATTGCCATATTACCAAATGGGTTCCGAAGAACGGGCAACCAGCCATCATAGATTTGGTGTTAAGTTTGCAGCAACTGAAATCAGAATCTGGTTAACCCGCATGATTGAAGTCGTCGTGTCTAGGGTACCACATGCTGGTGCTTGGAAATCCCTTCAAATATCTCATGATACGTTTAACGGCGAGCAAGTGTGAATCTTTTGGATTGGACTAATAACGGGCACACACGTATGTTGGATACATTATATCTGGTCTAGAAGCAGTGAGATACATCAAGGATCCGATCATGGAGCGGTATAAAGTTTTGCCAACTTAGACTCCATTAAGGTCTGGACAAATGCCGTAATTAGGAGCTTATGGGGTTGATGTTGGTTTAGCTCCTGCCGTATCGAACTTCTCCAATATGCCATGAACATACTTCGTCTGATAAATGAAGATACCAACAGGCAACTAATCGACCTAAAGTCCCAAGAAGAACTTCATCTACCCCATCGCGCTCATTTCAAATTTGCGCTTTATGACTTCTTCGAAGTCTTTACACAGTTTGTCATATGTCGATCTGAAGATCATATCATCCACATATATCTGTACAATAATCAAATGCCCATCCACTTCCTTTGTAAAGGGGGTAGAATCTACAGTTCCTCCGATAAAGCGTTGTCTAGAAGATGTCATGACAGCATTTCATACCAAGCTCTCGGGCTTGATGTAGACCATATAAGGCTTTGTTAAGAAAGTAGACTTTGTCTTTGTGCATTGGATCGGCGAACCCCGGTGGTTGGCCGAAATACACCTCCTCTTTTACTTTTCCATACAGGAAAGCATATTTTAAATCTAATTGGTACACCTTGAAACCTTCCTATGAAGCAAAGGCCAAGAATATGAGGATTGCTTCAAGACGGGTGACGGGAATAGACTTCTTTGTAATCTATCCCTTCTTGCTAATGAAAACCTTGAACCACAAGTCGAGCTTTGTTGCGCACTACAATCCCTCTATCATCACGCTTCCACTTGAAGACCCATCTAGTGTTTATCTTTTTGTGATGATCTTGTAGGTCAACAAGCTTCCAGACTCCTAGTTTCTGGAATTGAAGCAATTCCTCTTGCATTTCGTCCACCCAGCTCTCCCTTTTACGCATCTTTCCAGTTCCTGGGTTCCTCCTGAGAAACAAAACAACTATTAGGAAGTCTCATTTGTAGTGGAACAAGACGAGTATAAAAACAACTTAGATCCTTATTGATCTGATTGCGAGTTTGCACTGCCGTTTGTAAGCTGCCTATAATATTCTCTGAAGGATGATTGCAGGCGTCCTCGGCATCACTTCATTTGGAACGTCTACTTGTGTTTGCAAATTTGTGATGACTTCATCCATAACCGGTACAGACGATGAAGCTTCATTCCTGACATTTGATTGATCAGCTTGAGTATTCAGGAAGCTTTCAATCTGCTCAGATCCTTCATCAGAACTGGATCCCCCATCATCGAAAGTCTGTTCTCGATCAGAGTCAGCATATGGCTGTTGCTGGGCAGATGATTCGGCAGTGTGGAAAGTTGGTACAGGTACAAATTCTTGATGAGTAGAGCTCGGACCTTCATCAGACATGTTAGACACAGGAAGTGATAGGTAAATCACCAATGGTCTAGTAACTTGTTCTTGATTAGATATTTGATGCTGTTGAAAGTGCATAACAAGTTCTTCTTCTGATGTAACATCTGGCAGGTCGAAAGAATTCCACAAACCATCATAGTTAAACAACCATGGATCCCGAGGTTTCTGCGTTGGCATAGTACATCTTTGACAATCAACATGATGCGCAAGAATAACCTGGTTCAAATTCGGTAAGAAGATACGGTTTTGCGAATTAGCATAACCTACGAAGAATCCTTCCAAGGATTTGGCACCAAATTTACCATCCGGGTATAATACAGTATACGGTGATCCAAAAGGCTCCAATAATGCAAGGTTGGGCTTTCGCTGATTTAGTAACTCGAAACACGTCTTGTTGTGAGGCCTAACTGTTATCACACGATTCAAGGTGTAACACGATGATGCGACTTCTTCACTCTAGAAACTGATAGGTAATTTCGAATCGGCGAGCATAGTTCTTGCAGTCTCGATCAGTGTGCGATTCTTACGTTCAGCCACTCCATTTTACTGTGGTGTATAAGGAGCGCTGAATTCGTGAAGAATCCCCTTTTCATTGCAGAATTCGAGCATCCTCTTGTTCTTGAACTCTGTACCGTTGTCACTACGGATTCTCTTGATTTGCAAGTGATACATGTTTTCGACTTTTCTGAATAGAATCATTAGAGTTTCAAATATTTCATCTTTGCTCTCTAGAAAGAAAAACCCATGAGAATCTTGAATAATCTTCTGTAACGAAAAGGCAATATAGTTCACAAGAAATGCTTCTGACGTTTACTGGCCCGAAAAGATCCATATGTAGCCTCTCTAGTGGTAGCTTGATAGAATTTAACAGTTTTCGTGGGTGTGATTTCTTATGCTGCTTCCCCTTTTTACAGCATAGACAATCATCGGATAATTGAAAATTCTTCAAGTTAACACCTCCACTAGGTCATTATGTACAAGATAATTCATCTTTCGCAGATGAATGTGCCCCATCTTTCTATGCCATAGTATAGACTCTTTCTCGGTAGCTTTGGAAACAAAGCTTTGAACTTTCTTCGATGTTGTTGATGCAACACTCATATCAAGAACATATAGATAATTTTCTCTTGGTGCACGCATCAGAATCCATTCCTCCGGAATCTTGAAATCCGGCTTTAAAATCAAGCATTCTTTATCATTGAAGTTCGTTGTGAATTTCTTGTCACAAATCTACGAAATACTTAGGAGATTGTTCTCGAGTTCCGTGATGTAGTTCACTTTATCAAACGATACAACTCCATTCGTGAGAATTCCTTCACTGACAATCCTTCCTCCTTGCGTTCCGGCAAAACCTTCGTACCCTCCACAGATAGCTTTAACATCGTGTAACAACGCAAGCATCCATGTCATGTGCCTGGAAGCTCCACTATCCATTATCCGGGCATTATCGATAGCGGGAGTCCCTGCACACATGCGGAAGAAACTATTTAAACAAAGAAACCCAAGCCTGTTTGGTCTTGGGTGGGTTAGGAATGTCAAATTTCGAAGCTACTTTGTTTTTGACGTTCTTTTTAGGCTCGTTTCTGTTTGGAATAGAAGATTTTGGTTCTAGCTTGGACAGTTTTACTTTTGCCACCCATTTTTGCGTTTTCAGATTTGCCTTTTTAGCATAAAATTTAGAATCCATTTGATAATATTTAGTTGATGTTTCACCAATTTAAAATTTTGAATGACGTTGAATAGTTGGTTTAACAATTTTGTAGGATTCACTGGTTCTTTTCAAAATTTGCTTTGGTGCAACCATAGGTGCCTTTCGTTTCTTTTCCTTGGTGAACTTTTTAGAATGAGAAACAGGTTTTGGAGATTCTTGAGAGCAATATCTTGCAATATGCCCAACATTTTGACAATTGTAACACGTCCTACTGTCCTTTCGAACTGAAGATTCCAAACTTGTTTCCTATTCTATATCTCTTTCTTGAAATCATCATTTTATTGTGTTCTGATGATTTCTTTCTCCTTTTCTGTTGTTGTCCAAAAACAAAATTGATTTTCGTTGTAAAGTTTAGTTTGTGGAACTTATTGTTCATTCTTCGCTTTTGCAAACCCAAACCCGCCATCCTATTCTCCGGATAATCTTTGTTTCTCTGATGGTAAGGTCTATTGACACATTTTGATTTAGAATAGAATGATACATCATGTTTATCTAAATCAGCATGACTTACCTCCACAAGCTTAAACAATTTATCAGCACGATCCAGATTCACGCTCTGGATGGGAAAGTCCTCATCAGAAAATAGTTCATCAGATCCATGCATTTTATAAACTATGAAGTTTGGATCATTGTTTAAACTATCTTCCGATGTTTCAACATCAGATCCAGACTTGTCAGATTCACTTTTTAACACATTTTCGACCACTGTTTTAACTGGTTCAGAGTCACATTCAGATTTAGATGTTGTGTAAGTTGCGTCGATGTTTGTAGGCAGCTCATATGAAGGTTCAGTTTTCTGTTTTAGATTGAGTGCCTTTTCCACCCATGATGGCTTTTTACACGCATAACTATTCCACATAGGGGGTGGAACACGATCGTAACTCGCACTCTTGTTTTCAACCTTTTCTAATTTTTGGTAAAATGTGATCAATGACGTAAGAGCTTGTTGAATAACTGATTAACAACTTGTTAACCCGTTCAGTTTTGATTCTTACCTTCTCAAGCTCACTCTTTAGCTCAGTGATAGTATTTAAGTGAATATTAATGGCCATTTGCTTGTCCATTACTGTCGCTTTGAGCATAGAAAGAGTCCCGTCCTTTTCTCTAAGTGCTTTTTCATATTGTTTAACAGTTCTGCTCAATTTTCCGTACACTTCTATAGTTGATTTAAAATCACTCGACAAATAGTCTGTTAAAGTTTTGAGCTCAGTATATCGTGTGTCTTTTACAACACATTCATTGCATGACTCAGCACATTTTAAACATGGTTTTTCTACAACAGACTCACATTTGGACTCTTTTACCTCATTAACGTTTGCCATGCATGCTTTGGTAGTCTCATCAGCCAATTTATCCATCTTTTCATCAACTTTCTGTTCAGCATCAGGCGTCTTCTGTTCTTCGCAAAAGTTTTCAACATATCGTTAGGCAGGAGGTGTTAAAATGTACTATTTAAAAGTTCCTCTTCTTCTGATGATGTGTGATAGTAATAATCATCTTCTGGTGCCTCATCAAAAGCCCTCCGATTTTGTGGTCCCGTGGTCGGCGGCGGTTCTAGACGGAGGTTTTGGGGATAGAGTAGTTCCGGCAGAACGAACATAGACATTAAGCACAAGAGAATCAACGGAAGCTTTTCATTCATTCATTCATACCGAAAGAGCTTACATCTGGTCTGGCTGGTGGAGTTCATGGAGAGAATCCGCCAGCGTTTCCCCTCAGGGAACTTTCAAAACTTACAAACAATGAACACAGAACGCCTATATATAGACATGAAATTTCGTGCGAATCAAGCCTGAGTCACTCGTACAAATATTTTGTACGAGTGAGTCACTCGTACGAATATTTCGTACGAGTAAGTGATTCGTACGAATCATACATGATTCGTACGAATCATACATGATTCGTACGAAACAGTACTTGTTCGCACTTGGGTTGTGTGTTCGAATCTAATCTAATTATCTAGTCTATTCGCACAGTGACGATCATAAAGTGCATCAACAATTTCCCCTTGGACGTCACTGTCGAAGCTTGAACTTGAAATCTTGAGAGTTGTGTTTGAATACTCTGCAACTTCAATCGGTATCTGTTGACATTGTAATTCCCCCTTGATTGAAGATCCGGGTTTGCATTATTTACGTTTAAACACCATTGCCCTTGGAATAATTTTCTCCAGAAATTAATCTTCAGGCTGTTGGTTGCATGGTTCAGAAACCTCCTATGATTTGCTTGATATTCAAATTTTCTTGAACAATCACCAACTTGTCATTAAACAATGTGGCTTTCTCCATTTTGACGTTTAAGGATATCCGCGTTCGGCTTAACGCACCCCCCTTGATGCTCGATCCTCTGATCTTCAAAACCCAACCGGCAATTGAACGAAACTTCGAAGAACCACACGGAAAAACTTCAAACCGATGAGTATCCGCAAAAATCTTTTCAATCAGCAAATCATCAGAAACAAACTAACTAGTAACACATCGAATCTGAGAAACATTCTTGGCAATCAGAAGCACATTCATCCTCTTTAGTCACAATAACAGATGTATAGCTATCTCCGCTGGAATGGGGCACTGAAACTACATGACATCCGTGTTTTCTGGTGGTTAATCCGAAAAACAGTTCATTTGCAATGCATAGTTAATGATAGAATGACGTGTTCACATCCACGCCGTCGTGTGTGCTTCCACTTCCACATCGGGGATCAGGTGGTTAGCCCTTGAGCATTAATCTGAAACATGATCTGAAAATTCTGAACATTCTTCAATGATCCATGCTGAATGTATAGTCTATTCGTCAATAGACATGAAAGCTAACATGTCTATTGAATCTTCAATCCTCTGTGTTTCCCAAATAATATGTGGTCCGAACCACCTGGAACTGTTGCAGCGTCACGAATTTCAAAAATGTCAGAATTGAAAATTTTTATTCCCCCTCATTTTTGCAAATTCTCACGTCGAGTTCTTATGGGAATGCGGATTATGGTGGAACTGCAGCATATGATATCACAAATTTTGCCAAAAAATTCCCAAAATTTGCAGTTTGACCAAATACTGACTAAACGTTAAGGCACAATAATAATCAAATCACCATATGATCAACCTTTTGCGCAGGTATCAGTGACTATCCCAAAATCTTCATCCCATTGCGATCGTATCATCAAATTTGTACGTTACAGCTCTAGACGGTGTCCCCGAACAACCCGAATTTGACGTTAAAATCTCGAAAAAATTGTAATCACCAAATTTTTCTGGACACTCCTCTCATCAATACGATAAAAAATGGTTTTTTTCGTGAGAAGCAGGTGTTTCGTATGAATTATGTTTCGTACGAATCATGTTTCGTACGAAACTGATAACGTCTTTCGAATCAGAATCTTCATTTCTTCGAATTTTGACATGATTTTTGCACAGATCTGGTCGAAAATCAGTTACTAACAATCCTATGGTATCAATTTAACATTATGTCCGTGGATTGTCCGTTTATTCGATGTTTTACGTCCGAAACCCCTCATACGTCCAATAATCATGAGCGTAAGTGATTCATCAACTATTAAGTTGAATGAATCGGTACCGTAGCTCTGATACCAGTTGTGGTCCCGTGGTTGGCAGCGGTTCTAGATGGAGGTTTTGGGGATAGAGCAGTTCCGGCAGAACGAACATAGACATTAAGCACAAGAGAATCAGCGGAAGCTTTTCATTTATTCATTCATTCATACCGAAAGAGCTTACATCTGGTCTGGCAGGCGGAGTTCCTTGAGAGAATCCGCCAGCGTTTCCCCTCAGGGAACTTCCAAAACTTACAAACAATGAACACACAACACCTATATATAGACATGACATTTCGTGCGAATCAAGCCTGAGTCACTCGTACGAATATTTCGTATGAGTGAGTCACTCGTACGAATATTTCATACGAGTAAGTGATTCGTACGAATCATACATGATTCATACAAAACAATACTTGTTCGCATTTGGGTTGTGTGTTCGAATCTAATCTAATACAATATTTAATGCACACTCTATCTAGTCTATTCGCACAGTGACGACCATAAAGTGCATCAACAGATTCTTCTTTAGGTTCTTCGACTATCTCAGCAACCAAAGGCAAACTCTCATTCTTGGAAATGTATTTGTTCCATTTAAAGCCCTCATCTTTGTTGGTGCATTATGTCTATTGCCTACGTCTAGGATGTTTCGATATTGTATTTAGGGCTTGAACGTCATTTGTATAAATGTTACTAAATGTTTTATGTGTTTTGTATTTGACTCTACGAGTGAGTCAGTTGACTCATACGAGTGACACTCTGTCACTCATACGAACCAACCACTCACACGAGTCACAGCTTCTGTATCACACACTCCAGTGCGAGTCATGTCGACCTATAAATAGAGGAGTGTTCTGTTAGAGCTAGTGGTGTTAGTTCAGTTGTTACGGCGAAGCCCTGCAGATATGTTTACTCGCGTCTGTACTTGCATGTCAATTAACACAATTCAGAGCAGTTAAACAGTAAGAACTTTCTTGTTCGTTTGTCATCCTCTCTAGCAATGAATTTTGCCTCTGCTAGATGAGTTAGATCAGACCGGTTGCTCATCAGAGGAGCCGATCCACCAATGTGTCGATATTGTATTAGGGCTTACACGTCATTTGTATAAATGTTATTAAATGTTTTATGTGTTTTGTATTTCACTTGTACGAGTGAGTCAGTTGGCTCGTACGAGTGACACTTTGTCACTCGTACGAAGCAACCACTGGCACGAGTCACAGCTTCTGTATCACACACTCCAGTGCGAGTTATGTCGACCTATAAATAGAGGACTGTTGTGTCAGAGCTAGTGGTGTTAGTTAAGTTGGTACGGTGAAGCCCTGCTGACTTGTTTACTCGCGTATGTACTTGCACGTCAATTAACACAATTCAGAGCAGTTAAACAGTAAGATCTTTCTTGTTCGTTTGTCATCCTCTCTAGCAATGAATTCCGCCGCTACTAGCTGAGTTAGATCAGACCGGTTGCTCATCGAAGGAGCCGATCCCCCGTTCATAAGTGGTATCAGAGCCTTAAGGCTTGATCTACTGACAAACGTCAAGTTCTGCAGGCTACCAATTGTTTCAGATCAGATTCACTGTTGCAGCTTTCTACCTCTACATTTCTCCCATATGATCTCGGATTTGGACGAAATTATGGACAAATTGGACTAGGATTCTAGGAATTCACGTAAAAAATACATTCTAATCAATCCTTGACAATTTCGGATCTAAAGTCGAGCTTAATCATGTTAAATCGGTAAAATTCATTTGTTTGGAGACTTAGTTGTTTTGGACGAGTAGAGAGACCACTCGCACGGACAACTTTAGACCATTCGTATGAGCAAGTAATCAGAATTTCTTGAAAACATACAAGTTTCAAAATTTACAAGTGTGATTGAAACTAGTTACACATTCGTACGAGCATCTCATTCGTACGAGTGACTTTCTTATTCGCACGAGTTACTTGTGTTTGTCATCTTGTCCGTACAAATTTCTGGTTCGTACGTACGGATCTTGATCGCCCGAATTGTTTTTATTATCCGCACGAAAGAATTTTTCCGTACTAATCAGTTTGTTCGAAAAGTGTGCTTTTAAATTTTTATAGAAAAATGTCAGACGAATTTTACAACGCATTCGCTACATCTGCAGTCACGACCACAGCGGCTCAAAACATGAATCTCGAAAACGAGATGGGTACCATGACCAAACCGCCGAAGTTAGTGAACCTAGAAGACTTCGACAGTTGGATCAAACGCTTCATGAATTGGGTCCAGGCAAATCACTTTACTTGCTGGTTCGCTATCGAAGTTAAATATCATGCTCCTGTAGGTGAAAATGGCCTCGAAAAGACTCTAGCTCAACTCCCGGATGTTGAAAGGGAAAGGTTCATAAATGAAAAAAAATGATGAACATTCTACAACAATCTATCAAAGAAGATATTCTGGCTTTGTTACAACACGATGATGATGCTCAATCATTGTGGAATGCTCTTCGTTTGAAGTTCCAGGGAAGTGCTTAGCTTCGAAAGAGTAAACGGGCGTTGTTAATAAAGAGTTTGATATCTTTACATTGATTAAAGGTGAGATAGTGAAACAATTGATCAAAGATACTGTCATTTGGCGGTGCAAATGAAGAGAATGGGAATCATCAAGAATAACGTAGGGCGAATGGTCTACGTATTTGACCATATTGAAGAATGGTACCGAGTATGGAAAATTTTCATTGCCACGTTTCATTGAAAGACTGGAGGGACATGAACTTGAAATGCAAAAGATGGCAAAGAACAAAACTGTCCAAGTTCAACAAGATGTTAATTTGTACTTCAAGAACAGTTCTGTTGTCAAATTCAGTCTCCGAAGATCCAGACTACCTATAGTGCTTACAACACGCCAAGCTCACCATCAAACTTAAACAGTGGCTTTCAATCATTTGCTACAGTTAATCCTCACACGTCTCAAAGCCCACAGTCGTCACACGGATCAAGCACTCCTAAAACCAGCCAGAACAGTCAGACAAATCCTACTCAAAGGGTTCTTCAGTGCAATATCGCTGTGGATTTCCAGAACGAACAGAAATTCAATGAGAAAACCGTGAAGCAACACATGTCTCTATTAGCATCAGTATTCGAATCATATGATAGTGTTGTAGCAGGAAGGATTGGAAATTCTAAAATGACCAGAGAGGACTACGACCAGATTGATCCAGTAGAAATGGAGTTGATCGACATAAAGTGGCGTATGGCATCTATCGTTCGATCCGCACAATGCTTCATGGAAATTATGGGAAAAGAGATCTTGGGAGGTTTGGATGGAAAACTGGGATTCGATAAATCCAAAGTTACTTGTTTTAAGTGTCCGGGAAAGGGCCACTATAAGCGTGAATGCCCAAATAGAGAAGCTCGAGGGAACCATAACCCATTTGCCAATGATTATTACAAGAAGGCTATTTACCATCGTCCCCAACCAAGAACTCACATGGTGCAGATCGAAGATAAGGCGCTAGTGGTTACTCAAGAAGATGAGGGCTTTAATTGGAACAAATATATCTCCAAGAATGAAAGTTTGGCTTTAGTTGCTGAGATAATCGAAGAACCTGAAGAAGAATCGGAGGCAACTTTTGATAGGCACCAGAAGATGATTATTATCACACATCATCAGAAGAGGAGGAACTGTTGAACAGTGCATTTAAACACCTCCTGCCTAACGATATGTTGAAAACTTTTGCAGGTTATTTTGCACCAAGTAATCAATCATCTTGCAATAAACAAGAGAAGCCGGTTGTTGAAGAGAGAGTTGTTGAAAAGATGGAGAAGTTGTCAGATGACATCAGCAAGGCATGCATGGCAAACGTCAATGAGGTAAATGAGTCTAAGAGTGAGTTGGTGGTTGAAAAACCGTGTCTGAAATGTGCTGAGCCGTGTAACGATTGTGTTGTAAAAGACACACGGTATACTGAGCTCAAAAGTTTAACAGATAATTTGTCTAGTGATTACAAATCAACTAAAGAAGCATACGACAAATTAAGTAATTTTGTTAAACAATACACAAAATCACTCAGAGAAAGTGACGCAACACTTTTGATGCTCAAAGCGACAGTAATGGACAAGCAAATGGCCATTAACATTCCCTTAAACACTATCACTGAGCTAAAAAGTGAGCTTGAGAAGGTAAGAATTGAAACTGAATGGGTTACAAACTGTTAATCAGTTATTCAATAAGCTCTTACGTTATTGATCACATTTTACCTAAAATTGAAAACAAAGAAGAATCAGAAAAGGTTGAAAACAAAAGTGCGAGTTATGATTGAGTTCCACCCCTATGTGGAATAGTTATGCATGTAAAAAACCAGCAAGGTGGAAAAGGCACTAAATCTAAAGCTAAAAACTAAACAATCAATTGAGTTGCCTACAAACATCTACGTAACTTACACAACTTCTGATAGTGAATGTGACTCTGAGGTGGTTAAAACTGTGGTAGAAAAAGTTTTAAAAAGCGAATCTGAAATATCTGAGTCTGATTCTGGAACATCGGAAAATAGTTTGACCAATGATCCAAATGTCATAGTTTATAAAATGAAAGGATCAAATAAACTATTGATTTGCCCATCCAGAACGTGAATCGGGATCATGCTGATAAATTCTTCAAGCTCGTGGAGGTATGTCATGCTGATTTAGATAAACATGATGCATCTTTTTATTCTAAACCAAAAAGTGACAACCGACCCTACTATCATAAAAATAGAGATTATCCTGAAAATAAGAGGGCAAGGTTGGGTTTCCAAAAGCAAAATATGAACAAGAAATCTCAAAAACTAAACTTTACAAAGAAAATCAACTTTGTTTTTGGGACAACAACACAGAAGGAGAAAGAAATAATCAGAATCCAATCGAATGATGATTTCAACAAAGAGAAAGAGAAAAGGAAACAAGTTTTGGAGTCTTCTGTTCAAAAGGACAGTAGAACATGTTTCAAATGTCAAACTATTGGCACATTGCAAGATATTGCTCACAAGAATCTCCAAAACATGTTTCTCATTCTAAAAAGTTCACCAAGGACGAGAAACAGAAATCACCTAAGGTTACGCAAAAGCAAATCTTAAAAAGAACGAATGAATCCTAAAAAAATGTTAAACCAATTCTACAAATAAAATTTGAAATTGGTGAAACATCAACTAAACATCGCCAAATGGATACTAAATTTTATGCTAAAAGGCAAATCTAAAAACACAAACATGGGTGGCAAAAGTGAAACCGTCCAAGATAGAACCAAAACCTTGTGTTCCAAACAAAACCGAGGTTAAAAAGAACGTTAAAAATAAAGTAGGTCCGAAATTCGACATTCCGAACCCACCCAAGACCAAGATGGCTTTGGTTTCTTTGTTTAAATAGTCTCGTCCGTAGGTGTGCAGGGACTCCCACGATCGATAATGTCTAAATGGATAATGGATAGTGGATCCTCCATGCACATGACAAGGATGCTTGCGTTGCTATACGACGTTAAAGCTATCCGCGGAGGATATGTAGGTTTTGCCGGAATGCAAGGAAGGAGGATTGTCGGTGAAGGAATTCTCACGAACGGAGTTGTATCGTTTGATTAAGTGAACTACATCGCATAATTTGAGAACAATCTACTCAGTATTTCGCAGATTTGTGACAAGAAATTCATGATGCATTTCAATGATAAAGAATGCTTGATCTTAAAACAAGGTTTCAAGATTATGGAGGAATGGATTCTGATGCGTGCACTAAGAGAAAATAAATTGTATGTTCTAGAGATGAGTGTTGCATCAACAACATCGAAGAAAGTTCAATTCTTTGCTTCCCAAGCTACCGAGAAAGAGTCGATACTATGCCATAAAAAGATGGGGCACATTCATCTGCGAAAGATGAATTATCTTGTGCATAACGACCTAGTGGAGGGTGTTAATTTGAAGAGTTTTCAATTATCTAATGATTGCTTGAGCTGTAAAAAGGGGAAGCAGCACAAGAAATCGCACCCACGAAAGCTGTTGAATTCTATTAAGCTACCACTAGAGAGGCTACATATGGATCTTTTCGGACCAGTAAACGTCAAATCCATTTTTGGTGATATATATTGCCTTGTCGTTACAGATGATTATTCAAGATTCTCATGGGTTTTTCTTTCTAGAGAGCAAAGATGAAATATTGAAACTCTATTGATTCTCTTCAGAAAAGTCAAAAACATGTATCAGTTGCCAATCAAGAGAATCCGTAGTGACAACGGTACAGAGTTCAAGAACAAGAGGATGCTCGAATTCTGCAATGAGAAGGGGATTCTTCATGAATTCAGTGCTCCTTATACTCCACAACAAAATGGAGTTGCTGAACGAAAGAATCACACACAAATCGAGACTGCAAGAATTATGCTAGCTGATTTAAAATTGCCAATCAGTTTCTGGAGTGAAGCAGTCGCGTCAGCGTGTTACACCTTGAATCATGTGTTAATAGTTAAGCCTCACAACAAGGCGTGTTTCGAGTTACTAAATAAACGAAAGCCCAACCTTGCATTTCTGGAGCCATTTGGATCACCGTGTACTGTATTGGACCCGACTAGTAAATTTGGTGCCAAATCCTTGGAATGATTCTTTGTGGGTTATGCTACTCCTCATAAATGTGTCTTCTTGCCGAGTCAAAACCAGGTTATTCTTGTGCAGCATGTTGATTTTCAAAGATATACGACGCCAACGCAGAAAACGGGGATCCGTGGCTGTTTAACTATGATAGTTTGTGGAATTCTTTCGACCTGCCAGATGTGCCATCAGAAGAAGAACTTGTTATGCTTTTGAACAACATCAAATATCAAATCAAGAACAAGTTACAAGACCGTTAGTGATTTCCCCATCACTTCCTGTGTCTACCACATTTAATGTAGGTCCGAGCTCTATTCTTCAAGACTTTGTCCCTGTACCAAATGTCAACACTACCGAATCATCTGCCCAGCAACAGCCAAATGCTAATTCTGATCGAGAATCGACTTTCAACGATGTTGGATCCAGTTCTGATGAAGGATCTGAGCAGATTGACAACTTCTTGAACACACAGGCTGATCAGTCAAACCTCAAGAATGAAGCTTCATCATCTGTACCGGTTGTGGATGAAGTCATCACAAATTTGAAAACGTAAGTAGATGTTTCGAATGAAGTGAGGCCGAGGATGCTTTCCAGTTAGATCCTTGTTGATCTGATTGCGAGTTTGCACTCCCGTTTGTAAGCTGCCTATAATATACTCCGAAGGATGATATACTCGTATTGCTCCATTTCAAACCAGACTTTCTAATAGTTGTTTTGTTTCTCAGGTTGAGCCGGGGAACTGGAAAGACACATTAAAGGAAGAAAGCTGGGTGGATGCGATGCAAGAAGATTTGCTTCAATTCTAGAAACTTGAAGTCTGGAAGCTTGTTGACCTACCCGATCATCACAAAAAGATAAACACTAGATGGGTCTTCAAGTGCAAAGGTGATGACAGAGGGATTGTAGTGCGCAACAAAGCTTGACTTGTGGTTCAGGATTTCCATCAGCAGGAAGGGATAGATTACACCGAAGTCTATGCCCCGGTCGCCCGTCTTGAAGCAATCCACATATTCTTGGCCTTTGCCTCGTCGAAAGAGTTCAAGGTGTACCAGTTAGATGTCAAATCTGCTTTCCTATACGGAAAAGTAAAAGAGGAGGTGTATGTTAGCCAACCACTGGGTTTCGTCTATCCAATGCACAAAGACAAGGTCTACCTTATGAACAAAGCCTTATATGGTCTATATCAAGCCCCGAGAGCTTAGTACGAAACACTGTCACGATATCTTACAGACAATGGATTTATCAGATGAACCGTAGATTCTAACCTCTTTACAAAGGAAGTGGATTGGCATTTGGTTATCGTACAGATATATGTGGATGATATTATCTTCGGATCGACAAATGACAAGCGGTGTAAAGACTTTAAAGAAGCCATGAAGCACAAATTTGAAATGAGCGCGATGGGGGAGATGAAGTTCTTTCTAGGACTTCAGGTCGATCAGTTGCCTGATGGTATCTTCATCCATCAGACGAAGTATGTTCATGACATATTGGAGAAATTCGATATGGTAGAAGCTAAACCAGCATTGTCTAGATCTTACTTGAGTCAAAGTTGACGAAACTTGATAGCGCTCCATGATCGGATCCTTGATGTATCTTACTGCTTCTCGACCAGATATCATGTATCCAACATGCCTGTGCGCCCGTTGTCACTCCAATCCAAGAGATTCACACTTGCTCGTCGTCAAACGTATCATGAGATATTTGAAGGGATTTCCAAGCACTGGCTTTTGGTACCCTAGACACGACGACTTCAATCTTGCGAGATACTCGGATTCTGATTTTGGTTGCTGCAAACTCAACACCAAATCTATAACGGCTGGTTGCCAGTTCTTCGGAACTCGTTTGGTTACATGGCAATGCAAGAGACAAACCGCGGTCGCTCTCTCTACCTGTGAGGCTGAATACGTGTTAATGCACTTTGTGGCCGTCACTGTGAGAATAGGCTAGAAATAGTGTGTATTGAATATTGTATAGATTAGATACGAACACGCGACCCAAGTGCGAACAAGTACTGGCTCGTACGAGTGACACATGCCTCGTACGAGTGACTTTGTGCTTCGTATGAGTGACTCTTGTTACTCGTACGAGTGATAACATCTCATTCGTAAGAATCACCCTTCGTACGAGTGACAACATGCTTGGTTCGCATGAGCTGTCATGTCTATAAATATGTGTTGTGTGTTCATTGTTTGTTAAGTTTTGGAAGTTCCCTTAGGGGAAACGCTGGCGGATTCTCTCCAGGAACTCCGCCAGCCAGTCAAGATGTATACTCTTTCGGCATAAATGAATGAAATGAAAAGCTTCCGCTGATTCTGTGCCTACATGTCTATTTCGTTCTGCCGAATCTGTTCTATCCCCAAAGCTTCCGTCTAGATCGCCGACCACGGGACCACAACTGGTATCAGAGCTAGGTACTGATTCATTCAATCTAACAGTTGATGAATCATCTACGCTCATGAATTTTCGACGTATGAGGGGTTTTAGACGTAAAACATTGAATAATCGGACAATCCACGGACATAATGTAAAATTGAAACATTTGGGTTGTTAGAAACTGATTTTCGACCAGACGTGTGTAAAAATCATGTCAAATTCGAAGAAATGAAGACTCTGGATCGAAAAACGATATTAGTTTCATCCGTACAAGAGAGCTTCTATGGCTCGTACGAGTGACAATTGGTTACTCGCACGAAGCTCCACTCGTACGCATCACCACTCGTACGAAGCCCCAAACGTACAAAGTTCAGGTCGTACAAAGTGGTGACTAAAAAAAAGAAAGAAAATGAAAAGGCATTTTTTGATCGTATTAACGAGACGTGTGTCCAGAAAAAATTTGGTGATTACAATTTTTTTTGAGATTTTAACGTTTAATTCGGACTGTTCGGAGACATCGTCTAGAGCTTCAACGTATAGATTTGATGATACGATCAAAAAGGGATGAAGATTTTGGGACAGTCACTGATACTTATGCAAAACGTTGATCATCTGGTGTAGTGATTATTAATGAGCCTTAACGTTTAGTCAGTATTTAATCAAAACTCCAATTTTGGGAAATTTTTCGCAAAATTTGAGTGCCATATACTGCAGTCGCACCATAATCTTCATTCACATGAGAACTCAAGATGTCAGAATTTGCAAAAATGAGGGGGAATAAAAATTTTCACATATATTTTAAAATTCCGGCATTTTTAAATTTCGTGACGCTGCAACAGTATCCGGGTGGTTCAGATTATAGATTATCTGGGAAACACAGAGGATAGAGATGAGATACCTTTTATGTTTATTTACAAAATAGACTATACATTCAGAATGTGTGAACGAAGAATGTTCAGAATTTTTAGATAATGATACAAATTGATGCTCAAGGGCTAACCACCTGATCCCCGATGTGGAAGCGGAAGCACAAACGACTGCCTACCATTAACTCTACATTGCAAATGAACTACTTTTTCGGTGATCGCCAGGAAATAGGGATGTCTTGTAGTTTCAGTGCCCTATTCTAGCGGAGATAACTATACATCTCTTTTTGTGACTAAAAAGGAAGAACGTGATTTTGATTGCCAAAGAATGTTTCTCAGATTCGATGTGTCACCAGATAGTTTGTTTCCGATGGTTTGCTAATTGAGAAAATTTTTGCGGATATTTATTGATTTGAAGTTTATCAGTGTGGTATTTCGAAGTTTCTATCAATTACCGGTTGGGTTTTGAAGATCGGTGGATCGAGCATCAAGGGAGTGCGCTAAACCGAATGTGGATATGCTTAATGTCAAAACAGAGAAGCTGTATTGTTTAATTTCAAGTTGGTGAGTATTCGAGAAAATTTGTAGATCAAGCAAATCAGAGGAGGTTCTGAACCGTGCAAACAAAAGACCTGAAGATCAATTTCTGGAGAAAATTATTTGAGAGGGAATGTTGCTTAAATGTAGATAATGTAAACCCAGATCTTCAATCAAGGGGGAATTATGACGTCGATAGATACCCGATTGAAGTTGAAGAATATTTAAACACAGCTCTTAGATTTCAAGTTCAAGCTTCGACAGTGACGTCCAAGGGGGAAATTGTTAGTGCACTTTGTGACCGTCACTGTGCGAATAGGCTAGAAAGAGTGTGTATTGAACATTGTATAGATTAGATACGAACACACGACCCAAGTGTGAACAAGTACTGGCTCGTACGAGTGACATGTGCCTCGTACGAGTGACTTTGTGCTTCGTACGAGTGACTCTTGTTACTCGTACGAGTGATAACATCTCACTCGTACGAATGACCCTTCATACGAGTGACAACATGCTTGGTTCGCACGAGCTGTCATGTCTATAAATAGGTGTTATGTGTTCATTGTTTGTTAAGTTTTGGAAATTCCCTTAGGGGAAACGCTGGCGGATTCTCTCCAGGAACTCCGCCAGCCAGTCAAGATGTATAATCTTTCGGTATGAATGAATGAAATGAAAAGCTTACGCTGATTTTGTGCCTACATGTCTATTTCGTTCTGCCGAATCTGTTCTATCCCCAAAGCTTCCGTCTAGAACCGCCGCCAACCACGGGACCACAATATGTTTCAGCATCCAGCTGTTGTTCCCAGATTCTCTCGATTCAACAGCAGATGAGAGACTCCGGACTGTAATTTCTTGATACGCCAATATATGTAGATAACCAGGCTGCAATCGATATCACTAAAAACTCATGTCAACACTCTCGAACCAACATATTGAGATTCGACACAACTTTATCCGTGATTGCTACGAGAAAAAGTTGTTTAGAATTGAAAAAATCCACACTGATGACCAAAAACAGATTTTTATACCAAAGCCTTTGATCGTACAAGATTTAAAAATCTTTTAAAATTAAGTGGTTTACAAAATCTTAGATCACGGGATATACAAGAGGTTGAAGTTGAGGATGACGACGACTTGACAGGATTTTCATCGGTTTGACGATTTTCTGTACATTCTTTCTTAAAAACTCTAAAAATCCAAAAATATGTTTTTTTTATTTTAGGGGGAGAAATTTTGGGAAAATACAAAAACATTATAGAAGTCAAAAAAGTTTCTGTGGAAAAGGGAGATCATATTATATCAACATGACAGTCACAGTATGCTAAAGATATGGAATGATTAAACAAGTAATTAAACAAGTCTTACTGAGGATATGCCAATAGGCTTCACTCGTTCAGTAAAGTGTTTTCAAGATATAATCCCAAATGAAAAACTGAATAACTTGTGGGTTAACATCTCTCGGATGTATGGACTTAGTACTCCGAAATTTCGTTTGAGAGAATGCCAGATTCTGCGATACTAGGTATTTATATTTAATCGATATCTGGGGTATTCTCTGAGTTATTCTGATTTTGCATCAGCAATGGCGTAGAACTTGTATAATACTTTACGCATTATTCGCCTAAAAAGCTGCATAAAATGATTATGTCATAACCTTTGTGACATCTGCAGTTCAAAAGATTTCTTAAAGGAACACCACCTAAAGACGAGCCTTCATCTCTTTGTCTGTACGGTAATACTAATCTAAGCTCTCAAGGTCTCCCAATTCAACCACTAACAGATATCCGTTAGATATATTCGCCTGTGAAATGAAATTATGGGAATCTCGATACGGGAGTATATTCTGAGATGGGACACACAGTTATTTCATGTTCTTAATATTACCTAACATATCTTGAAACAATTGAGAAACGAGAAGAGTTTAAGTGGATAAGAATATTTGTAATCTAAGTAAATCTGGTTAAAAGCTTAAAGAGTATACCAAGATCAACGGTACTAATGATTTGTTAAACATTTAATATGATCTTCTAGAAACACAAAACTCATAAAAACATGTATCTTTACTTGTTATTTCTTTTCGGAAAAATCCTAAAACCCAAAAAGATTTTCAGTTTCCTTAGCTTTTTAGTTTTGTTTTTAGTCTACCGATGTAGTAAACACTGATAGTTGAAGTCATGGCGACATCTTGCTGAGGGAAAACTGAAGACCATGGTTGGGAGCTAATCTTAATCAAAAAATTTCTTGAACGAAAATAAAGTTCATTAATTTGAAACTTTAGAATTTAAAATAAATCGGTTTTGGTCAAAATGGTCAACCAAGGTCATTAACTTGGATTTGGTAGGCAAATCAGGTAACCAGGGTCATTAACTTGGACTTGGTTAACTGAGTGGGTATTAAATAGATAAAAGTTGCATAAAAAAATAAAAAATATCAAAAAGTTTTCAAGTTTTAGAACTGATTCGTACGGGTCTAGCCCGTATGAACCAAGTTTGGGCTTCCTTTGCATGAACCATTGGTTCGTACGAATGAGCCTAACTAGTATAAAAGCTCACCCTCTTTGCATGAACCAACATTATGCTTCTGTGCGAACTGAGAGAACTTTTGTGTGAATACGTTCTAAACTTCACATTTCTTGACATTTTTCGAGTTCTATTACATTGGGGATGTTGATCCGCACACCTCTTACAATGGGAAAGGTACTTTTACTCAATCTTAGCCGTTATAATGCCAGATTTGAACCAAACGGACTTAAAACATAGATTTAGGGAGATTGGACCGATAAAACTTAAAATTGACCTTAAAAACGTTAATATTGGCCCTAATAGCCTATACATCGACTAATAATTTGTTAAAAACAATATGTTTTAGGTTCGGTTTAAACTTGGTGTTTTTGGAACGATTCAATGTTCGTACGAAGGACCATTCGTACAAACTAAACTTGTTTAGAATTTTTGATTTGTACGAAGCATGGTTCTTACGAAGGAAGTTTGGCAAAGATTTTGAAAAATTGTTTAACTCTTAAATCACTCATACAAAGTAGTGATTCGTACGAATGATAACTTGGTCCAAACTTTTAAAAATGTCTAAGTGTTGACTCGTACGGATGCTTGACTCGTACGAATGATGTAGTGATTTGAAAATTCGTCTAACGGTTTTGAATTCTCTTTGTACAAGTCAAGAAAACGTCATTTTCTCCGTTTCACAACATTTGTTGTCTGATTGACGAGACTATTCCGGAGATAGCTGCATATAGAGATGTGCTAGATTTTTTGGGCAGGATTCCAATTACAAAAGCGCTCACCGATCGACATATTGTTTATAGATCTCATGTTGAATACTTCTGGAACGCAGCAAAGTATGAATCTGAAGAAAATGCAATAGTGTCGGCGGTAAAGATTGATGATGAAGATATCCGGGTCAAGATAATGGAAGAATTGATCCGAACTGTTTTGGATTTCAAGGATAATGTAGATGATCCTACCGGGTTTTCGGAATACATGGTGAAGGGATGTTTTTAAAGGATGGGATATGCTGGTTTCGTCAATGCCGCGACGTTCAAAAAAGGAAATCCCAGCGCACCTTTTCGTTACATTGCTCATGTGGTTGCTCACGCTTTAAGTCATCGCAAGGGAGGATTTGATGATTTGGTAGACTACCAAATGTGTATGATTACAGCACTGGTCCTAAATCTGCCATATAACTTCTCTAAATTTATATCTACATAGATGGTGCAAAACATTCAGAGGGAAGAGTTTCTGCAATACCCTCGGTTCGTACAGATGTTGTTAGACCATTTACACCCGAACCTGAAGAAGAAGAAGAAGAAGGAAGATGTGTTAAAGTAAGAGCACATGGATGTTTCTACATTTAAGAAGATGAACTTACATTTGAATACCTTTCTGAATGCTAAACCCATTTTTGGTGCTATAGTTGACAAGGATTAAATTCTCTAGCGCTGGGTAAAGGAGAATAGATGATAGTGGAGATGAAAGCGAGGAATTAACTGCGCTTGAAAGTTTTATTGCTAAGAGAAGTTCGTGGTTTGTGAAAGAAGGCGAAAAGCGTGTTAAAAGAAAAGCAACTGCTACATCGTATGTCCCACAAAAGAAAAAAGACAACAGCTATTGAAAGTTCTGGGTTGCATGACGAACCAGATGTTGAAGAAAACATTGAAGACATCGCTGCAGATATCAAGAGACAAGCTATTGGGGGAGAAACAGAAGCTGCAGACCGATCGTCTTCGAGCACAAATTTTGACGAAAGACGTGCTCGTGAACGTAAAAGAGCCAAAAAGATTGAGGCAAAACATGGGGCTGAGATAAAGAAAAAAAGTAGAAGAACGAAAGCGTCAAGCGGCAGGGGAAGATGATACAACGTATGTTCCTACAGGATCAGATATAGATACTCCCGTGCGCACACCGATGAAGAAAAGGCACAAAGGTTTAAACGCCAAACAGCAAGAAGCTCCGAGTCTCCAACTGTCAGATCTAAAGAGACTGTACAAGAGCCGGCAATCGAAGAAGAGGTTACTGCTGAACCAGCTCAGCATATTCCAACATCACCACCTCTTAAGATAGCACCACAATCGCCACCACAACAATCTACTCCGCCACAACAGTCTGCACCTCAACCGCCCCCACAACCAACACCAAGACAAGCTACACTGCAACCGCCACCACACACTTCACAGCCCTAATCTCAGATTGATTTTGACTTTCATTTCGGAGATATTCATGGGGGGGGAAGATTTTTCATTCAACGACCCGCGTGTTGATGAATTACAAAAACAGGTCTTGTTGAATACTGTGAAGATAGCGGAGTTGCATGAACAAATTAATGTATTGAATGGAGAGAAACAGGAGTTGCATGAGCAGATCAATGTTTTGTCTAAAGATAAATAGCAGCTAGAAGCCATGCTTGCAAGTATTATGTCTGAAAATGAACATCTACGTGTTCGTATGGCCGAATATGAGGAAGAGAGACTCCGCAGTGATCGTAGAATGAGTTTGTTTGTGAAGATTTTGGTGAAAAAGCTGGGAGTGAATATTATGGCAAAAACAGATGAGATAGAGTGTGCAAAGGATAAAGAACGAGTTGATGAAAGGGAACGTCGTGCTAAAGAGTTACCTGACGCGCAAGGCAAAGGAAAAGCGAAGGTTGTAGAGGATCCTTTGAATGTTGAAACTGAGCAAGAAGCTGAATATGTGCCAGTTACTTGTACAGATATCGTTGTATACCAAGTTCCGAACAAGTTTATATTGATCGGGAAGCCTAAAGACGGGGAGTTTGATATGTCGAATCTATCTACGAGACACCATGAATGGCTTACAAAGAAAAAGTTAGACAAAGAAATTGAGGAAGCAGCTGAAGAGTTTGAGGAAGACGCTGAAAAGGAAGATGAAGATTTAGATGTTGATGATTCTGATAAGGGTAATGATGATGATGATATTGTCGGAGGTACTAGTGTTCGTGTAATTGATTCTAATTTGAATAAAGAGATTGATTATTCAGTGTACCTCGATGATTCTACGAATCAAACTAGTGATGAAGGTGTCAAAGACAGGACTGAAGGATCTTCAGATGCTCAGCAGGCATTGATATATCTACCGTTCCTGTCATGCCAAAACCAAAGATTTTCTATCTCGAGCATGACGTTGAGGAAGGCGAATTCATTCACAGTTATTCTAAAGAAGAGATCACAGAAATTCTAGGTGTGGACGAAGCACAGTTTGAGTTTTATTTTGAGAATTAGCAGAACGAGATTATCGCGTTTGAGCCAAATGATTATGTCTTTGAGCATGTTGAAGACGCTAACGAATATGATCGAGTTGTCATGGAGGATGATTCTTATGACGATGCTAATATTGCCGATCAGGGTAAAGGGCTCCCCAAATTTTACCGAATTATTTGCAGCAGGAAATGTAGATGTGCTGAAACGTAAAGTTGAAGAAGCTGCAAGGCAATGCAGTATTCCTCAACAGTTGAACCGAGCTGAGATTGCTAAGATGAGGAAGAAGTAGTTCAAGAATACACCAAGAGAGCGTAAATTCAATCGTCCTCTAGCATTCTTTACTCATGACGATGATATTTCTCTAGGGGACATCATAGGCTGGGGTTGTATTGAAGAGCTTAATGTCTATGCGATCAAAAGGGAGTTTGGTATTCAGTATTTCTGATATCTGAGCGACATCAAGTCCTTGCCTTACATGGATATTAAAGAGTTGGTGCAGATAAAGACGATCAATCTCAAGATGAAATTTCACGACCAGAGGCTTTGGAAGTTGATCAAGCTTGAGGCTTTACATGGTTTTACACACTGGAAACCTCACTTTCCTAGACGCATCACTAAGGTCGATCTAGCGACGAAAGAGAAGGATGTGACGCTCATCGTAAAGAGGCCGAAAGTAATGAAGAATATGCCTATGTTACGGATGGAGTAGGATTTCTACAAGAGCTTCAAGTGGTGGCATTATGATTGGAACACATGAGAGGCTGCTATTTGCTTGCACCCGGATGAAGACTCGTGGAAGATCACAGAGGAACTAACCAAATCCGTTATAGCTCAAAAACGCATATACGGGCTATGGCGTGCTATTCGAGTACTAGACCTGATGTGGCTAGTCAATTGCTCGAAGAAGGATATTGATTGTTTGTTTTATAGCAAGATCAGTTATGAAGAAAAGGATAAAGAGCAAGCTCTTTAGTTCCAGAAGATTGTCAATGTCTGCTTTGCAAATGATATTCATTATGGATCGTCATGGAATATATCTTGGAGGAAGCTGGATGAGACTGTGAAGAAAAGAAATATAAGATGGAAGCTAGAATAGCTGAGTGTGCTCGTATAGCATCGCTAAGGAGTTTTCGGTTTAGCAATACAGTGAACTGACCTCCTCCAACGGATCAAACGCCAATTGCATTTAAGGAGCGTCGCAAGCCACCGAAGAGATTTTTGGTTGTTAAAACGTCAAATCTTGTGAAGATTTTTTGAAGACTATCAAGACTGCGGCAACATCTAAGGGGAAGTTTGTTGGTGCATTATGTCTATTCCTACGTCTAGGATGTGTCAATATTGTATTTAGGGCTTAAACGTCATTTGTATAAATGTTAATAAATGTTTTGGTGTGTTTTGTATTTGACTCACACGAGTGAGTCAGTTGGCTCGTACGAGTGACACTATGTCACTCGTACAAAGCAACCACTGGCACGAGTCATAGCTTCTGCATCACACACTCCAGTGTGAGTCATGTCAACCTATAAATAGAGCAGTGTTGTGTTAGAGCTAGTGGTGTTAGTTCAGTTGGTACGGTGAAGCCTTGCTGATTTGTTTACTCGCGTCTCTACTTGCATGCCAATTAATACAATTCAGAGCAGTTAAACAGTAAGATCTTTCTTGTTCGTTTGTCATCCTCTCTAGCAATGAATTCTGCCTCTGCTAGCTGAGTTAGATCAGACCGGCTGCTCATCGGAGGAGCCGATCCCCCGTTCACAATCTTCTTGAGTTATGAATAGCGCTTTGTCTTTAGCCTCTGGCTATCTATCTTCGATCTGCAACATGTGAGTTCTTGGTTGAGGAAGGTGGTAGATAGCCTCTTGTAGTAGTCATCGGCAAATGGGTTATGGTTACCCTAAGTTTCTCTATTTGGGCATTCATGTTAAAATGTCCCTTTTCCCGACACTTAAAACAAGTAACTTTGGATTTGTCGAATCCTAGTTTTCCATCCAAACCTCCCAAGTTCTCTTTTCCCGTAATTTCCATGAAGCGTTGTGTGCGTCGAAAATAGATGCCATACACCATTTTGTATCAATCAACTCCATCTCTACGGGATCAATCTGATCATAGTCCTCTATGGTCATTTCAGAATTTCCAATCCTTCCTGCTACAAGACTGTCATAAGATTCGAGAACCGATGCTAATAATGACATATGCTGCTTAGCGGTTTTCTCATCAAAGTTTTATGCATTCTGGAAATCGACAGCTATATTGCACTGTAGTACCCTCTGAGTAGGATTTGATTGACTGTTATGGTTGAGTTGGGGATTGCTCGATCCATGTGATGACTATGGGCTTTGAGATGCATTAGGATTGACTATTGCAAATGATTGAATACTACTGTTTTGATTTGACGGGGGACTCGGTGTGCTATAAGCGCTAAAGGCAGTCTGGATCTTTGGAGATTGAATTTGAGTGGCAGAACTATTCTTGAAGTAAAGATTTACATCTTGGTGCACTTGAACATTCTTGTTCTTCACCATCTTTTGCATTTCAAGCTCATGTCCCTCCAATCTCTCAATGAAACATGGTAATGAGAGATTACCATATTGAGATTCATTCTTCAAAATGGTCAAATAGGTATACCATTCTCCTTGTGGCAAGGAATCAACGAGTTTATCAACAAGTTCTTCGTTCGTCTTGAAGATTCCCCTTCTCTTCATTTGCACCACAAGATGACAGTATCTTTCAATCAGCTGTTAAACTGTCTCTCCTTTGATCAATGTAAAGATGTCAAATTCTTTACAAAGCAACGATCTCTTCCCTTTACGCAATTGGGCACTTCCCTGGAATTTCAATCGAAGAGCATTCCACAACGATTGTGCGTCATCATCATGTTGTAATAACGCAAGTATGTCCTCTTTGATGGATTGTTGGAGAATGTTCATCATTTTCTTTTCATTAATAAAATTCTCTCTTTCAAAATCAGAAAGTTGAGCCAATGTCTTCTCGAGACTGTTCTTTCTAACAGGTGATTGGTACTTTTCCTCGTAGCAAACCAACATGTAAAATGATTTGCCTGAACCCAGTTCATGAAACTTTCGCTCCATCTATCGAAGTCTTCGGGGTTCATTAACTTTGGCGGTTTTGTCGTAGTACCCATCTCGTTTTCGAGGTTCATGTTTTGTGTTGCAGTAGTCGTGACTACTGATGTAGCAAATGCGTTATAAAATGCTTCAGCCATTTTCTACAAAAATTTAGCAACACACTTTCCGAGAAAAACTGATTAAAATGATAAAATTTCTTCGTGCGGATGACAAGTTAGTTCGTGCGACCAAGATCCATTCGTACGACTCAAATACTCGTGCGGACAAGATGATTCACATAAGCTACTCGTGCGAACAGGAAAATAACTCGTACAAATGAGTTGCTTGTACGAGTATATAATTCGTGTGAATCCCAGTTTCAAATTTTTAACTTGTAAAATTTTAAGATCTTCTGATTACTCATTCGTATGAATGAATTAACTTGTTCAGACAGTCGTTCGTGCGAGTGGTCTCTCTACCCGTACGAAACAACTTAGGTCATAAAACGGATGAATTTTACCAATTTTGACATGATTAAGCTCGATTTTAGATCTGAAATTGTTAAGGATTGTTTAGAATTGATTTTTACATGATATCCTAGAATTCTAGTCCAATTTGTCCATAATTTCGTCTAAATTAATTTGGGAAAGTGTAGAAGTAGAAAGTTGCAACAGTGAATCTGATCTGAAATAGTTGGTAGCCTTCAGAAACTTGACGTCTGTCAGCAGATCTGGCCTCAAGGCTCTGATACCACTTGTGAACGGGGGATCGACTCCTCCGATGAGCAACCAGTCTGATCTAACTCAGCTAGTAGAGGCGGAATTCATTGCTAGAGAGGATCTTACTGTTTAACTGCTCCGAATGTATTGATTGACGTGCAAAGTACAAGGCAAGTAAACAAATCAGCAGGGCTTCGCAGTACCAACTGAACTAACACTCACTAGCTCTGACACAACACTCCTCTATATATAGGATGACATGACTCGCACTAGAGTGTGTGAAACAGAGACTTTGACTCGTGCGAGTGGTTGCCTCGTACGAGTAATTTACAAAACATATAAAACAAACAATAGCATTTATACAAATGACGTTTAAGCCCTATATACAATATCGACATATCCTAGACGTAGGCAATAGACATTATGCACCAACAGTGCAGATGACTAGGTCTTTCGCACGAACAGTCTTGTTCTTCGTGCGAATAGATTATTCGCACGGATGTTTTTCGCTGAAGTTAGGTTTTTCACCAAGAGAAATCTTTTTGCGGGGTTGGTTGGTGAAAATTTCCTTTTCTAATATAGACTTGTTTCTGAGTTTGTTCGAAGGTGGTCAGTTATCTACACAATTTCGGTTAAAAAAGACAAACATTCCATATCAGCTTTTCAGTCAAAACAATCAAGTCTAGAGATTTGGTCAACCCTAGAAGAATATTCCGGTGAGTTTTCCGGCAGTATTTCACCTGAAAATATGTCCAACTGAATTTTGATAGAAATTTTTAAGAGATACTAGATTCTAACATGTCTCCATGTATTCTAACAAGGTTTTTATGAAAAGTTTCTAGATACAACAACTTTTAACTAAGTTTTAAGTTGGTTATCTTTAAAAAAACTGAAGTTTCATGTTGAAAGTTCAAGAACACTTCGAGAAACCCTCACAACTAGCTCAGACACAACACTAAGCTTGGTTTTAAACAAGGAAGAGACCCAAAGCTCTGATACCACTTGTAGGTCCACTTGGAGGATCAAGATTAACCTACTTCCCTGTTTATATAACACACATACGAGTGCAGAATGCACGTAATTATGCAAATGGAAGCAAAGTAAGAAACACAAGATAACCAAAGATTCACTATCTTGATTAACATAGAGAACTAGTACAAACACATACAAACAATGTTCATACAGACTTAGGATATACACTCTGTGCTCTTGTGCTTCAGTGTCTATCTCTAGTATCGACTGACCCACTATCTACTGAGAAGGGCATGTCTGTTTATATAGTGCCCACACCTAGCAACAGTACACCGAATGTAACTGGTTGTACGAAACAATATAAGTCACAAAGAACATTCTACAATGGATACTTGTACGAACAAGAACTGGCTCGCATGAACAAGCAAAGAGCTTGTTGAAAGGGGCCACTCGTACGAGTAGAGAATCACTCGTACGAATCAACAAGTGGCTCGTACGATCAACAACTTGCTCGTACGAAGCACCTTTCACTCGCACGTAGGTGTGTTATTCGTAGAACATGCTAACAGACATTCCGTACACAAGACTTAACAGTATGCACACATGCAGCTGTTTTACAACACAGACAAATTAAACGTCGTGCTAAATCAAGATAGAATGATATCTTGATTTGGTCGACACGACCAAACTATACAGACACAATAAACAAATACCGTACAATTACAGACGCAATTAAGAACAAGCGACAGGCACAAAAGTGTATCAACAAACTTTCTTCATTATAAATCCCAGCAAACCCTGCAGAATTGTTTGATCTATATAAATTTACATATGACGATGTGTCTGTCAAGACTAACCCTGCAGGGACACCACAATCTTCAACACACGACTATGGATATAACATTGTGATTCCACAATATAAAGTCACTTCCACAATCAGGGGGAAATATGTTATTAACACATGTGAAAACTCTGCCACTACTGGATCAACCAATACTAATCCTCAATCCTCTGC
This sequence comes from Scalesia atractyloides, assembly GCA_947069175.1. NCBI lineage: Eukaryota > Viridiplantae > Streptophyta > Magnoliopsida > Asterales > Asteraceae > Scalesia > Scalesia atractyloides. The sequence continues at coordinate 58,203,838 of CAMTDV010000003.1, read as the reverse complement.
CAGCTCATCAAATATAACCTCTATTGTTAAAAGTCCAACCACTGTGGATAAGAGTCAACATGTTTTCACACCACTCCCTCCAACACCTCCACCTCCATTTCAAACAGATATTGGCTCTTCAAAATTGCCAACAAATGTTAGCTCAGATGATTCCTATCTACAGCCTTCACCTCAAAATGTCATTATTCCATATACGGGAGATCTAATCTACCTTAAAAGTCATTCATCTGATCAAATCATTGGCAACATAAATGAAGGGGTTCTCACTAGAAGTGAATCCCAAAACATTTGTCTTTTTGCTGGTTTCCTATCTCTCACACAACCTTTCAAAGTACCAAGAGGCACTAAAAGACATTAGTTGGGTAGAAGCCATGCAAGAAGAGCTCCTCTAGTTTAAAAGACAACAAGTATGGGAACTTGTACCATTGCCAAAAGATATATGTCCAACTGGCACAGGTATTTAAAAACAAAACTGATGAAAGGGGTATTGTTGTCATGAATAAAGCTAGGTTTGTGGTTCAAGGTTACAAAAAGGAAGACGACATTGACTATGATGAAACATTTGCTCCTATAGCAAGATTAGAAGCCATTAGACTACTCTTAGCCTTTGCTGCAAACAGCAACATCAAGGTGTTTCAAATGGATATCAAAAGTGCAGTCTTGTATGGTGAGATCAAAGAAGAGGTATATGTTTGTCAATTTCCTCGTTTTGAAGATACATTTTATCCTGATCATGTCTACAAGCTTAGTAAAGCTTTGTATTGCTTCAAACAAGCACCAAGAGCTTAATATGAGACTCTCTCCACTTTTCTCTTATCCATAGGTTTTTAAGAGGTAAAATTGATAAAACCTTGTTTTTAAAATGGAGAGGAAAATATTTGATGCTTGTCGATGATATCATTTTTGGATCCACATGCACTGCCATGCGTGAAGAGTTCAGACAACTCATGGCAGCAGAGTTTGAAATCAGTGCTATGGTGAGATCCATGCTTTCTTGGTCTTAAAGTAAAGCAATTGCAAAATGGTACTTTCATTCTTCAAAGTAAGTATGTCAAAGAACTACTTACACAATCTTCAGAAAAGAACTACTTACACAATTTGTTGGATGCCATACCCAAAGGAAGTCAACTTCATGAGGCTGTCAATTCCTAGGAAATTGTTTAGTGTCTTGGCAAAGCAAAAAGCAAGCTGTAGTATCAACATCAACAGCAGAGGCTGTATATATTGCTGCTGCAAGCTGCACTTTTCAACTCATATGGCTTCAAAATAAATTGCTGGATCATGGTGTAACTGCTCTAAAGACTCCTCTCATGTTTGATAATTAAGCAGCTGGAAACATCATAAAAAATCCCGTCTCTCATTCTACCACAAAACACATTGACATCAGACATCACTTTGTGAGAGATTGCTATAAAAAAGGTTTGATTTCTCTGCATGATGTTCCCACTAATGATCAACTAGCAAATGTTCTAACCAAAGCATTAGATACATCTACCTTTGAAAGTCTGATCTCTAGGATTGGTAAGCTAAGCATGGGATAAAAAAAAATTGTTTTCCCTGTGTAAATAGCATCATAATGTTTTCAGAAAGTTAAAAATCCACCCTTAAAAATAGCTAAAATTGAAATTTTTCAATAAATCACTAAAGTCTGCTCATAACCACTATTTCTCCGGACCTCTGCATGGCGTGAAAATCTATCCATTGCTAAAAGTGTATCCTCTGTTCTACATCCACCGTTGGTGAAACCACTGTTTTCGAATCCACTGATAATCTATCCTATGATAGTATAAAATCACCAATGAACATTCAACTATTTAGAACCTCTGTTGGAATCCAATAGAGGTTTCCAAACAACTGTCTTCCATTATCTAACATAGTTTACACGTGGACAAATGTTAGCCATCAGATCTTTTCGAACACTACTGCCACGTCAGCTTTCACCTTTTCCTTTTTAAACCCTGTTCCATCCAAACAGAGTTTTTCACTACCGTATTGAATTCAAAAATTCTCCAAAGCGGTTATCTTCTTCACTAGCCCTTACTCACTCTTCAATCATGACTATGAGCATAAAAAATCCCCACAACTACCTTCCTGCCATTGAGAAAACAGATAATAATGTTGTTTTTCATGCAATAATCCATGTTCCACAAACATCATCATACAAGGATATTCTACTGGCAAAGGCTCCAATCTATGTGGACAGACTTCGACAATTTGGGCAAATGCTAAAGTTGAGATTCAAAACAAAAAGCCATTTGATATTACATCAAAGATTGGGCGGTCTCTTGTCCAAATTTCTCCATCCACCATTTCCACCACATTTGGTCTAAATGACCTAAATGACCCCACTTCCTTCTCAAAGAAGGATTTACACGATGAATTCATTGAGCATGGTTATGAAGGTCAACTGATAGGTATTACCATCTATAAACCTGAATTTCCTGCTGACATGAAACTCATTTTCCATACTTTACTGTTATGGTTGTCACCCAAGACAACTACGTTTTATGAAATACCTTTAAACATTCAGTATATGGGTTATGCTATTTTAACAAAATCAAAATTTAACTTTTCCCAGATATTGTTTTCTGAATTGGTTGCAAACTATAACAACATTTCAAAATATAAATGTTTTCTTATACACCCTAGGCTGTTGAGTTATTATCTTCAAAAACAAGTTTCGAAAACTGATTTTCAACAAGGTGTCATTTGTGAAATTGGCAGCCTTCAACATGAAAATTTTACAAGACTCTCTAACCAAAAGACAAAGGTTTTGAAAACACAAGCAAAGGGAGGATGAGCCAATTTTGGACACTAACACATCCACTTCTCAAACCTCTTTTGCTAATCCCACTGTTCATGGTGAACATGGCATTATAACCAGTGTTGTGCAATCCCCACCAGAATCCACCAAAAGAAAACCTTCCAAAACCAAAAAGCCCTCAAAAGTTAACTCTGGAAGATGAGATCCCAGAGGTTATACCTATGACAACACAAATGTCACTTGAAACCAATACTGCTACTTCCTGACAACAGTTGGCACAGAGATCTCCACCTAGCCAAACTCCTCTTGATTCCTCACAAAAGGAACAAATGTTGTACCTTATGAAGCTCTTGATTCAATTGAATCAATCTTCCACAGCCCTTCTCCCAGGGCAATGTCTATTTCTACACCGCAACCAACTCCCATTTCCCCAATACTACCCACATTTATACCTTTGTTGATTCAATAGAGAAAACTCAAACATACATCAATCCCTCTCACTCACCCATTAAAGAGAGTCAACCTCTACATTTAACTAAGTATGAGAAAAGTCTATTTGCTAGCCCACAAGCATTTGAGGAGGCTACACCCCTTGAGTTACAAGTAACTCTTGGTGGTATTTCAAGTGAAGTATCCTCTGTCCCAGTTGGAAGTCCCAAGTACCAAGACAAAGTGGCATTTAGTTCTAAAAACATTGAGGTTCCTCATGTTGATGATCCAAATACAACTACCTCTGGAAGGAATTTAGATGATTTTATTAACTTAGGTGATAAATTAAAATACCAAGAATTGACAAAGAGGATGTATTCCATGGATTCATTAATTGATGACCTCAAAACCATGATTAAGCAAGTCCTACAAAACTCCCAAAGTCAACCATTACCAAGTCAAAATGCCGATGAGCTATGGAAAGTTGTGCAACCAATTATCTTAGCTCAGAGACAATTGACAGACATTCAGCATGAAACACATATGAGGCTGATTAGGAACATGGTTGAGGCTAGATTCAAAGACACTCAAGCTGACATTAAAGCCATCAAAGAATATTTAATGAAAACAAATGGCTCTGCCCTGGCTACAATTTATGTTAAAGAAACAGAAGATGATGCGAAAAAAGGGGAGAATGATTCATTGAGAAAGTTGCAGCCTGATTCAAGTGTTACAGCATCTGATGCAACTTTGGGAAAAGGGATTGATGAGACTCTAAAGAAAGAAGTTGAACAGAATGCTGAGGATAAGCAGAAAAGACAAGATAAAATGGAAGCTAAAGCCTTAATGAGGATTAAAGAATAAAAAGCCAAATAGATGCAAAATTAGAAGATGTTGGTACTTCAAGAAAAAGGAAGTCTATAAGAAAAGTTAGACAACCAACTGTCACCACTTCTAAAACCACTGTTGAGGCTAATCTTGTTGAATCCTATGTCTCAACACCACAAAACAACCCAACAGATGTTAGGGAAGATGCTGTGACAGTAGATGCTGGCACAACAGATGTTCTAACAGATGTTCCCCAAATAACTGCTCATATCACATTTCCCACTTTAACACAACCTACTTCCACTCCACCAAGAATTCCTTCACATCCACCATCACCAAATATCAAATTCCAATGCAAAAGAAAAACTTTTCTTGTTGATGAAGGTGATGAAGAGATTCCATCACCAATCTCTTTGTCATCACAACCTACTTCCACTCCACCCAAATCATCTACACATACAGACACTTCACCTCCACCCATGCATCTATTATCATCATTCCTTCCATTGGGTGCTCTATACCCCCTTGAACTATATGTAGTAAGAGGGGAGATAGAGTCTTTCTACAAGATAGAGGATCCTAAACAAAGAAACTTTCCATATCTTCTTGGGTATCAAAAGCCTAGAAATCTTGATGAGTATCTGAAACTAAAGGCTAGACAAGCAGAAACTATTGCAAAGGAGATATCAAAGGGTAAGGATGACATGGCTCTACAAATATCCTTGCAATTTCAATTGATCAAAGTGAGAACATTGAAGATTTTGCTAAGGATTTGAGTTAGTCCATGTCTGAAAAGCCTACAAATGATGATCCTGAGTTTAAACAAGACTACCATGATCATATCATGATCACAAGCCTTACAAAGCAACAAGAGCTCAATTCAAAGACTGGTGTGAAAATGAGCTTAAGAAGAAATTGATAGAATACAAGCCATGCTCAAGGACCCATTGATAAAGCCTGCTCCACCTGTTCGGAAAAAGGCTAGACTTGAAAATCAATACCATGCCTTAAAAATCAAAAAAGATGAAGGCTGAGCTTGTTGCTGCTCAATATGGAACAACAAGGCAAATTGAAAGGTGGTCTATGTCAAAAGTTATTGATACCTATAGAAGATTGGAAGAGCTTAGAAAGAGGATCCCTCTGTTCTAAGAAAGCCAGACTACTAACAAACAACCACTGGCCCTCATCAGACCCAAATCTCCAAAAATGTTGCTTTAACCACTACCTTATCCACAGTTGCTGTAACTCACGTAAAAAGGCAAAATACAATGGTTGAAGAAGATGAGTAGAGGTTTGAAGAATAAAGAAAAGAGGGAATTAAATGTCAACTTCTTTATCATACTGATGCTACTAGTGATAAACTCAGAGAATATATATCAAGACCCTCTTCATCCAAACTCATCACAAATAACTCTTATCCCAAGAAAACCATCTGACTCGAAATTCTAAAATGGAAGTCATCCGCAGACACCCATGAATTGATTTTGCTCAGGTTAGATGGTAGAGTTCAAAAGATAAGAATGGAGGATGCATATGGTCTAGATGCAGCTAACTACCAAGATCTAATGAATCTTGAGCTTGAAAAGGATATTGAAGACATGATCTCCCTGGACTTTGAACTTCAATTCAAAGGACAAATAAGGGAATCGTTGATGAGGAATAAAGATCAAGAATAAAGATAAGTTTTGGTATCATCTGCTCTAGGGGGAGATTGTTGGAAATTGAACCTTACAAAAAGAACAGATGATCGAAAGCCAAAATATTCTACAACCTCTGATCCTTAATAAATGAACATTTGCTGAAACCAAGCTCCATTGAAGACAAAGGTCAAAGGTCTGCCCTAGCAAAGCTCTAATGAAGACTCAAAGGTCTTCCAAGGCAAAGCTCTGTTGAAGACTAAAGCTAAGGTCTGCCAAGGCAAAGCTCTGCTAAAGCCCAAAAGAGGATGTCACATCAGTACTTACTATCAGACGTTGTATTATATAGTTTATAGCAGTGTTTAGCTTGGCAGATGTTGTAGTTTGTTTTCATTTGTTACATGTCACTTTTAATGTGGTGTCAGAATACGATGCTCAGCGGTTTGCTCTGTACTATAAATGGAACAATGCGTATATTGTTCTATTCAGCACTTCACCTTGACATTTTGTGTATGAGCAAGTCAGAGTGATCTTAGGCAGAGGGGAAGTTTGTAATCGTTCATGCATACATAAATTCATAAATTTATAAAAGCATGCTTGTGAAAACAATCTTCCTATTGTTGTGAATTCAAAGTTTATTATTTCTGCTACACTATTCATACATGTTTATCCATTCTATTCATACATGAAATTTTAACAAGGTGCATTTTGATTGTAGGGATGATAAGGCGTCGGGGCCCGATGTTTTCAATATGAGATTCATATAGCATTTCTAGCAGTTTTTTAAAATGATTTGTTTAACATTAAGGCTAATTTTCACAAGGACGGGACTAAAAGTTGTGGAAGCGGGTATTCTTTCATTACCTTGATTCCTATAATTAAAGCCCCAGTAAGGCTTAATAACTATTGTTCTATCACTTTAGTGGGGATTATTAGTAAGATTAACTCTAATATTCTTGCTAATAGATTTAAGAATGTCTTGGATTTGGTTATTTTAGACTTCGAATCAGCGTTTCTCAAAGAAAAGTTCATTTTGTTGTTTACACTATGTCTCAAATGGGGTTTCCTAGCTTGTGGTGCAAGTGGATTATTGGGGTGCCTTCATCGGCTAGATCTTTGGTTTTAGTGACTGGAGCTCCTACTTTCGAATTTCAATGTGACAACGGTATGAGATAGTGTTATTCTCTTTTGATTTTTTTATTTTTATCTGTTACCAAAACTTTATCTGGCATGTTTGATAAGGTATGTAAAGTTGGTGCGGTTGATGGTATTAAAACTCCTAATAATGGCTCCGATTTCGCATCTCTTGTATGTGGATGATCCCATTATTCTTGGTGAATGGGTGGCGTCTAATAGCGTCAATGTGGTTAGGATTCTTCTGGTGTTCATTTATGTTCGGGGCTAAGATTAATCTCTCAAAATCTAACCTTTTCGGAATCAAAGTGGGAGTAGCAGATGTGGAAGATAAAGCTAGGGTGGTTGGTGCAAGCCGGAATGTCATCCTTTCAAGTATCTTGGATTGATGTTGGGGGCAAACATGAATCAAATCAATAATTTGAAACCGGTAATTGATATTTTTGAAGCTAGACTCTCTTTATGGAAAGCTAACATTCTTTCTATAGGCAGGTGAATCACTCTTATAAAGTTCGTCTTAGAAAGCGTTCTAAATTATTATTTTCTCTCTACAAGATGCCGATGAAAGTTATTAATGATTTGGAAAAATTGATTAGAAGATTCTTGTGGGGTTGGTATTCATTGAGTTTCTTAGGATCGGGTTTCTATTTCTAAAGAGGTCGGGGGGCTTGGTTTGAGTAAGTTAATTGCTTTACTATCAAAATGGGGTTGGTTCTATAAAACAGAAAGTATTCAATTATGGAAGGAAGTGGTTAAAGCGCTTCATACGAGTAGATGTAATTGTGATTTCTTCCTATGAAGAAGAATTTAAATGTGGTATGGAATAATATTGTGAAAACAATTGCTAGCACAAGTATTGAAGGCACTTTGTTAAGAAGGTTTTCTATAGGCGTTTTAGGGGATGGGAAGTAAATCTAATTTTGGTTGGATCCTTGGCTTACAAACAAACTACTTAAGGATGTCTACCTAAAATTATATAGGTTAGAAGCTGAAAAAAGGTGCATGGTTAATAGCCGTCTCCTTATTGCCAATTGCTCTTACGCGAGCCAATGAAATTGGTGAAAGGGTCGACATCTTTCTTGGAAGTGACCGAGTATAATTGGTTACTTAGATAATTGGATTATGTTTCTATTTCCATCTGATATTAAAACTAGTCTTGGATTGGTGTTGTCTCGGTTGAATTCTCTGTAGGGGCAGTAAAAAGTTGTTAATAATAACAACTATGATATAAAATAGTGCTAAGTGATCCCATTGAAGTGTAACATGTTCGTGTGGAGGGCGGCTGAGATGGGCAAATCCTACATGGTGGCGCTCAGGAACATAAACACTGATATTGAAGACGTGGGTTGTCCGTTTTGTGAGTGGCGACGATTCAGTGGATCATTTATTTACTTCAAGTATGGTCACTACTATTATATGGCAACATGTCGGCATATGGTGTAAAGTGGCTCCATTTTTCACATTTTCTTTATAGGTCTCTTGGAGATGCACAATCATGTCGCTTAGCTAAAGAGGTGTTCCATGGTATTGTTAACATTGGCTGCTGGAGCATATGGTGTGCTGCGAATTGGTTATAGTTTAATAATTATCAAGTTCGGGTTGAAGATATCATTGTGAAGTGAAGTCGATCGGGTTTATTTGGATTGGAAGTAGATTAAATAAGAGGTCCCTAACTTGGAACGATTGGTGTAACTTTGTAATTATGTAAACTATTTTGGTTTGGCCACCCTGCTTTGTGGGTTGGTGCGTTTCTAATGTAGTTTACGTTTCAAAAAAATTCATGGATGTACCTAATTTTTATTTTAAATATAAGTTCATTTATTACTTGAAATTTAGCTAATAGCTTTATTAAAAAATACAATTTTATAAAACTTGATGTAAGGGTTTTAGTTATTACTAAAATATCAAAATCTAAATCAAATCTAATATATTTGACACCAATACACTACAATAATGGGAAAATTGTTATTTTATTCATAAAATATAGCAAAAGACTTTTAATCATACTATTTAAACACATGTGTAATCCCAAGAAAGTCAAACTTAATACTGAAGATATGTTAAAACTTTTAATAATTACATACCAAGTTTCAAAAAGCCTGAGTTTCCAAAGTTGTCCACATGAAAGTCCAGGATCCCACAGTTCTAGACTTTCACAAGCGTTTCATTCATTCATATTGAAAGAATTCTGGAGAAATTTCACTAGCGTTTCCCCTTCAAGAACTCCAAAACATACAAAACAATGTACACACGACACTATTTATATGCACGTTTTACCCTCATGTGTAGTGAGTCATTTACCTTCATGCGAAGGTAGCTTACCTTCGTACGAAGATAACAATTACCTTCGTACGAAGTGACATATATGTACCTCTCATGTTCGTACTTGCGTCGTGTGTTTGTATCTAATCTATACAATATTCAACACATGCTTTATCTAGCCTATTTGTATAGTGACGGACACAAAGTGCATCAACAATTTCCCCCTTGGACGTCATTATCGGAGCTTGATCTTGATCTTGAAATATGAGAGCCGTGTTTGAATATTCTGCAACTTCAATCAAGGTATCTCTCGATGTCGTAGAACGTGTCAACAAATTCATCCTTGATTGATGATTCGGGTTTGCATTATCTACATTACATTCCCCTAAAATAATTTCTCTAGTTCATGTTCTTGTTTGCACGGTTTCCAACCTCCTCTGATTTGCTTAATCAACAAATTTTCTTGAATAATTACTAACTCAAAATTAATCAATGTAGTTTCTCCATTTCAACTTTGACCACATCCACGTTCAGTTTAGCGCACTCCTCCTATGCTCGATCCTCTGATCTTCAAAACCCAACCGGCAGTTGATAGAAACTTTGAATTAGCAGAACGATAAACTTTAAATCAATGGATATCCGCAAAAGTCTGAAATCCCAATTTCCATATTCAAATTTAAGCATACTCCTGAAAGGTTATTAGAAAATTGGTAATCTTCTCAATTAGCAAATCTTCATCGGAATCAAATCATTTGATAAGACACAGTAATATTCTCTTCTTCGTTCAAGATCAAACATGTAATCTTCGTCTTTCATAGCAATCTCAAATGTATAGTCTAATTCGTGAGCAACTGGTACACTTCTTTGTCAGAAAGATCCATTTTATCATCTTCTTTAATCGTGAATTGCATGTATATAACCTTCCTCTGTCCCAATGCAACTTAAACCACAAAACAACTTCATTTCCTAGCGGTTAGTCCGGAAAATAGTTCATTTGCATTGTAGAATTAAATTGGATACTTTGTAACACTAAGCAGTCGTGTGTGCAACCGGCTTATACGAAGACTCAGGTAACAACGTGACCACGACTACAAAATCCGATAAACAACTCCTCCAAGACTCAGTTATGAAACCCCCGTTTATGAAAAGTGGAAATCAACTTAATCTCATCACTAACGAATTCTTACTACACTTTGATCTGGTACAGAAAAATCCAAGACACTTTGCATCAACAAATAATCTACAGTCGTAACCACCGGAATAAAATTGCATGGTCACGAATTTCAAAATGTCGGAATCTTCATATATACATAAAATTTTTACTCCCTCTCATTTTTGCAAATTCTGACTGAACCAATTTTTTTCAGTGTATCTTTAACATTTGTGACCCTATCATCAAATCTATACTCTAAAGCTCCAGATGGTGTCCCCCAAACATCCTGTATCAGTCGCTAAAATCTCTAAAAAAATTCTATCACCAAAATTTTCCTTGACATTTGTCTCATCAATACGATCAACAAATTTTTTTAATTTTTTAGGCATTCCAGGTACCTTCATACAAGGGTAACTACCATCGTGCGAAGGTAACCTATCTTCGTGCGAAGTGGCGCCTATATTCATGCGAAGATAGTACCTTGGTGCGAAGATGATCCATGATGAACACATTTTTCGATCCAAAATCTTTATTACTATGAATTTGAAGATGATTCTAGCATATATCTGGTCGAAAATGATTTTCTAACAATCCTATAAGTTCAATTTTACTTTTTGTCGTGGAGTTTATTTGATGTTTTACATCTAAAACCTTCCTAAGTCCATAATTCATGAGCGTAGGTGAAAACCTGGCTCTGATAGCAATTGAAAGTCAAGGATCTGGCAGTTCTAGATGGAAGTTTGGGCATGATATCACTAATTCGGTAGAATGTTATTAAGAAACGAGTAGAAACAGAATCAGCGGAAGCTTCATTCATTCATACTGAAAGAGTACACATCTTGTCAAGCTCACGAAATTCTGGAAGCGTTTCGCATCCGGGAACTCCAAAACTTACAAAACAATGAACACACGACACTTTTTATAGACACATTTTACCCTTGTACGAAGTTAGTCATTTCATTCGTGCGAAGGTAGATTACCTTCATACAAAGATAACAATTACCTTCCTACGAAGTAGAGCTATCACTTCGTACGAAGTGACATATATGTACCTCTCATGTTCGTACTTGGGTCATGTGTTCATATCTAATCTATACAATATTTAACACACGCTCTATCTAGCATATTCGTATAGTGACGGACACAAAGTGCATCAACACCACAAAGCCTTTTATATAAGATAAATGTTAACTAAATAATAATATATAACTATCTCTAGTAACGTCACCCATTCTTTAGCGCATTGTTTTGCCACAACCATGACCAGTCTTACATACGAGATATCATACATCACACATATTTAGAAAAAAAATTAATTTAAAATATCATGGGACAAACAACAAACAACTGAAGCAATTTAAATAGTTAAAAAAACATTTAGCAATATTGTAAAATGAATTATCAAGCTTAAAGCTTATGAGTTTATCAAATTTACAAAATACTAATTAAAGAATAATAAAAACCCTAAAGCTATACTAATTTTACTAGAAAAAAGAACCTTAGAAACCAAATAGTATTTAAAGCTACATTAAAAGGTAAACATAGAATTAAAAACTTGACGTAGATCTTGATCTTTAATCATAAGCATTCCATCCATATCGGCTTTTTTCATGAGAACCCATTTGTTTTCTACTGTCCGAATCTCGAGAAGAAGATCAACTAAGTCCTAAACTTGGTTGCTGTACATGAACTACATCTCGGTGTTCATATCTTCAAGAAACTTCTTAGATTCTGAATCTTTGATTGTAGCTTTGTAAGTGCTAGGCTCAGCCTGAGCAACCATCAAAATGTCATCAGTCTCATGAAGTCCCACATACCTATCGGGTTCATGATGATCCCTAGTACTTCTACGAACACCTGGGTAGTGTTCGTTTCACATAATGGAAAAGAATCTTGATGGAATTGGAATGTTGATTTCACTCCTTATTTTGTTGGTTTCAACAAGAAAATGAATTGGAATTGAACAACAACGTAAGGAAGGAATCTACATTTCAATTTTTATCCAAATTTCATTCCATTTTGTAAAACACACACACCTAAATTACAAATCAAATTTCAATTTCAGCATGAATTCCCATTCCAATTCCATTACAATCCTTGAAACGAACACTACCCTAATGTTTTAACCGTCTTTTCAGTCCTCTCAGATTCAAGTTCAACAACTACTTGTTGACCGGTTGACTCGGCTTGTAGTTCGGTTTCTTGTGACACTGGATCTCAACCAAATCCATAAGATTTTCTCTAATCCCACATGACAGAACTTCGTCCTCTAAGAACTCACCTCTACACTTTGTGAAAACCCAGTTTTAGTAGGTTTTGTAGAACTAGTAACCAACTGTTCTATGGTATCCAAGGAAAACAACCCTTTTCACCATAGGGATCAAGCTTGTCTAAAGACTCACTTGTAACGTAAGTGCTACAACCCTATACCCTAAGGTAAGACACTCTGGGTTTCTTCCCATGCCATATCTCATATGGTATTTTGTCCACCTTCTTAGTCAGAGTAATATTTAGAATTCTTGCGGGAGTTTCAAGAGCAAAACTCCAGAAAGAGTTTGGGAAGTTTGTATGACACATCATGGATCAAACCATATCTAATAATGTTCGATTTCTCCTCTCTGTTACACTACTAAGTTGTGGTGTTCCATGCAGAGTGAGTTGAGAAATGATTCCACATTTCTTAACATGTTCGTCAAACTCTTCACTAAGATATTCATCTCCTTAATCCAATCTAAGCATCTTAAGGGTTCTAGACAAATGACTTTTCACTTTTTTTTGAAACTCTTTGAACCTTTCAAAAGTTTCACCTTTATACTTCATAAGATAACACAACCATATATACTGAAATCGTTAGTAAATGTAACAAAGTATCTATCCTGTTTCTACCCATGTTCTAAAAGGACCAAATACACCAATATGTACCAACCCTAATAGATACTTGGATCTTTCTCTGATATTCATGAAAGGTGACTTTGTTAACTTCCCACTTAAACATGATTCGTATCTGTCATAAGACTCTTTACTGGATTCCATCCGTTTTGAGTTTCATGACATGATTCTTCTTTATGTGTCCAAGTCTACAATGCCATAATCTTATTGGACCTGCAACAGAACACCTAGAGTAGAGCATCTGTTGAAGACATGCTATGAACTGTTTAAAGCCTTGGAACCGCTGTTGATGAAGAACCAATGTCTGTTCATGACCAAAGCTCTGTTGAAGATAAAGGTCTGCTCATGAAGACCAAACATCTTTTGTTGCAAAACAGATGTTTGGAACAAAGCAACAGAGGATTGAAGAATAAATGTTTCCTAATGTAACACTATTAGCTTATTAACAGTGTTTAGCTTAGTAAGATCAGATGTTTGATTCCCACAGATGTTTGCAACATCTGTGGAATCTTTTCTAGTTATGAAGGTTTATGAAGGTTAGATGTCACTATCAGGGTGATGTCAACCAATCATCAACAAATTTTTTATACTTAGTATAAATTGATCGCACCTGTAAGAAATCTATTTATCACACAAATCACCTTTAACGGTTTTATATGTCATTAAGGCATGGGGAGTTTGTAAAGTCAATCAATTTGTAGAACTTGTTAATTTTTTGATTCAGTGATAAACAGAAGTTGATGATAACTCCTTGCTTGTGATTACTTTATCTTTTCTACAACAGAAAATTGTGTGTTATTATTTGTTTCCTAACAACTAGTCTCAGAGCTTGGTCACGTTAAAGTTGATTTCACAGTCAGTTTGATATTCAAAGATCAGCTCACAAAGATCCAATTTGTTCGTAGCTCATAGTTGTAAAGTGTAAGAACTCAAACATTGTCTTATACATACTCTGTTCTTCTTCAAAAGAACAAAAGAAATGGAACAAATGATCCCCATGACACCGGCTTTACTAATAAGCCTCCAATGCTTGTCAGGTCCGAATTTAACATCTTGAAATGTAGGATGGCACATATACTTGCTCAACAAAATACCGGGTGTTGGAAGTCTGTTATATATGGATGTCACATTCCAATGGTACCTAGTGCTAAAAACCCAAGTGTACAAGAGCCAAAAAAATGCTAGAAAAATATTTAGAGCAAGATTTCCAAAATTTCGAGTTAGATGCCAAGGCTTTTAGCGTTGTGGCCATGGCTCTGCCGAATGAAATCTATGTCAGCCTGTTACATTGCAACATCGCCAAAGGGTTATAGGATGCATTGAAAGAGCAGCTTATTGGAATGGATGACGTAATCGAGAACACTCGAGAAATCTTAACAAGTAATATGAGACTTTCACACATGTCAAGCGAGAAACCCTTACACAACAGTTTGAACAATTTTCATGTCTAATCATTGAATTAAAGTTGGTAAACAAAGAGTTTTCTAAATCAACTTTAACTAACCAATTTTTGATATCTTTCCCCAAGAAGTGGGATACTATTGCGAAAGTAATGAGAACATCCCTTACTTAAGGGACATGACCCTTACTGAGCTTCATGGATAGCTCTTAACATTTGAGAGAGAGCTTCTCTAGAAAAATAAGCTCCAAGAAACTGGAAAAGTGTCTGACAGTTATGTTTTCGGAAACATTGCACTTCTGAGTCAGGAATGACAAATGATCAGAGTTTTGGTCACTATATTGATATATCAACTAGAAACAACTCTGATCAACATTCCTCAAACTATGCATTCACAACGAATGATGATGGTCATGGTCATGCTAGTTTATCCTTTGTCCTTGATGATCTAAAGCACATAGACCCAACTGACCTTGAGGAAATGGATATACTACACCAAGTGGCACTACTAAATCTGAGTGCAAATAATTTTTACAAAATGACTAGCAGGACATATCTTGGGTTAAGTGAAAGGTCAAACGTGGGGTATGATAAATCAAAAATCAAATGTTTCAAGTGTAATATATTAGGTCACTTTGCAAGAGGTGCATGAGTCAGTCAAACAACTCTGCTCCATTGATCACATATCCTAACAAAAGACCTCAATGTAATTCACAACAACAGTTTTATCAAAATACCCAAACTATCTATGAACCAAGTGTACAAAACCCTGTCCATTTTGCACAAAGCACGAACCCTGTATGTGTGCAGGAAACTCATATTCCTCATATTAAATATGTTCAAGGGCATGTTGCACATGTTCAAGCACCACAAGTTACTCCTGATCATGCACTTGTAGAGTCTAATAAAAAAAGCTTCTTTACTCAAGGCTATGTTGATTGGAGCAGCTCACTAGAAAACTTGACTAATGAAAATTTTGCTTTTATGGCAAATGATTGTGATGAACATGCAAGTTTTTGTTCATTGCTATTGAACATATCTCAGAAGGAGAAGATCAAGATGTTCAAACAGTTCATGGTGAGAGTCTTGTTGAGGAAACTGCTAATAGCTCAAGTTGAACATTTGTTTGTGAGAAAAAGCATGCAGAGAGGACTGAAGAAAACTATCCCAAAAGTTCCACTAAACGCATCAGTGTTGATCAAGTTCAAATGGTTGCCTCTAAGGTATTACCTCAAATTCTCAAAGAGTTATATTTTGACAAATATATCATAGCATTTACAAATGTTAAAGAGTTAATGAGATCCCAAGAGAAAATGTTCAAATCAGTGAAATAGTTGTTGAAAAATTGAAAAGAGATTATAAAATAAGAATTGTTGAAAAAGACATAGAAATATGCAGTCTCAAGCATGAAGCAACTATAACCAATGACCAACTCCAAACAATGATAGAAAATTATCAAAATTGCAAAAAGCAGTTGGAATCCACTCATATTACCTTACCTGTGAAATGGGTTGAATCCTACAATGGTAATGAGATAGTTTAGAAAAACAAATTAAAAGCATTGTGAAGTTTGGTGTTGGGTTTAGAAAACATGATAAAGAACAACTTTGCAACACTTCCATTGACTCAGAAATGATTGAGATAATTCTAACCAACTCAACCGGTGAGGAAATCAAGATCACTAAACCTAGTAGTAAAATGATTACTCTTGAAAACCCACAAAGTTCCATTCAGGCTGAAAAACAAAAATATGAACTTAAATCCACATGGTTTGATGAATTTGATGCTGTTGAAAAATACGAACTTGTTGATTTCACCAACCTAGATGGTCTCAAGCCACCCAAGATTAAAATGATTCCAACCAACTCTCAAATAGATGTGAAAACTTTTGATGCTGAAAAAAAGATAAGGGTAATAAGAAAGATAGGACTACAGAACTGCTTTGTGAATTTTTGAAAGAAAAACCATATTATAAAAATGTGACACTCAGCAAGTAATTGCGTCAATATGTATGCCTAATTAATCATGTTTAGCATTAGTTACATACATTTACACTTAATAAGGATTAAATTTTGTTTATAAAAGTCTAGCGAGTCTCATATAGTTGCATAGGTTTGCATTCGATTAATATGAGTTTTTCGTGTAGCGGTATTACTATACCAAACAAAAGTTGGTGATAACCAGGTAAATTTTAATAATTGGAAATGTTCCAATTTGCCAGGAACATTAAACTATTGGCAATATAATCTGAATTGGAACAAATATGTGTGATAGTGTATCATTTGATATATTGACGTTTTAGTGCCGATTATCGCATTTTCTTATTATTACTTTAATAATTGGCATTTTCACATCCGAATTAATTTTAATGTGAAATTTTTTAACAATATTTACTTTGTAAGTATGGATTTATGGCTTAAATTAACCTTTAATAACCTAATTAGGCCCTAAACTAATCCTAATCAACCCCAAATTGCATCCTACTACCTTCCACCACACTACAAGCCAATATTTGCATTATGAACCCCACGTCCTTCATTCTAGCCTTCCACCCCATGTCCTTTTCCATTTTTCTTTCATTTTGCTTAACTTGTTAAGATGTTTGCATGTATGGGGACTTGCACTCATCATTGATGTTGTAAGAACTCCATCATTCATGTTTCCCTCCATTTGAGTCAAAATAAAACACACACATCTTTCTCTCTCAAAAACCTTCATCAACACCACCCTCGTCACTAGAAATTTCAGGTTCATCATCCATGATCAAAAGATCATGAGTTTTGCTTCAAATTACTTTGTGTTCTTCATTCCCGAATTTGGCAGATTCGTCTGCCAACTTTGCAAGACCATATCTCACTCATTTCTCTGTCGTCTTTTTGAGTGATTCTTTTTCTAGAGTAAGCTTTTATATATCCCTAAACTATCCCTAACAATTTCACTCAATTCTAATCGACCTCCAAACTGGTCTTAAAACACATCTGCATAGAAACGGAGTTACTATGCTATCTCTTTTTAATTGTGATCTATTAAGGGGCTACACATATGGGAATTAAGTGATTCTTTTTTCTCTGTCCTTGGACTTCAATTTTCTTCAGTTTTATGAACATTTTAGAACCGTAAGCCCCTTAAACCAAGCCATCCCTCCTCAAGAACTTATGGCTCTAGAAACCACAAACCCACCTTCATTTTGCTTCAACAAAAACAAAAAATACAAGAAGATTTCAGCAAGTTATGGAGCTTTAAAGTGATATTTGGAAGGCTTGGAGCTAAAATAGGAGCTCTACACAATAAAACCGAATCTCTCACCTCATTCTTCAACTTGTTTAACATCCTCATCCTATTGCTAGTGGTAATCTCTTCACCATTCTTTTGTGATTTTATGTAGATGTGTCATTAAAATGCAAGATGGTTCACCTAAAGAGATGTTTTAAAATGGTTTCATAAACAAAGGATATGATACTTGAGATGGGTTTTAAAATGCAAGTTTTGATTCTTGAAAGTTTGTTAATGTGTATAGTTTAGTGATTTATTTGATGAAATGGTTATGAGTTTGGGTTGATGATCATATACTAGTTGATTATACTTGAAAAATGAATATCGATATGTGTATATATGGCTTAATTTATGTAGCATGATACATGAAAATTGTTCTTTTGAGGAAGTTGGTAGATTAGTGGTCATGCATGGATGAATCATGAAATTTATGAGGTTGATTATAGTTCACATCGACTTGATCTTAGCATGCATGAACATAGTGTTAGTTGTGATCTTGGTGAAACATGTATGATGTTGATCTTGGTGAAAATGGATGCGTTATGATGTTTAGAAGGTTGAAATTTGTATGCGAATAGATTGTGTTATTCTTGTGTGGTGAACTTGGTACTTTTTGAATCGGTATTAAAAATGTGTTCAAAACAGATTATGATAAGTATAAAAAGTATATTTTTATGAAGTGAAGTAGTACAAATGATCCACATGAAATAGGGCGAGTGTAATACGATATGGTACTTGAAAATGCATGAAATGTACTTGTTTTGGTGAACTCTTCTGTGATATTATTTTTATCATTCTAAACAGCTAAGTATTAGTATTTTGGGCAAATGAACTGATGGATATGATATCACCTGTTAGATGATGAAATTGGTACGTTTATGTTGGTGCATATTATGTATGTCCGCCACTGTCCAAATAGGCTAGATAAAGCATTTGAATATTGTATAGTTGAGATACGAACACATGACTTTGGAGAGGGACAAGAGAGATTCGTACGGATGTAACCTTCTTAAGGAGGTAACCCTCGTGAGGAGGTAAGTACCTTCACACGGACTAGTACATCCACACGGAAGCACATCCGTCCTAAACCTCAAGTATGTATAGTGTCTTGTGTGTTTGTTAGTTGATTAGTTTTGGAGTTCCTATGGGGAAAATGCTGGAGAAACTCGCTGGAATCTTTCGACATATGACTAATGTAATGGAGATTCTACCGAATTAGTTCTTTTCTACCTAAACTTACAAATTAAGTAGGCGAAATGCATGAAATGTGCTTGCTTTGATGAGTTCTTTGGTGATAATATTTTTGGTGTTCAAATCAGATTACATATAGTTCAAGTTAATTATTTTGACTATGAGAAATGATAGGTTTGATAAAATTTCAACAATGACAAAGTTAGTATATTAATGAATGTGAAATTGCCGAAAATAAACTAGTTTTAGTGATTTTATGACACGTTTATGTTATGTTGATTTTATAATAAATGGTTTTATTATGGCATTAAAAACCATAATTGGGGGTTTAGTGTCCAAACACATTACTTTCGTATACTAAAAATTCGAAACATATAAGTATAGTTTGTAAAAAAAATCTATCATTTTATGTGAAAAAACGGTATTTTCATCAAACCCAAGTATTCGATGTTTTTGGTATAATACTATACTTCTGGGACATGGAATATATTTATTTAATATAAAATGTGTTTCATCAAAATCTTATTATATAAGTTGTTGAACAACAAAACCCGGTAAGTGAAATAAACGACTATTCGGTAAGTTTACTTAAAAACCATTAAATTATGAACATTTATATAATTTTATTTATTTTGGACTCAAAACATATTGTTGATGAAAAATATATATTTATAATCTTAGAATAAATATGGCTTAATAACAAGTTCCGGAAAGTCGAACATACGACTATACCATACACGTGCTTAAAAAGGATAGTTCTTAGGCTATTGTGTGATAATATATATTTATGTGCCTAAGTTGGTAAAATATCTTTTATTTGAGGAATGTGATTGTTGTCATGATAAATATGTGATTCATATGTTTGACGAAAATGTTGTGCTTGATGCGTTAGACGAAATGGTGGTGCTTGATATTGTTGTTCTTGATACGTTAAATGATATTGTTGTGCTTGATGCGTTAGATGAAATCGTGGTGGTTAATGTGTTAGACGATATTGTTTTTCTTGATGCGTTAAATGATATTGTTGTGCTTGATGCATCAGACGAAATGGTGGTGCATGATGTGTTAGATGATATTGTTGTTCTTGAAGCGTTAAATGATATTGTTGCACTTGATGCGTTAGATAAAATTGTGGTGCTTGACGTGTTAGACAATGTTATTGATCTTGAGGTGTTAAATGATATTGTTGTGCTTCATGCGTTAGAATAAATGGTTGTGCTTGATGTGTTAGACGAGATTGATATGCTTCATGTGACGAACATGTTATAATACTTGAGAATAGACAAAATTGTGAATTTGTGATTTTATGTGAAAAAAATACATCTTGTACATGATGATAAGTGCCATATATGGTTTTCAAGAATGTGATATATATATATATATATATATATTGGGATACATGATTTAGTAGATTTGGTTGAGAATGTGCTAAGTATGAATTGGTACAAGAATGGATTGCTAGGTGAAAGATACGTGAACAAGAACGTGTGTGATTATGTTTGTAGTTGTGAAATTGCAATTTGTGCACTAGTTATGTTACTATTAGTGTTACGATATACTATATATTGTCTACACACTATTTTGATGAGTTTTTATTAAGTATATATTTACCTAAAAATAAATATAAATACTTAGTCGATTTTTGTAACACTATATAGGGAGAGGATGATCAAAAAACTACATATATATGAGAAAACTAAAAAAACTAACTAAAAAAGTCTAAATAACATGCCAATTTATTTTACAATTTTTTTATAAAAATTCGCTACTTGTTAATTTAAAAAAAAAACACATTGTACTGCACATGTGTGTTATATGCTTAAAGTTAGCATTTGAGTTTAGTTTATCTTTTAAGGTTAGGTTTTCAGAGGTTTTAAAATAGTATTAGGTTTTTGGGTGGGGGGAGGGAGGGTTTAGGTTTTTTTTCTTGGGGGAGGGGGGGGGGAGGGGTGTTGCGGGTGGGGGTTTAGGTTTTTTTGGGGTTTATTATGTATAATTTAAAAAAAAAAAAAACACATTGTACTGCACAAGTGTGTTATATGCTTAAAGTTAGCATTTGAGTTTAGTTTAACTTTTAAGGTTAGGTTTTTTAGAGGTTTAAGAATAGGATTAGGTTTTTGGGTGTGGGGGGGAGGGTTTAGGTTTTTTTTTTTCTTGAGGGGGGGGGGGGGGGTGTTGCGGGTGGGGGTTTAAGTATTTTTTTGGGTTTATGTTTACAGTTTAGTTTTAGGTTTTTTGGAAGGATGGGGTAGGGGAGGGGCTGGAGGGTTTAGGTTTTTGGGGGTGTTGGTGGGGGATGTGTTAGGTTGTTTAGGCTTTTCCGTATTATTGTACATGTGCAGTATAACTTTTTTTTTTTGAAAAAAATGTTTTTCTATATATTATTTATAGCATTTTTTGAAAAAAAAAGTGTTTTTTATATATTATTTATAGCAATTTCTAATAAAATAAAATTCAAAAACAATATAGTATGTTTTTTAGGTTTTTTTAGTTAGTTTTTTTGGTTTTCTTATGTTCCATCCCCCACTATGGAAATGGTACATTCCAAAATATAAATATATCATTTTAGAATGTATATTTATTAAACGATCTAGTCGTGTGACGGCACGAGTTTTCAAATGAGGTATTGGTATGGGATCCCAAGGGAATTTATAATTAGTTCGATATGTGGTGAATATGTGCAAACATTGTGATATTTTTTGAACAAATGATTTTGATAAACGTAAATAATATAAGTTGTATTATTTTTCAACTATGTGTAGTGTTTGCAAATATGTAGAGTTATTTAATAAATAATATAATTACTTGATTGTATATTAACATAGATTGTTAAATAAGATTACGGGACGAGATCCCGATGTTATGTGATATCTTGTTTTAGTGTATATATTGTGTGTTAATATATATATATATATATATATATATATATAACAGTAACACCCGAATAATTAATCACCAACATGTCGTTAAGTTAAACATTTTCATAAAGGATAGACATCTCATTAAGTCACAAAAGGCTGGTGATCAACTTGCCATGTACACACATTGTTAGACCATTAGTGTCCTAACATTTTAGGGTAGATGTAGGTTGAATATCTTTTTGAGGACTTAGCTTTATTTACTATCTTTTACACGGAGTCCAGGTGAGTTCATAATCTCACTTTTTACGATTTGATAAATGTTTGGGAGGGGGGCATGCAAGTTTTGCAAACGTATATAACTTTTCGATAAACTACACATGAGTTTTTTTAAAAAGTGTTTGACAAATGAATTTGACTACTCACAAACGGTTTATACCACTTTATGCATAAAACATATTTGTTTTCTAACATGATACAAAGGTTTACAAAATATGCATGAGTTACATTTTGAGGACTAGGTTGTCCACGTTACATATTGAGGCTGGGTTATCCGTATTACATTTTGAGGACTAGGGTGTCCATGTTACATTTTGAGGACTTGGTTGTCCATGTTTTGAGGACTACGTTGTCCATGTTACGTTTTGAGGATTGTATTGTCCATGACACAATGATGTGGTCCCAAAGGTCCCTCTCATCAATCACAACTGTACAGTGAAGTCCTGCAACATCTCACAACTATAATCCAGCTGCTAGTTTATCGTCTTAAGTGCACGATTTCGTGAGGCGCATACTAGCCTAAGGTTGGTTATAGACTCATGCAGGCATGTTGTCTTTGTCTTACATAGGCATTGACAATTACACAAATTTCAATGTTTTACAATGTTCTTAAATGATATTCCAAGGAAAATGGTTTTTTATGTTTTCGTAATGATATCTTAGAACGCTTCTCAAAATATTCATCTTAAGTATTTTAAAAATATGAACTCATCAACATTACGTTGACTATTTTAAGCATGTTTTTCAGGTATGGAAAGACTAGAATTGAGTTGCATGCATGCTAGGATACCAAGCTTTGGAAGAGTTTCATTTATAGTGATATAGTGTAGGCTTGAAGTTGAGTTTGTAAAATGATTTGTAAGACATTTGGGATTTATATAATGTAAGTGTTTGCTTAATCATATGCTCTGAAAACCTTTTTGGTTACACCCTTGTGTTTCGCTTTACCAAAAAGACTGTTTTAAATTAAGAGCATATGATATTAATAGAGGAAACAATATTCATGAGTCAACATCTGGGTGCACCATATGTGGGAAAATCAATCATGTGCCCTAACAATGCTCATTTGTAAAACCCTTTGATATCAGTAAACATACGTCAAAAGGAAAAAGGCCTTCAAAAGTGAAGATGGCCCTTTCAATAGGGACTCACAACCACTTCCCAAAAGAGTTGAGTCTAGTCATGCACCTTTACACAAGCCTTGAACCAATACCCTCTTCACAGGGATGTTCAAGTCTCGAGATGCACCACCTTCAAAGATATATCCTAGAGGCTATGGGCAACCATGTCATAGAGTACCGTATAGGTATGATTATCTTTGCACATGCCCCAAAAGCCAAGAGTCAACAGACATCCTCATGGATATGATCAACTCTTTGGAAATAACCACACACCAATTGACCTAAGTGTAAAGCATTTGTAGAGTGTCAAAAGCAACTATTTGAGATGGTTAAAAGGTACTTGTTACAAATAACCATTACCAAAGAGCTGATGAAGTGGAAGAAAACACAAAATCTAAAGCAAAAAATGCTTTAGATCATCTGCAAAATTGACCAATATCCACTATCCGCGGGGAACATCTATTGGCAATTTGATAGTGTAAACAAGTTTTCCCTAGCACATATCACTATCTTAATAAAAGAAAGAAAAGAATTTTTGAAAAACTCATCAAAAGGATCTTACAACATTAAAATCACCAAAAACAAAACTCTATTCAAAGGAGTGAAACATCTGTTTCAGTGGTTCGAGACTCTGTTTATCCTTTGTTAACCATTGGTTGTAACAAAGAACCACTGATTCATTATCCTCTATTTGACTAACAAAAGTCATTCATACCCACTGTACTTCAAAAAACCAACCATTGGTTCCACTCAAAGGTTTCAAACATAGGTTTCCATGTTAGTTCATATTCCACGTGTCCGCCACATTGCGAATATGCTAAATAGAGCGAGTGTTGAATATTGTATAGTTACAAGTTAGAAACGAACACATGAACAATTGGAGATGATGAAAACACATCCATACGGATGAAGCCATCCGCACGGATGCAGCACATCCATATGGAAGTAGCTTGGTCGGCACGAACATTGTAAGAGCAGCTCTTACCGGGTAAGTGTTCTTAATCAGTTTTGATCAACAAAGTCAAAGGCCCATGTCGAAGATGTTGAAGCATGACAGATTCCAAACTTGAAATGATGTAAAGGGATCCGAATATGATATAAATTTGGACCTTCTGGTGTCTTTGCTTATCCAAATTTGTTTAAATGTTTTGTCCGTATTTATGTTGTTATATATAGACTAGTTGTCTTGTTGTAGAGTCCGAATTTGTTTGTCAAATTCGGAGTTGCCCTAGCATATATATGTATATGTGTGTGTGTGTGTGTGTTGTATATATATATATAGACTAGTTGTCTTGTTGTAGAGTCCGAATTTGTTTGTCAAATTCGGAGTTGCCCTAGCATATATATATATATATATATTTGGTGTATAGGTTAGATTGGGCAACAAGCTTTGTGCAACTCTCAGAACCTGTAACCATCCTTTATCAGTGTGTGCACATTCAAGATAGAGAGAGAGAGAGAGAGAGAGAGAGAGACTATGTGTTAGTACGAGAGAGCTAAGTTTAGTGATCTAAACCAGCTTGTAGATGATGTATACTATTTTGGTTTGTAAATATGTGCTGATTGTTTCAATATTAAAGAGATTCATTTTCTACATCTTTCTGTCTTTTATGTTTCACGTCATGAATCAAGTGCAAAATTGATGTTCATCATTGATCCAATGCTTTTTCATGTGGTATCAGTGTGTGGTTACCAATTTGGAATGGTCTAACCGCCTTTGGTCATACAGAATGTTTAGAAGAAAAGTGATGGATAGAACATTATAAGAACTTTTCTATTTATAGTACATTTCAAACCACTGAGCATCTTAGGCTTACATCAAAGTGACATTTAATAAACTGTTAGGTCCTGTTAGGTTTGTGCATTAGTTATTTTATTACTTTGGGCATATCTTATGTAAATGGGTTGGGGTAGCTTTTGAGCCTAAGGGCTTTAGGGTAATCGAGCACTAACCCTTTAGTATAAATAGATAATGATGTATTAGGGTTAGCGGGTCCTTGGTGGCTTTTATCTCAACTTGTATTAGACAAATTCAAGATTTGTATGCAAGTTAAACTTTCTATTTCATCTTATTTCTTCTATTTCGATTCTTAGCTTGTTTGTGTGATTCCGCCACCATTAAAGCTACGTGTGGTATGGTAAGACCCGATTATCAGAGCCTGCTTGAACCTGTTTCCAGGCTCAGATCTGATATGACTATGTTTCTGATTGTACCTACTGCTGTTTCGGAGTTTCTGCTTTTTTTTTGTTGCATTTCGGATCATCTCGGACGAACTCGGATCATCTGTTGAAGACTCAAATCATCTTGGATTCCATCTCGAATCATGACTTGCATCTCGGATTCCATCTCGAAACAATACTGTTGCATCTCGGATTCTTACTATTGCATCTCAGATCATTACTGTTGCATGTTGGATCATCATCTACCAATTCGAATACCATCTTAGATAAAGTACTATTCTGAGTTCGAGATATTATTCGAAGTTAGTGTTCCGACTCGAGTTGCTATTCAAATCACTTTTCCGAATTGACTCATTTTGGATCTTGTTTTGAGTTGACTGTTTGACCATTTCAAATTAGACTTGTCACTTTCATTAAAAATTTAATTTAACTAATATTCGGTAAAAATTAAAAATGATGAACCCGAACAGTATTTTGATTGCTGCAGATCTCACCAATGGTACCTTACAGCCATCAAGTCTCAAACTCTGACAATGCATCAAGAACTAGATCAGAGTATCGGAACGTATACCAAGATTCCAAGGTTGATGTATGGAGATGACTTTTTGACTGGACCTGGCGTTTTGAGCAGTATTGCAAAGCCAAGGAACCTGGTATCCGCAGTTGTATTTGGTATTGTCCCGCACCATCATGTGCACAACTGTAGATGATCAAGACACTTAGATTCCAAAACAAGAAAGTGTGTGCTCCGACGAAGATAAAAAAATCAACGAAGAAGATGATAACGCAATAGCAAATCTTACTATGGCTCTTGGACCTGTTAATCCCTCAACCTCTCAAAATGTTTAATCTATACCCTTCACTGAAAATATCGCATTCCTGACCAAGCAAAACAAAGAGAAGTTGGCTCTAGCAGCATCGATGCTCATCAGTTTGAATGTTTTTCTTGCAGGTGATCTCTTGCTTCCTTCAGTGTTTGCTATAGATATGAATCAAGTTGTTGAAGAAGATATTGAAGAACTGGATGCTTCATGGAATCTTGCTATGGCTGCGTAAAGAGATACGAACGCTGTCCCATGTCAAATATTCGCACTAGGTCTATCAAAGATAAATTGAGGTGCTACAAATGCAACAAACCTGGACACTTCGCCAGAGACTGTAGAAAGAAACCCGTGGGTTATGAAGCAACTACTACTTCTGCTAGGAACTCAGAGAGATCCATGGTTCCAGTCACTCCAACTCAAACGTCTATATCAACTTCAACCTCATCAAGCCATGGAGGATCTTGTGCGGGAAAGGGCGCTGATGGTGCAAGAGCAGCATGGTTTTAGCTGGGTTGATGTTGCAGCTCAAGTGGAATCTCCGAAGATTGTGGAAGTTACCGAAATATCAACTCCATTGCTTGATGGCACAAATTGAGGAGCCCTAATCTGTAACTAAAACAATAAACTCTCTTTTGTGCTCCGAAAACTGTAGAAATAAAATGGCATAGATGAGAGCACATAATTTCAATCTCATCAGTGATTACAACAGTGCCATGTCGAAGTGCATCGGTCTTCGAGAGAACAATAAAATTCTTTATGAAAAGATTGATGCACTGAAGAAGGACATAGCTCATCTCCACCTGGACGTAAACAAACAAAAATGTTGGGTCCATGATTATAAAACCAGACTACATTCAAAAATCTTGGAATGCGACATGGTAACAGTTGAATTAGGACTTCTTACTAGACAGTTTCAACAAAATGAGTTGAATATTAAAAAATGTGATACTTTCACTAACACTGTACGTAATCTTTGTAATGTACAAATGACGTACAAAGAAAACAAGGGAAAAGGGTTGGGTTATTCACAAGTTCCTCCACCATATAATCATAATTATTCAAGAATGCCACTCAATGAGCAAGAATTGGAAAATTATGATAAAATAATGTGTGGCAAACCAAGTGGCTATGTTCACCTTTCAAACCTAAGAATACCCAACCAATTGATTTTCAAAAGCCTATAAGTTTTGTAAAAATATAAATCAAGAGTGCTTGAATGAATCAGTTGAAAATTTAAAAAGGGAAAAGGAGTCAAGAAAAACTCCATCCGAAGAACCACAGGAAACGACTTCTACCTCTGATTCTGTAAAAAATGTTAACTGTTTTAGTATACGTGCAAAGTCTGTGATAGATGAGGAGCTGTCAAAAGTGGATGATGAACCTCATCCAGTTGTTGCTAATGACTCAAATGTTTCTTTATGTGATAATCATGATGACTATGTTTGGAATTTTGTTCAGTCTATGGTTTTTGAGACTTAGGGTTTTTCCGGTGTTGTTGAAACGGAAACTTTGAATGATATGGATTTTCATTCAGACTACGATTTAACTGGTTACCCAGAGGAGTCTAAGGCATCAGTTTCTAGTAATTCAGAAAATTGTCCTAGTTCTCCTCAAACCTCAACGGATACCTCAGTTATTTCCGAAACTTGTGAAACTTAAAATATTGTTGTATCGGATTGTGTGAATGAAATTGCTTGTGAATAGGAGACGTCTGATTTTTCTGGGAGACTGTAGATTTAACTCATCGGATAAAGAGCAACATGGTTATGATAGTGAAAATATTGATGAAACTTGCTCATCATCTGGTAACCAAGAATCCATTGATTCTGAACGCTCAATCGTCTCAAAAAACTCAGTTTTTGAAGAAAAGGTTTCAAATGAAACTAAGCCCGCAGAATCCACTCCTGCAAAGAAAAGAAAATTTCAAAGAACTAGAAAACAACACAAAATGAGAATTCAAGAGGAAGCCTCGTCAAGTGCTGTAAATCAGAAGAAAAACTCAACAAAAGTTAAAGGGTAAAATTACCGATACACACTTTTGTGCTGATGATTGTGAGCAGGTTTCATCCAAGAGTAAATATGCACACAAGAAATCAGCATCTAGTGGAAAGAAGAGACCCAATCAGCTCCCTAGAATAACATAAGCGGAATTAAGAGTCTTTTTCTCGAAAAGATAAACTTGCTTCAATTGTGGAATTCCTGGGCACATAGCTAGAAACTGTGTTCATCGTCCCCTTGGGTCTTATCCATTTGAAACTCCATCCACCAGACGTCTTCACACCATCAACATCATGGACATCAAAAGCCCTCTAATTGAAACTGGAATCTAGCAAAGAAAAACAATCAAAAGCATTCAAACTCAAATGGTTTCATAAATGAATCCAAGAAATTAAACGCAACATCATCTAAAGTCTTTTCGAAAAACAAAGAATTAAAGATTTGGAAACCTAAAAATATTGCTAGATCTTAGTCAGAGAGTTCTCAAACGCCAAAATCTATAGCACCATCTTCTCCAACCTCAAAATCTACTAACCATGATATGACCTTTCGTGAGGCTTTGCAAAAGAAAAGTGATTATCAACCCAGATCGAAATGATCTGGGTTCTTGTTTCCCACTAATCCCATTATGTGTGAAGGAACGCCTATGGAGGGTTATTGTTAGACTTTGGTTTATCGAGAGTGGTTGTTCCGGACACATGATAGGAGACATTTCCCAGTTGAACGGCATCAAAATCTTTGATGGTTGATTTTCACCATTGCAGGTGGTGAAACGGGAAGAATTACTATGAAAGGCACAATAAAAAATGGGGTCCTCAGCTTCTCAAATGTCAACTATGTTCCTAAACTCAAACACAATCTTCTCAGCATCTCACAGATGTGCGACAATGGGTTAGAGGTCCTGTTTACAAAAGGTGGATGCGTGGTTCTGAAGCCCAGATTATCATACCCAAAGATTGGTACTTGATTGAAGTTGAACGACGGGAAACCGCCTACGTGATCAACATGAACAAAGCCCCCACTAATCAAGTTACTTACTTACTCTGTTAAATTGTTGAACATGATGCAATGTTGTGGCATCGATGACTTGGCCATCTCGTTTCACTTGGGTATTTTTCTTGGAACAAAAGAGCGAAACTGCTGGTCTGATAAAGAAATTCATCACTCTCATGGAAAACCAAGCGAACGAGCGTGTGAAGATTATATGCTACAATAATGGGACGGAGTTCAAAACTGCCGAGCTAAACAATTTTTGTGCTTCAAAAGGAATTGATCGTCAATACAGTGCTACTCGAACTCCTCAACAAAACGGAGTTGTTGAAAGACGCAATCGGACTCTCAACAAAGCGACTCGTACAACGCTAATAGATTTCGTCCTTTCAATAATATTTTGGGCAGAAGCAATGAACACCGCCTGCTATGTTCAAAATCATGCACTTATCAACAAATGTCACATGAAGACCCCGTATGAAATAGTAGAAGGACAAAAACTCTCTCTACAACACTTTCGTACGTTTGGCTGTCCTTGCGTCCTTACCATGGATGCCAAGGGCAAATTTGAAGCAAGAGTAGATGCATGCTATTTCATCGGCTATGCAAAGAATGCCACATATCGAGTATACAATAAAATCAAGTAGCAGATACTGGTGACGTACTATGTGGACTAGTTGTAGGAAAATCCCAAAGACGCACAGCTTGGACCTAATTGGTTATATGATTATTCTTCCCTGTTTAAGTCATTTAATATTTTATCTTATGTAATTGTTGCTGCAGATGTCTCAAGTTCTGTGATACCTATTCCCATTATAGCTGAAGATGATGTTGTCCCTTTTTAAGACTCTTTCAAGAAGCTTACTTTAGATCCACCGGGATTTCATGAAGCTACTACAGAAACGCATCTTTCTTCACCAATTCAAGTGCCGGTTCTTGAATCTACTGTGACTGTTACTCCTTGGGTTGCAGTTCACAACAATGATCCCTTTGCACATCAAACTACTGTTGGTCCTTCAAATACTAATGTTCACAGAACTTCATTGTTTCTGGAGCCGATTCTGTCAGATTACACAGTCAATCCTCCGGTGATCAACAATGTGACTACATCAAATGAGGGGAGCAATCTTGAATAGTGTCAGGAAGTTTTTCTAACTTAGAAAAAACTTGCAGGCACCTTAGGTGGCAATTCTTCATCAGGTTCACAGAAGCCATCCAATTACAAACGTTATTGGTCCTATAATTGCCGGTGTTCAGACACGTAGTAAATCAGGAACCATGTAGGTCCACGTGGATGATCAAGATTAACCTACTTCCTTGTTTATACAAGACACATATGAGTGCGGAATCCTCGTAAGTATGCAAACCAAAGCAAAATAAGAAACACAAGATAACCAAAGATTCAATATCTTGATTAACAGAAGAGAACTAGTACAAACACATACAAACAATGTTCATACAAACTCAAATATACTCTCTATGCTCTCTCTCTTGTCCTCTTATTGTCTCACTTGTTCACTGATGTCTCACGCAGCTCTTACATTACACTGAGAAGTGCATCTCTATTTATATAGTGTCCACACCTAGCAATAGTACGAAGAATGTTGCTGGTTGTACGAAACACCATAAGACACGATGAATCTTCTCCAAAAGATGCTCGTACGAATGTCCCATGACTCGTACGAATATGAACTAGCTCGTATGACTCAAACATGATACTTGTTACAATGAGCCACTCGTACAAATGGAATGTGACTCGTACGAGTGTTGGTGCATAATGTCTATTGCCTACGTCTAGGATATATCTGTAATGTTTATAAAGTTTACACGTTAATGTTTAAATGAGAAAATGTAAATTTTATATATGTACACTATGATTCGCACGAAACAGGTGTATGTTTCGTACGAGTGAGTCACTCGTACGAAATACTATTTCGTACGAAACATGGTTGTTTGTTTGTGCACGCACTTCAGTACGAGTCATGTCGATCTATAAATAGGGAAGTTTTGTGTTAGAGCTAGTAACGGATTTGTCATTTCATACGGCGAAGCTCTGTCAATTTGTTTACTTGCGTCTGTAACTTGAACGTCTTTAATACATCAGAAGCATTAAACAGTAAGTATTATCTTGTTTGTCATATCTACCTCTCTAGCAATGAATTCCGCCTCTGCTAGTTGAGCGAGATCAGGTCGATTGCTCATTTCGGGAGCTCGATCCCCGTTCACAAGTGGTATCAGAGCCATGAGATCTGATCTACAGATAGACAAATAGTTACTGTTCAGACTTGGATATATCTTCATCTTCATAATTTTTCTGACCTTTGCTGGATTTTGGACAAATTTCGGACGAATTCATGGACAAAATGGACTAGGATTTTAGTAATTCAAGGTAATCTTTAGTCTAATCAATCCGTACCATAATTCGGACATAAAATTAAACTAAATCATTTGAAATCGATAAAATTTGATCAGTTTGAAGTTTGAACCAGTTTCGTATGAGTTCGCACGAAATAACGTTGTTTTGATTTTACTACGAATCACATAAATTTCATACGGTTCATCCGCACAAAAATTGTCTCAGTTAAATATACATGTTTCGTGTAAAAATGAACAGATTCGTACGAAATAGTAGGTCTTGTGAGAAAATCTGAATCGTACAAAATTGTTTCGTACAAAAATATTGGTTATTTGTTTCGTACAAAACATTCGGTCCGCAAAAAAGGTTTTCTAATCTGATCTGTTTGTTTTCGAGAAGTGTGTTCTAACTTTTTATAGGGAAAATGTCTGAGGAATTTTACAATACGTTCGCCACATCGGTTGTTACCACTACAGTAGCTCAAAACATCAATTTAGAGAATGAAATGGGGTAATGACAAAACCTCCAAAGCTTATGAATTTGGAAGACTTTGATAGCTTGAGCGAGAGGTTAATGAACTGGGTGCAAGCTAACCATTTTACTTGCTGGTTTGCAATCGAGGCAAAATACATCGCACCAGTTGGCGAAAATGGGCTTGAAAAGACCCTTGCTCAATTCTCTGATGTTGAACGTGAAAGATTTATCAACGAAAAGAAAATGATGAACATTCTTCAGCAATCGATCAAAGAAGACATCTTGGCTTTACTGCAGCATGATGATGATGCGCAATCTTTATGGAATGCTCTTCGACTCAAATTTCAAGGCAGTGCTCAACTCCGCAAAAGCAAAAGGGTATTATTAAGCAAAGAGTTTGACGTATTCACACTGATAAAAGGAGAAACGGTTAAGCAGTTGATTGAGCGATACTGTCAACTGGTGGTTCATATGAAGAGAATGGGAATTGTGAAGACAAATGAAGAACTTGTTGATAAGCTAGCTGATTCTCTGCCACAAGGTGAATGGTCGACTCACTTCACCATCTTGAAGAATGGAGTAGAATACAACAATTTATCGTTGCCTCGCTTTACCGAGAGATTGGAAGATCATGAATTAGAGATGCAAAAGATTGCTAAAAACAAGATTGTTCAAATGCAACAAGATGTTAATCTTTATTTCAAAAACAGTTCTGCTGCTCAAATCCAAGCACCAAAGATTCAAACTACGTTCAGTGCATATAGCTCACCAAGCACACCTCCAACTCAGTCAAGTGGTTTCCAAGCGTACCCAACAGTTGATCCGAATACACCTTCTAGTTAACAATCTTCTTTCGAATCAAATCAATCTCAGAACAATCAAGCCACTCCATCATCCAATGCAAGTCAAAGAATTCTGCAATGCAACATTGCCGTTGACTTTCAGAATGCACAAAATTTTGACGAAAAGACGGCAAAACAACATATGTCTCTACTTGCTTCAGTTCTTGAGTCATATGATAGTCTTGTTGCTGGAAAGATTGGTAATTCTGAAATGACACGAGAAGACTACGATCAAATTGATCCAGTTGAAATGGAGTTGATAGATATAAAATGGTGCATGGCTTCAATCGTTCGACGTGCACAGAGATTTATGGAAATCACAGGTAAAGAAAATTTGGGAGGTTTGGATGGGAAACTTGGATTTGATAAATCCAAAGTTACTTGTTTCAAGTGTCGTGAGAAAGGTCGGTTCAAGGGAATCATAATCCTTTTGCCGATGACTATTACAAAGAGCGATCTATCACCGACCACAACCAAGAACAACTCGTGCCGATTGAAGACAAGCAACCTGAAACTAAAGATAAGGCCTTGGTTTTTACACAAGATGACGAAGGGTTTAATTGGAACAAGTTTATTTCGAAAGGAGAAAGTTTGACATTGGTGGCTAAAATTATTGATGAACCAGAAGAAGAATCGGAGGTATCTTTTGATGAAGGACCTGGGGACGAAGATTATTGTTATCATACTTCATCAGAGGAAGAGGAACTTTTGAATGGTCCATTCAAACATCTTTTGCCTAACGATGTTTTAAAAACTTTTGCAGGATATTTCGCACCTACTCAACATTCAATAGATGAAGAGCAAAAGAAACCGGTTGAAGATGTCAAAGTGGATGAGAAAAAGGAATTGCTGAAAGAAGACATCATTAAAGCGTGCATGGCGAATGGAAATGAGGTAAACAAGTCATCTGAGAATGAAAAATCTTGTTCAAAGTGTGATGAACCATGTGGTGAGTATCTTGTGAAAGACAAAAGATTTGCTGAATTGCAAAGTTTAACAGACAATTTGTCAAGCGATTACAAGTCCACAAAGGAAGCTTATGACAAATTGAGTGCGTCTGTTAAACAATATAATAAAGCACTCAGAGAAAATGACGCAACACTTATGATGCTTAAAGCAACAGTGATGGATAAACAAATGGCAATAAATATTCATCTAAACACTATTGCTGAGCTCAAAAGTGAGCTTGAGAAAATGATAATTGAAACCGAACGAGTTAACAAACTTTTAGTTAGTTATTCCACAAGCTCATACGTCATAGATCACATTTTACCAAAAATTGAAAATACTGAGGAATCTAAAAATGGTGAAACAAAGAGTGGAAGTTATGATCTAGTTCCTCCACCCATGTGGAACATTTATGCTTGCAAAAATCCATCTGGGGTGGAAAAGGCGCTAAATCTTAAATTGAAAACCGAACAGTTGCCTGAGGATATCGATATAACTTACACTAAAAATGATGGTGAATGTGATTTTGAAGTGGTAGAAAATGTGATTGAAAAAGTGTTAACAAATGAATCTGAAGTGGTTGAGTCTGAAAAGTCTGAGAAGTCAAATTCTGGTGACAAATCAGAAAA
The DNA here is from genome assembly GCA_947069175.1 of Scalesia atractyloides. Taxonomy (NCBI): domain Eukaryota; kingdom Viridiplantae; phylum Streptophyta; class Magnoliopsida; order Asterales; family Asteraceae; genus Scalesia; species Scalesia atractyloides. The sequence goes on along the minus strand of CAMTDV010000003.1, from coordinate 58,169,379 downwards.
TAGTTTAAATGATGATCCTAATGTCATAGTTTATAAAATGAAAGGATATGATAAACTATTTTCGGATGAGGATTTTCCCATCAAGAATGTGAAAAGAGGTTGTGTTGATAAAATGTTCAAGTTGATGAAGGTAAGACATGATGATTTAGATAAACATGATTCATCTTTCTATTCTAAATCAAAAACTTACAACCGACCCTACTATTGGAAAAAAGGAGATTATCCGGAAAACAAGCGTGCAGGGTTGGGCTTCCAAAAGCTGTATAAAACCAACAAGTCCCAAAAATTGAATTTTACAAAGAAAATTGATTTTGTGTTTGGGACAACAACCGAAAAAGAAAAAGAAATCATAGGAACTCAATCGAATGATGATTTTCTTAAAGAAAAAGAAAAACAGAAACAGGTTTTGAATACCTCTGTCCATAAGGACAGCAGGACATGCTATAAATGCAAGAAAGTTGGACATATCGCAAGATATTGTTCACAAGAAAGTTCAAAACCAGTTTCTTCTCTGAAAAAGTTCACTAAGGATGAAAAGCAAAAAGCACCCATGGTTATGCCAAAACAAATTCTTAAAAAAAAGACTGAATCTCATCAAAATGTTAAACCAATTATTCAACCTCAATCTAAGTTTAAAATTGGTGAAACATCACAAAAAATTCAAAAAGTAGATTCAAAATTTTTTGTTAAGAGAGCTAAACCACAAACACAGAAATGGGTTACTAAAATTGTTAAAACCAAATCATCCAAGGTTGAACTCAAACTTGATGTTCCAAACAAAATTAAGATTAAAAAGATTGAAAGAACAAAGTGGGTCCAAAGTTCGACATTGCAAACCCACCCAAGACCTAACAGGCTTCGGTCTCTTTGTTTAAATGAATTTTCTTAATCATGGGCGTAGGGGCTCCAACGTTCGATATTGTCTAAATGGATCATGGATAGTGAAGCGTCTCGCCACATGATAGGTGTCACACCCTCAATTTCCACTTGCGGAGTTTTACCACGAGGCGTGTGAACAAACCAGAATCTGAAACACCAGTACGTCGAACGACTCTACATGATTTGATAATACGTTTTCCAAAATCATTCGTGGTAGATTTTATATTAATTACCAATATTTAGCAGAGCATTAGTTTTAAAGTTTGAGCGGAAGCATAAATAAGTAGTGATGCGGGCGCCAACACAAACGCCAAAACAAATGTAAAATCCCAAAACAATATTAATAAATAAGACTCGATAAAGATGTCTTGTTCAATGCATGTGCGTGCACCTAGAGCTCCTAGCGTCCTGAGAAACATGTAAGAAACAAGTTTCAACATTAAAGATGAGTGAGTTCACAGGTTTTCAAAAATTTGTTTGTTCGGTTATAGTTTGTTTTCTCCGTTATCCCTAACCCGGGATAACGTATTAGTTCCATTATTCCAACCCGGAATAATAAGTTGTTGCTTCCAATATTCCAAACCCGGAATATTAAGTTGTTGTTTCCAATATTCCAAACCCGGAATATTAAGTTGTTGTTTCCATTATCCCCAACCCGGGATAATAAGTTGATGTTTCCAATATTCCAAATTCGGAATATTAAGTTGTTTCGTAATTAAGTTCAATGTTAATATATATAGGTAGCTAGCCTAAAGTCATGTCACGTAAGAGTTCGCGATCAAAGCTGACAGTTGTGCCTCCGTTTTGCCAGGCCTATCACATGACCATGGCGATGTTAGGCCAATTATTCATCCGTTGACCATACCCGGTCGGCTAGCGCGACTAGCTCGGATGGGGCTCGTCAGACCCAGTAGTACTACTTATAATTCCCCCGCTATTAAACCCAAATACTAACGATCCGAGGAGATTGTCGAGGACTTAAGTGATAAAGCTGCTTAGTGACCATAACATTACATTAACATTAACTTAGTTACCGTATAGTTATGTGACGTTAAATTCGTATAACGTAAAGAGATTGAGTTTGAGAGTGTATACATGTTTCTCCCCCTGTTGTTTAAAAACCGGATAAAGTTAGGGGCCGTGAACTCACCTTTATTTGCTCGGTTAGTGTAGCAAAGATGTTATAAGAGATGGGACCGCTAGTTGCGTCCTAACAAACCAATTAATTCCACGTCAGTGTGTGAACACACCAATACAAATTCTACACGTAACTTACTCACAAATTGATACACACAAACAACATCTCTAACACTCAAACATGCATGCAAGTATCCTCATGTGATCATAGTAATCAAAACATCTTATCATAACCATAAACCAATTCATGCCACAATTTGGTGCACACAATCACAAATTATCAGATTTCAGCTTAACACTCATTATTCAGCTGTTTTCTAGGATTTTTATAAAATAGTTCTAACACTCCAAAAATTCCAATATTTTTACAGTAGGTGACATCTATACCATAGAAATTTATATAAATTTTCCAAGTCCTAGATCTTTACCAATTAACCATAAATATTAATATGCTAGGCTGCAGTCAGATTTACCGCTTTCTGACTGCAGTCCACGGAAGACTTTATTTAAAAATCATTGATCGTCCAATTAACAAAATTCCAGTTGGAGTTGCCCGGAAATTTCCATACCTAGTTGCTGTACAAAAATCATGACTCAACTCCCTACTGATTTTAAAATCCAACTTGATAAACAACTAACAAAATTTCAGGATTTTCACAGTTTTAGTTACTGAACTTATTTGGCCCTTTAAAAATATCAAACGACTTCAGAAAATTATGAATCCAGCGCCATTAGATTCCTTATTCAATTCTCTACGTTCTAGACATCAGAAAATCCGTTTTTCGACAACTAACGACCGAGTTACAGCCAGATGAAGTCGGCTGTAACTATTATTCAGCAGGCTGTTTTCAGCATATCTTTATCATAAACTCGTGTAACCCATTCATGCGATTAATCTAGGTGATCAAGAACTGATTTCTAATCATAGATTAATACTAACAACCTATCCATGCAAACCCTACTCAATAACTTTAGTCTTTATAACCAAATCGCAGCCTATACATTCAGCTTTCAACCAACATTCAATCTAGTATAAACAATCCGAAACAATGCAATCATCCAATGTAAACATCATTAACAAATCGGCTAGCCTAACTTCTCGTTCTTACAAACAAAACATACTTGCAACTTATGATTTCCGGAAACAATCATGGACATGAATAACAATCAAAACAGCCGATTACCTTCAACATATAAAATCTGAAGCAAACTAATCAATTAATCATTCAAGCATATATATATCCGAACATGATCTCGTAATCAAAGATAACCCTAACCTTGAAATAACTAGGTAGACAAGTCGGGACTTGGACAAGGAGTATCCTGCTGTTCCAGGAAGGTTGCGACCGAGAGTGGGCTGTTTTGTTGATCGACTAAAGGTGAACAATCGGCTGCATGCGACCAGGAGATGATGATGATGGCGATGACTGCTGCTGCTACGACCGAGAGGAAGTGTAGGGCTGTTTGTTTGCAATTGAAAAGGTGCACAATGGAGCTGATCTCGATCGGTTGGAAGGAGGAAGGGGGCTGCCGACGGCAGTTTTTGTCTAGGGTTTTTTTTTATATGTGAATGAAGGCATGCAATGGATGATATATATAGGCGCAAAGAGATAGGGTTGCGGTTTGGGTTTGCACACGGCCGCAAGGGACTTGGGCGGTTGGTTTGGGTTTGATCTTCACGGCCGAAACATGTTTTAGGTTTGCTACGGATTTCGGTTTGATCTTGGGCGAATTAGTTTTAGGTTTTGATCTTGCGGCCAAGGCATGTTTGAGTCCTAACTTGGTTAATTCCTAGAGTTACAATGAATCAAAGCTGGTTCGTGTCGCGGTTCGGTTCAGTTCATGTACATATCTACCACACTTCTTTATAACTAAAACAATCACACAACACACAACACGTATTCATTTAACTCGTGCACGTTTAGTACTTAGCATATACATTATTCGACATGTGTCACGTGTAAGTTGTCCGAAAAACCCGGGATATCACATTATCCCCATGTTGAAAGAATTTTCGTCCCGAAAATTGAGTAAACGCGGTTTAGCATGTAACGTACATGTTTAGAGTGCCACGCACAAAGAGTTAGTTCGTTAATGATGGTACGCAACGTTACAAGAAGTTCCCAAGTGTCATACACAAAGATTTCCAAGTGCCATGCACAAGAATTTAGTCAACAATAGTACGCGAAAGTATAAGAAGTTTCCAGGTTGTCACATCATCCCCATGTTGAAAGAATTTTCGTCCCGAAAATTTAGGTACTGGTATCGTTAGTTTGCTGCTCAGTTGCGAAGAGGTGTGGGTATTTGCTTTTCATTTGGTCCTCTCTTTCCCACGTGAACTCCGGTCCACGCTTAGAGTCCCAACGAACTTTAACGATTGGAATCTTGCTGTGCCTTCGAGTCTTGATCTCACGATCCATGATCTCAATAGGCTTTTCCACGAAGTGTAGTTGTTCATCCACTTGGATCTCATCCAATGGAATAACTAGAGTTTCATCTGATAAACACTTCTTCAGATTTGACACATGAAATACGTTGTGAACTCCACTGAGTTCGGCAGGAAGGTCTAATTGGTAAGCTACGGGTCCGATATGTTTCAAGATTACAAACGGGCCTACGTACCGTGGGTTAAGTTTGCCCCGTTTTCCAAAGCGGATTACACCCTTCCAGGGTGACACCTTTAGTAGGACGCGGTCGCCCACTTGAAATTCGAGCGGTTTGCGTCGTTGATCAGCGTAGCTTTTCTGTCGATCTCGTGCCGCCGCCATGCGGTTTCTGATTTGTACAATCTTTTCAGTAGCCTCAAGTATTAACTCAGGGCCTGTGAGTTGACTGTCACCGACTTCTGCCCAGCAGACCGGTGATCTACATCTGCGACCGTATAATGCCTCAAACGGTGCTGCCGAAATACTCGTATGATAACTGTTGTTATATGAGAATTCTACTAGAGGTAGGTGGATTTCCCAATTATTTCCGAAGTACACTACGCATGCCCTAAGCATGTCTTCCAAGGTTTGTATGGTCCTTTCACTTTGACCATCAGTCTGAGGGTGATAAGCTGTGCTCATATCCAGGCGTGTTCCCAACGCTTTCTGGAGTGACTGCCAGAAGTTTGACGTGAAGCGAGCATCTCTGTCTGAGATGATGGACGTTGGCACTCCGTGCCGAGAAACTACTTCCTTAATGTAGATGCGAGTCAACTTCTCCATCTTATCCGTTTCTTTAATAGCTAGGAAGTGTGCGGACTTAGTTAAATGATCCACGATCACCCAGATGGTATCGTAACCACCCAAGGTTCGCGGGAGTTTAGTGATGAAATCCATTGAGATCTGATCCCATTTCCACACTGGGATCTCAGGTTGTTGGAGTAGCCCCGATGGCTTTTGATACTCCACCTTGACTTTTGCACAAGTCAAACATTTACTCACGTAGGTGGCTATATCGGCTTTCATGTTGGGCCACCAATACGCAGCTTTAAGGTCTTGATACATCTTATCCGAACCCGGATGGACAGAGTATCGAGATTTGTGAGCTTCGTCCATGACTAGCTCTCTAAGGTTTCCGTAGAGAGGTACCCATATGCGATTCATGAAATACCGGGCTCCATTGGGCTTTACTTCCCAATCGCGTTCCATTTTTCCCACTGATTCAGCTTTGATGTTTTCCCCTTTAACTGCTTCTAACTGGGCGTCGCGTATTTGATCGGGTAGCCCCGAATGAATAGTGAGTTGTAGTGCTCGTACGCGACGAGGTTTCAAGTGTTCTTTCCTACTGAGGGCATCAGCTACCACGTTAGCTTTACCCGGGTGATACCGAATGGCACACTCATAATCGTTCAAGAGTTCGACCCAGCGACGCTGTCGCATGTTCAACTCTTTCTGATCAAAGATGTGTTGGAGGCTTTTGTGGTCAGTAAAGATCGTGCACTTTGTTCCATAGAGGTAGTGTCTCCAAATCTTAAGGGCAAACACTACTGCTCCCAATTCCAGGTCATGCGTCGTGTAGTTTTTCTCGTGAACCTTCAGCTGTCGCGACGCATACGCGATGACCTTATCGCGTTGCATGAGTACGCATCCCAATCCCTGAATGGAAGCATCACAATACACTACAAAGTCATCTGTCCCTTCCGGCAAGGACAGAATGGGTGCACTGCAAAGTTTCTGCTTCAGCAATTGAAATGCTGCTTCTTGCTTGTCACCCCAAGCATACTTGATGCCTTTCTGGGTGAGGGTAGTAAGCGGTTGTGCGATCTTTGAAAATCCCTCGATGAAGCGTTTGTAGTAACCAGCCAATCCCAAAAATTGGCGGATCTCCGTCGGTGTCTTAGGTGCTTCCCAGTTTTTGATGGCTTCAATCTTGGCAGGGTCTACGTGGATACCCTTTTCATTCACGATATGTCCGAGAAACAGAACTTCCCGAATCCAGAAATCACACTTCGAAAGCTTGGCATATAGTTTTTCCTGTTGAAGCAGCCCTAGCAGTAATCGTAGGTGTTCAGCGTGCTCTTCTTCACTTTTGGAGTAGATGAGTATGTCATCGATGAACACAATGACAAACTTGTCGAGGTATGGCTTACACACACGGTTCATGAGGTCCATGAATACCGCAGGTGCGTTAGTGAGACCAAATGGCATGACCAAGAACTCGTAATGGCCATACCGAGTGCGAAATGCCATCTTAGCGATATCCTCCTCCCTGACGCGTAGCTGGTGGTAACCAGACCGTAAATCAATCTTGGAGTAGTAGCTTGACCCTTGAAGTTGGTCGAAGAGATCGTCGATGCGAGGTAACGGGTATCGGTTCTTGACTTTAACCTTGTTGAGTTCCCTATAGTCGATGCACATGCGGAAAGTCCCGTCCTTCTTCTTGACAAACAGGACTGGAGCTCCCCATGGCGAAACGCTTGGTCGGATAAATCCTTTTTCTAGCAGCTCTTGAAGTTGGGTAGACAGCTCCTGCAGCTCGGCTGGAGCTAGGCGGTATGGAGCCTTGGCAATAGGAGTTGCATTGCTTGCCAATTCGATTTCAAATTCCATTTGTCGATGTGGTGGAAGACCAGGTAGTTCTTCTGGGAATACATCGGAAAAATCACGGACGACAGGGATGTCTTCTATACGTTTCTCGTCCTTAGGCTGTTCGGTAATTAGTGCGAGTAAAGCGAAGGAATTCTTTTTCCGAAGATACTTCTGCGCTTGCATGTATGAGATTATGTTGGTGACGGCGCTTGCCTTATCGCCTTGTACTGTCAGGATTTCATCGTTAGAGAGCGGAATACGGATAGATTTTTCGAAGCAGAGAACTTCAGCCCGGACGTCGGATAGCCAGTCCATTCCGACTACCACGTCAAAACTACCCAGGGTAGTTGTCATCAGATCAATGGTAAAAGTGTGGCCCGCGAGTTTGAGTTGACAGCCGAATACGATTTGGTTCACATCTACAGATTTACCATCGGCTAATTCTATAACATAAGGGGTCTCTAATGGTTTAAGCGTGAGATTTAGGTTCTTCCTAAAAGACTCAGATATAAAACTCCTATCCGCACCCGTATCAAAAAGCACAGTAGCAAAATGTTCATTAAGGGGAAACTTACCGGTGACTACGTTCGTGTCGTTTCTGGCCTCTCCGCGGCCCAATGTAAATGCGCGACCCTTAGCACCGCCGTTCCCATTGTTGTTGTTATTATTGTTGTTGTGGTTATTGTGATTGTGGTTGTTTCCACCATTATTGTTGTTGTTACGCATCTGTGGGCAGTCTCTTCTGAAATGAGCAGTGCTACCACATTGATAGCATCCCCGGTTTATACCCTGCTGCTGACCCTGGGGCTGATTTTGATTTTGTCGGGACATGATTTCCCCACGACAATCCTTTGCCGCATGTCCTATCTTGCCACATCGTTGGCAACGATTTCCGGCACAAGGGCCGTTATGGTGGAGATTACAGCGGTTGTACTGCGGCTTTCGACCCGCATAGCCGCTTGCATTCAGGTTGTTGTTGTTGTTGTTGCTGTTGTTGTTGTTGGCGGGCTGGTTTTGATGACCCCGATGGCTGTGGTAGTGATTGAACCGTTTCTGGTTCCCTTGCTGCGGATGTGATGACGAAGACTGTCGAACAGTGGAGTCTTCAAACTTTCTTTTGTTATCTGGGGCAACTTTAGTGGTACCCCGTGCTGGCAGTTTCTTCTGTTCCACCGCTTTATCGGTGAGTTTGTGAGCCAATCGGATTGCTTGATGTTCTGTTACAGGGTTACAAGCCATTACCATGCCCTGAATTTCCGGAACCAGACCCCCGAGATAGAACTCGAGTCTTTTCTCCACCGTGTTGGCCAAATCGGGACACAGAAATACTAAGTCATGATGTTTTGCAGTGTAAGCTTCAATTTCCGATCCCACCATCCTGTGGTTCCATAGAGCTTGCTCCAATTGTTGCACTCTGTCTCGTGGACAGTACTCCTCTTTAATTAGGGCCTTGAACTCAGCCCATGCCATTGCATTCGCAGCTAGAAGTCCACGTGTTTGGACTTGTGCATTCCACCATGTCAGTGCCCCATCTTCCAGTGTTGAGGCTGCGTATTTGACCTTGTTGGCCTCGAGGCAGTTGCACATTTCAAAAACGGATTCAGACTTTTCGATCCAGCGGACCAGTCCAATGGGTCCTTCCGCCCGCGAGAATTTGCTTGGCTTTGCGTCGAGGAACATCTTGTAGGAGTTAAAGCCCCCTCCTACTGACAGAGAACAGGAAGTCAGCAAGGAATTTTACTAGCCTCACTATTAGATTTTCACGCGAAAATTCAATAATGGTTACCTGCCGGCTGGTTCTGAACACCCGCTAAAGCTGCGTTCACATGCTCCTGAATCATGGCAGCTAGTTCTTCGGGCGTCAAGTTAAGGTTTCCACGTCTTCCAGTCGCCATTTAGATCTTCGAAACACAACACAAACACACCCCGATAAGTCTATACATCCAATATAGTTATCCTACTTCGTACTTTAATAATTAGTAAGTTATGTCAACTCAATATGTTAAATAATCAAAAGAAATACTTGATTAACTAAAATTTCAACGTCTTACAAAAGTGCAAATCACACATACGAATTCACTATAAAGTCTCAAGTTTAAACACAAGTGGGAGAATAAATAAACTGAAGGAAAACAAATAATATAAACGAGACGTGTCAGTCGTCTACGTCTCCATTCCCCAAGTCACTGTCGTTGCCGTCATCCTGTGCGGCATTTCCAGCTTCCTCAGCTGGGTCCTCCTCCGGATCCTCTTCAGGGTCCTCCTCTGGATCCTCTTCTGGATCCTCCTCTACCGGCTCTGGAGGGGCCGGTGCTGGTGCAAGTGCTTGATTTTGCAATTCCTGAATGTTCCAACTATTTTCCAGGACTCTGTCCTCCAGCCAGTCGGCTCTTATCTGCTCAGCACGCAGATCTCTGGCTATGGTGTTACGAGCTATCTTGCTCGTACGATGCTCTTCCTCGAGCGAGTCGGTCTTTCCGGTAAGGTGTCGGATCATCCATCCTTGTGCTAGGATGGTTTCCTGCATTCTTTCTAACTGTTTTTGTTGTGTATGTACCAGGATTCTAAGCATGTCAATTCCTATTTCTACAGGATTAACCGGTTCAACCGGTACAGCAATAGTTGGGCGTAGCGATGACTCCTCCCCCAGAGCGAGCCTCTTCCTCGCCGCTGAGCGTGTCTCCACGCCATAAGGTGGTATGGGTTCCACCATTGGTGCCTTTCCTGGTGCCCTTGGTGGCGTAAGTCTGTCGGACGATGATGACGATGAGGATGATGACATTGCCTGTTAGGTCGTGTAGTTAGTTACGAGTTGTTTTCATTTCTTATTATGAAGATATAATCTACCAAACACGGTTGTGGCATATTGCATAACAAGATATAATAATTCGGTGCCAAACTAAGTCTAGTGTCGTGATATCAGCTATAGTTTAGGTCTACTTCTAATGCAAACCTGGTTCTCTATAGCTAGTGGCTCTGATACCAATCTGTCACACCCTCAATTTCCACTTGCGGAGTTTTACCGCGAGGCGTGTGAACAAACCAGAATCTGAAACACCAGTACGTCGAACGACTCTACATGATTTGATAATACGTTTTCCAAAATCATTCGTGGTAGATTTTATATTAATTACCAATATTTAGCAGAGCATTAGTTTTAAAGTTTGAGCGGAAGCATAAATAAGTAGTGATGCGGGCGCCAACACAAACGCCAAAACAAATGTAAAATCCCAAAACAATATTAATAAATAAGACTCGATAAAGATGTCTTGTTCAATGCATGTGCGTGCACCTAGAGCTCCTAGCGTCCTGAGAAACATGTAAGAAACAAATGTCAACATTAAAGATGAGTGAGTTCACAGGTTTTCATAAATTTGTTTGTTCGGTTATAGTTTGTTTTCTCCGTTATCCCTAACCTGGGATAACGTATTAGTTCCATTATTCCAACCCGGAATAATAAGTTGTTGCTTCCAATATTCCAAACCCGGAATATTAAGTTGTTGTTTCCAATATTCCAAACCCGGAATATTAAGTTGTTGTTTCCATTATCCCCAACCCGGGATAATAAGTTGATGTTTCCAATATTCCAAACCCGGAATATTAAGTTGTTTCGTAATTAAGTTCAATGTTAATATATATAGGTAGCTAGCCTAAAGTCATGTCACGTAAGAGTTCGCGATCGAAGCTGACAGTTGTGCCTCCGTTTTGCCAGGCCTATCACATGACCATGGCGATGTTAGGCCAATTATTCATCCGTTGACCATACCCGGTCGGCTAGCGCGACTAGCTCGGATGGGGCTCGTCAGACCCAGTAGTACTACTTATAATTCCCCCGCTATTAAACCCAAATACTAACGATCCGAGGAGATTGTCGAGGACTTAAGTGATAAAGCTGCTTAGTGACCATAACATTACATTAACATTAACTTAGTTACCGTATAGTTATGTGACGTTAAATTCGTATAACGTAAAGAGATTGAGTTTGAGAGTGTATACATGTTTCTCCCCCTGTTGTTTAAAAACCGGATAAAGTTAGGGGCCGTGAACTCACCTTTATTTGCTCGGTTAGTGTAGCAAAGATGTTATAAGAGATGGGACCGCTAGTTGCGTCCTAACAAACCAATTAATTCCACGTCAGTGTGTGAACACACCAATACAAATTCTACACGTAACTTACTCACAAATTGATACACACAAACAACATCTCTAACACTCAAACATGCATGCAAGTATCCTCATGTGATCATAGTAATCAAAACATCTTATCATAACCATAAACCAATTCATGCCACAATTTGGTGCACACAATCACAAATTATCAGATTTCAGCTTAACACTCATTATTCTGCTGTTTTCTAGGATTTTTATAAAATAGTTCTAACACTCCAAAAATTCCAATATTTTTACAGTAGGTGACATCTATACCATAGAAATTTATATAAATTTTCCAAGTCCTAGATCTTTACCAATTAACCATAAATATTAATATGCTAGGCTGCAGTCAGATTTACCGCTTTCTGACTGCAGTCCACGGAAGAATTTATTTAAAAATCATTGATCGTCCAATTAACAAAATTCCAGTTGGAGTTGCCCGGAAATTTCCATACCTAGTTGCTGTACAAAAATCATGACTCAACTCCCTACTGATTTTAAAATCCAACTTGATAAACAACTAACAAAATTTCAGGATTTTCACAGTTTTAGTTACTGAACTTATTTGGCCCTTTAAAAATATCAAACGACTTCAGAAAATTATGAATCCAGCGCCATTAGATTCCTTATTCAATTCTCTACGTTCTAGACATCAGAAAATCCGTTTTTCGACAACTAACGACCGAGTTACAGCCAGATGAAGTCGGCTGTAACTATTATTCAGCAGGCTGTTTTCAGCATATCTTTATCATAAACTCGTGTAACCCATTCATGCGATTAATCTAGGTGATCAAGAACTGATTTCTAATCATAGATTTATACTAACAACCTATCCATGCAAACCCTACTCAATAACTTTAGTCTTTATAACCAAATCGCAGCCTATACATTCAGCTTTCAACCAACATTCAATCTAGTATAAACAATCCGAAACATTGCAATCATCCAATGTAAACATCATTAACAAATCGGCTAGCCTAACTTCTCGTTCTTACAAACAAAACATACTTGCAACTTATGATTTCCGGAAACAATCATGCACATGAATAACAATCAAAACAGCCGATTACCTTCAACATATAAAATCCGAAGCAAACTATTCAATTAATCATTCAAGCATATATATATCCGAACATGATCTCGTAATCAAAGATAACCCTAACCTTGAAATAACTAGGTAGACAAGTCGGGACTTGGACAAGGAGTATCCTGCTGTTCCAGGAAGGTCGCGACCGAGAGTGGGCTGTTTTGTTGATCGACTAAAGGTGAACAATCGGCTGCATGCGACCAGGAGATGATGATGATGGCGATGACTGCTGCTGCTACGACCGAGAGGAAGTGTAGGGCTGTTTGTTTGCAATTGAAAAGGTGCACAATGGAGCTGATCTCGATCGGTTGGAAGGAGGAAGGGGGCTGCCGACGGCAGTTTTTGTCTAGGGTTTTTTTTTGTATGTGAATGAAGGCATGCAATGGATGATATATATAGGCGCAAAGAGATAGGGTTGCGGTTTGGATTTGCACACGGCCGCAAGGGACTTGGGCGGGTTGGTTTGGGTTTGATCTTCACGGCCGAAACATGTTTTAGGTTTGCTACGGATTTGGGTTTGATCTTGGCCGAATTAGTTTTAGGTTTTGATCTTGCGGCCAAGGCATGTTTGAGTCCTAACTTGGTTAATTCCTAGAGTTACAATGAATCAAAGCTGGTTCGTGTCGCGGTTCGGTTCAGTTCATGTACATATCTACCACACTTCTTTATAACTAAAATAATCACACAACACACAACACGTATTCATTTAACTCGTGCACGTTTAGTACTTAGCATATACATTATTCGACATGTGTCACTTGTAAGTTGTCCGAAAAACCCGGGATATCACAATAGGAATGCTTGCGCTGCTCAATGATGTTAGAGCTATTCGAGGAGGATATGTTGGATTTGCTGGAACGCAGGGAGGTAGAATTGTTGGAGAAGGGATTCTCTCGAACGTAGTTGTATCGTTTGATAAGGTGAACTATATCGCCGAACTTGAGAACAATCTGCTTAGTATGTCGCAAATTTGTGGCAAGAAGTTCTCGACACATTTCAATGATAAAGAATGTCTAATTCTAAAACCCGGTTTCAAGATTCCAGAAGAATGGATTCTGATGCGAGCTCCACGAGAAAATGATTTATATGTCCTTGACATGAGCATCGCTTCTGCAACGTCAAAGAAAGTTCAATGCTTTGTTTCTAAAGCTACCGAGAAAGAGTCAATTTTATGGCATAGAAAAATGGGGCACATTCATCTTCGAAAGATGAATTTTCTTATGCATAACGACTTAGTGGAGGGTGTAAATTTGAAAAGTTTTCATCTATCAGATGATTGTCTTAGCTGCAAAAAGGGGAAGCAGCATAAGAAATCACACCCGAGAAAGCTGTTGAATTCGATAAAGCTACCACTAGAAAGACTACACATGGATCTCTTTGGACCAGTCAATGTTAAAAGCATTTCTGGAGATCTATATTGTCTTGTCGTTACAGATGATTATTATCGATTTTCATGGGTATTCTTTCTTGAGAGTAATTGAGAGTAAGGATGAGACGTTTGAAACTCTTATGATCCTTTTCAGAAAACTTGAGAATTTATATCATTTACCCATTAAGAGAATTCGCAGTGATAATGGAACGGAGTTTAAGAACAAAAAGATGCAAGAGTTCTGCAATGAAAAGCGGATTCTTCATGAATTCAGCACCCCCTATACTCCACAACAAAACGGAGTAGCTGAATGAAATAATCGCACGTTGATAGAAACTGCTATAACAATGTTAGCTGATTCGAAATTACCGATCAGTTTCTTGAGTGAAGCAGTAGCATCAGCATGCTATACCCTAAATCGTGTGTTGACAGTTAAGCCTCAAAAAAATACATGTTTCGAGTTACTGAATCAACGAAAGCCTAACTTAGCATTTTTGGAACCTTTTGGATCACCGTGTACCGTCGTGGACCCTGCTGGTAAATTTGGAGCCAAATCTTTGGAGGGTTTCTTTTTTGGTTACGCTACTCCTCAAAAACGTGTTTTCTTGCCGAGTTTGAACCAGGTAGTTCTAGCGCAGCACGTAGATTGTCAAAGATATACAACACCTACGCAGAAGCCTGGGGATCCGTGGCTATTTAACTATGATGGATTGTGGGATTCGTTTGATCTTCAAGATATGCCAACTGAAGAAGAACTTGTTACGTTATTTCAACAGCATCAGTTATCTAATCAAGAAGAAGTTCCTCGACCTTTGGTGATTTCTACATCTTTACCAGTTAATACATCTGATGTTAATCAAAGCTCTTCTGTTCTAAATCAGGTTCCTGCTTCAAATGTCAATGCTGCTGAATCTTCTTCCCAGCCAAATGAAGATGATGACTTTGATCAGGAACCAACTTTCGACGATGGAGGATCCATTTCTGATGAGGGATCTGAACAGATTGAAAGCTTTTTGAAAACACAGGCTGATCAGTCTAATGCCAGGAATAAAGCTTCTTCATCTGTACCGGTTGTCGATGAAATTCTCACAAATTTGCAACCACAAGTAGATGTTCCAACTGAAGTGATGCCAAGGACACTGTCATATCATCCGTCAGAGAACATTATAGGCAGCTTACAATCGGGAGTGCAAACTCGCAATCAGATTAGTAAAGATCTAAGCTGTTTCTATACTAGTGTTTCTCCACTTAGTGTCCAGTTTTCTCACAGTTGTTTTGTTTCTCAGGTTGAACCGGGAAATTGGAAAGACGCGTTGAAAGAAGAAAGTTGGGTGGATGCAATGCAAGAAAAGTTATTGCAATTCCAGAAACTTGGAGTCTGGACGCTTGTTGACCTGCCAGATCATCACAAAAAGATTAACACAAGATGGGTCTTCAAGTGTAAAAGAAATGATAGAGGAGTGTCGTGCGCAACAAAGCTTGACTTGTGGTTCAAGGTTTTCATCAGCAAGAAGGGATAGACTATACTGAAGTCTATGCCCCAGTTGCACGTCTTGAAGCAATTCGCATATTCTTGGCCTTTGCCTCATGGAAAGGGTTCAAGGTGTACCAATTGGATGTTAATCTGCTTTCCTTTACGGAAAAGTGAAAGAGGAGGTGTACGTCGGCCAACCACTGGGGTTCGTTGATCCAGTGCACAAAGATAAAGTCTACCTCTTGAATAAAGCTTTATATGGTCTTTATCAAGCCCCGAGAGCTTGGTATGAAACATTATCGAGTCATGTTCTGGACAATGGCTTTATCAGGGGAACAGTAGACTCAACTCTCTTCACAAAGGAAGTCGATGGGCATCTAATTATCATACAGATATATGTGGATGATATTATCTTTAGATCGAAAAATGACAAGCTGTGTTAAAGACTGAAGCAGTCATGAAGCGCAAATTCGAAATGCGCGCAATGGGGGAGATGAAGTTCTTTCTAGGACTTCAGGTTGATCAGTTGCCTGATGGTATTTTCATTCATTAGACAAAATATGTTCATGACATATTGGAGAAATTCAATATGACAGTAGCTAAACCAACATCGACCCCGTTAGCTCCAAATCACGGCATTTGTCCAGATCTTACCGGCGAAAAAGTTGATGAAACTTTATATCGCTCCATGATCGGATCCTTGATGTATCTCACTGCTTCTCGACCAGATATCATGTATCCAACGTGTCTGTGCTCCCGTTATCAATCTAATCCAAAAGAGTCACACCTGCTTATCGTTAAATGCATAATGAGATGTCTGAAGGGTTTTCCAAGCACCGGCTTGTGGTACCCTAGACATGATGATTTTAATCTTGCAGGTTACTCGGATTCTGATGTCGGATGCTGCAAACTGAATACGAAGTCTACAACGGCCGGCTACCAGTTCTTCGAAACCCGTTTGGTAACGTGGCAATGCAAGAAACAAATCGTAGTCGCTCTCTCTACCTGTGAGGCTGAATACGTTTCGGCTTCCAGTTGTTGTGCTCAGATTCTCTGGATACAGCAACAGATGAGAGATTTTTGTTTGCAATTTCTTGATACGCCTATATATGTATATAATCAGGCCGCAATTGATATCACCAAAAACTCATGTCAACACTCACGTACTAAACATATCTAGATTTGACACCACTTTATCCCTGATTGCTACGAGAAAAAGTTGGTACAAATTGAGAAAATCCACACTGATGACCAAAAAGCAGAGCTTTTAATAAAACAAAGTTTGAAAATTTGTTAAAGCTAAATGGTTTAAAAAATATGATCTCATGGGATGTTTTTGATGTTGAGTTTTAGGATGATGACGACTTGATGTGAATTTGTCATCGGCTAAATGTTTCTGTACATAGTTTCTTATAATTTCTTAAAAAAAATCCAAAAATAAGTTTTTGATTTTAGAGGGAGAATATTTGAGGAAAATACAAAAACATTTAAAAAACCAAAAAGAGTTTTGTGTAAAAAGAGTGATCATAGTAAATCAAAAATGATAGTCACAGTATGCTAAAGAATTATATTGTTTTAAAGTAATTAAGCAAGTCTTACTATGGATATGCCAATAGAATA
The DNA here is from genome assembly GCA_947069175.1 of Scalesia atractyloides. Taxonomy (NCBI): domain Eukaryota; kingdom Viridiplantae; phylum Streptophyta; class Magnoliopsida; order Asterales; family Asteraceae; genus Scalesia; species Scalesia atractyloides. The sequence continues at coordinate 58,152,646 of CAMTDV010000003.1, read as the reverse complement.
TTTGAGATATACACCTAAAAACACAAAACTAATTAACTTGTGGATTAACATCTCTCGGATACATGGACTTAGTACTCCAAAATTTTGTTTGAGAGAATGCCAGATTCTGCGATACTAGCTCTTTATATTTGATTGATATCTGGGGTATTATTCGAGTTCTTCTGATTTTGCGAAAGCAATGGCGTAGAACTCATACAATACTTTCGCATTATTTCCCCGAAAGCTGCATAAAAATGATTATGTCTTAAGCGATTATGACATTTGCAGTACAAAAGATTCCTTAGTGGAACACCACCTAAATACGAGCCTTCATCTCTTTGTCTGTACGGTAGTACTAACCTGAGCTCTCAAGGTCTCGCATTCACCCTATATACAGATATCAATTCGATATATTCACCTGTAATATGACATTCTGGGATTCTCGATACGGGAGTATATTATGAGATGGGAAACACAGTTATTTCATGTTTCCTATAATACCTTAACATATCTTGAAACAATTGAGAAACAAGAAGAGGTTTAAATGGACAAATATATTGGCAATCTAGGTAAATTTGTTTAAAAGCTTAAAAGGTGTTTCTAGACTAACGGTACCGATGACTTATATGAATGCTTGAAATGATCCTCTGAAAACGCAAAATTCACAAAAATGTTATTATTCATTGAAAAATTTCTTAAAACCCAAAAAGATTTTTAGTTTTCTTAGCTTGATAGTTTTAATTTTTGTTTACCGATGATAAAAACACTAATAGTTGAATTCATAGCAACATCTTGCAGAGGAAAGCTTGGAATCATGGGTTGGGAGCTAATTTTTAGCAACAAACTTTACTCAAATGTCAAGAAAGTTCATTAATTTGAAACTTCACATGTTAAAATAAATCTGTTTGGTCAAACATGGTCAACCAAGGTCATTCACTTGGACTAAGGCAAATTAGATAACAAGGGTTATGAACTTGGACTTGGTTAGTCAAGTGGATTATTGAGACAGGTAAAATTATTGAAAATAAAAATACAAAAATAAAAAATTGGATTTGAAAAAGTTTAAAAGCTTTTAGATTTGATTCGTACAAAATCAAATTTCATGCGGATAAGTTGTTTTTGTACGAAACAAGGGTAAACATTTGGTACGATCCATATTGATTTCGTACGAAACAGGGAGAGTATAAATACTCTTTGTCTCGCACAGAAATGAGATTTCTATTCTTTGAGCACTGTTGAGCGACTCAGAGAGTTTTTGTGCGATTCGTCTCTAAAACTTCATTTTTTGGTTCTTGTGCTTGCTATTAACATTGTTAAGGTTGATTTGCACACCTTGTACAATGGGCAAGGTAATTTCATCAGGATCTCACTGTTATAATGTCAAAATTTTGTACGATTCAGACTAATACTTAGATCTAGGGAAATTGGACCGGTAAAACTTAAAATTGACTACAAAATCGTTAAGATCGGCTCTAATAACCTGAAAATCAACTATCAATTTGCTAAAAACAACAAGTTTTAGGTTCGGATTATACTTGGACAAATTTTGGGACGACGATGTTTTGGTACGAGTGAATTGTTTCGTACAAAATGAGATTTCAAAGTTAAATGATTAAGTGTAGTATTTTTGTGCGAAACAAGTGAACCGTATGAATAACATGAACTTCAACTTTCAAATGGTTTGATCACATGAAGGTTTCGTACGAAACAAAGTTTTTATACGAAACAGAGAGAAGTGTTTAAATGTTCAAAAGTTCTGATCAAATGGAAATTTCATACGAAACAAAGAATTTTGTACGAAAGAAGAGATAGAAACTTTGAAAGTTTAAAACTTTTGACCAATTTAGTGTTTTCGTACGAAATAGATAGTTTTTTTGTACGAAGTAAAGTAAAATTTGAATATTTGAAAATTTTCTAACGGTTGAATGTTATTTTCTTGAACAGGCAAAGAGATCCGGATTTTCTCTAGTGCATAACATATGTTGTATCACAGATGTAAAATCCCAGAGATAGCTGCGTACCGAAGTATCTTGGATTTTCTTACAAGAATTAGAGTGACGAAAGCGATTACGGAAAGACATACGGCATATTTGTCACATGTGGAATATTTCTGGAATGTTGCGGAGTATAGTCTTGACGACAACGCCATTATATCAGCAGTAAAGATTAACGATGTGGATATTCAAGTGAAGATCAATGAAGAGTTGATTCGAAAAGTGTTGGAGTTTAAGGATAACAAGGATGATCCAATAGGCGTTACTGAATATATGGTTAAAGGTTGTTTCTACAATACGGGTTTTGCGAATGCAGCTCCTTTCAAGAAGGGAAATCTAAGTGCTCCGTTTCGATATCTGGCACATGTCATTATTCACTGTTTGGGTCACAGGAAGGGTGGTTTTGATGACTTAGTAGATTATCAGATGTGTATGATTATCGCGCTAGTGCTGGATCTTCCTTATAACTTTTTGAAAGTTATATTTACTCAGATGATCCAAAACATTCAGAAGGAGAGATTTTTGCAGTATCCAAGGTTTATACAGATGATGTTAGATTATTTACATCCTGACTTGAAGAAATCTTCTGACGATGTTCTTAAACTTGAGCATATGGATGTTCAGTCTCTACGTAAGATGAACGTACATTTGAAGTCTGATCCTGTTGCTAAACCAATGTTTGGTGCCATTTTGAATAAAGATTATATTTCACCCGCACTTGGTAAATGGAGGAAGGACGATAGCGGTGACGATGAAGAGGAAGTTAAATCTTTAACATTATTTGTGGCAAAGAGAAGTCCTGGTTTGTAAAAGAAGGAGATAAAGGTGGAAAAGCTACATACAAAGGAAGAAAGAGAAAAGTTGCGTCTACTGCTGAAAGTTCAGGATTGAGGGATGAACCTGAGGTTGAAGAAACAGTTGAAAATATGGCAGAAGATATAGAACGTCAGGCTTTCGGAGCTGACAAGGCAGCAGCTGAAGAAGTACTATCTTCTAGTACTGATTCAAAGCATAGACGAGCAGGAGAGAAGAAAAGAGCAGAGAAATTGGCAAAGAAACGTCAAGATGAGCTGAAACGTAAAGCTGAAGAACGAAAGAGAAAGGCAACAGGCGAAGACGATACTACTTACGTTCCATCTGAATTTGAGCTTGAACCTGGTTTTAGAACTCCGGTCAAGAAAAGACAAAGAAGAATGAAACGATCGGCAGCTCGCATATCTCCAAACGTCGTTCTAACAGATGTTGGAGCTGATCCTATCACCGAAGAAAATGTGGAGGAACCATCGCAAGATATTCCATCTCCACTACATCATATGCATCAGAGCCAGATCAGCAGTAAGATGAACCAGAGATACCTGTTCACCAACCACCAGCTCCTGAACAAGAACCTGAACAACAACAACCAACACCGCAACAATCTGTGCCAGGACCTGTTCAACAACCTATGCCTGATCCAGAGCCTTTCCAGCAACCAACACCACAACAGTCGGCTCAACAAAAGTCTCAACCATCTCATGCTCAACAGTCTCGTCCTACATCACAGCCGTTTAATACACATGCATTTTATAACGAGATTAATTTAGACGATCTACCAGGAGGAGATGAGTTTCGGTTTGATGATCCTAGAATTGATGATTTGGAGAAACAATTGACGATGAACGTTGTGCGCATAGCTGAATTACAAGAGCAGATAAACTTGTTAACGGCTGAGAAGTTTGAAATGCTTGAAAGAATTGGAGGTTTAATCGTTGATAAACAGCAACTTGAAGCGATGATGGCGAGTATTGTTTCTGAAAATGAAAGATTACGTCTGCAGATGACTGAATACGAGGAAGAACGGTTGAGAAATAATCGAAGGATGGATGTATTTGAGAAGATTCTTGAGAAGTGGTTTGGTTTGAGTATATCTACATCGATTTATGAAATTGAACATGAAGAAGCAAGAGAAAGAGTTGCAGAGCGAGAAGGGTTGGAAAACAACAATCTGATGCGTTAGGGAAAGGTAAAGGTAAGATTGTGGAGGATTCTGTGACTGAAGAAGCTGTGCCAGAAGCTAAATCTAGGCCAGTACAATGCTGGGATATGGTAGTGTATGAAGAACCGAAGAATTTTATTCTGATTGGAAAGCCTATTGATGTAGATATAGCTTTTCTGGATATGTACCAACGTCATCGAGATTGGTTAATGAAGAAAAAGATAGGAAAAGACAATAAAGAAATGGTTGAAGAAACAGAAAAGGAGGAAGAGATAGAGGATACTGAAGATGTTGATATTGATGATTAAGATTCTAGCAGTTCGGATGGTAATGATGATGATAATGTGGGAGGAATGAGTATTCGTGTAATAGATTCGAATATTAATGAATTAGTTGATATTTCCGAGTATTTTGATGATTCTGAGAACCAAACTGCTGAAGAGGAAGGGATGAACAAATTTGATGAGACAGTGGACGCTCAGCAAACAGGAATTTTCACAGAGAATGTTACCTCTTCTGTTCCGGTCGTGCAAACACCATCTGTTCTATATCTTGAGCATGATGTTGAAGAGGGAGAGTTTGTGCATAGTTATTCGAAAGAAGATAGCTGAAATCATCGGTATTAGCAGATAAAAGTTTGATTTTGACTTTGAAAATGAACTAAATGAGATAGACGTGTTCGAACCGAATGCTTATGTTTTTGAAGAAATAGAAGACGCAAACGTATATGATAATGTTGTCGTTGAAAGTGACTCGGATGAAGATGCTAATGATGTCATTCAGGGTACAGAGGATTTACAAACGTTTATCGATTTATTCACAGCAGAAAGCTCAGAGATGTTACAAAGGAAAGTATCAGGAAGCTGTTAAAGAAGGAGCAATTCCTGAAAAGATGTCTACATATGAGATTATCGAACAAAAGAAGAAATGGTTTCAAGAAAGTTCAACAGGGCGAAAGTTTAAGAGACCCCTGGTGTTTTTTTTTACCAGAGATGCTGATATTTCTTTAGGGGATATTTTGAGTTGGGGTTGGATTGAAGAGCTGAATGTTTATGCTATTAAAAGGGAATTCGGGATTCAATACTTCGGATATCTGAGTGACATCAAAACACTGCCTTATTGGGATGTTAAGGAGCTTGTTCAAACCAAGATGATAAATCTAAAGATGAAGTTTCATGATCAGAAAATGTGGAGATTGATCAAGTTTGAAGCTAGGCATTGTTTTGTTCACTGGAAACTGCATTATCCATGTCGTATTGTTAAAGAAGATCCAGTGACAAAGAAGAAAGATATTACGTTGATTGTGAAGAAACCACGGGTGTTGAAGAACATGTCGATGATCAAAATGGAGCAAGATTTTTATACGATCTTCAAGTGGTGGCATTACGATTCAAATACAGGTGAGGCTGTTATTTGTGTACACCCAGATGAAGATTCGTGGAAGATAACGGATGAAGATTCGAGTACTAGACCCCATGTAGCTAGTATATTGTTTGAAGAAAGACATAGAATGTTTATTTTATAGCAAGATCAGTTTTGAAGAAAAGGATCAGGAGCAAGCACTTCAATTTCAAAAGGTCGTAAATGTGTTCTTTCAAATGATATTCATTCGGGATCAAATTGGAAAACAAATTGGAGAAATATTGAGAAGAAGGAATGAAGAAAACTATAGAAAAAGAAGCTCGGATCGCTGAACGTTCAAGAATAGCATCTTTGAGGAGCTTTCAGTTTTTGAAGCGACGACCTCTGACTGATCAAACACCTATTGCTTCTGAGGAACATTGAAAGCCATTAAAGAGATTCTTTGCGCGTTAAATCAAATCAAATTGAAGTTTTGAAGATTATCCAGACTACGACAACATCCAAGGGGGAGTTTGTTGGTGCATAATGTCTATTGCCTACGTCTAGGATTTATATGTAATGTTTATAAAGTTTACACATTAATGTTTAAATGAGAAAATATAAATTTTATATATTGTACACTGTGATTCGGACGAAACAGGTGTATTTTTCGTACGAGTGAGTCACTCGTACGAAATACTATTTCGTACGAAACATGGTTGTTTGTTTGTGCATGCACTTCAGTATGAGTCATGTCGACCTTTATAAATAGGGAAGTGTTGTGTTAGAGCTAGTAACAGATTTGTCATTTCATACGGCGAAGCTCTGTCAGTTTGTTTACTTGCGTCTGTAACTTGAATGTCTTTAATACATCAGAATCATTAAACAGTAAGTATTATCTTGTTTGTCATATCTACCTCTCTAGCAATTAATTCCGCCTCTGCTAGTTGAGCGAGATCAGGTCGATTGCTCATTTCGGGAGCTCGATCCCTGTTCACAACCAGCAACATCTTGCTCGTATGAAGCATCTCTCAATCGCACTCGGATTTTTTCTTCGGAGAATGTTCCAACGGATATGACGTACACAAGACTTTACAACGTGCACACATGCAACTGTTTTACACATATAAACTAATCGTCATCCCTAATCAAGATAGGAGGATATCTTGATTTGTTCGACATGACCAAACTATACAGACACAATAAACAAAGACCGTACAATTACAGACATAACTAAGAACAAGCGACAGACACAAAAGTGTATCAACAAACTCCCCCTTGGCTGTTGCTTTATCTTCGGTCTTCATTCCGAAATGCCTGTTGTATCAACAAACTCCCCTAAAAATCTTCAATCCAACGTTGATTGATAATCAGGTCTTCAAAACTTTTCCAGAAACATCAAACCTTTCCTGTTTCCTCTTGAGTGTCACTGGAGGTAACTGAATCGGTCACGATCTGCTGTACATTAGACTCTACCATTGGAGTTGACGCAGAAACTTTTGGTTGCGAGGATGAGGATGAAGCATCAGGAATGCCAGGGTCTTCACTATCCTGATCACATTTACGTTTGATCTCCTGTGCTCTACATCTTTCATTCCACATAATATTCACTCGCTTTCTGCTCATTTCAAACACGTCTTTAATACCATTAAATCCTTCAACCAGTGTAGCATTACGAGAATGATACCATTCTCTCAAGTCGTTATGTTTAGCAGTTAATGTTTTGGCAGATCGTTGTATAGCCGCACCGCATTCTTTTAGACTATTTATCTCAATCCCCCGAGAGTTATCAGCTGCTCTCATATGTTGTAGCTGTGTTGCCCTTTCAGCATCTGCAGCCTTCAGTCGCTCATTATCTTTTCTTAACTGAGCAATTTCAGAATCCTGTTTTCTAACAGTCTCTTTCAAAGAATTTATCTCCAACTGTTGTTTGACAATTGTGTTCTGATTTGAAGATATAAACTCCGAATGCTTGTTAATCTAAATTGTTGCAGCTTGCAGCTGAGAGAACAGAAAATCCACTTTCTCATCCTTTTCCATTTCAGAAAATAAGCAACTGCTTCGTTTTGTATTTTGTTGATGAGTTGTGGACTGGGATTGTTGAACTGATGACGTAGTAGGTTGTGACTAAACTGGAGTATCTTCAGCCGAAGGTGTTTCAGCTGTTGTGGTATTTGAGGGTTGTGGTTTAGAGGTTGTAGTGCATTCCTTCATTACAGGTTCAGTCTCCTCCGTTGTAAAGGTTGACTGGACTTCTGCAACTTATTCTAGTACAGTTTCTTGATGTGAGGTTGTAGGTTGTGTGATTTCAGGATGTGCAGACGATGTTTCCATAGTGCTTTTGCTTTGTTTCTTTCTTCCCTTATTACTACCTGTAACACCTACATCACTTGCACCACCATTACCATTATTATAACCATCATCATCATCATCATCTTTTCTCTTTTGACGACAAAAGTTATCTTCGATCATCATTTTCAAAATTTGTTCTTCATTATCTGACTCAATGTCATCATGGCGCGACTTATCATTTTCTGGTGCAATATATTCATCATTCGCCAGAAAACCGATCAATTTACGAGGAGGTGTGCTTTCCTTGTAACGTTTTGCTTCTACACCTCTAAAGATCTTCAACGAATGTTCCATCATGATCTCTACTTTTAGAACATCGTTGTCGTTGTTTGGAAGATTGGGATGTTGCACATTTAAGATCATTTGGAGAAAACGAGGATACATCCAAAACATGTTTCCAGCATATCTGGTTCTTCTCAGGTTTTCCTTCATGTTTGCAAAAGTATACTTTGAAACACTAAACGGTTTGTTCAATGTCAAAGTTATCATCATTCCAACCAAGTCATTATTTGCATGTCATAACCACATCATCTGTTGCTCAAACACTGAATTAAAACATGTAGAAAGAACTTCTATCGAAGTGGCAACCATGCTTTGTTTAGTTGTCCTATGAAAAAACACCAACACATTTCATTTGATGCAAACATCCATGTTGACACTTCAACGATACTGAGAAAGGAGCTTCATAATCATTGCCAAGCTGTAATACTGAGTTAATCATTTCAACCGAGACATCTACGTTCAACTCATTTACTCTCCCGCGGATAAGTTACTGCCCATTCACTTCAGCAACTTTAGCCGAATCCCAAAATTCCTTGATCAACGTCTTGTATACTGTAGTCTTGTGCGTGATAGCATAATGTATCCTTGAGTTGCGCCAAAACTTCATTATACCATTTTACTTAGCAAATTTGTCTTCCGGATCTAAGTAGGCAACCATGTTATGTCTTGGTTCTGACATAATTTCCACTTCTGACTTGTTAGTTCTCTTCGTTGCGGGTTTTCTTTTATGTTCCTTTTGTTCCATTCTGTACACATAAGACAACAAGGATAAGAACATAAATTCATTAGGGAATATACACAAAAAATTTTATTCCAAATTTTTTGTATGTATGTATTCCCTGGACGAAAAACTACTGACTCATACGAATAACAATTTATTCGTACAAAGAACAACTGATTTTTACCAACAAACTACTTCAAGGGAAGATTATTCATGAGGAACTTGTTTTTCGTTAAAGATTCTTCGCTTAAAGTTTGTTGTTCATGTCAGTCAAAGTCACATGGTTAGATAATGTTCAAATTGTTCATCTTCAAAATAACCCAACATTGTCAAATATACCTTAAAGATATCAGAAACAACTTAAGGAGAGGTGAAAGATGACGTGAGCAAGGTGAAAGTAAAGTTCCACCAAAGAACTTCATCACCTTTATACCACATCAAGACACTCGTTCGAACTACCTTAGCTCGTACCAAGAACTCCATTCGTACAAGGCCCTAGTTGCCATTCGTACGAGGAACAATGGCTCGTATTCCAAATTTTTTGTATGTATGTATTCCCTGGACGAAGAACTACTGACACATACGAATAACAATTTATTCGTACGAAGAACAACTGATTTTTACGAACAAACTACTTCAAGGGAAGATTATTCATGAGGAACTTGTTTTTCGTTAAAGATTCTTCACTTAAAGTTTGTTGTTCATGTCAGTCAAAGTCACATGATTAGATAATGTTCAAATTGTTCATCTTCAAAATAACACAACATTGTCAAATATACCTTAAAGATATCAGAAACAACTTAAGGAGAGGTGAAAGATGACGTGAGCAAGGTGAAAGTAAAGTTCCACCAAAGAACTTCATCACCTTTATACCTCATCAAGACACTCGTTCGAACTACCTTAGCTCGTACCAAGAACTCCATTCGTACAAGACCCTAGTTGTCATTCGTACGAGGAACAATGGCTCGTATGAATGATCTCTAATTCGTACGAGTCCAACTTTTTTGTTCTTCGAGGACCTTAGGTTTTTTGTTGACCTGTGTATATGTTTGCACATATCCACACTAATCACAAGTTAAGTCAGGAAAAGTTCTTGTTAAACAGATTTTATTCTTTGAGATGAGTTTACCCGTCGTAAGAAAGTACTTTATGAAGTTATCATATCAAAACAAATGATATTTAGGGCGTATCTTGGTAGAAAACTTTTGAGTTTCCATCATTTGCTAAACCAAAAATACTTTAATTTAACAACAGAGTAAACTAAAATAAAATAACTACTAAAAGATAAGAGAATCATACCAGACAATTCTTTTAACATAGAATAAACTGTATATTTACTAGACAATTCTTTTCAAAGTTTCAAGGTAAGAGAATCATACCAGCTTTTAATTTTGTCAAAAACGAGTTTTGTTTAAAACATCAAATTAATTAAACAATTATTCTACTATAATCATCGGTATTGTTGTTCACGTAAGCTCAGCTTATCAGATGTAATCATGATTAAAAGATATGATTAATATATGATTATACTTACTAGCCTGTGTTCAACCACTTCACGACACATTCCCGTATCAAGATATGCACGAGAAAATCTTACCGGTGAGTATATTGCTTATCATCTGTTTTGACGTATATGATGTGAGATGCTCACTTATTTTGATTGAAAACAAGCCCTATGTGATTAAATCACTTATTGATGAGGAACTTGAATTTCAAATTCATGCAGGGAACATGAGTAAGTCCGTGAAAAGGTTAGTACCATCGTATCGACAAAGAGACGAACTTAGCTCCCGCATAAAGCTGTGATATATTATCACTTTTTTTGGGTGAATGTGATATTTTATCACTTATTGATGGTCGTATGCAGTATGTACATGTATCTATGGTATCATGGAAGTTCTAGAGTTGCGTCACCATTATTTTTCGGTAAAAGATTCAACCATGATACCCAGATGATAAGTCAGCATAAAGACCACCTATCTTAGAACCTCGACATACTATCAAACGAAATTTCAGTACCAAGACCATATGCCAATGAATGGTTCCTACCTGGCTTGCAGTCCGTTATGTTTTTATCAACCTGCACATTTTTATCTGATTCTGAGCCTACCGATACATCATTAGTAAAACTACTTATCAGTTTTCGTTTAATGTTCTTGACCGTTTTTGACAGATCACCGGTGTGTATCATCATCTTCTCTTATCTTTCCAAGAAACTCATTTTTGATTTTTGGGTTTTCTATTGTTTTTGTATTTTTCTAAATTTTTCTCCCCCTTAAATAAAGAAGGTAATAAATGAAAACTTAAATAAATAAAAGACATATTTTTGTATTTTCTCATGTTTTTGTATTTTCTTGAATATTCTCCCCCTAAAATATAAAACTAAGAGGAAATGGAAAATCTTTTGTCGTTTTAGATTTTAAGAAAATATTTACAAAAAATGATTAGCCAAGGATGATTTACTCGGGTTTCACCTTGATGCCATTGACCAAAAGTAGATAATCAAAACGAGATTTATCCAAAGCTTTTGTAAACAGGTCGGCATGTTGGTGATCGGTGTGGATTATAATAGCATTGATAGGTTTCTTTTCATAACAATCTCCTATGAAATGATACTTAATCTCAATGTGTTTGGTTTTTGAGTGCTGTACAGGCTTACGAGTAATCTGTAAAGCAGCTTCGTTATCAACAAAAATAGGAGTGGTTAGAAATTCAAAACCGTAGTCGCACATTTGTTGTTGGATCCATAGAACCTGAGAGCAGTAACTAGAAGCTGAAATATACTCAGCCTCACAGGTTGACGTAGCTACACAAGTCTGCTTTTTGTACTGCCACGTGACTAGGCGATTTCCCAAGAACTGACATCCTGCTGATGTTGATTTTGCATCAATCTTGCAGCCACCATGATCAAAATCATTGAATACTGTCAAATCAAACTTATCATCCTTAGGGTACCAGAGACTAGTGTCAGGGCGACCCTTCAAATAACGAAAGATTCTTTTCACATCCATCAACTGAGAAACCATTGGACATGATTGGTAGCGAGCTAGAAGACATGTTGGGTACAATATATCGGGTCTTGAAGCAGTAAGATACATAAGAGATCCGATCATAGCACGATAAAGAGATGGTTCCACATGTTCACCCATTCCATCAGGAGTAATCCCATGATTTTGAGCTAAGGGAGTTCCCAAAGGCTTCGAGTCTTCCATCTGAAATCGTTTGAGAATATCCCCGACGTACTTGGTTTGATGGATGAAAAGGCCTTCCTTAGATTGATGAACCTGCAAACCTAAAAAGAAAGTCATTTCTCCCATTGCGCTCATCTCGAACTTCTCTTGCATCACCTGCTCGAATTCTTTGCACATTCTCTTGTTTGTAAACCCAAAAATAATATCATCAACATACACTTGTACCAGTAATAAGTCCTCATTTTCTTCCTTGATGAAGAGAGGACAGTCGATCAATCCACGTCGAAAACCATTCTTCAGAAGATAGGAAGACAACGTTTCATACCAAGCCCGAGGAGACTGATGAAGACCATACAACTCCTTATTTAGAAGCCAAACCTTGTCTGGGTGGATTGGATCTTCAAAACCTGGCGGTTGCTCAACATATACTTCTTCTTCAACCACACCATGAAGAAATGCACTCTTCACATCCATTTGGTAAACGGTAAACTTCTTGTAGGACGCATAAGCCAAAAATATTCTTATGGCCTCAAGACATGCTACCAGTGCATAAACTTCATTGTATTCAATGCCTTCTACTCGATTAAAGCCTGGACAACCAATCTTGCTTTGTTTCTCACAACATGTGACATCCCGACTTTTCAGGTATTTTAAACGCGCTACTTTATGGTTATTCACTCCTACGCTGATTTAATTCGGAGAATTAAATTACACGCTCGCAATAACTACGCTAACTTTGTGAATCTATAGGGTGAATCACGTGTTATGTGTTATTTAGACGGCTTATATATGAATTACGTGCTATGTGTTATTAGACGTTTGTGATTTAATATTTTAAAAACTCCATGTCGCAAATAATATTTTAGTAACTTTTATTTATAAACCGAACCAAGCTTGTGAAACGTTTTGACTTCGCGACCAAGCAAACCCAACCCGCGACCCACACTTCCTTGCGGCCCAAGGAAATAACCTAAACTTGAGGCCCAAGCCACTTAACCCAAACCGCCCCCCCTCCCCTTTTCCCTTGTTTTATATAATGGTATGTATGCATGAGATGTGTATAAAAAAAAACAACAAACCCTAGTCTCTAAGAGAAGGCCGACGGCAACCCCCCCCTCTCATGGTCGCAAGTCTACAACTTCCGGATTGATTCCAATCTTGTCCCGGTTTGCTAATCATCTTCGTTTCAAGGTTAGGGTTTAATTGTTTTGCGATTCACATTAGGGTTTGTGTAATCTTGATCATGATTATGTGTAATGGTAGGATTATTAGTATGAAAAGGTGTTGATTTATGATTAGTTAGGATGATGTGCGAATCCTTGCGATTGTGATGTTATGATGAATACTAAAATCATATGCTGCGTTTTAGCGATAAAAATCATGTTATATAATTAGGGTTTGCATGAATATTGATATACATGATGATATTTGACAAATAAACCTGTTGTTAATCATTATTACTAAGCGTCATGATCGTTTAAGCATGTTCTAATGCGATAAAAGTCGAAAACAGTTTGCTGAATGACATTTACAGCCAACTTCAATTGGCTGTAACCTGATCATTATTTATCAAAAAGTGGATTTTCTGAAGCCTAAAACGTTTATTTTTGAAAAACTCTTCTAATGGCACCGGATTCATATTTTTCTGAGGTCATTTGCTACTTTAAGTGGTCATTTATTGCAGCAGCTGAAGCTGAGTAAATTCTGCAAAATTTGCTAGTTATTTATCGAGTCGGATCTCATAGTCTGTAGGGAATTGGGTCACGAAATTTGTACAGCAACTGGAGATAGGAATTTCGGGAAATCTCCCACTAGAATTTTCTTAGTTGGATGAACGATGATTTTTCAATAATTTTTCCCGTGGACTGCAGTCAGAAAGCGACGAATCTGACTGCAGCCTAGTATATAAATGTTTATAAATAATTGGTAAAGCGTTAGGACTTGAAAATTTTATATAAACTTCTATAGTTTAGTTGACACCTCCTGTAAACAAATTGGAATTTTTGGAATGTTGGAACTATTTTATAAAAATCCTCGAAAACAGCCCAGTTATGAGCGTAGAAGCGGAAACATGATAACTTGTGTTTGTGTATACCAAAGTGTTGTATGAGTTAATCTGTGTTTATGACAACTTGGTTTGATCATTATTTTTGTATGATGATACTTTGCATGCATGATTGTGTTTTCGAATTGGTTATTATGTGTGCTGCACTGTGTGTGTTAGTTATGCGCAGGGTTTTGTATCAGTGTGTTCACACACTAACTTTAAATCGGTTGGCATGTTAGGCCACGATTAGCGGTTCTATCATTTGCTACTTTTGTGTTATTCTAACCGAGCAATTTAAGGTGAGTTAACGGCCCCTATTTTATCCGGTTTCGAACAACAGTGGGAGAAACATGTATACGCTCTAAAACTCTTTCTTTTACGTTATACGAAATTAACGTCGTTAAACTATTCGGTAACTAAGTTAATGTTAATGTACGTTATGGTCACTAAGTAGCTATATCATGGAAGTCCTCAACAAACTCTCGGATCGTTAGTATTTGGTTAGATAGCGGGGAAATTATAAGTAGTACAACAGCCAGCTTCGATCGCGAACTCTTATGTGACGTAACTTTAGGCTCGCTACCTACATGTTAACATTGAACTTAATTACGACCCAACATTATTATTCCGGGTTAGGAATAATGGAACTATATCGTTATCCCGGGTTACGGATAATGGGGGAAAACAAACTTTTAACCGAACTAGTGAACTTATAAAAACCTGTGAACTCACTCTTCTTTAATGTTGACACTTGTTTCTTTACATGTTTCTCAGGACGCTAGGAGCGCTAGGTGCACTCACTTGCATTTGATCAAGACATTTTTATCGAGTCTTATTTACGAATATTGTTTGGGATTTTTGGTTTTGGCGTTTATGTTGGCGCCCGTTACTTTACTTTACTCGAATGCTTCCGCTAAACTTTGAAACTAATGCTTCCGCTAAACTTTGAAACTAAGATAATTTGAAAATAACTATGAATGGTTAAACAAATGTTTTTGGAAAACGTTTAAATAAATCATATCGAGTCGTTCGATATTACTAGTGTCTCTGATTCTGGTTTGATCACACGCCTTGCGGTAAAACTCCGCAAGTGGAAATTGAGGGTGTGACAGATTGGTATCAAAGCCTCTAGCTATAGAGAACCAGGTTTGCATTAAAAGTAGACCTAAACTATAGCTGTTACACGACACTAGACTTAGTTGGAACCGAACTGTGATATCTTGTATGTGTTATACTACAATTGCTTTATGTGAGATATATATGTATATTGTGATGCACACAACTCGTAACTAACTACACCAACCCAGCAGGCAATGTCATCATCATCATCCGACAAATCTCGACAATCAAGGGTGCCGGGGAAGGCACCCATGGTCGAACCCTCACCACCTCATGGCGTGGAGACACGCTCAGCTGCTAGGAAAAGACTCGCTGTAGGAGGGGAGTCGTCCTCCCGTCCGACCACCGCTATACCGGTCAAACCGGTCAACTCGTTAGGAGTAGGGGACGATCTACTTAGGGATATGTTAAGGAAACAACAGGAACAGCTAGAGAGAATGCAGGAGAGTTCGAAACATTTTAGCTAAGGAAGTTCGTGCTGAGCAGCTGAGGGCTGACTGGCTCGAAGACAGAGTTCATGAGTCCAGTTGGAGGATTCAATAATTGGAGCAGAATCAAGCACCTGTCCCAGTACCCGCACCAGCACCGGCCCCCCCAGCGCCGGTAGAGGAAGAAGAGGAGGATCCAGAGGAAGAGCTTGAGGAGGATCCAGAGGAAGACCCGGAGGAAGAAGAGCCAGAACAGGACCCGGCTGTTGAAGCTGAAAATGCCACAGAGGATGACGGCAACGATAGCGACTTGGGAGATGGAGACGTAGAAGACTAACTCGTGTCGCCAACCTCCGCTTTGTTTTCCTTAGTTTGTTTGTTTCCACTTATGTTTGAACTTGAAATTTTATAATTAAACTGAGATGTTTGGTAGGTATTTTGTGAGACATTGCAATTTACTTAATCGAATGTTCCTTTTGATTGTTTAATTTGTTTGGTTGACATAACTTGGGTGATGATTGAAGTGTGGAATATGATAACTATATTGGATATATATACTTATCGGTGTGTGTTTGTGTTGTCTTGCGAAGATCTGAAATGGCAACTGGACGTCGCGGAAACCTCAACATGTCACCTGAAGAATTGGCCGCATTAATCCAAGAACACGTGAATGTTGCTTTGGCAGGTGTTCAAAACCCACCAGCAGGTAACCATTATTAAATTTTCAGGGGAAAATCTAATAGTTGGGCTAGTAGACTTTCTCGCTGACTACCTATCCTCTGTCTTCAGGAGGGGGTCTTAACCCCTACAAGATGTTCCTTGATGCAAAACCGAGCAAGTTCACGGGTGTTGAAGGACCCATAGGACTGGTCTGTTGGATTGAAAAGTCTGAATCGGTGTTCGAGATGTGCAATTGCCTCCCCGCCAATAAGGTGAAGTATGCTGCCTCAACGTTGGAAGATGGGGCATTAACCTGGTGGAACGCACAAGTCCAAACGCGTGGACTTGTTGCGGCGAACGCAATGGCCTGGACCGAGTTTAAGGCCCTAATCAAGGAGGAATACTGTCCGCGGGACAGAGTTCAGCAGTTAGAGAAAGCGTTTGGAACCACAAGATGGTAGGGTCTGAAATTGAAGCGTACACGGCCAAACATCATGATCTGGTGTTCCTATGTCCCGATCTGGCTAACACCGTCGAAAAACGACTTGAGTTTTATCTTGGGGGTCTGGTCCCTAAGATCCATGGCATGGTAATGTCTAGCAACCCTACGACGAAGCATCAAGCGATTAGGCTGGCGCATAAACTCACCGATAAGGCGGTGGAGCAAAGGAAGTTGCCACCTCGGGGTGCAACTGAAGTTGTCCCTGATAACAAAAGAAAATTTGAAGACTCACCTGTTCGATAGTCTTCGTCAGCCCAGCCACAACAAGGAAACCAGAAGCGGTCCAACAATTTCAACAACAATCGAGGTCACAATAATCAGTCTTCCAACAACACCCAGAACTCAAGCAACTATGCGGGTCGAAAGCCGCAATGTAATCGTTGTAACCTCCATCGTCACGGCCCTTGCGCCGGAAATCGCTGCCAACGATGTGGCAAAGCGGGACACGCGGCAAAGGATTATCGCGGGGAAATCATGTCTCGACAAAATCAGAATCAGCACCAGGGTCAACAGCAAGGTAATAACCGGGGATGCTATCAGTGCGGTAGCACTGCCTATTTCAAGCGAGACTGCCCGCAGCTTCGCAACAACAATGGTGGGAACAACCACAACAACAACAACAACAACAAAATAACAATAACAACAATGGAAACAATGGAAATGGTGGCACAGGAGGTGCCAAAGGTCGTGCATTCACGCTGGGCCGCGGAGAGGCCAGAAACGACTCGAATGTGGTCACTGGTAAGTTTCCCCTTAACGTTCATTTTGCTACTGTGCTTTTTGATACGGGTGCAGATAAGAGTTTTATATCTGAGTCTTTTAGGAAGAACCTAAATCTCACGCCTAAACCCCTAGAGACCCCTTACGTCATAGAACTAGCCGATGGTAAATCTGTAGATGTGACCCATTTAGTAACTGGTTGTCAACTTAAACTCGCGGGTCACACCTTTACCATTGATCTGATGACAACTACCCTGGGTAGTTTTGACATGGTAGCCGGAATGGACTGGCTATCCGACGTCCGAGCTGAAGTTCTCTGTTTCGAGAAAGCTATCCGTATTCCGCTCTCTAACGACGAAGTCTTGATGGTGCAAGGCGAGAAGGCAGGCGCCGTCACAATCATCATCTCTTACATGCAAGCTCAGAAGTATCTTCGGAGAAAGAACTCCTTCGCTTTGCTCGCACTGGTCACCAAGCAGCCTAAGGACGAGAAGCGGATTGAAGATATCCCCGTCGTCCGTGACTTTTCCGATGTGTTTCTAGAGGAGTTACCTGGTCTTCCACCACATTGACAAGTGGAGTTTGAAATCGAATTGGCGAACCATGCGGCTCCTATCACCAAGGCCCCGTACCGCCTAGCTCCAGCAGAGCTGCAAGAGTTGTCTACCCAACTGCAAGGATTTATCCGACCAAGTACCTCGCCATGGGGAGCTCTGGTCCTTTTTGTTAAGAAAAAGAACGGGACCTTCCGCACGTGCATCGACTATAGGGAACTCAATAAGGTTACCGTCAAGAACCGATACCCATTACCTCGCATCGACGATCTCTTCGACCAGCTTCAAGGGTCAAGCTACTACTCCAAGATCGATCTACGGTCCGGTTATCACTAGTTACACGTCAGGGAGGAGGATATCTCCAAGACGACATTTCGTACTCGGTATGGCCATTATGAGTTCTTGGTCATGCCCTTCAGTCTCACCAACGCACCCGCGGTGTTCATGGACCTCATGAACCGCGTGTGTAAGCCGTATCTCAACAAGTTTGTCATCGTGTTCATCGATGATATACTCGTCTACTCTAAGGGTGAAGAAGAACATGCTGAGCATCTACGATTATTGCTGGAACTACTTTAACAGGAGAAACTATATGCCAAGTTTTCGACGTGTGATTTCTAGATTCAGGAAGTTCAGTTCCTTGGGCATATCGTGAATGAAAAGGGTGTATACGTTGATCCCGCTAAGATCGATGCTATTAACAACTGGGAAGCACCCAGGACACCGACAGATCCGCCAATTTTTGGGTTTGGCTGGTTACTACAGACGTTTCATCGAGGGATTTTCCAAGATCGCACAACCGCTTACCACTCTCGCCCAGAAGGGCACCAAGTATGCTTGGGGTGTCAAGCAGGAAGCAGCATTTCAATTGCGGAAGCAGAAACTTTGCAGTGCGCCCATTTTATCCTTGCCAGAAGGACAGATGATTTTGTGGTATATTGTGACGCTTCCATTCAGGGATTGGGATGTGTACTCATGCAACGTGATAAGGTCATCGCGTGTGCATCCCGACAGTTAAAGGTTCACGAGAAAAACTACACAACACATGACCTGGAATTGGGAGCAGTTGTGCTTGCACTTAAGATTTGGAGGCACTATCCATATGGAACAAAGTGCATAATCTACACGGATCACAATAGCCTCCAGCATATCTTTGACCAGAAGGAGTTGAACATGCGACAGAGTCACTGGGTCGAACTCCTGAACGATTACGAATGTGCCATTCGGTATCACCCAGGTAAAGCTAATGTGGTAGCTGATGCCCTCAGTAGGAAGGAGCACTTGAAACCTCGTCGAGTACGAGCACTACAGTTCACAATTCATTCTGGGTTACCCGAACAGATACGCGTCGCGCAGCTAGAAGCAGTTAAGGAAGAAAACATCAAGGCCGAATCTGTGGGAAAGATGGAACGCGATTGGGAAGTGAAACCCAGTGGTACCCGGTATTTCATGAATCGTGTATGGGTACCTCTCTACGGTGACCTCAGGAAGCTAGTTATGGACGAAGCTCACAAATCACGATACTCTGTCCATCCTGGTTCGGATAAGATGTATCCTTAAAGCCGCGTACTGGTGGCCCAACATGAAAGCAGATATAGCCACCTACGTGAGCAAGTGTTTGACTTGTGCGAAAGTCAAGGTCGAATACCAGAAGCCATCAGGGATACTTCAACAACCTGAGATCCCCGAATGGAAATGGGATCAGATCTCGATGGACTTTATCACTAAACTCCGTGAACTCCGGGTGGTTGCGATATCATCTAGGTAATTGTGGATCGTCTAACTAAGTCTGCCCACTTCCTAGCAATCAAAGAAACAGATAAGATGGATAAGTTGACTCGCATCTACATTAAGGAAGTAGTTTCTCGGCACGGGGTGCTAACGTCCATCATCTCAGACAGAGATGCTCGTTTCACGTCCAACTTTTGGCAGTCACTTCAGAAATCGTTGGGTACACGCTTATATATGAGCACAACTTATCACCCTCAGACGGATGGTTAAAGTGAAAGGACCATTCAGACCTTGGAAGACATGCTTAGGGCATGTGTGGTAGACTTCGGGAACAGTTGGGAAATCCATCTGCCTTTAGTGGAATTCTCGTATAACAACAGTTACCATACGAGTATTCAGGCAGCACCGTTTGAAGCATTATACGGTCGCAAATGTAGATCACCGGTCTGTTGGGCAGAAGTCGGTGACAGTCAACTCACAGGTCCTGAGTTGATACTTGAGGCTACTGAAAAGATTGTGCAAATCAGAAACCGCATGGCAGCGGCACGAGATCGACGAAAAGCTACGCTGATCAACGATGCAAACCGCTCGAATTTCAAGTAGGCGACCGCGTCCTACTGAAAGTGTCACCCTGGAAGGGTGTAATTCGTTTTGGGAAACGAGGCAAACTAGATCCACGGTAAGTACGCCCATTTGTGATTTCGAAGCGTATCGGGCCTGTAGCTTATCAGTTAGACCTTCCTGTTGAACTCAGTGGAGTTCACAACGTTTTTCACGTGTCCAATCTGAAGAAGTGTCTATCAGATGAGACCCTAGTCATTCCATTGGATGAGATTCAAGTGGATGAGCAACTGCATTTTGTGGAACAACCTATCGAGATCATGGATCGTGAGATTAAGACTCGAAGGCACAGCAAGATACCAATTGTCAAGGTTCGTTGGGACTCTAAGCATGGACCAGAGATCACATGGGAAAGATAGGACCAAATGAAAAGCAAATACCCACACCTTTTTGCAGCTGAGTAGCAATCTGACGTTACCACAAACTAAATTTCAGGACGAAATTCTTTCAACATGGGGATGATGTGACAGCCTGGGAATTACTTGTACCATTACTAACAAACTGAATCTTTGTGCGTTGCATTCTAAACCGCGTTTACTCAATTTTCCGGACGAAAATTCTTTCAACATGGGGATAATGTGACATCCTGGCTTTTCAGGTATCTTAAACGCGCTACTTTATGGTTATTCACTCCTACGCTGATTTAATTCGGAGAATTAAATTACACGCTCGCAATAACTACGCTAACTTTGTGAATCTATAGGGTGAATCATGTGTTATGTGTTATTTAGAGGGGTTGTATATAAATTACGTGCTATGTGTTATTAGACGCTTGTGATTTAATATTTTAAAAACTCCATGTCGCAAGTAATATTTTCGTAAATAATATTTTAGTAACTTTTATTTATAAACCGAACCAAGCTTGTGAAACGTTTCGACTTCGCGACCAACCAAACCTAACCCGCGACCCACACCTCCTTGCAGCCCAAGGAAATAACCTAAACTTGAGGCCCAAGCCACTTAACCCAAACCGCCCACCCCCCCTTTTCCCTTGTTTTATATAATGGTATGTATGCATGAGATGTGTTTAAAAAAACAACAAACCCTAGTCTCTAAGAGAAGGCCCACGACAGCCCCCCCCCCCCCCCCCTCTCACGGTCGCAAGTCTACAACTTCCGGATTGATTCCAATCTTGTCCCGGTTCGCTAATCATCATCGTTTCAAGGTTAGGGTTTAATTGTTTTGCGATTCACATTAGGGTTTGTGTAATCTTGATCATGATTATCTGTAATGGTAGGATTATTAGTATGAAAAGTGTTGGGATTTATGATTAGTTAGGATGATTGTGCGAATCCTTGCGATTGTGATGTTATGATGAATACTAAAATCATAGGCTGCGTTTTAGCGACAAAAGTCATGTTATATAATTAGGGTTTGCATGAATATTGATATACATGATGATATTTGACAAATAAACCTGTTGTTAATCATTATTACTAAGCGTCATTATCGTTTAAGCATGTTCTAATGCGATAAAAGTAGAAAACAGTTTGCTGAATGACATTTACAGCCAACTTCAATTGGCTGTAACCTGATCATTATTTACAGAAAAGTGGATTACTGAAGCTGAAAATGTGTATTTTTTGAAAAACGCTTCTAATGGCGCCAGATTCATATTTTTCTGAGGTCGTTTGCTATTTTTAAGTGGTCATTTAGTGCAGCAGCTGAAGCTGCATAAATTCTACAAAATTTGCTAGTTGTTTAACGAGTCGGATCTCATAGTCTGTAGGGGGTTGGGTCACGAAATTTGTACAGTAACTGGAGACGGGAATTTACGGAAATCTCCACTGGAATTTTTTTAATTGGATGAACGATGGTTTTTCAATAATTTTTCCCGTGGACTGCAGTCAAAAAGCGATGAATCTGACTACAGCCTAGTATATAAATGTTTATAAATAATTGGTAAATCGTTAGGACTTGAAAATTTTATATAAAATTCTACAGTTTAGTTGAGACCTCCTGTAAAAAATTGGAATTTTTGAAACGTTGGAACTATTTTATAAAAATCCTCGAAAACAGCCAAGTTATGTGCGTACAAGCTGAAACTTGATAACTTGTGTTTGTGTGTACCAAAGTGTTGTATGAGTTAATCTGTGTTTATGATAAGTTGGTTTGATCATTATTTTGGTATGATGATACTTTTCATGCATGATTGTGTTTTCGAATTGGTTATTATGTGTGCCGCACTGTGTGTTAGTTATGCGTAGGGTTTTGTATCAGTGTGTTCACACACTAACTTTAAATCGGTTGGCATGTTAGGACGCGATTAGCGGTTCCATCATTTGCTACTTTTGTGTTTTCTAACCGAGCAATTTAAGGTGAGTTCACGGCCCCTATTTTATCCGGTTTCGAACAACAGGGGGAGAAACATGTATACGCTCTAAAACTCTATCTTTTACGTTATGCGAAATTAACGTCGTTAAACTATTCGGTAACTAAGTTAATGTTAATGTACGTTATGGTCACTAAGTAGCTATATCACGGAACTTCTCAACAAACTCTCGGATCGTTAGTATTGGGTTAGATAGCGGGGAATTATAAGTAGTACTACTGGGCCCGACAAGCCCCACCCGAGATGGTCGCGCTAGCCGACCAGGTATGGTCAACAGGTGATTAATTTGGCCTAACTTTCGCCATGGTTAGTGATAGACCTGGCAACACTGAGGCAACAATAGTCAGCTTCGATCGCGAACTCTGATGTAAATTTAGGATCGCGAACTCTGATGTAAATTTAGGCTCGCTACCTACATGTTAACATTGAACTTAATTACGAACCAACATTATTATTCCGGGTTAGGAATAATGGAACTATATCGTTATCCCGGGTTACGGATAATGGGGGAAAACAAACTTTTAACCGAACTAGTGAACTTATAAAAACCTGTGAACTCACTCTTCTTTAATGTTGACACTTGTTTCTTTACATGTTTCTCAGGACGCTAGGAGCGCTAGGTGCACTCACTTGCATTTGATCAAGACATTTTTATCGAGTCTTATTTACGAATATTGTTTGGGATTTTTCGTTTTGGCGTTTATGTTGCCGCCCGTTACTTTACTTTACTCGAATGCTTCAGCTAAACTTTGAAACTAATGCTTCTGCTAAACTTTGAAACTAAGATAATTTGAAAATAACTATGACTGGTTAAATAAATGTTTTTGGAAAACGTTTAAATAAATCATATAGAGTCGTTCGATATTACTAGTGTCTCAGATTCTGGTTTGATCACACGCCTCGCGGTAAAACTCCGCAAGTGGAAATTGAGGGTGTAACACAACAACACCTCGGTCATCCTTCTTACACCTGTAAACCCATCTTGTACCAATCTTCTTGTAGTTGTTAGGCCTGTCAACCAGTTTCCACACACCTAACTTCTGAAACTGCTGAAGTTCTTCTTGCATTGCCTCAACCCATGAGTCTTCTTTATTGCCTCCTTCCAAGATTTCGGTTCTACTTGGCAAACATAGCAGGCGAAAGACCAATAATTATGTTCCCCAGATTCCCTATAGCCGAATATAAACCAGCATTCTGGTTGTTCCTTAGCTGATTACGAGTGTGCACACCACTCTGGACATCTCCTATAATATTCTGTTGAGGATGGGTATTATGAGTTCGAGTTTCAGG
Source organism: Scalesia atractyloides (assembly GCA_947069175.1). Lineage (NCBI taxonomy): Eukaryota > Viridiplantae > Streptophyta > Magnoliopsida > Asterales > Asteraceae > Scalesia > Scalesia atractyloides. Next base: position 58,128,807 of record CAMTDV010000003.1, on the reverse strand, counting down.
AACATCGGTAACTCGAGAATTTATACCCAAATTGTTGATATTCATATCAACAGCTAAGTCGTTTACTGGATTTGACGAAGATGTAGTTGCATGACCTTAAGTTGCACCTAGATTTTGTATATTTGACGTGACATCCAAAATTCCAAGAACCGGACCAGAAGTAGCTTCATTTGCATCACGGAACTCATCATCTTCTGACGAAACATTGTAATCAGCAGCATCTTTGAATTCCTCATTTTGAACAAGATTGTTAACTGAAGTAGACACTTGAGGGTTAACAATAATTGGTCGTACTAATGACGAGTCAACTGTAGTATCACTTTCAAGTAGAATTTGAGCAGCTGGAGAAGCATCATCAAAAGTTGGCAGATTAAACGAGTTAACAATCCATCGTAGTCAAACATCCAAGGAGCACCCGAAGCTCTCACTGATTTAGTGTATCTTTGAACCTTAACTTCACCCCATTCTTCAATGTTTTTCGATGACAGATTCCACATTCTAAAATTAGGAGTAGCATATCCATGAAAGAAACCTTCGATAGCCTTCGGACCGAATTTACCATGTGGATCAATCATAGTGCTTGGAGCTCCAAAGGGTTCTAAGAAAGTCACATCCGGTTTCCTTTTCTGTAACAACTCAAAACATGTTTTCCCATGCCTCTTCACCATAAGAACTCTATTCATCGCATAACATGCAGTAGCCACAACTTCTCCCCAAAATTGAACAGGAAGTTCTGATTCTACTAACATAGTTCTTGCAGTTTCAATCAGGGTTCTATGTTTCCTCTCAGCGACACCATTCTATGTGGAGTGTAACGAGAACTGTACTCATACAAAATTCCTTTAGAAGAACAGAAATCTTGCATAACATGATTCTTGAATTCAGTTCCATTATCGCTTATGATTCTCCTTATCTTCAAATTGTACAAATTTTCGAGTAGCGTCAAGAGATTCTTGAGGATTTCAGGAACTTCACTCTTGTGTACCAACATATTTACCCATGAAAATCTTGAGTACTCATCAGTAACTACTAAGCAATATGAATCACCAAAGGTTGTCTTGTGTTTCATAGGTCCAAAGAGAACCATATGAAGACGTTCTAGAGGCATATTCACCATGTTAATCTTCTTTACAGGATGGCATTTTCTAGCCTGCTATCCCTTTTGGCACGATACACAGACGTCTTGTAAATGAAAGTTCTTCATTGGTACACCACTCACAAGATTGTTTTTCACTAAATAGTTCATTTTTCTCAAGTGAATATGTTGCATTCGTCTGTGCTAAGAGATTGATTCCTTTTCGGTGGCTTTTGAGACAAAACATGTGACTTGTGCAGACGTAGTAATAGCTTGGCTCATTTCAAGAATATACAAGTCATTCATTCTTGGAGCCGACAGGAGGATCCATTCTTTGGGAATCTTGAAACCAGGTTTTAGCACATAACATCCGGCATCATCAAAATGAACCGTGAACTTCTTGTCGCAGATTTGAGAAACACTTAGAAGATTGTGATCAATTTGATGAACATGATTGATCGTATCAAAACTGACAACACCATTGGATACCATTCCTTCTCTAGTGATGTATCCGCCCTTATCTCCAGCAAAAGCAACATAGCCTCCTCGAATGCTTTTCACATCGTAAAGGAGCCTTAAGTTGCCTGTCATGTGCCTTGATGCTCCACTATCAACAATCCAATGACTATTCACAGTTCCTCCTGGAACACCCTGCACATTTTAATACCCAATCAGTTTGAGATGGGGACCTAAGCCTTAGTGGTCTTGGGTCGACCCTTATCATCAAGAAATGTGATTTTTTTCTTGATGATTTGGAAACTTTGTGCCTCCTTCTGAATCATTACCGGTCTTAGGTTTCCAAGATTGTTGAAATTTACCAGAATGATTATTATTTACATTTTTAACTACTTCTGATTTTATCAAACTTGAAGAACTTGGTTTCCTTTCTGAAAAATCCGGTTTTAATGCTTTTCAATTATTTTTACTTGTTTACATCTCTGTTTTTCTTCTTGTTCTTTAATAATACGCTTGTCTTGTTTTGGTGATACAGATCGGTGTTGGCAAGTTGGTTCAGGAGGGGCTCTCTCAACAAATCTGGGTTTTGCTGTGTTGGTACTATTTTTGATTATGTGGCCAAACTCTCCACATTTAGAACATGTTCTCCTTTCAACAAATTTAGGAGATCCTGTTTTATGACTTGATGTTGAACTTGTGGGTCTAGAGGTACTTGGTTCATCTTCACACTCATTTGTGTGTTGAGTGTAATTGTTTTGACTATTACGCTTTAAAATTTTGACTTGTTTTACAAAATCAACGTTAGACATGTTTTCAAAAGTCTCGATTTTATCTGTACTAGTTGAACCCACAAATTTAACATTCTTTAATTTCTTCTTGTAGCGAGCGCCTTTAGCTTAAACCATTGGTTGTGATACCTTAGGTTTTTCAGATTGCTTTTCTTGTTGTTTTTCTTTTGAAATGGATATTGGTTGTGACTTGATTGGATTTTTCTTTTCCAAAAACTTGGTTGTTGAATTTTCAAAAACTTGATCAATAGAGGTTGGATTTACATTTTTGATCGGAAAGTCTTGCATGAATAAATTTTCTTGTCCTCAATCAAAGTATACAACACATTATCGTTTTTATCTGCAGACGCATTTGTTTTAACAGATTTCATTGGATCATTCTCTTGATTTTCAACATTTTTCACATTAGGAATACTAGAAATCTCTATCACTTTATCTTCATCAAGAGATTGATCCTGATCAATTTTCTCTAACTCATCATCTGATGAATCATCCTCCTCTGTTGTAGAAGGATTCTAATCAACAACTGATGATGAGTTCTCTGATTTTGTTGATTCAACTGAGGAATTGTCCAGCTTAAACCCTAGTCCTACTGCAAACTCTTCAGGATTAAGAGGTATAGATGGTTCAAATCGTGGCATTTCTTCTTCATTAGGCAATTTGGTATAATTGTGTTTCAAAGGAGGTGGACACGCTTTATACCCAATGCATTTGACATCTCCTTCCAATTTTTGAACGTCAATGATATGATCAAGCACATATCGGGAGTTAGAGTAACTCTCCAATTTTAGCTTGATCGCATCATGTTCGCATTTGGCAATGGCTAACTCTTTCTTTGTTTCTTCAAGGATATTAATGTAGTTATTAATTCCTGTTTGCTTGTTCAAAACTGTCTTTGTTAATTCAAACGCTTTTCTTAAGAGTTTCTATTACATATTCAAATTCTTTTTCCTTTCGAGTTAAAGCCAGATTTCCTCTTTGCATTTTGACAGTTCAACAACTAGGCATTGATTGTGGCTGTTTGTTGTTTCATGTTTTGTTTATAATTCAGCACAGTCACTACATATCTCAGGAGAGTCGGATTTTATCTGACTTATGGAACTAGCAACATTAGCCATGAAGGCTGTATGATGAGGGAAGGATGCACTATTTGTAAAGATTTTCTCCATTTCCTTCGATGCAACTTCTGCTTTCTTCATCAAACCAGCCTTTTGACTTTTCAGCTTCTCTGCTTCTTTCAGCAACTCACTGACCTCAGTATCACTTCCTTCCCTGGTATCGGAATCGGATCCATAACCACCTGTAGTCGAGCATGCCTCATCAAAACTACCATTATACCCCAAACTATCATCATCATAAAAATTGTCAATATTGTGAACATGTTGGATTCGATTGATAATCTTGGCATAACATGCAGTTCCTCCTTGAATCTCGTTTCCCAATTGTACTGACCAATCACATCCTTCATCTGCTTGATCTACTAGAGCCCTATTTGCGTTGTTTGAAGGCCCAGACTGGTTGGTGTTGTTTGGGCTGTTAACAGCTACTATTCTCCATTCATTGTTGACATGAGCTGTCTTAGATGTTAGCGATTGATTTCGGAAAGGGTTGTGATTTCCTTGTTTGCTTAGTCTAGTATACTTGCGTTTGAAGTGACCTATTTCACCATAGTTGAAGCAAGTAACAACATCTTTATCAAAACCATATTGCTTATCTTTCTTGCTTTCCAAACTTGTTCTTTCTGTTCTGCTCATGTAATCCTTCGCTCTTCTTACTGCACATGCAAACACCCAATTAATATCCATTAGCTCCATCTCATCTCTGTCTATTTGTTGGTAGTCTTTATTAGTCAAATTGATGTACCAATTTGACCAGCGCCTAATCCACAATAAGCACTAACCATGGTGTTTAGAAGTTCCATATGTTCCTAAGCAACTTCTACACTGACGTTGGAAAGATGTGACGTGTCAAGTCTGACTGTATTAGGGTTTGTAGGTTGAAAGTTGTTGCCATAGAAAGCTTGTTGAGAAGCTTGTTGTGGAGCTTGAGGTGTAACAACTTGAGGTTGTGGTAGAAAGGCTTCAGGATCAAATACTTAACCACAGGTTTGAGTGCTTAAGCCGGCAGATTGATCCGTTTGAACTGGTGGTGGTAGAAAGGGGTTAACTTTGACCCAAACGTTGTTTGAATTTTTGGTTACTGAATTGTATTAACACCTGTGTTAATACCTCCAAAGTACATCTCGGGGTTTTGTGGAACAGAAACCCTTTTCGCTTTCCGGATCTCTTCTTCATTTTTGTTCTCCAGTTTCTGAACAAATTCATAGATACTGATGACATACAAAACACCTGTATGCCTTAGTAAGTTAATAAATTGACTCCACTTTGGCGGTAAGGCGTCAGCAAAACGCATCACGATTTCCTGTGGAGATGCTAACACTTTGTAGGAATACATTTCACTGAGTAGATGGTAGAAACGTGTTATCATGTCACTCAATGTTTCATTCTCCAGGAACATTAAACATTTAAACTCCTTCTTCAGCAGATCATGTCGTATTTTTCTGGTTGCAGCATTTACTTCTCCTCTTGCATCAAAAGTATCCCATAGATTCTTAGTGGTGGTACAGTACACAAACTGATGATAAATATCCTTATGAAGTGCTTGTGTAAGGATAGCAAATGCCTTTTTCTCTAAAACATAAGCCTTTTCATCGCTTTCATCTAGATTAGCTAAGGAAGTTGGATTTGATCCTGCTTCTTCGAGATATTCCTTATAAGGTGTAGTAAAACATGTCCATAATTCTGTATTTTGTCCGAGAGAAAATGTAAAGAAACGACTTTTCCACGAAGGATAATCGTTCATATGGTTCAGTTTTGGTGGACGGCTATTACTCCCAGTTTCACTCTCGCATATAAGAAGAGTCTGAATGCTCTGATTTTTATTTGTGACACATGCTCATTGATTTGCGGTAATCATGGCTGTATGTTGAGGCATTAATGATTTAACCCATGAGGTTGCGGAGCTTTGTGATGAGTCTTGATTTGTGCTTGAACTACTCCCCCAATCCCAAGGATTAGTACTCATTATGTTTTCATGGTTACGAAAATTAAAAGGTTTAAATTTTTTTTTTTAAATAACAGTCTCCTTTTAAAAGTTCACAATTTTAAAAATCACAAAGTTTTGAAAAACTGAAACACGAAAAACAGATCAAGCTTGTTCTTCGTACGAATCAATGATTCGTACGAGTGAATGTCCTTCGTACGAACCAGATGCTTCGTACAAGGAACACTCTTTCGTGCGCTCAAACTTGTGGTTTTTGCGAACAAGGTTATTCGTGCGGATGACTGGTCTTTCACACGAACAGTCTTGTTCTTAGTGCGGATGGGTTATTCTCACGGATGTTTTTCGCATAGAGGAATCTTTTTGCAGGGTTGGTTGGTGAAAAATTCCTTTTCTAACACAGACTTGTTTTCGAAAGTGGTCAGTTGTCTACACAGTTTTGCTTAAAAAGACAAACATTCCATATCACCTTTTCAGTTAAAACAATCAAGTCAAGTCATAATGTTAAGATTTGGTCAAACCTACAAGAATATTCTGGTGAGTTTTCCGGCAGTGCTTCACCTGAAGGTATGTCCAACTGAACTTTGATAGAAAATTTTAATAAAAACCAGATCCTAACATGTCTCCATGTATTCTAACAAGGTTTTTATGAAAATTTCCTGGATACAACAAGTTTTAACTAAGTTTCAAGTTGGTTATCTTTTAAAAACTTAAGTTTCCTATTGCATGTTCAAGAACACTTCCAGAAACCCTCACAACTAGCTCAGACACAACACTAAGCTTGGTTTGAAACAAGGAAGAAAGCCAAAGCTCTGATACCACTTGTAGGTCCACTTGGAGGATCAAGATTAACCTACTTACTTGTTTATACAACACCCATACGAGTGCAGAATCCTCGTAAGTATGCAAACCAAAGCGAAATAAGAAACACAAGATAACAAAAGATTCAATATCTTGATTAACTGAAGAGAACTAGTACAAACACATACAAACAATGTTCATACAAACTCAAATATACTCTTTGTGCTCCATCTTATGCTCTCAGTGTCACACTTGTTCACTGATGTCTCACACAGCTCTCTTACATTACACTGAGAAGCGCATGTCTGTTTATATATTGTCCACACCTAGCAACAGTACGAAGAATTTTGCTGGTTGTACGAAACACCGTAAGACACGAAGAACCTTCTCCAAAAGATACTCGTACGAATGTCCCATGACTCGTACGAATTTGAACTAGCCCGTACAACTCAAACAAGATACTTGTTACAATGAGCCACTCGTACGAATGGAATGTGAATTGTACGAGCAACATCTTGCTCGTACGAAGCATCTCTCAATCGCACTTGGATTTGTTCTTCGGAGAACGTTCCAACGGATATGACGTACACAAGACTTAATAGTGTGCACATATAAACTAATCGTCGTAGCAAATCAAGATAGGAGGATATCTTGATTTGGTCGACACGACCAAACTATACAGACACAATAAACAAAGACCGTACAATTAAAGACATAACTAAGAACAAGCAACAGACACAAAAGTGTATCAACAAACCATTAACAAATGTTTATATTCATGTTTTATCTAATAGACTGAGCCTAGGACATTGATGTCGCTTTGTAGGAACCTGGATGTGTTGATGCAATGCATGAAGAGCTCAATCAATTGGAGAAGCTAGGAGTATGGAAAATTAGTGAAGCTATCGGAAGGAAAACGTGCTCTTGGTACTCCCTAGGTATACAAAAACAAACAAGACGATACCGGAGTGATTGTAGGAAATAAAGCCAGGCTGGTGGTTCAGGGATTCAAACAAATCAAAGGTTTTGATTATGATGAGGTGTACACCATTAGCTCATCTAGAAGCCATACACATCTTCTTGGCATATGCATCCTATATGTTTTCACCATTTATCAAATGGATGATATGACGACGTTTCCGTATGGGAAGATCAAAGAAGAGATCTATGTCGCTCAACCCCCTGGGTTTGTGGACTCGAAGAGGCAAAGATATGCATACAAGTTAGATAAAGATTTGTATGGATTGCACAAAGCACCTCGTGCATGTTATACAAACTTAACGGAGCATCTACTTGCACAGGATATACCCGGGGGACGATAGATCAAACGCTATTCATTAAACGCATTGGCAAGTATCTTATCCTTGTTCAGATCTATGTTGACAACATCATTTTTGTGTCAAAAAATGAAGAGCTATGCAAAGAGTTCGAGGAGGTGATGAAGAAAAAGTTCGATATAAGCTCATTGGAAGAAATGACTATGTTTCTAGTCTTGCAAGTTTGTCAGAGTAGTAAAGGAATCTTGATTCATCAAGGAAAGTATGTTCAGGACATTCTTGCAAAATTTGACATGTCAGATTCTAAGCCCATAGACTCCCCCATTACTGAACGGCCACTGCGGAATGCGGATGCTGAAGGAGATTCGGTCAATCAAACAATGTACTGATCCATGATTGGTTCATTAATGTACTTAACCGCACGCGGCAAAACACTATGTTTGCTATCTGCCAATGTGCCAGATATCATGCTAGACCTAAACTTTATTATTTCTCAGCCATTAAATGAATCTTTAGATACCTCAAGGGAGCTCCAAAATTGGGACTCCGATATCCTAGAGATTCGAACTTTGATTTGTTTGCCTTTTCTGACAGTAACCTTGGAGGGATGAACAGGGATATGAAGTCCACATCGGCTAGATACCAATACTTGGGATACAGGCTTATTTCATGGAAATGCAAGAAGCAACAAACGGTGTCTCTATCAACCGTACAAGCAGATATGTTGTAGCATCTGCATCCTGCTCCCAGGTTATTTAGATGCAACATCAGCTCGTGGATTACAGTTTGACTTATCTTAACACTACTATCTACTGTGATAACGATGCCGCTATCTAAATCATCAAAAACCCTGTTTTTCACTCCAAAACCAAGCGCATTGATATCAGAGTTCACTTTATTCGAGATTGCTACGACAGAAGTTTAATTAAACTTGAACAGATCCACACTGATGCTATTACAACAGATCTTTTTACAAGCCTGTCAGCAACTCGAGATTCAAGGTGGTTGTGGACCTTTTAAAAATGATGTGGTACACCGACTAAGCAACCCAAAAAAATCCAAGTTCATATATGTAAATAGCTATCAGCAAATAACTAAATTTGCGCATAAAGTATTCCCACTTTTGCACAAATTTAGGGGGAGAAATATTTGCTATTTTGGGAAGTGAAATAAATTTCGTACTAAGAATTTGATTAAAACATGTAAGGTACCGAACTGAAAAGGAAAGGATCCACTACGATGTATTGATAAGCTTATCGTTCAAAAGCATAAAGAACCAAGTACCAAGTGACAAATACTGCAACTACACGTCATGTGGGTAGCATATCATCGGCCCTTCTTTTTCATCCAGATATATGCAGACCTAGGCACAGTCAGGATATCTTTAAAAGAGCTAAATTTGATGGCCAAAACCGTAAAATAAAAGAAAATCTCACCATGAGATAATTCCATGTGCTTGAAAAGTAATATACCGTATGAGGTACAAAGCCTAACCCTTGTCAGATATTGTTCGGTCACTCTACGGTACAATGTAATGACCTGTTCACCAACAAGTCTGACGTTGTAAAATCAAAGGACAATTTTAGTATACTCACCTGTTACGATGAACGGTTGCACTTACCTTGATTGCGGGGGTATGTCATGATATGGGATACACGGACGTTATAGATTGTTCAAAACAGATCTAGTCACGAGGTTAAAATGAAGAATTGACTCGATAAGTTCAAGAGGACAAATATATCGGCAATCGCATGGACCAGTCTGATTAGAAATGTGCTGTAACAACTCTCCTCTCTTCATTATTATATATTATTATTAGTATTATTATTATTATTATTTTATTATTTTTAACAAGGGGTTGCTCAGATGATAGGATCGCGGATTTTGTCAAAAGGTGTTACTTCTCAGAACTAGTAAAAATGTGGGGCCTACATAGTGATACCATTTCAGATGGGCCCTCCCAGTTCGAATGAACTGTTCAGATGGGCTTCCAATTTAGATGAGACTCGAAATGGGCCATCTCAGATCACTTTTCCGAGATGGGCCTGCCCAATGTCTCAGGCCCATTTCAAAGTCTATATGTAATGGTACCTTGACTAATCCCGAATCATTTCGGACTTATTTTATCATCTCGAATCTATCTCGGACTCTCTGACTCGAACTCTTAGAAAATGGCACAAAAGATGGTTGAAAAATGCAAACTAGAAGTTGAAGCCTTCCATAATCAAGCTTTCAACCTATCCGATCCTCCGCCAGAGTACCGTGAAATGTTCAACTCCTTGATAGACGGCCTAAACAACTACCGACTCACTCACGCTTTGAAGACAAATCCAGTTATCGACAAAGAAATGATACAAGATTTCTGGATCAATGCTAAAGTCAAAAGAGGCGGTGCGGTTACCGAATCAAAGATTCGAGGAACAGATGTTATTGTTTCAGAGTCAGCTATGTGGGAGGCACTAAAATTCGAAGATCAAGATCATCATCCAACAGAGTGAGTCGGTGAAAATCAAGTATGTGGGAAGATATGATCTAGTGAAGCATGGGAAATTTAAGGAAGTTGTGTCGGCTCCTTGATGGGTGGTCCATAGGAAGAGCTATCAAAGGATTCCTATTTCTCACTTAATTTAGTTAATTATTGGAATGTGATAACTACAGACTGAATGGCTTTGCAGGTACCAAACAGCATAAATAAGTGGTTTTAATGTGCTTTGATGGGAGCTCGTACTTGGCAAAGTAAAGATGGAGAAAGAGAGAATTGATAAGAGAACAAGAGGAGGGAAAACAGGATCACCGTAGGCTACGACAGGCGCCGTAGCTTATGGTGATGACTGAGTCCTTCTTTTTGCACCATAATCCAGAAGTGAGATGGCGTAAGGAAATGATTGCCACTGTAGGCTACAGCATGCGCCGTAGCTTATGGTGGTGACCTGCGAGAAAACGTAACTGCCTATTAAAATCGGTTTTGAAGTATCTTGAGATATCGGATGATTGGAGACGATTCTAAGCAGTTCTAGGGGAATTTGGGTATTCTTCTTGGTTCAAGACAATTTCTAAACAATTGTTTTTGTGTTTTTGATTCTTATGGAAATGGAACTTGATGGTATGATGCTTCACTGAACCAAAGTGGCTAAACTCATTGTGATCAGCCTAGGTTGAAGGTTTGTCTAAGACACTTGCAACGTTGTTGTTTATTATGGTGTGTGAATGTTTGTTTGTAAGTTGTTAATTTATGTTTTGATCTTAGTCTAAATCGTACACTCTTGGTGTCGCTGACAATCGAGATATCACGGGAGGGATTAGGGTTGGATATTGGTTAATTGGTCATCGGGTAACAACCTCGCGTTTTTATAATCTGAGTACTTAGTTCCCTTTCATCACGAACAAATACTCATATATGAATCATGTCTATGTGATTCTTTCTAGTTGGATTTAAACAAGAATGTCAATTGAAATTGCAAACCTAGGATCGTCACTTTCTCCTTAATAACCAATCTTTGATTTGCAACTTATTTAGTTAATCTTAGTTTTAAAACCTAACACTCAAAATCTTGAATTCACTTTTCTTGCATTTAAGATAATTTAGTCATTTTAGCTAAATCTTTAGATAGCACATATTCCACAAACTCCCTGTATTTGATACCAACTTACCGCTAACTATTAGTAGTAGTTGGATTAAATTTTCTTGAGACTACGATCTCACATCAAATTTTGGTGCCGTTGTCGGGGAGTAGTGCGCAACGTGTGTTATCTTTGATAGTTTAGTTTGTTATTTTTCGGGTTTACGCTTGTTGTGTTTAGTGTGCAGGCATTTACAGGTGTATGCATACTAGAGGCTCTTACAAGCTATCACCAGTGGCATTTGATCCAGAGATTGAACGAACTTTGTGGAGAAACATAGTTTTACTACGAGAAAATAAAATCAATGGTTCACCAAGAACACCTACAGCACCAGTTACACCGGTTAACACAATGGATCCCCCATCCCCACACTTGATGGGGTCACCACGTCCCACTACGGGTCAAACAACACCATCCAAACCTTCACCAATTTATACTACCCATCCTACTTCAACACATAAAGTCAACCCAACCAACATCATGTCACCTGCAACTACCCAAACCGGACCCGTTCTCACTTTTAACCCCACATCAATGGTTCCACCCTTTTCATCCTTTTTCCCGAGTTCCGGTCAATCATCTTCCACTCAACAACCACCACCAAATCAATTCCAACCAAGTTCAACCATTTTCCACACTACCTCTACATTTCAACCACCAAAACCAATCGGGTTTTCATTATCCATCTTCTTAGTTTGTGCAATCTTCAGGTGTATGGATTTGATGACGGGTGTGAGGAAGAATATGGAGTATATGAAGAAGAGGGGTATTATTATGGAGGAGATGGAGGTAATTTGGGACCTCAAGGAGGAATGGCTTACCAACAAAGACACCAAGTGGAACAAATTCAAGAAGAGGTTAGGCAACCAACAGGGGTACAACAGATTCATCCGCAAGGGCCATAGTTTCAACAGCCAATGCCTCTACAACAAGTTCAAACTCAATATCAACAACCTCAATTTCAAAGGCTGATGCATCAACCACAAATGCAACAACCTCAATACCAACAACAGTTTGCACCTCAAGGGCCGATGCAAGGTCAAGCGGGTCGACCTAGAGTACCATTGGATGCTCTACGAAGACATCACCGAAAGGTGGTGAGGGGGATTGAAGCTCAGTTTAGACCCGTTATCACTAATAACCCATCTCCGGTGGTGATTCCTCATCACCCGGATGGAAGGACATTTGAGGTTAGAACAACCGCACTCCAAAGTTTGCCGAAGTACAAGGGGTTAGCAACGGAGGAAACATACTTCCATTTGGAGACATACGATTCTATTTGCAACACTATTGGAGGGCAAGGCTTTTCTTCGGATGATGTCAAGTTGGTACTCTTCCAATGTTCTTTGGAAGAAAAGGCTAAAAGATGGTATCATACTTTGCCATCCGCGTTAATATACACATGGGCCGACATGCAAAAAAGGTTTTTGGAAGAGTTTTTCACGGCCCAAAAGACTAATGAGGCTAGACGGAGTTTGAGAAGTTTTCAACAACAACTGGGTGAGATGTTTCATGATGCATTCAAGAGGTTTAATATGATGTTGAAAAATTGTCCTCATCATGGCATTGCACTTTGGGAGTTGTTGAATGCCTTTCAAGAGGGGTTGAGTTTGGAGGATGCTCGTGACTTAATGTCGATTACTAATGGTATGTTTGGTACATATTTTGAGCAAGATGATTGGGCATTTTTGGAGCAAATGGCGCTTCCATCCAAGAGAAAAGCGCAATCTTCAAGAAGGGCAAGGCACGTCATTACAAGACCTCAAGTTCATGCGGTAAATGATGGGGGTGCAGACAACTAATCAAGTGTATGACATTTGCACAAATTGCAATGAATTGGGTCATTCGGCGGATGTGTTTTTGGTGGGTGTGGTCGAAGGTCAAGTAGAAGAGGTGAATGCTATTCAAGGGGGTGGTTCTAATTTCAACATGAACTCGAACACATACCACCCCGAGTTAAGGAACCATCCCAATTTTCGTTATGGGAACCCAACGAACCAAGCCAACCCAAATTTCCAAGGAGCTCAAGGAAATTCTTGTCCATGCCAATAATACAATCAAGGTAAATTTAGAGTCAGGAATAGTCAATGCTACCAAGGGCAATTCAACAATCAGGTGGTCAAAGTGGTACCACAGGTCAAACTTCATCAAGTGGGAATGAAGTTATGGATAGGCTTCGGATGATGCAACAAGATATGCAAAGGAAAAATCAACTTGATGATGTTCGGATGCAAAAGGATGAGGTCCGTGACAAGAGCATTCAAACATTAACCACTCAAATGGGTCAACTTGCAACCGAGGTGGCGGAGTTGAAAAAAGGTAAACGTCAACTTCCTAGCGACACTAAGGTAAATCCTTCTCATAGTTCTTCACATAATATTCCTATTAACCATGTTAGTGTCCTAAGAAGTGGAAAAGAATTAAAGACAAACTTATCACTGGGTTTGGTTGATGGGATGGTTGAAGATATTACGGGAAATGAAATTAATGAGGATGAAGTCTCACCTTCAATTGTGTCTAAGGACCCTAACATTGAAAAGGTAATTCAAAAACCGGGGTTGGGTGAAATTTTAAAAGACAAAAACGAGGAAGGGGGGCAAAGTCAAGTCCCATTTCCATCAGCTTTAGCTGACCCGGGTAAGGAAAATTTTATTTCAACAAGGGGTTCTCAAAAAGAGGAATTGGGGGATGTTTTCAAGCAAGTCAAAGTAAACCTCCCCTTACTCAACACAATTAAACAAGTACCCGCTTATGCAAAAATTTTAAAGAATTATGCACATAAAAGAGGAAACAAAAGAAAAAATTACCTAAGCAGGTTGACTTGACCGGATAGGTAAGTGCGATGCTTAAAGGGGATCTTCCTCCCAAACTCCAAGATCCGGGAATGCCACTAATTAATATTCAAGTTGGAAATTTTCAAATGTCAAAGGTGTTGTTAGATCTTTGAGCCAGAGTAAGTATTTTACCGGGGGGCTTATATGACCAATATGATTTTGGTCCATTAGCACGGGTTGAGACAATGGTGGTTCTAGCCGATTTGTCCATAAGCTACCCCGAGGGATGCTGCAAGATGTCCGAGTAATGGTTGATTAGTTTTGTTATCTGGTAGACTTTTTAGTCTTAGATTACTCATCCGTGGACCCAAAACAACAACAAAATGTTATTTTGGGGTCGGCCATTTTTTAGCACCGCTCATGTCGTGTTTGATTGTCGATTTGGTACGGTCGACATGAAATGCAGCAATAGAAAAATGAGATTGAATATTTTTACTTACACTTCTAACTCTATTGGTGTTGATGAGTGTTTTATGGCAAATTTAGTTGACGGATGCGAACTTCACGAATATGAGGAGGATTGTGTAGATGTTTATGTTTGTGATTTTTCTGAATAGGTACACACGTGTGCGATGAGGATTGAGGAGAAAGAGCAAGATGTCATGGCGGTTAAGGAAGGTCGATCGCCATGGACCCATCAGTTCGAGAGCTTACCATGGGAGATTAATTTAGGGATGAAGCCGTCACTAGAGGAGCCACCGAAGTTGGAGTTGAAAGACTTGCCAAGCCATTTGAAGTGTGCATTTTTAGGGGATAATGACACTTTACCGGTCATTATTGCCTCTAACTTGGAGACGGCTCAAGAGCAAGAATTGTTGAAGGTGTTGAAAGGAAATAAGGCGGCTATTGGGTGGGTGATTGCCAATTTGAAAGGAATTAGTCCATCAATTGTCATGCACAAAATCATCACGACCGAGGATGCGGAACCAACTAGAGAGGCTCAAAGGAGATTGAACCTGAATCTACGAGAAGTGGTAAAAAGGAGGTAATTAAGTGGTTAGATACATGTATAATGTATCTGATTCCGGATAGTGCTTGGGTAAGTCCTACCCAAGTGGTGCCTAAAAGGCCGACATTCAATTAATCAAAGATGAAATGGTTAATAAATCGCAACCCGACCTAACCCTAGGTGGCGTGTATTGTATCGATTACCTTTCATTGACCAAATTATTGAAAAATTATCTTGTCAAAAATATTATTGCTTCTTTGATGAGTATTCGAGGTATAACCAAATTGCCATTCACTCGGATGACCAACACAAGAACACTTTCACTTGTCCGTATGGCACTTTTGCTTTTCGGCGAATGTCGTTCAGTTTGTGTAATGCCCCGACGACTTTCCAACGATGTATGATGAGTATTTTCTTGGACATGGTTGGGGAGTCACTTGAGGTATTCATGGATGATTTCTCCATATTTGGCACAAGTTTTGAGTCTTGTCTGGACAAGTTGGAAAAAGTTTGAAAAAGCTGTGTCGATAAAAACTTGGTGCTAAGTTGGGAGAAAAGTCACTTCATGGTCCAAAAGGGTATTGTGATGGGTCATGTCATTTCAGAAAGGGGGATGGAGATAGATAAGGCAAAAATTCGGGTAGTATCATCTTTGCCTCCACCTAAAAATGTTCAAGGGGTAAGATCATTTTTGAGACATGCGGGATTTTAACAGCGATTTATTAAAGGTTGTAGTGTCATTACTAAACCTTTATGTAATCTGTTACTAAAGAATGTACCTTTTGATTTTACTAAGAAATGCTTCCAAGCCTTTACTATTTTGAAGGAATAGTTGGTGAAAGCTCCCATTTTGCAACTGTCGGATTGGTCAAAGCCGTTTGAGATCATGTGTGATGCGAGTGACACGACCTTTGGAGCGGTTTTAGGTCAAAGAGTTGATAAAAAGCCGGTGGCAATTTACTATGCAAGCACGACATTGTTCGAGGCGCAACAGAATTACACCACAACCGAAAAGGAGTTGTTAGCGGTGGTGTATGACTTGGACAAAATTCGGTCGTACATATGGGGAAGCAAGGTGATGGTGTATTCGGACGATAGTGCGGTTCGTTACCTAATGGGGAAGAAAGATGCAAAGCCCCGTTTGATTTGTTGGGTGCTTTTATTGCAAGAGTTCTATTTGGAAATTCGGGATAAGAAAGGAAGTGACAATGTAGTGATTGATCATTTATCCTGATTCTGTTGGAAGGGGTCGATGATGTTAGTGAAATCAATGAACGGTTTCCCGATGAACAACTGTTGGCCGTGTCTACTTTTGTTGCATCGTGGTACGCCCATTACGTGAATTATTTGGCTACGGGTGCTATTCCTAGTCATTGGACGAAGAAAAGGAGACTACAATTTATGGTTCAAGTCAAACAATATATTTGGGATGAACCGGACCTTTTTAAAATTGGGCCCAACCAAGTGATTCGAAGATGCGTGTCTGAGAAAGAGGTGTTAGAGATCTTGACCCATGCTCATTCATCTGCTTGTGGGGGTCACTTTAGTGGTCACAAGACGGGATATCGGGGACTTACGTGTGGGTTTTATTGGCCGACAATTTTTAAAGATGCGTGTGAGTTTGCCCGAAATTGTTTAAATTGCCAAAAATGGGAAGTATTTCGAGAAGGGACGAGATGCCAATGCAACCCATTTTGGTGGTTGAGATATTTGATGTATGGGGTATAGATTTTATGGGTCCTTTCCCGAGTTCGAATGGTTTCTTATACTTTTGATTGCGGTGGATTATGTCTCAAAATGGATTGAAGCCATACCAACAAGAACCAACGATCATTCGGTAGTATGCAAGTTCGTGCAATCTAATATTTTTGGTCGTTGGGATCCCGAGGGTTATAATTAGCGATGGTGGTTCGCATTTTAAGAATTTCAACTTCGGAAAATTGTTGAAGTGGTACAATGTGAACCACTGAATCGCTACGTCGTATCATCCGCAAACAAGTGGACAAGTTGAAGTGTCCAACCGTCAAATCAAAGAAATTCTCATGAAGACAGTGTGAACGGATAGAAAAGATTGGTCAAGTAAGTTGAATGATGCGTTGTGGGCATACCGAACAGCCTTTAAAACTCCCGTTGGTACAACTCCTTACCAGTTAGTGTATGAGAAAGGATGTCATTTACCAATGGATTAGCTCACCGGGCACATTGGGTGATTAAAATGGCAAATGCGGAT
The DNA here is from genome assembly GCA_947069175.1 of Scalesia atractyloides. NCBI lineage: Eukaryota > Viridiplantae > Streptophyta > Magnoliopsida > Asterales > Asteraceae > Scalesia > Scalesia atractyloides. Next base: position 58,111,716 of record CAMTDV010000003.1, on the reverse strand, counting down.
TATCATGAAGCGGGTAAGATTCGGAAGCTACAGTTGAGCGAGATAGAAGAAATCCGAGATGAAGGTTATGAGTGTGCATCGGCGTAAAAGATAAGCTCAAAAAGTTCCATGATGCGAAGATTGGAAAACAAACTTTTGAAGTGGGTCAAAAAGTTTGGTTGTACAATTCAAGATTGAAGTTGTTCGCGGGAAAGTTGAAGAGCAAATGGATGGGTCCATATGTAATCACAAGAGTGGGCAAGTGTGGAGATATAGATATTGAAGACATTCACACTAATACGAAGTAAACGGTGAATGGGAACCGACTCAAACCGTACTTGGAAGGGAACGATATCAAACATCTCGAGCTCGACAAGGGGGGCTACATTTTACGCTCATTGGATGAGGAAGAAGCATAAGAGGCCCAGGTTTGGTAGTGTAGATACTTAGTTTAGTTTAGTTAGTTAGTTTGTTTTTAAACAAATTCCCGTACTCGTTTTAATTTGTGTTTGAAAAAAGTGTGGGAAATTCTTACGAATTTCTCTAACATTGTGTTGCCTAGTGATCGTCGTAGGCTACGGTCCCCACCATAGCTTACAGTTGGTCCTAAACTAAAATTTGCTTTACGGCGTTAGCCATCTATCTTAGGGTTGTATTTTACTGCCAGATACCATCATAGCTTACGGTGTCACCGTAGCTTACGAAGGCTGCTGGTAGGTGGGTCCGGGCATTAGGTTGGGAGGCTGCATTGAAGTGTTATGACCGAGAGGGAACGAATTTATACGATACAAAAATTCAAGAGTAGATGGCTACTCTAAGATGTCCTCCGTATAAGGGTGTGTCGAAAATGAAGCTGATTGGAACAGTAAATAGTATTGATGTGGAAATGTCGTTTGTCGTTGCGAAGGGTGGCTAAATTTGATAGTAAACCTGCGAACCAATACATGATTCCGAGGTTGGAAGATTTGTATTTTGAACCGGAAAAGCACCCGAGGTGGAATATAATGTTAGATTATTTGTTCTTACCTGGTACTACACATGGGAAACTCTATCGCAAGAATCTGAGGATTGAGGTGAAACTAATGCTGGTAATATGTACACAAAATGTCATTCCACGGCGGGGTGACAAAGTTGAAGTGCGACGTCCTGAAGTGCCGATGTTGTACACTTTGTTAACTAGTGCTCCATTGTTCCAGTTCCGATTTTTAGTGATGAATAATATTTTGAACAGTCGGAATAGTGATCAGCGAAAGATCATACCGCACTGCAGACTCATTACGGCGTTATTAAAGATGTACAGAGCAATTGGTGCTAATGATAAGGGGTCCTTGTGGTCCCGTGGTCGGTCGGCGGTTCTAGACGAAGGTTTTGGGGATAGAGCAGTTCTGGCAAAACAAACATAGACGTTAGGCACAATCAAAATCAGCGGAAGCTTTTCATTCAATTATTCATACCGAAAGAGCTTACATCTGGTCTAGCTGGCGGAGTTCATAGAGAGAATCAGCTAGCGTTTCCCCTCAGGGAACTTCCAAAACTACTTAAACAATGAACACACAACACCTATTTATAGACACGACATTCCATGCGAACCAAGCCTTCGGTCACTCGTACGAAAGGTCATTCGTACGAATGAGAAATGTTGTCATTCGTACGAATCACAGATGTCACTCGTATGAAACATACAGTCATTCGTACGAGGCACACTTCACTCGTACGAGTCGGTACTTGTTCGCACTTTGGGTCGTGTATTCGTATCTAATATATTACAATATTCAATACACACTCTAACTAGTCTATTCGCACAGTGACGGCCATAAAGTGCATCAACAGTCCTATAAAAAAATCAAACCATTTGATGTGAACAGTTAAGGGTCGGATGGAAGTATACTGAATCAGAGAGGTATCATAAACTTAAGAGCGAGGGCCAAAGGTGGAGAGTCTTAAAAGAAGATGCGCTGCCGTTGAGACCGGGGGAAGTTCACGAGCCTGAGAGCGAAGAGGAGGTTCCGAGTGGAGATGAGGATTATATGGATAACCAATATGTGGACCCCATGAATGTACACCAATGGGGGGTTCGAGTAGTGGGCGTGGGCGTGAAGGGGGATTCTTCGACTATTCGAATCATCCTTATGAGCCGAATTGGGCTCATCAAGGAATAATTCAAGAGGTAATCGAAAATCAACGTCCTCCTATATTCGACAATTGGAGTGGGTCCGAACGAACATTTTCGATTATCAAACATGGATGGGAGCAAGCACGGAACATGCTTTAAAGCATAAATTTAATCGACAAGAATCATGGAATCGCACTCATGCATATGCTGTCGAACAAGAAATGAACAACCGATATCTTGATGATCGGAACCGACGCATTTATGCCAATTGGCATGGGGGGGGCCCGATTGTTGTGGACCCGCCATCGGTGGATTATTCGACATTGCCACCTTATGATGGTAGTATTTCATACCCCACACCACCATTACATCACTCACAGTGGGTGGATCCCCGACATGGCCAGCAGCATGACGCCACGCATCAAGGAGGAAGTGAAGGTGGTAGCGGTAGTGGGAGTGGCACATTTGCATTTGGAGAATTCCTGGAGATGATGACGTCTATCTTTGGGCCTCCTCCACCGCGATATTACTAGTCAGGTGGTGTTTTTTCTTCTATATTATTATAGATATTATTATGTTTTTTTTATGGTTGGGTGGAAGGGTGGTGTATTGTTTCTGATATTTATATCATGGGTTGTGGTAGTTTTGGTGGTGTTAATATGTTTTCATGTATAAATAAGAGCAAAAAGAAATTTGGGGTTTGAGAGTTTAAGCTGAAATTGATGTTGAAGTGGTTGTGGCGATCATCTCCTTCAAAGCCATACATTGGGGTCAATATATCCCAAGTGTGGGGATGGGGGAAATTTTTAGAATTTTGAAAAAATTTTAAACTAAGCGAAAAAATCGTTCAAATTTGAAAACTTAACATTACTCCGCATGACACATCGGCAACCCTTTTGCCCTTTCATGGTGAGTTCTTGGGCCACATATATGATTATTAGAAATTATTTCTTTGGTTTGAGTAGCAGTGTGTGATTTGTGATAATAGAACTTGTGTTATAAATGCTTGTCGAGGCCTTGGTTTAACATGCTTATGAAAATAATAAGGGCATCTAGGTAGCTTCGTCAGGATGTGTGAAAGTGTGGGATTAGGGGTTGGACCTCATACGATATAAATATATGAGCTTGGTAGGGAGAGGGGCGGGGCTTTGGTCTTTAGTAGCAAAAATTGAGCCTAATGCCATTCATTTGTAACCCAAACCTATTTCCCACAAAATTCTATCTATTGATACGACCCGGTTTTGGAGCTTTAGTATGTAGTGTTTGATGTTTATGTTTAATTGTGATAAAAAAAAGAAAAAAAGAGAAAGGAAATAATTACGATAGTAGTTAGTTGAAAGAGAAATGAAAAAGAAAAGAAAATGAAATTGAAGTTGTGTAAATAGTTAGTGGTTGTTTTTGTTTAGTTGTAATAATAAGACCGGGTCGAACCAATGAGCTGTTTGCATATATATCCCACCATTTCTCACCTTTACACATAGCCTTGTTACAACCCGTAAGTCCTTCTACAAGCTTATTGTCACACAATCATGCACTTGCATTGAGTACTCTAGCACAATCCTGCTAGTACCTTTTTGTCACTGAGAGGATAGTCATTGTGAGGGGTTTGCAATTTGGTATGATGGTAGATTAGCAAAAGGACAACTTGTTTTTGTTTGGTTTACACTTTTGTTGCTTGTAAGCTTGGGAATGGTTTTGATGTGTTGCTTGGGGCAAGCAACGGTTAAGTGTAGGGATGTGACGGGTGGTCCATAGGACAACCCTCAAGTGCTATAAAACAATTAATATTTCGCACTTAATTGGTTAATTATTGGAATGTGATAACTACGGTGTGAATGGCTTTGTAGGTACCAAAGAGCATAAATAAGTAGTTTTAATGTGCTTTGATGGGAGCTCGTACTTGGCAAAGTAAAGATGGAGAAAAAGAGAATTGATAAGAGAATAAGAGGAGGGAAAACAGGATCACCATAGGCTACGGCAGGCGTCGTAGCTTACGGTGATGACTGAGTCCTTATTTTTTGCGCCGTAATCCAGAAGTGAGATGGCGTAAGGAAATGATTGCCACCGTAGGCTATGATAGGCGTCATAGCTTACAGTGCTGACCTGCGAGAAAAACGTAACTGCCTATTAAAATCGATTTTGAAGTGTCTTTTGAGATATCAGATGATTGGAGACGATTCTAAATAGTTCTAGGGGGAATATAGGTATTCTTCTTGGTTCAAGACAATTTCTAAACATTTGTTTTTGTGTTTTTTATTTTTATGAACATGGAACTTGATGGCATGATGATTCGCTGAACCATGAGTGGCTAAACTCTTTGTGATCATCCTAGGTTGAACGTTTGTCTAAGACATTTGTGTTTCTATCCGTATTTCTAGAATAATAGGCGTGCAACATTTGTTGTTTATTATGGTGTGTGAATAATAAGCGAAAAAATCGTTCAAATTTGAAAACTTAACATTACTCCGCATGACACATCGGCAACCCTTTTGCCCTTTCATGGTGAGTTCTTGGGCCACATATATGATTATTAGAAATTATTTCTTTGGTTTGAGTAGCAGTGTGTGATTTGAGATAATAGAACTTGTGTAATAAATGCTTGTCGAGGCCTTGGTTTAACATGCTTATGAAAATAATAAGGGCATCTAGGTAGCTTCGTCAGGATGTGTGAAAGTGTGGGATTGGGGGTTGGACCTCATACGATATAAATATATGAGCTTGGTAGGGCGAGGGGCGGGGCTTTGGTCTTTAGTAGCAAAAATTGAGCCTAATGCCATTCATTTGTAACCCAAACCTATTTCCCACAAAATTCTACCTATTGATACTACCCGGTTTTGGAGCTTTAGTATGTAGTGTTTGATGTTTATGTTTAATTGTGATAAAAAAAAAAGAAAACAAGAGAAAGGAAATAATTATGATAGTAGTTAGTTGAAAGAGAAATGAAAAAGAAAAGAAAATGAAATTGAAGTTGTGTAAATAGTTAGTGGTTGTTTTTGTTTAGTTGTAATAATAAGACCGGGTCGAATCAATGAGCTGTTTGCATATATATCCCACCATTTCTCACCTTTACACATAGCCTTGTTACAACCCGTAAGTCCTTATACAAGCTTATTGTCACACAATCATGCACTTGCATTGAGTACTCTAGCACAATCCTGCTAGTACCTTTTTGTCACTGAGAGGATAGTCATTGTGAGGGGTTTGCAATTTGGTATGATGGTAGATTAGCAAAAGGACAACTTGTTTTTGTTTGGTTTACACTTTTGTTGCTTGTAAGCTTGGGAATGGTTTTGATGTGTTGCTTGGGGCAAGCAACGGTTAAGTGTAGGGATGTGACGGGTGGTGAATAGGACAACCCTCAAGTGCTATAAAACAATTAATATTTCGCACTTAATTTGGTTAATTATTGGAATGTGATAACTACGGTGTGAATGGCTTTGTAGGTACCAAAGAGCATAAATAAGTAGTTTTAATGTGCTTTGATGGGAGCTCGTACTTGGCAAAGTAAAGATGGAGAAAGAGAGAATTGATAAGAGAATAAGAGGAGGGAAAACAGGATCACCATAGGCTACGGCAGGCGTCGTAGCTTACGGTGATGACTGAGTCCTTATTTTTTGCGCCGTAATCCAGAAGTGAGATGGCGTAAGGAAATGATTGCCACCGTAGGCTACGACAGGCGTCGTAGCTTACAGTGCTGACCTGCGAGAAAAACGTAACTGCCTATTAAAATCGATTTTGAAGTGTCTTTTGAGATATCAGATGATTGGAGACGATTCTAAATAGTTCTAGGGGGAATTTAGGTATTCTTCTTGGTTCAAGACAATTTCTAAACATTTGTTTTTGTGTTTTTGATTCTTATGAACATGGAACTTGATGGCATGATGATTCGCTGAACCATGAGTGGCTAAACTCTTTGTGATCATCCTAGGTTGAACGCTTGTCTAAGACATTTGTGTTTCTATCCGTATTTCTAGAATAATAGGCATGCAACGTTTGTTGTTTATTATGGTGTGTGAATGTTTGCTTGTAAGTTGTTAATTGATGTTTTGATCTTAATCTAAATCGTACGTTCTTGGTGTCGTTGAAATCGAGATATCATCGGAGGGATTAGGGTTGGATATTGGTTAATTGGTCATCGGGTAACAACCTCGCGTTTTTATAATCCGAGTACTTAGTTCCCTTTCATCACGAACAAATAATCATATATGAATCATGTCTATGTGATTCTTTCTTGTTGGTTTTAAACACGAATATCAATTGAAATTGGAAACCTAGGATGGTCACTTTCTCCTAATCTGTTTCAATAACCAATCTTTGATTTTTAAAACCAAACACTCAAAATCTTGAATTCACTTTTCTTGCATTTTAGTTAATTTAGTCATTTTAGCTAAATCTTTAGATAACACATACTCCACACACTCCTTGTGTTCGATACCCACTTACTGCTAACTATTAGTAGTATTTGGATTGAATTTTATTGAGACTACGATCTCACATCACTCCTCAACATGTAAACGCTGTTATCCCTGAAGAACATGATAACATATTATCGATGCAGCAAAAAACCGGAACCTGAAGTCGAAGATCTGGTTACAGACAAAGAGAATGAAGAAGAGCTGAGGAAACCGTCAAAGAACTAAATTTGATGAGTGTTGAGGATCTCACTTCTCTTCTTGCATCACTACAGGGCAATTCTAGGGTCCCTCCTCCTAAAATCGTTCCTACTGAAGAAACTTAAACAAAAGACAATCCTATAAGTGAGCAAGAGTCAAGAAAGAAGCAAAGAACTGAGCAGAAATCCATGTTAACCCCAAGCCTACAAGCTTAAATGCCATTCCTGAACTAATTACACAAGAGGCCCAAATCCCGACATACAAGAGAACCGGATGAAAATGTTTTTCAATTTGAAGGTGAAAGTTCGAGTGGTGGGTTTACAGAACAGGATGAATAAGCATTGAGAATAGCTGCTAAGAAGAAAATGTTTATTGAATAGTCTGACAGTGATGATGGTGAAGTAGTAGATGTCGGTAAACTGGAACAAAGAGTGGTGTTGTTAGAACAAGACAATGAATTGAAGAGAGCTCAAATATCTTCGCCGCAAGCAGATTCTATGCTAAAAGATACCCAGATATCGTCTCTGCAAGATCAAGTAACCAATAGAGATAATGCAATCGAGCAGCTGCAGGGCGATATAAGTTTGTTAATAGTAGAGGTTTATGAGATGAAAGACAAGCTGCTAAAGAAGTTCGGTGGTGAATTTGCAGATAAAGATGATGGTCCTTTGAATGTTGCACATTATGAACGTACTACTGAAGAGAAAGCTGCAGCTGAAGTTAAAAGAGAAGCTAGTTTGAATGCCTATCTAGCTGCAGAACAAACAAAGAAAAGAAAGCTCTCAAAAGAAGCAAAGCAGCAAACAAATGTTAGTTATGAAAAACCAAGACGTGAATCCTCTGGATGAAAGCTTCCAACTAAAGGATCCTACAAAAACCTCTGATCGCTACGTAATGGGGTTGGGATCAAGTCATTATGACAAAGTCGGAAACAAATCTAAGGTCAAGTGTTGAATATATGGTCATGATAGAAAGCTATGGTTGGTGACCAGAGAGAGCGGGCACAAAGAATACTACTCGAAGGAGTCACAGTTTGAGTCTTGAACCAAGCGACCTAAAAAACCTGCTGCGAGCTCACCATTTTGATTCTGATCTAAATCAGCGTGGCCCAGGCTGGGTATTTCACTCAAAACTCGAATATGAAGTAAAGCATGACTTCCCGAACATGAAGACTGCTGAGTCTTATCTTAAGAAGAATCCAGGAATCCGTGACCCCCACACTCACAAGCGTATGAAATTAGTTATCTGGCCACCAACAGACAAAGAAAAGGTCATTCCTGATAGTCCAAAGTTTCAAAAAGGTGTGCTGAAGAACTTTTGCTACTGGGCATATGATCCACAGATGGCAGAGGATGTGATCGTGACAAAAGAGAAGGCTTTCAGATTGTAAGACGTAATGGAGCTGATCAGCTTTCATAAAGAAGATATCAGGGTTTTGGGCCAACATCAGGCTCACACAAATGACAAGTATGAAGCATGTGCGAAGTCCTAGACCAGTGGAGTGGCTGCGGTGATCCAAAACAAGTTGTATGTGGATCCAACTCCAATATTTGGAAGCCACAGAACTCGTGGATCTTAAAGCGGAACGCTACGCTAATGTAGTAAACCTAGGGGAGATTTTTAGCTTTATCCATTAGTTATTTTACTACTTTGGGTATATCTTATGTAAAGGGCTTGGGCGTAGCTTTTGGGTCTAAGGGCTTTAGGGTAGTGGAGCACTAACCCTCTAGTATAAATAGATAGTGATGTATTTGGGTTAGTGGCTCCTTTGTGGCTTTTCTCTCAACTTGTATTAGGGACAAATTCAAGATTTGTATGTAAGTTGAACTTTCTATTTCATTGTATTTCTTCTATTTTGATTCTTAGCTTGTTTATGTGATTCCACCACCATTCAAGCTACGTGTGATATTGTAAGATCCGGTTATCGGGACTTACACGAACTAACAAACTCTAACCTCTGCTATACCTAAACATTGTTACATTAATTTCCTAATAGACTCTGTTGTATAACAACAGCTAAGTTAACCTCTGTTAGTCTTCAGCATACCTTTGCTTCAACAGCCTTTTAACCTTCATTAGAGTTTCTCTCTATAGACCTTTGCATCCAGCAAAGCTTTCCCTTGACAGATTTTGTGAATAGTCCTTAAGTATGAGTAGAGTTTATAGCAGCAGATCTTTATTAATGATCAGATATTATAGATTGTTTTGGCTTTCAAATCATCTATTCTTTTATAGGGTTCAACAGATCCAACAATCTCCCCCTAGAAGAGATGATGACAAAACCCTTTGTTATTGCTGATCTTTATTCCTCAACATCAATTCCCTGATTTGCCCTTTGAACCGTAGTTCAAAGTTCATAGAGAACATGTCTGCAAATTCCCTTTGTAATCCGAGGTTCAATAAGTCTTGGAGGTCATCTGCATCCAGACCATATACATCCTCCATTTTAAGTTTTTGAATCTTACCATTTGATCTGAGCAAAGTCAGTTCATGGGTATCTGAGGATGACTTACATTTTAGAATTTTTGAATCATTTGGCTTTCCTGGGGGAAGACTTAATTTTGAGCTTGGTGGTAGTGATTTGCTTACAAGGTTAAAGGTTGTTTCTTTTAGTTTTTCACTTGAAGCATCAGTGTGATAGAGTAGTTGATTCTTAATCCCCTCTTTTCTGTGTTCTTCAAACAACTGCTCATCATCTTCAACCATTTTCTTTGGCCTTTTTGCTTGGTTTAAGGTAAGTGTAGATAAGACATTAGTTGAAGAATGCTTTTTGAGTGTTTGGGTCTGTTGAGGGATAACCATTGTTGTTGGATAGTCTGGCTTCACGGGAACTGAAGGATCTTTCTTTCTAAGCTCTTCCAATTTCTTGTATGTATCTACAACTCGGGACTCAGACCATCTAGCAACTGAGCTAGCACTTCCATAGTTTGCAGCAACCAGTTCTTGTTTCATTCTTTAAAGCTTTAAAGCTATGTTCTGATCTATCTGCTTGTATTTCTTCCATTTAGGTGGTCTTGGCTTGTGTAAAGGATCTTTGATCATGGCTTGTATTATGTCAATTTCTTCTTTGAGATCATTTGTTGACCAGTCTTTGAACTCTTCTCTGGTAGCTCTGTAAGGCTTGTGTTGCATTTATGTGGTTAAGGCAATCTTGTTTCAGTTCTTCATCAAGCTTAGCATTGACAGGCCTTTCTTACATAGACTTACTCATATCTTTGGCAAAATCTTCAATTTTTCTTACCTTGTTCAGTTCATAAGATAAAATATCTTGAGTAGTGTGACATCCCGGGTTTTTCGGATAACTTAAACGCGACACTTGTCGAATAAAGTATATGCTAAGTATTAAACGTGTACGAGTTAATGAATACGCGATGTGTGTTTGTGTGATTGTTTTAGTTATAAAATAAGTATGGTAAATATGTACACAAACCAAACCAACCCAAGTCCTTGGCCGCGAGATTTAAACCTTAAACCTCAAGCCATTCTCGGCCAAGTGCAAACCAAACCAAACCAACCCAAACATATCTCGGCCGCAAGATCAAACCCAAACCGACCCACCTAGTTCCTCGGCCACGAATTCAAATCCAAACCGTAACCCTTATCCCTCTTTGCGCTATATATACACACACTCATGCATGCTCTCTCACAACTCCAAAACCCTAATACATAAGAAGCCGACGGCAGTCATTGTTCATCTTCTTCGATCGCTAGCAGCTTCCTCCTTTATCATATCGATCGTGATCAGCCCTTGTTCACCTCTATTCGATCACAAAACAGCCTACATCATCTCCCGGTCGCGACAACAGATTCTTCATTCCATTCGATCGTGATCTTGCTTGAACAGCCGGATCATTCTTGTCCAAGTCTCGGCTAACTACCTAGTCATTAAAGGTTAGGGTTTATCTTTTGATTACAAGATCATGTTCGGATATATGTGCTTGAATGATTAATTGGGTTGTTTTCGTTATATGTGTTTGAAAGTAAGCGGCTGAATTATCATTGTTTACATGAATGATTGTTTGCGGAACTTGTAAGTTTGCGAGTATGTTTGTTTATAAAAACTAGAGATGTTGATTTGGGTTTGCATGGATATGTTATAGGTATTGATCTATGATTAGAAAACTGGTTCTTGATCGCCTAGGTTAATTACATTGACTGTTTATGCGAATCTATGATAATAATATGCTGAAACAGATTGCTGAGTAATAGTTACAGCCGACTTCATCTGGCTGTAACTCGGTCATTAGTTGTCGAAAAAACGGATTTTCTGATGTCTAGAACGTAGAGATTTGAATAACGAATCTAATGGTGCTGGATTCATAATTTTCTGAAGTCGTTTGATATTTTTAAAGGGCCAAATAAGTTCAGTAACTAAAGCTGTGAAAATCCTGAAATTTTGTTAGTTGTTTATCGAGTTGGATTTTAAAATCAGTAGGGAATTGAGTCATGAATTTTGTACAGCAACTAGGTATGGAAATTTTCGGGCAACTCCAACTGGAATTTTGTTAACTGGACGATCAGTGATTTTTAAATAAATTCTTCCGTAGACTGCAGTCAGAAAGCGATAAATGCAGCCAAGTATATTAATATTTATGGTTAAATGGTAAAGATTTAGGACTTGGAAAATTTATATAAATTTTTACAGTATAAATGTCACCTACTGTAAAAATATTGGAATTTTTGGAACGATGGAACTATTTTATAAAAATCTTAGAAAACAGCTGAATTATGAGTATTAAGCTGAAAATTGATAACTTGTGATTGTGTGCACCAAAGTGTTGCATGGATTGAATTATGTTCATGATAAACTGTTTTGATTACTATGTTCATGTGAGTATACTTGCATGCATGTTTGAGTGTTAGATATGTTGTTTGTGTGTATCACTTTGTGCGTAAATTAAGTGTAGAATTTGTATTGGTGTGATCACACACTGACTTGAAATCAATTGGTTTGTTAGGACGCGATTAGCGGTCCCATCCTTTACAACTTCTTTGCTACACTAACCGAGCAAATAAAGGTGAGTTCACGGCCCCTAACTTTATCCGGATTTTAAACAACAGGGGGAGAAACATGTATACACTCTTCAAACTCAATCTCTTTACGTTATACGAATTTAACGTCACATAACTATTCGGTAACTAAGTTAATGTTAATGTAATGTTATGGTCACTAAGCAGCTTTATCACTTAAGTCCTCGTCAATCTCTCGGATCGTTAGTATTGGGTTTAATAGCGGGGGAGTTATAAGTAGTACTACTGGGCCCGACAAGCCCCATCCGAGCTAGTCGCGCTAGCCGACCGGGTATGGTCAACGGGTGAATAATTCGGCCTAACATCGCCATGGTCAGTGATAGGCCTGGCAACACGGAGGCACAACAGTCAGCTTCGATCGCGAACTCTTACGTGACATAACTTTAGGCTAGCTACCTATATATGTTAACATTGAACTTAATTGCGAAACAATTATATTATCCCGGGTTGAGGATAATGGAAACAACAACTTATTATTCCTGAATGGAATAATGGAAACAACAACTATATTATCCTGGGTTGAGGATAATGGAAGCAACAACTTATTATTCCAGGATTGGAATAATGGAACCAACACGTTATCCCGCTTTAGGGATAACGGGGAAAACAAACTATAACCGAACAAATGAATTTATAAAAACCTGTGAACTCACTCATCTTTAATGTTGACACTTGTTTCTTTACATGTTTCTCAGGACGCTAGGAGCTCTAGGTGCACGCACATGCATTGAACAAGACATCTTTTATCGAGTCTTATTTATAAATATTGTTTTGGGGTTTTTCATTTGTTTTGGCGTTTGTGTTGGCGCCCGCTTCACTACTTCTTTATGCTTCCGCTCAACTTTAAAAACTGATGCTTTCGCTAAATATTCGTAACTAATCAAGACAATATAAAATCTACGACAAATGATTTTTGAAAACGTATTATCAAATCATATAGAGTCGTTCGACGTACTAGTGTTTCAGATTCTAGTTTGTTCACACGCCTCGCGGTAAAACTCCGCAAGTGGAAATTGAGGGTGTGACAGATTGGTATCAGAACCACTAGCTATAGAGAACCAGGTTTGCATTAGAAGTAGACCTAAACTATAGCTGATTTCACGACACTAGACTTAGTTTGGCACCGAACTATTATATCTTGTTATGCAATATACCACAACTGTGTTATGTAGATTATGCCTTCATAATAAGAAATGAAAACAACTCGTAACTAACTACACGACCTAACAGGCAATGTCATCATCCTCATCGTCATCATCATCCGACAGACCTACGCCACCAAGAGCGCCAGGAAAGGCACCTATGGTGGAACCCATACCATCTTATGGCGTGGAGACACGCTCAGCTGCGAGGAAAAGGCTCGCTCTGGGGGAGGAGTCGTCATCACGCCCAACCATTGCTGTGCCGGTTGAACCGGTTAACCCTGTAGAAGTAGGAATTGACCTACTTAGAATCATATTACATAAACAACAAGCACAGTTAGAAAGAATGCAGGAAACCATCCTAGCACAAGGATGGATGATCCGACAACTGACAGGTAAAACCGACTCGCTCGAGGAAGAGCATCATACGAGTAAGATAGCTCGTAACACCATAGCCAGAGATCTGCGTGCTGAGCAGATAAGAGCCGACTGGCTTGAGGACAGAGTCCTGGACAATAGTTGGAACATTCAGGAACTGCAAAATCAAGCACTTGCACCAGCACCGGCCCCTCCAGTGCCGGTAGAGGAGTATCCGGAAGAGGATCCAGAGGAGGACCCTGAGGAGGATCCAGAGGAGGATCCGGAGGAGGACCCAGCTGTAGAAGCTGGAAATGCCGCGCAGGATGACGGCAACGACAGTGACTTGGGGGATGGAGACGTAGACGACTGACACGTCTCGCTTATTTTATTTATTTTCCTTCAGTTTAAACTTGAGACTTTATAGTGAATTCATATGTTTGATTTGCACTTTTGTAAGACGTTGAAATTTCAGTTAATCAAGTATTTCTTTTGACTATTTAACATATTAAGTTGACATAACTTGATAATTATGAAAGTACGAAGTAGGATAACTATATTGGATATATAGACTTATCGGGGTGTGTTTGTGTTGTGTTTCGAAGATCTAAATGGCAACTGGACGACGTGGAAACCTTAACTTAACGCCCGAAGAGCTAGCTGCCATGATTCAAGAGCACGTGAACGCAGCTTTAGCAGGTGCTCAGAACCAACCGGCAGGTAACCATTATTAAATTTTCGTGTAAAAATCTAATAGTTGGGCTAGTAGGATTCCTCGCTGACTACCTATTCTCTGTCAGCAGGAGGGGGCTTTAACCCCTACAAGATGTTCCTCGACGCGAAACCAAGCAAATTCTCGGGGGCAGAAGGACCCATTGGACTGGTCCGCTGGATTGAAAAATCTGAATCCGTTTTTGAAATGTGCAACTGTCTAGAGGCCAACAAGGTCAAGTACGCAGCCTCAACACTGGAAGATGGGGCACTGACATGGTGGAATGCACAATTCTAAACACGTGGACTTATAGCTGCGAATGCAATGGCCTGGGCCAAGTTCAAGGCCCTAATCAAAGAGGAGTACTGCCCACGGGACAGAGTGCAACAGTTAGAGCAAGCCTTATGGAACCACAAGATGGTGGGATCGGAAATTGAAGCTTACACCGCAAAACATCATGACTTGGTATTTCTGTGTCCCGATTTGGGCAACACTGTGGAGAAAAGACTCGAGTTCTATCTTGGGGGTCTGGTTCCGGAGATTCAGGGTATGGTAATGGCTAGCAACCCTGCAACTGAACATCAAGCAATCCGATTGGCTCACAAACTCACCGATAAGGCGGTGGAACAAAAGAAATTGCCAGCACGGGGTACAACTGAAGTTGCCCCTGATAACAAAAGAAAGTTTGAAGACTCGTCTGCTCGACAGTCTTCGTCATCCCAGCCGCAACAGGGGAACCAGAAACGGTTCAATCAATACAACAGCCACCGGGGTCACCAAAATCAGCCTGCCAACAACAACAACAACCAGAACGCAAGCGGCTATGCAGGTCGAAAGCCGCAATGCAACCGCTGTAATCTCCACCATAACGGCCCTTGTGCCGGAAATCGCTGCCAACGATGTGGCAAGATGGGACATGCGGCAAAGGATTGTCGTGGGGAAATCATGTCCCGACAAAATCAAAATCAACCCCAGGGTCAGCAGCAGGGTATTAACCGGGGATGCTATCAGTGTGGTAGCACTGCTCACTTCAAAAGAGACTGCCCACAGCTGCGTAACAACAACAACAATAATGGGAATGGTGGCACCGGAGGTGCCAAAGGTCGCGCATTTCATTGGGCGCGGAGAGGCCAGAAACGACTCGAACGTGGTCACCGGTAAGTTTCCCCTTAATGAACATTTTGCTTCTGTGCTTTTTGATACGGGTGCGGATAGGAGCTTTATATCTGAGTCTTTTAGGAAGAACCTAAATCTCACGCTTAAACCATTAGAGACCCCTTATGTTATAGAATTAGCCGATGGTAAATCTATAGATGTGACCCAAATAGTATCCGGCTGTCAACTCAAACTCGCGGGCCACACCTTTACCATTGATCTGATGACAACTACTCTGGGTAGTTTTGACGTGGTAGTCGGAATGGACTGGCTATCCGACGTCCGGGCTGAAGTTCTCTGCTTCGAAAAATCTATCCGTATTCCGCTCTCGAACGACGAAATCCTGACGGTACAAGGCGATAAGGCAAGCGCCGTCACCAACATCATCTCATACATACAAGCGCAGAAGTATCTTCGGAGAAAGAACTCCTTCGCTTTACTCGCACTAATTACCGAACAACCTAAGGACGAGAAACGCATAGAAGACATCCCTGTCGTCCGTGATTTTTCCGATGTATTCCATGAAGAACTACCTGGTCTTCCACCCCATCGACAATTGGAGTTTGAAATCGAATTGGCGAATAATGCAACTCCTATCGCCAAGGCTCCATACCGCCTAGCTCCAGCCGAGCTGCAGGAGCTGTCTACCCAACTTCAGGAACTATTAGAGAAAGGGTTTACCCGACCAAGCGTTTCGCCATGGGGAGCTCCAGTCCTTTTTGTCAAGAAGAAGGACGGGACTTTCCGCATGTGCATCGACTAAAGGGAACTCAACAAGGTTACTGTCAAGAACCGATACCCGTTACCTCGCATCGACGATCTCTTCGACCAACTTCAAGGGTCAAGTTACTACTCCAAGATCGATTTACGATCCGGTTACCACCAGCTACGCGTCAGGGAGGAGGATATTGCCAAGACGGCATTTCGCACTCGGTATGGCCATTACGAGTTCTTGGTCATGCCCTTCGGTCTCAGCAACGCACCTGCGGTGTTCATGGACCTCATGAACCGCGTGTGTAAACCATACCTCGACAAATTTGTCATTGTGTTCATCGATGACATACTCATCTACTCCAAAAGTGAAGAAGAACATGCTGAAGATCTACGATTACTGCTAGGATTACTCCAACAGGAAAAGCTATATGCCAAGCTTTCGAAGGGTGATTTCTGGATTCGGGAAGTTCAGTTTCTCGGGCATATCGTGAATGAAAGGGGAATCCACGTGGACCCTGCCAAGATTGAAGCCATCAAAAACTGGGAAGCACCCAAGACACCGACGGAGATCCGCCAATTTTTGGGATTGGCTGGTTACTACAGACGTTTCATCGAGGGATTTTCAAAGATCGCACAACCGCTTACTACCCTCACCCAGAAAGGTATCAAGTATACTTGGGGTGACAAGCAAGAAGCAGCATTTCAATTGCTGAAACAGAAACTTTGCAGTGCACCCATTCTGTCCTTGCCGGAAGGGACAGATGACTTTGTATTATATTGTGATGCTTCCATTTAGGGATTGGGATGCGTACTCATGCAACGCGATAAGGTCATCGCGTATGCGTCGCGACAACTGAAGGTTCACGAGAAAAACTACACGACGCATGACCTGGAATTGGGAGCAGTAGTGTTTGCACTTAAGATTTGGAGACACTACCTCTATGGAATGAAGTGCACAATCTTTACGGACCACAAGAGCCTCCAACACATCTTTGATCAGAAGGAGTCGAACATGCGACAGCGTCGCTGGGTCGAACTCTTGAACGATTATGAGTGTGCCATTCGGTATCACCCGGGTAAAGCTAACGTGGTAGCTGATGCCCTCAGTAGGAAGGAACACTTGAAACCACGTCGTGTACGAGCATTACAACTCACTATTCATTCGGGGCTACCCGAACAAATACGCGACGCCCAGTTAGAAGCAGTTAAGGAGGTAAAATCAAAGCCGAATCGGTGGGAAAAATGGAACGCGATTGGGAAGTAAAACCCAATGGAGCCCAGTATTTCATGAATCGCATATGGGTACCTCTCTACGGAAACCTCAGAGAGCTAGTCATGGACGAAGCTCACAAATCCCGATACTCTGTCCATCCGGGTTCGGATAAGATGTATCAAGACCTTAAAGCTGCGTATTGGTGGCCCAACATGATAGCCGATATAGCCACCTACGTGAGTAAATGTTTGACTTGTGCAAAAGTCAAGGTGGAGTATCAAAAGCCATCGGGGCTACTCCAACAACCTGAGATCCCAGTGTGGAAATGGGATCAGATCTCGATGGATTTCATCACTAAACTCCCGCGAACTTTGGGTGGTTGTGATACCATCTGGGTAATTGTGGATCGTTTAACTTAGTCTGCACACTTCCTAGCTATTAAAGAAACAGATAAGATGGAGAAGTTGACTCGCATCTACATTAAGGAAGTAGTTTCTCGGCACGGAGTGCCAACATCCATCATCTCAGACAGAGATGCTCGCTTCACGTCCAACTTCTGGCAGTCACTCCAGAAAGCGTTGGGAACACGCTTGGATATGAGCACAGCCTATCACCCCCAGACTGATGGTCAAAGTGAAAGGACCATACAAACCTTCGAAGACATGCTTAGGGCATGCGTCATAGACTTCGGAAATGGTTGGGAAATCCACCTGCCTCTAGTAGAATTCTCATATAACAACAGCTATCATACGAGTATTTCGGCAGCACCGTTTGAGGCATTATACGGTCGTAAATGTAGATCATCGGTCTGCTGGGCAGAAGGGTGACAATCAACTCACAGGCCCTGAGTTAATACTTGAGGCTACTAAAAAGATTGTACAAATCAGAAACCGCATGGCGGCGGCACGAGATCGACAGAAAAGCAACGCTGACCAACGACGCAAACCGCTCGAATTTCAAGTAGGCGACCGCGTCCTACTAAAGGTGTCACCCTGGAAGGGTGTAATCCGCTTTGGAAAACGGGGCAAACTAAACCCACGGTACGTAGGCCCGTTTGTAATCTTGAAACGTATTGGACCCGTAGCTTATCAATTAGACCTTCCTGCCGAAATCAGTGGAGGTCACAACGTATTTCACGTGTCAAATCTGAAGAAGTGTCTATCAGATGAAACCCTAGTCATTCCATTGGATGAGATCCAAGTGGATGAACAAATACACTTCGTGGAACAGCCTATCGAGATCATGGATCGTGAGATCAAGACTCGAAGGCACAACAAGATTCCGATCGTTAAGGTTCGTTGGGACTCTAAGCGTGGACCGGAGTTCACGTGGGAAAGAGAGGACCAAATGAAAAGCAAATACCCACACCTCTTCGCAACTGAGTAGCAAACTAACGATACCAGTAACTAAATTTTCGGGACGAAAATTCTTTCAACATGGGGATGATGTGACAACCTGGAAATTTCTCATACTTTCGTGTACTATTGTTAACTAAATTCTTGTGCATGGCACTTGGAAATCTTTGTGTATGGCACTTGGGAACTTCTTGTAACTTCGTGTACCATCATTAACGAACTAACTCTTTGTGCGTGGCACTCTAAACATGTACGCTACATTCTAAACCGCGTTTACTCAATTTTCGGAACGAAAATTCTTTCAACATGGGGATAATGTGACATCTCGGGTTTTTTGGATAACTTAAACGCGACACTTGTCGAATAAAGTATATGCTAAGTATTAAACGTGTACGAGTTAATGAATACGCGATGTGTGTTTGTGTGATTGTTTTAGTTATAAAATAAGTATGGTAAATATGTACACAAACCAAACCAACCCAAGTCCTTGGCCGCGAGATTTAAACCTTAAACCTCAAGCCATTCTCGGCCAAGTACAAATAAACCAAACCAACCCAAACATATCTCGGCCGCAAGATCAAACCCAAACCGACCCACCCTAGTTCCTCGGCCACGAATTCAAATCCAAACCGTAACCCTTATCCCTCTTTGCGCTATATATACACACACTCATGCATGCTCTCTCACAACTCCAAAACCCTAATACCTAAGAAGCCGACGGCAGTCATTGTTCATCTTCTTCGATCGCTAGCAGCTTCCTCCTTTATCATATCGACCGTGATCAGCCCTTGTTCACCTCTATTCGATCACAAAACAGCCTACATCATCTCCCGGTCGCGACAACAGATTCTTCATTCCATTCGATCGTGATCTTGCTTGAACAGCCGGATCATTCTTGTCCAAGTCTCGGCTAACTACATAGTTATTAAAGGTTAGGGTTTATCTTTTGATTACAAGATCATGTTCGGATATATGTGCTTGAATGATTAATTGGTTTGTTTTCGGATTATATGTGTTTGAAAGTAAGCGGCTGAATTATCATTGTTTACATGAATGATTGTTTGCGGAACTTGTAAGTTTGCGAGTATGTTTCTTTATAAAAACTAGAGATGTTGATTTGGGTTTGCATGGATATGTTATAGGTATTGATCTATGATTAGAAAACCGGTTCTTGATCGCCTAGGTTAATTACATTGACGGTTTATACGAATCTATGATAATAATATGCTGAAATAGATTGCTGAGTAATAGTTACAGCCGACTTCATCTGGCTGTAACTCGATCATTAGTTATCGAAAAACGGATTTTCTGATGTCTAGAACGTAGAGATTTGAATAACGAATCTAATGGCGCTGGATTCATAATTTTCTGAAGTCGTTTGATATTTTTAAAGGGCCAAATAAGTTCAGTAACTAAAGCTGTGAAAATCCTGAAATTTTGTTAGTTGTTTATCGAGTTAGATTTTAAAATCAGTAGGGAATTGAGTCATGAATTTTGTACAGAAACTAGGTATGGAAATTTCCGGGCAACTCCAACTGGAATTTTGTTAATTGGACGATCAGTGATTTTTAAATAAATTCTTCCGTAGACTGCAGTCAGAAAGCGATAAATCTGACTGCAGCCTAGTATATTAATATTTATGGTTAAATGGTAACGATTTAGGACTTGGAAATTTTATATAAATTTCTACAGTATAAATGTTACCTACTGTAAAAATATTGGAATTTTTGGAACGATGGAACTATTTTATAAAAATCTTAGAAAACAGCTGTATTATGAGTATTAAGCTGAAAAGTGATAACTTGTGATTGTGTGCACCAAAGTGTTGCATGGATTGAATTATGTTCATGATAAACTGTTTTGATTACTATGTTCACGTGAGCATACTTGCATGCATGTTTGAGTGTTAGATATGTTGTTTGTGTGTATCACTTTGTGCGTAAATTAAGTGTAGAATTTGTATTGGTGTGATCACACACTGACTTGAAATCAATTGGTTTGTTAGGACGCGATTAGTGGTCCCATCCTTCACAACTTCTTTGCTACACTAACCGAGCAAATAAAGGTGAGTTCACGGCCCTAACTTTATCCGGATTTTAAACAACAGGGGGAGAAACATGTATACACTCTTCAAACTCAATCTCTTTACGTTATACGAATTTAACGTCACATAACTATTCGGTAACTAAGTTAATGTTAATGTAATGTTATGGTCACTAAGCAGCTTTATCACTTAAGTCCTCATCAATCTCTCGGATCGTTAGTATTGGGTTTAATAGCGGGGGAGTTATAAGTAGTACTACTGGGCCCGACAAGCCCCATCCGAGCTAGTCGCGCTAGCCGACCGGGTATGGTCAACGGGTGAATAATTCGGCCTAACATCGCCATGGTCAGTGATAGGCCTGGCAACACGGAGGCACAACAGTCAGCTTCGATCGCGAACTCTTACGTGACATAACTTTAGGCTAGCTACCTATATATGTTAACATTGAACTTAATTACGAAACAACTATATTATCCCGGGTTGAGGATAATGGAAACAACAACTTATTATTCCTGAATGGAATAATGGAAACAACAACTATATTATCCTGGGTTGAGGATAATGGAAGCAACAACTTATTATTCCGGGATTGGAATAATGGAACCAACACGTTATCCCGGGTTAGGGAAAACGGGGAAAACAAACTATAACCGAACAAACGAATTTATAAAAACATGTGAACTCACTCATCTTTAATGTTGACACTTGTTTCTTTACATGTTTCTCAGGACGCTAGGAGCTCTAGGTGCACGCACATGCATTGAACAAGACATCTTTTATCGAGTCTTATTTATAAATATTGTTTTGGGGTTTTTCATTTGTTTTGGCGTTTGTGTTGGCGCCCGCTTCACTACTTATTTATGCTTCCGCTCAACTTTAAAAACTGATGCTTCCGCTAAATATTGGTAACTAATCAAGACAATATAAAATCTACGACAAATGATTTTCGAAAACGTATTATCAAATCATATAGAGTCGTTCGACGTACTAGTGTTACAGATTCTGGTTTGTTCACACGCCTCGCGGTAAAACTCCGCAAGTGGAAATTGAGGGTGTGACAAGTAGCCCTGTAATCTTTCCATTTGCTCTTCTCTTTAGCTATGTTCTCAGCCTTTTTGGCTTTCAACTTTAGATATTTATCTAAATTTATTGGCAATCTGTATCCAAAGAGAGATGGTAAGTCTAGCTTTGAAATATCCTCTATTTTGAAGAATGACTCAATTTCTTTTTGAACAACTATGAGTTCTAGAGGATATTTAGTAGCAAAAGGTATGATAGATGGTGGTTGATAAGTGGGTGGAAGTGAAGTGATTAAATATGGAGATGATAAGGATGGTGATGAAGTGATAGGTTTTGATGACAAAGGGATTGGGTGATGGAATCTCTTCATCATCATCTTCAACAACAGAAGTTTTCCTTTTGCGTTGGAATTTGATTTGTGGTGAAGGTGGCCTTGTTGGAATTCTTGGTAGCGTGGATAATGCTGGGTTAAAGTAGGAAATGTGATCATGGCAGAGGTTGAGGTAACATCTGTTGATACACTTGATGTAACATCATCTATTGTTTGGTTTAATGGTGGTGATGTAACATCATCTATTGTTTGGTTTAATGGTGGTGATGTAACTTCTGTTGGTACATTTGTTGTACCAACATCTGTTGGTAGTGGGGATGATTTCTTAGGTGAAGGTTTTTATTTCTTTTGAGGTGGTGGTGTTGGTTTAGTTTTAATTGGAGTAGAGGATACACTTGTTGTAAGCATGGCAGTGGTTTTAGGAGAGGTGGTTATTAGCTGTCTGACATTTCTTATTGACTTTCTTCTTTTTAAAGTGCCAATGTCTTCTTTTTCCATCTGATTCGTCTATTCATATTCAGTGAGTTGGGAAGCCTTGGTTTCTAGTGTATCTTGTCTTTTCTACTTTTCTACAACAATCTCTTCTACTTGTTTGTTTAGGGTCTCATCAATCCCTTTTTGAACTCCAACATCTGATGCTTTAGGAGAAGTTTGGTTTGCAGCAATGGTTGTAGCAGACCCTGGTGTTTGTTGTTGCACCTTTGGTTTAGCTTGTGATGATTGCTGCAACTTTCTAAGCTTATCAGTCTCCCCCTTTTGGCATCATCCTCTACTTCTTCTTGTAGAACTATCGTAGGGGCAGAACTGGTGATCTTTATCAGATGCTCTTTAATGGCCTTGATGTCAGCTTGAGTGTCTTTATATCTGGTCTCAACCATATTTCGGATTAGCTTCATGTGAGTTTCATGGTGGATGTCAGCCAAATTCCTTTGACCTAGAATGATTGGTTGTATAGATTTCCATAGCTCATTGGTAATTTACAATGGGGATGGTTGGCTTTGAGAATTTTGTAACATCTGCTTCATCATTGTTTTTATTTCATCAATTGATGTTTCCATGGTTGTCATTCTCTCCGTCAACTCTTTGTATCTCAATTCATTGCCTAATTTAATAGGATCATCTGAATCCCTACCATAAGTAGTTTTATTTTGATCATCAATAGGAGGATTCTCCATGTTATCAGAACCAAATGCCCATATTTCTTGGTACTGGGGACTTCCAACTGGAGCAGAGGTTACAGTTGTAGCCTCAACAGTTGTTGCCTTTAAGGAAGTCTTATGGATGTAACCACTGTCCAACTGAAACACTATTGTGTCATCAGTTGTAGTAGCTTCTTCACTTAAATTACCACCAAGAGTTACTTGTAACTCATAGGGTGTAGCCTCCTCAGTTGTTTCTGGGTTAGCAATGAGATTTGTCTCAGACTCAGTCACATGTGGGGGTGTAATCTCATGAACAGGTGATTGAGAGGAACTTATTTTTGTTTGA
This sequence comes from Scalesia atractyloides, assembly GCA_947069175.1. NCBI lineage: Eukaryota > Viridiplantae > Streptophyta > Magnoliopsida > Asterales > Asteraceae > Scalesia > Scalesia atractyloides. The sequence continues at coordinate 58,088,449 of CAMTDV010000003.1, read as the reverse complement.
GTTATCTCAATTGCACGAAGCAGAGATATAATAGTAGGTGGAATTGAGGGAGATGGTTGTGGGGTAGAAAGAGAATTTTCCCTGGGAGAGGGGATGCGAAACAAAGATTCAAGTGAATCATCTGCTTAATAATGAGGGATCACTGTGCTTACAACATGTTCCTGTTGTGAGGAAGCAGTAGGAGTTTGGCTTTTTGGTGGAGATCTTTCCAACAGTTCTGAGGAAGTAACAACAGTGGTTTCAAGTGGGTTTTCTGATACCACACGGTTATCATCTGTGATCTCATCTTCCACATGTGCCTTTTTATGAATTTTGGTTTGGGTGGGCTTCTTGGATTTGAAGAATTTCTTTTTGGATATATTTGTTGTGGGTTTCACAACACCGGTTGTGGTGTCATGATCACCAGGAGTAGTGGGCTTAGCAAAAGAGGTTTGAACTTGTGATGTGGAATAATCTAAAATTTTCTCATCACCCTTTGCTTTTGTTTTAGAAACTTTTGAGCCCATATTTTTATTCTTGTAAAAGTTTCAGTAGTAAGACTCTTCATCTCAAAAACAACTCCTTGTTTAAAATCTTTTTCTAGAAGTTGTTTCTATAGATAATAGCTCAAAAGTCTAGCATACAAAGAAAGCTTTCTTTTTTTATATGTATTATAATTTGCCACAAATTCCATAAAAAAATGCCTAGGATAGATTGAAATCAGATTTTGTCAAAATAGCATATCCTAGAAATTGAATATTTTGTGGAATCTCATTAAAGGAGATGATCTTTGCTGAAAGATATGTGAGTAAGGTATGGAAAAAGTGTATCATTTCAGCAAGAAAATTTGGTTTGTAGATAGTAACACCAATTAACTGACCCTTATACCCACGTTCTATAAATTCAGCATGTAATTCTTGCTTGCCAAAGGAGGTGTTACCTTCTAAGTCATTTAGACCAAATGTTGTTGAAATAAAGGGTGGGGAAATTTGAACAAGGGTTTCTCTGACCTTGGAAGTGATAGCATATGGCTTCTTCTTTTGGGAATCAATTTTAGCATTTGCCAAGAACTGTCGAAGTGTATACACATAAATTGGTGCATTTGTAAGCATAACGTCTTTGTACTTAGAGGATGTGAGAACATTAATTATTTGATGGAATGAAGTATTATTGTTGGTTTTCTCAAAGGTGGGGAGGTAGTTATGTGGGAGTTTGATGTTTAGAGACATGATCAGAGATGGAAGTGAGGAGTAATGAAGAAGATGAGAGTAATGGAAACCGCTTTTGAGAATTTTTAATTCGAGACGGCAAGTAAAAACTCTGTTTGGGTGGAACAGTGATATATAAGGCAATAGTGAATGCTATTGTGGCAGCTATTTCAAAGATCTGATGGCTAACCATCTATCCATGTGTAACCTCTAATGGATAATGGTTGACAGTTGCTAGGGAAACCGTTGCTGGGAACCAGTAGTGGTTCAGAACAATGGACATGATTAGTGGTGATTTTACTCTATCAGAGGATAGATATAAGTGGATAAGGTAAAACTACGGTTTAGCACAAGCAGTGGTTGTAAACAGTGGACAAGGAAAGCAGAGGTTACATTTATCAGTGGATAGACCTTTAAGCCAAAACGAAGTTTATGAAAATAGTGGATTTGAACAGACTTTAGGATTTATTGAAATTATATTTATTATATATTTTTATAAGAACATTTTAATGCCTTTTATTCATGGAGAACAAAATATTGTTTTTATTTCATGTATAGCATGCCAATCCTAGAAATCAAGCTTTCAAAAATAGATGTATCTAAAGATTTTGTTAGAACATCTGCTAGTTGATCCTTAGTTGGAACATGATGCAGAGAAATCAAACCTTTTTCATAGCAATACCTCACAAAGTGATGTCTGATGTCAATGTGCTTGGTTGTTGAGTGTGAGACTGGATTTTTAATGATGTTTTCAGCTACTTGACTATCTAACATGAGAGGAGTCTTTAGAGAAGTTATACCAAAATCCAATAATTTATTTTGAAGTCGTAGGAGTTGAGTAGTGCAACTTGCAACAACAATATACTCAGCCTCAACTGTTAAAGTTGAAACTTTAGCTTGCTTTTTGCTTTGCCAAGAAACTAAGCAATTGCCTAGAAATTGGAAACCTCCTGAGTTGACTTCCTTGTGGCATGGCAACCAACAAAATCACTATCTTAGTAACCAGAAAGCTCAAAATTCTCATTAGCAGGATACCATATACCAAGTGTGGGAGCACCTTTTATGTATCTGATTATCCTTTTCATAGCAATAAGTTTTGACTTCCTAGGTGCTGACTGGGATCTAGCACAGACACATGTAGCAAACATGATATATGCCTAGATGTAGTTAGGTACAATAAAGACCCAATCATGCTTCTATAAAGAGTTAGATCAACAAGTCATCTTTGTCATCAATAGTGACCAGCTTTGATGTAGCCATGAGTGTACTGCCTGGTTTACAATCATTCATATCAAATTTGGTAAGTAGTTCTTTGACATAGTTACTTTGATGAATGAAAGTACCATTTTGCAGTTTCTTAACTAGGAGACCAAGAAAGCATTGGAGTTCACCATAGCACTCATTTCAAACTCTGATGTCATGAGTTCTCTAAACTCCACACATAGCATTAAATGTGGATCCAAAAATGATGTCATCCATATAAATTTGGACAAGCATCAAATCCTTTCGATTCCATTTTAAAAAGAAAGTTTGATCAATTTTACCTCTTGTAAAGCCTATGGATAAGAGAAAGGTGGAAAGAGTTTCTGTTGATGCACTTTGTGTCCGTCACTGTACGAATAGGCAAATAGAGTGTGCTGAATACTGTATAGAATAGGTATGAACACACGACCCAGGTGCGAACGAGAACGGTTTTGTATTGTCACTTCGTACGAAGTGATAGCACACTTCACATGAAGGTAATAGTTATCTTCGCACGAAGGTAAGCTACCTTTGCACGAAGGTAATATCCTATCTTCACATGAGGGTATATGGTGTCTATAAATAGTGTCGTGTGTTCATTGTGATATAAGCTTTGGAGTACCCAAAGGGTAAACGCTGGCGAACTTTCTCTAGAATTTTGCCAGCTTGACAAGATGTATACTCTTTCGATATGAATGAATGAAGTTTCCGCTGATTCTTTTTCTACTCCTTTCTTAATAACATTCTACCGAATTAGTGATATTATGCCCAAACTTTCGTCTAGAACTCCCAGATCCTTGATTTTCAATTGGTACCAGAGCTACGGTTTTCACATACGCTCATGAATATGGACTTAGGAAGGTTTTAGACATAAAACATCAGATAAACGGACAATCCACGGATAAAAAAGTAAAACTAAACCTATAGGATTGTGAGAAAATCATTTTTAACCAGATATATGCTAGAATCATCTTGAAATTCACAGAAATAAAAATTTTGGATTGAAAAATGTGTTCATCATGGATTATCTTCGCACGAAGATAATTACCTTCGCACAAAGATAGGCACCACTTCACACGAAGATAGATTACCTTCACATGAAGGTAGTTACCCTCGTACAAAGCTAACCTAGAATGTCTTGATAAAGTTGGTGATAGTAATTTTTGCGGGATTTAATGACCAATTCAGGTTGTTCGGGGACACCGTTTGGAGCTTCAGAAAATAGATTTGATGATACGTTCATAAAATGTTGACGATAACGGGGTAGTCAAAGATACCTATGCAGAATGATCATTTGGTATAGTGACTATCAATGGGCCTTAACGTAAAATCCGCATTTGATGAAAACTGAATTTTCCAGATTTGAGAAGGAATTTCAATGAAAGATTTTGTATGGTCAGAATTTGCAAAAATGAGAAGGAATAAAAATGTCACGTATATATGAAGATTCCAACATTTTTTAAATTCGTGACCATGCAACTGTATATTTGGGTGGTTACGACTGCAGATTTTTTATTGATACAATGTGTCTTGGATTTTTCTGTACAAGAACAAAGTGTAGTCTGAGTTAATTAGTGATGAGATCAAGTTGATGTCTACTTTTCCTAAAAGTGGGGTTTCATAATTGAGTCTTGGAGGAGTTGTTTATCGGATTCTGTAGTCGTGGTCATGTTGATGCTTTGAATCTTCGTACTAGCCGGTTGAACATACGACTTCTTAGTGGTACAAAGTATCCAATTTAACTTTGCAAGGCAAATGAACTGTTTTCCGGACTAACCACCAGGAATTGAGGATGTTTTGTGGTTTCAGTTGTGCCGGGACTAACGAGGAAGGCTATATACTTGCAATTCATGACTAAAGAAGATGAGATAATGGATCTTTCGGACAAAGAAGTATACCAGTTGCTCACGAAATAGTCTATACATTTGGGATCGTTGTGAAAAACAAAGATTACATTATTCATTTTGTACGAAGAAGAGAAGATTACTACGTTTTGACGGATAGTTTTTCTGATTAAGATTTACTGATTGAGAAGATTACCGATATGCTAATCAATCATTCAGGAGTATTCTTAAACATGATTACGGAAATTGGGATTTCAGATTTTCACGTATATACATTGATTTGAAGTTTATCATAGTAATTCTAAGTTTCTTTCAATTGCCGGTTGGGTTTTGAAGATTAGAGAATTGAGTGTAGGAGGAGTGCGGTAAACCGCACATAGATGTGGTCAAAGTTGATTATTCAAAAAATAATTTGTCGATCAAGAAAATCAGAGGAGGTTTGAAATCGTGCAAACAAAGACCTGGACTAGAGATATTATTTTAGGGGGAATGTATTGATGAAATTGCAAACCCGAACCATCAATCAAAGGGGAATTTGTTGATGCGTTCTATGACATCGGCAAATACCTTGATTGAAGTTGCACAATATTTAAACACGGCTCTTATATTTGAAGATCAAGATCAATCTTCGACAGTGACGTCCAAGGGGGAAATCGTTGATGCACTTTGTCTCTGTCATTGTACGAATAGGCTAGTTAGAATGTGTGTTGAATATTGTATGGAGTATATACGAACACACGACCCAAGTGCGAACGAAAATGGTTTTGTAATGTCACTTTGTACGAAGTGATAGCTACCTTCGCACGAAGGTAGTATCCTATCTTCACGCAGGGGAAAGTGGTGTCTACAAATAGGGTCATGTGTTCATTGTGATGTAAGTTTTGGAGTTCCCAAAGGGGAAACGCTGGCAAATTTTCTCCAGATTTTTTGCCAGATTGACAAGATGTATACTCTTTCGATATTAATGAATGAAGCTTCTTCTGATTCTGTTTCTACTCCTTTCTTAATAACATTCTACCAAATTGGTGATATTATGCCCAAACATTTGTCTAGAACCTCCAGATCGTGGACTTTCAGTTTCATACTAGGCTCTAGCTGCTTGTTTCAAGCCATATAAAGATTTGTTTAGCTTGTAAACATGATCTGGATAAAAAGCATCTTCAAAACTAGTGGGTCGGCATACATATACCTCTTCCTGGATTTTGCCATATAGGAAGGCACACATGATATCCATTTGATACACCTTGATGTTGTGGTTGACAGCAAAGGCTAAAAACATTCTGATGGTCTCTAGTCTTGCAACAAGAGTAAAAGTTTCATCAAAATCAATGCCTTTTTCTTGTCTATAGCCTTGAACCACAAGCCTAGTCTTGTTTTTGACAACAATTCTCCTTTCATTTGTTTTGTTCTTGAAGACCCATTTTGTGCATATGTGACATACATTCTGAGGCAATGGTGAAAGTTCCCATACTTGCTGTCTTTTGAACTGTAGGAGCTCTTCTTGCATGGCCTCTACCCAACTGTTGTCTTTAAGTGCCTCTTGGGACTTGACAGGTTGTGTGAGTGATAAAAAACTAGCAAAAAGACAAATGTTTTGGGATTTAATTCTTGTGAGAACCTCTTCATTGATGTTTTAAATAATTTGGTTTAGATGGATGGTTTTACGGTAGATTAGATCTCCCTTATATGGAACAAGGGCATTTTGAGGTGAAGGTTGCAGATAGGAATCATCTGAGCTAACATTTGTTGGCAATTTTGAAGAGCCAACATCTGTTTGGAATGGAGGTCGAGGTTAGGTGGAATAGTGTAAGGCGCTAATAGGTTTATGTACTAGTATCTTTTAGGGAATGAGACATTATGTTGTAATGGGCTTGGGAAGCCCTTGGGCCTAAGGGGTTTAGGGTTATGGAGCACAAACCCTCTAGTATATATAGATAATGATGTATTAGGGTTTGGCGGCTCCTTGATTGATTTTCACTTGTATTAGACAAATTCTTGATTTGTATGCAAGTTGAAAATTTCTATTTTCATCTTATTTCTTTCATTTGATTCTTAGCTTGTTTGTGTAATTACACCACCTTTCAAGCTAAGTGTGATATCGTAAGATTCGGTTATTGGGACTTACAATTGGTATCAGAGCCTGTTTGAACCTGTTTCAAGGCTTAGATCTGATATCACACATGTTTGGATTGTACCTGCTACTGTTTTGGAGCAGGTGTTGAGTTTTTGTTTTACCTCGGATCATCTCGGACGAACTCGTATCATCTTCTTGAAGATCTCGAATCTAAGTCTCACATCTCGGATTGAATATCTTGAAGACTCGAACTATCTCGGATCAAAGGCTTGCATCTCGAACTGCATCTCGGATAGAACTCTTGAAGACTCGAATGATGAACATGCATCTCAAATCTATCTCGGATCATTAGTGTTGAAGTTTGTCTCTATCTTCACACCATCTCGAATCATCATTACAATCTTGGATCATCGTCATCTTGGAACATCACCATCTCGGATCATAACCATCTCGGATCTTCGTAAGTTACTATTCCGGGATACTGTTACCATTTCGGATCCACTGTTTCAAGATTGATTGTTACTATTTCGAATTGACTTCTCTAATAAGACTTCTCACATTTTTAATTAAAATATATATAAATAATGATGAATCTAGATGACATTCTGACGGCTACGGATCTCACCAATGCTACCTTGACGACCATTCAGTCTCAGACCCTAGCGTTGCATCAAGAATGGACCAGAGTATCAGAACATCTACCAAAATTCCAAGGTTACTGTATGGAGATGATTATTTTTAGTGGACTTGGCGCTTTGAGAATATTGCAAAGCCAAGAACCTGGAATGTGGAGGTGCATTCATGGTGGTCCCAGCACTATCATGTACACAACTACAAATGATCCAGACACTCGAATTCCAAACCAAGACAGTTTGTGTCCGAGGAAGATCGAAAAATCAAGGACGGAGATGATAAGGTAATGGCGAATCTTACTATGGCACTCGGTCCTGACATCTTGATTGTTGTCAGAAACTGCACAAGTGTGAAAGACATCTAGGATGTGCTAAACATTTTTACGAAGGAAACATTGACATGAAGGCTAGTAGGGTAAACATGTTGAACTAGGAGTTCAGTTCATTTAATCACATCTACGGGGAGACCATGGAGAATCAAATCAGGAGATTCGTCAAACTCATTTCACAGATGGTCAGTGCGGAATTCCGATCACTAATAGTGGGATGAATCGCCAGCTGTTGAATTCACTGCCAAAGTCTTGGGATGCCGATGTTATGATGATCAAGCGTACTACAAATCTGAATGAAGTTGCTCTGACTGAACTTCGCCACCATCAAATCATGTGGAATAGACAACCAGCAAAGAAAACTGAACCAAGAACTCCATGATGCCTGAATGGGTGACGGGCTCTAACACTGCATAGATGTCTCAAAGTCATCCTAACCTTATCTTTAGCCCCATGATGAACAGTATTCTAAACGTTTCTTTTGTCCATTGACTCAAGCACAACTTCAAGCTCAGAAGACAAACAACATTTATAGCATGTCTCTTCCAAACAAATCAGGTGTTCTGACTACTGTTACTACTCAGCAATTACCAAAGTACGCAAACATAGTCTACAATCCTGTTAATCTCTCAGATTCTCAAAAGGCTCAATCTACACCCTCTGCCGAAAATCTCGCATTTCTGACCAAACAGAACAAAGGGAAGTTAGTTGTAGCAGCATCCATGCTCAACGGTTTTAATGCTTTTCTTGCAGCTCATCTCTTGCCTCCTTTAGTGTTTGCTACTGAGATGAATCAAGTGGTTGAAGAAGATATTGAAGAACTGGATGCTTCCTGGAATCTGGCTATGGCCGCATTTCGAGCAGAAAAGTTTCAAAAGAGATACGGGCTCCGTCCAATGTCAAACATTCGCACTTGTTCTATCAAAGATAAGTTGAGATTCTATAGATGCCATGAACCCGGACACTTCGAAAGAGACTGCAGGAAGACACCCATGGGTTATGAAGCAACTGTTGCTGCTGCTGCTGCAAGGAATTCAAAGAGATCCATGGTTCTAGTTATTTCAGCTCAGATGTCAACTTCAACCTCATCAAGTCAAGGAGGCGAGGCTCAGGAGCGGGAAAAGCACTAATGGTGCAAGAGCAGCATGGTTTTAGCTGGGTTGATGCTGCAACACAAGTGGAATCTCTGAAGATTGCAGAAGTTGCTGAAAATCATCTCAAATGCTTGATGGCACAAACTAAGGAGCCAAAATCTCTCCCTGAAATGGTAAACTCTCTCTTATGCTCTGAAAATTGCAAAAATAAAATGGCACAAATGAGAGCACATAATTTCAATCCCATTAGTGATTACAACACTGCCATGTCAAAGTACATCGGTCTTCGAGAGAGCAATAGAATTCTCTATGAAAAGATTAATGCACTAAAGAAGGACATATCTCAACTCCACCGGGACGTAAACCAACAAAAATGTTGGTCCATGATTATAAAACAAAAATACATTCAAAAACATTTTAATGCGACATGGTAAGAGTTGAGCTAGGAGTTCTCACTAGAAAATTTCAAAAAATGGGTTGAATATTAAAAAATATGATATTTCAAGTGACATTGTTCGTAATCTTTGCAATATACAAATGGCATACAAAGAGAACAAGGGAAAAGGGTTGGGTTATTCACAAGTTCCTCCGCCATATAGTCAAAATTATTGAAGAATGACGCTCACTGAGCAAGAATTGGAAAATTATGATAAAATGACGTATGGCAAACCAAGTGACTATGTTCCTTGGGAACCTTTCAAGCCTAAGAATACCCAACCAACTAATTTTCAAAAGCTTATAAGTTTTATAAAAACTATAAATCAAGAGTGCTTGAATGAATCAATTGAAAAGGTGTAAACAAAAACTCCATCCGAAGAATCACAGAAAATGATTTCTACCTCTAATTCTGTAAAAAGGGTTAACTGTTTTAGTATATGTGAAGAGTCAGTGATATATGAGGAGCGGTCAAATGTGGATGGTGAAGCTCATTACAACTAATGACTCAGATGTTTCTTTATGTGATAAACATGATGACCATGTTTGGAGTCAACAAAGACTCCATCCGAAGAACCACATAAAACGATTTCTACCTCAGATTTTGTAAAAGGGTTAACTGTTTTAGTGTATGTGCAGAGTCAGTGATAGATGAGGAGCGGTCAAAAGTGGATGGTGAACCTCATTACAACTGATGACTCAAATGTTTCTTTATGTGATAAACATGATGACTATGTTTGGAATTTTGTTTAGTCTATGGTTTTTGAGACTCAAGGTTTTTCTGGTGTTGTTGAAACTGAAACTTCGAATGATATGATTTTTGATTCAGTCTATGATTTAACTGGTTGTCCAAAGAAGTCTGAGGCCTTAGTTTTGAGTGATTCAGAAAACTGTTCTAGTTCTTCTGAAACCTCCATGGATACCTCAGATATTTCCGAATCTTGTGAAACTAAAAATATTGTTGTGTTGGACCGTGTGAATGAAATTTCTTGTGAACAGGAGACATCTGATATTTCTTGGAATCAGACTGAAGATTTTGTCTCATCGGATAGTGAGCAAGACGGCTACGAAAGTCTAAATAATGACAAAACTTGCTCATCATCCAGTGAACAAAAATCTGTTGATTCTGAAAGCTCAGTGTCAATGAAATTGTTTCCAAAGAAACTGAAACAATTGTTTCAGAAAGTTTAGTTTCTGAAGAAAAGGTTTCAAATGAAACTAAGCCCATAGAATCCACTCCTACAAAGAAAAAAGATCTAGAAGAACAAGAAAAGAGCGCAAAATGAAAATTCAAGAGGAAGTTTCCTCAAGTGTTGTAAATCAGAAGAAAAACCCAACTGAATCAAGGTTGAAGGGTAAAACTATCGATACTCACTTTTGTGCTGATGATTGTGAGAAAGTTTCATCCAAGAGTAAATATGCACACAAGAAATCAGCACCTAGTGGTAAGAAGAGCCCCAATCAACTCCCCAGAATAACACAAGCGGAATTATGAGTCTTTTTCACGAAAAGATAGACTTGGTTCAATTGTAGAATTCCGGGGCACATAGCTAGAAACTATGTTCACGGTCCCTTCGGGTCTTATCCATCCAAAAATTCCATCCATCAGACGGCTTCGCAACATCAAATCATGGACATGAAAAGCCCTCTGATAGAGACTGTAATCTAGCAAAGAAAAACAATCAAAAGCGTTCAAACGCAAATGGTTTCGTAAACCAATACAAGAAATTAAACGCAACATCATCTGATGTCTTTTCAAACAGCAAAGAGTTAAAGATTTGGAAACCTAAAAACATTGCTAGACCTCAGTCAGAGTGTTCTCACTTGCCAAATTCTATATCCTCATCTTCTCAAACCTCAAAAAAGACTAACCATTATCGGACATTCTGTGAGGCTTTGCGAAATAAGAGTGATTATCAACCCAGACTGAAAATGATCTAGGTTTCTGTCTCCCGCTAATCTCGTTGTATGTGTAGGAACGATTACGGAGGGCGTTCGTTAAACTTTCGTTTATCGACAGTGGTTGTTCCAGACACATGAAAGGGGAAATTTCCCAGTTGAACGACATCAAAATCTTCGACGGTGGATTTACCACATCTGTAGGTGGAGAAACGGGAAGAATACTATGAATGGCACAATCGGAAATGGGGTCCTTAGCTTCTCTGATATCAACTATGTTCCTGAACTTAAACACAGTCTTCTCAGCATCTCTCAGATGTGCGACAACGGCTTAGAGGTCTTGTTTACAAAAGGTGGATGTGTGGTTTGAAGCCCGGAATTGTCATACTAGAGGATTGGTACTTGATTGAAGCAGAATTCCATGGAAACGCCTATTCTCTGAAATTGCTAAACATGATGCAATGTTGTGGCATCGACGACTTGGCCATCTTAACATGAAGAATCTTAATCAACTGGAAAAAAGAGGTCTGGTCAGAAACTTACCAATCAACGATTTTATGCAGATTGAAAAATGAGAGTCTTGTGCCCATGGGAAGCAGCACCGTAAGTCTCATAAGCCCAAGCTCGTGCACACAACATCCAAAGTTATGGAACTGCTTCACATGGATCTTTTTGGTCATGTCAATGTGCTGAGTAGTGGATGAAAAGCTTGTTGCTTAGTCATCACTGATGACTACTTTCGTTTCACTTGGGTATTTTTCTTGGAACAGAAGTGTGAAACTGCAGGTCTGATAAAGAAATTTGTCACTCTCATGGAGAACCAAGCAAACGAGTGAGTGAAAATATTTCATTGCAACAATCGGACGAAGTTCAAGAACGTCAAGCTGAACAATTTTGTGTTTCAAAAGGAATTGATTGTCAATACATTGCAGCTCAAACTCCTCAACAAAACGGAGTTGTAGAAAGATGCAATAGAACTCTCATCTAAGCAGCTCGTGCTATGCTGATGGATTCCGGCCTTCCACTGATATTTTTGGCAGAAGCAACGAACACCACCTACTATGTACAAAATCATGCACTCATCAACAAACATCACATGAAGACACCGTAAGAAATAGTCGAAGGACAGAAACCCTCTGTACATCATTTTCGCACTTATGGCTGTCCTTTTGTTCTCCTTATCATGAATGCCAAGGAAAATTTTGAAGCAAGAGGAGATCCGTGCTATTTCATTGGCTATGTAAAGAACACATCATATAGAGTTTACAACAAAACCAAGAAGCAGATCATGGAGACGTACTTTGTGGATTGGCTGGAAGAAAATCATAAAGATGCACGACTTGGACCTGATTGGTTATATGATTGTTCTTCCTTGTTTAAAACATTTAACATTTTACTTGATGTGATTATTGCTGCAGATGTCTCAAGTGCCAAGATACCTATTCCCATCATAGCTGAAGATGATGTTGTCCCTATTCAAGACTCTTTCAAGAAGCAAACTGTGGATCCACCGGGATGTCATGAAGTTGCTACAGAAACGCATCCTTTTCACAAATTCTAGAGCCACTTCTTGAACCTACTACTGTTTACAACAATGAGTCTTCTGCACAACAAACTACTGTTGACCATCAAATACAATTGTTCAAAGAGCTTCATTATTTCCAGAGCCGATTCCGTCAGATTGCACAGTGGATCCTCCTATAATCAACATTGCTGCTACATCAAAAGAGGGGGAGCAATCTGGGATAGTTTCATGTAGTTTTTCTAACTTGGAATCTAACTTGCAGGCACCTGATGTAGCAATCCCTCAGCGTGTTCAAAAAAGCCATCCGATTACAAATGTTATTGGTCTTGTATCTGCCGGTGTTCATACACGCAGTTTATATTCATGTTTCATCTCACAGATTGAGCCTAAGAACATTGATGTCGCTTTGCATGAACGTGTATGGGTGGATGCAATACTTGATGAACTCAGTTTGAGAAGCTGGGGGTGTGGAAATTAGTGAAATTGCCCGAGGGAAAACTAGCTTTTAGTACTCGTTGGGTATACAGAAAAAGATGATACTATAGTGACCATGCGAAACATAGCCCGGCTGGTAGTTCAGGGATTCAAATAAATCGAAGGTCTTGACTATGATGAGGTATACACACCATTAGCTCATCTGGAAGCCATACGTACCTTCTTGGCATATGCATCCTACGTGGGCTTCACAGTTTATCAAATGGATATCAAGACGGTGTTTCTGTAAAAGAAGGTCAAGGAAGAGATTTATGTCGCTCAAACCCCTGATTTACAGATCTCAAGAAGCAAGGATATGCATATAAGTTAGATAAAGCTTTGTATGGTTTGCACGTACCACCTCGTGCATCGTATGCGACTTTAACAAAGCATGTACTTGCTCATGGTTATGCACGGGGGACGATAGATCAAACACTATTCATTAAACGTGTTGGCAATAACCTTATTCTTGTGTAGATCTATGTCGACGACATCATTTTCAGGTCTACCAATGAAGAGCTATGTAAAGAATTCGAGGAGGTGATAAAGAAGAAGTTCGAAATGAGCTCATTGGGTGAAATAACTATGTTTCTAGGCTTGCAAGTTCATCAAAGTAGTCAAGGAATCTTGATTCATCAAGGAAAATATGAACAAGACATTCTTGCAAAGTTCGACATGTCAAACTCGAAGTCCATCGACTCACCCATTGTTGAACGATCGCTACTGATGAGGATGCTGAAGGAGATCCGGTCAATCAAATAATGTACCCATCCATGATTGGTTCATTGATGTACTTAAATGCGAGCCGACTGGACATTATGTTTGTTGTCTGCCAATGTGCTAGATATCAGGCTAATCCTAAACTTTCTCATCTCTCAGCCGTTAAACGAATCTTTAGATACCTCAAGGGAGCTCCAAAATGGGGCCTCTAGTATCCTAGAGATTCGAACTTTGATTTGTTTGCCCTTCTGACAGTAACCTTGGAGGGACAGACAGGGATATGAAGTCCACATCAGTTGGATGCCAATACTTGGGAGATAGGCTTATTTCATGGCAGTGCAAGAAGCAACAAACAGTGTCTTTATCGACCGCAGAAGTAGAATATGTTGCAGCATCTGCATGCTACTCCTACATTATTTGGATGCAACATCAGCTCGAGGATTATGGTTTGACTTACCTTAACACTACTATCTACTATGATAATGATGCCGCTATCCAAATCATCAAAAACCCTATTTTTCATTCCAAAACCAAACACATTGATATCAAAGTTCATTTTATTCGAGACTGCTTCGACAGAGGTTTAATTAAACTTGAACAGATCCACACTGATGCTAATACATCGGATCTTTTTACAAAACCTGTCAGCAATTCGAGATTCAAAGTGCTTGTAGACCTTTTAAAATGATGCGTTAAACCGACTAAGCAACCTTTGTATTAAAAAATAATAAAAAAAATAGAAAAACATATATCTCTTTCAACAAAATAACTAAATTTTCGCAAAAGTATTCTACTTTTGCACAAATTTAGGGGGAAAAATATTTGTTGTTTTAGGAAAATAAACTTAAATTGCTCAATCTAATGAATTTGGTTAACACATGTAAGGTATCGATGCTGTGAAAGTGTGGATCCTCTACGATATGTTGATAGGCTTATCGCTCACAAAGGATACCAAGTGACAAATTTTTGACAAACTATGCACCTTGTACGAATGAAACACTGACATGAAGGCTAGTAGGGTAAACATGTTGAACTAGGAGTTCAGTTCATTTAATCACATCTACGGGGAGACCGTGGAGAATCAAATCAGGAGATTCGTCAAACTCATTTCACAGATGGTCAGTGCGGAATTCCGATCACTACTAGTGGGATGAATCGCCAGCTGTTGAATTCACTGCCAAAGTCTTGGGATGCCGATGTTATGATGATCAAGCGTACTACAAATCTGAATGAAGTTGCTCTGACTGAACTTCGCCACCATCAAATCATGTGGAATAGACAACGAGCAAAGAAAACTGAACCAGGAACTCCATGATGCCTGAATGGGTGACGGGCTCTAACACTGCATAGATGTCTCAAAGTCATCCTAACCTTATCTTTAGCCCCATGATGAATAGTATTCTAAACGTTTCTTTTGTCCATTGACTCAAGCACAACTTCAAGCTCAGAAGACAAACAACATTTATAGCATGTCTCTTCCAAACAAATCAGGTGTTCTGACTACTGTTACTACTCAGCAATTACCAAAGTACGCAAACATAGTCTACAATCCTGTTAATCTCTCAGATTCTCAAAAGGCTCAATCTACACCCTCTGCCGAAAATCTAGCATTTCTGACCAAACAGAACAAAGGGAAGTTAGTTGTAGCAGCATCCATGCTCAACGGTTTTAATGCTTTTCTTGCAGCTCATCTCTTGCCTCCTTTAGCGTTTGCTACTGAGATGAATCAAGTGGTTGAAGAAGATATTGAAGAACTGGATGCTTCCTGGAATCTGGCTATGGCCGCATTTCGAGCAGAAAAGTTTCAAAAGAGATACGGGCTCCGTCCAATGTCAAACATTCGCACTTGTTCTGTCAAAGATAAGTTGAGATTCTACAGATGCCATGAACCCGGACACTTCGAAAGAGACTGCAGGAAGACACCGATGGGTTATGAAGCAACTATTGCTGCTGCTGCAAGGAATTCAGAGAGATCCATGGTTCTAGTTACTTCAGCTCAGATGTCAACTTCAACCTCATCAAGTCAAGGAGGCGAGGCTCAGGAGCGGGAAAAGCACTAATGGTGCAAGAGCAGCATGGTTTTAGCTGGGTTGATGCTGCAACACAAGTGGAATCTCTGAAGATTGCAGAAGTTGCTGAAAATCATCTTAAATGCTTGATGGCACAAACTAAGGAGCCAAAATCTCTCCCTGAAATGGTAAACTCTCTCTTATGCTCTGAAAATTGCAAAAATAAAATGGCACAAATGAGAGCACATAATTTCAATCTCATTAGTGATTACAACACTGCCATGTCAAAGTACATCGGTCTTCGAGAGAGCAATAGAATTCTCTATGAAAAGATTAATGCACTAAAGAAGGACATATCTCAACTCCACCGGGACGTAAACCAACAAAAATGTTGGTCCATGATTATAAAACAAAAATACATTCAAAAACATTTTAATGCGACATGGTAAGAGTTGAGCTAGGAGTTCTCACTAGAAAATTTCAAAAAAATGGGTTGAATATTAAAAAATATGATATTTCAAGTGACATTGTTCGTAATCTTTGCAATATACAAATGGCATACAAAGAGAACAAGGGAAAAGGGTTGGGTTATTCACAAGTTCCTCCGCCATATAGTCAAAATTATTGAAGAATGACGCTCACTGAGCAAGAATTGGAAAATTATGATAAAATGACGTATGGCAACCAAGTGACTATGTTCCTTGGGAACCTTTCAAGTCTAAGAATACCCAACCAACTAATTTTCAAAAGCCTATAAGTTTTATAAAAACTATAAATCAAGAGTGCTTGAATGAAGAAGTTGAAAATTTGAAAGGTGAAAAGGAGTAAACAAAAACTCTATCCGAAGAATCACAGAAAATGATTTCTACCTCTGATTCTGTAAAAAGGGTTAACTGTTTTAGTGTATGTGAAGAGTCAGTGATAAATGAGGAGCGGTCAAATGTGGATGGTGAAGCTCATTACAACTAATGACTCAGATGTTTCTTTATGTGATAAACATGATGACCATGTTTGGAGTCAACAAAAACTCCATCCGAAGAACCACAGAAAACGATTTCTACCTCAGATTCTATAAAAGCGTTAACTGTTTTAGTGTATGTGCAAAGTCAGTGATAGATGAGGAGCGGTCAAAAGTGGATGGTGAACCTCATTACAACTAATGACTCAAATGTTTCTTTATGTGATAAACATGATGACTATGTTTGGAATTTTGTTTAGTCTATGGTTTTTGAGACTCAATGTTTTTCTGGTGTTGTTGAAACTGAAACTTCAAATGATATGATTTTTGATTCAGTCTATGATTTAACTGGTTGTCCAAAGGAGTCTGAGGCCTTAGTTTTGAGTGATTCAGAAAACTGTTCTAGTTCTTCTGAAACCTCCATGGATACCTCAGATATTTCCGAATCTTGTGAAACTAAAAATATTGTTGTGTTGGACGGTGTGAATGAAATTTCTTGTGAACAGGAGACATCTGATATTTCTTGGAATCAGACTGAAGATTCTGTCTCATCGGATAGTGAGCAAGACGGCTACGAAAGTCTAAATAATGACAAAACTTGATCATCATCCGATGAACAAACATCCGTTGATTCTGAAAGCTCAGTGTCAATGAAACTGTTTCCAAAAAAACTGAATAAATTGTTTCAGAAAGTTTAGTTTCTGAAGAAAAGGTTTCAAATGAAACTAAGCCCATAGAATCCACTCCTACAAAGAAAAGAAGATCTAGAAGAACAAGAAAAGAGCGCAAAATGAAAATTCAAGAGGAAGTTTCCTCAAGTGCTGTAAATCAGAAGAAAAACCCAACTGAATCTAGGTTGAAGGGTAAAACTATCGATACTCACTTTTGTGCTGATGATTGTGACAAGGTTTCATCCAAGAGTAAATATGCACACAAGAAATCAACACCTAGTGGTAAGAAGATACCCAATCAACCACCTAGAATAACACAAGCGGAATTATGAGTCTTTTTCTCGAAAAGATAGACTTGGTTCAATTGTGGAATTCCGGGGCACATAGCTAGAAACTATGTTCACGGTCCCTTCGGGTCTTATCCATCCATCAGACGGCTTCGCAACATCAACATCATGGACAGCAAAAGCCCTCTGATGGAGACTGGAATCTAGCAAAGAAAAACAATCAAAAGCGTTCAAACGCAAATGGTTTCGTAAACCAATACAAGAAATTAAACGCAACATCATCTCATGTCTTTTCAAACAGCAAAGAGTTAAAGATTTGGAAACCTAAAAAGATTGCTAGACCTCAGTCAGAGTGTTCTCACTTGCCAAATTCTATATCCTCATATTCTCAAACCTCAAAAAAGACTAACCATTATCTGACCTTCTGCGAGGCTTTGTGAAAGAAGAGTGATTATCAACCCAGATTGAAAATGATTTGGGTTTCTGTCTCCCGCTAATCTCGTTGTATGTGTAGGAATGGCTAAGGAGGGCGTTCGTTAAACTTTCATTTATCAACAATGGTTGTTCCAGACACATGAAAGGGGAAATTTCCCAGTTGAACGACATCAAAATCTTCGACGGTGGATTTGCCACATTTGTAGGTGGAGAAACGGGAAGAATACTATGAATGGCACAATCAGAAATGGGGTCCTTAGCTTCTCTGATATCAACTATGTTCTTGAACTTAAACACAGTCTTCTCAGCATCTCTCAGATGTGCGACAACAGCTTAGAGGTCTTGTTTACAAAAGGTGGATGTGTGGTTCTGAAGCCCGGAATTGTCATAATAGAGGATTGGTACTTGATTGAAGCAGAATTCCATGGAAACGCCTATTCTCTGAAATTGCTAAACATGATGCAATGTTGTGGCATCGACAACTTGGCCATCTTAACATGAAGAATCTTAATCAACTGGAAAAGGGAGGTCTGGTCAGAAACTTACCAATCAACGATTTTATGCATATTGAAAAATGAGAGTCTTGTGCCCATGGGAAGCAGCACCGTAAGTCTCATATGCCCAAGCTCGTGCACACAACATCCAAAGTTATGGAACTGCTTTACATGGATATTTTTGGTCATGTCAATGTGCTGAGTAATGGATGAAAAGCTTGTTGCTTAGTCATCACTGATGACTACTTTCGTTTCACTTGGGTATTTTTCTTGGAATAGAAGAGTGAAACTGCAGGTCTGATAAAGAAATTTGTCACTCTCATGGAGAACCAAGCAAACGAGTGAGTGAAAATTTTTCATTGCAACAATCGGATGGAGTTCAAGAATGTCAAGCTGAACAATATTGTGTTTCAAAAGGAATTGATTGTCAATACATTGCAACTCAAACTCCTCAACAAAACGGAGTTGTAGAAAGACGCAATAGAACTCTCATCTAAGCAGCCCGTGCTATGCTGATGGATTCCGGCCTTCCACTGATATTTTGGGCAAAAGCAACGAACACCACTTACTATGTACAAAATCATTCATTCATCAAAAAACGTCACATGAAGACACCGTATGAAATAGTCGAAGGACAGAAACCCTCTGTACATCATTTTCACACTTATGGCTGTCCTTTTGTTCTCCTTATCATGAATGCCAAGGAAAATTTTGAAGCAAGAGGAGATCCGTGCTATTTCATTGGCTATGCAAAGAACACATCATATCGAGTTTACAACAAAACCAAGAAGCAGATCATGGAGACGTACTTTGTGGATTGGCTGGAAGAAAATCATAAAGATGCACGACTTGGACCTGATTGGTTATATGATTATTCTTCCTTGTTTAAAACATTTAACATTCTACTTGATGTGATTATTGCTGCAGATGTCTCAAGTACCAGGATACCTATTCCCATCATAGCTGAAGAGGATGTTGTCCCTATTCAAGACTCTTTCAAGAAGCTGCTACAGAAATGCATCCTTTTTCACAAATTCTAGAGCCACTTCTTGAACCTACTACTGTTTACAACAATGAGTCTTCTGCACAGCAAACTACTGTTGGCCATCAAATACTATTGTTCAAAGAGCTTCATTATTTCTAGAACCGATTCCGTCAGATTGCACAGTGGATCCTCCTATAATCAACACTGCTGGTACATCAAAAGAGGGGGAGCAATCTGGGATAGTTTCATGTAGTTTTTCTAACTTGGAATCTTACTTGCAGGCACTTGATGTAGCAATCCCTCAGCGTGTTCAAAAGAGCCATCCGATTACAATTGTTATTGGTCTTGTATCTGCCGGTGTTCATACACACAGTTTATATTCATGTTTCATCTCACAGATTGAGCCTAAGAACATTGATGTCGCTTTGCATGAACATGGATGGGTCGATGCAATGCATGAAGAGCTCAGTTTGAGAAGCTGGGGGTGTGGAAATTAGTGAAATGGCCCGAGGGAAAACGAGCTCTTGGTACTCGTTGGGTATACAGAAAAAAACAAGATGATACTATAGTGAGCATGCGAAACATAGCCCGACAGGTAGTTCAGGGATTCAAATAAATCGAAGGTCTTGACTATGATGAGGTATACACACCATTAGTTCATCTGGAAGCCATACGTACCTTCTTGGCATATGCATCCTACATGGGCTTCACAGTTTATCAAATGGATATCAAGAAGGTGTTTCTGTAAAAGAAGGTCAAGGAAGAGATTTATGTCACTCAACCCCCTGATTTAAAAATCTCAAGAAGCAAGGATATGAATATAAGTTAGATAAAGCTTTGTATGGTTTGCACCTACCACCTCGTGCATGGTATGCGACTTTAACAAAGCATGTGCTTGCTCATGGTTATGCATGGGGGACGATAGATCAAACACTATTCATTAAACGTGTTGGCAATGACCTTATTCTTGTGCAGATCTATGTCGACGACATCATTTTCAGGTCTACCAATGAAGAGCTATGCAAAGAATTCGAGGAGGTGATAAAGAAGAAGTTCGAAATGAGCTCATTGGGTGAAATAACTATGTTTCTAGGCTTGCAAGTTCATCAAAGTAGTCAAGGAATCTTGATTCATCAAGGAATATATAATCAAGACATTCTTGTAAAGTTCGACATGTCAAACTCGAAGTCCATCGACTCACCCATTGTTTAACGATCGCTGCTGATGTGGATGCTGAAGGAGATCTGGTCAATCAAATAATGTACCCATCCATGATTGGTTCATTGATGTACTTAAATGCGAGCCGACTGGACATTATGTTTATTGTCTGCCAATGTGCTAGATATCAGGCTAATCCTAAACTTTCTCATCTCTCAGCCATTAAACGAATCTTTAGATACCTCAAGGGAGCTCCAAAATTGGGCCTCTAGTATCCTAGAGATTCGAACTTTAATTTGTTTGCCCTTCTGACAGTAACCTTGGAGGGACAGACAGGGATATGAAGTCCACGTCAGCTGGATGCCAATACTTGGGAGACAGGCTTATTTCATGGCAGTGCAAGAAGCAACAAACAGTGTCTTTATCAACCGCAGAAGTAGAATATGTTGCAGCATCTGCATGCTACTCCTACTTTATTTGGATGCAACATCAGCTCGAGGATTATGGTTTGACTTACCTTGACTCTACTATCTACTGTGATAATGATGCCGCTATCCAAATCATCAAAAACACTATTTTTCATTCCAAAACCAAACACATTGATATCAAAGTTCATTTTATTCGAGACTGCTTCGACAGAGGTTTAATTAAACTTGAACAGATCCACACTGATGCTAATACATTAGATCTTTTTACAAAACCTGTCAGCAATTCGATTCAAAGTGCTTGTAGACCTTTTAAAATGATGCGTTAAACCGACTAAGCAACCTTTGTACTAAAAAATAATTAAAAAAAATAGAAAAACATATATCTCTTTCAACAAAATAACTAAATTTGCGCAAAAGTATTCTACTTTTGCACAAATTTAGGGGGAGAAATATTTGTTGTTTTAGGAAAATAAACTTAAATTGCTCAATCTAATGAATTTGGTTAACACATGTAAGGTATCGATGCTGTGAAAGTGTGGATCCTCTGCGATATGTTGATAGGCTTATCGCTCAAAAAGGATACCAAGTGACAAATTTTGACAAGCTATGCACCTCGTGGGTAACATATAATCGGCATATGATTTCATGGTCTTATATCCTGTGTTGATAGATAGCTAACGTCTGAAGTTTCAAGTCTTTATGCTGATGAGTCATCCGAGATATCAGGGTTGCCCTTCTGTTGCATCTAGATATATGCAGACCTAGGCACAGTCAAGATATCCTTAAAAGAGCCAAAACAGAAAGCCCAAAACCTTAAAAAGGGGAAATCTCATCATGAGAAAATCCCACGTGCTTAAAAAACAAACATACAATATAAGGTATTATGCCTAACCCTCATCTGATAGTGTTTGGTCTCTTTGTAGTACGTTGTGCTGACCTGCTCACCAACTAGTCAGATGTTGTAAAATGAAAGGATGATCTCGGTATATTTACTTGTTACGATGAACTATTGTGCCGATCTGATCGTGTGGGTAAGCCTTGATATGGGACACACGGATGTTATCGCATACTCACTTGATAAAATCGCAAGGTTGAAAGTTGAAGATTGACGAGATAAGTTTAGACGGACAAATATATCGGCAATCGCACGGACTTGTTTGACCAAGCTCATCCCGAAAAATGTTCCTTAATCTGTTCAGAATTGGTTTGATCTCATGGCAACTCTCCCTTTATCACTTTAATTATTTTATTATTATTTTCTTTTTTTGTAATAAACCTGGTTGCTTGGTTGGTTGGATAGTGGATTTTGACAAAAGGTGTTACTGTTCAAGAGTGGTAAAAATACGCGGCCCAAAAAGATACTGTTTCGGTTGGGCCCACTCATCTTGAATGGACCAACTCTGTTATTGAATATGGTTCTGAGATGGGACTGGCCCTATTTCAAGTCTTTATAAGCCCATCTCGAGTCATTTCAAACGTCTAATTATCTTGGATCTCTCTCATCTCGGACTCATAGGTTGAACTCTTGCATCTCGAATGCATCTCGGATGCATCTCAGATGCCTCTCAGATGAACTTATATGGACCTTATGTATCTCGGATAACAAGGGATCATTGAGTTGAACCCTTGTCACCCGAGATGTCTTGACCTGACTCATCCGAGTTTATCTGACCAATTCAATTTGGTGTGAATCCTTGAACCTTTTGGTTCAATTTTGTTTTGAACCTCTGACCTTTTCCACCTGAAGTGTTAACTTATCGACTAGTTAATCTATCAAATGTTCAAAAGGGTCAATTAAAGTAAATTTTTGCGATAAATGCTAACATCTTTGTTCAACTGCAGAAAATGATGGAGAAACGCAAGCTGGAAGTCGAGGCCTTTCACAATCAAGCTTTCTAATTATCTGAACCTCCGCCAGAATATCGTGAAAGATTCTACTCCTTGATAGCCGGACTAAGCAACTGCCGACTTACTCATGCTTTAAGGACAAATCCAATCATTGATGAAGACATGATTCTGGACTTCTGGATTAACGCTAAAGTCAAAGGAGGTGGTGCTTACATTGAATCAAAGATTGGTGAAAGAGAGATCAAGGTTTCAGAAGCAAATGTACGAGAAGCTCTGCAGTTTGGAGATAACAAACGTCACCCAACAGCATTTGATAGAGACAGTGTGATGAAAGCATTACGTCGCATGAGCTATGAAGGAGCATATCCGATAGTGTTGAAGAAACTATTCCCACCTTACTGGAGGTGTCTCGCTCACATTTTCTTACAGTGTATTTCTAAGAATAAAGGTGGCCAAGATCAGCTAAATCAGATACAAACAGCAGCACTCGTTGCATTGGTAAATGACTGGGACTACAACTTTTCAGTTTTCATCTTCGACAACATGAAGAGTATGTTAGAAAGCCCAAAGAAGAAGGTGTTTTTGTTATATGGGATGTTCGTACAAATGATCATTGATAAGAAATATCCAGAGTTCATAAAGGGCATAAACCATCTAAATCTGAAGTTGCTAGAACTGAGCTGTTTTGAAGCAGCCTGCAAACAACGTGATACTGAAATGGTCAAGTTTGTTGGAAGATATGAGCTAGTAAAACATGGAAAGTTTAAAGAAGTTATATATGTACCAAAACCTGTGAATACATTCATAGCTAAAGAACACGACATTCAGATCGTCAGTGGACCACATCAGCCAGAACCAGTCGTTGAAGATCTTGTTTCAGATGAAGAGAAAGATAAAGAGATTGCTTAGGTTAAGACAGAGATAGCTGAGGAAATAGTTAGTGAGATAAATCCAGTTTCTGCTGAGAACCTTGAAGCACTACTTTCATCACTAAAAGGCGATTCTAGGATCCCTACTCTTGGCATCGTTCATTCCAAAGGAGTGCAGTCTGAAGAAGCTAAAACAAAGAAAAATTTAGCAGCTGAAACCCCCGATAGCCCCAAGCCTACAAGCATAAGTCCTATTCCTAATCCAATCTCACAGCCAGAAAATTAAGTGGAGTTGGTGGTGAAGCAGGTAGTTCTGGTGATGGTTTGTCCGAATAAGAAGTGGCCGCAATGAGAATGGCTGCTCAAAAGATGAAATTTATTGAGCAGTCTGATAGTGATGATGATGAAGGGGTGGATATCGGCAAGCTATAACGATGAGTAGTGCTGCTGGAACAAGAGAACAAATTGAAAAACGCTCAGATAACATCCTTACAAAATTAAATAACAATCAGAGATCAAGCTATTGAGCAACTTCAGGGTGAGGTGAGCTTGTTAATGACATAGATCTATGAAATGAAAGCTAAGCTACTGAAGAAATTTGGTGGTGAATTTGTAGGTAAGAATGATGATCCTCAGAATATTGCACATCATGAGCGCACTGGAAAGGAAAAGATTGCAACCGATGCTGAATATGAAGCAGGATTGAATGCCTATCTAACAGCCGAAAAATCAAAGAAAGAAAGCAGCCTCAGAAAAAGAATCAAAACAACAAGAAAATGCATGTCATGAAGAATCAAGATGTAAATAACCTCGATGAAAACTTCCAACCAAAAGATCCATCCAATGTATCAAATCAGTATGTCATGGAGCTAGGATCAAGCCATTACGACAAGGTCGGAAACAAGTCAGAGGTAAGTGTTGGAGATATGATCATGACAGGAACCTACAGATAGTCACGAGGGAGAGCGGCCACAGAGAATATTACTCAAAGCAGACACAATTTGAGTCATGGATGAAGATAGATCTGAAAAGTCTGTTGAGGGCTCATTATTCTGACACATATCCAAATCAACGCGGTCCGGGATGGGCATTTCATTCAAAACTTGAACATGAAGTTTCTCATAACTTCCTAACTATGAAGACCGCTGAGTCATATCTGAAGAAATGCCCCAATATTCGAGATCCTCATACACATAAACGTCTTCAGAACATTATTTGGCCACCAACCGACAAAGATAAGGTCATTCCTGCTGCTCCAAAATTCCCAAAGGGTGTGCTAAAGAACCTCTGTTACTGGGCTTATGATCCTAGAATGGCTGAGACGGTGTTACGAGGCTTAGGTGCCGATAGATATCAACGTTACAAGAACATACAAATATGCACTTTGTTACCTAGAACATGTAAACCCTAATATATATTAAAGCATAATTGCACATATTCATTCCACAAAGTCAAATTTCATAAGTCACTCGACAATTTATGGATTCAATACAAATGCAAGAAAATAATGTAAACTTCTAATGTTCAACGCAATTAGGCACAAATCAAATTATAAAACAAATGTAAAAAAAACCTAGAATGCTTACAATTCTACACTCAGGGAGGATCGTGGTGGATTAGCCTCGTATACCCATCGCTTCTCATCAAAACTCCTCTTGATTTCCATGCAAAAACCTAGAACCACACAACCAAAAGGGTTGCCTCCGTCACTGCGTCTCAAATATTACGCACGACCAATAGCTGTCACCACCCTTTCTTTCCAATTTCAAATCAATCACGAGGCCTCCTTGGCCCCATTCCAAGTCCAACAATTTTAAAGATCAAAATAATTAACTTTTATGTTGGCCCACTATCCTTCCACATATTATAACATTCGATTAAGTTTCTGCATACATTAAATGGAAATTCAATTCACTTGACAATTATATCAATTCACTTAGAAAAATTATTAACTCACTTAATAAACTTTAATTCATTTGGTGAAAAGTAAGTTACGAACTAACAATTATTTTCTTATTTATTTTGTATTTTAACAATCATTTCTTTTATTTCATTTAGTTTAATAAAAACATTTTAGCTCGTTATAAATGTAACTTACAAAATAAGAAACCGATCAACGTGGTATCTTTGTCAACTAAATCGAAGCATTTTTATTATAATAAAAATAAAATAGAGTCTACCTAAAATGTACCGGTGATAGGGCTAGTCCAGAAATCATTGCTAACTCACAGTAGAGAAAGTGACACCTTTTGTGTCTCAAGGGACACTTGCAGGTTTTTCAAGTAAGGAAGCTACTACAATTGTAGAGACAATAGTCTTACAACTAGACAAGTTATATAACTAAGACCTCCTTAAAGGCAAAAACTGCTGAGACTATAAATTTAATCTCTATATCAGTTGGAAGTCCTAGTACCAAAAAAAAGGGGCACTTGGTTTAAAACCAAGTATAACCACCATCCTATTAAGTTAGGTGATGGGTTAAACTATCTAGAATTGACGGAGAGAGTAACCAAGTTGGAATCCACAGTTGATGAAATCAAAGAGATAATGAAGACTTTGTTACAAAACTCAAGATCTCCACCATCAAATGCAGATATTGTAAAAGAAATATGGGTGCACGGAACTAAAAATCAAACTTTCAAGAAATAGAAATACAGAATTTTCAAGTTCAAATTACTTTGAAAAGCTTACAAGGTGATTGTGAGGTTATTGACTAGTACAAACAAATACTTAAAGAATTTTGTGATAAAAGGCAGTGGAGTTCTGTAGCATGTGATAAATTCTAAGCTTTTACTCATTTTCCCTTCAGAATTTTGTGATAATGTCCTTGATCATCAGATTTTACAAGATTCTGATGACAAACATCAGATTTATCATCAGACATATCAGATTGACTTGATCTAATTTTATTTCTTTGTTCATGATCATTTTTTATGCCGATTGAGGATGTTTGTTCTTCTTTCGTTCAGTTTGTGACACTCGGAAAAATACTTGTAATTTCGTACAACTTAAACAATTATTACATTATTTATTTTCACATACTTTACTTGATTTTTTTACTTAATTAAGTCTTAAAAGTATAGGAATATACGAAATTATATCGTGTAAGGATATCGAGTTCGTTTGTGACATCCCAGCTTTTCAGGGATCTTAAACGCGCTACTTCACGGTTATTCATTCCTACGCTAATTTAATTTGGAGAATTAAATTACACGCTCGTAATAACTACGCTAACTTTGTGAATCTATTGGGTGAATTACGTGCTATGTGTTATTAGACGTTTGTAGATTTTATAGATTATTATATCACACCTTGATTTCGCGATTATTAGTTATAAAAAAATAATAATAATATAATAAATAAATAGCCGAACCAAACCGAGCCGGGAAAGGTGTCAACCTCACCTCCTTACGGCCCAAGGAACTAACCTAAACTTAAGTCCCAAGCCATTTACCCAAACCCCCCCTATTGCGGTCGCCCCCCCCCCCCCCACCCTTTTCTTAAACTTGTGCTATATAATTGTATGTATGCATGTTATAGTTTAAAAAAAAAGGAGAAACCCTAATCCCTAGGAGAACAGATGGCAGCCCTCCCTCTCTCACGATCGCAAGTCTCCAACTTCCGGATTGATTCCAATCTTGGCCCGGTTCGCAAATCATCATCGTTTAAAGGTTAGGGTTTAATTGTTTTGCGATTCACATTAGGGTTTGTATAATCTTAATCATGATTGTGTGTAATGGTAGGATTATTAGTATCAAAAGTGTTGTGATTTATGATTAGTTCGGATGATTGTGCGAATCTTTGCGATTGAGATGTTATGATGAATACTAAAATCATAGGCTGCGTTTTAGCGATAAAATCATGTTATATAATTAGGGTTTGCATGAATATTGATATACATGATGATATTTGACAAATAAACTTGTTGTTAATCATTATTATTAAGCGTCATGATCGTTTAAGAATGTTCTAATGCGATAAAAGTCGAAAACCGTTTGTTGAATGACATTTACAGCCAACTTCAATTGGCTGTAACCTGATTATTATTTATCAAAAAGTGGATTTTATGAATCCTAAAACGTGTAATGGCACCGGATTCATATTTTTCTGAGGTCGTTTGCTATTTTTAAGTGGTCATTTAGTGCAGCAGCTGAAGCTGCGTAAATTCTGCAAAATTTGCTAGTTATTTATCGAGTCGTATCTCATAGTCTGTAGGGGTTGGGTCACGAAATTTGTACAGTAACTGGAGACGGGGATTTCCGGAAAACTTCCACTGGAATTTCGTTAATTGGATGAACGATGATTTTTAAATAATTTTTCCCATGGACTGCAGTCAGAAAGCGACGAATCTGACTGCAGCCTAGTATATAAATGTTTATAAATAATTGGTTAAGCGTTAGAACTTGAAAGGTTTACAAAAAAATTCTACAGTTTAGTTGACACCTCCTGTAAAAAAAATTGGAATTTTTGAAACGTTGGAACCATTTTATAAAAAATCCTCGAAAACAGCCTAGTATGAGCGTACAAGCTGAAACATGATAACTTTCGTTTGTGTATACCAAAGTGTTGTATGAATTAATCTGTGTTTATGACAAGTTGTTTGATCATTGTTTTGGCATGATGATACTTTGCATGCATGATTGTGTTTTAGAATTGGTTATTACGTGTGCCGCACTGTGTGTTAGTTATGCGTAGGGTTTTGTATTAGTGTGTTCACACACTAACTTTAAATCGGTTGACATGTTAGGATGCAATTAGCGGTCCCACCATTTGCTACTTTTTTCTTACTCTAACCGAGCAATTTAAGGTGAGTTCACGGCCCCTATTTTTATTTGGTTTTGAACAATAGGGGGAGAAACATGTATACGCTCTAAAACTCTATCTTTTACGTTATGCAAAATTAACGTCGTTAAACTACTCGGTAACTAAATTAATGTTAATGTACGTTATGGTCACTAAGTAGCTATATCACGGAAGTCCTCAACAAACTCTCGGATCGTTAGTATTGTGTTAGATAGCGGGGAAATTATAAGTAGTACTACTGGGCCCGACAAGCCCCACCCGAGCTAGTCGCGCTAGCCGACCGGGTATGGTCAACGGGTGATTAATTTGGCCTAACTTTTGCCATGGTCAGTGATAGACCTGGCAACACTGAGGCAACAACAGTCAGCTTCGATCGCGAACTCTTATGTGACGTAACTTTAGGCTCGCTACCTACATGTTAACATTGAACTTAATTACGAACCAACATTATTATTCCGGTTTAGGAATAATGGAACTATATCGTTATCCCGGGTTAGGGATAACGGGGGAAAACAAACTTTTAACCGAACTTGTGAACTTATAAAAACCTGTGAACTCACTCTTCTTTAATGTTGACACTTGTTTCTTTACATGTTTCTCAGGACGCTAGCAGCGCTAGGTGCACTCACTTGCATTTGATCAAGACATTTTTATCGAGTCTTATTTACGAATATTGTTTGGGATTTTTGGTTTTGGCGTTTATGTTGGCGCCCGTTACTTTACTTTACTCTAATGCTTCCGCTAAACTTTGAAACTAATGCTTCCGCTAAACTTTGAAACTAAGATAATTTGAAAATAACTATGAATGGTTAAACAAATGTTTTTGGAAAACGTTTAAATAAATCATATAGAGTCGTTCGATATTACTAGTGTCTCAGATTCTTGTTTGATCACACGCCTCGCGGTAAAACTCCGCAAGTGGAAATTGAGGGTGTGACATCGTTGCATTGCGAAACAAATATAAACTACGTCCTAGACAAATTAGTAGAAATGCGAACACACTATTCATGCAAGAACTAGTCGTGGTACAACCCGAGATGACAAAAACAAGAGTTGGAAACATGTCCGCTATGATTGGGTGTGAGAGACTTGGTATCAGAGCTTCGATTATAGTGAACTAGAGTTCTTTCTTTGAGTCTAGTCTACAATTTGAAATAACCTATTAATGAAAACCTTTTATTCTTAAAATGATTTGCAAAAATACAACAAGTGTTTTAATTGCATTTTTACAAAAGGTCCACTACTACAAAACTTTATTTCAAAACAAATAATGCAAGGATATTATACGGGTTAGTCTATGAGGGATATACACAATAATAATAAGTTGACCCAAACAAGATATATAGGATAACTTACAATGAAACCAAATAGAATTGCCCAAATATATATAATTAGTAATAATTATTTATATATATGTTGTACGGATTATTTTGCCATGAACGTAATCATTATATTCAAATTCAATTATTATTATCGATTCGCATAACAAGTGTATTGACCTCATGTCTATTAATGCGCTTATAGTGGACGTAGTTCCTAAGCGATACCCAAGTTTGGTATTCCGTAGAAGATGGTTGTTGTCCCTCGGGTGCGGAGATGCCTAACATCGATCATGACAACGAGGCGGAGGTGGTAGCCTTGGACGAACACTCTATTATTGGGAACGAGGTCCCTATGATTCATATTAATCACCATTGCTGATATTCTCGTCAGGACAAGGAAGATGAAGCACTCATCTTCAAGGTGCTCCTCCAATTATTATTGTTATGAATCCTCTTTACATCTATTTCTTATAACATCATGCCATTCCCGAATGATTGCAAGAAGTATTAGCGCGTGCACCGTTACGAAGGTCCCTTCTATGTTGAAGATAGTTAGACAGTTGTGTCCTTCTCTGACTGATCGTTTGTTTTAAACGATTGAACGCCAGGGTGACGATAATCACTACCTAGGGTGACGTAATAATAACTTGTAGTGGATGGGAATCATGGTTAGCTCTGGGGTCAGACTAATAATCACTACCTATACAAAATTCTTGAGTTGTTACTTGAGATTCAATTTTTATTTCTTAGAACACTAAATAGGGTTGTTACCCTAACACCCTACAATGCAGGAAAACCATACATATTGATTCATGTCTAGTATTCGTCACATAGGTTAGTGCGACAAAGGATTTTCCCTACTTTAGATGATCGAGGTCCATGGAGTATGGAATACATACTATAAGGAAGGGGTGACCGCTTGGTTGTCCCCTCCTTAAGAGATTGTTATTCCGCTTAGGCATATGGACAACTCATGCAAAATGTTCATCTCATCCTTTACCTCACATGCAACCTAACACCCACTACCTACATCACCACCACCATCAACCCCATCAGTTCCTCCACACTCTCCATTCCACCGTGCACCTCCATCGTTTGAGGAGTGCATTCATATCCTTGAGATCTACTGCCGTCACTAGGCACATTTTCGGTCTCAAGGAAGAGGTTACGTACCTTCGCAGTCTAATGTCTATATCTTCACTTTCACATCCCACACCACGGCAGTTATGTTCAATTACCATCTTTTGGGAAGAACCCCCGTTTTTATGGAAGACTAAAGATTGTTGAAGATTTGGAGACTTGAATATCAAGCAAGGAACAATGTGAAGAAAAGACCTTACCTTACTTTGTATATTACTCTATGACTTGTATCAATCGGAGTGGTGTAACTCTGAGATTATTTTTGTTTTCTTCACAAAAATAATTGTAACAAACTGACATGTAGTTGTAATTTATTTTACTTCCCTGCAACGATGTGATGATTATGGTGTGAAGGATTTGCATAAGTATCATTATGATTTATCTTACCCTTATGCTCGTAGTGCGTGACGATATGTTGTTATTTTCGTTCATAAATGAAAATATTTATTTTAAAATATATGTCTAATCTCTTTGAAATGTTTTATATATTGATTAGACCCTGAGATCAGGAGTATGATAGTGTCATCACATCCGACTACTATCATTGAAGCTGTAATACATGCCGTAAGTCATACCGAAGAGGCGGTAAGAATGAATAAACTCATGAGCAAAGGTGTCGAGAAAACGAAGGAAACTCATGTGGAGTCTTCTTCACATGATAACAAGAGGAAATATTCTCATTTCAAGAAAGGTTCAAGATCGAATAACAAGGGGAAGGAAACCCTGAAGAAAAAGAGGCCAAGGCATTTTTGACCACCACTGAGAAAGAACTCAAGGGAAACACCAGGAAATTGCTGAAGTGCAATAAGTGTGGTTATCATCACCATGGTGGATGTCGAACCACCAAGTGTGATAAGTGTGGTAAGGTGGGCCACCAAACTAAGAATTGTTGAGGAAACAATAACCGAGGTAATAATGGAGACAAGAAAGAAGGCGAAAACGGTAATGGCGATGGAAAATGAAAGAACCAAGGATGTTATGGAAGCGGAGATATGAGCCACTTCAAGAAATACTGCCGCAAAGAAAATCGAGGTTGGCCGAGCCTTTGTGATAGGAGCCCGAGAATGCACGCCAAGACCCTAATGAGGTCACTGGTACATTTCCTATCAACAATCACTTTGCATGTATTTCATTTGATACTGGCACAGACTATAGTTTTATATCTTTAGAGTTCAAAGATATACGTAGATTAAATTCTAAGTAATAAGATATTCCTTTCTCTATCAAACTAGCGAAGGGAAAAGTAATCGAATTTAGAGAAATTAGTAGAGAATGCTCGTTAGAGCCTGGTGAACGAAAGTTTAACATTGACCTCCTACCCATTCAGTTAGGAAGTTTCAAATTTGTAGGTGTTATGGATTGGTTATCCGATAACTGAGCTGAAGTCGTGTGTTGCGACAAGAACATTCCTATTGCTCTTTCTAATAATGAAATGCTACTTGTTCAAGGCTAGAAGAATGAAATGCCACTATGAGTTAGCACTTGTCTGAAAGCTTAGAAGTGTCTCCGATATAGCATTCTTAGCACACGTAGTTGATGAGATTCTGGGATCTGGCGGTTCTAGACAGAAGTTTGGGTAGAAAAGCACTAATTCGGTAGAATGTTATTAAAAAAGGAGTAGAAGTAATGGAAGTCTAATAATTCATTCATATCGAAAGATTATACATCTTGACAAGCTGGCGAAATTAATTTCGCCAGTGTTACCCCCCTGGGAACTCCAAAAGTTAACTTCTCACGAACACATAACACTATATACATAGACATCTACCCTCGTGCGAAGTGAGCATTTTACCTTCCTACGAAGTGACACATATACACCTCTCACGTTCGCACTTAAGTCATGTGTGCGTATCTAATCTATATGTTGGATCTATTGAACCTATAAAAGAACAGATGATTGGAAAGCCAAAGTGTTCTATATCATTTGATCAACAATAAATAGTGTTTTGAATATTCAACTCCTCCCAAAGGCAAAGACATCAACATTTACTCTCAAAGGTCTGTTAAGCTAAAGTCTGTTCTACATTGACTTTTGAATACAAGGTTTGCTCAATGTCTAAGGTCTACTAAAGAGAACCTCTGTTATTGAAGAATTAAAGAATTGTTGAAGCAAAGGTCTGCTGGAGCAATAGAGGTTAAAGCTCACCAGAATTTCTATCAACAGATGCTTGATAAACAGAGTTAGATATTATCAATTTAACAGTGTTTTAGCTTAGCAGATGTTAGAGTTTGTTAGGTGGTTAGATATCACTGTCAAGGTGATGTCAGCCTAGATGCCATAGTGGTTTGAATTGTACTATAAATAGAACAGTGCATGTACTGTTCTATTCATCACTTTCCTTCTAACTTTTTGTACGAACAAATTAGAGTGATCTTAGGCTAAAGGTGTAACATCCGTCAAAAACAGGTTTCCAAAACCCGCTTCGTTTATTAACCGAACATCCAGTTAAAATTTTCGTTGCATGTTTAAGGCTCAAACTAATTTTAAACAATACATAATTAATAAACATTTTAGAATTTAAAAACTATAATTATTAAAAATTAAAAATTAGTGCAAAAAAAATAATAACAAGCTGCCGGGTTTCGAACCCGGGTCAGCTAGTTCACCAAACAACCACAATACCACTCCACCACACGCTGCCTTTGGTTAATATACTGAGACAATTAATACTTAAGTCAAAACTCAAACTCAAATTCAGTCAACGGAAAATCCGGCAATCCGCGAGTTCAGCCATTCCCCTTTTGACTAAAACGCTGTAACCATCGACGACATCGGTTATAACCGATGTCTAGACCCAATTATAGTCGTAACCGCCGGAAAATCTTGAATACTCGGTTTTGAAAACTGAAATCGGGCAGTTTCTGTCAATCTATAAATACCATGTGTATTCTCTCAAAACATGCTCACACTCGCACAACTTTCACTCTCTCTACAAGTCGCTATTCATCAAGAAACACCTCGCCGGAATTCTCTGCAAGTCGCCGGAAAACCGAACCCATTTCATCTCTTCTGCCTTACTCTAAAATAAGACTTCTAGAGCTTAGACAGAAAGCACCACACTCACCTCAAACTTCCTGTAGAGCCTCTGTCGCAAGATAAACTTCGCCGGAGTAAACCTCAGCCGCCAGAACTTCGTCGGAGATCACAACTGTTCGGTACAGCACCTTTAATCCGTTCTGTTTAAATTATTTCGTTAACAGTATTGATCAATCAACTAATTCAATAAAAATTTTCGATTAAACAGTCGTGTCGATTCTCTGGTTTCATAAACTGAAGAAGATGAGGCACTGTAATATATAAGTTTAATTTAAAACGAATTTTTAAACGGGTTAGACACACAGTCCAGTGGTGGACTGTGTGCAATTTTAAACCACACGTCCCGAGTTCGATTCGTGCACTTAACCGGTTTCCTGTGATAATCTCAATTTTTTTTTAAAGGCCCAGAACACCTTCGAGTTAGTATTTAAGTTTAATAAAAACCAATATTGTAACCAGGTTAGACACACAGTCCAGTGGTGGACTGTGTGCAAAGTTAAACCACAGGTCCCGAGTTCGAATCCTGCTTCTGTAACCGGTTCTGGCAATTATCAAGTTTTTAAATAAAGACAGAAATGAATTAATCTAATTTGTATATATATATATATATATAAACGAGATTATTTCGGGTTAGACACGTAGCTCAGTTGGTAGAGCTGCGTGCACGCGTACGGGAGGTCACGAGTTCGAACCTCACTCAGCGCACATAATAAACACAATCAGACCGGTCAATGGTCAAAGTCAACGGTCAACATTTTTTTTATTTATTTAATCAGAAAATTATTTAAAAATACTTAAAAATAATATTTTTAAAGTTAGAAAATGTACTTAAACTCACAAAAATAAATCTAGAAATCCTATTAAGGTTATGAATTATAATTATTAATCACAAATAAAATCCATTTATTTACCGAACCATTATGTTATTATTTAGGTTAGTTTCTCTCGTGGTTAAATCCAAATTCGTGCGCATTCATCATCAATCCAAGAAACGCAACCACTGTGAGTGAATTCTTACAAATTCCCCTTTTTATTCATGTTTTGGGGTGTATCATGTGTCGCCTAAATTAATTCGCTTATTCAAACTCGTGCTATACCATTATATGATCTAAACTTAGAATGTAAATATTGTTTGTTGTGATGTATCACATATTGTCAAGTTGTATGCTAATTATTCATTAAGCCCATCAGTTCCTCGTGGGAGACGAGTTGAACAACGCGTGCCTCAAAAACATTCATTAGGCCCATCAGTTCGTTGAACAACGCGTGCCTCAAAATCATTCATTAGGCCCATCAGTTCCTCGTGGGAGACGAGTTGAACAACGCGTGCCTCAAAAACAATCATTTGGTGTATGTGTGTGCAATATTTAATATTATGTGTTTTGTGAATAAATTTACATCTACATTTACTCATATGTGGTTATGCACCATATTTTATAATCGATACAATAAACACGTTTAAATGTTTTTCATAGGATTCACTCGCCAACTTTTTGTTGACCCAAAAACCATTTTTACACATGATACAGGTGGACAGGTTGAAGCAAGGAACACATAGGAATTTGCCTTAGAAGAAAAATAATGAAGCCTTGAAAAATGTATAGAACATGTTGTACTAGTATGATTGATTGTAATGATTCGCTTTTAATAAGAAATAATTAATATGAAACATTATATTAAATGTCATGAGCTTTGATGAAAACCTAATCATGCCCCGATCACCTTTTTCCGCTGCGGGTCGGGTGTGACAAAAGGGGAGTTGTAATATTTGCATGCATACGCGAATCAAAGTTAACAAAAGCATGTTGATGAAAACAGTGTCTCTGTTGTTATGCTTTGAAAGTTTATTATTTTAGCTGCACTATTGCATTACTGTTTATCTTCTTTCATTGATTTCCATCTTAAACAATCACAACAATATCAACTCATATCCTAGCAATTGGTATCAGAGCTTGGTCAATCAAATTTGATTTCACAATCAATTTGATATAAACATATTAGATCTCACTACTGATTTGTTTGCTATTTGTATTGAAAAATAGAGTAAAAGTTTATTTACAATCAAAGTATTTTTAAACAAAAACCTGTTTGTAAACAATCAGAAATGTCTCAAAATCCACAAGATCCACACAACTCTGGCACCATGTATAAACCTCCGATCCTTGTCAGATCGGTATATAATATCTAGCAAATATGGATGGGTCATATACTTGCACAACAAAATACGGGTTGCTGGAAATCGGTTATCTTCGGACCTCATGTGCCGATGGTATTGAGTGCTAAAGACCCAAAAGTTCAAGTTCCAAAGAATCCTGAAAACTATTCTGAGCACAATTTTCAGAGAATCGAGCTAGATGCAAAGTCATTTAGCATCATTGCTACGGCTTTGCCAAAGATATCTATGCTGGCCTGTTGCATTGCAACAGTGCAAAGGAGTTGTGGGATGCATTGAAAGAGCAATTTGGTGGGACAAAGAGGTTATTGAAAACAACCGTGAAGTTTTATACCAATAGTATGAAACATTTTGTCATGTTAATGGAGAATCATTAACTCAACAATTTGAAAGGTTTAGTTGTCTAATAAATGAACTAAAACTAGTAAATGTTAATTATCTTAATTCAACCTTAAATAGCCGATTTCTAAGATTGTTACCTGAAAAATGGGACACTATTTCTTTTGTAACTAGAACAGCTTGGGTTCAAGGAGATGAGTTTGACCCGGCTTCATGGTAGGCTTCTCGCTTATAAGAGAGAGCTTAACCAGAAAAAGAAGCTACAAGAGTCAGGAAAAGATGTTGTGACAATGCCTTTGGTAGTACAACACTTTTTGGTCAAGAAGAAACCTCTGGTGGAAGTAAGGATTAGAGTTATGGTCATTTTATTGACATAAAATCTGGTGGAGGATTTAGCTCTGATTCTTACTCACCCAATTATGCTTTTGCAGCAAATGGGGAAAACCAAGTTTCCAACAACTTATCTTTTGAATTAAATGATCTTCAACATTTTGACCCTGTCGATTTGGAAGAAATGGACATCTTTCACCTACTAGCCTTGCTGAGTGTTAGGACTAGCAAGTTTTACAAGAAAATTGGTAGAAAGTTTCTAGGGTTGCATGGAGTTTAAAAGTTGGGTTGGATAAGTCAAAAATCAAATGTTACAAGTGTAATAGGCTAGGTCATTTTGCTAGAAAATGCAGGAGCCAAATAAGTGGCCCTATTGTTACACATCCTAGTCCTAGACCTCAAAACATTGTCCATAATTCCAATATACCCCTGCTCCACACGTGCAAAACACTGCTCATTTTGTACACCCTGTAAACATTGTTCCTTAGATACAATATGTTCAAGCTCTAGTTCCTTAGGTTCAAGTGCAACCTGCACCACAAGCAACACAAACATCTGTTCCTACATAGACCAGTCAATAAAGCTTCTTTACACAAGTCTTTGTTGATTGGAGTAGCTTACCTAAAGAACAAACTGATAAAAATTTGCCGTAGTTTCCAATTCTAAAAAGAAAGCTGATGATTTTTGTTTTATGGCACCAGACACTATTTTAGAAGGGGTTAAGTTTGAGGAAGTGGTGTCCAATATTGATGAGGTTTGTGAAAATGTTGCAATGGATGTTTCAGAAGAAGACGTTGGTGAAGAAATAGATCCTCTGTCAGACCCATAGGATTCCAGTGTTTGTGAAGGAGAGTGTGATTGTGCCATGATGGCTGCTTCTAAGGTATCACCTCAAGTCTTTAAAGACTTATGCTCAGACAAATGTATTATTGCTTTTACTAACATTAAAGAGGTGAATGAAAATCTTAGAAACAAGATTTTAAATGATGAAATTCAGTTTGAAAAACTTACAAAAGAGTTAAAATGAAAACTGTTTGAAAAACAAATAGAGAAATCAGCAGTCTCAAACATGAATCAAGAATAACCAAGAATAAACTCCAAACAATGATAGAAAAGTATCAAAGTTGTAAAAAGGAGCTTGAATCTACCCAAATCACTCGTGAAAAATGGGTTGAATCTTACAATGGTTATGAGTTGACGTTAGAATCATAACACTTATGTAAATGATTGTGGTTTGGTTGAAATTATTCCAACAAACATGGCCGGTCAAGAAATTAAAGTCACTGAACCTAATGGTTAGAAAATTATTTTAGAATGACTAGACGGTTCCTCATCTTTTGTGGAGATTGAGAAATATCAATTCAAACCAACCTAGTGAGCTGACTGTGACATTCTTGAAAGCTTTAAGCCAATGGATTTCTGAACCATTGAAGGTGTAAAAGCACCTCAAGTCAAAATCATTCTCTAAAAGACCTTCGAGCATATGTTACATCATCTGTTGACAAAAAGGGTGAAAAAGGGATGAAGAGAGAAAAGATAACGAACTTGTTTTCTGATTTTTGTGAAAAGAAGAATCGTGTTACTAACAAATGTTTTCTTCTAAAAGCATATGATATTAACAAAACAAGTGTGATTATTAATGCACCTCATTGTACCATCCGTGACAAGAAAAACCACAAAACTCAAGAGCGTGTTTATCTAAAAAATTTTGATGTTAAAAGAAATGAGTATAAATCTAAAACACTTGAGAGTTCAAGAAAAGAAAAGACCAAACAGACCTTTGTCTCAGTACAAACATCTGTTACCAAACAATTTAGTTTAACATCTGCTCCTAGAGAGGTTCTAGTAACAAATGCACCACCAGCTAATAAATTTCCAAGAGGATATGGCCAACCAGCTTATAAGAGTGTTCCACTTGGCTATGAGGTCTACAAAAGATCCTCAAAACCAAGAGTAAATAAGCATCCTCATGGTTATAATCATTTGATAGGAAATGGTTCACAATAGATGTTTCAAAACTCTAACCATTCTCTAGGACTTGAGGTTGAAATGTATGTGATCTCATCCAAAGCCATTTTGGCTTTGGACACTCACCAAAACTAACATGTTAGTGATGTGTAGGGAGCTTCTACTTGCCTTGATAGTTTATGGTATGTAGATAGTGGAGGCTCCAGGCATATGATAGGATGTAGATCCCTTCTGAAAGATTTTCTAGCACATGGAGGGGGTGATATAGCCTTTGGTAACAACTCAAAAGGTAAGGTGATGGGGTCAGGGACAATTCAAGCAGGGAACTCAAGTTTGAAAATGCTAACCTTATTAACAATCTTAAATTTAACCTTCTTAGTGTATCTCGAGTGATAAATGCTATGGGTCTTTCTTCACTAAGAAAACTTGTCCGATTGTTGGGCGAGAAGCGGTTAAAAAGATTGAAACAATCATAGCTGAGAGTAAAGCACAACTTGTTGCTCACAGGAGCGGCAATGTGTATGTGGTTGATATGTTAAATGATAATCCAATGACTAGTGCATCTGTTCTCAGTTGCCTCTAATAAAGAGACAGAACTATGGCATAGAAGACTTGGTCATACAAATCTCAAAACTATCACTAGACTCTCTAAACAAGGTCTTGTAAGAGGTCATCCATCAAAACAATAAACATGTTATGAACATTGTGTTTCCTGTTTAAAAGGTAAACAACATAAAAGTTCATAAAAATAAATTGAATAGTCCAAAACAAGTCAGTGTCTACAATTATTACACATTGAGTTGTTTGGCCCTGTAAAAATCAGTGTCTTAAAAATAAGAGGTATTGCCTTGTTATAGGTGATGATTTTTCAAGGTTTATGTGGACTTCCTTTTTGCACTCCAAAGATGAGACTGCAAGTATGTTGCAGGACTTTGTAAGAAAATTTGAAAAGCAATTTGACCTACTAGAACAATGCTTGCAGACTCAGGTTTACACCTGTCTTTTTGGGTAGAGGCTGTAAACACTGCTTGCTATGTACAGAATAGAGTTCTGATTAATCCCAGACATCAAAAGACTGCTTATGAAATTCTATTCAAGAACAAACCATGATCTCTTACTTCAAAATCTTTGGCTGCCCATGTTTTATTCTAAACTTAAAAGACTCAATTTCAAAACTTGAAGCCAAAGTAGATTGTGGTTATTTTCTGTGATACTCAACCACTACCAAAGCCTATAAGGTGTTT
Source organism: Scalesia atractyloides (assembly GCA_947069175.1). Taxonomy (NCBI): domain Eukaryota; kingdom Viridiplantae; phylum Streptophyta; class Magnoliopsida; order Asterales; family Asteraceae; genus Scalesia; species Scalesia atractyloides. Next base: position 58,048,496 of record CAMTDV010000003.1, on the reverse strand, counting down.
AACACAAGGACTAGAGTGTGGAAGAGATCTTGAATGCAAAGTTCAATGGACTTTCTTCATAAAAAATTCTAGCAAATTCTGCTAAATTATTTGATCTAGATAAATTTATATTTGAAGATGTGTCTGTCAAGACTAACACTACAGGTACACCACAATCTCCTCTTCAAGATTATGGATATGACATTTTGATTCAACAATACAAAGTCACTTTCTCCACCAGAGAAACATATGTTACTAACAACTATGAAAACTCTGCCACTACTGCATCAACTATTGTTGATCATCAAACCTCTGCCAGCTTATACAAAAGTCCATTTTCTATGAGCAAAAGTCATTCCGTGTTTACACCTATCCCACCTATACCTCCACTTCCTTTCCAAACATATGTTGGCTCTTCAAAATTGCCAACAGATATTAGCTCAGATGATTCCCATCTGCAGCCTTCACCTCTCAATGCCATAATTCCATACAAGGGAGATCTGGTCTACCTTTAAAATCACCCACCAGACCAAGTTATTTGCAACATCAATGAAGGGGTACTCACAAGAAGTCAATCCCAAAACATTTGTCTTTTTGCTAGTTTTCTATCTCTCTCACACAACTTCTCAAGTACCAAGAGGCTAAGAGACAACACTTGGGTAGAGGCTATGCAAGAAGAGCTCCTATAGGTCAAAAGACAACAAGTATGAGAACTTGTACCATTGCCTCAGGGTATATTTCCAATTTTCACAAAATGGGTTTTCAAGAACAAAACAGATGAAAAGGGCATTGTTGTAAAAAACAAAGCTAAGGGAAGAAGGCATTGATTATGATGAAATATTAACTCCTGTTGCAAGACTGGAGTCCATCAGATTATTCTTAGCCTTTGCTGCCAACCACAACATCAAGGTGTATTAAATGGATATCAGGTGTGCTTTCATACATGACAAAATCAAGGAAGAGGTATATGTATGCCAACCCACTGGTTTTGAAGATGCTTTTATCCAGATCATGTTTACAAGCTAAACAAAGCTTTATATGGCTTGAAACAAGCACCTAGAGCCTTGTATGAAACTCTTTCCACCTTTCTCTTATTCATTGTGTTTTCAAGAGGTAAAATTGATAAAACTTTGTATTTAAAAGGGAGAAGAAAGGATTTGATGCTTTTCCATATTTATGTGGATGACATCATTTTTTGAGCCCATGTCCTGCCATATGTGAAGAGTTTAGAGAACTCATGACAGCAGAGTTTGAAATGAGTGCTATAGGTGAACTCCAATGCTTTCTTGGTCTCCAAGTTAAGCAATTGCAAAATGGTACATTCATTCACCAAAGCAAGTATGTCAAAGAACTACTTATAAAATTTGATATGAATGATTGTAAACCATGTAGTACACCCATGGCCACATCCAAATTGGTCACTATTGATAACAAAGATGACTTGGTTGATCAAACTCTTTATAGAAGCATGATTGGTTCTTTATTGTAACTAACTACATCAAGGCTAGGCATCATGTTTGCCACATGTGTTTGTGCTATATCCCAGTCAGCACCAAGAAAGTCAAATCTTATTGCTGTGAAAAGGATATTCAGATATATAAAAGATGCTCCCACACTTGGAAATGGGAATAAATTTCCATTGATTCATAACTAAATTACCAAGGACCTCTCGCGGTCATAACATGATTTGGGTAATTGTTGATTGATTAACTAAGTCAGCTCACTTCTTGCCAATACGTGAGAAAGATAAGACTGAGAAGTTAGCTGAATTCTATCTCAAGGAGATTGTGGCAAGGCACGGAGTGCCTATTTCGATAATCTTTGACCGTGATGGTCGTTTTGTATCAAGAATTTGGCAATCATTTCAAAAGGCTTTTGTATCTCGCTTAGATCTAAGTACGACATACAATAAGTTGACCAAAATTGTTAAACATTTTGAACAAGTAAGTCGTGAAGGCGGTGCTACTCTTTCTATGCTAAAAGAAACTGTTATGTATAGACAAATGGCCATAAATAGGATTGCTAAGCTAAAAAGTGAATTACAAATTGTGAAAATTTAAATAGAATGAGTCAACAAATTGTTGATCAGTTACTCAACTACTTCATATATGATTGATCACATTCTTCCTAAACAACCAGAAAAAAAAATTAAAAAGGAAGAAAATGATAGTGTTTCTCAAAACAAAGGTATGAGCTACAATGGAGTTCCACCCCTAATGTGGGAAAGTTATTCAAAGAAAAAGTATGATGGGGTGGATAAGGTGCTCAACATAAAGTTGAAAACTAAACACAAAAACGAGGTGCCTGAAAACCACGATGTAACTTACACCAAATCTGATGATGAATGTAAGTCAGATGTGGTGAAAAATGTAGTTGAAAATGTTGTGGGAAGTGAGAGTGATAGCACTGAGTTTGAAAGTGTTGAATCTAAGATGGAAAAAAAACTAGTTCAAGTTCATTTTCTAAAATGAAGAAAGTTTTCATAAGAATTATCTTAAAAAATCAGAATCTAGTTCGTATGATGATCCTAATATGGTTGCATACGAAATGAAGGATCTGACAAACTATATTCTAATCAAGAATTTCCGATTCCAAATGTGAATCTTGAAAAAGTTGAACAAGTGTTTAAACTGGTAGAAGTGTGTTTATCTTAGCTTGAAAATCTGAACGCATCTTACTATTTCAAACCAAAACGTTCTTACAATAACAATCACAAAGGATAGAATTATCCTGAGAACAAAAGAAAAGGTTTGGGATATGTGAAGAAATATGACAATCGGTTTAAAAAATCAGATTTTTCAATGAACTTTGTTTTTGGAAAAAGTTCAAAGAGTGAGAAGGAAAGTTTGGCTAAGTCACAGTTAAACGATGAGTTTTATGCTGAAAAGAAGTCGTGAACAGGTTTAGGGATCCTCTATTGGTAACAACAGTAGGTCATGCTTCAAATGTAATCAAAAAGGGCATATCACAAGATGATGTCACGAGACCAACTCTAAACCTGTTTACAATATCAATAAGTTTTCTAAAGATGAGAAACAAAAACCACAAAGTTTGTTCCAACATAAATTAAAAAAAGCAACGAATCTAACAATGTGAAACCAACAATTCCTGATGTGTCAAACAAAGTAGTTGGTGAATCATTGAGCAAAAATGAACAAAAGGATTCAAAATTTTATCCTAAACATGCATTTTCAAAACAACAAACTTGGGTGATAAAAGCAAAACCATCTTCTGAAGAAGTAAAAACGACTGTTCCAATCATGACTGATAAAAAAGTTGAGGTTGAACAGAAGTTTGAAATCAAGAAAGAAAGTGTTTGTGAACTTAAAGTGGAATTCCCGAACCCACCCAAGATTATCGAGGCTTGGGTCTCTCTATTCAAGTAATAGCTTAATTACATGTGTAGGGGCTCCCGAGATCAATTATTTCAAAATGGATAATGGATAATAGAGCTTCTCGGCACATGACGTGAATGTTGGCCTTTCTATACGATGTTAAATCAATCCGTGGAGGCTACATTAGGTTCGCGGGTAATCAAGGAGGAAGGATAGTCGGTGAGAGGATTCTAACAAACGGTGTGGTGTCTTTCGATAAAGTCAACTACATAGCAGAGTTAGAGAACAACTTGCTAAGTATTTCACAGACTTGTGATAAAAAGTTCATGACACACTTCACAGATAGAGAATGTTTAATTCTGAAGTCGGGATTCAATATACTTGAGGAATGGATCCTGATGTGTGCTCCTCGAGAGAATGATTTGTATGTATTAGACATGAGTATTGCTACAACAACGACAAAATCCACGCTATGCTTCATGTCCAAAGCAACATAAAATGAATCGATCATGTGGCAAAAAAAATGGGGCACATTCATCTTAGAAAGATGAACTTCTTAGTTCACATCAATCTAGTTGAGGGAGTTAATATGAAGAGTTTACATCTGATTGACGACTGCATAAGTTGTAAGAAGGGTAAACAACATAAATATTCGCACCCAAGGAAGCTCCTAAATCTATCAAGCACCCACTAAAGAGACTTCACATGGATCTCTTTGGACTTGTCAACGTTAAAGCATTTCAAGAGATCTTTATTGTCTCGTTGTGACTGATGATTACTCAAGATTTTCATGGGTGATGTTCTTAGAGAGCAAAAATGAAACATTTGAAAATCTAATGATTCTGTTCCGAAAATTGGAGAACCTGTATGACTTACCAATTAGACGCTTAAGAAATGACAATGGTACATAGTTAAAAAAATTGGATGTTAGAGTTGTGTAATGACAAAGGAATTTTGCATGAATTCAGTGCACCTTATACTCTGCAGCAAAATGGTGTAGCTGAACGCAAAAACCAAACACTGATAGAGACAGCAAGAACCATGCTCGCTGATTCGAAATTACCAGTCAATTTTTGGAGTGAAGCAGTGGCGTCTGCATGCTATACACTGAACAGAGTTTTGATGGTCAAGCCACATAAGAAGACGTATTTCGATCTACTTAACCAGCGAAAGCCAAATCTGAAATAGATAGAGCCGTTTGAGTCACCATGCACTGTAATTGATGCTAACGGAAAATTCGGGGCTAAATCATTGGAAGGGTACTACGTGATATGCTAGTCCACTTCTTAGAGTATATTTACCTAGCATAAATCGGGTTATTGAAGCTCAGAACGTAGATTGTCAAAGATATACGTTTCCAACATAGAAACCAGTAGAAGCTTGGATGTTCAACTATGAAAGTCTCTTGGATTCCTTTGAGCTTCAGGCTGAACCAACAGAGGAGGAACTGTTAGTTCTTTATCAGCAACAACAAGCGTCATCACAAGAGTAAGTTTCGACACCAATTGTTATTACTCAAACACATGTTGGTACTAATGGTACTGAAGCTAGTACAAGTAGTCAACATCTAGGATCTTAGACTACAATAACAAATGATCCCACTTCAAATTAAGAGGCGAATGAACCAGCTCCAACGTTCGATGAAAGTGACGATTCTGATTCTGATGTTGAACTCACATATGACAACGATGGATCTATTTCCGATAACGGCATAGAACATATTCAAAATTTACTAAACAATCAAGCTGGTCCAAGTGCTCAGAATGAAGTAACTACAAGTAATCATGTTGCTGATCAAAACATCACTAATATAGAACACGAAATGAATGTCACGAATGAAGTTATGCCGAGGACGTCGTATCACCCATCAGAAAAGATCATTAGAGAGTTGCAGACTAGAGTCAAAACGCGAAATCAGATCAATAAGGATCTTAGTTGTTTTTATTCTAAAGTTGCACCTGTACAAGATACTATCTCATATAGTTGTTTTATTTCATAGGTTGAACCGAAAATGTTCAAAGAAGCTTTTATAGAAGAAAGTTGGGTCAATGTGATGCAAGAGCTACTACAATTCGAGTAACTTGGATTTTGGAAGCTTGTTGATATATCGGATGACCACAAGAAAATTAGTACAAAGTGGATCTTCAAGTGTAAACGTGATGATAGAGGAGTGATTGTACGTAATAAAGCTCGACTCATTGTTCAAGGATTTCATAAAAAAGGAATTGACTATACAAAGGTCTATGCTCCTATCACTAGATTAGAAGCTATTCGCATTTTCCGGGTGTTTGCGTCATGGAAAGGTTTCAAGGTGTACCAATTAGATGTAAAGTCCGCGTTCCAGTATGGAAAAGAGAAGGAGGAGGTGTATGTCGGCCAGACCAAATGAAAAGGAGTGAATATTGATGAGACCTTATATCGACCAATAGTTGGATCAATAATGTACCTCACATGCATCTTCTCCTGATATTAATCAAGTCCACGAGTGTCACGCACTTTGATCGTCAAACAGATTCTACGATATCTAAAAGGTTTCCCAAGCACTAGCTCGTGGTATCCATGGAATGACGATTTCAACGGCGCTAGATATTCCTACTCTGATTTTTGGGTGTTGCAAACTAAATGCTAAAACAACAACTGTTGGTTGCCAGTTCTTTAGCACACGATTAGTAACGTGGCAATGCAAGAAGCAAACAATAGTCGCTCTCTATACTTGTGAAGCAGAATATGTTTTAGCTTCCAGTTGTTGTTCCTTCATCTTGTAGATACAACAATAGATGAGAGATTATGGATTGCAGTTTCTTGATACGCTCACTACATACGAAGTTAAATAAGCTTACTTCGCATGAGGGTAAAAGACTATAAATAGTGTCGTGTGTTCATAGTTTTGTAAGTTTTGGAGTTCCCAGAGGGGAAACACTGGTGAACTTTCTCCAGCGTTTCGCTAGCTTGATAAGATGTATACTCTTTCGGTATGAATGGTATCATTATACTTCCGCTGCTTCAACTCCTTTCTTAATAACATTCTACCGAAATAGTTCTATTTCTACCCAAACTTCTGTCTAGAACTGCCGGATCCTGGACTCTCAATTGGTATCAGAGCTACGATACCAATTCAATTGATCTAACAGTTGATTGAATCACCTACGCTCATGAATTATGGACTTTAGGTGGGTTTTAGACGTAAACCATCAAATAAACAAACAATCCACGGACAAAAGTTAAAATTGAAACCATAGGATTGTTTAGAAATGAATTTCGACTAGATCTATGAAAGAATCATCTCAAAATTCACATAAATAAAGATTTTAGAACGAAAATTGTGTTCATCAAGAAATTATCTTCGCGCGAAGGTACCACTTCGCACGAAGATAGTTACCTTCGCATGAAGAGAGGCCACTTCACATGAAGATAGATTAACTTCACACGAAGGTAGTTACCCTCGTACGAAGGTAACCCAAAATGCCTAAAAAATTGGTGATTGAAAATTTTTTCGAGAATTTAACAACAAATACGGGTTGTTCGAGGACACTGTCGAGGGCTTAAAAAAATAGATATGATGACATGATCATTGAGGATTGAAGATAATGGGATAGTCACGGATACCTGTGAAGAATGATTATCTCTTGGTATAGTGACTATGAATGGGCCTTAACGTAAAATCCGCATTGATGAAAACGCACTTTTGTGGATCAAAGTGACATTTTTTCTACATATTGGAGTTTTTCAGTGAAGAGTTTAGAGATATCAGAATTTGCAAAATGAGGGGGATAAAAATTTCAGATAATATATTGAAATTTCAGCATTTTTGAAATTCATAACTATGACCGGGGATGCATTTGATATGGATTCGTTATTTTGGGATCACATGAAGTTTAGAGTCTTCAGATTGTGATACAGATTGATGTCTTGTGGTTTGAGTCCTGGGATTTCGTCAAGTGGGTTAGCAGGATTAGCATCAGGAGATGCTACGTGTACTGTCGGCACGTATAAGATATTGCATCTACGGCATCAGGATGTTTAGTCTTCAAGCAGAGGAACTGTTTTTCAAACTAACCGTTGGGAAATGACAATGTTTGTTGATTAAGTTACTGTCGGTCTAGCAGAGAAGACTATATATCTTTTATTGTGACTAAAGATGAAGAATGTGATTTTGATCATGGAAGAATGTTCTCAGATCTGAATGCGTTACCAAATGATTTGATTGTGATGAAGATTTGCTTGCTAATTGAAGATTTTACCATTTTGCTGATCAATCATTAAGGAGTTTGCTTAGAGGTGATTATGGAAAACAGGATTTCAGATTTTACAGGTATACATAGACTTGAAGTTTACCAGTGTGATGTTCGAAGTTTCTTTCAATTGCCGGTAGGTTTTTGAAGATTAGAGTATCGAGCAGTGAGGTGCGATAAAACCGAATGCAGATGTAGTTAATGTTGAAACATATATGCTACATCGATTAGTTTCGAGTTGGTGATTATTTGTGAAGATTACAGTTAAGCAAATTAGAGGAGGTCCAGAACCGTGCATACAAAGACCTTAAGATTTGTAACAGGGGGAATTTATTGAAGAAATTGCAAAACCAAATCATCAATCAAGGGGGAATTTGTTGACGCGTTCTACGACATCAACATATACCTGATTGAAGTTGCAGAATTATCAAACACGGCTCTCATATTTCAAGATAAAGAAAAAGCTTCGTCAGTGACGTCCATGGGGGAAATCCGGTGGTTCTAGAGGGAAGTTTGGGTAGAAACAGAATTAATTCGGTAGAATGTTATTAAGAAAGGAGTAGAAGCAGCAGAAGTCTAATGATTTCATTTATACCAAAAGAGTATAAATCTTGTCAAACTGGCGAAGTTCAGCGTTTCCACCCTTAGAACTCCAAAACTTACAAAACTATGAACACACGACAATATTTATAGACTTTTACCCTCATGCAAAGTGAGCTTATTTAACTTCGTACGAAGTGACACCTAACCACCTCTCACGTTCGCACTTGCGTCATGTGTTCGTATCTAAACTATACAATATTCAACACACACTCTATCTAGCCTATTCGCACAATAATAGACCTAATATGCACCAATACTCAGGTTAGTACCACCGTACAAACAAAGAAATGACGACTCAACTTAAAAGTGGTGTTCCATATTTGGAATCTTTTTATTGCAATCGTCAGATCTTTTGTTACTTTCAATATGCTGTAGATGTAGGTTTTTAAAGAAAAAGTATTCTCCAAGTTTTAGGCCATTGCTGACGTGAAATCAGAAGAACTTGTACAATACCCTAAATATCAATTATCTATAATGACCTAGTATCTCAGAATGCGGCAATCTCTCAAATGAAATTTTGGTATACTATGACCATATATCTGAGAGATGTTAACCCACTAATTAAGAAGTTTTTCTTTATGTTTATATCTCAGAAAGAATTTACTGAATGTGCGAAGCCTACTGGCACATCATAAGTGAGACCTGTTTTACTCTTTGAAACACTACATTTCTTCAGCATATAGCATATTGTGATAGTTCTCTGATGTACTATCATTTCTTCTTTTTACATGAAAACTCCTTTTCTCTTTTTCTAGTTTTTGTACATTTTCATATTTTTTTATGTTTTTGTGTTTTTCACAACCTATTTCACCCCCTAAAATAAAAAAATATTTTTGGATTTTTGTTTTTAAAGAAAGAAATTTGAAAACTAAAAACATGACAAACCAATGAGGATTGCGTCAAATCGTCATCCATCTCGGTTTCAACTTCTGTATCCCCTCCTGATGTCAGATCTTTCATCCCGTTTAATTTAAAAGATATTTAAATTTTGCACTTTTGGTTTTGTATAAAAGTGTGCTTTTTGTTCATCGGTGTGCAACTTTTTCTCGTAGCAGTCACGGATAAAGTGATGTTGTATCTCAATATGTTTAGTTTTAGAGTGTTGAACCGGATCTTTCGTTATGTTAATGGTATCCTCATATCTACATATATAGGCTTACCAAGGAATTGCAATCCATAATCTCTTATTTATTCTTGTATCCACAAGATTTGGAATCAACAACTAGAAGCTGAAACGTACTCTACTTCGCAACTAGAGAGAGTGACCTTGGTTTGCTTCTTGCGTTGCCACGTTACTAATCATGTGCCAAAGAACTGGTAACTAGTAATTGAAGATTTAACATTTAATTTGCAACACCCAAAGTCAGAGTCAGAGTATCCTGCGAGATTGAAGTCGTCTAATCGTGGATACCACAAGCCGGTGCTTGGGCAACCTTTCAAGAACCAGCAGTTGCAGATTTAACATTTAATTTGTAACACCGAAAGTCAGAGTCAGGGTATCATGCGAGATTGAAGTCGTCTAACTGTGGATACCACAAGCCGGTGGTTGGGCAACCTTTCAAGTATCGAACAATCCTCTTGACGATCAACATATGTGACACTCTCGGACTTGACTGATATCGGGCGTAAAGGCATGTCGGATACATGATATATTGCCTTGAAGTTGTTAGATACATCAAAGATCCGAACATTGAATGATATAAAATTTCATCTATCTTCACTACGGTTAGATCTGGTCCGATGCCGTGATTGAGCCAATGGGGTAGATATACTGGTGATGTTTCCGACATCTTGAATTTCTCCAAAACATTGTTCACAAACTTCATGTGATGTATGAAGATACCATCAGAAAATTGATCGACCTGAAGTCCCAAGAAGAACTTCATTTCACCCATAGAACTCATCTCGAATTTCTTCTTCATGACACTTTCGAAGTCATTACATAGCACATCGTTTGTCAAACCAAATATGATGTCATTCACATAGATTTGTACAATTAAGATGTGTCATTCTGCTTTCCTTGTGAAGAGATTACCGTCTATTGTTCCTCTGGTAAAATCGTTATCCATAAGGTGTTGAGGAAGCGTCTAATACAAGGCTCTCGATGCCTGGTGTAAACTGATAACGCCTTATCTTGTATATAAACCTTGTCTTTGTGTATTGGATCAGCAAACACCGGTGGTTGCCTGACATACACCTCCTCCTTCACTTTTCCATACATGAATACGAACTTGACATAAAATTGATACACCTTGAATCCCTTCCATGACGCGAATGCTAGGAAGATGCGAATAGCTTCTAGTCGTGCTATAGGAGCATAGACCTTAGTGTTTCGAGTCGAGCTTTGTTACAAATAATTACTCCTCTATCATCACGTTTACACTTGAAGACCCACTTTGTATTAATCTTCTTGTGGTCATCTGGTAGATCAAAAAGTTTCCAAACTCCGAGTTTTTTGAACTGTAGCAGCTCCTCCTACATTGAATTTACCCAACTTTCTTCTTTGAGAGCTTCCTTGAATGTTTTCAGCTCAATCTGCGAAATAAAACAACTATATGAGACAATATCTTGTATAGGTGCAACAATAGTATCACAACAACTACGATCCTTATTGATCTAATTTAGCGTTTTGACACCAGTCTACAACTCTCCAATGATATTTTCTAATGGGTGGTATGACAATGTCCTCGGAATAACTTCGTTCGAACGCTCACTTCGTGTTCTAGATTCGTGATATTTTGATCAGCGGCTTGATTACTTGTAGATGCTTCATTCTTAGCACTTGGACCAGCTTGATTATTTAGCAAACTCACAATCTATTCTACATCATCATTGAAATTAGATCCATTGTTGTCATATGTCTGTTCAACATCAAAATCAGAATCATAACTAGGTTCATTCAACTCTTGATTTATAGTGGGATCACTTGTTCCAGTAGTCTGAGATTCTGGATGTTGAGTGCTAGGACCTGCTTCAACATCATGAGTACCAACAGGTGTTTGAGTAATCACAATAGGTCTAGGAACTTGTTCTTGTGATGAAGCTTGTTGTTGCTGATAAAGAATCAAAAGTTCCTCTTCTGTTGGTTCAGCTGGAAGCTCGAAGAAATTCTAGAGACTTTCATAGTTGAACAGCCAAGCATCTCTTCGTTTTTGTGTGAGAGACGTGTAACATTGACAATCTACGTCTTGAGCTTCAATCACCCGGTTTATGCTAGGAAGATATACTCTAACTAGTGGACTAGCATATCCCACGAAGAACCCCTCCAAAGATTTAGCTCCAAATTTGCCATCAGCATCGATTACCATGAGGGTGACCCAAATGGTTCTAAATATTTCAGATTTGGTATTTGTTGTTAAGTAGCTCGAAACATGTTTTCTTATGTGGCTTGACTACCAATACTCTGTTCATAGTATAGCATGAAGAAGCCACGACTTCACTCCAAAAACAAACTGGAAGTTTAGAATTAGCGAGCATGGTTCTTGCTGTCTCTATCTGGGTTCTGTTTTTGCGTTTAGCTACACCGTTTTGCAGTGGAGTATATGGTGCACTTAGTTCATGCAACTCTCCATTCGCATTTCAAAACTATGCCATCCGATTGTTCTTAAACGTTATACCATTGTCACTTCGAATGCGACGAATTAGTAATTCGGAATAGGAACATAAGACTCTCGAAAGTTTCATCTTTGCTTTCCAAGAACATCACCTACGAAAATCTTGAATAATAATCATTAACAACGAGATGATAAAGGTCACCTTAAATACTTCGGATGTTGACTTGTCCAAAGAGATCTATGTGTAGTCTCTCTAGCAGGACCTTGATTGGGTTCATGAGCTTCTTTGGATGCGACTTTTTATGTTGTTTGCCCTTTTTGCAACTTATGCAGTCGTCATTCAAATGAAAACTCTTTAAATGGACTCCCTCAACTAGGTTTTTGGGTACTAAGAAGCTCATCTTTCGGAGATGAATATACCGCATCTTTCTATGCCACATGATCGATTCTTTTTCAGTTGCTTTTGACACGAAACATTGCATGGATTTTGTCATTGTTGTCACGACACTTATGTCTAAAACATACAAGTCATTTTCTCGAGGAGCATGCATCAGGATCCACTCCTTAGGTATGTGGAATCCTTGCTTCAGATGAGGCATTCTCGAACTTTGAAATGTGTTGTGAACTTTTTGTCACAAATCTGAGAGATACTCGACAAGTTGTTCTCTAACTCCGGTATGTAGTTGACTTTATCAAAAAACACCACACCGTTTGTTAGAATCCCTTCACCAACTATTCTCCCACCTTGGTTGCCCGCAAACACAACGTAGCCTCCTCGGATTATTTAACATCGTATAGCAAGGCTAACATTCCCATCATATGTCGAGACCTCCACTATCCATTATCCACTTGGAAACTATTGATCTTGGGAGCCCCTACACATGAAATTAAGCGATTATTTGAATAGAGAGACCCAAGCCTTGATGGTCTTGGGTTGGTTTGGGCTTTCCACTTTTGGTTCACAAACACTTTCTTTCTTTGATTCAACAAACTGTTCAACCTCAACCTTTTTATCAATCCTGGTTGGAACATTTGTTTTGACTTCTTCAAATGATGCTTTTGTTTTAATCACCGAATTTTGATTCTTTGAAAATGCAGTTTTGGGATAAATTTTTGAATCTTTTTGTTCAATTTTAATCGATGATTCACCATCCTTTTTAGTTGAAACATTAAGATTTGTTGGTTTCACATTGTTATTAGATTCGTCGTTTCATTTCAAATATGAGTAGGAATAAACATTGGGGATTTCTGTTTGACATCCTCTGATGATTTCTTTACATTGTAAGCAGGTTTAGAGGCATTTTGTGAACAATTTCTTGCAATATGTCCAACTTGGTTGCATTTGAAGCATGTCCTACTGTCATTTCCAACAAAGGATCTCATAACCTGTTCGCGACATTTATTCTTAGCATAGAATTCATCGTTTGATTGTTCTTTAGCCAAACTTTCCTTTTCACTCTCTCAGCTTGTTCTGAAAACAAAGTTTATGTTTTTTGAAAAATTTGGTTTCCGAAACCAGTTGTTATTTTTCTTACCATATCCCAAACCTTTCCGTTTATTCTTAGGATAATTCTTCCCTTGGTGATTGTGATAATAAGAATGTTTAGATTTGGAATAGTAAGATGCATTCAAATTTTCAAGCTTAGCAAACTCACTTCAATCAATTTAAACACTTTATCAATTTTGTCAAGATTTACATTCTGAATCAGAAATTCTTCATTCGAATATAGCTTGTTAGTTCCATTCATTTTGTACACGACAACATTAGGATCATCATTCAAACTATGTTCTGATTTTTGAAGATGATCCTTATGAAAGGTTTCTTCATTTTCAGAATGTGAACTTGAACTTGTTTTCTCCAAGTTAGACTAAGTACTTTCAAATTCAGTGATCTCACTTTCATTTCCCAAAACATTTTCAACCGCATTTATAACTACATCTGACTCATAATCATTTTCAGACATGGTGTAGGTTACATAGAGATTTTAAGGCAGCTCGTCTTTTGTTTCAGTTTTCAATTTCAAATTGATCGCATTTTCTATCCCTTCAGGAAAGGCTTTTTCCTGGAGTAACTACTCCACATCGGGGTGGAACTTGAGTATAACCCAGATCTTTGTTTTGAGAAACAATATCATTTTCTTCCTTTTCAATTTTTTCTAGTTGTTTTGGAAGAATATAATCAAACAAATACGAAGTAGTTGAATAACTGATGAACAACTTATTAACCCGTTCCGTTTCAATTCTCATTGTTTCTAGCTCACTTTTTAGCTTAGCAATGTGTTAATATGAATATTTATGGCCATTTGCTTATCCATAATCGTTGCTTTTAGCATTGAAAGAGTAGCATTGTCTTCCCTACTAGCTTGTTGGAATTGGTTAATAGTTTTGCTTAGTTTATCATATTATTCTTTTGTTTCTTTATAGTCACTTGACAGATTATCAGTAAGCTTTTTCAGTTCTTTATATTTTTCATCTTTTATAGAACATTCCTTGCCTGGCTCCAAGCACTTCGTACAAGGTTTTTGATTTCGATCATCTAAACCTTACCCTCTTCTTTGACCGACTCATTTACCCTCTCCTGAACTTTTTCAGAAACTATCTCTTTTAAGTTTGCCATCATTGCTTTGTTTGCAATCTTAGTGAGATTTTCAGCGGTCATCTCCTTATTCACATCGATCATTTCTTATACCTCTTTCTTAGACTCTTCATCACAATGCACTTTATAGTTCAGTTCAAAGAAACGTGCAAAAGATTTATACACGTCAGGCGGTATTAAAGTTTTAAATGCACTGTGAAAAATGTCTTCTTCAGCAGAAGGATCATAGTAGTATTCTTCGTTTGGAGTTTCTTAGAAAGTCACCTCAGCATAATCTTCTTCAACTGGTTCAGGTTCTTCTATAATCTCATCCAAAAGTGCAAGACTTTCGGACTTTGAAATATAATTGTTCTAGTTAAATCTCTCGTCCTCCTAAGAAACAACCAGAGCTTTATATTTGGAATTCGATGAACCGTCTTCAGTTTGAATCATTCTTGATGTAGTATGAGCTTACGAAGTAAGGTGATAAATCGCCTTGTTGTAGTAATCTTTACCAAATGGATTCTAGTTTCCGTTTACATCGCGGTTCGAACATTCTCTCTTGAAGTGTCCCTTCTCTCGAAATTTAAAACAAGTGACTTTTTTTTATCAAACCCTAGTTTTCCGTCTGGACCACCCAAACTGTTTCTTCCCGTAATCACCATAAACCGTTGAGCTCAGTGAACAATGCTGGCCATGGGCCATTTGATAACAATTAGTTCCAACTCCTCTAGATCAATTTTGTAATAATCTTCCTTTGTCATATTAGGATTACCAATCTTTCCAGCTACTAGACTCTCATACTATTCTAAAACATCTTTTGCATTTCAAGTTCGTGACCTTCTAGTTTTTCTATGAACCTTGCAAATTGATAGTATTATATTATGAGCTATTTTTCAAGATTGTCAAGTAGGTTGACCAATCTCATTATGGTAATGCATCAGCCAATTTGTCCACTAACTCTTTGTTCTCTTTTTGAATACCCAATCTTTTCATCTCAACAACTAGGGGACAATTACCTTTTAATTAACTGCTTCATTGATTCACCTTTTAGAAGATTAAAGATATCGAACTCTTTTTTCAACAAAGCCTTCTTGCTTTTGATCATCTGGGTGCTTCCCTGAAGTTTCACGTTTAAGGCATTCCAAATAGATTGAGCGTTACCATCATACTATAAAAGAGTAAATATATCTTCCTTAATGGCTTGCTGAAGGATGTTCATCATTTTCTTTTCCCTCACGAACTTATCTTTCTTTTTTTTAGTAAACTTAGTCAATGTCTTTTCAAGCCCATTCTCACCAATAGTTGCAACATATTTCTCTTCAATAGTGTACCAGCAATCAAAATAATTTGCTTGTACCCAGTTCAAGAATCTCTCGTTCCATCCGAAAAAATCTTCCAAACACATCAGCTTTGGGGGTTTAGTCATAGTCCCCATTTCATTGTCGAGATTTATACTTTGGACTGCTGCTGTTGTTGAAACAGATGTCATTGCAAAGGCGTTGTAAAATTCGTTTTCCATATTATCCAAAAAATTGTTAAAAACAGCTTGATGTGAAGTAAGATCAATGCGAAGTTAACCCTGGTGCAAAGATAGACACAAAAACACAATTAAATCTCTGAAGAATTGGGAGATAAAAACTACCAATTTTAGATCTATCTTCGTGCGAAGATAAAACCAAAATTTTTCAAGAATTCACTTCATACGGAGTTAACTTTTACTTTGTACGAAGCTAGATTTTGAAACTTGACAGACTTACACTTTGTACGAAAGTAAACTTATCTTCGTGCGAAGTGAATAGGTAGTTCGTACGAAGGTGTTCAAAATTTCATGTTTTTCAATGTTTTTATCATGATTCTGATTGATTTAGGTCTAAATCTTTCAAGGGTTTGTTAGACGTGAATTTTATGTATTCCTTTGAAAAATCAGTCCATTTTGACCGTTAATCTTTGAAAATAATAAAGAGATTCAAGATTTTAACGACAAATATGGGTTGTTCGGGGACACCACCAAGGGCTTCAGAGAGCAGATATGATGACATGATCACAGAGGGTTGAAGATAATGTGGTAGTCACGGATACCTGTGTAGAATGATTATCATTTGGTATAATGACTATGAGTGGGCCTTAACGAAAAATCCACATTGATGAAAAACTGACTTTTTGGACCAAAATGACATATTTTCCGCATAGTTGAGTTTTTCTGATAATAGAGAGGACTAAATTTGCTAGATTTGAGGGGGAATTCAGTGATATATTTTAGAGATGTCAGAATTTGTAAAAATTAGGGGGAATAAAATTTTCAGAGAATATATTTAAATTCCAAGATTTTCGTGGCATGCCAAAGTATTTGGGTGATTCCGACTTCAGATTGTCTAGGGATTTATTTGATCTGGATTCTTTAGTTGGTGATCACAGGAAGTTCAGATTTTTCAAATCCTGACCAGATTGATGTCTTAGGGTTTGAGTCTCGGGTCTTTGTCAAGCCGGTCAGCAGGATTAGCGTCAAGAGATGCATTAGTATTGTTGATACTTAAAAGATATCACAACTTTGTGATAGTTTAAAATCTCAGAATAGTTAATCTTTGAGTAGAGGAATTGTTTTTCGGACTAACTGCCGGGGAATGATGAAGTTTTGCTGATTAAAGAGATTATCATTTTGCTGATTAATCATTCAAGAGTGTGCTTAAATGTGATTACGGAAAACAGGAGTTCAGATTTTCGCTGGTATTCACAAACTTTAATTTTATCAATGTGATATTCGAAGTTTTTGTCAATTGCTGGTTTGGTTTTTTGAAGATCAGAGGATCGAGCAGTTGAGTGCGCTAAAACCGAACGCGGATGTGGTTAAAGCAGAAATAGAGATGCTACATCAATCATTTTCTAATTTGGTGATTATTCGTGAAGATTACAGTTAAGCAAATCAGAGGAGGTTGGGAACCGTGTAAACAAAGGCTTGAAGATTTATTCCAGGGGGAACTTTTTCAAGGGGAATTTATTGAAAAAAATTGCAAACCCGAATCATCAATCAAGGGTGAATTTGTTGACGTGTTCTAGGACACCGACAAATACCTAATTGAAGTTTCAGAATATTCAAACATGGCTCTCACATTTCAAGATCAAGTTCAAGCTTCGACAGTGATGTACAAGGGGGAAATTGTTCGTGCATGTTTCGTGTGTCCGTCACTATGCAAATAGGCTAGATAGGGCGTGTGTTGAATATTTGTAGGATCGTTTCGTCTAATAGCAAAGGTCCTAATTTGAGTATCTAGTCCATATGCGCGGAATTCATATGAGTTAGTAACAATTAATAAGATTATATCATCAATTAACTGATTTCATTCAATGTTTAAAAGTTATAAATGACCAGGAAATTCAACAGAGCTTCGTCGTCTCAGTCGCAAAAGTTCTACACACTAACACCTCACACTCGCTATATATAGACATGCTACTTTCGTGCGAGGGTAGTTTATCTTCGCACAAAGTTAATTTACCTTCGTGCGATGGTAGACTTCACCTTCATGCGAAGTTAAATACAAACAATGTAAAGCTAACATTTTCACCCTATTACAAAATAAAGACACAACCCTAATACGTAGGCAATAGACATTATGCACCAACAAACTCCCCCTTGGATGTTGCCATAGTCTTGGTCTTTCTTTAAAACTCCCCCTTGGATGTTGCCATAGTCTTAGTCTTGCGCGGCTTCCTACCTCTTTAGACAGTATTGCCGTTTGATCAGTTGTAGGAGCCCACTTCATGAACTGAAATCATCTTAATTGAGCTTCTTTAGACTTTTCTTCAATCTCTTACAATCTTTGTTCCTCTTTCATAAACTCTTCTTACTCTAACTCTTTCCTTGTTGATTCCCATATTTTTCCAGAATTAATACCGTGCGCATAGCAAACATTAGTCATGCCCTGGTATGGCATCGTTTGCGTTTTCTCCTTCACATCATAACAGATCTTGTTGAAGAACAAGCATTTGATATCATCTTTCAAACAGTTAACTAGCCACATCGGGTCTAGAATACGAATAGTTCTCCACAATCCTCATATCCTATTTCGTTAGATCATCTCTGAATTCAATCTTTAGTAATATGGTGTCATCAGCTTTCAAAACAATAACAGTTTCACTTGTTTTGGAATCCACTTGCCACCACTGAAAGAATTCATGGAAATCCTGTTCGATCTTTATCACGACATGTTTTTCATCACACATGGTCATTTCATCATAAGCGTGACATCTTTCTCTTTAGTAACTTTGTCAATCTTTATGTTTTTCTTCGGAATTAACGGTTTCCACTTGTTAAAACCATGAGCTACTTCATATTTGATTAACTTCCATAATCCTTTGATCGTGAAACTTCATTTGGAAGTTAATACTCTTCGTCTGTACAAGCTCTCCGATATCCCAGTATGGCAACGTCTTCAAATCATTCAAATATCTGAAGTATTGAACACCATATTTCCTTTTGATCGCATAGACATCCAAATCTGGAATCCATCCCTAGCTCAAAATATCACCCAAAAATTTATCTTTGTCGCATGTGAAGAATGGTAACCGTCGCCTGAACTTGCTTTTCTTGGCAGTTCTTTAAACCACGTCTTCTTAGCTTCAGCAATTTGTTCTTTAGATAGACGTTTAGGAAGACTTCCTTCTTTAACTGTTTCTTCAATCCTTCTTTTCAATAAATCCTCATTCTTTTCACTGAATAACTCTTCAAACTTTGGAAAGTTATTAGTTCCTTCACTAGAATACTTGATCGCTTCATCATCATCCGATGCATCTTCAATAATCACCCTATCATATGTATCAGCATCGTGTATATGCTTGTAAACATAATCATTTGGCTTGAAAGTACTGATGTTGTTTAGTTCTTCTTCGAAGTCAAATTCGAACGATTCTTCATCAAATCCCAGCATAATAGGTATCTCCTCTTTTGTATAATTGTGCCCAAACTCGCCTTCCTCAACATTATATTCCAAAAACAAAATTCAGGGCTTATAACAATCAGAAACAACTGTTATTGGTAAAGCTGTGAAGGTTCCTGATTGTTCTACATCGTGACTTTGCTCTTTCTGCTCCCCCTTGCGCTGTGTATCATCTTGTTGGTTAGCAGAATCATTTTGATAAGCATCGTAATAAAAAAATTCATTAATCTTTGTTGTTTCGACAATCAACCCTGTTCCACCTTGCGTATTATCATCACCGTCACTTTTGTCATCATCAGCTTTATTATCTTTTGTGCCGACATCTTTATCTTGTTCACCATCCTCCTCGTCGTCATCAAATCCATCTAACTCTGCATCTATCTCAGCATACATTCTCCTACATTCTGCAACCTTTTCTATCATAGAATTATCAGAAACATCCACCGGTCCTCCAACAAGTACAAAATTAACCGGTTCAGCATCAACATCTATGCCAACTTCTTCCTCATTCTCAACACTAGCAACAGAAATTTCTGGCACAGACTTAGCATCTAGCGCAGATTGTTCTATCATAGGAACCTCGTCAATCTTCTCTTTCCCTTTTCCTAAAGCTTTAGCATCTTCCTCGGCCTTCTTAGATCGTTCAGCTGCTTTTTGCCGTGCTTCTTCAACTTCTGAACGATCAAATTCAGCAGCAAAGTCTACCCCCAACCTACTAGCCATTACCTTCTGAAATAAATCAAATCTTTGATTATTCCTAGCACATTCATCTTCAAAATCATTTACCACTCGTCTCAACCTGTCATATCAGTCACCAGACTTTTGGTCACAACTTTCATATGTTCTTGATCATTTTCAAGAAATTTCACCCTGCCTTCCAATACTTCTTTATTATCTTCCAAGGCTTTAATCTTGCTTTCCAACTCTGCAATTTTGGAGTCATTCAACATATTTGCATAAAAATTTTCATCAAGTCCTTCTGTAAATGGAATCTCCCCAAAGTCTGTAGGAAATCTGTTGGTGCATAATGTCTATTGCCTATTTCTAGGATCTGTTGTTTATGTATATAGGGCTTAGAATGTCAAACATTATTTGTATATGTATGATTTATTAGGTTTGTTCATGGCTCGTACGAGTGACACTTTGTCACTCGTACGAGGCATCACTCGCACGAGTCACACACACACACTCCTCCTGTGCGAGTCATGTTAACCGATAAATTGAGGAGCTTGAGTGTTGTGTCAGATATCTGATCTATTGGTGTGTGGCAAAGCGCTGTCAAACTGTTTACGCATTTTGTAACTGTTCACATTTATCAATACAATTCAAGGCGTTTAAGTAGTATATCTTTCTTGTTTGTTTGTCAAAGTCGCTAACAATGAATTCCGCCTCTGTTAGCTGAGTCAAATCAGTCTGGTGCTCATTGGAGGAGAGCCGATCCCCTCCCACAAGTGGTGTCAGAGCCTTAAGTCCTGATTTGAGAACAAACATCAAGTTTTAGTAGACAACCAACAGTTTCAGATCCAGATTCAACCATTGGAGTTTTCTACATCTACACTTTCTCACACAGATCTCAGATTTGGACGAATTCATGGACAAATTGGACTAGGATTTAAGTATATCACATTAAAATCAACTCTAATCAATCCTTGAAAATTTTAGATCTAAAATCAACCTAATTCATGTCGAAAATTGTAAAAATCTTCCACTTGGTGACCTAAGCTGATTCGTACGAGTAGAGAGACAACTCTTATGAATGGACATCCGTACAAATTAAGTCATTCGTATGAACGAGCAAACAAGATATCTTAAAAATTTACAAGTTTAAAAATTATCATTCGTATGAAGCAATGATTCGCACAAAGTGGTCACTCGCACGAGTAACCTTTCAGTCGTAGGAACATCTCGCTCGCACGAATCCCTTGATCGCACGAGTATCTCACTCGCATGAACTAACTGAGTCGCACGAGCAACTGGTCATTCGCACGAAGAACTTTTTAAGAAATTTTTTTGTCATTCTAATCAGTGTTTTTCGAATGTGTGTTTCTGAAATTTTTGCAGAAAAATGGAAGAAGAATTTTACAATGCTTTTGCTGCATCAGTAATTACAACCACCGCATCTCAGAATATGAATCTTGAAAACAAGACGGGCAAGATGACAAAGCCTCCAAAGCTGATGAATCTTGAAGACTTTGATAGCTGGAGTGAAAGATTTATGAATTGGGTTCAAGCGAATCATTTCACCTGCTGGTTTGCCATTGAAGAGAAATATCAAGCACCAATTGGAGAGAATGGTCTTGAGAAAACTTTAGCTCAACTCTCAGAATTCGAAAGGGATAAGTTCATTAACGAGAAGAAGATGATGAACATCTTGCAGCAAGCCATCAAAGAAGACATTTTGGCGCTCCTACATCATGATGATGATGCTCAATCGTTATGGAATGCTTTACGATTGAAATTCCAAGGAAGCGCACAACTGTGAAAGGGGAAGAGAGCATTATTAAGTAAAGAATTTGATATCTTTACTTTGATCAAGAGAGAGATGGTAAAACAATTGATTGAACGATACTGTCACTTGGTAGTCCAAATGAAGCGCATGGGAATTGTGAAAACAAATGAAGAATTGGTCGATAAGCTGGCAGACTCTCTACCTCAAGGAGAATGGTCTACATACTTGACTATTCTAAATAATGGCATAGAGTATGGTAATTTCTCATTACCAAGGTTTATTGAGAGATTGGAAGGGCACGAACTGGAGATGCAAAAAATGGCAAAGAGTAAAGGCACACAAATACAATAAGACGTAAATTTTTATTACAAGTGTAGCTCTGTTGCGCAAATGCAGTCTCCAAAAATTCAAACTGCCTTCAGCGCTTTCAACACACCAAGCCCACAATCAAGTCAAACAAGTGGATTTCATTCATTTGCATCTGTCAACCCAAATACGCCACAAGGCCAACAATCATCCCATAGTTAAAGCAATTCACAGAATCACCAGAACAATCAATCTAATCCAAATCAATGGGTTCTACAATGCAATATTGATGTTGATTTCCAAAATGCTCAAAACTTCAACGAGAAAACCACAAAGCAAAACATGTCATTACTTGTCTCGGTACTTGAATCGTATGACAGTTTAGTATTAGGAAAGATTGGGAATTCAGAGATGACGAGAGAGGCTTATGATTAGATTGATCCGATGGAGATGGAATTGATGGGAAACATGGCTTTGATAAGTCCAAAGTTAGATGTTTCAAATGTCGAGAGAAGGGTCACTTCAAAAGAGAATGTACAAACAGAGAAGTCCAGGGTAATCAGAACCTTTCTACTGACCACTATTACAAGAAAGCGATTTAACATCGTCCTCAACCCAAAACAAGAATGGTGCAAATCGAAGATGGACCATCAAACTCCAAAGACAAAGCTCTTGTAGTTACTCAGGAGGACGAAGCTTTCAACATGAACAAGTACATCACGAAGAACAAAAGTTTGGCATTGGTAGATAAAATCGTTGAAGAACCTGAAGAATAGGTAGAGGCATCTTTTAACGAGGCTCCTGACGAATAATACAACACATCGTCAAAAGAAGAGGAATTGTTAAATAGTGCATTTAAACATCTATTGCCTAATGATATTCTTAAAACTTTTACAGGTTATTTTGAGCCAAGTCATCGATCATCTTGTGAAGAAAGGAAGAAACCTGAAGAAGAAAAGAGGGTTGAAGTGAAGAAATCTGACAGACAAGACCAACAAAGCTTGTATGGCGAATGTGAATGAGGTAAATGTGTCTGTAATGAGTCGGTGAAAGAAACACCTTGCATGAAATGCCAAGAGCCGTGCAGTGAGTGTGCTGAAAAAGAAACACGATATAATGAGCTAAAATGCCATACAAATAATTTGTCATGTGATTATAAGGCAACAAAAGAAGCTTATGACAAATTAAGCAAATCTGTTAAACAATTTGAAAAGGTGATCAGAGAATATGATGGAACACTTTTAATGCTCAAAGCGACTGTAATGGACAAACAAATGGCAATTAATCTTCATTTAAATACAATCGCCGAGCCAAAAAATGAACTTGAGAAAATGAAAATAGAAACAGTACGAGTTAATAAATTGTTAATCAGCTATTTTACAAGTTCATACGTCATTGATCACATTCTTCCAAAAACTGAAAACCAGGAAGATAATCAAATTGATGAAAAGAATGGTGCAAGTTATGATCGTGTTCCACCACCCATGTGGAATAGTTATGCTAAAAAAACCATCGGGCTTGGAAAGGCGGTCAACTTAAAATTGAAAACTGAAATGACAAATGAGCAGCTTGCGAACATTGATATAACTTACACCAAACAAGAAAATTAATGTGTGTCTTATGTGGTTAATACTGTGGTTGAGAGTGTTTTGATGAATGAATCTGACAAATCCGAATTAGATGGTGAATCATCAGAAAATAGTTTAAACACTCATCCATACGTCATCGTATACAAAATGCATGGATCTGATAAGCTATATTCCAATGAGGATTTCCTGATTCAGAATGTCAATCTGGATCGTGTTGAAAAGTTGTTCAAGCTTGTTGAGGTGAGCCATTTTGATTTAGAAAAACACGATGCATCATTTTATTCTAAATCAAAATGTGTTAACAAACCCTACCACCAAAGGAACATAGATTATCTTGAAAACAGGAAAGGTGGGTTGGGTTTTCAAAAGAAAAGAACATATAACTCTGCTAGCGGAGGCGAAATTCATTGCTAGAGAGGATAGGCTCCTCCTATGAACGGGGGATCAATTTTGCAAAGAAAATCAATGTTGTCTATGGGACTACTACAGAAAAAGAAAAAGAATTCATTGGTAAACTGTGAACGGGGGATCGGCTCCTCCGATGAGCAACCAATCTGATCTAACTCTGTTAGCAGAGGCGGAATTCATTGCTAGAGAGGATGACAAATGAACAAGAAAGATCTTACTGTTTAACTTCTCTGAATTGTATTAATTGACGTGCAAGTACAGACGTAAGTAAACAAATCAGTAGGGCTTCGTCGTACCAACTGAACTAACACTCCTTAGCTCTGACACAACACTTCTCTATTTATAGGTCGACATGACTCGCACTAGAGTGTGTGAAAATCCGAAGCTGTGACTCGTGCGAGTGGTTGCTTCGTACGAGTGACAGAGTGTCACTCGTACGAGCCAATTGACTCACTCGTACGAGTCAACTGCAAAACAAATAAAACATTTAATAACATTTATGCAAATGACGTTTAAGCCCTATATTAAATATAGACACATCCTAGATGTAAGAAATAGACATTATGCACCAACAAACTCCCCCTTGGATGTTGTCGTAGTCTGGATGGTCTTCAAAAAGTCTTCACAAGATTTGACGCTTAATGACCAAAAAATCTCTTCGGTGGCTTGCGATGCTCCTTAAATGCAATTGGCGTTTGATCTGTTGGAGGAGGTCGGTTCACTGTATTGCCAAACCGGAAAGTCCTTAGCGATGCTATGCGAGCACGCTCAACTATTCAAGCTTCCTTCTTTTCTTTCTTTTTCTTCTCAGTCTCCTCCAGCATCCTCCAGGATGTATTCCATGAGAATCCAGAATGAATATCGTTTGAAAAGCAGACATTTACAATCTTCTGGAACTGGAGAGCTTGCTCTTTATCCTTTTCTTATTAACTGATCTTGCTATAAAACAAACAATCAATATCCTTCTTCGTGCAATTAACTAGCCACATCAGGTCTAGTACTCGAATTTCACACCATAGCCCGTATATGCGTTTGTGAGCTATAATGGCTTTGGTTAGTTCCTCTGTGATCTTCCACGAGTCTTCATCCGGGTGCAAGCAAATAACAGCCTCTCCTATGTTCGAATCATAATGCCACCACTTGAAGCTCTTGTAGAAATCCTGCTCCATCCGTAACATAGGCATATTCTTCATTACTTTCAGCCTCTTTACGATGAGCATCACATCCTTCTCTTTCGTTACTGGATCAATCATAATGATGCATCTTGGATAGTGAGGTTTCCAGTGTGTAAATCCATGTAAAGCAACAAGCTTAATCAACTTCCAAAGCCTCTGGTCGTGAAATTTCAACTTAAGATTGACCGTCTTTGTCTACACCAATTCTTTAATATCCCAGTAGGGCAAGGACTTGATGTCGCTCAGATATCAGAAATACTAATACTGAATACCAAACTCCCTTTGATCGCATAGACATTAAGCTCTTCAATCCATCCCCAGCTTCTGATGTCCCCTAGAGAAATATCAGCGTCACGAGTAAAGAACGCTAGAGGATGTTTGAATTTACGCTCTGCTGGTGCATTCTTGAACCACTTCTTCCTCATCTCGGCAATCTAGGCTCTGTTCAACTGTTGAGGAATAGGGGCTTGCCTTACAACTTCTTCAAATTTACGTTTTAGCACATCTGCATTCTCTGCTACAAATAGTTCGGTAAAAGTAGGGGAGTCCTCTGTACCCTGATCGGAAATATTACCATCGTCATCAGAATCATCCTCCACGATAACTCGATCATACTCGTTAGTGTCGTCAACATGTTCAAAAACATAATCATTTGGCTCGAACGCCCTAATCTCATTCAGCTTATTCTTAATATCAAACTCAAACAGTTCTTCATCCGCACCTAGAATTTTTTGTGATCTCTTCTTTATAATAACTTTGAAGGAATTCGCCTTCCTCAACATCATGCTCAAGATAGAAAATCTTTGGTTTTGGCATGACAGGAACGGTAGATGTATCAATCACCAAGAGGATTCCTGCCTGCTGAGCATCTGAAGACCCTTCTCTTCTATCCTTAACACCTTCTTCAGTAGTTTGGCTTACTGAATCATCGAGGTACACTGAATAATCAATCTCTTTATTCACATCAGCATCAGTACACGAACACCAGTACCTCCAACATTTTCATCATCATCATTAATCTTATCAGAATCTGAATGAGAATCATTATCTTCATCTTCCTTTTCAGTATCTTCCTCAAACTCTTCAGCTGCTTTCTCAATTTCTTTGTCTAACTTTTTCTTCATAAGCCATTCATGATGTCTCGCAGATAGATTTGACATATCAATCTCTCCATACTTAGGCTTCCGGATCAATATAAACTTGTTCGGCGCTTGATACACAACGATATCTGTATAAGTAACTGGCATAGATTCAGCTTCTGACTCAGTTTGAACATTCACATGTTCCTCTACAACCTTAACTTTTCCTTTGCCTTGCGCATCAGATAACTCTTTAGCAAGGCATTCCCTTTCAACAAGTCGTTCTTTAGCCTCTGCATGTTCTATCTCATCAATCTCTACCACAATGTTCACTCCCAGCTTTTTCACCAAAATCTTCAAACAAATTCATTCTACGATCACTGCGGAGTCTTTCTTCCTCATACTCAGCCATTCTAAGACGTAGATGTTCATTTTCAGACACAATACTTGCAAGCATTGCTTCTAGCTGTTGTTTATCTTCAGACAAAATATTGATCTGCTCATGCAACTCCTGTTTCTCCTCATTCAACACATTATTCAACAAGACTTGTTTTTGTAGCTCATCAACACGCGGGTCGTTGAATGAAAAATCTTCCCATCTGGAATATCTCCAAAGTCAAAGTCAAAATCAAACTGAGATTAGGGCTGTGAAGTGTGTAGAGGCGGTTGCGATGTAGCTTGTCTTGGTGTTGGTTGTGGAGGCGGTTGAGGTGTAGACTGTTGTGGCGGAGTAGATTTTTGTGATGGTGATTTGGGTGCTGCTTGACAAGGTGGTGATGTTGGAATATGCTGACCTGGTTCAACAATAACCTCTTCTTCGATCATCGGCTCTTGTATAGTCTCTTTAGATCTAAGAGTTGGAGACTCGAAGCTTCTAGCAGCTTGACACTTAAACCTTCGTGCATTTTTCTTCATCGGTGTGCGAACAGGAGTATCTGTATCTGACCCTGAAGGTACATATGTTGTATCATCTTCTCCTGCCGCCTTGCGCTTTCACTCTTCTGCTTTTATCTTTATCTCTGCCTGACGCTTTGCCTCAATCTTTTTGGCTCTTTTTTTTAACCAGCGCATCTTTCGTCAGAGTTAGTGCTCGAAGACGGTGCGTCTTCAGCTTCTTTCTCTCCCCCAAATGCTTGTCTCTCGATATCTGCTACAACATCTTCAATGTTTTCTTCAACATCTGGTTCATCACGCAACCCAGAACTTTCAGCAGCTGACTTTTTCTTTGGCAATGAAGTAGCAGAAGATGTAGCAGTTGCTTTTCTCTTAACACCCTTTTCGCATCCTTTCATAAACCACGAACTTCTCTTAGTAGTAAAACTCCAAGCGTAGTTAATACTTCACTCTCATCTCCACTATCATCTTTTCTCCATTTACCTGGTGCTTGAGAAATGTAATCTTTGTCTACGATAGCACCAAAAACGGGTTTAGCATTCGGAAAAGTCTTCAAATGTAAATTCATCTTCTTCAATGTAGAAACATCCATGTGCTCTAACTTTAACACATCATCCTTCTTCTTCTTTAAGTTCGGATGCAAATGATCTAACAACATCTTTACGAACCAAGGGTATTGCAAAAACTTTTCCCTCTGAAGTTTTGCATCATCTGTGTAAATATAACTTTAGAGAAGTTATATGGCGGATTTAGGATCAGTGCAGTAATAATACACATTTGATAGTCAACCAGATCATCAAATCCTCCCTTGCGATGACTCAGTGCGTGAGCAACAACATGAGCAATATAAAAAAAAGGCGCGATGAGGTTTCCTTTCTTGAACGGTGCAGCATTAACAAAACTAGCATATCCCATCCTGTAAAAACATCCCTTCACCATGTACTCCAAAAACCCGGTAGGATCATCTGCATTATCTTTGAAATCTAAAACTATTCGAATAAAATCTTCTATTATCTTAACCTGGATATCTTCATCATCAATCTTTACTGCCGACACTATCGCATTTTCTTTAGAATCATACTCTGCTATGTCCAGAAGTATTCAACATGAGATCTATAAACGGTATGTCGATCGGTGAGCGCTTTTGTAATCAGAATCCTGCCTAAAAAATCTAGTACATCTCTGTATGCAGCAATCTTTGGTATGGTCTTGTCAATCAGACAACAAATGTTGTGAAACGAAGAAAATGACGCTTTCTTGACCTATACAAAGAGAATTCAGAAACGTTAGAAAAAATTTCAAAATTTTCAAATCACTACATCATTCATACAAACCATGCATTCGTACGATTCAATACTTATAAAAATTTCACAAGTTCGATTTAAAGTATCACTCGTACGAGTCACTACTTCGTACGAGTGACTAAAGACTTAGAAACTTTCAAAGATTTCATCAAACTTGCTTTGTATGAATGAAGCTTCGTACGAACCATCAACATTAAATATAATTTTGAAATTTTAACATTTAAGGATGTTACTTTGTACGAACAGTTTATACGTACGAATGAAAAGGATATAACAATTTGAAATCTTCGTTTGTACAAACCTAAAACATGTTGTTTGTACAAAGAGAATCATGAACTGTTCCAAATAACACCAAGTTTAATCCGAACCTAAAACATGTTGCTTTTACCAAATTGATAGTCGATTTATAGGTTATTAGGGCCGATATTAACGCTTTAAGATCAATTTCAAGTTTTATCGGTGCAATCTTCCTAAATCTATGTTTCAAGTCCGTTTAGTTCAAATCTGGCATTATAACGGCTAAGATTGAACAAAAGTACCTTTCCCATTGTAAGAGGTGTGCGGATCAACCTCCCTAATGAATAGAACAAGATAAATGTCAAGAAATTCGAAGTTTAGAACGTATTCACACAAAAGTTCTCTCAGTTTGCACAGTAGCATTAACTTGGTTTGTGCGAACAAAGTGACCTTTTATACTAGTTAGGGTCATTCATACGAACCAATGGTTTGGGCGAAGGAAGCACAAACTTGGTTCGCACGAGTTAGTGAGACTCGTACGAATTAGTCCTAAAACTTTGAAAACGTTTTGATATTTTTGATTTTTTATGTAATATTTTTCTGTTTAATACCCACTCCGTTAACCAAGTCCAAGTTAATGACCCTGGTTATCTGATTTGCCTACCAAGTCCAAGTTAATGACCTTGGTTGACCATTTTTGACCAAAACAGATTTATTTTAAATTGTAAAGCTTCAAATTAATGAACTTTGTTGACGTTCAAGAAATTTTTCGATTAAGATTAGCTCCCAACCCATGGTTTTCAGATTCCCTTCAGCAAGATGTCGCCATGACTTCAACTATATGTGTTTACATCATCGATAGACTAAAACAAAAAGTATAAAGCTAAGGAAATTGAAAATCTTTTTGGGTTTCGGAATTTTTCTGAAAAGAAATAACAAGTAAAGATACATATTTTTGTGAGTTTTTTGTTTTAAGAAGATCATTACAAGTAAAGAAATCACTAGTGACGTTGATCTTGGTATACTCATTAAGCTTTTAACCAGATTTACATAGATTGCCAATATTGTTATGCACTTAATTCTCTTCTCGTTTCTCAACTGTTTCAAGATATGTTAGGTAATATTAAGAACATGAAATAACTGTGTGTCCCATCTCAGAATATACTCCAGTATCGAGATTCCCAGAATTTCATTTCACATGTGAATATACCTAACTGATATCTGTAAATGGGTGAATTACGAGACCTTGAGAGCTCAGGTTAGTATTACCGTACAGGCAAAGAGATGAAGGCTCGTCTTTAGGTGGCGTTCCTTAAACGAATCTTTTGAACTGTAGATGTCATAAAGGTTATGACATAATTATACAAGTTCTAGGCCATTGCTTAAGCAAAATCAAAAGAACTCGGATAATACCCCAGATATCGATTAAATATAAAGACCTAGTATCGTAGAATCTAGCATTCTCTCAAACGAAATTTCGGATTACTAATTCCATATATCCGAGAGATGTTAACCCACAAGTTATTAAGTTTTTTATTTTATGTTTATATCTTGAGAACAATTTACTGAACGAGTGTAGCCTATTGGCACATCCTCAGTAAGACCTTTTAATTACTTGTTTAATCATTCCAATTCTTTAGCATATTGTGACTGCCATATTGATATAATATGATCTCCCTTTTTAACAAAAACTCTTTCTAACTTTTTTAATGTTTTTGTATTTTTCCAAAATTTCTTCCCCTAAAATCAAAAACATATTTTTGGATATTTAGATGTTTTAAGAAAGAATATATAGAAAACTCGTCAAACCGATGAGTTATCAAGTCAAGTCGTCATCCTCCTTAAACTCAACCTCGTGTATATCCCCTGATGTCAGATTTCATAAACCATTTAATTTTAAAAGATTTTTAAATCTTGTTCCATCAAAGGCTTTGGTATAAAAATTTGCTTTTTAGTCATCAGTGTGGAATTTTTCAATTCTAACCAACTTTTTCACATAGCAATCACGGGTAAAGTGGTGTCGAATCTCAATATGTTTTGTTCAAGAATGTTAACATGAGTTTTTAGTGATATCGATCACAACCTGATTATCCACATATATAGGCATATTCAGCCTCACATGTAGAGAGAGCGACTGCGGTCTGTTTCTTGCATGCCATGTTACCAAACGGATTCTGAAGAACTGGCAACCAGCCGTCGTAGATTTGGTGTTAAGTTTATAGCAACCAAAATCAGAATTCGAGTAGCCCGCAAGATTGAAGTCATCATGTCTAGGGTACCACAAGCTGGTGCTTGAAAATCCCTTCAAATATCTCAGGATACATTTGACGGCGAGCAAGTGCAAATCTCTTGGATTGGACTGATAACGGGCGCACATGCATGTTGGATACATGATATCTGGTCGAGAAACAGTGAGATACATAAGGGATCCGATCATGGAGCGGTATAAAGTTTCGTCAACTTTGACTCCAGTAAGATCTGGACAAATGCTGTGAATAGGAGATAATGGGGTTGATGCTGGTTTAGCTCCTGCCTTATCGAATTTCTCCAATATGTCATGAACGTACTTCGTCTGATGGATGAAGATACCATCAGGCAACTGATTGACCTGAAGTCCTAGAAAGAACTTCATCTCCCCCATCGCGCTCATTTCCGTTTGCGCTTCATGACTTCTTCGAAGTCTTTACACGGCTTGTCATTTGTCGATCCGAAGATAATATCATCCACATATATTTGTACGATAATCAAATGCTCATCCACTTCCTTTGTAACGAGGGTAGAATCTACGGAACCTGCTGAAGGAAACCCTGAACCACAAGTCGAGCTTTGTTGCGCACTACACTCCCTCTATCATCACGGTTGCACTTGAAGACCCATCTAGTGTTTATCTTTTTGTGATGATCGGGTAGGTCAAGAAGCTTCCAGACTCTAAGTTTCTAGAATTGAAGCAATTCATCTTGCATCGCGTCCACCAAGCTTTCATCTTTTAACGCGTCTTTCGAGTTCCCCGGCTCAACCTGAGAAACAAAACAACTATTAGAAAGTCTAGTTTGAAGTGGAGCAATACGAGTATAGAAACAACTTTGGTCCTTGTGGATCTGATTGCGAGTTTGCACTCCCGTTTGTAAGCTGCCTATAATATTCTGAGAAGGATGATATGAAAGCGTCCTCGGCATCACTTCATTCAGAACATCTACTTGCGTTTGCAAATATTTGATGACTTCATCCACAACCGGTACAGACGAAGAAGCTTCATTCCAGACATTTGACTGATCAGCCTCTGTGTTCAAGAAGCTTTCAATCTGTTCAGATCCTTCATTGGAACTTGATCCACCATCGTTGAAAGTTGGTTCTCGATTAGAGTCAGCATTTGGCTGTTGTTGGACAGATGATTCAGCAATGTGGACAATGGGTACAGGGACAGAGTCTTGAAGAGTAGTCCTCAGACCTACATTAGACGTAGACACAGGAAGTGACGGGGAAATCACTAATGGTATGGTAACTTGCTCTTGATTTGATATTTGATGCTGTTAAAATAGCATAACAAGTTCTTCTTCTAATGGCACATCTGGCAGGTCAAAGAATTCCACAGACTATCGTAGTTAAACAGCCACGGATCCCCAGGTTTCTGCGTTGGCGTCGTATATCTTTGACAATCAACATGTTGCGCAAGAATTACCTAGTTCAGACTCGGCAAGAAGACACGTTTCTAAGGAGTAGCATAACCCACGAAGAATCCTTCTAAGGATTTGGCACCAAATTTACTAGTCGGGTCCAATACAGTACACAGTGATCCAAATGGCTCCAGAAATGCAAGGTTCGGCTTTCACTGATTCTGTAACTCGAAACACATCTTGATGTGAGGCTTAACTATCAACACACGATTCAAGGTGTAACACGCTGACACGACTGCTTCACTAAAGAAACTGATTAGAAATTTTGAATCGGCTAGAATAGTTCTGTCAGTCTCGATCAGTGTGCGATTATTTCGTTCAGCAACTACATTTTGTTATGGAGTATAAGGAGCACTGAATTCATGTAGAACCCCCTTCCCATTGCAGAATTCGAGCATCCTCTTGTTTTTGAACTCTGTAGCGTTGTCACTACGAATTCTCTTGATTGGCAGATGATACAGGTTTTCGAGTTTTCTGAAGAGAATCATTAGAATTTCAAATGTTTTTTCTTTGCTCTCTAGAAAGAAAACCCATAAGAATCTTGAATAATCATCTGTAACGACTAGGCATACCAGAAATGGATTTGACGTTTACTGGTCCGAAAAGATCCATATGTAGCCTCTCTAGTGGTAGCTTGATAGAATTCAACAGCTTTCTCGGGTGCGATTTCTTGTGCTGCTTCCCCTTTTTACAGCTCAAGCAATCATCGGATAATTGAAAATTCTTCAAATTTACACCGTCCACTTGGTCGTTATGAGCAAGATAATTCATCTTTCGCAGATGAATGTGCCCCATCTTTCTATGCCATAATATCGACTCTTTCTCTATAGCTTTGGAAACAAACCATTGAACTTTCTTCGATGTTGTTGATGCAACACTCATATCCAGAACATAAATATCAATTTCTCTTGGTGCACGCATCAGAATCCATTTCTCCGAAATCTTGAAACCCGGTTTTAAGATCAAACATTCTTTATCATTGAAATGCGTCGTGAATTTCTTGTCACAAATCTGCGAAATACTGAGTAGATTGTTCTCAAGTTCTGTGATGTAGTTCACTTTATCAAACAATACAACTCCGTTCATGAAAATTCCTTAACCGACAATCCTTCCTCCTTGCGTTCCAGCAAAACCTACATATCCTCCGCCGATAGCTTTAACGTCGTGTAACAATGCAAGCATCCTTGTCATGTGCCTGGAAGCTCCACTATCCATTATCCATTTAGACATTATCGATCATGGGAGTCCCTGCACACATTCAGAAGAAACTATTTAAACAAAGAAACCCAAGCCTGTTTGGTCTTCGGTGGATTCGGAATGTCGAATTTCGGACCTACTTTATTTTTATCATTCTTTTTAGGCTCGGTTTTATGTGGAACAGAAGGTTTCGGTTCTACCTTGGACGGTTTCTCTTTTGCCACCCATGTTTGCGTTTTCAGATTTGCCTTTTGAACATCAATTTAGAATCCGTTTGAATGACGTTGAAGAATTGGTTTAACATTTTTATAGGATTCATTTGTTCTTTTCAAGATTTGCTTTGGCCCAACCATAGGTGTCTTTTGTTTCTCATCCTTGGTGAACTTTTTAGAATGAGAAACAGGTTTTGGAGATTCTTGTGAGCAATATCTTGCAATGTGCCCAACATTTTGACATTTGTAACAAGTTCTACTGTCCTTTCGAACAGAAGATTCCAAAACTTGTTTCCTTTTCTCTTTCTCTTTCTTGAAATCATCATTAGATTGTGTTCCAATGATTTCTTTTTCCTTCTCTGTTGTTGTCCCAAAAACAAAATTGATTTTCTTCGTAAAATTAAGTTTTTGAGACTTGTTGTTCATTCGTTACTTTTAGAAACCCAACCCTGCCCTTTTATTTTCAGAATAATCTCTAATTTTATGATAGTAGGGTCGGTTGTCACTTTTTGATTTAGAGTAGAAAGATGCATCATGTTTATCTAAATCAGCATAAATTACCTCCACAAGCTTGAACAATTTATCAACACGATACAGATTCACGTTCTGGATGGGAAAGTCCTCATCAGAAAATAGTTTATTTGATCCTTGCATTTTATAAAGACATTTGGATCAGTCATTAAACTATTTTTCAATGGTTCAGCATTAGACTCAGACTTTTCAGATTCACTTTTTAAAACATTTTCTACCACAATTTTAACCACCTCAGAGTCACATTCACTATCAGAAGTTGTGTAAGTTACGTCGATGTTTGTAGGCAACTCATTTGATTGTTCAGTTTTCAGTTTTAGATTGAGTGCCTTCTGGTAATGCACTTTGTGGCCGTCATTGTGCGAATAGGCTAGAAAGAGTGTGTATTGAATATTGTATAGATTAGATACGAACACACGACCCAAGTACGAACAAGTACTGGCTCGTACGAGGGACATGTGCCTCGTACGAATGACTTTGTGCTTCGTACAAGTGACTCTTGTTACTCGTACGAGTGATAACATCTCAATCGTACGAATGACCCTTCGTACGAGTGACAAAATGCTTGGTTCGCACGAGCTGCATGTCTATAAATAGGTGTTGTGTGTTCATTGTTTGTTAAGTTTTGGGAGATACCTTAGGGAAAAGCTGGCGGATTCTGTATACTCTTTCGGTATGAATGAATGAAATGATAAGCTTCCGTTGATTCTGTGCCTACATGTCTATTTCGTTCTGCCGAATCTTTTCTATCCCCAAAGCTTCCATCTAGAACCGCCACTGACCACGGGACCACAACTGGTATCAGAGCTACGATACCGATTCATTCAATCTAACAGTTGATGAATCACCTACGCTCATGAATTTTGGATGTATGAGGGGTTTTAGACGTAAAACATTGAATAATCGGACAATCCTTGGACATAATGTAAAATTGAAACTATGGGATTGTTAGAAACAGATTTTCGATCAGATGTGTGCAAAAATCATGTCGAAATTCGAAGAGATGAAGACTTTGGATCGAAAAAGCGATATCAGTTTCATCTATAAGAGCGAGCTTCTATGGCCTGTACGAGTGACAGTTGGTCACTCGCACGAAGCTCCACTCGTACGAATCACCACTCGTACGAAGCCCCAAACGTACAAAGTCCAGGTCGTACGAACTGGTGACAAAAAAGGCATTTTTTGATCGTATTGACGAGACGAGTGTCCAGAAAAAATTTGATGATTACAAATTTTTTCGAGATTTTAACGTCTATTTCGAGTTGTTCTGAGACACCGTCTAGAGCTTCAACGTATAGATTTGATGATACGATCACAAAGGGATGAAGATTTTAGGATAGTCACTAATACCTACGCAAAACGTTGATCATCTGGTGTAGTGATTATTAATGAGCCTTAACGTTTAGTCAGCATTTGATCAAAACTGCAATTTTGGGAAATGTTTCCCAAAATTTGAGTGCCATATGCTGCAGTCGCACCATAATCTTCATTCCCCTTAGAACTCAAGACGTCAGAATTTGCAAAAATGAGGGGGAATAAAAATTTTCATGTATATTTTAAAATTCTGGCATTTTTGAAATTCGTGATGCTGCAACAGTATCCGGGTGGTTGAGACTATAGATTATCTGGGAAACACAGAGGATCGAAGATTCATTAGAGATGAGATAACGTTTATGTCTATTCACAAAATAGACTATACATTCAGAATGTGTGAATGAAGAATGTTAAGAATTTTCAGATCATAAAACAGATTGATGCTCAAGGGCTAACCACCTGATCCCCGATATGGAAGCGGAAGCACACATGACTGCCTATCATTAACTCTGCATTGCAAATGAACTGTTTTTCACTGATCGCCAGGAAACAGGTATGTCTTGTAGTTTCAATGCCCCATTCCAGCGGAGATAGCTATACATCTGTTTTTGTGACTAAAAAGGAAGAATATGATTCTAATTGCCGAAGAATGTTTCTCAGATTGATGTGTCACCAGATAGTTTGTTTCTGATGATTTGCTGATCGAGAAGATTTTTGCGGATATTTATGATTTGAAGTTTGTCGGTGTGGTATTTCGAAGTTTCTGTCAATTGCCGGTTGGGTTTTAAAGATCGGAGGATCGAGCATCAGGGGAGTGCGCTAAACCGAATGCGGATATGCTTAACGTCAAAACGGAGAAGCTGTATTGTTTAATTTCAAGTTGGTGAGTATTTGAGAAAATTTGTAGATCAAGCAAATCAGAGGATGTTCTGAACCGTGCAAACAAAAGACCTGAAGATCAATTTCTGGAGAAAATTATTTCAGGGGGAATGTTGCTTTAATGTCGATAATGCAAACCCAGATCTTCAATCAAGGTGGAATTACAACGTCAACATATACCCGATTGAAGTTGTAGAATATTCAAACACAGCTCTCAGATTTCAAGTTCAAGCTTCGACAGTGACGTCCAAGGGGGAAATCGTTAATGCACTTTGTGGCCGCCACTGTGTGAATAGGCTAGAAAGAGTGTGTATTGAATATTGTATAGATTAGAAAAACAAATCGGATAACCAGGGTCATTAACATGGACTTGGTTAACTGAGTGGGTTATAAAAACAGATAAAATTTCTTAAAAAATAAAAAAGATAAACAAAGTGTATAAAAACTGAATCGTACGAGTGACACTGACTCATACGAGTGACAAAAAGTTTCATTCTTGTGAAGCATGACTCGTACGAGTGAACCTTGAATGAGTATAAAAGGGTTGCTCATTTGCACGAGTCACACTATTGACTTTGTGCGATTGAGAGCATACTCTGTGCGAATCAATTATTGTCACTCATTTTTCTTGATCAACGATACGTATCTATACTTTGAGGAGGTTGATTTGCACACCTCTTTCAATGGGCGAGGTACTAATGCTTGTTTTGAGCCTTTATAATGACAAAATTGGACCAAAAGGACATAAAACGTAGATTTAGGATAATTAGACCGGTAAAATATAAAATGGAACTAAAAAATGTTAATATCGGCCCTGTAAACCTATAAATCAATCTTCAATTTGTTAAAATCTACACATTTTAAGTTCGGTTTGATTAGGTGTTATTTCGTGCGATTCGTTACTCGTACAAATCATCACTCGTATGAGCGAGGATTTCAAATGTCTGTTTATCATATTGACTCGTACGAGTGATTGTTCATACGAGTAGAACCTTAAACGTTCTTACCTTGATGACTCGTAGAAGCTTCAGTCATACGAGGAAGTTTGTTCAAAAGCCTTGAAATTTGTTAAGTATATTATTGATTTGGATGAAGTGGTGGACTCGTACGTGTGGGGTTTGACTCAGACTTAAATTTTATTCAAAGTATGTGACTCGTACGAGTGATTAGGAAATTGAAATTTTTGAAAATTTTCTAAATAGGGTTGCAGATCAAGAAGTCCTAATTTTCTCCATTTCACAACATCTTTTGTCTTCTGGACGAAAATATTCCTGAAATCGCAGCTTATAGAGAAGTATTAGATTTTTTGAGTTGTCTTCCAATCACCAAAGCTCTCACTGATCATCACAAAACCTATCGTTCTTATGTAGAATATTTTTGGAATGCTGCTGAATTTTATGAAGAAGATAACGCGATTTTATCTGTTGTAAGGATTGACAACAAAGATATTCAAGTTAAGAACTGAAGACTTGATCAGGACTGTGTTAGAGTTTAAAGATAACGAAGAAGACCCAACTGGTTTCTTTAAGTATTGGTTAAAGGGTGCTTCTACGAGATGGGTTATGCAGGTTTTGTCAATGTAGCTCCGTTTAAAAAGGCAAATCTGAGGGCTCCATTTAGGTATATAGCACACTACGTTATTCAAGCTCTCAGTCATAGAAAGGGCGGATTTGATGGTCTAATTGACTATCAGATGTGCATGATCACTGCACTTATTCTGAACTTGCCCTACAATTTCTCGAGAGTGATCTTCTCCCAAATGCTCCAAAATATTCAACGTGAGAAGTTCTTGCAATATCCTCGTTTTATTAAGATGTTGCTTGACCACTTACATATGTATCTGTCAACTTTGAAGAAGATGAATCTGTATCATAAAGCCTTCCCAAATGCCAAGCCTGTCTTTGGGCTATTCTTGATAAAGATTATGTGGCACCGCCAAAAGGGAAGTGGAGGAAAGAGGATAGTGGAGACGAAGATGAGGATTTGGAAGCATTAGATGGTTTTATTGCGAAGAGAAGCGTGTGGTTCTCTAAGGATGTTAAAAGGGGGTAAGGGGACGAAAAGAAAGCAAACGTCCACATCTTCCTCCAATGCCCCTAAAAAGAAGCAGCGTGCATCTGAAAGCATGAGGTTGGTTGATGAATCAGAACCGGAAGAAAATGTTGAAACTATGGTTACTAATATTGAGCGAGAAGCGTTCGGAGAACAAGAAGGGATAGTTGAAGAAGCATCCTCCTCAAGTATTGATTCAGAGGATAGGATTGCTGGTGAGAAAGAAAGAGTTAAAGAAAGTGAACATGAGCGTTTTGCTGAGCTCAAAAGTAAAGCAGTGGAGAAGAGATGTAAAGCATCAGGAGAAGATGATACAACTCATGTTCCTTTGGGTTCCGATAGTGATACTCCTGTTTGCAAAACTTTAAGAAATCTTCTAGACGTCTCAAGAGGCCAGCAAGTAGAAGCACTGATTCTCCAAAAGACAAACCTAAAAGAAAAGTGCAAAAAAGGTTGTTGAAGAAGAGAATGTTGAACAGACTCCACAACCACCACCATCACCATCTCCTCAACAAACTCCTCAGCACCACCACAACCAACACCACAACCTCAACCTCAACCCCGGTTTTCTATAGGTACCAGGTTAGAAGATCAATTCGAATTTGACTTTGGTGATATTCCGGGGGAAGAGTTCTCGGTAGACATGTTCAACGATTCGCGCATTAACGAGCTTGAGAAACAAGTACTGCTGAATTGTGTCGAGATTGTCGCGCTACAAGAGCAACTCAATGGGCTTAATGAAGAAAAATAGAAACTAGAGGCCATCTTAGCAAGTATCGTCTTTGAGAATGAACGTTTGAGAAATCGCATGGCAGAATATGATGAAGAACATCTCAGAAATCAAAGAAAGATGAGCTTATTCGAGAAAATTCTCACGAAGGTACTCGGAATCAATTTAGCTGCTGAGATTGATAAGATTGAAAGAGCAGAGGCTAGGGAAAGGGTTGCTGAGCATGAACGAATTGCAAAAGAGTTATTTGAAGCTCAGGGGAAAGGTAAAGAAAAGGTTGGTGAGGAACCCACGACTGTCATAACTGAGCCAAAAGCTGAATCTTCTCCAGTATCTTAGAAGTGGTGGTGGATGCAAACACAAAGAAGTTTGTTTTGATTTGGAATCCTAAAGATGTTAACATTGATATGTCGAATTTATCAGCTAAACATCAAGAATGGCTCAATAAGAGAAAGTTGGAGAAAGAAATAGAAGCCGAGGTAGATAACTTTGTTGAAGATCCTAAAAAAGAAAAAGAAGACTTGGATGATTTCGATGATATATTTTCTGATCAATCTGATGATGATAGTGATGGTGGTGATGATGACTTGGGTGGTTCAGGTATTCTTGTAACAGAATCTAATTTGAATTATGATATCGATTGTTCTGTGTACTTGGATGATACTGCAAATCAAAAAGGAAGTAAAGATCAGGGAAAGTATGAGAGCTCTAAAGATGCTAAGCAGGCAAGAATATTCACGGTGACCGAAATGTCTACTGTTCCTATCATGCTCAAACCGAAGATTTTGTATTTAAAGCATGATGTGGAGGAAGGTGAGTTTGTCCATAGCTACACAAAGGAAGAGATTACTCAAATGTTAGGCATGGACCAAGAAGATTTTGTGTTTTATTTCGAAGAAGAGCTTAATGATATTAGTTCTTTCAAGCTTGTTGATTATGTCTTCGAACATGT
Source organism: Scalesia atractyloides (assembly GCA_947069175.1). NCBI lineage: Eukaryota > Viridiplantae > Streptophyta > Magnoliopsida > Asterales > Asteraceae > Scalesia > Scalesia atractyloides. The sequence continues at coordinate 58,008,302 of CAMTDV010000003.1, read as the reverse complement.
TGCTGATGCATATGAGTATGATAAAGTTGTCGTGGAGCATGATTCTGATGACGATGATACAAATATTGCCGACGAGGGTACAGATGACTCCCCAACTTACAATAAACTGTTTGCAGTCGAAAATGATGATCTTCTAAAGCGAAAAGTTGAAGAGGCTATCAAACAAGGAACCGTTCCTCAACAATTGTCTGCTGAAGAAATTGCTGAAATGAGGAAGCGGTGGTTTAAAGACGTACCAGCTGAACCTAAATTCAAACGTCCCTATGCATTCTTTATGCGTGATCCTAACATTTCTTTGGGGGATATTATAAGTTGGGGATGGATCAAAGAGCTGAATGTTTATGCGATTAAACGTGTCACACCCTCAATTTCCACTTGCGGAGTTTTACCGCGAGGCGTGTGAACAAACCAGACTCTGAGACACTAGTAACGTCGAACGACTCTATATGATTCATTAATACGTTTTCTAAAATCATTTGTTTAATTATTCATAGTAAATTTTAGATTGTTTTAGTTTGGTTTTAATGTTTAGCGGAAGCATTAGTTTTTAAAGTTGAGCGGAAGCATTAAATTAAAGTAAAGGAACGGGCGCCAACACAAACGCCAAAACTAAAGAAAACCCAAACAACATTCGTAAATGAGACTCGATAAAAAGATGTCTTGATCAATGCAAGTGAGTGCACCTAGAGCTCCTAGCATCTTGAGAAACATGTAAAGAAACAAGTGTCAACATTAAAAATGAGTGAGTTCACAGGTTTCAAAAGTTCATTTGTTCGGTTATAAGTTTGTTTCCCCCGTTATCCCTTACCCGGGATAACGATTTAGTTCCATTATTCCCAACCCGGAATAATACTGATGGTTCCATTATTCCTTACCCGGAATAATAATGATGTTCCATTATTCCTAACCCGGAATAATAAAGTTGTTGGTTCCATTATCCCTAACCCGGAATAATATTGTTGATTCGTAATTAAGCTCAATGTTAACATGTAGGTAGCTAGCCTAAAGTTATGTCACGTAAGTGTTCGCGATCGAAGCTGACTGTTGTGCCTCCGTGTTGCCAGGCCTATCACTGACAATGGCGAAGTTAGGCCAAATTATTCACCCGTTGACCATACCAGGTAGGCTAGCGCGACTAGCTCGGGTGGGGCTTGTCGGGCCCAGTAGTACTACTTATAATTTCCCCGCTATCTAACCCAATACTAACGATCCGAGAGATTGTCGAGGATTTGTGTGATATAGCTGCTTAGTGACCATAACGTACATTAACATTAACTTAGTTACCGAATAGTTTAATGACATTAATTTCATATAACGTAAAGAGATAGAGTTGTAGAGTGTATACATGTTTCTCCCCCTGTTGTTTAAAACCGGATAAAATTAGGGGCCGTGAACTCACCTTTAGTTGCTCGGTTAGTGTAACACAGATGTAGCAACTGATGGGACCGCTAATTGCGTCCTAACAAGTCAATTGATTTAAAGTTAGTGTGTGAACACACCAATACAAACCCTACACATAACTAACGCACAATGCGGTACACACAATAACAAATCCTAACACTCAAACATGCATGCAAGTATCATCATATCAACATAGTGATCAAAGCAATTTATCATGAACACAATCCAATCCATGCAACACTTTGTTACACACATTCGCAAGTTATCAAGTTTCAGCTTGTATACTCATAATTAGGCTGTTTTCAAAGATTTTTATAAAATTGTTCCAACATTCCAAAAATTCCAATTATTTTACAGAAGGTGTCAACTATACTGTAGAATTTTATATAAATTTTTCAAGTCCTAACACTTTACCAATTATTCATAAATATTAATATACTAGGCTGCAGTCAGATTCGTCGCTTTCTGACTGCAGTCCACGGGAGAATTTATTTAAAAATCACCGTTCGTCCAATTAACAAAATTCCAGTGGGAGTTTCCCGGAAATTTCCATATCTAGTTTCTGTACAATTTTCGTGATTCGACTCTCTACAGATTATTAGATCCGATTCAATAAACAACTGACAAATTTTCAGCATTTTCACAGCTTCAGTTAATGCACTTAATTGGCCTCTTAAAAATACCAAACAACTTCAGAAAAATATGAATCCAGCGCCATTAGAAGCGTTTTTCAAAACTCTACGTTTTAGGCTTCAGAAAGTCCGTTTTTCGATAAATAATAACCAAGGTACAGCCAGTTGAAGTTGGCTGTAAACACCATTCAGCATTTTATCGCAATATAACACGCTTAAACAATCGATATGTTAAATATAAACCATCAAGAACAGATTTTTCCAATCATATATCATCATATACATCATACCCATGCAAACCCTAATTATAACATATAGTTTTTATCACAAAACGCAGCCTAATGATTCTTGATTCCACTAATCATCATAATCACAAACTAGCACAATTTATCGAACTAAACATTGATTCTACACTACATTCAAGCATGATCAAGAGTATATAAATCCTAGTATGATTTTGCAAACAATGATAAACCCTAACCTTTAACAATAAGATCAATGAGCCGAGACTTAGATGGGAGCCGATTCGGATATGATGAAGGTCGCGACCGAGAAGGAGAATGGAGAGGGCTGCCGCGATCAAAAGGAAGTGTAGGAAGGCTGTTTGCGATCGAGAGGGATGTAGCAAGGCTGCCTTCGGCTGTTTCTTGATTAGGGTTTGTGTGTGTTTTTGTTTTTGAAACAATGCACATGCATATATAGTGCAAGAAGAAAAGAAAAAGGGAAAAAAAGAGAAGGGTTTGCGGGTTGGGTGCTCGCTACCGCAAGGGGTTCGGGTGGGGTGGTTTGGGTCTTTAACTTGAGCCTCAAGTTTCGTTCAACTCCTTGAGTCGCAAGGAAATGAGGTCGACTCATTTCGCGTCTTGGTTCGATTCGTCTATATATTTACTATATATTTTTTATAACTAAAATCACGAAATCGAAACACAACATAATAACTCACCAAACTTATAAACGTTTAGTACACATAGCACGTAATTCATTTGACAAGTTCACGAAGTTATCGTAATTATTTCGAGCGTGCAATTTAAATCTCCGAATCAATTTAGCGTAGGAATGAATAACCGTGAAGTAGTGCGTTTAAGATATCTGAAAAACCGGGATGTCACAAAACGGGAATATGGGATCCTGTATTTCTGATACTTAAGCGATATAAAGACCCTGCCGTTCTGGGATATCAAAGATCTGGTGCATGCAAAGATGATAAATCTTAAGATGATATTTCATGACTAGCGGCTGTGGAAACTGATCAAGCTTGAAGCTACTCATGGATTTATACACTGGAAGCCTCATATCCCTAAGAAATCACGAACATCGATCCAGTAACAAAAGAAAAAGATGTGACGTTGATCGTAAAGAGGCCGAAAGTTATGAAAAATATGCCTCTAATCAAGATGGAACATGATTTCTTCAAGATTTCGAATGGTGGTACTATGATTCAAGTACAGGTGAAGCCGTTATTTGTGTCCAACCAGATGATTCTTGGAAGATTACCAAGGAATTATCCGAAGCCGTCGTAGCACACAAACGTATATATGGTCTATGGCGTGGCATTCGAGTACTAGACCCGATGTGGCTAGTCAATTGTTCGAAGAAGGATATCTAATGCTTGTTCTATTGCAAGATTAGTTTCAAAGAGAAAGACAAAGAACAAGCTCCCCAGTTCCAGATGATTTTTAATGTCTGTTATGCTAATGATATACACTCAGGAGCAGCATGGAACACTTCTTGGAGGAAGCTGAAAGAGATTGAGAAACGAAAGAAAGAAAAGAAGGATGAGAGGATTGTAGAGCGTACGCGAATTGTATCGCTAAAGCACTTTCAGTTTAGACGTTAACTGTCAAATCATTGAAGAATTTTTTGAAGACTATCCAAGACTGCGGCAACATCCAAGGGGGAGTTTGTTGGTGCATAATGTCTATTGCCTACGTCTAGGATATGTTGTTTATGTATATAGGGCTTAGAATGTCAAACATTGTTTGTATATATATGATTTATTAGTTTTGTTCATGGCTCGTACGAGTGACACTTTGTCATTCATACGAGGCATCACTCGCACGAGTTACACACACACACTCCTCCTGTGCGAGTTATGTTGACCTATAAATAGAGAAGCTTGAGTGTTATGTCAGATATCTGATCTATTGGTGTGTGGCGAAGCCCTGTGAAACTGTTTACGCATTTTGTAACTGTTCACGTTTATCAATACAATTCAAGGCATTTAAGCAGTATATCTTTCTTGTTTATATGTCAAACTCGCTGACAATGAATTCCGCCTCTGTTAGCTAAGTTAGATCAGTCCGGTGCTCATTGGATGAGAGTCGATCCCCTTTCACAAAATCTATCTGATAGTGATTATATCGGAGCTGATTTAGGTGTTGATCGTGATTTAGGTGTTGGTTTTTAGGTGTTATTTGAGTTTGTGGAGGTGTTTGATGTTGTGGAGATATTGGTTGTGGTGGAGTTTGATGTAACGATATGATATGTTGTGGTGATGGTTGTGGTGGTGGTGATGGTGGTTGTTGTGGTGAGGAAATGGGAATACGTGACGCCTGTGGTTGGTCAACAATTTCAACCTCTACTGTCTTTCTCCTCCTGTATATCCTTCTAGGTTTCTTTACTATGGAAGAGCTAGTAGTCTTTTTTCTATGTATCAGTCTTAGTCTTAACTCTCCATGCCTTCTTAGTTGGCCTTTCAGCTTCAGAATCATTATCAGACGGAATATACATATCATCGTCATTTCCAACCACTTTCTTCTTCTTGATCTGAGCCAACCTTTTAGCATTTTCAACTCTGTCAAATGTATCTTCAGAATCTTCATTGTTATCACCACCTGCACCTTCCTTTTCTCTATCTTAGGTAGAAGAAAATACCTCGTCCTCAAGATTCACTTTGGCTACAACATGTTGCTCAACATTTTGCTCAATCTCTACTTCCTCATTAGTAGTTTCGTCTCTAAGGACTATATCTCTCTTTTTTTTTAGCTTTGGCTTTTGGAGTACTCTATTTCTTAGCACCTTCTTTCTCATACCACATACCTCTCTTAGGCTCATAACTATCCATCTGAGCAGCCTCATCATCAGAGCCACTTCCTTCATTTCTCCATTTATCCTTCAGAGGTATTTTGTATCTCTTATCTTTAAATCTTCCAAAGAATTTCCTTGCCACTTGCTCTGTAGTCTATTTCAGATAATTCAATTTCACCAAAGATAACCCTGTCATGTGATCCAGCGACAGTGCATCATTCTTGTTTTTACTAAGTTGGGAAATTGATCATCCAACATCATTTGCACGAATTTGGGGTATTGCAGAAACTTTTCTTTAACAATGTTCAACTGCATCTACTAGAATATCATCTTGGAAAAGTTGTAAGGCCTGTTTAAAGCAAGTTCAGTGATTATTCACATCTGATAATCAACTATAGCATCACCTCCCCCTTTCTAGTGGCTTAATGAAGATATAACAGAATGTACGAAAAACTTGTAAGGCCTTCCGAGGTAAGCTTTATTGAACTAAGTATTGACATGCCCTTTATAGCCCATTCTGTAGAAGCATCCTTTGCACATACATTCAGTATACATAATTGGATCTTTGTCTTGGTCTTTAAAATTTAACACTCTGCGAGTCAGGGCTTCAGTAATGTGCACCTCTTTATCTTCATTACCAATCCGTACAAAAGATCGTATAGCTTTCTTCTCTGGTACAAACTTTGCATGCTCCCAAAATCACTCTATGTGTGAGCGATAGGCCTTGTGATGATCTGTAAGCGCTTTAACAATTGGTAACTCGCTCATAAACTTCAATATTGACTTGAAAGGAGCAATTTCTGGAATACTCTTATCAAGAACACAACAGATGTTGTGCTTCATGTAGAAGTTCGTTTACTTTTCCTGCATAAACACAAACATGAAAACATTTAGAAATTTTTTCGATCTACAATTTACCTTCATGCGAAGGTAACTAGTGTGAAGTGGACTTTTACCTTCGTGCGAAGGTAAATGACCAAAATAAATATTTTGCACTTTATCTTCGTGCGAAGGTAATTTACCTTTGTACGAAGGTAACCTTATGCACACTTGATAATTTTTCCTTGATTTTCATGAAATTGATGTTACTAAAACAACCTAAAAGTGCCAATTAACACGATGGTATGTCCAATTTTAACTGTGGCCCATTAAATTGTTCTAGATCTACGTTTTTATGTTTGCTTTACCAAAACTTCAATTTAAGGTTCAACTCGAGTTCAATTCGGTCCAAACTACCTTAGGCATTGTTCGTGGTGTGCCAATCCAGTACTACAAGATAAGAAATTTCGGCAGCACTTCGTTAAAGGTTTTGCAATTTTATCTTCGCTCAGAATAGTAAACAGTGACAGATGAACTATCTTCGTGCGAAGATAGTTTATATAGATAACTATCTTTGTAAGAGGATGATTATCTTCGTGCGACAGTAATTATCTTCGTGCGAAGATAACTCCTTTAACGAAGTTAAATCTGTTTTTTACATTTCATTTATTTTAACCAGTTTTAACGACCTACTCAATTGACTAAGTCCAAGTTAATGACCCTAGTTAAGTGATTTGTCTACCAAATCCAAGTTAATGACCTTGGTTGAACACTTTGTGATCAAAGTGATGTTTTAGGCAATGTAAGGTTTCAAGTTAATGAACTTTTTAATTTTTTGAAATATTTTCTAAATTCAGATAAGCTCCAAACCCGTTGTCTTCCTGTATTCTCAACATTCGGCATCTCTAGATTTTGAAGGTCCGCTTTCCATCATCGGTAGTCAAAACTAAGATAGAAATAAATCTTTTTGGTTTCTCCAAAATTTATGCCAAAACACATTGAAAATCTTTTTGGGATTTTCTGAAATAAAATCTAATAAACTATGTACAAACATATTTACAGAAATATTTTGTTGAGTTTTTGTTAGCGGATCATATAAGTTTTTGAGACATATCACTAGTACTGTTGGGTCCTAGAACTGTGAGACTGACACATCAAATATATGCGACGGTCTATGGTAGCTAACTAGGATTAACTGGGTTAGTTTGTATTAGGTTTGGACGTTTTAGGTCACTTGGGCATGCCATAGGCCATGTGGGCCAGGCAAGCCCAAGGGAGGCCCATCAGGGGCATAGGCAAACCCTAGGTATATAAGGAACATTATGCAATAATTTTGGCTAAGCTTTTAGAGAGAACTTTGGTAGCCTCTACCATTCTAGAGAGAGAGACCAAGAGGTGTGAAGAACTTGTATCAAACTGTTTTGCTATTCCTAGTAATAGAACCGTATGCAAGTTTGAAAGTGATTCTCGTGTTATTCTCGTTCTTCTCGTTTCTCCTATTTTTTGTTTTCTTGAATATCAAGTTTGGATTGCGCCCATCCTTGGTGATTGTTTGATATCGTTGTTAGATCTCGATTATTTGGGACTTACAAGTACCGTTGACCTTTATAAGACTTTAAGTACTAAATAAATTCACTTAGATTGTCAGTATACATGTCCACATAAACCTCTACACATTTCTCAATTGTTCTGGGATACATTAAGTAATTTTAGGAACTTGTCTTAACCATGTTTTCTACCTCTGAATATACTCCCGTATCAAGATTCCCTGGATATCATCTTACAGGTAAATATATCTAACTGATATATGTATCTGGGTAATGCGAGACCTTGAGAGCTCAGGTTAGTACCAACGTACCGACAAAGAGATGAAGGCTCGTCTTGAAAGTAGTGAATTTGGAATTTTTTACTACAATTGTTGGATCTTTCGATACTTACAATTTGTTGCAGTTTTTTGATTTTAAAAGAAAAGTATTCTACAAGTTCTAGTCTATTGCTGACGCAAAATCATAAGAACTTGTATAATACGCCAGATATCAATTATTTATAAAGACCTAGTATCTCAGAAACCGACAATCTCTCGAACGAAATTTTGGTGTACTAAGACCATATATCCGAGAGATGTTAAACCACTAATTAAGAAGCTTTTCTTTATGTTTATATCTTAGAAACAATCTAATAAATGTGCGAAGCCTACTGGCACATCATCAGTGGGATATATTTAAACTTTTTAGTACTACATTTCTTTAGCATACTGTTATAGCCCGCTGATGTATTATCATTTCCTCTATTCACATGAAAACTCTTTTTGTCTTTTTATGTTTTTGTACATTTTTGCATTTTTTTAATGTTTTTGTATTTTCTTCAACATTTCTCCCCCTAAAATCAAAACATATTTTTTGAATTTTTTTTTAAAGAAAGAAATTCTAAAACCTATATAAAATGTGACAAACCGATGAGGATCATGAAAACTCGTCATCTGGTCCGTATTCAACCTCTAATTCCACATCTGATGTTAGATTTTTCATATCATTAATTCTCAAAAGATATTTATATCTAGTTGGATCAAATGGTTTGGTATAAAAATCTGTCTTTTGTTCATCAGTGTGGATCTTTTCTATTCGAATCAACTTTTTCTCGTGACAATCACGGAAAAAGTGATGTCGAATTTCAATGTGTTTATTTGTAAGTGATGAACCGGGTTTTTAGTTATATCAATAGCAGGCTTGTTATCTACATATATGGGCGTTTCAAGAAACTACAATCCAAAGTCTCTCATCTGTTGTTGTATCCACAAGATTTGGGAACAACAATTGGAAGCCAATTCATATTCAGCCTTGCAAGTAGATAAAGCGACCATGGTTTGCTTCTTCCATTGCCACGTTACTAAGCGTGTTCCAAAGAACTGGCAACTAGCCGTTGTAGATTTGGCATTAAGTTTGTAGCATCCAAAATCTGAGTCTGAATATCCTGCGAGGTCGAAGTTGTCATTTCGCAGATACCACAAGCCGGTGCTTGGGAACCCTTTAAGTATCTGAAAATCCGTTTGACTTTCATCAGGTGTGACACTCGAGGACCAATTGATATCGGACGTAAAGGCATGTTAGATACATGATGTCTGGTCTTGATGTTGTAAGATACATCAGTGATCCAATCATCCATCGATATAAGGTTTCATCTATCTTGACTGCCATGATTAATTGCCAATGGGGTAGATAATGGTGACGTTCCCGACATTTCGAATTTCTTCAAAATATCATAGACGTACTTTGTCTGATGGATGAAGATACCATCAGGCAACTAATCGACCTGAAGCACCAAGAAGAACTTCATCTCTCCCATTGAACTCATTTCAAAAAAAAAATTCATGACTTCTTCAAATTATTTACACAGCTCATCGTTCGTAGAGCCAAAGAGTGTGCTATCAACAATGCCTCTAGTAAAGTCATTGTTTAACAGGTGCTGAGAGAGTGGCTTATACCAAGGGCCTGATGCAACCCGTATAACGCCTTATCTTGTAAGTAAACCTTGTATTTATGCACTGGATCAACAAACCCCGGTGGTTGTCCAACATACACTTCCTCTTTCACTTTTCCATAAAGGAAAACTGATTTAACATCCAATGGGTACACTTTAAAACCTTTCCATGACGCAAACGAAGGAATATGCAGATTGATTCAAGTCTTGCGACAGAGCATAAAACTCTGTATAATCAATGCCTTCTTGCTAATGAAAACCTTTGACAACCAGTCAAACTTTATTGCGCAAAATTACCCCTCTATCATCTCTTTTGCACTTGAAGACTCATTTAGTAGTTATAGCTTTATGATGGCTAGTAGGTCAACAAGCTTCCAGTCACCGAGCTTTTCAAATTGTTGCAACTCCTCTTGCTTTGCATTTATCCAGCTATTATCGGCAATCGCTTCCTTATTCGATTTCGGCTCAATCTGGGAAATAAAACAATGATGTAAGCATATATCTTGAATTGGTGCATTTTGGTATAAAAACAGCTAAGATCCTTGTTGATCTGATTGCGCGTTTTAACACCAGCATGCAGTTTTCCGATAATATTCTCCGATGGGTGTAGGACAACTTCATTGGCATTACTTCATTAGGAACATTTACTTTGCTCTCCAAATTCGTAATGTTCTGTTCAGCAACCTGATTACTTGTTGAGGCTTCATTCTGATCACTAGGACCTGCAAATTGATTTAGGAGGCTTGTTATCTGCTCAGAACCTTCATCGGAGCTAGATTCACCATCTTGATCATATGTCGACCCAACGTCAGAATTAGAATCATCAAACTGATCAAAAGTGGGCTCTATGGCATTCACTACTTGTACGATGATGGGTTGTGTTTGAGTCATGCTCGGACCTGCTCAAGAATCATTTGTGCCAATAGATAGTTGAGTAACCACTATCGTCTTGGAGCTTGTTCTTGATTAGACGCTTGTTGTTGTTGATATAGCAACACAAGTTCCTCTTCATTTGGTTCTTCTGGCAGAGCGAAAGAATTCCATAAACTCTCATAGTTGAACATCCAAGATTCAATAGGCTTTTGAGTAGACATTTTATACTTCTGACAATCAACATGTTGAGAAAGAATAACTAGATTTAAACTTGGCAAATACACTCTTTTTAACAGACTTGCATAGCCTACGAAAAATACCTCCAAAGATCTGGCACCAAATTTACCGTCGGAGTCAATGATTGTACATGGAGATCCTAATGGTTATAAAAACTCTAAGTTTGACTTTCGTTAGTTAAGCAGTTCGAAACATGTCTTCTTATGTGCCTTAATGGTTAAAACCGTGTTCAACGTGTAACATGTAGAGGTGTTGGTGCATATTTTGTCACAACAGCTTAATAGGTTAACAGTTTAGTCTTTGGATATTTTGTATTGGGCTTAGCATTTATGTTTAGCTTGTTTAGAGTTGTTACTCTCCTGGAAGATAACCCACGGGAATCTCGAATAGTCGTTTGTCACAACGAGGCAGTATAGATCACAAGATATGCTTTTGACGTTGACTAGCCCGAAAAGATCCATATGAAGCCTCTCTAGTGATAATTTGATAGAATTTAGAATTTTTCTTGCATGTGATTTCTTATGTTGCTTCCCCTTTTTGCAGCTAAGATAATTTGTAGGTCCACCTGGAGGATCAAGATAAACCTACTTCATTGTTCATGCAACACACATACCAGTGCGGAATCCAAGTATGCATCCAAACTAACACAAAGTAGAAGACACACAGGATAACAAAAGATTCAATATCTTGATTAACTGATGAGAACTAGTATAAACATATATAAACAATGATCATACATACTCTATGCCTTCACTCTGTGCTCTCAAAGTCTCAGCTTAGTATCCACTGGTCACTCGCATGAACTCTCTCACACATGCACTCTCTACTAAGAAGGTCATGTCTGCTTATATAGTGACAACACCAAGCAACAGTACGAAGTATGTTGCTGGTCATACGAAACACCAAAAGACACCAAAGAAATTCTCCAAATAGACTCGTACGAATGAACTAGCTCGCACGAATCAATAACCTTGCTTGTAAGAATCAAGCTGAAAGCTTGAATGGGTAAGCTTGATCGTACGAATGGTGTGACTCGTACGAGCAACATCTTGCTCGTACGAAGTATTCCCACTCGCACCAATTGTTTTCTTTGGAGATCGTGCCCCAGACATGACGTACTTGAGACTCAACAATATGCACAAATGCAACTGTTGTACATAGACATTCTAATGGTCGTACTAGATCAAGATATGAGGATATCTTGATCTGGCCGACACGACCAATCTATACAGAAACAATACATAAGGAACTTACAATTACAGACATAACTAAGAACAAGCTACAGACACATAAGTGTATCAACAAACTCCCCCTTGTCTGCTGCTTGGTCTTCGATCTTCATTTCTTGAACTGCCTACTATGTCAACAAACTCCCCCTGAAGATAATCGATCCATAGTTGATTGAGGATCCAGGTTTTCATTGTTTTCTAGACTCATCAAACCTTTCATGTTTCCTCTAAGTGTCACTTGAGGTAACTGGATCGGTCACGATCTGCTGCATATTACAATCTACCACTTGTGGTGGGACAGAAACTTTTGGATGCAAGGATGAGGCCGAAGTAGTAGTAATACCAGGGTCTACAGAATCCTATCACGTTTACGCTTGATCTCCTGTGCTTTGCATCTCTCATTCCACATAATGTTCACTCGCTTTCTGCTCGTTTCAAAAAGTCTTTAATACCATTGAAGCCTTCCACCAGTTTAGCATTACGAGATTGATACCATTCCTTCAAGTCGTTATGCTTATTAGACAATGTTTCTGTAGATCGTTGAACAGCTACACTACGTTCTTTTAGTCGGTTCAATTCAATACCCCGAGAGTTATCAGCTGCTCTCATCTATTTTAGCTGAGCTGCCCTTTCTACATCTACAGCCTTCAGTTGCTCATTTTCTTTCCTTAATTGTGCAATTACAGAATCCTGTTTCCTAACAGTCTCTTTTAAATAATTTATCTCCAATTGTTGCTTGACAGCTACGTTTCGGTTTGAAGACATAAACTTTGAATGCTTGTTAATCTACATTGTCGCAGCTTGCAACTGAGTGAACAGAAATTCCACCTTCTCATCTTGATCCATTTCAGAGAACAAAGGACTTCCTCGTTTAGACTTTTGTTGATGAGCTGTGGGTTGGGACTGTTGAACTGAAAAAGGAGTAGGTTGCGATTCAACTGGAGTATCTTCAGCTGAAATTCTTTCAGCTGCTGTGGTACTTGATGGTTGTGGTTCAGGAGCTCTAGCGGGTTCTGTCCTTACAGGTTCAGTTTCCTCCATTGTAACAGTAGACTGAGTTTCTGCAACTAGTTCATGTAAAGTTTCCTGATGTGAGGTTGTAGGTTGTATGATTTCAGGTTGAGCTGAGGAAGTATTCGTAGACGAACTCCTCTATTTCTTTCTACTCTTGTTTCCAACTGAAGTACCTACCTCATTAGCACCACAATTACCATCAATATCACCATCATCACCATTTCCCTTTTTATGACCAAATCTATCTTTGATCATTTTCTCCAAGATAGGTTCTTCATTATCAGAATCACTGTCATCATGGCGCCACTTGTCGTTTTCTGGTGAAACATGATAGTCGTTTGCCAAAAAACAGATCAATCTTCGAGGAGGTGCGCTTTCCTTGTAACGTTTTGCTGCAACACCTTTAAAGATTTTCAATGAATGTTCCATCATAACTTCTACTTTTAGAACATTATTGTCATTCTTTGGAAGATTCGGATGTTGCATATTTAAGATCATCTGAAGAAAATGGGGATACATCCAAAACTTGTTTCCACCATAACCAGTTCTACTCAGGTACTCCTTCATGTTTGCGAAGATATACTTTGAAACACTGAACGGTTTATTCAATGTCAAAGCTATCATCATTCCAACCAAGTCGTTATTTGCCATGTCATAACCACTTTGTTTATTGCTCAAACACTGAATTAGAACATGTAGAAAGAACTTGTATCGGAGTGGTAACCATGCTTTGTTGATTTATCCTACCAGAAAATCTCCGACACACTTCATACGCATCAAACATCCACGTTGACACTTCAATGCCACTGAGAATGGAGCTTCAGGATCATCACCAAGCTGGAATACTGAGTTAATGATTTCGCAGTCACATCTACATCTAAGTTGTTTACTTTTCCATGGATGACTTCCTTCCCATTAACTTCAATGACTTTAGCTGAATCCCAAAATCCGTTGATCAACGTTTTGTATACTGTAGTCTTGTGCGTGATAGCATGATGCATTCTTGAGTCACGCAAAAACTTCATTATAACGTTGTACTCAGCAAATTTGTCTTCCGGATCCAAGTAGGCCACCATGTTATGTCTCGGCTAAGACATAAATTCCACCTCTGACTTGTCAGTCCTCTTTGTTGCTAGTTTTCTTTTATGTTCTTTTTGTTCCATTCTGTACACATAAGTCAAATAGGATAAGAACACAAAATCATCAAGGAATATACACAAAAAGTTTTTATTTCAAACCTTATGTATGTATGTATTCCCTGAACAAAGAAATACTGACGCATATGAATAACAACATATTCGTACGAAGAACAACTCGTTTTTACGAATTTCTGATTTAGAAACAAGAAACTGAGTCATTCATACAGATAGTTGAATCATACAAACGATCAATTTTCCGTGCGAATGATGCTTAATTCGTACAAAACCAGTTTGTATACATAATTTCATAGAAAGTTACTTGTTTTTTCGGCTAAAAGTGATTCATTAAGTTTGTTATTCTTGTCAGTCATGGTCACACAGTCAGATAATGTTTAAGTTGTTCAACTTCAAAGTATGCCAAACATTTTAAGTATACCTTAAAGAAATCAAAAACAACTTGAAAGGGAGATGTAAAGATGAGGTGAGCAAAGTGAAAGTGAAATTCTATCACAGAACTTCATTTCCTTTTAAACAACATCATACTCGCATAAAATACCCTTGGATCGTGCAAAGAACTGCCCTTCATATGAACCATCATTGGTACGAGATACACACACTCGTACGAAATAACTCTGATTCGTACGAATCTAAGTTTTTAAAAAATTGGATTTCAGTTCTTCGAGGACCTTAGGTTTTTTGATGACCTGTTAACAACTTTGCACATATCCACACAAATCACAAAGTTATGTTAGGAAAAGTGCTTAACAAATTTTGGTTCTTTGAGATGAGTTTACCATTGTAAGAAAGTACTTTTATGAAATTGCGATATCTAAGTGAATGGTTTTTAGGACAGATCTTGGTAGAATACCTATGAGCTTCAATTTTGGCTAATTCAAAAAGAAACTTAATTTAACAACAAAGTAAACCAAAACTAAAATAACTACTAAAGTATAAACTATATATTTACCAGATTTTTTTAGAGTTTCAAGGTAATAGAATCATACCAGATTTTAATTTTGTCAAAAACAGGTTTTGTTAAAACATCAAATTAAATAAATAAGTATTCTGCTATAATTATCTGTATTGTTGTCCACGTAAGCTCAACTTATCAGATGTAATCATGATTAGGAGATATGATTAATGTATGATTTATACTTACTAGCTGGTGTTCAACCACTTCACGACACATTCCCATATCAAGATATGCTCGAGAGAAAATCTTACCGGTGAGTATTTTTCTTATCATCTGTTTTGACGTATATGATGGAGATACTCACTTATTTTGATTGAAAACAAGCCCTATGTGATTAGATCACTTATTTGTGAGGAACTTGATTTTCATATGCATGCAGGACACAAGAGTGAGTCCGTGAACAGGTTAGTACCATCGTACCAACAAAAAGGCGAACTTAGCTCCCGCATAAAGCTGTGAATTTTATCACTTATTTTTGGGTGAATGTGATATTTTATCACTTATTTGATTGTCGTTTTCAGTATTTACACGTATGTATGGTATCATGGAAGTTCTAGACTTGCGTCGCCGTTATTTTTCGTCATAAGATTCAACTATGATAGACAGATGATAAGTCAGCATAAAGACCGCATATCTCAGAACCTCGGCACACTATCAAACGAAATTTCGGTACCAAGACCATATGCCAATGAATGGTTCCCACATAGCTTGTAGTTCGTTATGTTTATATCAACCTGCACATTTAATCTGATTGTGAGCCTACCGATACATCATTTAGTAAAGCTACTTATCAATTTTCACTTTGTGCTTTTAACTGTTTATGATAGATCACTAGTGTATTTCATCATCTTCAACTTATCCATCCAAGAAATTCAATTTTCAGTTTTGGTTTTCTATTGTTTTGTATTTTTCTGAAATTTTCTCCCTCTTAAATATATAAGGTAAATAAATAAAAGACATATTTTTGTATTTTTACATTTTTTTGATGTTTTTGTATTTTCTTGAAAACTTCTCCCCCAAAATATAAAACTAAGAAAAATGGAAAATATTTTGTAGTTTTAGATTTTAGAAAAATATTTACAATAACTATTTAGCCAAAGAAGATTTACTCGGGGTTTCACCTTGATGCCATTGACCAAAAGAAGATAATCAAAACGTGACATATCAAAATCTTTGGTAAACAGGTCGGCACGTCGGTGATCAGTGTGGATTTTAACAACATTGATAAGTTTCTTTCCATAGCAATCGCGTATGGAATGATACTTGATTTCAATGTGTTTGGTTTTTGGGTGCTGTACAGGATTACAGTGATCTGTAAAGCAGCTTCGTTATTAACAAAAATAGGAGTAGATAGAAATTCAAAACCGTAGTCCCGCATTTGCTGTTGAATCCATAGAACCTACGAGCAGCAACTAGAAGCCGAAATTTACTCAGCTTCACAGGTTGATGTAGCTACACAAGTATGCTTTTTTGCATTGCCACGTGACTGGGCGATTTCCCAAAAACTGACATCCTTCTGATGTTTACTTTGCATCGATCTTGCAGCCACCATGATCAGAATCACTAAATGTTGTCAGATCAAAGTTATCATCCTTAGGGTACCAGAGACCAGTGTCTGAGCGACCCTTTAAATAATGAAAGATCCTTTTCACAGCCATCAAATGAGAAACTTTTTGACTGGATTAATAGCGCGCCAAAAGACATGTTGGGTACATTATATCGGGTCTTGAAGCAGTAAGGTACATGAGGGATCCGATCATAGCACGATAAAGAGATGGTTCTACATGTTCACCCATTCCGTCAGGAGTAATCCCATGATTCAGAGTTAAGGGAGTTCCCAAAGACTTTGAGTCTTCCATTTGAAATCGTTTGAGAATATCCCCGACGTACTTGGTTTGATGAAAGAAGATTCCTTCCTTTGACTACTGAACCTGCAAACCTAAAAAGAAAGTCATTTCTCCCATGGCGCTCATCTCGAACTTCTCCTGCATAACCTGCTCGAATTCTTTGCACATCCGTTCGTTGGTAGACCCAAAAATAATATCATCAACATATACTTGCACTAGCAGCAAATCCTGGTTCCTTTCCTTGATGAAGAGAGTACAGTCGATCAATCCTCGTCGAAAACCATTCTTTAGAAGATAGGTAGACAACGTTTCATACCAAGCCCTTGGAGCTTGATGAAGGCCATACAACGCCTTGTTGAGAAGCCAAACCTTGTCAGGATGGATTGGATCTTCAAAACCTGGTGGTTGTTTAACATATACCTCTTCCTCAACCACACCATGAAGAAATGCACTCTTCACATCCACTTGATAAACGGTGAACTTCTTGTAGGACGTATAAGCCAAGAAAATTCTTGTGACCTCAAGTCATGCAACTGGTGCATAAACTTCATTGTAATAAATGCCTTCTAACTAATTAAAGCCCTGGACAACCAATCGCGCTTTGTTTCTCACAACAACACCTCGGTCATCCTTCTTGCATTTGTACACCCATCGTGTACCAATCTTCTTGTTGTTATCAGGTCTGTCAACTAACTTCCACGCACCCAACTTCTAAAATTGTTGAAGTTCTTCCTGCATGGATTCAACCCGAGAGTCTTTATTCATTGCCTCCTTCCAAAATTTTGGTTCAACTTGGCAAACATAGCAGGCAAAAGACCAATCGTTCTGTCCCCCAGATTCTCTTATTTCCGAATACAGGCCAGCATTCTGGTTGTTTCGAAGCTGATTACGCGTCTGCACACCACTTTGGACATCTCCAATAATTTTTGCTGAGGATGGGTATTGTGGATTCGAGTTTCTGGAACATCGAAACTCGAGAGTTTATACCCAAATTGTTGCTATTCAGATCAACAATCAAATCGAGTGCTGGATTTGATGAGGATGTAGATGCATGACCTTCAGTCATCCCTTGAGGTTGTATATTTAATGTGACATCTGAAATTCTATGGACCACACCAGAGGTTGCTTCATTTGCATCATGAAACTCATCATCTTCTGATGAAACATTATAATCTACGGCATCTTCGAATTCCTCATTTTGAACAAGATTGTTAACCGAAGTCGACACTTGAGGGTTAACAATAGTTGGTCGAACTAATGACAAGTCAACTGCTACATCACTTTCCAGTAACATTTGAGCCGTAGAAGATGTATCATCAAAAGTTGGTAGATTAAAGGAGTCGAACAGTCCATCATAGTCAAACATCCAAGGAGCACCCAGAGCTCTTACTGATTCTGTGTATCTCTGAACCTTGACATCACCCTATTCTTCAATATTCTTTGAAGACAAATTCCACACCCTGAAATTTGGAGTAGCATATCTATGAAAAAAGCCTTCGATAGCCTTTGGACCAAACTTTCCATGTGGATCAATCATAGTGCATGGAGCTCCAAAAGGTTCCAAGAAAGAAACATCTGGTTTCCTTTTATGTAGCAACTCAAAACATGTTTTCCCGTGTCTCTTCACCGTTAGGACTCTATTCATCGTGTAACATACAGTAGCAACAGCTTCTCCCCAAAATTGAACGGGAAGTTCTGATTCTACTAACATGGTTCTTGCTGTTTCAATCAGAGTTCTATTCTTCCTCTCAGTGACACCATTCTCTTGTGGAGTGTATCGAGAACTGTACTCATGCAAAATTCCATTTGAAGAACAGTACTCATCCATAACTTGATTTTTAAATTTGGTGCCATTGTCGTCTCTGATTCTCCTTACCTTCATATTGTACAAATTTTCTAACAGTGTCAGGAGATTCTTGAGGATTTCAGGAACTTCACTCTTGTGTGCCAGCATATTCACCCATCATAATCTGGAGTAGTCACCAGTAACTACCAAACAATAAGAATCACAAAAGGTAGTCTTGTGTTTCATAGGTCCAAGGAGGTCCATATGAAGACGCTCCAGAGGCAGATTCACAGTGTTGATCTTCTTCACGGGATGAGATTTTCTAACTTACTTGCCCTTTTGACACGTTACACAGATGTCTTGAAGATGAAAATTCTTGACTGTCGCACCATTCACAAGATTATTCTTCACCAAATAGTTCATTTTCCTCAGGTGAATGTGTCCCATTCGTCTGTGCCAAGAGATTGATTCCTTTTCGGTGGCTTTTGAGACAAAATATGTGACTTGCGCAGACGTTGTAATAGCTTGGCTCATATCAAGAATATACAAGTCATTAATCCTTGTAACCGATAAGAGAATCCATTCTTTGGGGATCATGAATCCGGGTTTCAACACATAACATCCGGTATCATCAAAATGTACCATGAACTTCTTGTCGCAGATTTGAGAAACACTAAGAAGATTGAGATCAATTTGTCGCACATACTTGATCTTATCAAAACTCACAACACCATTGGAGACCCTTCCCTCTCCAGTGATGTATCCACCTTTATCACCAGCAAAGGCAACATAACCACCCCGAATGCTTTTCACATCATACAAGAGTCGTAAGTCGCCCGTCATGTGCCTCGATGCTCCACTGTCAACAATCCAATGACTATTCACAGTTCCTCCTAGAACACCCTTCACATTTCAAAAACCAGATCAGTTTGAGATAGGGACCAAAGCCTTAGTGGTCTTGGGTCGCCCTTTATCATCAAGAAATGTGATTTCTATTTCTTGATGATTTGCAAATTGTGAGCCTCCTCTTGAACCATCACCGGTCTTAGGTTTCCAAGATTTATATAATTTACCAAAATTACTATTATTTACAGTTTTAACAATTTATGGTTTTATTAAATATGAAGATCTTTGATTCCTTTCTGAAGAATCCAGTTTAAAAGCTTTTTCAATTGCTTTTAATTGTTTACGTCTCTGTTTTTCTTCTTGTTCTTTAACAATTCTTTTGTCTTGTTTTGAAGAAACAGATCGATGTTGGCAAGTTGGTTCAAGAGTGATTCTTTCAACAAATCTTGGTTTGGCTGGATTTGTACAATTTTTGATAATGTGGCCAAATTCTCCACATTTGAAACATGTTCTCCTTTCAACAAAATTAGGAGATCATGTTTCACGGCTTGATGTTGAACTTGTGGGTCTTGAGGTACTGGGTTCATTTTCATTACACTCATTTGTATGTTGAGTGTAATTATTTTGACTGTTTCTTTTCAAAATCTTGACTTTGTTTACAAAGTCTACATTAGACATGTGTTCAAAATTCTCGACTTTATCAGTACCCTTAGAACTCACAAATTAAACATTCTTAAGCTTCTTCTTGTAGCGAGAGCCTTTTGCTTCAACCTTTGATTGTTGAACTTTAGGCTTTTCAACTCGCTTCTCTTGTTTTCTCTTGAAAATGATAATGGTTGTGATTTGGTTGGCTTTTCCTTCTCTAAAAAATTGGTTGTTGAATTTTCAAACACTTGATCTATAGAGATTTGGTTTACGTTTTTAATTGGAAAATCTTTATTAGAGTTGATTTTCTTATCTCTAACCAGAGTATACAACACATCTGTTTCATCTGTAGACACTTTTGTCTTGACAGATTTCTTAGGATCATTCTCTTGATTTTCAATAGGTTTAATACTAGGAGCAACAAGGAGTTGTACTCCTTTCCTTTTATCAAGAGATTGATCTTAATCACTTCTGATTGATTCCTCATCTGATGTAGCATTTTCCTCTATTTCAGATGGATTTTGATCAGCATCAGATAACGAGTTTTCTTGTTTGCTTGGTTCTCGTGAGGAATTGTCTAGTTTGAACCCTAATCCTGCTGCAAATTCTTCAGGATTAAGTGGTATGGAGGGTTCAAAGCGAGGCATCTCCTCTTCATCAGGCAATTTGGTATAGTTGTGTTTCATCGGGGGTGGACACGACTTATCCCCAATGCATTTAACATCTCCTTTTAGTTTTTTAACATCAATGATATGATCAAGCACATATCGGGAGTTAGAATAACTGTCCAATTTAAGCTTGATCGCATCATGTTCGCATTTGGCGATGTCTAAATCTTTCTTTGTTTCTTCAAGGAGATTAATGTAGTTATTAATCCCTATCTGTTTATTCAAAACTGTTTTTGTCAATTAAGAAACGCTTTTCTTTAGGGTTTCTATTACAGATTTAAATTCTTTTTCGTTTCGAGTTAAAGCCAAGTTCGCCTCTTTGCATTTAGATAGTTCAACAACTAACTTTTGATTATGACTGTTGATCGTTTCATATTTTGTTTTTAATTCAGCACAGTCATTGCAAACTTTAGGAGAGTCGGAATTTACCTGACTTGTTGAACCGGCAACATTTGGCATGAAGGCAGTATGATGAGGAAAGGTTGTACTATCTGTAAAGATCTTTCTGTATCTGTTGATGCAGCTTTAACTTTCTTCATCCAACCCACCTTTTCACTCTTCATCTTCTCAGCTTCACTCAGCAACTTTCTGACCTCAGAATCACTTCCTTCTCTGATCTCTGAATCAGATCCATAACCAGCCGAACTTGAGCATTCTTCATCAAACTACCAGTATACCCTGAACTATCATCATCATCTGAGCTATCAATGTTGTGAACGTGTTTAATTCGGTTGATGATCTTGGCGATCCTCCGTTACTCTCATTTCCCAATTGAACTGACCAATCGCATCCTTCATCGGCTTGAACAACTAAAGCTTTGCTATTTGAAGGTCCAAATTGATTGGTGTTGTTTGGGTTACCAACAACCACTATTCTTCTATCATTGCTAATTTGGGCTGTATTGGATGGTTATGGTTGGTTTCTGAAGGGTAGTGATTCCCTTGTTTGCTGGCCTCGTGCACTCACGTTTGAAGTGCCCTCTTTCTCCGCAGTTGAAACAAGTAACGACATTTTTATCAAAACCATATTTTGTATCCTTCTTGCTCTCCAAACTGGTTCTTCCTATTCTACTCATGTAATCCTTTGGTCTTCTCACCGCACTAGCAAACACCCACTTGATATCCATTAGCTCCATCTCATCTTTGTTTATCTGCTGGTAGTCTTCATTTGTCATGATGTTTCCAATTTGACCAGCTACCAATCCGCAATGGGCACTGTTTATGGTGTTTATAAGTTCCATATGCTCTTGAGCAACTTCTACGCTGACGTTGGACAGATGAGATGTGTCAAGTCTGATAGTGTTGGGGTTTGCAGATTGAAAGTTGTTTCCATAGAAAGCCTGTTGAGGAGCTTGCTGTGGAACTTGAGGTGCTAGATCTCGAGGCTGTGGAAGGAAGGCTTTTGGATCAAATACTTGCCCATAGGTTGAGTACTTGAGTTTGCAGACTGGTTTGTTTGAACAGGTTGTCACACCCCAATCGATGGGAGAAACATCAGAATGAGACGAACTAGATTGCTCGAGACATCATAACACTATTTGCGATAATATTTAATTTAATCAACCCATTTCATTTCAAAGCATCTAAATTGTCAAGTTACATCAAATATTCGAATACAAGTAACAACAACAAAATAAACTCAACAATAACATAATTATTAACTTAGTATTCTACGCGTGTTTATGTGCCATTCCTACTAAGTTCCATCATAACAACTTCATCAACCTGCAACATGTAAAAACGTATAGTTCAATAACAAAGTATTAGCGAGTACACAAGTTTAATATCATAGCATAATTATTAAGACCGTTTAAACAAATCCATATAAATAGCTAGCATACAAGATAAATGTAAACAAGGCATGTGAACCTACAAGTCAATCCTCTAGTGTACCGCAAAATAGATTTGAAACTTAACAATGACCCCAAGAATATGGGCGGTGCATTACTCCTATAGTGCTATACATATTAAGGGAGGCTTGATCGAAGTTAATGACATATAGATCACGTAAGAAATACCAAGTAAAAATTCAAGTAGCATAAGACTAAAGCATGTTTGATGGATTGTTTGTGTGTAATCATAGAATAAAAGTGTGATTTAGTGCAGATTGGTAATTTAATATATTGCACCCAAAAAGTGTAAAGCATAAAAGGGGTGTCGAGTGTACTCACGCTTTTGCAAAGTAATTTCCGTGAAAGCGTTAGGTTATTTTAGGGGAATGAACACCAAGTTATCCTACACAAGGAAACGTAAGTGTGTGAGTATTAGATTGACAATGGAGTTTGATGAGTTTAGGAATTAAAATATGCAAAAAGTATGTATAAACAAATGTATTTATCTAGACGTTAACGCTCGTTTTTTACACTATAAGCCCCGAAGGGTGTTTGTGGTTTATGGGTCATGACCAATAGAATGGTAACGATGGTTAGGTCTAAGATAAAATAACCTATTTCTAGGACAAGTAACCATATGGTCATTGTCAAAGGTTCGGTTATATTAAGTATTTACATATATAGTTATAATATTACTAATTTATCATAGAGTTCATGTATTTCATAGATATCATGTGTCATATAAGACATGCATGGGGGCAGGAGGATAACCGTCCTAAACCTCTTTCGTAAGATTCACCAATACACAAGATTATCACAAGGACAATCCGGATGGTCAAGAATTATAGAAATCATCAAGTGAGGGGTGGATTGAAAAGTTGGATAGCCAAGGCCTCCATGTAATCATACCTACACCAACAGAAGCTTGTAAGCTTGGATGGCTCAACACTTGTGGGTTTGAAACCCTAGTAAAAACCACAAGTTTAGAGGTATGTTATGCCTCTTGATTTTTGTATGAACAAGTCTAGCTAGCTCACTAACCATAAACTTGGTTAGAGGCATAAGTAGCATAGAGTTGTTATGTTTTAAAAAAAACAAGTTCAAAAAAAAGTTTATAAGTTTAACTTCCAAAACAGAAAGTTTTGCCCCAAAAATGGTATTGTTCCACCTTGTTTTTCCATGGAAAACCTATGGTAACATCCCATAGGGCTTAGCAAACAATGTTGAGGAAGAAAACATAAAGAAAACTTCGAAAATCTTAAAGTATAAAAAGATAAAAATGGGTAGAAAATTTATGGCACTTTGGACCTCAAAAATGGTGAGGTTTCACCTTAGTTTGCCCAAGCAAACTTGTGAAAACCATCCTAGTGGTTTTCCAAGTGTTTTAGAAGAAGAAATAAGGAAGAATTAGTTGAAGAAGTGAGTTAAAACTCACAAAAAAACTCAAATATGGCTGCTGCGTTTTTTGAATATGTTAGGGACTTTGAGAGTGTTTTTGAAGTGTTTGGAGGCTTGTAAAAGGGGCAAATGGATGGGGGGGAAAGGTGGTTTATATAGGGAAGGGATTATGATTTCAATGGGTTGGGCTTTGGACAAGATTAGTGGGTGTTTAAACTTAAAAAAAGCCAAAAAACATCAACATATGGCAGCCCTCTTTTTTTGTTTTTTTTTGTGTTAACTAATTTATATAAATGGTTTTAATTTTTATTTAAATAATTTATTTTATATGTAAATCAAGTGTGAAGTGTTTTGAAAGATTAAAATATGATTAAAGGTGTTACATAACCCTAAACATGTCTTGCAAATAATTAACATAAGTGTGACAAGAATCATGGTGCCAAAAGTCTATGCATTTTGCGTTTAACTTGTTGATTGCTTGCTTGATTTGAAACGTTTAACTTTCATGAATGCATAAGAAGAATATGAAAGTTGATTCGAAGCTATAAATTGTGTAACGAATGCGTGTATGATCATAGATATTAATGCGTATAAAGATTATGAATTGCGTATAATCGATCACTTTGATTACAATCAAAGCCTTAGATTTACAATGATTCAGAAATGAAATATGATTACAAGGTTTGGACTTTCAAAAAATAGAAACACAAACAGACTTGCTAAAAAACGGAAAGTTACAAATGCGAAGCGTTACACAGGTTGTGGTAGAAAGGGATTCACATTTGATATAAATGCGGTTTGAAGCTTTGGTTGCTGACTTGCACTAATACCTGTATTAATACCTCCGAAGTACATCTCAGGGTTTTGTGGAACACTGACTCTTTGTGCCTTTCGAAGTTCTTCTTCGTTCTTGTTCTCCAGTTTCTGCACAAATTCATAAATACTTATCGAGTCCAATACACCTGTATGTTTTTACAAGTCAATAAATTGACCCCATTTCGGTGGTAACGCGTCAGCAAATCGCATCACAATTTCTTGTGGAGTTGCTAACACTTTGTAAGAGTACATTTTGCTGAGCAGATGATAAAAACGTGTGGTCATATCATTCAACGTTTCATTTTCCATAAACATGAAACCTTCAAGCTCCTTCTTGAGCAAATCATGCCGAATTTTTCTGGTTTCAGCATTACCCTCTCCTCTCGCTTCCAAAGTATCCCACAAGTTTTTCGTGGTTGTACAATACACAAACTGATGATAAATATCTTTGTGAAGAGCTTGTGTTAGGATAGCAAATGCATTTTTCTCTAGATCATATGCCTTTTTGTCACTCCCATTTAGATTGGCTAAGGAGGTTGGATTCGATCCGGCTTCTTCGAGTGATTCTTTATAGGGTGTAGTAAAATAGGTCCACAATTCTGTGTTATGACCGATAACATATGTGTGAAAACGACTCTTCCACGAAGGATAATCGTTAATATGGTTTAGCTTCAGCGGGCGGTTATTACTCCCAGATTCACTCTCGCTCATTAGAAGAGTTTGGAAGCTCTGGTTCTGGTTTGTGACACATGCCCATTGATTTGCGGTAATCATGGCCGTATGTTGAGGCATCAATGACTTAACCCATGAGGTTACGGAGCTTTGTGAAGACTCCTGATTTGTGTTTGAACCACTACTCCAATCCCACGGATTAGAACTCGTTATATTTTCTTGATTATGAATAATTGAAAGGTTAAAGTTTGAATTTTTGAAAATAACAGTTCCCTTTTAAAAATTCACAATTTTGAAGAAAATACAAATTTTGAAAACACAAAGCTTGAAAAGCTGAAACATGAAGAAGGTTATTCATACGAACCAATGTTTCGTACAGATAAATGTTCTTCGTACGAACAAGATAATTCGTACGGAGAATCTTCTTCATCCAAACCAGGTTGTTCGTGCGGATGACTAGTCTTTCGCACGAGCAGCTTGGTTCTTCGTGTCGATGGGTTATTCGCACAAAGTGTTTTTCGCAGTGTTTCCCAGAGGAATCTTTTGCAGGGTTGGTTTGGTGAAACCTTTCCTTTTCTTGTACAGACTGGTTTTCGAAAGTGGCCTGTTGTCTACTCAATTTTAGTTAAAAAGACAAACATTCCATCAACTTTTGCAGTTATAACAGTTAAAGTCCAAATGTCAGAAAGTTGGTCAACCCTACAACACAATTCCGATGAGTTTTCCGATGAGTTTCTTCTGCAAATGTGTTCAACTTGAACAAAAGAAAGTTTTAAGAAAAACCAGATTTTAACATGTCTCCATGTATTCTAACTAGGTTTTTATGAAAATTTTCTGGATATAATAGATTTTAACTAAGTTTTAAGTTAGTTATCTTTTCAAAACTTAAGTTTTCTGCTGGAAGTTCTAGAACACTTCAAGAAATCTTCAAACTAGCTCAGACACAACACTAAGCTTGGTTTTGAACAAGGAAGAGAGCCAAAGCTCTGATAGCACTTGTAGGTCCACCTGGAGGATCATGATAAACCTACTTCCTTGTTCATGCAACACACATACCAGTGCGGAATCCAAGTATGCATGCAAACCAAAACAAAGTAGAAGACACAGGATAACCAAAGATTCAATATCTTGATTAACTGATGAGAACTAGTACAAACATATACAAACAATGTTCAAACAGACTCTATGCATTCACTCTGTGCTCTCAAAGTCTTAGCTTAGTATCCACTGGTCACTCGTATGAACTCTCTCACACATGCACTCTCTACTGAGAAGGTCATGTCTGCTTATATAGTGCCAACACCAAGCAACAATACGAAGTATGTTGCTGGTCATACGAAACACCAAAAGACACGAAAGACATTCTCCAAATAGACTCGTAAAAATGAACTGGCTCGCAGGAATCAATAACCTTGCTTGTACGAATCTAGGTGAAAGCTTGATTAGGTAAGCTTGATCGTAGGAATGGTGTGACTCGTACGAGCAACACTTACCCGTACGAAGCATTTCCACTCGCACCAACTGTTTTCTTTGGAGATCGTGCCACAGACATGACATACCTGAGACTCAACAGTATGCACACATGCAACTGTTGTACACAGACATTCTAATCGTCGTACTAGATCAAGATAGGAGGATATCTTGATCTGGCCAACACGACCAATCTATACAGACACAATACATAATGACCGTAATTACAGATGTAACTGAGAACAAGCTACAGACACAAAAGTGTATCAACATAATTGTCATTCAGGTGAAAACTTTTGAGATTAACACCCTCCACTAGATTGTTGTGCACTAGATAGTTCATTTTTCTCAAATGGATATGCCCCATCTTTCGATGCCATAAGATCGATTCTTTTTCATTCGCTTTGGTGACAAAACATTATGCCGACTTCGATGTACTGGATGCGACACTCATGTCTAAGACATAAAGATCATTTTCAAGGAGCGCACATGAGAATCCACTCCTCAGGAATTTTGAATCCTGGCTTCAGAATTAAGCATTCTTTATCATTGAAGTAAGTTGTAAACTTATCACAAATCTATTGAGATGCTTAGTAAATTGTTCTCTAATTCAATAAATGTAGTTCACTTTGTCGAACGAGACCACACCATTGGAAAGTTTCCCTTCTCGAACAATTCTCCCACCTTTATTTCCCGCGCACCCTACATAGCCTCTGCGAATAGACTTAACATCATAGAGTAAGGCCAGCATTCCTGTCATCTGACGAGAAGCTCCATTGTCTATTATCCATTTTGATATGATTGACATTAGGAGCCCCGGCACATGTAAATAAGCAATTACTTACACAGTGAAACCCAAGCCTTCTTGGTTTTGGGTGGGTTCGGAATATCAAACATTGGAACTTTAACATTAACATCCTGTTTAACTTCAGATTTAACAGGTGTTTTGATTTCTACAGAAGATGTTTTGGTTTTAACCACCCAAGTTTGTGTTTTTAGAATTGCCTTCTTCGAATAAAATTTTGAATCCTTTTGTTCGGTTTTGGTTCAAGTTTCACCAAGTTCAAACTTTGAAACATTTGGAATTGTTGGTTTCACAATTTGAGTTTATGCCCAACTTTGTAACATTTCCAACATGTTCTACTATCACAATTAGTAGATGAACTCAAATTTTGCTCAGGACGTTTCTTTTCTGCATGGAACTCGTCGTTTGATTGTTCCTTTCCCAACCTTTCTTTTTCACTTACCGTGCTTGATCCAAACACAAAGTTTACTTTCTTTTGAAAATTTGTTTTTTGAAACTTATCATTTTTCTTCTTAGCATACCCCAACCTTTTATGCGTGTTTTCAGGAAAACTTTTACCTTTGCAATTAGTTTTACTAAATTTTGTTGGGTTTAGAGTAGTAAGACTCAATTAAATTTTCCACTCAAGAAAGATTAATTTCTGTTAGTTTAAACACCTTTTCTACTTTCTCAAGATTCACATTGTGAATCGGAAATTCTTAGTCAGAATATAGTTTGTCTAATCCTTTCATGGTATAAGAAACCAATGTAGAATCATCATCCGAACTAGATTCTGATTTATCAAGATAATTCTTGTGAAAGCTCTCTTTATTTTCTGAAGTTGAACTTGAACAAGTGTTCTCCAAATTCGACTCATCACTTTCATACTCTGTGTTATCACTTTCACTTCCCAAAACCTTTTCAACCACTGTTTTAACCACATCAGACCCACATTCATTGTCTAAGTTAGTGTATGTACATCAATGTTCTCAGCCAGCTCATTATTCTTTTTAGTTTTCAAATTTAGATTAAGCGTCTTTTCCACCCCTAATGGTTTCTGTCTAGCATAGCTTTCCCACATAGGTAGTGGAACACACGGTTGTAATCAACACTTTTGTTCTTACCTTTCTTATCATCTTCTTCCTTTTCAATTTTCGGAAGAATATAATCAATAATATATATGAACTGGTGGAATAACTGATTAACAATTTGTTAACCCTTTCCGTTTTGATTTTCATTTTTCAAGCTCATTTTTAAGTTTAACAATTTTGTTCAGATAAATGTTAATTGCCATTTGTTTGTCCATAAGAGTTGCTTTAAGATTCGACAAAGTTTCACTATCTTCACTGTTAACTTTTTCATATTGTTTAACTGATTTAAATAACTTGTCATAAGCTTGTTTAGTTTTGTTATAATGACTTGACAAATTATCAGAAAGTTATTTCAGTTTAGAATAGTTTTTATCTTTCTCGACACATTCCTTGCAAGGTTCTTGGCATCTCTTGCATGGTTTTTCAACCTCAACAACCTGAACTTTAACAACCTCCCGTACCAACTCTTTGACAAATTCGGTCACTGACTCTTCCTTGACTTCATAAGAAACTACCTCTTTAAGGTTTGCCATCATTGCTTTTTTGCAATCTCTGTCAATTTCTCGGCATTCATCTCTTTTTCCACATCTATCAATTTCACACATTCAGGGTTTGATTCCTCTTCTGCTTGCACTTGATAGCTTGAATCAAAATATCATGCAAAAGATGGAAACATATTAGGTGGAATCAGATTTCTAAAAGCATTATGCAACATATTCTCTTCTTGAGCATGATGTTCATGAATATATCCTTCTAGAACAGCTTCCTCAAGAGCTTCATCGAATAATACTTCAGAATAATCTTCTGTTTCAGGTTCAGGCTCTTCAATTATCTCTGTGAGAAGTGCAAGACTTTCATTTTTTGAAATGTACTTGCTCTAGTTAAATCCTTCGTCTTCTTGGGCGACTACTAAAGCTTTGTCTTTAGTATTAGATGGACCGTCATCTATTTGAATCATCCTTGAATTTGATCGTGGTGGTGACGGCTTATGACATATAGCTTTCTTGTAGTAATCATCTCCAAAAGGACATTGATTACTGTTGACTTCTCGGTTAGTACATTCCCGTTTGAAATATCCTTTCTTTCTTCAACTGAAATAGGTAACTTTTGATTTGTCAAATCCAATCTTCCATCCTAACCTCCCAAACCATTTCTATCCTTAATCTCCATGAATTTATGAGCTCTGCAGACCATAGAAGCCATGCACAATTTGATGCCAATAAGCTCTAATTCTTCTTAATCTATCTGATCATAATCTTCCTTAGTCATATCTGGATTTCCTATCTTCCCAGCAACCAGGCTTTCATAAGATTCAAGAACCGATGCGAGCAATGACATGTGCTGCTTGGCAGTATGTTCATTAAAATCTTGTGCGTTTTGGAGATTCACAGCTATGTTACACTATAAAATCCTCTAGTTTGAGTTAGATTGACCAGATTGTTGACTTTGGAAACTGTTTGAGCTCTATGAAGACTGAGATGTTTTGGGTGAATTTGGTTCAAAGCTAGAAAATGATTGAAAATCAGATTGTTTAGAAGATGGGCTTTCAGAACTATCAGCACTGAAGGCTGTTTGTACTTTCGGACTTTCAGTACTAACAGAACTGCCTTTAAAGTAAAGATTTACATCTTGTTTCATTTGAGCACCTTTTGATTTGGCCATCTTCTGCATTTCTAGTTCATGACCTCCGAGCTTTTCTATGAACTTTGATAGGTTGTAATCACTATACTCTGCACCATTTTTCAAAATCGTCAACTACATCGTCCACTCTCCCTCAGGCAAAGCATCTGCCAACTTATCGACTAACTCCTCATTTGTTTCTGAATTCCCAACCTCATCATTTGAACAACTAGGTGACAGTAACGCTCGATCATCTACATCATAGTTTAGCCTTACAAAAGGTTGAAAATATCAAACTCTTTTCTAAGCAGTGCCTTTTTGTTCTTCCTCGTTTGTGAACTTCCCTGGAACTTCAACCTTAATGCAATTCATAATGATTGTGAATTATCATCATGTTGCAGCAATGTTAAGATATCTTCTTTGACTGATTATTGCAATATGCTCATCATTTTCTTCTCATTGGCGAATTTTACTTTTTTAGCCGTTGTGACCTGAGTCAACGTTTTCTCCAATTCATTTTCCCAAATTGGTGCAGTATATTTTTCTTCTATAGCAAACCAGCAGTTAAAATTGTTCGCTTGCACCCAGTTAACAAACCGTTCACTCCAACTGTCATAATCTCCAAATTCATCAACTTTGGGGGGTTTCACCATTGTCCCCATTTTGTTCTCCAGATTCAGATTTTGTGCATCTGTGGCTGATACATTAACAGTTGACGTAGCAAACGCGTTACAAAATTCGTTCTCCGTTTTACCAGCCTGAAATAACGTTAAATGCTAAAATGATTAAGATACGGTTCGAGTGAAGTAAAAATGTAAAAATTTGATTTATATTCGTGCGAAGATAGATTTATCTTCGTGCAAAGGTAAATGATTTTTAAACCTTTGCAACTTTTATCTTCGTGCGAAGGTAAAGTTAAGTTCGTGCGAAGGTGGATTCAAAACTTGACATTTTTTGCAATTTTCGACTTGAATTCATTTGTTTTCAATTCGGATTTTCTCAAGGGTTTATCTAAACATGTTTTTATGTATTATACTTGAAAATCAGTTCATTTTGACCATGGATTCATTTTATAAAGTGAAAAGGAAGATGAATGAGTAGAATAAGAAGTCTTCTAGGCTGAGTCTTGAACAATTGTCTTTAAATCAGGTTCCGTGAGCTCTGATACCACTTGTGCGATCGTTTTGTCCAATAGCAAAGGTCCTAATTTGAGCATCTAGTCCATACGCACGGAATTCATATGAACTAGTGATAATTAACAAGATTATTTTATCAATTAACTGATTTCATTCAATGTTTAATGTTACAAATGACCAGGAAATCTGACAGAGTTTCGCCGTCTTAGTCGCAAAAGTTCTACAAACTGACACCTCACACTAGCTATATATAGACATGCTACCTTCGTGCGAGGGTAGTTTATCTTCGCACAAAGGTAATTTACTTTCATGCGAAGGTAGACTTCACCTTCGTGCGAAGTTAAATATAAACAACGTAAATCTAACATTTTCACCCTATTACAAAATACAGACACAACCCTAAGACATAGGCAATAGACAATATGCACCAACAATATTTGTGAATGGGGATCGTGCTACCGAAATGAGCAACCGATCTGCTCTTGCTCAACTAGCAGAGGCATAATTCATTGCTAGAGAGGTAGACATAACGAACAAGATAATACTTACTATTTAACTGCTTCTGTTGTATTAATGATGTTCAAATACAGATGCAAGTAAACAAACTGGCAGAGCTTCGCCGTACTAACTAACAAATCACTTCTTAGCTCTAACACAACACTCCTCTATTTATAGGTCGACAAGACTCGTACTGAAGTGCGTGTTATAACATTGACCTGACTATGCTTCGTATGAGTGAGACACTCGTACGAATCACTTAGATACTTCATACGAAGCAAACTATCTAAACATATAAAATTTACATTTTAACAAATAAACATTGACGTGTAATGTCACACCCCGACCAGCAGCGGAAAAAGGTGATCGGGGCATGATTGGGTTTTCATCAAAGCTCATGACATTTATTATAATGTTTCATATTTATTATTACAATTTAAAGGGAATCATACAATCAAATAATACAAATACAACATGTTCTATACATCTTTCTAGGCTTCATTATTTTTCTTCTAAGGCACTTTCCTATGTGTTCCTTGCTTCATCCTGTCCACCTGTATCATGTGTAAAAATGGTTTTTGGGTCAACAAAAAGTTGGCGAGTGAATCTTGTGAAAAACATGTAAACGTGTTTATTGTATTGATTATAAAATAAAGTGCATAACCACATATGAGTAAATGTAGATGTAAATTTATTCACAATACACATAATATTAAATATTGCACACACATACAACAATTGATTGTTTTGAGGCACGCGTTGTTCAACTCGTCTTCCACGAGGAACTGATGGACCTAATGAATGAGTTTTGAGGCACTCGTTGTTCTACGAACTGATGGGCCTAATGAATGAATTTTAAGGCACGCGTTGTTAAACTCGTCTCCCACGAGGAACTGATGGGCCTAACAAATAATTTGCATACAACTTGACCATATGTAATACATAACAACAAACAATATTTACATTCTAAGTTTAGATCATAATATGGTATAGCACGAGTTTGAATAAGCGAATTAGTTTAAGCGACACATGATACGCCCCAAAACATGAATAAAAAAGGGAATTTGTAAGAATTCACACACAGTGGGTGCGTTTCTTGGATTGATGATGAATGCGCACGAATTCGGATTTAATCGGCAAGGGAACTAACCTAAATAATAATATAATAGTTCGATAACTAAATAAACTCTTATTTGAGATTAGTATTTTTAATTAGTGTTCTTAATGGGATTGTTCGGTTTATTTTTGTGAGTTCAAGGAAATTTTCTAACTTTAAAAATATTATTTTTAAATATTTTTAATTGATTTTTAAATAAAAGAAAATAACAATTTTGACTTTTTGACCATTTGACCGTTGACCGTTTGACTGTTGACCGGTTCGGTCGTGTATTTGTTTGCACTGAGTGAGGTTCGAACTTGTGACCTCCCGTACGCGTGCACGCAGCTCTACCAACTGAGCTACGTGTCTAACCCGAAATATTTCTGTTTTTAATTTTATATATATATATATATACAAATTAGATAAATTCATTTCTGTCCTTATTTAAAAACTTGAAAATGGCCAGAACCGGTGCGAGAGCCTGGACTCGAACCCGCGACATGTTTAATGTTTTTGCACACAGTTCACCACTGGACTGTGTGTCTAACTTGGTTATTATACCGGTTTTTATTATACTTATATACTATTTAGATTTATCAAGAAATCATTTACTTAAAAAGAATTTTAATTATATCAAACCGGTGCACATAACAGGACTCGAACTCGGGACCTGTTGTTTAACATTGCACACAGTCCACCGCTGGACTGTGTGTCTAACCTGGTTAGAATACTAGTTTTTATTAAACTTAAATACTAACAGAAAGGTTCCGTATTTGGGTTTTATAAAACGGGTTGAATATTGTGACGAATCGGAACAAGGACAGACTCGAACTCGGTATCTCTATGTTTCAAATGCACACAGTCCACCGCTGGACTGTGTGTCTAACCCGAGATATAACTCGATTTATATTAAATATATATACAACCGAAGCTTCATCTTCTTCGTTAAACTTTACCCAGAAACCAATCCCGACTGTTTCGATACATTCGTCAATTTCTTTAGTAAATTGTAATTAACTACATATGAGATTAATAAAAATGAGAGAGATTAGGTGTAAGATATACCGAACAGAGATCCCCTGGTTCTCCGGCGAGATTCCGATGACAGCAGGTTTTTACTGCTACGTGTATCTTGCGGCAGAGGATCTTCAGAAAGTTTGAGGCGAGTGTGAGTGACTTCGGTATGAGCTCTAGATGTTCTGTTTATAAAGTAAGGCAACAGAGATGAAAGGGGTTCGGTTTTCCGGCGACTTGCAAAGAATTCCGGCGAGTTGTTTTAGCTGAATAGGGACTTGTAGAGAGGTTTACGAGTGTGTTGAGAGTTGATTCGAGTGAATAAGCGAGTTGGGTTTTCCTGACTGAAGGTATTTTTTAAGTGTATGTGATTTCAAGTTTTCGATTATGAAATTCTCGGTTCAAGAGTGAAATTGATTGAGTTTTCGGCTATAACCGACGTTTATCATCAATTAAATTTACGTGATTACGAAGTCAACCGTCGGATTCAATGATTGAGTCAGTTTCGGCGGTTACAGAATTTGTTCAAACCGGTGACTCTGTTAGTTTTCCTATAAGAGTTTTTTTGTTTCAGAAATCATATAACTAGTGTGCATGGCGGAGTGGTGTTAAGTGCGTTTGGTCTTGAGAGTGACCCGGGTTCAAAACCCGGCATCCGCAAATAATTTTTATTTCATTATTTATTATAAATTTTCAATTATAAATTTTAAATTCTAATATATTTATTAATTATGTATCGTATAAAATTAATTTGAGCATTAAATATGCAACGAAAATTTTAAATGGATGTTCGGTTAATAAACGAAGCGGGTTTGGTTAACCCGGTTTTTTACGGATGTTACAGTATCCCTTACTTTTAGAAATTTCGTCCCGAAATTTAAGTAGTGGCATGTTTGTTCTCAAAAGGATGGTGTTTTAATTTGACAATTGCATACTTAGAAGGGGGTAAGTGTTTAAATTTTGTGTGAGGCGGTAACGTTCCTTGTAAGGGTTGAATACCCTGCTACAGGAATCGCTTTTTGTTGCCTACGATAAAGAATGTTTATAAACAGCGTTGATTGACTAAGTATGATTTTATGCATATGAGTTTTGATACGTTTTGAAAGATAAGGTTAGACCCTAAAACAAAACTTCTACCACTAAAACCTACATGGAACTTCTCATAACCCCTGACAATGCCTCTGATCCTTTGGCAACAATACTTATATATAGGAAGTACCAGCGGCGTATCCACCATATTCTTGTCAAATTTTCATTGGTTTTATCAGTAAGTTATGATTAGTTCTATGATGTGCCTCTAGAACATAAACAAACACAACAACCAAAGCTTGAGTCTTAATTCTGAAAGTATACATGTTTGAATGATGACAGTACCTCTCTCGTTTGTTATAATGAAGAGGTTAGTCTATGTAGAAGTGAGACACAGCCCAACTTCTTTGAATGATGAGATTGAAATACGTTGAGTTGTATGATGATATGAATGCTAAATCAGGGGGTATAAAACAAACTTCAACCAAGACATTACTAAATCCTACATGGAACTTCTCATAACCGCCTGGCAATGCCTCTGATCCTTTGACAATAATACTTATATATAGGAAGTACCAGCGGCGTATCCACCATATTCTTGTCAAATTTTCATTGGTTTTATCAGTAAGTTATGATTAGTCCTATGTGACTCTAAAACATAAACAATCACAACAACCAAAGCTTGAGTCTTAATTCTGATAGTATACATGTTTGAATGATGACAGTACCTCT
This sequence comes from Scalesia atractyloides, assembly GCA_947069175.1. Classification (NCBI taxonomy): domain Eukaryota; kingdom Viridiplantae; phylum Streptophyta; class Magnoliopsida; order Asterales; family Asteraceae; genus Scalesia; species Scalesia atractyloides. The sequence continues at coordinate 57,972,499 of CAMTDV010000003.1, read as the reverse complement.
CTCATTTGTTATGATGGAGAGGTTAGTCTATGTAGAAGTGAGACACAACCCAACTTCTTTAAATGATGAGACTGAGATACGTCGTGAGGTATGATGATATGAATGTTAAATCAATGAGTATAAAACAAACTGAAATAGTAATTCGCATTAAAATTCTTGGATAAATTTCCAATTTATAATTGAGATACGTGAAAATTGAGATAACATAAAGAAAAACATAAAAACTAAGCGGTTGGAGTTGAATCTTGATTTTTGGTGAAGGACTAGTTGGGTGGTTCGTTTGGGCCGTCATTATCTTCAACAGGATTGGCGTTGATGTTGAAAACTCTTCCTCTTGCTGGTGGCCTAGTGGTTAGGTTTTCTTGATTTGCTTGGTTAACTGGGTTTTCTTGAGCTTGGGCGTTTATGATGTTAACCAATCGAGGGCACGTGCTTCTAAAATGGGTAGGGTCATCACAATTAAAACAAGCTCGAACATATGGAAACATGGGGTATTGGGGTTGTTGAAATGTTTGGATCATGTTTTGAGTAGGGGGTGAGGTTTGGTTTTGAGAGGTGCGGCAAGCCTTGCTCAAATGACCATAGTGTCCATAATTCGCACATAGTCGACAAGGTAAGGTAGATGGATGGTGATAAAAACATGTGTTACATTGAGGGTGAGGTCCAAGGTAAGGTTTCTTATTTGGGTAAATTGAGTTGGGTGTTACTTGAGTGATTGGGATAGCTTGGAGGGGTACGACTTGTGAGGCTGGTTGATTGCGTTGGGTGACAGCGAAAAGTTGCCCATCTCGTTTTCTCTTAGAAATAGGTTGAGAAGGGGATTCGGTTTGGGTGGAGTTTGAGGTTTCAGTTGATGCCTTATCCTTCTTCTTCTCCTCCTTGAAGTCCTTATTTCGTATGCGGTTCTCGGTGAGCTTTGTAGCTAACTCCATTGCCGCTTCCAAAGTTGCAGGTGTGGTACTTATTACAGAGTCTTGAATTTTTGAAGGAAGACCTCGAATGTAGTGCTCGATCAAACGGTAAAGAGGAGTGAACAAGTTGGGAACCATTTGATTTAACTCGAGGAATCTCTTGTTGTATGTGGTGTGGTCTCCTTCCTTTTGTTTCAAAGAATAGAACTCATTCTCCAATTTCTTGATTTCGCTTCTTGGGCAAAACCGTCTTGTCATGATTTCCTTCAACTCTTCCCAAGTCAAAGTCATAGCATCTTCAACACCTCGTTTGGTCTTCTCTGTATTCCACCATGTAAGTGCTATTCCAAGTAAACGACCAGTAGCATATCGCACTTTGCGATCATCGGGCAATCGCAATTTAGAAAAGTGTTTTCCATTTCTTCAAACCAATGGAGGAGAGCGGTGACACCTTCAGTCCCTTTGTATTTTGGAGGATCGCAGGATTTGAAATGCTTGAAGGTGCATTTAGTGGTATTTTGGGGAGGGTTGACAACATTTTGATCTTCTTGATTGACGGGATTAGCGGTAAGGGCTTGTTGAACTTGAACTACAATGTTGGGTATTACGGCAGCCATTTGTTGAGCGATTTGGGCAGCCATGCGCTCGCGGGCTTTCCCTGATCTCATCTTCCTACGAGCGAGACTAGAAGACATCTACAAGGATTACGTATCAAGAGTATGAGTTGGACGTTTTTGTGGTCATGTGTCGTATTTATGAATGAACATTCATAAAATAAATATAGAATAATAAATCTACTACATCCATAGGATGTCTTGGGCTTTGCTCGTAATTGGGCCTTGCATGCCGCCATACTTCACCTTCGTAATCATGTGGGCCCCCATGATTACCGGGTTATTCATATGGTTCGCATGTGTTAGCCTGGTTACGTACACTAAAACCCGGAGAAAATCAAGAAATATGTATGTAACGTATGAAGTTCGGAGTGCATCCAGGTGTGGACACGGTGACAACTCAAAGTGGGGTTAGTTCGAACGACGTTTGGTGTGGCATGCTTTGGCCTAATAGGTCCTTCGTACTCTCATCGTTAGTCCCCACGTAGGCAAACTGGTCCGTTATATTGGATTTATACGAATGCCAACCTAGACAGGATGTTCCAACTACCGGTACTTGTATCCTTACAGTTACTACATGCCCGTCGTAGAACTCACTTTGATGAGATTTGAAAAATGACAAATGCGACAAAATCTTGAATAACGGAAGTATGAAGATGATTTGAATATGTGAACATTGAAATATGTATGATGAATATGTATGTAAGTATGTATGTTTGACTGTAAGTATAATTCATTATGTATCATAAAATGTAATATTGGAAGTGTTTGCATGCATTTGTGTATGTAATAAATATGAAAGAAATAAACATCATGAGTTTGCATGTCACCACATAAACAATTAAAATCTAGTCAACTATAGTATAGGTTCTAAGGGTCTAATAACCTATCCTATATCCCTATAGTCAAAATCTCTGATACCAATCTGTCACACCCCGACCCGCAGCGGAAAAAGTTGATCGGGGCATGATTGGGTTTTCATCAAAGCTCATGACATTTATTATAATGTTTCACATTTATTATTACAATTTAAAGGGAATCATACAATCAAATAATACAAATACAACATGTTCTATACATCTTTCTAGGCTTCATTATTTTTCTTCTAAGGCACTTTCCTATGTGTTCCTTGCTTCATCCTATCCACCTGTATCATGTGTAAAAATGGTTTTTGGGTCAACAAAAAGTTGGCGAGTGAATCCTATGAAAAACATTTAAACGTGTTTATTGTATTGATTATAAAATAAAGTGCATAACCACATATGAGTAAATGTAGATGTAAATTTATTCACAATACACATAATATTAAATATTGCACACACATACAACAATTGATTGTTTTGAGGCACCCGTTGTTCAACTCGTCTCCCACGAGGAACTGATGGGCCTAATGAATGAGTTTTGAGGCACGCGTTGTTCTACGAACTGATGGGCCTAATGAATGAGTTTTAAGGCACGCGTTGTTCAACTCGTCTCCCACGAGGAACTGATGGGCCTAACAAATAATTTGCATACAACTTGACCATATGTAATACATAACAACAAACAATATTTACATTCTAAGTTTAGATCATAATACGGTATAGCACGAGTTTGAATAAGCGAATTAGTTTAAGCGACACATGATACGCCCCAAAACATGAATAAAAAAGGGAATTTGTAAGAATTCACACACAGTGGGTGCGTTTCTTGGATTGATGATGAATGCGCACGGATTCGGATTTAATCGGCAAGGGAACTAACCTAAATAATAACATAATAGTTCGATAACTAAATAAACTCTTATTTGAGATTAGTATTTTTAATTAGTGTTCTTAATGGGATTGTTCGGTTTATTTTTGTGAGTTCAAGGAAATTTTCTAACTTGAAAAATATTATTTTTAAATATTTTTAATTGATTTTTAAATAAAATAAATAAATAAAAGAAAATAACAATTTTGACTTTTTGACCATTTGACCGTTGACCAGTTGACCAGTTGACCGTTGACCGTTTGACTGTTGACCGGTTCGGTCGTGTATTTGTTTGCACTGAGTGAGGTTCGAACTTGTGACCTCCCGTACGCGTGCACGCAGCTCTACCAACTGAGCTACGTGTCTAACCCGAAATATTTCTGTTTTTAATTATATATATATATACAAATTAGATAAATTCATTTCTGTCCTTATTTAAAAACTTGAAAATGGCCAGAACCGGTGCAAGAGCCTGGACTCGAACCCGCGACATGTTTAATGTTTTTGCACACAGTTCACCACTGGACTGTGTGTCTAACTTGGTTATTATTCCGGTTTTTATTATACTTATATACTATTTAGATTTATCCAGAAATCATTTACTTAAAAAGAATTTTAATTATATCAAACCGGTACACATAACAGGACTAGAACTTGGGACTTGTTGTTTAACGTTGCACACAGTCCACCGCTGGACTGTGTGTCTAACCTGGTTAGAATACTAGTTTTTATTAAACTTAAATACTAACAGAAAGGTTCCGTATTTGGGTTTTATAAAAAAGGTTGAATATTGTGACGAATCGGAACAAGGACAGACTCGAACTCGGTATCTCTATGTTTCAAATGCACACAGTCCACCGCTGGACTGTGTGTCTAACCCGGGATATAACTCGATTTATATTAAATATATATACAACCGAAGCTACATCTTCTTCGTTAAACTTTACCCAGAAACCAATCCCGACTGTTTCGATACATTCATCAATTTCTTTAGTAAATTGTAATTAACTACATATGAGATTAATAAAAATGAGAGTGATTAGGTGTAAGATATACTGAACAGAGATCCCCTGTTTCTCCGGCGAGATTCCGATGACAGCAGGTTATTCCGGCTACGTGTATCTTGCGGCAGAGGATCTTCAGAAAGTTTGAGGCGAGTGTGAGTGACTTCGGTATGAGCTCTAGATGTTCTCTTTATAAAGTAAGGCAACAGAGATGAAAGGGGTTCGGTTTTCCGGCGACTTGCAGAGAGTTCGGGCGAGTTGTTTTTGCTGAATAGGGACTTGTAGAGAGGTTTACGAGTGTGTTGAGAGTTGATTCGAGTGAATAAGCGAGTTGGGTTTTCCCGACTGAAGGTATTTTTTAAGTGTATGTGATTTCAAGTTTTCGATTATGAAATTCTCGGTTCAAGAGTGAAATTGATTGAACCGACGTTTATCATCAATTACATTTACGTGATTACGGAGTCAACCGTCGGATTCAATGATTGAGTCAGTTTCGGCGGTTACAGAATTTGTTCAAACCGATGACTCTGTGAGTTTTCGTATAAGAGTTTTTTTGTTTCAGAAATCATATAACTAGTGTGCATGGCGGAGTGGTGTTAAGTGCGTTTGGTCTTGAGAGTGACCCGGGTTCGAAACCCGGCGTCCGCAAATAATTTTTATTTCATTATTTATTATAAATTTTCAATTATAAATTTTAAATTCTAATATATTTATTAATTATGTATCGTATAAAATTAATTTGAGCATTAAATACGCAACGAAAATTTTAACTGGATGTTCGGTTAATAAACGAAGTGGGTTTGGTTAACCCGGTTTTTTACGGATGTTACAATAGACATTATGCACAACCAAACTCTATATACATTACAGACATATTCTAGACGTAGGCAATAGACATTATGCACAACCAAACTCCCCCTTGGATGTTGTCGCAGTCTCGATAGTCTTAAAACATTCTTCAATAGATTTGACTTTAACAACCAAAAAATCTCTTCACTGGCTTGCAACGCTCCTCAAAAGCAATTGGTGTTTGATCTGTCGGAGGAGTCGGTTCACAAACTGAAAGCTCCTTAGTGATGCTATTCTCGCACGCTCTACAATTCGAGCTTCATTTTCTTTGTTTTTCTTTGTCTCTTTCTTTTCAAGCTTCCTCCAAGTTATCTTCTAATCAGAACCAGAATGTATATCATTTGCGAAACGAACATTGATGATCTTCTGAAATTGGAGTGCTTGTTCTTTATCCTTCTCTTCAAAACTGATCTTACTATAGAATAAACATTATATATCCTTCTTTGAACAATCGACTAGACACATCGGGTCTAGTACTCGAATACCACGCCATAACCCATATATGCGTTTGTGGGCTATAACGGCTTCGGGTAGCTCTTTTGTAATCTTCCATGAGTCTTTCTCTGGGTGCACACATATAACAGCCTCTCCGGTATTCGAATCATAATGCCACCACTTGAAGATCGTATAAAAATCCTGCTCCATCTGTAACATAGGCATATTTTTCATTACTTTCGGCCTTTTCACGACGAGCGTTACATCTTTTTCTTTCGTCACTGGATCTATCTTTGTGATGCGTCTAGGAAAGTGAGGTTTCCGGTGAGTAAATCCATGTAAAGCCTCCAGCTTGATCAACTTCCAAAGCCTCTGGTCGTGAAATTTCATTTTGAGATTAATCATCTTTGTTTGCACCAACTCTTTAATATCCTAGTAAGGAAAGGACTTGATATCGTTGAGGTATCGGAAATACTGAATCCCAAACTCCCTTTTGATCACATAAACTTTCAACTCTTCGATCCAACCCAGCTTATGATATCCCCTAGCGAAATATAAGCATACGAGTAAAGAATGCTAAGGGATGTTTGAATTTACGCTCGGCTGGTACATCTTTAAACAATTTCTTCTTCATCTCAGCAATTTCAGCACTGTGTAATTCTTGAGGAATAGTTCTTTGTTTTGCAGCTTCTTCAACTTTACGCTTTAACATATCTGCATTCTCAGTTGCAAATAATTCGACAAAAGTTGGGGAGTCCTCTGTACCCTGATCGACAATATTAGCATCTTCATCAGAATCATCCTCCACGACAACTCGATCATATTCGTTAGCATCCACAACGTCTTCAAATACATATTCAGTCGGTTCAAAAGCATTGATTTTGTTCAATTCGTTTTCAAAATCAAACTCAAAATTTCCTTCATCTATTCCCAACATCTTTGCAATCTCCTCTGTAGGTCCACCTGCGGATGGTGTTAAACCAGTTCCTTGTTCAAATGACCCACACACAAGTGCGGAATCCAAGTGTACATGCAACCAAAGCAAAGTAAAGAACACGGGGTAACCAAAGATTCACTATCTTGATTAATGATTAAGAACAAATACAAACATATACACACAATGCTCGTATGACTCAAACAAACTTGTGTTCTTGTGTCTTCATCTTCAGGGACAACAATCTATCTGGTCAGTTTGGTGAGCTAGTCAGCCTTACTCTCACACGCGAGTCAACTAGTTCTCAGGCAACCAGTTCTCTGAGAGGTACATGTCTGCTTATATAGTGTCCGTCTAGATTCGTATGAATCACAAATCCAGACATATGGAACACACTATTTAACACGAGTCACAACTCCAGGATTTTGTACGAGTCAGTGTTTCGTACGAAATGCTTGTTTCGTACGAAATACTCTTTGTTTCGTACGAAATCCTGTGTTTCGTACAAAATGCTTGACTCGCACAGAATTCTCATTCTTGGAGAACTTGTGTAGACATGATGTTTACAAGACTTATCAGTATGCACACATGCAACTGATTGCCATAGACTAGCTAAGATGTCATACTAGATCAAGATAGAAGGATATCTCGATCTATTCGACACGACCAAACCTATACAGACACTTGAGCAAAGACCGTACAATTACAAATGTAATTAAGAATAAGCGACAGACACAAAACTGTATCAACAAACTCCCCCTTGGATGTTGCTTGGTCTTCGGTCTTCAACCTTTGGTGTTTATATGTTGGTCTTCACATAGAATGGTTTGGAGTATCAAAAAACTCCCCCTGAAGATCTGCTATCCATTGATAGATCTACTATCTAATGATTAGAGTATCAGGTCTTCGAACTTCTAAGAAATTTCAAATCTTTCTTGTTTCCTCTTCTGACTTGTCGGATTTCTTCGTTGATGGTCTTTGTTTATGTTCTTTTGTATCAATCTGTACTCAATAGACAAATATAATTAGAACACAAATTTCTCAGGGAATACACACGAAAAACTTATCATAAGTTCTTCGTATGATTGTATTCCCTGAACGAGATACACACACTCGTATGAATTCCAGTAGCAGAATTGAGAAAAACAAGTGACCAAGTCAAAACAAATGACTAGGTTCATCCGTATGAGATACACATACTCAAACGAATTTCAGATTTTGGTTTTCTTTGATGGATTACTTGTTGCAAGATATTACTTTATGAATTTGCGATATCAAACAAATGGTTTTCTGGCGTATCTTGGTAGAAAACTTCTGAGTATCAACTTTGGCTAACTTTCAAAAAGTAATTACATAAGCAACTAAGTAAACTAGACTTAAAAACTAAATTTACAGATAAACTATATATCTATTTAACAATCTTTTTCGAGTTTCAAGGTAAAAAAATCATACCAGTATTTTAATCTTTGTCAAAAACGATATTTGGTTTAAAACTTCAAAATTAAACAGATAAGTATTCAACTATGATCATCGATATTGTTGTCCACATAAGCTCAGACTTATCAGATGTAATCATGATTAGGAGATATGATTAAGGTATGGATTTATACTTACTAGCCGGTGTCACACCCTCAATTTCCACTTGCGGAGTTTTACCGCGAGGCGTGTGATCAAACTAGAATCTGAGACACTAGTAATATCGAACGAATCTATATGATTTTTTTAAACGTTTTCCAAAAACATTTGTTTAACCATTCATAGTTATTTTCAAATTATCTTAGTTTCAAAGTTTAGCGGAAGCATTAGTTTCAAAGTTGAGCGGAAGCATTAGAGTAAAATAAAGTAACGGACGCCAACATAAACGCCAAAACCAAAAATCCCAAACAATATTTGTAAATAAGACTCGATAAAAATGTCTTGATCAAATGCAAGTGAATGCACCTAGCACTCCTAGCGTCCTGAGAAACATGTAAAGAAACAAGTGTCAACATTTAAGAAGAGTGAGTTCATAGCTTTTTATAAGTTCACAAGTTCGGTTAAAAGTTTTGTTTCCCCCATTATCCCTAACCCGGGATAACGATATAGTTCCATTATTCCTAACCCGAATAATAATGTTGGTTCCATTATTCCTAACCCGGAATAATAATGTTGGTTTGTAATTAAGTTCAATGTTAACATGTAGGTAGCGAGCATAAAGTTACGTCACATAAGAGTTCGCGATCGAAGCTGACTATTGTGCCTCAGTGTTGCCAGGCCTATCACTGACCATGGCGAAAGATAGGCCAAATTAATCACCCGTTGACCATACCCGGTCGGCTAGCGCGACTAGCTCGGGTGGGGCTTGTCGGGCCTAGTAGTACTACTTATAATTTCCCCGCTATCTAACCCAATACTAACGATTCGAGAGTTTGTTGGGACTTCCGTGATATAGCTGCTTAGTGACGATAACGTACATTAACATTAACTTAGTTACCGAGTAGTTTAACGATGTTAATTTCGCATAACCTAAAAGATAGAGTTATAGAGTGTATACATGTTTCTCCCCCTGTTATTTAAAACCGGATAAAATAGGGGCCGTGAAATCACCTTTAATTGCTCGGTTATAGTAACACAAAAGCAGCAAATGATGGGACCGCTAATCGCGTCCTAACATGTCAACTAATTTAAAGTTAGTGTGAACACACTGATACAAAACCCTACGCATAACTAACACACAGTGCGGCACATGCAATAACCAATTCGAAAACACAATCATGCATACAAAGTATCATCATACCAAAATAATGATCAAACCAACTTGTCATAAACACAGATTAACTCATAACTGGGCTGTTTTCGAGGATTTTTATAAAATAGTTCCAACGTTCCAAAAATTCCAATTTTTTTCCAGGGGGTGTCAACTAAACTTTAGAATTTTATGTAAACTTTTCAAGTCCTAACGCTTTACCAATTATTTAGGAACATTTATATACTAGGCTGCAGTCAGATTCGTCGCTTTCTGACTGCAGTCCACTGGAAAAATCATTTAAAAATCATCGTTCGTCCAATTAAAAAAATTCCGGTGGGAGTTTTCGGGAAATTCCTGTCTCCAGTTACTGTACAAAGTTCATGACCCAACCCTCTACAGACTATGAGATCCGACTCGATAAACAACTAGCAAATTTTGCAGAATTTACGCAGCTTCAGCTGCTGCACTAAATGACCGCTTAGAAATAGCAAACTTCCTCTGAAAAATATGAATCTGGTGCCATTAGAAGCGTTTTTCAAAAATACACGTTTTAGGCTTCAGAAAATCCACTTTTCGATAAATAATGATCAGGTTACAGCCAACTGAAGTTGGCTGTAAATGCCATTCAGCAACTTGTTTTTTACTTTTATCGCATTAGAACATGTTTAAACGATCAAGACGCTTAATAATAATGATCAAGAACAGGTTTATTTGTCAAATATCATCATGTATATCAATATTCCTGCAAACCCTAATCATATAACATGATCTTTATCGTTAAAACGCAGCCTATGATTTTTGTATTCATCATAACATCACAATCGCAAAAACTCGCACAATTATCCGAACTAATTATAAATCAAAACACTTTTCAAACCAATGATCCTACTATTACCATATTCATGATAAGAATTACACAAACCCTAATGTGATTTGCAAAACAATTAAACCCTAACCTTGAAACGATGATGATTAGCGAACCGGGACAAGATTGGAATCAATCCGGAAGGTTGGAGCTTGTGCGACCGTGAGGGGGGGGGGGGGGCTGCCGTCGGCTCTCTTAGGGACTAGGGTTTCTTGTTTTTTTTTTTAAACACAACTCATGTATACATGCAAATATATAGCACAAGGGAAAAGAAGGGGATAGGGGGTGGGGGGGGGGGGGGGGGCAACCGTAAAGGGGGGCGGTTTGGGTAAGTAGCTTGGGCCTCAAGTTTAGGTTAGTTCCTTGGGCCGCAAGGAGGTGAGGTCGACACGTTTCGCGGCTCGGTTCGGTTCGGCTATTTATTTATATAATTTTTTTTTATATAACTAATAATCGCGAAATCAAAGCGTGATATAATAATCCACCAAATCTACAAACGTCTAATAACACATAGCACGTAATTTACCCAGAATTCACATAGTTAGCATAGTTATTTCGAGCGTGTAATTAAAATCTCCTAATTAAATTAGCGTAGGAATGAATAACCGTGAAGTAGCGCGTTTAAGATACCTGAAAAGCCGGGATGTCACATTATCCCCATGTTGAAAGAATTTTCGTCCCGAAAATTGAGTAAACGCGGTTTAGAATGCAACGCACAAAGATTCAGTTTGTTAGCAATGGTACAAGAAATTCCCAGGCTGTCACATCATCCCCATGTTGAAAGAATTTCGTCCCGAAATTTAGTTGGTGGTAACGTTAGATTCCTGCTCAGCTGTAAAAAGGTGTGGGTATTTGCTTTTCATTTGGTCCTCTCTTTCCCACGTGAACTCTGGTCCACGCTTAGAGTCCCAACGAACCTTGACAATCGGTATCTTGCTGTGCCTTCGAGTCTTAATCTCACGATCCATGATCTCGATTGGTTGTTCCACAAAATGCAGTTGCTCATCCACTTGAATCTCATCCAATGGAATAACTAGGGTCTCATCTGATAGACACTTCTTCAGATTGGACACGTGAAAAACGTTGTGAACTCCACTGAGTTCGGTAGGAAGGTCTAATTGATAAGCTACGGGCCCGATACGCTTCGAGATCACAAATGGGCCTACGTAACGTGGGTTTAGTTTGCCTCGTTTCCCAAAACGGATTACACCCTTCCAGGGTGACACCTTTAGTAGGACGCGGTCGCCTACTTGAAATTCGAGCGGTTTGCGTCGTTGATCAGCGTAGCTTTTCTGTCGATCTCGTGCCGCTGCCATGCGGTTTCTGATTTGCACAATCTTTTAAGTAGCCTCAAGTATCAACTCAGGACCTGTGAGTTGATTGTCACCGACTTCTACCCAACAGACCGGTGATCTACATTTGCGACCGTATAATGCTTCAAACGGTGCTGCCTGAATACTCATATGGTAACTGTTGTTATACGAGAATTCCACTAAAGGCAGATGGATTTCCCAACTGTTCCTGAAGTCTACCACACATGCCCTAAGCATGTCTTCCAAGGTTTGAATGGTCCTTTCACTTTGACCATCCGTCTGAGGGTGATAAGCTGTGCTCATATCTAAGCGTGTACCCAACGGTTTCTGAAATGACTGCCAAAAGTTGGACGTGAAACGAGCATCTCTGTCTGAGATGATGGACGTTGGCACCCCGTGCCGAGAAACTACTTCCTTAATGTAGATGCGAGTTAACTTATCCATCTTATCTGTTTCTTTGATCGCTAGGAAGTGTGCGGACTTAGTTAGACGATCCACGATTACCAAGATGGTATCGCAACCACCCGAAGTTCGTGGGAGTTTAGTGATAAAGTCCATCGAGATCTGATCCCATTTCCACACTGAGATCTCAGGTTGTTGAAGTAGCCCTGATGGCTTGTGGTATTCCACCTTGACTTTCGCACAAGTCAAACACTTGCCCACGTAGGTGGCTATATCTGCTTTCATGTTGGGCCACCAGTACGTGGCTTTAAGGTCTTGATACATCTTATCCGAACCAGGATGGACAGAGTATCGGGATTTGTGAGCTTCGTCCATAACTAGCTTCTTTAGGTCTCCGTAGAGATGTACCCATATACGATTCATGAAATACCGGGCACCATTGGGTTTCACTTCCCAATCGCGTTCCATCTTTCCCACAGATTCGGCCTTGATGTTTTCTTCCTTAACTACTTCTAGCTGCACGTCGCGTATCTGTTTGGGTAACCCCGAATGAATGGTGAACTGTAGTGCTCGTACCCGACGAGGTTTCAAGTGCTCTTTCCTACTGAGGGCATCAGCTACCACGTTAGCTTTACCCGGGTGATACCGAATGGCACATTCATAATCGTTCAGGAGTTCGATCCAGCGACGCTGTCGCATGTTCAACTCCTTCTGGTCAAAGATATGTTGGAGGCTCTTGTGATCCGTGTAGATTGTGCACTTTGTTCCATATAGATAGTGTCTCCAAATCTTAAGTGCAAACACAACTGCTCCCAATTCCAGGTCATGTGTTGTGTAGTTTTTCTCGTGAATCTTCAACTGTCGGGATGCATACGCGATGACCTTGTCACGTTGCATAAGTACGCATCCCAATCCCTGAATGGAGGCGTCACAATATACCACAAAATCATCTGTCCTTTCTGGCAAGGACAAAATGGGTGCACTACAAAGTTTCTGCTTCAGCAATTGAAATGCTGCTTCCTGCTTGTCACCCCAAGCATACTTAGTGCCCTTATGGGTGAGAGTGGTAAGCGGTTGTGCGATCTTTGAAAATCCATCGATGAAACGTCTGTAGTAACCAGCCAAACCAAAAAAATTGGCGGATCTCTGTCGGTGTCCTGGGTGCTTCCCAGTTCTTGATAGCATCGATCTTGGCCGGATCAACGTGTATACCCTTTTCATTCATGATATGCCCGAGGAACTGAACTTCCCGAATCCAGAAATCACACTTCAAAAACTTGGCATATAGTTTCTCCTGTTGAAGTAGTTCCAGCAATAATCGTAGATGCTCAGCATGTTCTTCTTCACCCTTAGAGTAGATGAGTATATCATCGATGAACATGATGACAAATTTGTCGAGGTACGGCTTACACACGCGGTTCATGAGGTCCATGAACACCGCGGGTGCATTGGTGAGACCGAAGGGCATGACCAAGAACTCATAATGGCCATACCGAGTACGAAGTGCCGTCTTGGAGATATCCTCATCCCTGACGCGTAACTGGTGATAACCGGACCGTAGATCGATCTTGGAGTAGTAGCTTGACCCTTGAAGCTGGTCGAAGAGATCGTCAATGCGAGGTAATGGGTATCGGTTTTTGATGGTAACCTTATTGTGTTCCCTGTAGTCGATGCACATGCGGAAGGTCCCGTCCTTTTTCTTGACAAAAAGGACCGGAGCTCCCCATGGCGAAGTACTGGGTCGGATAAATCCTTTTTCCAACAATTCCTGAAGTTGGGTAGATAGCTCTTGCAGCTCTGATGGAGCTAGGCGGTACGGGGCCTTGGCGATAGGAGTCGCATGGTTTGCCAATTCGATTTCAAACTCCACTTGTCGATGTGATGGAAGACCAGGTAACTCCTCTGGAAACACATCGGAAAAGTCACGGACGACGGGGATATCTTCAATCCGCTTCTCGTCCTTAGGCTGCTCGGTGACCAGTGCGAGCAAAGTGAAGGAGTTCTTTCTCCGAAGATACTTCTAAGCTTGCATGTAAGAGATGATGTTTGTGACGGCGCCTGCCTTCTCGCCTTGCACCATCAAGACTTCGTCGTTAGAGAGCGGAATATGGATAGCTTTCTCGAAACAGAGAACTTCAGCTCGGACGTCGGATAGCCAGTCCATTCCGGCTACCACATCAAAACTACCCAGGGTAGTTGTCATCAGATCAATGGTAAAGGTGTGACCCACGAGTTTAAGTTGACAACTGGTTACTAAATGGGTCACATCTATAGATTTACCATCGGCTAGTTCTATGACATAAGGGGTCTCTACGGGTTTAGGCGTGAGATTTAGGTTCTTCCTAAAAGACTCAGATATAAAACTCTTATCCGCACCCGTATCAAAAAGTACAGTAGCAAAATGATCATTAAGGGGAAACTTACCAGTGACCACGTTCGAGTCGTTTCTGGCCTCTCCGCGGCCCAGCGTGAATGCACGACCTTTGGCACCTCCTGTGCCACCGTTTCCATTGTTGCCATTGTTGTTATTGTTGTTGTTGTTGTTGTTATGGTTGTTGTTGTTGTTATTGTTGTTGTTGTTGTTGTTATGGTTGTTGTTGTTGTTATTGTTGTTGTTGTTGTTGTTATGGTTGTTGTTGTTGTTATTGTTGTTGTTGTTGTTGTTATGGTTGTTGTTGTTGTTATTGTTGTTGTTCCCACCATTGTTGTTGTTGTTGCGAAGCTGCGGGCAGTCCCGCTTGAAATGGGTAGTGCTACCGCACTGATAGCACCCCCGGTTAATACCTTGCTGTTAAACCTGGTGCTGATTTTGATTTTGTCGAGACATGATTTCCCCGCGACAATCCTTTGCCGCGTGTCCCGCTTTGCCACATCGTTGGCAGCGATTTCCGGCGCAAGGGCCGTGATGATCGAGGTTACAACGATTACATTGCGGCTTTCGACACGCATAGCCACTTGAGTTCTGGGTGTTGTTGGCAGACTGATTATTGTGACCCCGATTGTTGTTGAAATTGTTGGACCGCTTCTGGTTTCCTTGTTGTGGCTGGGCTGACGAAGACTGTCGAGCAGGTGAGTCTTCAAATTTTCTTTTGTTATCAGGGACAACTTCGGTTGCACCCCGAGGTGGCAACTTCCTTTGCTCCACCGCCTTATCGTTGAGTTTATGCGCCAGCCTAGTCGCTTGATGCTCCGTCGTAGGGTTGCTAGACATTACCATGCCATGGATCTTAGGGACCAGACCCCCAAGATAAAAATCAAGTCGTTTTTCGACGGTGTTAGCCAGATCGGGACATAGGAACACCAGATCATGATGTTTTGTCGTGTACGCTTCAATTTCAGACCCTACCATCTTGTGGTTCCATAACGCTTGTTCCAACTGCTGAACTCTGTCCCGCGGACAGTATTCCTCCTTGATTAGGGCCTTAAACTCGGTCAAGGCCATTGCGTTCGTCGCAACAAGTCCACGCGTTTGGACTTGTGCGTTCCACCAGGTTAATGCCCCATCTTCCAATGTTGAGGCAGCATACTTGACCTTATTGGCTTCAAGGCAATTGCACATCTCGAACACCGATTCAGACTTTTCAATCCAACGGACCAGTCCTATGGGTCCTTCAACACCCGTGAACTTGCTCCTTTTCGCATCGAGGAACATCTTGTAGGGGTTAAGACCCCCTCCTGAAGACAGAGGATAGGTAATCAGCGAGAAAGTCTACTAGCCCAACTATTAGATTTTCCCATGAAAATTTAATAATGGTTACCTGCTGGTGGGTTTTGAACACCTGCCAGAGCAGCATTCACGTGTTCTTGGATCATTGCGGTTAATTCTTCAGGTGACATGTTGAGGTTTCCGCGACGTCCAGTTGCCATTTCAGATCTTCGCAAGACAACACAAACACGCACCAATAAATATATATATCCAATATAGTTATCATATTCCACACTTCAATCATCACACAAGTTATGTCAACCCAACAAATTAAACAATCAAAAGGAATATTCGATTAAATAAATTGCAACGTCTCACAAAATACCAACCAAACATCTCAGTTTAATTATAAAATTTCAAGTTCAAACATAAGTGGAAAACGAACAAACTAAAGAAAACAAAGCAGAGATTGGCGAGACGAGTCAGTCTTCTACGTCTCCATCTCCCAAGTCGCTATCGTTGCTGTCATCCTCTGCGGCGTTTTCAGCTTCAACAGTCGGGTCCTATTCCAGCTCTTCTTCTTCCGGATCCTCCTCCGGGTCTTCCTCTGGATCCTGCTCTAGGTCTTCCTCTGGATCCTCCTCTTCTTCCTCTACCGGCGCTGGAGGGACCGGTGCTGGTGCGGGTACTGGGACAGGTGCTTGATTCTGCTCTAGCTCTTGAATCCTCCAACTGGACTCAAGAACTTTGTCTTCGAGCCAGTCAGCCATCAGCTGCTCAGCACGAAGATTCTTAGCTAAAATGTTTCGAACTTTCCTATTCTCATGTTGCTCTTCCTCGAGGCTTCCAGTTTAACCAGTTAGTTGACGTATCATCCATCCCTGTGCTTCGATAGTCTCCTGCATTCTCTCTAGTTGTTCCTGTTGTTTTCTTAACATATCCCTAAGTAGATCGTCCCCTACTTCTAACGAGTTGACCGGTTCGACCGGTATAGCGGTGGTCGGACGAGAGGACGACTCCCCTCCTAGAGCGAGTCTTTTCCTAGCAGCTGAGCGTGTCTCCACGCCATGAGGTGGTGAGGGTTCGACCATGGGTGCCTTCCCCGGCGCCCTTGATTGTCGAGATTTGTCAGATGATGATGATGACATAGCCTGCTAGGTTGGTGTAGTTAGTTACGTGTTGCGTATATACCAAAATACATATATAGATATCACATAAACCATTGTAGAATAACACATAACAAGATATCACAGTTCAGTGCCAACTACGTCTATGTGTCGTGTAACAGCTATAGTTTAGGTCACACCCTCAATTTCCATTTGCGGAGTTTTACCGCAAGGCGTGTGATCAAACCAGAATCGGAGACACTAGTAATATCGAACGACTCTATATGATTTATTTAAACGTTTTCCAAAAACATTTGTTTAACCATTCATAGTTATTTTCAAATTATCTTAGTTTCAATGTTTAGCAGAAGCATTAGTTTCAAAGTTGAGCGGAAGCATTAGAGTAAAGTAAAGTAACGGGCGCCAACATAAACGCCAAAACCAAAAATCCCAAACAATATTCGTAAATAAGACTCGATAAAAATGTCTTGATCAAATGCAAGTGAGTGCACCTAGCGCTCCTAGCGTCCTGAGAAACATGTAAAGAAACAAGTGTCAACATTTAAGAAGAGTGAGTTCACAGGTTTTTATAAGTTCACAAGTTCGGTTAAAAGTTTTGTATCCCCCGTTATCCCTAACCCGGGACAACGATATAGTTCCATTATTCCTAACCAGGAATAATAATGTTGGTTCCATTATTCCTAACCCGGAATAATAATGTTGGTTCGTAATTAAGTTCAATGTTAACATGTAGGTAGCGAGCCTAAAGTTACGTCATATAAGAGTTCGCGATCGAAGCTGACTGTTGTGCCTCAGTGTTGCCAGGCCTATCACTGACCATGGTGAAAGTTAGGCCAAATTAATCACCCGTTGACCATACCCGGTCGGCTAGCGCGACTAGCTCGGGTGGGGCTTGTCGGGCCCAGTAGTACTACTTATAATTTCCCCGCTATCTAACCCAATACTAACGATCCGAGAGTTTGTTGAGGACTTCAGTCATATAGCTGCTTAGTGACCATAACGTACATTAACATTAACTTAGTTACCGAGTAGTTTAACGATGTTAATTTCGTATAACGTAAAAGATAGAGTTATAGAGTGTATACATGTTTCTCCCCCTGTTGTTTAAAACCAGATAAAATAGGGGCCGTGAACTCACCTTTAATTGCTCGGTTAGAGTAACACAAAAGTAGCAAATGATGGGACCGCTAATCGCATCCTAACATGTCAACCGATTTAAAGTTAGTGTGTGAACACACTGATACAAAACCCTACGCATAACTAACACATAGTGCGGCACACGCAATAACCAATTCGAAAACACAATCATGCATGCAAAGTATCATCATACCAAAATAATGATCAAACCAACTTGTCATAAACACAGATTAACTTATACAACACTTTGGTACACACAAACGCAAATTATCATGTTTCAGCTTGTACGCTCATAACTGGGCTGTTTTCGAGGATTTTTATAAAATAGTTCCAACATTCCAAAAATTCCAATTTTTTTTACAGGAGGTGTCAACTAAACTGTAGAATGTTTTGTAAACTTTTCAAGTCCTAACGCTTTACCCATTATTTATAAACATTTATAAACTAGGCTGCAGTCAGATTCATTGCTTTCTGACTGCAGGCCACAGGAAAAATCATTTAAAAATCATCGTTCGTCCAATTAACAAAATTCCAGTGGGAGTTTTCCGTAAATTCTCGTCTCCAGTTACTGTACAAATTTCGTGACCCAACCCTCTACAGACTATGAGATCCGACGCTTAATAATAATGATCAAGAACATGTTTATTTGTCAAATATCGTCATGTATATCAATATTCATGCACACCCTAATCATATAACATGATCTTTATCGCTAAAACGCAGCATATGATTTTTGTATTTATCATAACATCACAATCGCAAACACTCACACAATGATCCTACCATTACCATATTCATGATCAAGATTACACAAACCCTAATGTGATTTGCAAAACAATTAAACCCTAACCTTGAAACGATGATGATTAGCGAACCGGGACAAGATTGGAATCAATCCGGAAGGTTGGAGCTTGTGCGACCGTGAGGGGGGGGCTGCCGTCGGCTCTCTTAGGGACTAGGGTTTCTTTTTTTTTTTAAACTCAACTCATGTATACATGCAAATATATAACACAAGGGAAAAGAAGGGGAAATGGGGTAGGGGGCGCGCGACCGCAAAGGGGAGGGCGGTTTGGGTAAGTAGCTTGGGCCTCAAGTTTAGGTTAGTTCCTTGGGCCGCAAGGAGGTGAGGTCGACACGTTTCGCGGCTCGGTTCGGTTCGGCTATTTATTTATAATTTTTTTATATAACTAATAATCGCGAAATCAACACGTGATATAATAATCCACCAAATCTACAAACGTCTAATAACACATGGTAGGTCGACACGTTAGCGTAGTTATTGCGAGCGTGTAATTAAAATCTCCGAATTAAATTAGCGTAGGAATGAATAACCGTGAAGTAGCGCGTTTAAGATACCTGAAAAGCCGGGATGTCACAGCCGGTGTTGAACCACATCACGAGACATTCCCCTATCAAGATATGCACGGGAGAAAATATTACCGGTGAGTATGCTGCTTTATCATTTGTTTTGACGTATATGAATGATGTGAGATACTCACTTATTATTGATTGAAAACAAGCCCTTCGTGATTTAATCACTTATTGATGGGGAACTTGATTTTCGTATCCGTGTGAGGCACAGGAGTAAGTCCGTGAACAGGTTAGTACCATCGTACGACTGTGATAATTTATCACTTATTTGATGGTCGTATGCAGTATGTACACGTATGTATGATATCATGAAAGTTCTAGACTTGCGCCACCGTTATTTTTTGGCAAAAAATTCAACCATGATACCCAGATGATAAGCCAGCATAAAGACCGTATATCTTAGCCCTCGGCACTCTATCAAACGAAATTTCGGTACCAAGACCATATGCCAATGAATGGTTCCCACCTAGCGTTCTGTCTGGTAGGTTTATATCAACCTGCACATTTTAGTCTGATTCTGAGCCTCCTGATACATCATAAGTAAAGCTACTTATCAATCTTCTTTCTATGCTTTTAACCATATCTGACAGATTTACCGATGAATTTCATCATCTTCATCTTATCAAAGAAACTCATATTTGATTTTTTTAATGTTTTTGTATTTTTCTGAAGTTTTCTCACCCTTAAACAAAGAAGGTAGACAAAAGACATATTTTTGTATTTTCTTGAAATTTACTCCCCCTAAAATATAAAACTAAAAATCTTTTTGTAGTTTTAGATTTTTAGAAAAGTATATACAAAAATAGTTAGCCATGGTTGAGTTACTCGGGTTTCACCTTGATGCCATTGACCAAAAGTAGATAATCAATACGTTATTTATATTAGGCGCTAAGAAGATTATGATCAATTTGGCGCACATAATTGATCTTATCAAAACTCACAACACCATTGGAGACCATTCCTTCTCCTATGATGTATCCACTTTTATCACCAGCAAAAGCAACCTAACCACCCCTTATGCTTTTCACATCATATAGGAGCCGCAAGTCGCCGGTCATGTGCGTTGATGCTCCACTGTCAACAATCCAATGACTGTTTACAGTTCCTCCTGGAACACCCTGCACATTGCACAAACAAGATTAGTTTGAGATGGGGACCCAAGCCTTAGTGGTCTTGGGTCGTCCCTTATCATCGAGAAATGTAATCTCAATTTCTTGGTGATTATTAAACTGAGAAACTCCATTGACCATTACCGGTCTTCTGTTTCCAAGATCCTTGTTTATTACAAGATTTACTATTATTTACAGTTTTAACAGTATCTGGTTTTATTGACTTTGAAGATCTTTGATCCTTTTTCGAAGAATCCGATTTTAAAGTTTTCTTAACTGCTTTTACTTGTTTACGTTTTTGTTTCTCTTTTTGATCTTTAATAAATCGTTTATCTTGTGTCGGAGAAACAGATTTACGTTTGCAAGTTGGTTCATGAGGGGTTTTCTCTATACATCTTGATTTAGCTGGATTTTGACAATCCTTTTTAATGTGGCCAAAATCTTCACATTTGAAACATGTTCTCCATTCAACAAAACTAGGAGATCGTGTTTCCCTGCTTGATGTTGAATTTGTGTATCCTAAGGTACTGGGTTCATTATCATTACATCCATCAGTGCATTGGGTGTAATTTTTTTGACTATTTCTTTTCAAAATCTTAACTTCCTTTACAAAATCAACATTAGATTTTCCTTGAAAAGTTTTGACTTTATCGGTACCTTTAGAACACACAAATTTAACAGTTTTGGTCTTTTTCTGGTAACGAGAGCCTTTTGCTTCAACCTTCGGTTGAGAAGTTGTGGGCTTTTCAACTCGCTTCCATTGTTTTTCTTTTGAAGCGGATAATGGTTGTCATTTGGTTGACGTTTTCTTATCTAAAGGTTTGGTTGTTGACCTTTCAAAAACCTGATCTATAGAGATTGGATTTACGTTTTTAAATGGAAATCTTTGTTTGAATAGATTTTCTTATCTCCAACCAAAGTATACAACACATTATCTACTTCTTGTGTAGACACACTTGTCTTCACAGATTTCTTAGGAACAGTATCTTAATTCTCAACAGATTGAGTACTAGGAGTAGCAGACAATTCTACTCTTTTCCTTTCATCAGGAGGCTGGTCCTGATCATCATTTCTTGATTCATCATCTGATGTATCATCTTCTTCTTCACAAGACGATGAACTTTCAGGCTTGCTTGGTTCTTGAGAGGAATTCCCTAGTTTGAACCCTAACCCTGCTGCGAATTCCTCAGGATTCAAAGGTACAGAGGGTTCAAAACGAGGCATCTCCTCTTCATCAGACATTTTGGTATAATTGTGTTTCATTGGGGTTGGACACGAATTATACCCTATGCATTGAGCATCTCCCTTTATTTTTTGAACTTCAATGATATGATCAAGCATATATTGGGAGTTAGAATAACTTTCCAATTTGCGTTTGATTGAATCATATTCGCATTTGGCGATGGCTAACTCTTTCTTTGTTTCTTCTAGGAGATTAATGTAATTATTAATTCCAGTCTGTTTATTCAAAATTGTTTTTGTTAATTCAGAAACACTTTTCTTAAGGGTTTCTATTACAAATTTGAATACTTTTTCATTTCTAGTTAGTGCCAAATTCGCTTCTTTGCATTTTGAGAGTTCAACAACTAAATTCTGATTATGACTGTTGATGGTTTCATATTTTATTTTCAATTCAACACAGTCATTGCAAACAGTAGGAGGTTCAGAATTTACCTGTTTTGAAGAACCTTCAACATTTACCATAAAGGAAGTGTGATGAGGAAAAGTTGCACCATCTGTAGAGAGTGTCTCTTTCTCTTTTTCTACAGCTTTTGCAATCCTCGTCATAGTTACCTTTTCATTCTTTAACATCTTAGCTTCACTCAGCGACTCTTCAACCTCAGCTTCACTTCCTTTCTTCACATCAGAATCAGATCATAACCATCTGACTTGAACATTCTTCACCAGAACTACCAGTATCCCCAGATGTATCATCGTTATTTGGAGTATTGATGATGTGATCATGCTTGATTTGATCCACGATCTTAGCATAGCATGCAGTTTTTCCGTTGTTCTCAGTTCCCAACTGAACTGACCAATCGCATCCTGCATCAGACTGAACTACCAAGCTTTGTGCGTGTTTGAAGGTCCTGATTGATTGGTGTTGTTAGAGTTGCCAACAACTACTATTCTTCTTTTGTTGTTGTACTGTGCTGTGTTGGATGGTTGAGACTGATTACGAAAGGGGTTGTGATTTCCTTCCTTGCTGGGTCTTGTGCATTCCCGCTTAAAGTGACCTCTTTCTCCACAATTGAAGCAAGTAACGGCGGTTTTGTCGAAGCTGTCTTTTGTATCCTTCTTGCTTTCCAAACTGGTTCTACCCGTTGTTATCATATAATCTTTCGCTCTTCTCATAGCGCTTGTAAATGCCCACTTGATGTCCATCAGCTCCATTTCATCTCGGTCAATTTGTTCATAGTCTTCGTTTGTCAAATTGATGTTCCCTATTTGACCTGCAACTAAACCACAATATGAACTGACCATGGTATTTAGAAGTTCTGCATGTTCCTGTGCAACTTCTACGTTGATTTTGGAGAGATTTGACGTGTCGAGTTTGACAGTGTTGAGATTTGCCGATTGACTGTTGCTTCCATAGAAAGCATGTTGAGGAGCTTGCTGTGGAGCTTTATGCGCTAAATCCCTTGGCTATGGAAGGAAGGCTTTCGGATCAAAAGCTTGTCTATAGGCTTGATTACTCGAACCTGTAGACTGACTTGATTGAACTGGTTGGGGTAGGAAAGGGTTCACGTTTAACACAAACACGGTTTGCAGCTTCGGTTGCTGACTTGAGCTTGTACCTGTATTTATAAAAGTACATCTTAGGGTTTTGTGGAGCAGAGACTCGTTGTGCCTTCCGGAGTTCTTCTTCATTCTTGTTCTCCAGTTTCTGACCAAATTCATAAATACTTATTGAGTCCAAAACACCTGTATGTTTTAATAGATCAATAAATTGACCCCATTTTGGAGGTAAAGCATCAGCAAATCACATCACAATCTCTTGTGGTGTTGCTAACACTTTATACGAGTACATCTCACTGAGAAGATGATAAAACCGAGTGGTCATATCATTTAAGATTTCGTTCTCCATGAACATGAAACCTTCAAACTCTTTCTTGAGCAGATCATGCCGAATCTTCCTGGTAGCAGCGTTACCTTCACATCTTGCTTCCAAAGTGTCCCAAAAAAATTTTCGTTGTAGTAAAATACACAAACTGGTGATAAATGTCTTTATGCAGAGCTTGTGTGAGGATAGCAAATGCCTTTTTCTCTAGATCGTAAGCTTTCTTGTCACTTTGGACTAGATTGGCCAATGAGGTTGGATTTGATCCAGCTTCTTCAAATGCTTCATTACAGGGGATAATGAAACACGTCCACAATTTCGTGTTTTGACCGAGAACATACGTATGAAAACGACTTTTCCATGAAGGATAATCGTTCATGTGATTTAACTTCGGCGGTGGACTATTACTCCCTGTTTCACTTTCGCCCATTAATAGAGTTTGGATGCTTTGATTTTGATTCGCAACACACGCCCATTGATTTGCAGAGATCATTGTTGTATGTTGTGGCATCAAAGATTTTACCCATGATGTTGCGGAGCTTTGCGAAGACTCCTGATTAGAGCTTGAACAACTCCAATCCCACGGGGTAGAACTCGTTATATTTTCTTGTTTTATGGAAATTTAAAGGTTTTAAAGTTTTAAAATTATAATTACCGTTTAAAAATTCACAGTTTCTAAAAATATGACAAATTCTTAAAATTACAAAGCTTTGAAAAACGCGAAAAACAAACAATTTTGTTTCGTGCGAGACACATGTTTCGTGCGAAACACTGATGTTTTGTGCGAAGTGGTTGTTTCGTGCGTGTCAAGATGATTCGAACGAAATAATTCAGTCGCACCAAATGTTTAGTTCAGCGTTTTTCAGAGGAATCTTTTCAGAAATGGTTTGGTGAGAAATTTCCTTTCTTGTGTAGACCTGCTTTTTCGAAAATACCTATTGTCTTACCCACTTTTGGTTAAAACATAGATTTTTAATCAGTCAACAGTCCAAGTCCAGATCCAAGTCAGAAAATGTCAACCCTACCAAAACTAATCAGATTCAAATTTTTGCAGATTTCTTCTTCAAGGGTGTTCCTCAGAAAAATTTTACCATAAAATTTTCTGCATGCAACAGATTTTAACCAAGTTTTAAGTTAGTTATCTATCCAAAACTTAAGTTTTCTGCTGGAGATTCAAGAATACTTCAGAAATCTTCAAACTAGCTCAGACACAACTAAGCCCGGTTTTGAACAAGGAAAGAGCATACCACTTGTAGGTCCACCTGCGGATGGTGTTAAACAAGTTCCTTGTTCAAATGACACACACACAAGTGCGGAATCCAAGTGTGCATGCAACCAAAGCAAAGTAAAGAACACGGGGTAACCAAAGATTCACTATCTTGATTAATGATTGAGAACAAATACAAACATATACACACAATGCTCGTATGGCTCAAACAAACTTGTTGTTTTCTTGTTTCTTCGTCTTCAGAGATAACAATCTCTTTGGTCAGTCTTGTGTGCTAGTCAGTCTAACTCTCACACGCGAGTCAACTAGTTCTCAGGCAACCAGTTCTCTGAGAGGTACATGTCTGCTTATATAGTGTTCGTCTAGATTCGTACAAATCACAAATCCAGACATATGGAACACACTATTTCACACGAGTCACAACTCAAGGATTTTGTACGAGTCAGTGTTTCGTACGAAATGCTTGTTTCGTACGAAATACTCTTTGTTTCGTACGAAACCCTGTGTTTTGTACGAAATGCTTGACTCGCACAGAATTCTCATTCTTGGAGAACTTGTGTAGACATGACGTTTACAAGACTTATCAGTATGCACACATGCAACTTATTAACATAGACAAGCTAAGATGCCATACTAGATCAAGAGAGAAGGATATCTCGATCTATTTGACACGACCAAACCTATACAGACACTTGAGCAAAGACCGTACAATTACAACTGTAATTAAGAACAAGCGACAGACACAAAACTATATCAACATCCTCCTTTTGTAACTATGCACAAATTCACCCTCTTCCATATCATGCTCAAGATACAGTACTTTGGGTTTTGGCACGACAGGAACAGAAAATATTTCAATTTCTTGGAAGATTCCTGTCTGCTGAGCATCAACAGATTCATTATCTCGATCTTTCCTTTCCTCTTCAACAGTCTGATTAGCAGAGTCATCAAGATTCTTAGAAACATCCACATCTTCATTCATTTTTGACTCTGTTACAGGAATACCAGTACCACCTACATTATCATCATCATCACCATTCTTATCAGACCTACTAGGAACAATATCATATTTATAAGCAACCTCTAATTCTTCATCCTTTTCAACCTCTTCAGCAGCATTATCAACCTCTTTCTCAATCTTCTTTTGCAACAACCAGTCACGATGTCTTTGATAAAATATCAAGTGAATCAATATCAACATTTGTCGGTCGTCCAATCAGAATAAAATTTCTCGGCTCCACATATACCACTATATCCCAACAAGTTACTTGCACATATTCAGCTGCTGGCGTAGTTTCAACAATCATAGGATCCTCCACAACCTTCTCTTTCCCCTTTCCCTGAGCATCAGATTGTTTCTTTACAAGACGTTCCTTTTTGGAAACACGCTCTCGGGCTTCTGATCTTTCAATCTCATTGATTTCTGCCGCAATATTCACTCCTAATATTTTCACCAAAATCTTCTCAAACAAACTCAATCTCCTATCATTCCTCAATCTTTCTTCTTCATACTCAGACATTCGTAACCGCAACCGTTCCTTTTCTTACACAATATTGGCTAACATAGCCTCCAGTTGCTGTTTATCTACAGATAATCCTTCAATTTGCTCAGCCATTTCTTGCTTCGCTGTTGTCAATACATTAATCTACTCTTGTAATTCAGCAATCCTCACAGTGTTTAGCATAACTTGCTTCTACAATTCATCAACCCTTGGATCATTAAATGTAAACTCATCACCCCCGGGTAAATCATCTAAACCAATATCATCAAAAAACGTTTGTGATTCATATGGCTGCTGAGTTGGTTTTGGTGGTTGTTGTTGAGAAGTTTGTTGTTGTTGCTGCGGTTGTTGTTGAGGAGCTGGTTCATACTGAGGAGCTGGTTCATGCTGAGGAACTGGTTGTGGTGGAGATGGCATTTGACAAAAAGGTTCATCCACTTTCTTCAATGATAGGCTCTGAAGAGTCTCTTTTGGTATAACATTTGGCGATACAGAACTTCTAGCAGCAGAATGTTTCATTCTTCTCTGTTTCTTCTTAACTGGTGTATGAAGAACAACTTCAGAATCAGATTCGGATGGAACATATGTAGTATCATCCTCACTTGTAGCTTTACGTTTCCGTTCTTCAGCTTTACACTTAAGTTCATCCTGGCGTTTCTTTTCTATCTTTTCAGCCCTTTTCTTTTCACCGGCACGCCTCT
This sequence comes from Scalesia atractyloides, assembly GCA_947069175.1. Classification (NCBI taxonomy): domain Eukaryota; kingdom Viridiplantae; phylum Streptophyta; class Magnoliopsida; order Asterales; family Asteraceae; genus Scalesia; species Scalesia atractyloides. Next base: position 57,945,831 of record CAMTDV010000003.1, on the reverse strand, counting down.
CTTTAGAATCGGTACTAGAAGTTAACACTTCTTCAGCTACTTTTTCTGGCACAAAAGCCTGACGTTAAATATTAGCTGCCATATCTTCAACGTTTTCTTCAATGTCTGGTTCATCACGAAGACCAGAACTTCCAGCGGCTGCTGTAGCTTTCTTTTTCTGAACTTTTGGAGCTGATGTAGATGTTGTAGCAGCTTTACGCTTAGCTCCCTTTTCACCATCTTTCACAAACCACTGACTTCTTTTCGCTACAAACATAGATAAAGCTTCAATTTATTCACCTTCATCACCACTATCATCCTTTCTCCATCTACCTGGTGCCGGTGAAACATAATCTTTATCAACAATCGCACCGAACATAGGTTTAGCGAAAGGAGCAGTCTTTAGATGCAAATTCATCTTTCTCATGTTGAAACATCCATGTGTTCCAGCTTCAAAATATCATCTGCACTTTTCTTCAGATCAGGATGTAAATAATCGAGCATCATCTTTACAAATGTTGGATACTACAGAAATTTCTCCCTTTGAATGTTCGGAACCATTTTTGTGGAAATAACTTTTGAAAAGTTATATGGCAGATTTTGTATCAACGCAGTACTCATGCACATCTGGTAATCTACAAGATCATCATATCCACCTTTATGATGACTAAGACCATGAGCTATCACATGAGCCAGATATCTAAAAGGTGCGCTCAAGTTGGCTTTCTTGAAAGGTGCAGAGTTGACGAATCCAGCATATCCCATACGATAAAAGCAACCTTTAACCATGTACTCAGAAAATCCTGTTGGATCATACGCATTATCTTTGAATTCTAACGCAGTACTCATGCACATCTGGTAATCTACAATAGCATTATCTTCTATACTGAACTCGGTAGCATTCCAGAAATATTCAACGTGTGACTGGTAAACAGTATGTCTATCTGTAAGCGCTTTTGTCACCCGTATACGTTTCAGAAAATCGAAAATTTCTCTAAATGCAGCGATTTCTGGATTTGATCTATTCGTTAAACAACAAACATTGTGAAAAGGTGAGAATGCGGATTTCTTGGCCTGTTCACAACCATAACAAACAAGTGTTAAAAAATATAAACTTTTCAAAATAACAGTTTTTCATTCGTACGAAATATAGATTTGCACGAAGCAAATACTTAGTAAAATTCTGAATTTCATCTTTTTCTATTTACTTTGCACTAAATATAATTTCATACGTAGCAAACACTTAATCCAATTTTAACATTCAACATTTCATGCTTACTTCGTACGAAATAATTTCCTCGTACAAAACAAAACAACAAGACAAAGAAAAATTTATTACATACGAACCATTTCTTCGCACAAAACATCAAAACAATGAAATTTATTCTGTATGATCCATTTCTTTGTACGAACAAATCATTGTTCCAAAATGACCAAGTGTAATCAGAACTTAAAACTTTGTTGATTTTAACAAATTAATTGATATACGATTTTCGGGTTATTAGTGCTGATATTATCATATTTGAAGTTAATTTTAAGATTTATCGGTCCAATCTCCCTAGATCTAAGTTCTAAGTCCGATTTTCTCAAATCTGACATGATAACAGCATGGTTTCTGCAAAGTAACCTTCCCGATTGTAAAAGGTGTGCCAATCAACCTTCCCAATGTGATTGGAATCAAAAATAAGCAAAGAACAAGAATTTCAGCAGATGTTTTGTACAAACTTCTCTAACTCGTTCAACAGTTCTTCAGAGACAAATAACCTTTTTACGTACGAAGTTCAGAAGTTTATATAGAGATGGCTTGCTTCGTATGAAACAGTTGGTTCGTACGAAATACTGATCATTTTTTATTTCATACAAAATAAAGAATTCGTACGAATCAATGCTGAAAAAACTTGAACTTTTTGATTTTTAATTTTTATTTTTTAATTTTATTTTTTATTATTTTTATCCAATTTTTTATATCTGTTTAAAATGCACTCGGCTAACCAAGTCCAAGTTAATGAAACTGGTTATCCAATTTTGTCTACTAAGTCCAAATTAATGACCTTGGATGGCCGTTTTTTACCAAAATAGATTTATATGAACATGTAAAGTCTCAAATTAATTAATGAACTTTATTGACATTAAGATACAGTTCTGATAAAAATTAGCTCCCAACCATGGTTTCAGTTTTCACTTCAGCAGGATGTTGCTTTGATTTCACCATCAATGTCTTCAACATCGGTAGACTAAAATAAATCAAATCAAGCTAAGAAAATTGAAAGTCTTTTTTGGATTTTTTTCAAGAAATTTATCAAAAACAACATACATATTTTTATGAGTTCTGTGTTTTTAGAGAATCAAATCAAATATATATATATATATATATAACAAATCACTAGTACCGTTGATCCTGGTATACTCTTTAAGTTTTAACCAGATTTACTTTGATTGCCAATATATTTATCCTCTTAAACTTCTTCTCGTTTCTCAATTGTTTCAAGATATGTTAAGTAAATTTATGATAATGAAATAACTATGTTTCCCATCTCTGAATATGCTCTCGTATCGAGATTCCCAGAATATCATTTTACAGGTGAATATATCTAATTGATATCAGTGTTCGATTCTTTCGTTCAGCTACTCCATTTTGTTGTGGAGTATAAGGGGCGCTGAATTCATGAAGAATCCCCTTTTCATTACCGAACTCTTGCATCTTCTTGTTCTTAAATTTCGTTCCATTGTCCTTGCGAATTCTCTTTATGGGCAATGATATAGATTTTCTAATTTTATGTAGAGGACCATAAGAGTTTCAAATGTTTCATCCTTACTCTCCAGAAAGTAAACCCATTAGAATCTAGAATAATCATCTGTAACTACAAGGCAGTAGAGATCTCCAGAGATACTTTTGACATTGACTGGCCCAAAGAGATCCATGTGTAGCCTTTCTAGTGGTAGCTTTATCGAATTCAACAGCTTTCTCAGGTGTGATTTATGCTGCTTCCCCTTTTTGCAGCTCAGATAATCATTAGATAAATGAAAACGTTTCAGATTAACACCCTCCACTAGGTCGTTATGCACAAGAAAATTCATCTTTCGAAGATGAATGTGCCCCATTTTTCGATGCCATAATATTGACCCTTTCTCGGTAGCTTTTGAAACAAAGAATTGAACTTTCTTTGACGTGGTAGAAGCGATGCTCATATCAAGAACATATAAATCATTTTCTCTCAGAGCTCGCATCAAAATCCATTCCTCCGGAATTTTGAAAACGGGTTTTAGAACCAGACATTCTTTATCATTGAAATGCGTCGTTAACTTCTTGTCACAAATTTGCGAGATGCTAAGTAGATTGTTCTCAAGCTCAGCAATATAGTTCACTTTATCGAATGATACAACTCCATTCGAGAGAATCCCTTCTCCGACGATCCTACCTCCCTGCATTCCAGCAAAACCTACATACCCTCCACAAATAGCTTTAACGTCGTTGAGCAACGCAAGCATTCTTGTCATGTGGAGAGATGCTCCACTATCCATTATCCATTTTGACTGTATTGAACGTTGGAGCCCCTGCACACATGATTAACCAAACATATTTAAACAAAGAAACCCAAGCCTGTTTGGTCTTGGGTGGGTTTGGAATGTGAAATTTTGGACCCACTTTGTTTTTATCAATCTTTTTAAGCTCAATTTTGTTTGGAACAGAAGATTTTTGTTCAGCCTTAGATGATTTGATTTTGACAACTTTGGCAACCCATTTCTGCGTTTGTGGTTTAGCCTTTTTAACATAAAATTTCGAATCCACTTGTTGATTTTTGTTTGATGTTTCACCAATTTCAAATTTAGATTGAGTTTGAATAGTTGGTTTAACATTTTGATGAGATTCATTATTTCTTTTAAGACGGCATGAACATGGGTGCTTTTTGCTTTTCATCCTTGGTGAACTTTTTCGGATAAGAAACTGGTCTTGGACTTACTTGTGTGCAATATTGTGTGATATGACCAACTTGCTTACATTTAAAGCATGTCCTGCTGTCCTTATGAACCAAGGTATCCAAAACTTGTTTGTGTTTCTGTTTCTCTTTTTCTTTAAGAAAATCATCATTTGATTGTGTTCCGATACCTCCTTTTCTTTCTCGGTTGTTGTCCCAAAAACAAAATTGCTTTTCTTTGTAAAGTTCAATTTTTGGGACCTGTTGTTTTTATGTTGCTTCTGGAAACTCAACCCTGCTCGTTTGTTTTCTGGATAATCTCTATTTTTACGATAGTAGGGTCGTTGTCAGTTTTTGATTTAGAATAGAAAGACGCATAATGTTTATCTAAATCATCATGACTTACCTCCATTAGGTTGAACATTTTATCCACACAATCCATTTTCACATTCTGGATCGGGAAGTCCTCATCTAAAAATAGTTTATCAGATCCTTTCATTTTGTAAATTATGACATTGGGATCAACAATTAAACTATTTTCTGATATATCATCAGACTTAGACTCAACAAGTTTTTCAGACTCAGAAATCTCAGATTCACTTTTTAGAACTTTTTCAACCACATTAGTTACCACATTAGAGTCACATTCCCCATCAATTTTAGTGTAAGTTACATCGATATCCGAAGGTAGCTCATTGGATAATTCAGTTTTCAATTTAAGATTAAGTGCCTTTCCACCCCAGATGGCTTTTTGCATGCATAACTATTCCACATGGGTGGTGGAACTCGATCATAACTTGCACTTTTTGTTTCATCATTTTTAGAATCATCATTCGTTTTGATTTTGGGTAAAATGTGATCGATGACGTATGAGCTTGTTGAATAACTGATTAACAGTTTGTTTACCTGTTCAGATTCATTTTTAATTTTCTCAAGCTCACTTTTGAGCTTATCAATAGTGTTGAGATGAATGTTTATAGCCATTTGTTTATCCATCACTATTGCTTTAAGCATCATAAGTGTTGCGTCATTTTCTCTGAGTGCTTTATTATATTGTTTAACAGATGCACTCAACTTGTCATAGGCTTCCTTAGTGAATTTGTAATCGCTGGACAAAGTGTCTGTTAAACTTTTCAATTCAGCATATCGTGTGTCTTTTACACAACGCTCACCACATGGCTCTACACATTTTAGACAAGGTTTTTCAACCACAATCTAGGATGTTTACTTGTTTACCTCATTGCCATTGGCCATTCAAGCTTTAATGATGTCTTCTGACAACTTTTCCATCTTCTCATTGATTTTTACTTCTTCAACCGACTTCTTTTGCTCTTCACATGTTGAATGTTGACTTTGTGCAAAGTAACCTGCAAAAGTTTTTAAGATACCATAAGGCAAAAGGTGTTTGAATGGAACATTCAAAAGTTCCTCCTCTTCTGATGAAGTGTGGCAATAAAAATCATCATCATCAGGTCCTTCATCAAAAGACGCCCCTGATTCTTCTTCAGATTCCTCTATGATCTCAGCAACAAAAGCCAAACTCTCTCCTTTTGAAATATACTTGTTCCAATTAAATCTCTCATCTTCTTGAGTAACAACCAATGCTTTATCTTTGGTTTCAGATTGCTTGTCTTCAATCGGCACCATTCTAGTTCTTGGCTGAGGTCGGTGGTAGATCGCTCTTTTGTAGTAATCATCAGCGAAAGGATTATGATTTCCTTGAACCTCTCTGTTAGGACATTCTCTCTTGAAATGACCTTTCTCCCGACACTTAAAACAAGTAACTTTGGATTTATCAAATCCAAGTTTCCCATCCAAACCTCCCAAATTTTCTTTACCAGTAATCTCCATAAATCTCTGTGTACGACGAATAATCAAAGCCATACACCATTTTATATCTATCAACTCCATCTCTACTGGATCTATTTCATTATAATCTTCGCGTGTCATTTAAGAATTTTCGATCTTCCTAGCAACGAGACTATCATATGACTCAAGAACTGAAGCTAGTAGAGACATGTGTTGCTTTGCTGTCTTCTCATCGAAATTTTGCGCATTCTGAAAATCGACGACAATGTTGCATTGCAAAACTCTTTGATTAGTATGAGATGATGAAGTAGCTTGGTTGTTTTGGGGTTTACTTGATCTGTAAGATGACTGTTGGCTTGATGGTGTGTTTGGATCAACTGTTGGAAATGATTGAAAGCCACTAGTCTGATTTGGTGATGTGCTTGGCGAGCTATAAGAACTGAAAGCAGTCTGGATCTTTGGTGCCTGAAATTGAGCAGCAGAACTATTTTTGAAGTAAAGATTAACATCTTCTTGAACTTGTACAATCTTGCTCTTTGCCATTTTTTGCATTTCCAGTTCATGACCCTCCAGTTTTTCTATGAAACGAGGTAGCGAGAAATTGCTATACTCAGTTCCATTCTTCAGTATGGTCAAATAAGTGGACCATTCGCCTTGCGGTAGAGAATCAACCAATTTGTCAACAAGTTCTTCATTGGTTTTATGATTCCTATTCTTTTCAATTGAACCATTAAATGACAGTATCTCTCAATCAGCTACTTCAGAGTTTCACCTTTGATGAGTGTGAAAATATCAAACTCTTTGCTCAGTAACGCCCTTTTACTTTTTCTAAGTTGAGCACTTACTTGGAACTTTGGTCGGAGAGCATTCCACAATGATTGAGCATCGTCATCGTGTTGAAGTAAAGCCAAAATATCTTCTTTAATCGATTATTGCAGAATGTTCATAAATCTTTCACGTTCGACATCTGAGAATTGAGCAAGAGTCTTGTCACACCCTCAATTTCCACTTGCGGAGTTTTACCGCGAGGCGTGTGAACAAACCAGAATCTGAGACACTAGTATGTCGAACGACTCTATATGATTTGATAATACGTTTTCCAAAATCATTTGTTTAACCATTCATTGTAGATTTTATATTGTCTTAGTTAGTTTTCAATGTTTAGCGGAAGCATTAGTTTTTATGGTTGAGCGAAAGCATAAAAATAAGTAAAGAAACGGGCGCCAACACAAACGCCAAAACTAAAGAAAAACACAAAACAATGTTTGTAAATGAGACTCGATAAAAGGTGTCTTGATCAATGCAAGTGAGTGCACCTAGAGCTCCTAGCGTCCTGAGAAATATGTAAAGAAACAAGTGTCAACATTAAAGAAGAGTGAGTTCACAGGTTTTCATAAATTCGTTTGTTCGGTTATAAGTTTGTTTCCCCCGTTATCCCTAACCCGGGATAACGATTTAGTTCCATTATTCCCAACCCGGAATAATACTGATAGTTCCATTATTCCTTACCCGGAATAATAATGATATCCCATTATTCCTAACCTGGAATAATAACGTTGTTGGTTCCATTATCCCTAACCCGGGATAATATTGTTGATTCGTAATTAAGTTCAATGTTAATATATATCGGTAGCTAGCCTAAAGTTATGTCACGTAAGTGTTCGCGATCGAAGCTGACTGTTGTGCCTCCGTGTTGCCAGGCCTATCACTGACCATGGCGAAGTTAGGCCAAATTATTCACCCGTTGACCATACCCGGTCGGCTAGCGCGACTAGCTCGGATGGGGCTTGTCGGGCCCAGTAGTACTACTTATAATTTCCCCGCTATTTAAACCCAATACTAACGATCCGAGAGATTATCGAGGACTTGTGTGATATAGCTGCTTAGTGACCATAACGTACATTAACATTAACTTAGTTACCGAATAGTTAAGTGACGTTAATTTCGTATAACGTAAAGAGATAGAGTTGTAGAGTGTATGCATGTTTCTCCCCCTGTTGTTTAAAACGGGATAAAATTAGGGGCCGTGAACTCACCTTTAGTTGCTCGGTTAGTGTAAGACAGAAGTTGCAAATGATGGGACCGCTAATTGCGTCCTAACAAGTCAATTGATTTCAAGTTAGTGTGTGAACACACCAATACAAATCCTACACATAATTAACACACAAAGCGGTACACACAATCATAATTCCTAACACTCAAACATGCATGCAAGTATCCTCATATGCACATAGTGATCAAAACAATTTATCATGAACACAATCCAATCCATGCAACACTTTGGTGCACACATTCGCAAGTTATCAAGTTTCAGCTTATATACTCATAATTCGGCTGTTTTCGAGGATTTTTATAAAATAGTTCCAACGTTCCAAAAATTCCAATTATTTTACAGAAGGAGACAACTATACTGTAGAATTTTATATAAATTTTTCAAGTCCTAACACTTTACCAATTATTCGTAAATATTAATATACTAGGCTGCAGTCAGATTCGTCGCTTTCTGACTGCAGTACACGGAAGAATTCATTTAAAAATCACCGTTCGTCCAATTAACAAAATTTTCCAGTGGGAGTTTCCCGGAAATTTCCATATCTAGTTGCTGTACAAGTTTCCTGATTCGACTCCCTACAGATTATTAGATCCAACTTGATAAACAACTAACAAATTTTCAGGATTTTCACAGCTTTAGTTACTGAACTTAATTGGCCGCTTAAAAATATCAAACGACTTCAGAAAAATATGAATCCAGCGCCATTAGAATCGGTTTTCAAAACTCTACGTTTTAGAATTTAGAAAATCCTTTTTCGATAAATAATAACCAAGTTACAGCCAGTTGAAGTTGGCTGTAAACACCATTCAGCATCCTGATTCAGCACTTTATCACAATCTAACTCGCTTAAACCATCGATACATTGAACATATGCGATCAAGAACAGAATTTTCAATCATATACTATCATATATATCATACCCATGCAAACCCTAATCATAACATATAGTTTTTATTAAACAACCGCAGCCTAACGTTTCTTAGTTCCGCAAAACATCAAACTTGCAAACTAGCCAAATCAATCGGTTATCATCCTACTACTTTCCACCATTACATACACACACGATCCATAATTCATAACCCAAGTATGATTAGCGAAATAATATAAAATTCTAACCTTAACAATAGGATTAATGAGCCGAGAACTAGATGGGACTGATTCGGATGTTGGCGAGACTTGCGACCGAGAAGGAGAATGGTGAGGGGAGGGCTGCCGCGATTCAAGAGGAGTGTAACAAGGCTGTCTTGCGATCGAGAAGATGAATGAGGGGCTGCAGTCGGCTGTTTTCTCAACTAGGGTTTGTGTTTTTGTTTTGTAAAGCAAAGTCTCATGCATGTGTGTGTATATATAGCGCAAGAGACAAGGGAAAGGGAAGGGTTTATGGTTTGGGATGCTCGCGGCCGCAAAGGGGTTCGGGTGGGTTGGTTTGGGTCTAGCACTTGGTCCCCAAGTCTTGGTTAACTCCTAGAGTCACAAGGAAACGAGGTTGGCTCGTGTCGCGGCTCGATTCGATTCATTTATCTATTTACTACATCTATATCTTATAACTAAAGTAAAACACGAAATCGGAACATCACATAATAACACACTAACTTATAAACGTTTAAGACTAGCATGTAATTCATTTGACAAGTACACAAAATTATCGTAATTATTTCGAGCGTGCAATTTAAGTCTCCGAATCAATTTAGCGTAGGAACGAATAACCGTGAAGTAGTGCGTTTAAGATATCTGAAAAACCGGGATGTCACAAGTCTTCTCAAGGCCATTTTCACCAACCGGCACTATATATTTCACTTCAATTGCAAACCAACAAGTAAAGTGATTAGCCTGCACCTAGTTCATGAAACGCTCACTCCAGCTATCAAAATCTTCCAAGTTCATGAGCTTTGGCGGTTTCGTCATAGTGCCCATCTCGTTCTCAAGATTGATGTTCTGAGCTGATGTGGTTGTGACAACCGATGTGGCGAATGCGTTATAAAATTCTTCAGACATTCTCCTGTGAAAACTTTAACAAACCCACTTTCGAAACAGACTGATTAGTACGGAAAAATCCGTCGATTGGATGACAAATACTTCGTGCGAAGGACATAGTTCAACAAACAATACTAAAAACTCACAACAAAATCTTGTACGAACAAGTTGTTCGTGCGAGCAAGATTGTCGTATGATTATCAAGTTCGTACGAAACACATAGTAAAAACTGAAACTTTGTAAAATTTATGAACTTTTTAGTATTGGTTCGTACGAAATATTAACTTATATGAAACAGTTAAGTCTCCAAACAAATGATTTTTACCAATTTCAACATGATTTAGTCTGATTTTAGGTTTGAAATTGTTAAGGGTTGATTAGAATATAGATTAACGTGATTTCCTAGAATCCTAGTCCATTTTGTCCATAAAATCGTCCAAAATCTAGTTCAGTTCGGGAAAGTGATGAAGATGAAAGAGAATCCAAGTCTGAAACAGTTGGTAACCTGCAACTACTTGTCGTTTCTCAATAGATCAGATCTCAAAGCTCTTATACCACTTGTGAACGGGGCTCATGTCCCCAAAATAAGCAACCGATTTGATCTCGCTCAACTAGCAGAGGCGGAATTCATTACTAGAGAGGTAGACATAACGAACAAGATATTACTTACTGTTGAAATGCTTCTGTTGTATTAATGACGTTCAAATACAGAGACGAGAAAAAAAACTGGCAGAGCTTCGCCGTACCAACCGACACTTAGCTCTAACACCACACTCCTCTATTTATAGGTCGACATGACTCGTACTGAAGTGCAAGTTATAACAGTGACCTGACTATGCTTTGTACGAGTTTGTGCTTCGTACGAGTGAGACACTAGTACGAATCACTTAGATACTCCGTACGAAGAAAACTATCAAAACATATAGAATTTACATTTTAACAAATAAACATTGACGTGTAAGCTCTATATACATTACAGACATATCCTAGGCGTAGGCAATAGACATTATGCACCAACAATATTGTATAGTTTAGATACGAACACATGACTTAAGTGCGAATGTGATAGGAGTTTAGATGTCACTTCGTACGAAGTAGTCACTCCGTACGAAGGTAATTTGTTTAGTTCGTACGACGTTGATTAGTGTCACTTCGTACGAAATTAAATAGGCTCAGTTCGCACGTAGGTCAAAGTCTATAAATAGTGTAGTGTGTTCATAGTTTTCCAAGTTTTGGAGTTCTCAGAGGGGAAATGCTCCAATTTTGCCAGCTTATCAAGATGTATACTCTTTCGCTATGAATGGAAGCTTATGATTTATGGTTATTATTCTATTTCTACTCCGATCTTAATAATATTCTACAGAATTAGTTCTATTTTACCCAAACTTCCGTCTAGAACCGCCATTTCCTAGACTATCAGATCCTGAGATTGAGGGTGTGCCCTCCTACTTCTCACCGAAGAGCATCTTTCATCCATTCGAATACTCGATGAAAAGTGATGTTGTTTCACCTACCTGGGTGTGTTTCCCTGCTTTACCCTTCCTCCTTGGCTATTCCTATTCCTTCCCTGACTTTACCCAAAGATTCTTCACCCTCACTGGCGTAAGTTACAGTCAGGCTATGCCTATTCTCTTGAGGGTCTTGTACACCATTGAGTATATCATCTGCCCATAGGCTATGCCTATGCTCTATAGTCTTGTTACCGTGGCTCCCATCGTTTCTTGTTGAAGGCCAAACCTCATCAACCACTTCCCATCCTCAAGACCGCTTAAAATGGTTCCACAAGGAAGAATCAGTTCTTTTTTGTGCGAAGGGACTCTATTCCTCAAGGGGATAAACTGCCCAAAAAGTGGATCTTGAAGGGTAAGATATAGGATCCTTAGATAACCACTACAGAGATTATTGTTGTTATGGATGACTTATTTTCTTTTTCGATTTGCATGCAGTGACCAATTTTGGCTGCCTCACTGAACTACCTTCCACTAAAGACTGAATTGCAGCATTTTGGGCTATTGATAACAATCAGGACATTCAAGCGAAGGATAAAGAATCTATAAGCGAATACTTCCACCTCCTACACGATGTCGAGTAAGTATTTGTACATTTTTGAAAACTATAATTTTGTATTGAATAAATTGTATGAAATAAGAAGATTTATCTGTGTTTGTTCATGATGTAGGTGCTCAAAATTCCACCAGCAAATCAGCCTCCATGTTTGGCTTGGACGACACTAACAGCATATCTCCCCTCGCTCCATCAAAAAGGAGCTGGCCAAAGCTCCCTGAAGCCCAAGGCTATCACCACAAGGGCCAAATCTGGGTCCAAGCACAAGAAGCCTATGGAGCTGGAGGTGGATGAATTTGAAGCTGAGAAGATGATCCTTGACTTCGTCACTGAGGTAAGGATCCTTGATCCATTTATGTTAGTCTTGTATGTGTGTGGGATCCTTGATTCTGACTTTACAGTTAAAAGATTAATATATTAAAATGCATCAACATTTATCAAAAGTGCCCGGTCTAGATTTCACCGACAAAAACGTGGACCATCCACCCAGGCCAGACCGGGTTAGCTAACGATTAAGAGTTTTGTGAAGAAAATTAAAGTGTAGGAAATTAAAGAGTAGGATAACAAAGTCTTCATCCTCCAAACAGAGGATCCCTCCACCTTTGTCATCCAACTTATTGTGAGAAGGATCAGTGATCCTTAACCTAAAACTATTGTTCAAAGATTATTATAGACCATAATTGTTCGAAACCAAACACCATCAAAATAGAATCACAAACCATAAAAAGTTGGCTCAGGCCTAGGAATCAATATCCATCATCACCCACTTTAGCAGCTTCTCCTTTTGCTACTCCTTCACCTCCGGCTTCACCACTCGTCACTTCCTTCACCCCACTTGGACCAAACTCCAAAGCCCGCACCTCCTCCAATTCAGCATCATCGCCAAGCTCGAGAAGAGTCTCCTTCCAGCTAGCCACGTCCCATGTAGATCCATTGAAGCCAGGATCCGTAGCCTCTTAGGCAATTTTAATCCTAGCCTGTAGGATGGCACGAGTAGCACATACTTTGGCATCATCAGTTGTCATCATGACAGCCTCATGTATCCCAACTTCAGCGATCAGCAGATGTCCTTCCAGGCTCATATTCTCTTTCTCGAGCTCGGAGATGGTCTTGTCCATAGCGGCAACAATGGAAGGAGAACAACCAAGTTCTCCTTAGCTTCAGCAAGGCTTTTCTCTTGGTAAGCCTTCAGGCGGACAAGCCTCTACGGATCACAAGATAGAGGAAATCAGGATCAGTGATCCTTCAATACATACAAGACTACCTATGAGGATCGAACCTTACCTCAGTGACAAATCATGAATTTGTCATTCAACTTCAAAGTTGACCTCCTCCGCCTCAGAAGGCTTCTTCCGTTTAGACCCATCCTTAGCCCTGGTGGTTATCGTCTCTGACTCCGGTAAGCTTTGGCCCTTGGCCAGCTCCTTTTTGATGGAGCGAGGAGAGATCATGCTGTCAATATCATCCAGGCCAAACTTGGTGGCCGACTCGCTGGTAGAATTCTGAGCGCCTACGTCATGAACGATGAAGATAAGTCTTGTTATTTCACATAATTTATTAAATACAGAAATATATTTTAAAAAATATACAAATACTTACTCAACAATTTGTAGGAGGTGGAAGTGTTGGCTTCTGGATCCTTTATCCTTGGCTTGAATGTCCTGATCGTTGAGTTAATAGCCCAAAACGCAATGATTCTCTCTTCAGTACCGGGGAGATCCGCAAGGCAGGCGAAGTTGGTTACTACATGCAAACAGAATAAGAAAACAAGTTAGCAATAAAAAATATAACTCTCTACAACGGTTATCTAAGGATCTTGTATCCTACCCTTCAAGATCCACTTTTTGTGCAGACTATTCCTAGGAGGAATAGAATCCCTTCGTATAAAGAAGAACTGATTCTTCCAAGTGGAACCATTTTGAGTGGTCTTAAGGATGGGCAGAGGTTGATGGGGTTTAGCCTTTAAAAGGAAGCGATTGGAACCATGGGTGACACAGCTGTAGAGGTAAGAAAGCTCTGACAGATTGAAATCAAGCCATGCGCTGCTGATGATCTGCTCAAGGGCATACAAAACCCTCCAAAACATGGGCATTGCTTGACTGTAGCTAATGCCAGTGAGGGTGAAGAACCATTGGGTTAGGTTAGGGATAGGATATGTATAACCGAGGAGGAAAGGTAAAGCTGGGAAGCACAACCAGATGGATGAGGTAGCATCACTCTACATCACTGAGTCGTATGGCCGGAAGACAGTCATCGGAGGAAAACACGTATGCAAGCTATCGATATCAGGATCATGAACTTGAAAAGTTCCATAGAGTGGTTTGACAAAAGGTTTTGGCTTTAGGGTATGTCATCAGTATACTGGCTTTTGCCCGGGGAGGATCTTGTAACCATCTTAGCCATGATCGATCTGAAGGAGATGAAGAGTTCAGAAGATGAAGAGATAGAGAGAAGAAGAATACCTAATTTGTTTCCGGAATGGAGATATAAAAGACGATTTGTTGATCTTTAAATGAATTTTCAAGCTTATCTCTACCCTATATAGTGTCATGATGGTTGTAGTATCTCATCATCAGACTCGTAACGGCTAGTCCGCATCTAACAAAAATATGACAGATTTAATTCATTTCTTATCTACAATATTTAGGGACAATTGTTAGGGGCTAATTTTTATTAAGTCTGGATCATGTATCCTGAGACCGGGCCTTGATCACTTATCCTTAGCGGATGGTGAAGGAAGTCTGAGGATCAAGGATCCTTATTTTTACTTATATTATCCAACAATTGTTCTCTATGTTTCTAATGTATACACACAGGTAATGGATGACGTGGACTTAGTCTTTGCTGGAATCTCGCCGAATATGCTCCATATAGAGCACGTGCTTAAAGAAGAATAGTCGTTATGGACGAACATGGGAGACTTGCACATTTTTCGAATAGCTAGCTAGCTATGATATTTCTGATTATATCAAGGGGATATTGAGCTCATTTAGAACATACATGAATGCCCTAACACTCTCGCAAACAACTCTCAAACACTGACACTAGAATTCGATTGTATCAAGCTCAATATCATCCGAAGTTGTATTAGATTGTTGATTACTTGTTCAATGGAGTTGGTGATTGATAGTTTCCATCACCCGAGGTTTTTTACGTCGGAGATCTTCTAAAGATCAAGGGCTTTTTCCTCATATAAATCTTTGCGTTCATAGCCATTTACATTTCATATTCGTTTACACAATTGTCCAACATTTAAGCACACTACCTCACAAATCAAATTTGGTTACATTATCCTTAATCAGATTTTTTACCAAAACAATCACCATCACTATTGTCCACTACCCACCACCACCGTCTACCACAACCACCGTCGACCACCACCACCCACTGTCCATGTCCACCACCCACCACAACCGTCCACCACCACCACCCGCCACTACCGTCCATACACCACTACCAGTTTATTTTATAAGTCTATAAACGTTAAAAAAACAAACAGTCTTCTTCTTGTAGACTGCAGAGGTTGGGTTCACCCCTTCTCCTACGGATGTCTTTAGATTTGGTTAGCAGACTGTAAACATTTTACCTTTTAAAAATAAACCACACCTAATTAAACAGTAAAGGTAAAGTATATAGCTGCTGCAAGTTGCACTGCACAACTCCTGTGGCTAATTGATTTTGGTATAACGTGTCTAAAGTATCCATTAATTTTGGATAGTCAAGCAGCAAAAAAACATTATCAAGAACCCAGTGTCACATTAAAAAAACAAAGCATAATCAGATTCGTCATCACTTTGTGAGAGATTGTTACGAAAAGGGTTGATTTTACTTCATCATGTCTCCACTGAAGATTAATTAGCAGATGTCTTCACAAAAGCATTGGACACATCTACTTTTGAAAGATTGACCTCTAGAATCAGGATGCTAAATAGAGATTAAAGATATTTTTCAATCTTTCTAAATAAACTCTATTCTTATTTCTTAGAAAAGATTGATAAAATCAACAAAATCAAAACTCTGTCCAAAGGAGTGTAACACCTGTTTCCTTGGTTCAAAAGTCTATTCAAGTGTGATAACCATTGTCAAAGGGAAAAGAACCACTGATTTAACTTACCTCTTTTTGACTCAAAAACTCAAATAGAGCCACCGTTTCATCGCTTTCTACCACTGTTATCACTCTAAACTCTTTTAACCCAACTATGGTTACAAACAAAGGTTTTTCAAATCTCTATTAACAAACAGTCAAACAGTGGTCCAAACCACTGATTTGGTTACTCAAATGTCTATTGGACACAACATAGGTTTCAATCAGATATTTTGAAAAGAGATCCTAGTTTTCTTCATCAAAGGGTTTTGTCAAACGGTGCTTTACCTTTATTAAATAAAAATCTTTCACGTTCATCAAAAGGGTAACCGTTTTGGCACACCATCACCACTGATGGAAAACCCTATAAGAATTCTTATCAAACAGAGGTTATCCTCACTTGTGTGATCCACACTGATATTTCTAAACCACAAAATTCCATCTCAAACAAAAAGAGATCACTAATTCACCGATCATCTAAAAGATTCTAGTTCATTCAAAAGATCATCTACTTTCACAATGGTTCTTTCTTTGAAACCACCTCACAACTGTTTTTGGAAAAAAAATCAGTTTAAGGATAATGTAACCAAATCTTGATTGTGAGATTGAGTGCTTATGTAGATTAACAATCATGTAGTTGATTCTAAAGTGAAAATGACAATGAATACTAAAATTTGTACGTGGAGAAAGCACTTAATCCTTTTGAGATCTCCCGCACAAAAAACCTTGGGTGATGGAAACTACTGATCACCAACTTTATTGCAAAAAAAACAAACAAACAAACTAGAATTCAATACAACTCTGGAAGATAATGAGCTCGATACAATGGAATCTAGTGTTAGAGTTATGAACAGATTGAGTGTTGCGAGAAAGAGTGTGTGTTCGTATGATATGTTCTGCCTAAAATGAGCCTCATTATCATTTTTAAAATTGGAAAATAACTAGATAACAAACAATCCGAAAAATAAGCAACTATCCCACGTTCTCCACAACGGCTACACTCGAATATGCACGTGCCCATTTCGAGCATATCCACCGATATCCAGCATAGACCAAGTCTACTTCGTCAAGTACTTGCAAATACAAGTTAAAGTTTAGGAATCAATTGTTAGTCAATATAGGTAATAATAAGGATCCTTGATCCTTAGACTTGCTACACCATCCATTAAGGATCAGTGATCAAGGCTATATCTCAGGATACATGATCCATAGTATTAAAAATTAATGCCCTAACAATTGCCCCCAAATTTGGAAGATATGATACACATTCAATCTGCCATATTTATGTTGGAATAGGACTAGCCGTTACAAAAGTAACTAGACGTTAAGATGATGACAACACCGATGGGATTGCCTGCAACAATCATCACGATATATAGGGTGTAGATATGGTTTTGTAAAACCATTTAAGATCAAGAAATCCGCATTTATATCATCTTTCTAGAGACTAATCAAGTATTCATCTCTTCTCCTTATCCTTTACTTTTTGTCTTCTCTTCTCCCTCAATCCAATGAAGGCCAAAATGGTTACACGATCCTCCCCAACCAAGAGCCAGGATAGCGTCGGTACACCACAAAGCCAGAATCTTTTGGCGAATCCTTCCACTGAGTTTTGTAGATTCACCGATCCTGAGATTGATCATTTTACACCTGTTTCCCTCCGGGAACAATCTTTCGTCCTTTTGACTCTTCCACCAAGAGTGATTCTGTTTCACCCGTTTAGGTATGTTTTCCTGCTATGCCCTTTTAGATAGGTTATACCTACCCATTCCCTGACTTGACCCAGTGATATTTCACCCTTACCGGCCTATTCTCTAGTCAGGCAATGCCCATTTTATTGAGGGTATTGTACACTATCGAACAAATCATCAGCAATGAGGGATTAAACATTAATCTTTCCAAACTCTCGCATCTGTACTCCCTTGTATCCCATGGATCCCATGGGTTCTTATTTAAAGTCAAGCCTCATCAGCCGCTCCCAATCCTTAAGAACACCAAAAATGATACCTCATGGAAGAACAAGTTCTTCTTTATGAGAAGGGAGTCTATTCCTTTTGGGAATGAACTCCCAAAAGAGTGGATCTTAAAAGGTAGGATATAGGATCCTTAGATGAAGACTGCAGAGAGTTGTTATTTCATTATTGACTGATCTTGTTTTCTTGATTTGCTTGCAGTGAACAACTTTGCCTCTCTTGCTTAGACACCGGGTACAAAAGAAAGAATTGTTGCATTTTGCACTTTAGACTCAACCTCATAAGATTTAAGCTAAAGACAAAAGAGTAAGAAGAGACCACCTCTGCTTCCTACACAATGTTAAGTAAGTACTTGCCTACATTCATATAATGTGATTGTGCATTAAAGTATATTAAAAAGGAATAAGAATACTCATTTGCTTGTTAAATGAACAGGTGCTCGAAGATCCACTAGCAAGTCGGCTTCCAAATTCGACTTGGGCAACATTGAAGGCATGATCTCACCCCGTTCTATAAAGAAGGAGTTGGCTAAAGGCCAAAGCCCACCGGAGCCGAAGATAATGACCACAAGAGCCAAGGAAGGATCAAAGAGGAAGAAACCTTCTGAGCCCAAGGAGGACCACTTCCATATTGACCGACAAATCGATGAATTTGTCATTGAGGTAAGGATCCTTGATCCTCATAATTAGTCTTGTCTGTTGCGAAGGATCACTGATCTTGATTTCCCTGTCTTACAATTTATAGAGGTTTGTTCACCTCAAGGCTTACCAGGATAAAAGCCTTGTCGATGCTGAAGAAACCTTGGTTGATCTCCATTCTATCACTTCTGCTAAGGATAAGAAGTTCACTCAGCTTGAAAAGGAGGTCAATAGCCTGGAGAAGCAGATCATGGTGGTAGAGATACAAGCTAACAAAGCTGAGATGGAGGCCATTGATGAGGCCAAAATCTGTGCTGCTCGTGTTCTCCTAAAGGCAAGGATCAAGATAGTCCAAGAGGCTATGGATCCTAACTTTGACCGGTCTGCCTGGGATGTTGTTGGCTGGAAGCAGACTCTTCTCGAGATGGGCGATGATGCTGAACCGGAACAAGTGAAGGCTCTGGAGGCTGGCCTAAGTGGAGCAAAGGAGGGGAAGGAAGGTGGAGCAGGAGGTGAAGGAAGGTGGAGCAGAAGGTGAAGGAAGGTAGAGCAGGAGGTGCTTATGCAGCTGAAGGTGATGCTGCTGAAATGGGCAATGAAGAATAATTTAGACGAGGCCTAAGCCCACTTTTATTGGTTTATATTTTGGTGTTTTTTTGTTTCAAACATTTTGGGGTTGTAATTCTAAATAAGAGTTTTCTAGGTTTAAGGATCACTAATCCTTAGAACAATGGGGGGTGGAAAAGGTGGATGGGTCCTTCTTTTTATGGAGGATAAAGCCTTTACACCCCTTGCTTTTATTTCCATACACTTCATAAACAATTAGTAACGGACACCCTGCATCAACCCGCGTGGACGGGCCACATATTGCTAGTAGAAACTCGGGTTAATCATTTTGGTAACCTCGGGGGGGGGGGGGGTAGAAACCTTAGCTAACATGAAAACTTTAGAAACCTTACGATAATGGATGTATGGTACATCTACCATTATACTTGAGATCCTACATATGGCTAACAACAATGAAATTGTCAGCCACTAAGCGTCTAGTGGTCTCATTACCTCGAACCAAACATGGATAAACGTGCGCTACTAGCGGGGTGTCAAACCCAATACGTATGAAAGGTGAAAACCTTTAAACCTAAGAAGGTATACGATACCTTAAACATGGGAGAGAGGTGGCAACCCCTTAATCCTATGCTAAAGATGTTACACATTTCTACAAAAGCTTAAAACTTGGTGAAATTGGATGTCTAGTATCTAACATCCCTTTCTCATAACAAATGAAATAAAAGTAGAGAAAAACTTGAGGTAAAATGTTACCAATGTGAGGATCATGAATACTTAAGGATCCTTGATCCTTATCTTATAAATACTTATTGAGATGAATAGGATTCCAGGCCCTTGGTAAGAGATCACCTTTCATGGTTAATAGATGGTATGCCCCCTTTCCTGCCTCTACTTCTATAAGATAAGGGCCTTCCCACTTAGGTGACAGTTTGCCATCTGCTGGATTTGTAGTGTTTTGAAATGCTTTCCTTATTATCAAATCACCTACTTGAAATCTTCTGATCATGGCCTTTTTTTGTATACTCCAGCCATCCTTTGCTTATAACTTGCCATCCTGATTTTAGCCAAATCTCTGAGCTCATCCGAAGTATCCAGGTCTTGAATCAAATTTTTAGCATTTGCTTTAGGATCAGGGATGCTTGTTCTGGCTGTAGGAACCACCATTTCTGTAGGAATCACTACCTCAGCTCCAAAGACTAGAGAGAATGAAGTTTGGCCTATGGCATTATTCGGAGTTGTCCTATCTGCCCAAAGGACATATGGCAGCTCTTCAGCCTATTTTCCTTTCTTGGATCCTAATTTCTTCTTCAAGTTGTTGATGATGTTTTTTTTACTTGATTTTGCTTGGCCATTAGCTTGTGGGTGGACCGGTGTGGATGTGATCATCCTAATCCCCAGCTGTCACAAAAGTTAGTAGTTCTATTATCAATAAATTGGGATCCATTATCACATATAATTTCATAACGGATTCCAAATCCAGTGATAATGTTTCTTTAATGAAGGATATAACTTCCTTTTCTCTGACTTGAACAAAAGCTTCAGCTTCTATCCATTTGGAGAAGTAGTCAATCATGTCTAGCATAAATACTTTCCCTCCTGGTGCCCTTGGGAGTTTGCCTACTATATCCATTCCCTATTTCATGAATGGCCAAGAGGAAATTATTGGATATAAAGGCTCTGCTGGTTGATGTAGGATGTTGCTATGTCTTTGAGAAGTATCACATTTCCTTGTATAATCTACTGCATCCTTCTTCTTTGTAGGCCAGTAGTAACCTATTCTAAGGATCATTGAGAATTGTGCTCTGCCCCCAGTGTGATTTCCACAGTCTCCTTCATGGAAATCCTTTAAGACTTCTTGAATTTCTAGATCCTCAATACATCTAAAATAGGGACCTACAAGAAATCTTTTATGTAACATGATATTAATATAATGAATGGAGATATCTTAACCCTGAAGGCTCTAGGATTCTCCCCTGTAGGAATTTTCCATTTATGAATGTAGTTCATAATTGGAAGGATCCGTTATTTTGAATTCAGTATCACATCACTGGGTACAATTGTAGTATCCTTAACTATCTCTAATGCTTCATTTTCCTAAATTGTAGGAAAAGAATGTAGATGATGGGTATCCTCACATCCTCTAGTGCTTTCAAGGATGACCCAGGTTTGCTAAGGCATCTACCCCTGTATTCTCCTCTCCGGGTACCTGTGTTAAGCTGAAAGAAGCAAAAGAATTTTCCAGATTCCTGACTATTTCTAAATACTTGACTTGTTTTTCGCCTTTGACAGTATATGAGCCATTAAAATGGTTAGTAAATAGCAACGGATGTATGTACACTGGAAGATACCAGATCCTCATTTGCTTGGCTAATTGCAAACCTGCTATTAAGGCTATATATTCTGCTTCATTGTTAGTGGTATGGAATTCACATGCAATGGACTGAGGTATTATACCCCCTATGGTGATTTTAGTAGTATGCCTAGTCCTGTTCCTTTGACATTTTAGGCTCCATCTGTGAAGAGTATCCAAGGATCCTTGGTCTCCTCAAGTTGTTGAACCTCTCGTTCAGCTTCCTTTTGTAGATCACTACTGAAATCAGCCACAAAGTCAGCCAAAACTTGAGATTTGAAGGTAATTCTTGGTTCATATTTATTTTTTCATTCTACCTGACATTTCAGGTTTCATGAGAACGTTCTTAATAGGAAACTTAGTTTTCACAAAGTAGTGGGAATTTCAAAATAATGTCTAAGTTTAGTGGAAGCCATAATGAGTGTAAGAATTAATTTCTTTAAATGAGAATACCTGGCTTCAGCATCAAAAAGGCCTTTACTAACATAATACACTAGGTGTTGTTGGCCTTCATGATCCTTAACTAATACTTCACTTACTGCCTTTCCTGAAATAGCATTGTACAAGGATAATTGCTCACCATCGTCTAGTTTCATTAAGGCTAGTGCTGAGGATAGATAATCCTTAAGAGCCTTGAGCGAAGCTTCATGCTTCCCAGTCCACTCAAATTTCTTATTCTTACTCACAATGTCATAAAATACTTGCACTTCTCTGAAGACTTTGAAATGAACATGTTTAAGTCTACATCCTTCCTGTTAGCCTATGTATATCCTTTGCATTGGTGGGAGAATTTATGTACACAATTGCCTTTATCCCTCTTTTGGTCACCATGTATCCTAGGACTTCCCAGCTTTAACACCAAAATTACACTTTGAAGGATTCAATTTCATATGTATTGATCAAGGATGTTAAATGGCACTTCAAGATCCTTGAGACGATCCTCTACTTTCTTGTACTTGAACACCATTTCATCAAAGTAGACCTCCATAGTGTCTCTAATTTGTTCTTTGAACATCATATTGACCAGTCTTTGGTAAGCGGCACCTGCATTTCTCAGTCCAAAAGGCATTGCAATATAACATTATATGCCATTGGGAATCATGAATGTTGTATCCTCTTGGTCAGATGGTTTCATCTGAATATGTTGAAACCCAGACAAAGCATCCATAAAGGTGAGCAATTCAGGGCCTGCTGTTGCATCCACCATGGAGTCAATTATGGAAGTGGCAAAGGATCCTTCGGACATGCGTTGTTTAAATTTGTAAAATTGACACGTACCCTCCACTTTCCATTTTTCTTTTGAACAACAACCACATTGGCTAACCATTTTGGATACTTAACTTCCCTAATCAACCTGCCTTCAAGAGTTTGTCTACCTTCTCTTGGATAATGGCATTCCTTTCAGGTGCAAATTTTCTTCTTTTTTGATGAATTGGCCTGAAAGATTTATCAATACCCAATTTATGAGTAATAATGTCTTTAGAGATACTTGTCATATCCTCATGTTTCCAAGCAAAGCTAGACTTTCTTCTCTTTATGAAGGATACTAGATCCTACTTCTATCGTCAAGGATCCCAGATCCTATAAACACTTTGACTTTAGGATCCTCGGGGTCCAGACTTACTTCCTTGATGTCTTGCTCTCTTGCCTCCATGACATCCCTTGGAGGATGCTTGTTGATGCAGATGTCTATAGTCTACGTCTTACGGTAATGTCGTGTATGTAATAGGACTTCAGTGTTAGATAAACATGTTTTTGATGTATGTATTAGACACATCGCACGGAGTGGTGTATGACTTCGTACGAAGTCAGTCACTTCGTACGAAGTGAGTCACCTCGTGCGAAGTGAAGGCCAACTCGCAAGAAGTGTAGGTTATGTCTACAAATAGGTGAGTTGTGTCTTGAGTATGTAGCTGTTTTGTTGACTCTGAAGGCGAAGCCCTGTCTAGTTTGTCTCAGAATTGTTAAACGTTGAACAATATTTATGAAAGTGAGCACATAAATAGTAACAATCATATTGTCACTAGTTAATCATGAATTCCGCACATATTGACTAGATTTCAAATTAGGTCCTATGCTTATTTGGATGAGCCGATCCTACAAGTGGTATCAGAGCCATGGAGGCCTGATTTTAAGACATTTGATCAAGATTCAGCCTTTGAAGACTTCTTATTCTACTAATTCTTCTTAGTTTTTCATTTGAAACGTATTCATGGACAAAATGGGTTGATTTTTCAATATAACATGTAAAAACTAGTTTCGACAAACCCTTGAAAGAACCAGAGCTAAAAACTATGGAAATCATGTCGAAAATTGCAAAAAACATGAAATTTTTAGACACACCTCGCACGAACTGAACAGACACTTCGCACAAAGTGACCGTCCACTTCGCACAAAGTGACATTTTTATTGAGATTGTTTTACCACTTCATAGGAAGTGATTTCCAGATTGTACGAAGTGATCCAGTTTGCACGAAGTGTTACTTCGCACAAAACCCACTTCGCACCAACTGATCTTTGTTCCAATTTTTTGTAGAAATGGAGAACAAATTCTTTAACGCATTTGCTTCACCCACCATTTCGAACACAACTGCCCAAACCTTAAACTTAGATAATGAAATGGTCATGATGGCTAAGCCACCAAAGTTGATGTATCTTGAAGATTATAAAGGATGCAAATAAACTCATCTTCTAACATCGGCTCCCCTATCGGTAACAACTCCTCAATGAACAACCATATTCCGTACATTAAGAATATACAAGAAAATGAAATATTTTTGGATTTTTGTATTTTCTAAAAGCAAATAAATAACAAAATAATAAACACTCAGTTTTTGTGAGAATTACCATTAAGAAGATCATATAAGCAACTCAAACTGTTTTCACACTATTTGATAATTCTATATGCAATATTCAAGAAAAGCAGTTCAAGACGATTGCCAGTATTGTTTATCGACTTAAACAAAATACATGAACATTTCAAGTACCATTACCTAGTGATATGATAAGATAACTTATACTAATATACTAGTGTGTCCCACAATCAAGGTATGCACCAAGATTCCTCGTAGTAGGTGAGTATACCGAAATTCATCCTTTTTGATTTAAAATGTTAGATAATTGGTGATCAGGTCAGTACTTCCGTACAGCAAAGAGACCAATATCCAACAAGGGTTAGGGAAAATACCGAATTTTGGTACGAATAATGCAATTTGCATATTTGAATGACTCTCTAGGAGAGCTTCTTCAATTTTTGGGATTTGGCATTTTAGCTCTTTTAAGATAACCTGGTTGTACCTAGGTCAGCATATATCTGGATCCTGCAGGACAAACTTGATATCCCGGATTAATAAACAATATAAAGACCTAAAACCTCATACTTTGGTAATCTATCAACGCAAGATTTAAGGTTATAAAACCATACGCCACTGATTTATTACCCACTCATACACAGTTTATTATATTTGTATCACAAAGGTAAGTTGATTATTTGATGCTTTTTGCCTACTGGTACATCATATGATGAATCTGCTATCACACTTAAGCAATTTAGTTTTAAATATTAGTGTGACAGTCTAACTTGCTGATGTACTATCATTTTTTCTTTTCCACATAGTGAAAACTCATTTTTTATTTTTCTATTTTTTATGTTTTTTTATTTTTGAAAAGCAGTAAATTTATTTACAAAAAATTTATGAAAACTAGTTATTCAGGATTCCTCATCCCGTTGTGTTCGACTAAATGTTCAAAACGAGCCTTGTCAAAAGCTTTTGTGTAAAGATCTGCCAGGTTATCTAGTGTGTAAACTCGATGTAGTTCAATCAATTTCTTTTCAGCACAATCCCGTATAAAGTGATGACGAATGTCAATATGTTGTACGACTGTGTTTTCCGGGATTGTTGGTGATTGAAATAGTGTCATTATTGTCTATCATTTGGAGTACGAGTGAAATTCAAACCGTAATCGCGCATCTGCTGTTGGTCCAGAGAACCTGAGAGCAACAGCTACCCGCAGTAATATATTCAGCTTCACACGTCGAGGTAGACACGCAAGACTGCTTCTTGCATTGCCATGACACGAGCCTCCCTCCTAAGAACTGACAACCACCTGTGGTAGACTTACTTGTTGATTTACATCCTCCAAAGTCCAAATCAGTGAAAGCAACAAACTTCAAATCACTAGCAGCTGGATACCATAATCCAAGTTTAGGTTTCCCCTTCAAGTTTGGATTCGCTTGATATCTGGCACAAAGACACACTGCGAACATGATGTCTGGTCTAGAAGTATAGTCAAGTACATTAGAGAACAAATCATAGCCCTGTATTGAGTAGGATGAACATCCTCCATACTCTCATGATCTGGACCAAGATTGTGATTCTCACAGATAGGTGTATTGAAAGTAGCGCAATCTTCCATTTTGAAACGAGAAAAAATGTCATACACATACTTCGTCTGATGTATAAACATCCAATTCTTCTTCTGTTCAACTTGTAAACCCAAAAAGTAGGACAGTTTACCGATTGCACTCATTTCAAACTTGCTCTTCATTACCTCCTCGAATTCATGACACATGTTTTCATCAGATGACCCAAAAATGATGTCATCAACGTATACTTGTACCAGCAGAAAGTCTTCCTTCTTCCTTTTCATGAAAAGTGTACTATCAATCTGACCTCAATCAAAACCATTCTTTAACAAATGTGCTGAAAGTGTCTCATACCACGCCCTAGGTGCCTGATGCAATCCATACAATGCCTTATCAAGTCGATAGACTCGATCTGGATAGTCTGGATCAGTAAACCCATCTAGTTGTGAGACATACATCACTTCTTGGACTTTCCCGTAAAGAAATGCACTCTTCATGTCAAGTTGGTAGACTTTGAAGCCCTTGAATGAAGCAAAAGAAAGGAACAAATGAATCGCTTCGAACCTTGCTACTGGTGCAAACACTTCATTATAATCATTCCCCTCTTGCTGATTGAACCCTTTCACCACCAACCGAGCCTTATTCCTTATCACAATCCCTCGGTCGTCCTTCTTGCACTTAAACACCCACTTGGTGCCTATTTCCTTCTCTCCTTTAGGGAAGTCAACTAGCACCCAAACCTTCAACTTCTTCAACTGAGCTAGTTCCTCCTACATAGCTTCAACCCAACAATTGTCTTTTAGAGCCATGTGAACATTATTCGGCCCCTCTTAGGCAATAAAGAAGCTATACAAACACTCATTTAACATTCCAGTCTTCTGAATCGAAGTAAATAAACAGGAACCTTCGATCACACTTCTTCTTGTCTGAACACCTATACCAGCATCACCTATGTTGTTTTCTACTGGATGATTTCTGTTTACACGTGTGGTAGCAATGGTGTCAACAACTAGATTATCTCCCAGATTAGATCCAACCTCCCCCTAAATGTTAGTGTTAGCAAACGGATTAGTGAAGTCCTCCCCTTGAATAGGTTTAGACTCACTATCACTGGAGTCCGTTGGAGTTGCACTGGAAGAAGTTTCTGGAGCATATGTCATCGATATAATCGATATAGGCATGAAGTAACCCTCTCCATCTTCACTGATCACAGTTTGGATCACTTAAGACTCATCTGCATTGGAAAAATCAGGAATATTAAATGATTTTAAAACATTGTCATAATCATATAATATAGCAGGACCACTCGTTGATTGTTGAGGTGAATAACTAGTGATTTTCATGTTAAACACAACCTCAATTTTACTAGTTTTTAGATTAAAAACCCTTGTATTGGGTGTACCAGGCATATAACCTAGAAAGTAACCCTCATCAGCTACCTCACCGAATTTTTGCTTATCTTTATTTCACACAATGGTGCAGGGTAATCCAAATGGTTCAAAGCCTTTTAAATTTGGTTTTCGGTTAAACAATAGTTTGTGACATGTTTTGTTAAGCCGTTTAACCGTCAAAACTTTATTCAGGACATAACAAGTTGTGTTCACAGCTTCTCCCCAGAAAAGAACTGGAAGCTTTGAATCAGAAAGCATAGTCCTAGCGGCTTCAATCAACGTCTTGTTTTTCCTCTCAGCGACTCCATTCTATTGAGGTGTTTAAGGAGTAGAGTATTGATGTTCAATTCCTTAGTGAAGACAATAGAGATCCAGAATATGATTCTTGAACTTCGTACCATTACCACTCCTTATCCTCTTGATCCGTGCATCATGGACAATTTCTAAATTTGTAAAAAGATCTATCAGCATCTGCGCTGTCTCATCTTTTGTACCTAAAAAGAAAACCCATGAATATCGTGAGTAATCATGTGTGACAACTAAACAATAGTACTTTCCACCTATGCTCCTTGCGTTAACCAGACCGAATAGATCCATATGAAGTAATTCATAAGGGGCATCTACGGAATTTATTGTTTTAGACTTGTAAGGTTTCTTATGTTGTTTTCCATTTTGACATGGAAGATATATATCTTCCACGTGAAACCTCTGCACTAGAAGCCTTTCCACTAAACCATTTTTAATAATATAATTCATTTTTCGGTAGTCGATGTGGGCCATGCGTCTGTGCCACAACAATGACTCAGCCTTAGATGCTTTTGATAGTAAACACGCCACCACAATGGAGGAATCCTTTGCACCCATGTCCATGACATAAGTTTTGTTTCTCCTTGGCGCTCTCATCACTATCCAATCATCCGGTATCACCAAACCAGGTTTTAAAACCAAAGCTTCAGACTTAGTAAAGTGGACCGAGTGACCCTTGTCGCAAACTTGAGACACGCTCATAAGATTATGCTTCATTTGTTCAACATAGTTCACTTTGTCCAATGTGATCTTCCCGTTGGTCACTTTTCCTCGACCTGTAGTGTGCCCTCCTTCAGCACCTGCAAAATTCACATAACCTCCATCTATATTATCAAACACTGTCAACAACCTCGCATCCCCCATGATGAGCAGCCACTGTCAACATACCACAAGTTGATAATCCTCCTTAGCAGCTCCTACACAACACAACAAAATTAGTTAGATTGAGGGACCCAAAAATGAGGTCATCAACTTAATGGTATTGGGTCTTCTAGATTCATCAACCACAGGAACATCCATCCAATATCCATCACTCCTAACAGGAGTCTGGATCTCAGACCTATCGATGGAAATGGTCTTTGATTTCCGTTTGTTCTTTGGTCCTGAGATTTCCTAACCATTTTTCAACTTTGTGACCTTTGGAAATTCTGGTTTTGGTTCCATGAATTTTGACAATAATAATTTCTAAAGCCATTGTTATAAAAATTTCGATTACCTATATTTTGATATCGAGTTTGATATTGACCTTGACTTCTAGAATTACTTGATTGACCATTAAAGTTATTCATTCTTGGTGAATTACTTCTAGGTCTTTCATATCAGCCAGATGTAGATTTAGGCTAAAATCTTTGTTGATTTCTTTGAAAACGAGGAACTTGGTGAGTTCGTTTTTCAGCCTTATCTACACCCTCAGCAACACTCTTTTGCCTGGTAGCAGATATCTTTGGTGAGTTAGTAACCTTCTTCTCACCATCACCAAGTTTTTCTAGTGATATTTCTCTCTGTCTCTCACTCACCTTTGCTTCATTCTTTTTGTTAGGACAACAGCTAGCTACATGTCCTTTTTCGTGACATTTGAAGAAGGTCTTCTACCCGAAGACTTCTTAATTGAAGTCTCTGGTTTAGATTCATCAGGTGATGATGATGATGCCTTTGAAGGATTTTGTTTAGTTTGCTTAATTTCTGACTTTTCTTTGCTTTTATTTTTAGCAAACTGCACACTTGACTCTTTTGTAATAACACTGACCTCTCCATTCATATCACTCCCTTGAACGAAATCAACCTTTTTAATAAAAACTTGCTTTTGATTCTTAGGGTGTGTGTTCTTTGTTTTCAAAACCGTGTCTCTGGTATTATCCTTCTTAGCATTCTCAGTCACATCAACATTATCTGATGTGCAACTACTAGGTGTAGTTGACACGAAGTCTGTTAGCTCTTCTTCGTCTGACAAGAAAGAATAGTCATGACCAAGAGGTGGTGGAACTTCATTTAAACCTTTGAATCGCACACGTCTTGTCATTACTCTTCTTCAGGCCATTCATCATGTGTTTCATAACAAAAGATGAATCTCTGAATTGATTTAATTTCTTTTCAAGTTCACAAATTTTAAGTTGGGCTTCAGACAACTCTTTGCATTTTTCAGAAATTTCTTTTGTTTTCTCACTCATCGTATCATGAACTAAGTCAATAATTTGAAGCTTTTCATTAACCTTACAGATTAGAATATTGATTTCTTCTTCATAACCTTTAATTTTCTTTATAATGACTCATTTCGTTTTACAAAAAAAGTTTGATTCTTTTAGGTTTGAGAGCTCATTTACAAGACTTTTGTTTTGTTTTGTTAACTTCTCAACTTCGCTTTGCAGTTCACGACATTTTAAACAAACAGAACTACCAGAGTTAGAATGTACCTCTCCTGTTGATTTGCTTAGATTAGCCATGAAAGCAGCAAAATCAGCATCCATCTTCTTCTCTGCAGCATTCTGTTCTCCATCAACTTTTTCAGGTACCATCTCTCGCTGTATCTCAGTATCAGCCTTCATTTCCTCATTATCAACTAGGGCTATCTCAGCCATGAACGCCTATGTGGCATTTTCATCACCCTCCAGATGAACACTCCAATCATAGGAACCCTCTCTAGCAGTAGAGATCAGGGCCTTTGATCCAGTGTTGGTTGACGCATTCCTGTTGCTTGAACCATGACCTGGAAAATCTTGAAAAGAAGAACTAGAACGAGATTAAGACTTAGGTCTTTGGCACTCTCTAGCAAAGTTTCCATAATTTTCACAATTGTAACACTTCACTTTAGACTTGTCAAACCCACACTCTTTCCAACGAACTTCCTGCCCCTTCTGTTCATGAACCTCTTTACTATTCTAGAGACCATGGCCATCTGCCATTGTAAATCCATATCCTCTAGATCATCAGGGTCAATCTGATCATAATCTTCATCAAATGTAGCAGGATCAGATATTCTTCCTGAATGTAGTACTCATAGGAAGCAACAAAAGAAGCAAGTAATGCCAGATGATCTTCAGCACTTTTGACACTCAGAAGCATAGATCTTGTATTGTTGTTACTGTTGCTAGCTTGTTGTCTCTTTGCCCCTGACAATCCTCCTGAAGCAGCTACTAAGCATACTTAACCATCAGAATTTGTCACAATCTGCTCATTTTCACATGAGAGAAACGCAGTTGCCGTATCACTTGAAGCATTGTTGGAAGATAAAGGTGTAAGGCCTTTGTAAATCCCCAGATCTTAAACCTGATCATATCCTGTTTCCTTCTTCTTCATATTGAGCTCATAAGCGCTTAATTTCCCAACAACCTCTTCCAAGTCTTTATCTCCATAGTCAGCTTCACCCTTTATCATCAAAGCATATATATCCCACTTTGCAGGTAAAGCATCAAGCAACTTATCGTTTATCTCAACACCTGTGCATCCCTCTATGTCATAATTGTCCATTTCTGACATTAGATGATAGTATATCGTGATAATATCTT
This sequence comes from Scalesia atractyloides, assembly GCA_947069175.1. Taxonomy (NCBI): domain Eukaryota; kingdom Viridiplantae; phylum Streptophyta; class Magnoliopsida; order Asterales; family Asteraceae; genus Scalesia; species Scalesia atractyloides. The sequence continues at coordinate 57,914,857 of CAMTDV010000003.1, read as the reverse complement.
CAAGGGAATCATTCCACATGCCTTTAAACACAGCAAACTATTTCTTTGTAGATCAACCTTGTTATTTTTCACATCAGGATTGCCATCTCTTCTCTAGGGCATCCCACATCTCCTTTGATGTAGTATAACGCTTGAATGTATGTTTGATGCCATCAGGTAATGACATCTTTATAGCAGCTAAGGCCTTCTTCTCAGACTCATACATTCTCTTCTCAGCCTCTGACATGTTCACATAGGCAGTGACACGTTGTCTGCCCTCAAAGTCATGCGTAGGGTTAACGTACCCATCTTGAATACAGATCCACATCCGTGTGTCCTGATATTCAATGAATGACTGAAACCTATGTTTGCATGTAAGGTAATTCTCTACCTTCAACATCTTTGGAGGTTTGTTAGTTGTGCATGCCTCGTGTTCCATTCTTAACAATTCATTTAAGTTAGACATATTCGACATTTTTACCAAACCGGCTCATTAAAAACATTACAAATTTGTCTGAAATGAGTGGTCACCAAATTATACCGTTAGACACGTCTCGACGATACGAATCTAATGATGTATAATGTCAGATTATGATTTTAAGAATTTTCGTGCCTTTTTTTCCTAAAAATCATACGAGTCTAACCGTGCAATCGGTTTGTCAAGATTGTTTATGGATTAAGTTCTATGTCCGAAAACATTTAACTTCGGTTACGCCAGCTAATTAACTTTCCACCTTTTTGTATACAACTCCGAACACCGCCAAATCCGAAACAGTAACTTGGATAGTCAATTCGAGATGGAAACTCGGAACAGTGCTCCGAATTACTGATCCGAGATAATGATTCGGAACAGTGATCCGAGATAAAATCCGAGATGGACTGTTCTGACCCGGGATGTAATCCGGAATGGACTGCTCTGATCCGAGATACAATCCAAGATGGACTGCTAGAATTCGAAATGCAATCTGAGACGAACTGTTCTAAATCCGAGATAGACTGTTCTGATCCGATCCGAAATGCAACTCTGATGATCCGAAATCCAATTTTCTGATCCGAAATTCAAGTTTACAATCCGAAATGCTTTGCTGTTTATCCGAAATAGTTGCAGAAATTCTAGAACAGCAACAGAAACCCTAGAACAGCCGTCAACACTTCAAACCAGCCTCCAAACCATCCAAAAACCCAACTTTTTCTACTTTTACGATTCTGAACCGAGCAAAAACAAGAGTCGAATGCTCTGATACCAATTGTAGGTCCCCTAATCCGTATGGACCGTCACATAATCATCTATCTAATCTAGAGTGCAGAATCCCCTAGATCAGATTTCATAGAAAACCGACCAAAAACAAAATCACTTTCAACTGTCTTCTATTGATTATCAAACACAAGTGTGTACAATCAATTCAAGACTCTCTCTCAACTTTCTTTGAAGTAATTAGCTAATCCACCAATCAACTGAAAAAGCAAGCCTTAACCCTAATGCATAACTCCCTTTATATAGAGACGTGTTTGCTCTTGGGCTAGGGTTTCACCATATGGACTTCTATTGGGTATAGGCCCAATTCGCCTACCATATGCTATATGGTGTCTGGTTTATCCCAATTACTTCTAATTAATCATTACAAAACTAAACCCGATAACCGTTTATCATTTTACTAATTACAAGATATCCAAAGACCAAATCTAAGCTATTATCACAAATATGCACCAACAAAGAACAATCAAATGATAAATTTTATGTAGAAAAGAAACAAGCTTTGGGTTCATCTGATGAAAATAACAAAAGGACATGCTATAAATGCCACAAAGTCGGGCATATTGCATGACGATGTCCTCAAAACCTGCTTATAGTGTGAAGAAGTCTATAGAAGATGTGAAACAAAAAAAACCTTGAGTTTGTACCTAAACAAATCTTAAAAAGAATAACAAAACCAACAAAGATTTGAAACCAACAATTTTAAATGCTTCAAACTTTGAAGTTGGTGAATCGTCAACTAAGAACGATCAAAAGGATTCAAAATTCTACCCAAAAAAGAATTTTTTAAAACACAAACTTGGGTGGTTAAATCCAAACCATCTTCTGCAGAAAAGAAAACGACACCTGTTTCAACAAAATCAAAAGTTAAACCTGAGTTAAAGGTTGGACAAGATGTTGAAGTAAAAAATGAAATTATTAGTGGACCAAAGTTTGATATCCCAAACCCACCCAAGACCGAGAAGGCTTGGGTTTCACTATTTAAATAACTGCTTAATTACATGTGCAGGGGCTCCCGAGGTCAATCATTTCTAAGTGGATAATAGACAGTGGAGCTTCTCGACACATGACAGGAATGTTAGCCTTGTTTTACGATGTGAAATCAATATGTGGAGGCTATGTAGGGTTTGCGGGTACTCGGGGAGGAAGAATAATTGAAGAGGGAATACTCACAAAGTCAACTACATCGCCGAATTAGAGAATAACTTGCTAAGCATTTCACATATTTGGAATAAGAACTTTACAACTCACTTTACAAATATAGAATGCCTAATTCTGAAGCCGGGATTCAAAATTCCCGAGGAGTGGATCCTCATGCACGCTCCACAAGAAAATGATCTTTATGTCCTTGACATGAGCGTCACATCCACTACAAAATTGGCTCAATGTTTTGTATCAAATTCTATAGAAAAAGAATCGATATTATGGCATCGAAAGATGGGGCATGTACATTTACGGAAGATGAATTATCTAGTGCACAACAATCTGCTGGAGGGTGTGAATCTTAAGATTTTCCACTTGAGTGTTGATTGTATCAGTTGTAAAAAGGGCAAGTAGCACAACAAATCTCACCTAAGAAAACCTCTGAACTCTATCATGATGGCACTAGAGAGGTTACATATGAATGTATTTGGGCCAGTAAATGTCAAAAGTATACCTGGTGATCTATATTGCCTTTTGTTGTGACTGATGACTACTCAAGATTTTCATGGGTTCTATTTCTTGAAAGCAAAGACGAGACGTTTGAAAATCTGATGATTCTTTTCAGAAAGTTGGAAGATTTGTATCATTATCGATAAGAAGGATTCGTAGCGACAATGGTATCGAATTCAAAAAAAAAAGAATGGAAGAGTTTTGTAATGCCAAAGGAATACATCATGAATTCAACGCGCCCTATACTCCGCAACAGAATGGAGTCGCTGAACGAAAGAACCAAACTCTTATTGAAACAACACGCACAATGCTCGCAGATTCTAAACTACATGTCAGTTTTTGGAGCGAAGCGGTTGCCTTTGCTTGTTACACTCTTAATCGAGTATTACCCATCAAGGCTCATAAGAAGACATGCTTTGAGTTGCTTAAACAGCGAAAACTAAATTTGGAGTTTTAAGAACCGTTTGGATCTCCGTGTACAGTCGTTGACCCGGTTGGTAATTTCAGAGCTAAGTCACTAGAGGGGTTTTTCTTGGGTATTGTGAGAGGGGATCGGCTCTCCTCTTATGAGCACTAGACTGATTCGACTCAGCTAACAAAGGCAGAATTCATAGTTAGCGAGTTGGACAAACAAACAAGAAATATATAATGCGTAAACGCCTTGATTCGTATTAATAAACGTGAAGGTTACAAACGAGTAAACACTTTGACAGGGCTTCACTGTAGCCACACACCAATAGCTATATAACACAACACTAAAGCTCCATTATTTATAGGTCAACATGACATGCACAGGAGAGAGGTATGTTTGGCTCGTGCGAGTGGTGACTCGTACGAGTGACAAGGTGTCACTCGTATGAGCCATTAAGCTCACTCGTACGAGCCACTTACAAAAACATATAAATCATATATAAACATACAATATTTGACATCCTAAGCCCTATATACATAACCGACATATCCTAGACGTAGGCGATATACATTATGCACCAACAAACTCCCCCTTAGATGTTGCCGCAATCTTGTATAGTCTTCAAAAAATTCTTCAAAGATTTGACAGTTAACATCCAAATAAACGTTTCGGTGGCCTACGACGCTCCTCAGAAGATATCGTCATTTGGTCTGTAGGAGGAGGCCGATTATACGTGTTGCCAACCAAAAGCTCCTTAGCGATGCAATCCACATTCGCTCAGCTATTCTTTCTGCATTATTTTCTTTCTTTCGCTGCTCTATCTCCTCAAGCTTCCTCTAAGAAGTGTTCCATGCTGTTCCTGAATGTATATCGTTAGCGAAACAAACATTTACAATCTTCTGGAACTGGAGAGCCTGCTCTTCGTCTTTCTCCTCCAAACTGATTTTACTGTAGAATAGACATTCTATATCCTTCTTAGAGCTATTGAATAGCCACATAGGGTCTAGTACTCGAATGCCGAGCCATAGACCATATATGCGTTTGTGTGCTATGACGGATTGGGATAATTCTTCAGTTATCTTCAAAGAATCTTCATCTGGATGAACACAAATAACAGCTTCACCAGTACTAGAATCGTAGTGCCAGCATTTGCAGATCTTGAAGAAATCCTACTCCATCTTTATCAGATGCATATTCTTCATCACTTTCGTCCTCTTCACAATCAAAGTCACATCTTTTTCTTTTGTAATAGGATCGATCTTTGTGATTCTTTTGGGCATATGTGGCTTCCAGCGTCTAAAGTCGTGAGTAGCTTCCAACTTTATCAATTTCCACAGCCGCTGGTGAATACTTCGTGCAAATCACTTACTCGTGCGAATGACAATTTTGTAACTTGAGATTTTAAGAAAACTTGTTTACTTGTTCGTACGAGTGTCTAATTTAACGGATGGCCGTTCATACGAGTTGTCCCTCTACTCGTACGGGTCAGCTCAGGTCACCAAACGGATGATTTTTACAATTTTTGACATGATTTAGTTTGATTTTAGATCTGAAATTTTCAAGGATTTGTTAGAGTTAATTTTAAAGTGATACACTAAAATCCTAGTCCAATTCGTCCATGAATTCGTCTAGATTAGAGATCTATATGAGAAAGAGTAGATGTAGAAAAAACTTCAGTGGTTGAATCTGGATCTGCAACTATTAAAACTGTTGGTTCTCTAATGAAACTTGATATTTGTCCCCAAATCAGGCCTCAAGGCTCTGATACCACTTGTGAGAGGGGATCGGTTCTCCTCTTATGAGCACCGGACTGATTCGACGCAGTTAACAGAGTTGGAATTCATTGTTAGCAAGTTGGACAGACAACCAAGAAAGATATAATTCTTAAACACCTTGATTCGTATGAACAAACGTGAAGGTTACAGACGAGTAAACACTTTGATAGGGCTTCGCCGTAGTCACACACCAACAACTATCTAATACAACACTCAACCTACACTATTTATAGGTCAACATGACTCACACAGAAACAGGCGTGCTTGGCTGGTATGAGTGGTGCCTCATATGAGCCACAAGGTGTCACTCGTATGAGCCACTTACAAAAACATATAAATCATATATAAACATACAATATTTGACATTCTAAGCCCTATAAACATAACCGACATATCCTAGACGTAGGCGATAGACATTATGCACCAACAGGTATTCTAGTACTTTGAGAAGAGTATTTTTACCTAGCATAAACTGGGTTATACTAGCTCAACATATTGACTGCCAGAGATACAAGTCACCAACACAGATGCCTGGTGATCCTTGGTTGTTTAATTATGAGAGTTTGTGGAATTCTTTCGAATACTAAAAGAACCTACTGAAGAGGAGCTTGTATTGCTATATCAACAACAACAATCTTCTGCTCATAACAAATTTCGAGACCAATAGTGATTTCACAATCATAAGTTGGCACAAATGATCTTGAAGAAGGTCCATGCAACACATAACAAGAACCCGTAGTTGAACTAGATGTGAACATCACAACACCTACTTTTGATCAATCAGATGATTCTGATTTTAATAGCGAGCCAACGTATGATAATCGAGGATCTAGTTTCGATGAAGGTTCAGAGCAGATAATAAGTTTATTTAATCAATCTGCGGGTCCTAGCAATCAGAATGAAGCTTCAACAAGTAATCAGGTTGCTGAACTGAACATTATGAATCTTGAGAATGAAGTGAGTGTTTCTAATGAGGTGATGCCGAGGACGATGTCTTACCACCATTCAGACAACATTATTGGACAGTTGTAGGCTGGAGTAAAAATGAGAAATCAAATCAATAAGTATCTACGTTGTTTTTATACTAAAATTGCACCTATTCAAGAAAAATTCTTATATAGTTGTTTTCTTTCACAGGTTGAGCCAAAAACGTACAAAGAAGTGCTTTCCGATGAAAGTTGGGTAAACCCAATGCAGGAAGGGCTTCAACAATTTGAGAAACTTGGAGTCTAGAAGCTTGTAGATCTACCTGATAATCACAAGTCAATCAGTAGTAGGTGGGTCTTCAAGTGTAAGAGAGAAAACAGAGGTGTTATCGTACGCAATAAAGCTCGACTAATCACATAGGTCTATGCTCTTGTCGCACGACTAGAAGCCATCCGCATATTCCTGGATTTTGTGTTATGGAAATGTTTTAAGGTGTACCAACTTGATGTTAAATCCATTTTCCTATAGGGCAAGGTGAGAGAGGAAGCGTATGTCAGCAAACCACCGGTGTTTGTCGATCTAGTGCATAAACAAAAGGTTTACTTACTAGATAAGCGTTATATGGTCTGCACCAAGAACCGAGAGCCTGGTATGCGACACTTTCTCAACACATGTAACGGTTTTATCAGAGACACAATTGATAGCACTCTCTTCACACGGGAAGTGAATGGACACTTGTTGATAGTACAAATCTATGTGGATGACATCGTCTTTTGTTCTACGAATGACTAACTATGCAAAGAATTTCAAAAGGTCATGAAAGAGAAATTTGAAACGAGTTCAATGGGAGAAATGAAGTTCTTCTTGGACTTCAGGTCGATCAGTTGCCTAATGGTATCTTCATCCATCAGACAAAGTACATTCACGATGTTTGGAGAAATTCAACATGTCGGGATCATCACCATTATATACTCCCTTGGCACTTAATCATGCCATGAACCAGATATTCAAGGTGTAAAGATTGATGATTGGATCATTAATGTACCTCACAACCTCAAGTTCGAATATCATGTATCCAACATACCTTTGCGCCCGATATCAATCAAATCCACGGATTCTAAGATACTAGGTCTTTATAGATAATTCATATATGTGGTATTATACAAGCTCTTCTAATTTTGCGTTAGCAATGGCCTAGAACTTGTAGAATACTTTTGCTTTTAAACCCGAAAATTGAAGCATATTGAAATCAAATCCACGGATTCTAAGATACTAGGTCTTTATAGATAATTCATATATGTGGTATTATACAACATCTTCTAATTTTGCATTAGCAATGGCCTAGAACTTGTAGAATACTTTTGCTTTTAAACCCGAAAATTGAAGCCTATTGAAAGTATCGAAAGATCTAACAATTGTAGTCAAAAGATTCCAAATTGGAAAATCGCTTTTAAGTCGAGCCTTCATCCTTTGTCTGTATGGTGGTACTAACCTAAGCTCTCAAGGTCTCGCATAACCTAGATACAAATATCAGTTAGATATATTCACTTGTAAGATGAAATCCAGGAAATCTTGATAGGGGAGTATATTCTAAGTTGGGAAACACGGTTAAGTCAAGTTCTTAAAATTACCTACTGTATCTCAGAACAATTGAGAAATGTGTAGAGGTTTAAGTGGAGAAATATACAGACAATCTAAGTGACTGTGTTTAAATCATAAAGTCTAATCAAGGTCAATGGTACATGTGATATGTCTCAAAAACGGATATGATCCTCTAACACAAACTCATAATAATATGTCTGTAAATATGTTTGTACATAGTTATTGCATTTTATTTTAGAATAACCCAAAAAGATTTTCAGTGTGTCTTAGCATAAATTTTGAAAAATTAATAAGATTTTATTTCTCTCTTAGTTTTGACTACCGATGATGGAAAGCAGATCTTCAAAGTCCAGAGATGTTGTATGCTGAGATAATCTGAAGGGCAAAGGGTTGGTAGCTTATCTAAAATGAGAAAATGTTTTGAAACGATCAAAGGTTCATTGATTTGAAACTTAACATTGCTTGAAAACATCAGTTTGTTCATAAGGTGTTCAACCAAGGTCATTAACTTGGACTATGAAAACAAATCAGTTAACAAGTGTCATTAACTTGGACTTGGTCAATTGAGTGGTTCATTGAAACTGATAAAATGTTTGAAAAAGTTAACATTTTGAAAAAAAATGAACACCACTTCACACGAAGAGGGATCCAACTCACACAAAGAAAACACTTCGCACGAAGTGGACCTGGTCTATAAATAGAACTAGTTCGCATGAAGTGATCATAATTGTTTGTGCGAACTGAGATAACCATTGTGCAATCTATGTATTTTGAGTGATTTGAAACAAAGTGCTGCCAAAATTAGCATTGGGGAGGTTAATTTACACACCTCTTACAATGGTGAAGGTATTGGACTACGATTTGACCCTGAAATCATTGTTTTCGGCATCGTGGACCTTTGAACCTAGATCTAGGATAATCTAATTGGCCAAAATTAAAATTGAACATATATTTAGGCTAATCAGCGATAGTAGTGTTTATTAGAACCTTCAATTTCATAAAAACATCAAGTTTAAAATTTGTACCCATAACCGTCATTGGGACGAAGTGGCACTTCGCACAAAGTGAAATAGTCACTTCGCATGAAGTGAAAAATGGTCAAAATTCACACACCACTTCGCATGAAGTGTAGTTGGTTAGAACTGTTTGGTTTTTTTTTTTGCACACTTCATACAAGTGAAGATTACCACTTCGTAGTATACCACTTCTCACCAAGTGTTACGATATTTTTTCATCAAATTTTTCCAAGTGTTGAGATTTTAAGTGTTTGTTGATTGTTTTTCGCAGGAAAAGAAATCGTTATTTGTAAAGACGCACAACACATGTTGTGTTTTAGATAATACTATTCCCTAGAAAGCTCCACAAAGAAATACTAGAGTTTATGGGACGCTTGTCAGTGACAAAAGCACTAACTCACCAGCATAAGGTGTAATGGTCACATATTGAACGATTTTGGAATTCTGCTGGGTTTGTTGCGGAACCATGTGCAATCCATTTAGTGGTCAAGATTGAAGATAAAGAATTTGGGGTTAAGATAACGGAATAGTTGATTAAGGAAGTGTTGGATTTGAAAGATAAAGACTATGATCCCACAGGCTACCCAGAGAGAATGGTTAAGGGATGTTTCTATAGGATGGGATATAAGGGCCATGTTAATTCTCCAAACTTCAAGAAAGCTAATCTCGGAAGGCCATATAAATTCTTTGTACACTTGATCATTCATGCTTTCAGTCACACGAAGGGTGGTTATGATGATATTCTCCACTACCAGATGTGCATGGTTTCTACACTAACGCTTAATCTGCCATACAACTTCACAAAGTTAATCTTTGATCAAATGGCATCGAACACTACAAGAGAGAAGTTTCTCCAGTACCCAAGGTTTTTACAGATGATGTTGGATGACTTATTTCCGAATCTGGAAAAGAAAGAGGATGATGAGCTAAAACTGAATCATATGGATAAAGAGACGATGGTCAAATTGAATCTATAGTTGAAACAAGATTCAGAGCCAGTTGCAAAGCCAGTGTTTGGAGTAATTGAAGATACGAATTATGTTGCACCTCTAAAAGGCAAGTGGAGAAAAGATACTAGTGGGTCTGAGAAAGATGAAGCAGATTGTGTTGAGGAACTTATTCTGAGAAGAAGCAGTTGGTACGAGAAAGAGGAAAAGAAAAGGAAACAGGTGATTCCAAAGAAGAAGCCTACACAAGTTCGTCAACATGCAATTGTCCAGACTATGCTTCGTGATGAACAATCCGAGGAAGAAACACTAGTTAATGATCCAGCTGCTAAGAATGTGAATGTTCATGAGGAAGTCTTTTCTGCTACATTGGATAATGATCATGAGGTTAATGTTGAAAAGATTGCAGCGGATGTTGAGAAAGAGGTTGTCGAGGGTGATAATGAAGATAGCTCAGATGATAGCATTGATCTAGATGTTGTAGTTTACATCAACGTAAACGTAAAGAAGTTGGTGATGATGATGTTTCGTATGTTCCTTCAGAGACTGAGGAGGTGTTGAGAGGCCAGTAAGGAAAACAAGACGTGCTAAATCAAAGCGTCTAATGTCCTGAAAAAACCAACAGGGTCTCCTGCGGCAAAGAAAGCTCGACTAAAGTATAAAAGGGTTAGGAAAACACCTAAGGTTGAAGCTGTAACTGCCAAAGCGAATGTTGAGTATGTTATTCCACCATCACCAACAAATATCCAATAACCAGCAGTTAAACCACCATTTCCCAAAATCACCACCACAACAACCACCTACATCACCACAACCAGCTTCTACACTTTAACATCCAACACCTCAAGTACAACAGTGAACTCCACAAGCTGATCAAAGATGCCAATATTTCCCAAATGTTGATTTCGGAGAAATTCCTTATTCTAACTTTAACGGAGGTTAGATGGTGATTTCTTCAATGACACTAAAATGCAGAGTTAGAAAGCAGGATCAAATTTCATGAAGATGATCGAAAGAATTTGGAAGCACTGTTATCAATTTTTCTGACCGAGAATGAAAGATTGAGAAGGTTGGTTGCTAATTATGAAGCTAAACGAATTTGAAGCAATAAAAGGGTGGATACGTTTTAGAAGATCTTGTCTAGTTGGGTATAAATTTTGAAGCTGAATCTGAATTAATTTGGATTAAAGAAGCTAAACAAAGAGTGGCTGAAAGAGCACGGAAAGCTAAAGAGGATGCTGTAGCGGCTGGTAAAGGCAAAGGAAAATTGATGAAGTTCCTATTATTGTACCAACTGAGCCTGAATCAGAAGTTGTAGTTGAAATTGAAGCTGATGTAGTTATCCCAACAGAGCCTAAAAAGAAGCTGAGGCTAAAGTTGAAACTTTACCTGAGCCAATAAACTATGTAATGATTGGTGAACCTATTGATGTTTCCGTGATATCATCAAAGCAAAAGTACTTGGAAAGAAAGAAGTTGGAAGCTGATAAAGAGCTTGAAGAGCTAGAAAAACAGATTGATGAATTTGATGAGAATGATGATGCAAATGTTGACGGTGATGGAAAAAAGGACGATGATGACAAGGGTAATGATGATAACACCCAAGGTGGAACAGGTGTGAAAGTGGTGGGTGTTAAAGTAAATGAATCGTTTGATTATGATACTTATTTGAGGGAAATTGTGAATGAAGAGTGAGAAGCTGATAGACAGGGGGATCCTGTAAATTCTTGTTAGCAATCCGGAATCCTCACCGTTGCACCATTAATAGCTTTTCTGGATGTGCCACAACCGAAGATTTTCTACCTAGAGCATGATATTGAAGATGGAGAATTCGTACATAATTACATCAAGGAAGAAATTGCCAAAATGCTAGGTGTGGACGAAGAATCTTTCGAATTTGATTTTGAAGATGAACTTAACAACATCAGTACATCAAAACCTGAAGATTACGTGTATAAGTACGTAGCTGAAGCTGATAACTACATCAAGGTTGTCGAGGAGGATGATTCTGATGACGGAATAGAAAAATATACCAGTGAAGGTACAAATGACTTCCCAACCTTCCGAGAAATGTTTAATGAAGCTACAGATGAATTATTGAAGCGTAGAGTTGAAGAGATAGTGAAAGAAGGTTGTGTGCCTAAGGTAGTGTTTGGTATGCAGGAATGAGAGGCGGAATGGAATGGATCATTATGAGGAAATGAAGAAAAGGGTGTTTGGTTGTGTTGATGCATAATGTCTATCGCCTACCTCTAGGATATGTCGGTTATGTATATAGGGCTTAGAATGTCAAATATTGATTATTTGTATATGATTTATATGTTTTCTAAGTGGCTCATACGAGTGAGCTTAGAGGCTCGTACGAGGGACACCTTGTCACTCGTACGAGGCACCACTCGCACGAGCCAAACACATCTCTCTGCTATGCGAGTCATGTTGACCTATAAATAGAGGAGCTTGAGTGTTATGTTAGATAGTTGTTGGTGTGTGACTACGGCGAAGCCCTGTCAAACTGTTTACTCGTCTTTAACCTGCACGTTTATTAATATGAATCAAGGCGTTTAAGAAGCATATCTTTCTTGGTTGTTTGTCCAACTTGCTAACAATGAATTCCGCCTCTTTTAGCTGAGTCAGATCAGTCCGGTGCTCATAAGATGAGAGTTTATCCCCTCACAAGTGGTATACTCTCTGAAGATCGTTCGTACAAGTTATGCCTCGCACGAATGGACCTTTATCACTTGTACGATTCAGTATTTCACTCGTATGAGTCAGTTCCTTGTACTTCGATTTTCTTTTTTAAATTTTTTGAAAATTTTTCTAAGTGTTTGAAATGCTTATGTTTGCAGGTCAAGAATTCTTCGTTCTCACCATTTCACAACATTTGTTGTCTACTAGATGAGACTATTCCAGAGATCGTAACATATAGAGAAGTGATAGATTTTTTGAGCCGAATGCCAATTACCAAGGCTCTTACTGACACACACACGGCTTACCGATCATACGTTGAATATTTTTGGGATACCGTTGAATACAGTGAGGAAGAGAACGCTATTTTGTTTGCAGTGAGGATTAATAATGAAGATATTCAAGTCCAAATCACTAAAGATTTAATCCGAACGGTGTTAGAGTTCAGGGATCGTGAAGAAGACCAAGCCAGTTATCCAGAATACACGGTTAAGGGGTGTTTCTATCAGATGGGATATGCATGATTTGTCAAGGCAACACCTTTCAAGAAGGGAAATCTCAGTGCTCCTTTTTGTTACGTTGCACACTGTATTATACATGCCCTCAGCCACAGAAAGGGTGGCTTTGATGATTTGATAGACTATCAGATGTGCATGATGACTGCACTAGTACTCAACCTGCCCTACAACTTTTCAAGACTTGTTTTCTCTCAGATGGTACAAAATATACAACGCGAGAAGTTTCTTCAGTACCCGAGATTTGTACAAACGCTGCTAGATCATCTACATCCAAATCGAAGAACAAGAAGAAGGATGATATTCTGAGGCTTGAACATATGGATGTGTCGACGCTGAAAAAGATGAATCTGCACCTAAAAGCCTTCCCCAATGCCAAGTCTGTATTCAGGGCTATCACTTACAAAGACTATATGGCACCGCCAAAGGGGAAATGGCGAAAAGATGAATGTGGGGACGACGCTGAGGAGTTAGAAGCATTAGATGGTTTTGTTGCAAAAAGGAGCGTGTGGTTTACTAAAGAAGATAAAAAGGGTAAGGGGACAAACGAAAGGAAACGACTACATCTTCCTCCACTGCCCCTCAAAAGAAGAAACATGTATCTGCTGGCACAAGTTTGGTAGACGATCCAGAGCCAAAAGAAAATGTTGAGACATTGGCAAGCTGATATAGAAAGAGAAGTGTTTGGTGTCAAAGAAGGTATAGTTGAAGAGGCATCCTCCTCTAGCACCGATGAAGATGATAGGATCGCCGGAGAAAGAGAGAGAGAGCCAAAGAAAGAGAATTAGAACGATTGGCTGAAATACAACGTAAAGCTGAGGAGAGGAGTAGAAAAGAGACATGAGAAGATGATTCTACATATGTGCCATCTGGATCTGACAGTGACACTCCTAGTCTCAAATCATCAAAGAGGCCATCTAAACGTGTGAAGAGGCCAGCGGTTAGAAGTTCGACTCTCCGAAAGCTCGACTAAAGAGAAAAGTGCATGAAAAAGTTGATATTGCACAGAATGTTGAGTCTACACCACAACCGCCACCATCACCACCTCCTCAGCCAACTCCTCAACCCCCACTATCTCCACCACCACAACCTACACCTCAACCTCTACCTACTAAATCTCAACCCTAGTTTTCAACAGGATCCAGACTTGAAGATCAATTTGACTTTGGTTTTGAGATATTCAAGGGGAGAAGAATTTTCTGCTGACATGTTCAATGACACACGAATCAAAGAGTTAGAAAACCAAGTTATGCTAAACAGTGTGAAGATTGCTGAATTACAAAAGCAATTAAGGGGCTGAAAGAAGAAAAATAGCATCTTGAGGCTATCTTGGCAAGTATTGTGTCGGATAACGAAACACTGAGGAACCGAATGGAAGAATATAATTAAGAAAGCCTCAGAAATCAACGACAAATGAGCTTATTCGAGAAAATTCTTACAAAGAAACTCGTGATTAATTTAGCGGCAGAAATCAATGAGACTGAGAGGGCAGAGGCTAGAGAAAGAGTTGCTGAGTGGGAACGTATTGCTAAAGGATTATTAGATGCTCAGGGCAAAGGAAAAGAGAAGGTTGGTGAGGAACCGGTGATTAATATAACTGAGCTAGAAGCTGAATCTGTGCAAGTATCTTCTGAGGTAGTGGTGTATGTGGACACGAAGAAGTTTGTATTGATCGGAAAGCCAAAGGATGTAGATATAGATATGTCAAATCTATCAGCTAAACATCAGAAATAGCTAAGTAAAAGAAAGATGATTAAAGAAATTGAAGATGAAATAGATACGTTCACTGAAAATCCTGATGATGAGGACTTGGACGAAACTGACGATGCATCTAAGGAAAAGTCTGATAATGATAGTGATGATGATGATGATGATTTGGGTGGTTCGGCTATCCTCGTAACAGAATCAAGTTTAAATGAAGATATCGATTTTTTTATGTACTTGGATGATTCACCAACCAAGTGGAAGGAGGTAAAAAAACAAGGAAAGAAGTTTAAAAGCTCAAAGGACACTAAGCAGGCAGGAATCCTCACAGTGACTGATATGTCAGCTGTTCCTGCCGTGCGCAAACCAAAGATATTTTATTTCGAGCTTGACGTAGAAGAGGGAGAGTTTGTCCATAGTTATACAAAGGAAGAAATTGCGCAAATGTTGGGCATGGACGAAGAGGCGTTTGTTTTTTATTTCGAAGATGAGCTTAACGACATCAGTGCTTTCGAGCCTGAGAATTATGTCTTCGAACATTTTTCTAACGGACATGATTATGACAAGGTTGCCGTGGAGGATGATTCTGATGACAATGATGCAAATATTCCCGAAGAGGGTACAGATGACTCCCCAACTTTCAGTAAATTGTTTGCAGTCGAGAATGTTGATCTACTGAAGCGAAAGGTTGAAGAGGCTGTCAAACAGGGAATAGTTCCTCAATGTTTATCTAAAGAAGAAATAGCAGAGATGAGGAAACTGCGGTTCAAGGAACTACCAGCAGAACGTAAATTCAAACGTCCCCTAGCATTCTTCATGCGTGATGCTAACATTTCTCTAGGGGAAATCATTAGCTGGGGATGGATCGAAGAGCTTAACGTTTACGCGATTAGATGGGAGCATGGGCTCCAGTACTTCCGATACCTAAGCGATATCAAGACCCTGCCGTTCTGGGATATTAAAGAACTGGTGCAGACCAAGATGATAAATCAAAGATAAAATATCATGACCAGCAGCTATGGAAACTGACAAAGCTGGAAGCTACTCATGGCTTTAGACACTAGAAGCCATATATGCCCAAGAGAATCACAAAGATCGATCCTGTTACAAAGTAAAAAGATATGACGTTGACAGTAAAAAGGCCGAAAGTGATGAAAAAACATGCCTCTGATTAAAGATGGAGCAGGATTTCTTCAAGATCTTCAAATGGTGGCACTACGATTCTATTACTGGTGAAGTTGTTATTTGTGTTCATTCAAATGAAGATTCTTGGAAGATAATTGAAGAATTATCCGAAGCCGTCATAGCACACAAATGCATATATGGTCTATGGCGCGGCATCGAGTACTAGACCCTATGTGGCTACTCAATTGTTCTAAGAAGGATATTAAATGTTTATTTTACAGTAAAATTAGTTTTGAGGAGAAAGATGAAGAACAGGCTCTCCAGTTCCAGAAGAGTGTTAATGTTTGTTTTGCTAATGACATACATTCAGGAACAGCATCGAACACTTCTTGGAGGAAGCTGGAAGAGATAGCAAAGCAAAAGAAAAAAAAGAATGAAGAAAGGATTGCTAAGTGAACGCGGATTGCATCGCTATGGAGCTTTCGGTTTGGCAACACGTACAATGGGCCTCCTCCTACCGACCAAACGCCGATATATTTGAGGAGTGTCGCAAGCCACCGAAACGTTTCTTTGGACGTTAACTGTCAAATCTTTGAAGATTTTTGAAGTCTATCCAAGACTGCGCCAACATCACAGGGGAGTTTGTTTATGCATAATGTCTATTGCCTACGTCTAGGATATGTTGGTTATGTATATAGGGCTTAGAATGTCAAATATTGATTGTTTATATATGATTTATATGTTTTTGTAAGTGGCTCGTACGAGTGAGCTTAGTGGCTCATGGCACCACTCGCACGAGCCAAACACACCTCTCTCTTGTGCGAGTCATGTTGAGCTATAAGTAGTGGAGCTTGAGTGTTGTGTTAGATAGCTGTTGGTGTGTGGCTACGGCGAAGCCCTGTCAAAGTGTTTACTTGTCTGTAACCTTCACGTTTATTAATACGAATCAAGGCGTTTAAGCATCATATCTTTCTTGGTTGTTTGTCCAACGCGGTAACAATAAATTTCGCCTCTGTTAGCTGAGTCAGATTAGTCCGTTGCTCATAAGAGGAGAGTCGATTCCCTCTCACAGGTTGGTCAATGAAATGGAATCACTCATTCCATAAGGCATTCCATTCCCTCAAAATCATTCCATCCCCTCTTGCACCATTCATCAACAACACCACAACCCACCACCTTCGCCACCACCACTAACGCCATCGCCGCCTCCACCCGCAACCTGTCCTGCCTCCGCCAATACCACCCACCACCGTTGACACCCACCACCGACAACGCCGCTCGCCACCACCACCCACCACCACCATCGACGCCACAACCTTCGCCACCACCAACCACCCCCGCCGCCACCAAGCACCACCGATGGTGGCCTCCACCACCCATTGCTGCCTCCGCCACCACCCACCACAGCCACCTAAAACCAACCACAATCACTACCACCGACCACCACTACTAATCGCTGATTTTATTTCTTTGTTTTCTTGCCTACCAAACAATACACAATAATAATTCATTTCTTTCTCACAAGGTAACCAAACAAGATATGGGGTGGTAATGATCCATTGCATTCCCTTGTCCATTCCATTACCTCGTCCATCGCATTCTTTTATCTATTCCATTACCCCATACTAAACATACTCTAAGAGATTATCGAAAGAAGAGATAGCTGAGCTAAGATATTGTGGTTTAAAGAATTG
The DNA here is from genome assembly GCA_947069175.1 of Scalesia atractyloides. Taxonomy (NCBI): domain Eukaryota; kingdom Viridiplantae; phylum Streptophyta; class Magnoliopsida; order Asterales; family Asteraceae; genus Scalesia; species Scalesia atractyloides. The sequence goes on along the minus strand of CAMTDV010000003.1, from coordinate 57,897,569 downwards.
CCCAAAGAAAAGAAAGACATCAAGTAGCTTTCTTTACACGTGATCAAGATAAATCCTTGGGGGATATCTTAGTTGGGGATGGATTGAAGATTTGTACGTATATGCGATCAAGAGAGAATTTGGAATAAAGTATTTTAGATACTTGTCTGACTGATATTAAGACATTACCATTTTGGGATGTAGAAGAATTGGTGTAGACTAAGATGATAAATTTTGAAATGAAGCTACTTTATAAACGATTGTGGAAACTGATCAAGTAAGAAGTGGCTAACGGTTTCAATTACTGGTAACCGCATATTCGGAATAAGAGAATCAAAGTTGATCCAATGACAAAAGAGAAGGATGTGACGTTGATTGTTAACCGCGCATGTGCCATGAAGAATATGTTGTTAAAGAAAATTGAACAAGATTTCTATGACTTCTTCAAGTGGTGGCAGTGTGATGAAGAAACAGGTGAGGCAGTGATAGTGTTGAAAAATGAAGGTTTATAGAGATTGATACGCATACTAGACCCGATGTGGCTAGTTAACTGTTCTGAGAAAGATGTAGAATGTTTGTTCTTTAACAAGATATGTTATGAAGTTAGAGAAAAAGTTCAAGCGATGCAGTCTCAGGGAGTGATCAACGTTTGTTATGCTCATGGAATAAATTCTGGAACAATGTGGTAATCAAAGTGGAGAGAGCTGGTACATAAAAAATTTATGAAACACATCACAAAAGAAGAAAGGATTGATAATGTTACAAAGAAAGCCTCAATTAGAAGGTTTCAATTTATCAAGTGGGCACTGGCTACTGATCAAACATCGATACCATCTAAAGAACGTAGAAAGCCGAGGAAGAATTTCCTTGGACGCCGAATGCTAAAGTTTTAAAGTTTTAAAGACTGACCAAGAGTGCGACAATATCCAAGGGGGAGTTTGTTGATGTAGATGTCTATAGCCTACGTCTTAGGGTCATGTCGTGTATGTAATAGGGTTTCATGTTAGATAAACATTCATAGGTGAGTTGTGTTTTGAGTATGCCGCTGTTCTGTAGAGTTAGAAGGCGAAGCCCTGTCCAGTTTATCTCAGAAATGTAAACGTTGAACGATATTAATTAAACTGAGTATATAACCATTAACGATCATATTGTCACTAGATAATCATGAATTTCGTACATATTGACTAGATTTCAAGTTAGGTTCTATGCTTATTTGGATAAGCCAATCCTACAATGCTTTAATTGCTATGCTGCCCTTGGTTTTGAAGTTTGTTTCATTGAAGATGTATAACAGTTTTTGGCCTCTTGTTGATCGCTCTCTATCTTTAATACTCCCCATGGAGTTGGTAGCTTTACACATTGGTGGTAGGTGGATGGGACAACTTTCATTTCATTAATCCAGGGCCCGCCAAGGATCACCATTGCAATAAGAAAAACAATCAATTATACAAAATTTTTGTACAAGGTTTACCCCCTTGATGTAGATTGGGAGTTTATTGTCCCCCAGTGTATTCTTCATTTCACCGCTAAATCCTAAAAGGACCGATGATCTCCAAGTTATTTCTGTTTCCAGGATGTTCATCTTCTAAAAGACATCAAGTTGTATGATGTTCACAATGCTCCCACCATCTATGAGGATCCTGCAAACAAAGTGATTAGCAATAAACAAAGTAATAACTAAGCCATTGTGATGAGGATCCTAAATATCAACACGATAATCCTCATCAAAGGATACAACTTTTTGTTGAGTTAGAGTGGATGTTCTAATAGGCATGTATCCATAATCCAACTTGGTTTCTTTGGCATGCCTCTTTACCACCGAGAATGAGGTTCCACAGATACATGATCCTCCGAAAATAAAGTTAATGATTTGGGCATCGGCTAGATGTGGAGCAGCGTTTTCTGGAACTTTTTCAGGATCCTGGATCCTTGACCTCTTCCTGCCCATTAATTATTTCAAGTGCCCCTTACTCGAGAAATAGCCAATTTCTCTCCTCAGAGTTATACATTCATCCGTCAAATGACTAAAGTCTTCATGGTATGCACACCACTTGGACTTATGCTTGAAGGAGTTTGACTTCCTGTTCTTTTTTGGCCACTTAGCTTTTTCACCTAAGTTCTGCAAGGCAAGCATCAATTCACTATTATCAATAGAAAAACAATATTAAGATATTCGGGGATATTCTTCCTCATCCTCATCTTGTTCAACTGCATGAACATTTTGGTTATCATGCTTGGAGTACGGCTTGGATCGGTTATTCTTATAGGAGGATCCTTGCTTCCTGTCATTGTACTCCTGTTTGTTAGAACCTGTGAGCCTGTCTTGGATCCTTTTATCATCCTCAAAACGGATGAATCTTAGGGCCCTGTTTCTTACTTCGTCCAAGTTCCTGCAAGGGGTCATGACAAGGTCATCATAAAAGGGGGAATCCTTTTGTAATCCCATCTTAAATACCTCAACAGCAGTTGCAACATCTAAATTCAGGATTTCCAAGGATTCTCTTCCAAACTTGGCGATGTAATCCCTTAAGGATTCATCACAAGCCTTGGTTATCCTATATAAATCACTAGTTAGCCTTTCAAAAGTTATACTACATGAAAACTGATTATTAAATAGGTTAACCAAATGTAAGAATGAAGTAATGGAATAGGGAGGAAGACTTAGGAGATATTTTAGTGCTGATCCAGTGAGTGTGGATCCGAATCCCTTACATAAGCAAGCTTACCTTTCTAGGATGGGGTTTATCTCCATCCTTTCCTAGTATTATGCCACGTGTTCCTCTAGATCGGTTGTTCTGTCATATAACTTCATGTTGGGTGTTTGGAAGCATTTTGGAATCTCTACATTGCATTATGGGTGGTGCAAAGTGAGACACCTTGTGGCTTCCATCTGGAATTTTAGGAATAGGTTTAACTATTCCTTGAATGTTGGATATCATATCCTTGAGCTTTTATAGCTCCCTGTCCATGGCCTTGCTGATCCCTTCATCCTGCATGAAACCATAATTAGTATCCATAAATGTATCATGAAAATTGTTACCTCCTGTTTGACTTAAAGGTGGTATTCCAGAAGTGTATTGGGGATAAGTTCTGTCTATTGTCACAGTAGAGCTTAAGGAAGCAATAGTTTGCATTGGGATAAAGTCTCCATCATGGACTTCTGAACTTCAGAATGGTTGGCTCCTTGAGGATCCTTGATCTTGAAATATGTTGGATCTAGATATGTTGGCGCTGAAGGTCTTCATGAGTAAACCATGGATCCTTGAACCCGAGCTGAGGATCCTTGATGCTAAAAGTAGGATCCATGAGGCTGCTACATTACCTGTGATCCTCCAGGTTGGTAGAAGGATCCTTGAGGCTAATTCATCGCTAGTGATCCTTGCTGAAGGATAGAAGATCCTTGAGGTTGAACAGCAGATCCCTTAGAATGTTGGATTGATGATGATGGAGTAGCAAAATCCAGCGCCCTGGACATTAGTGGAGACTGATCTTCTGTCGGCCTCTTCTGCTTCTTGATGTCATCAATTTCGCGAAGGATCCTATGGTTGGTTTTGTCTTGCTGCTCCATATAGCTTTTGATCTGCACAGACAAAACATTAATATCACTGATAGTATTAGTAGAAGATGAAGTAGTAGAAGTTTAGGATCCTTGGAAGACAGATGATGCCTTCTTCTAACCATTTTCCACATTCTCCTTGAATGGTGGGGGAATGGGAGGTAATGATGTACTGGTTTGAGATTCGGTAACTGCCGACATGGCACTTGGAGTGGATTTTCCATGGGAGGCAATGGAGTTGATGTAAATGAATAGAAATGAATACAAAAAAGTTTTAGAATTGAAGCACCAGTTGCCCCACGGTGGGTGCCAAATTTTTTGGTCAAAAATCCGTTTAAGGATAATGTAACCAAATTTTGATTGTGAGGTTGAGTGCTTATGTAGATGAACAATAATGTAGTTGATTGTAAAGTGAAAATGACGATGAACACTGATATTTTACGAGGAAAAAACCTTGATGCTTTTGAGATCCTCGGCGCAAAAAACTTCGGGTGATGGAAACTAGCAATCACCAACTATTGCAAAAAAAACAAAAATGAATCAATACAACTTTGGAAGATAATGAACTCGATACAATGGAAGCGAGTGTTAGTGTTGTGAACAGATTGAGTGTTGTGAGAAAGAGTGTGTGTTCGTATGATATGTTCTGCCTAAAATGAGCCTCGTTATCCTCTTTTTAAAATTGGAAAATAACTAGATAACAAACAATCCGAAAAATAAGACATTATCCCATGTTCTCCATAACGGCTACACTCGAATATGCACGTGCTCATTTGGAGCATATCCACCTATATTCCAGCATACACCAAGTCCACATCATCAAGTACCTACAAATACAAGTTATAATATATGAAACAATTGTTAGTAAATATAGGTAATAATAAGGATCCTTGATCCTCAGACTTTTTGCACCATCCATTGAGGATCAATGATCCAGGCTAAATCTCAGGATACATAATCCATCGTATTAAAAATTAATGCCTGACAACAACTATCTTCCATATCATGTAAAAACCACTACAAATAATAAATTCCACTCAATCATTGACATTATCATCTCATCCAAATACCACAACATTCTTACCGTCGTGCCCCCATCCAATTAGAATATATCAAAGATTTTTGGGCAAAGTCTGATGTTTTCCTTAATGACGAAAAGCCCTACACTATCATTACAACAGTAAATGGTACTGCTATTCAGATCACCCCTAAACTAATCTCTCTAACATTCGTCCTAGAAGGTGAGACAGGTAGTGAATCTTTTCCAAACACGGATTTGCATCTTGAATAGAAATGGGGTATGATGGTTAGTTGGCAGGTTCGAAAATCTTTAAACCTAATTTTCCACCTGCCATGAAATTTTTATTTCACACCCTATGTATTTGTCTTTCACCTAAAACCACTACTTAGATTGTCTTTGGATATCTTGTAATTGGTAGAACAATAAATGGTTAGCGGGTTTAGCAATGTAGTAGTTGTTTAGGAGTGACTAGGCCAAGCCAGACCTATATTATAGGGAGTAGCAGGTGAATTCTGCCTAGCCCAATTCGTAGCCCATGTGCTTAAACCCTAGCCTAGTTGCAAATATGTCTCTATATAAACAGAGTTTTGCATTAAGGTTTAGGTTGCTCAGTTAATCACCTTAGAGAGAGGTGTGAGAAATCTACAGTGAGTGGCTGAGAGATTTCTTATGACTCTTAAATTGATTGTGAACATTCATGCAGGATAATCAATAGAAGACCGGTTTAATTATAATCCTACTTCTACTCGTTTTCTGTGTATATCTGATCTAGAGGATTCCGCACTCTAGATTTGATAGACGATTCTGTGAAGATGCATACGGATTAAAGGACCTACAATTGGTATCAGAGCCAGGTTATTGATTTTTTCGCTTCAGAATCGATACTACAGAAAAAGTTGGGTTTTTGGATGCTTTGACAACTCTTCTAGGGTTTTGCTATTGTTTTTGGATAAACAGCAAGCATTTCGGATCATTAGTAAGGCATCTCAGATAGAGCTCTTGCATTTCGGATCATCAGAATTGCATCTTGGACGGCATCTCGAATCAAAATAGTGTATTTCGGATAAATTGCGAAGCATCTTTGATCAAAACAATGCATCTCGGATCTTTGGTATTGATTTCGGATTATCTCGGAATATTATCATTTCGGATAACCACTATTTCGGATCATTTCGGACCATCTCAGATACCACATTTTGGACGAATTTGGATACCATCTCGAATCACCATCTTGGATAGCAATTCGGACTACCATCTCGGACTATTGTTTTGACTTGGGCAGTGTTCTGAGTTAAACTCGAAAAGGTGGAAAGTTAACTAGCTGACGTAATCAGTAATAAACGTTTTCGTACACAGAAATTGATCGATAAACAATTTTAACAAACCGACTGCACGGTTAGACTTGTGTGATTTAAAAAAAGGTCTCGGACATTATATATCATTGGATTTGTAAGGAGACGAGTCTAACGGTACAATTTGGTAAACACACATATCAGATAGTTTTTAAACGCTTTTAGCGAGTCGGTTTGGAAAAAATGTCGAATATGTCAAACTTAAATGAGTTATTAAGGATGGAGCATGAGGTTGGAACGACTAACAAACCACCAAAGATGATAAAGGTAGAGAATTACCTTACGTTGAAGGATAGGTTTAAGTCATTGATTGAATATTAAGACACATGGATGTGGATCTGTGTTCAAGATGGGTACGTAAATCCAACTCATGATTTTGAAGGTAGACAACGGGTCACTACCTATGTTAACATGTCAGAGGCAGAAAGAGAATGTAAGAATCTGAAAAGAAAGCCTTAGCTGCAATCAAGATGTCTTTACCTGATGGCACCAAACATACCTTCAAGCGCTATAAAACCTCTAAGGAATTGTGGGATGCTCTAGAAAAGAGGTATGAGGGAAATAACGATGTGAAGAAGAACAAGGTTGACCTGCTGAAAAAGGAATTTACTGTTTTCAAATACATGAGAAATGAGTCCCTAGAAGATTTTGAAGGTAGACAACGGGTCACTACCTATGTTAACATGTCAGAGGCAGAAAGAGAATGTAAGAATCTGAAAAGAAAGCCTTAGCTGCAATCAAGATGTCTTTACCTGATGGCACCAAACATACCTTCAAGCGATATACAACCTCTAAGGAATTGTGGGATGCTCTAGAAAAGAGGTATGAGGGAAATAACGATGTGAAGAAGAACAAGGTTGACCTGCTGAAAAAGGAATTTACTATTTTCAAATACATGAGAAATGAGTCCCTAGAAGATATCACGAGATTTTATCATCTAATGTCTGAAATTGATAACTATGACATAGAGGTACACACTAACTTTGAGATAAATGACAAGTTGCTTGATGCTTTGCCTGCAAAGTGGGATATTTATACTCTCGTGATTAAGGGTGAAGCTGATTACGAGGCTAAGGATTTAGAAGAGGTTGTTGGGAAGTTGAGAGCTTATGAGCTTAACATGAAGAAGAAGAAGAAGAAGAAGGAATAGGATGTGATCAGGTTCAGGATCTGGAAGTTTACAAAGGCATTCCATCTTCTTCTTTCTACAATGCTTTGGGTGATTCAGCACCTGTGTTTCTCTCATGTGAAAAAGAGTAGGTTATGACTAATACTGAGGGTGATGTGTGCTTTGTTACTGCTTAAGGAGGATCATCAGGAGTAAAGAAACAACAAGAACGGTTGACTGGATCGAATGGCAAAATTCCCAGTTCGATGCCCATAAGTGTAAAATCAGCTGAGAATTAACTAGCTCTACTTGCCTCGTTTGTGGCTTCATGTTAGAATTATATATAGGGCAAGATAACTGATCCAACAACACTGGACGAATATTATGAGCAGATTAATCCAGACGATTTGGATGAGATGGATATTCAGTGGTAGATGGCCATGATAACCCTTAGGCCAAAAAGGTTCCAGGACAGAACAGGATGAAAGTTCATTGGGAAGAAGGTTGGATTCGATAAATCAAAAGTTTGATGCTTTAAGTGTCAAAATCTTGGACATTTTGCTAGAGAAGGTCAAAGAAAAATAGGAGAATCACAACAATCTTCCACATATCATAATTCATCTTGTCAAAATTCATCCAACAGTGCATCACGAGCGCTTGTTTCCACTACTTCTACTGATGGTTTTTATGATTGGAGCATTCATCTAGAAGGTGATGAAGAGATTGCTACGGTTGATGATACAGAAGTACAGGAAGATGCAGAGATCGAAAAGGGGACAGAAGCTGAAAAAGTTGATGCTGATCAGACAGAAGTTCAAGAGGAAAAGGTGAATTCTGATGATGAGAAAAATGATGCCATAAGAAGTTGGCTACTGATTTTGCTGCTTTCATGGCCACCTTTTAGCAAATCAATAGGAGAAGTAAATTCTAATCACGTTAGTTCTGTTTGTTTAAAATGTCATGAATTTCAAGGTGAGGTTAACAGGCTAACAAAGCAAAATCAAAGTCTGATAATTGAGCACTCGAGTGTAAAAGAGTCAAACTTTTTTTTTAAAAAGAAACGAGTCTTTATACTTGAAGAAAATTAAAGGTTAAAAAAACGAAATTGACATTTTAATCTACAAATTAAATGAAAACCTTCAAGTTATAGACTTAGCTCATGATACAACGAGTGAGAAAACAAAATAGATTTTTTAAAAATGCAAAGAGTTGTCAGAAACACAACTGAAAATTGTTGAACTTGTAATGAAATTAAATCAATTCAGGGATTCTACTTTTGTAATGAAACACATGATGGGTTGCTTGAAGAAAAGTAGTGACAAGACATGCGGGGGCTTCAAGGGTTTCAATGAAGTTCCACCACCTCTTAGTCATGACTATTCGTTCTTGCTAGATGAAGAAGAGTTAACAGACTTTGGTTCAACAACACCTAGTAGTTCAACATCAGAAAAGGGTGATGTGTCTGAGTATGATGATGTTAGTGTTAAGAAGGAAAGTCACAGTGAATATGTTTTGAAAACAAAAAATGCACCTACCAAAAATAAAAAACAAACTTTTGTCAAGGGAAGTGACATGAAAAATGAAACAATTGTTATTGAAAATGAATCGAACGTGAAGTTTGCTAAAAATAAAAACAAAGAAAAATCTGAAATTCAACAAAATAAATTAGCTCCTTCTAAGGCATCATCATCACCACCTGCCGGATCTAAACCAGAGACTTCAATTAAGAAGTCTTCGACAAAAAGATTGTGCTTCAAATGTCATACTAAGGGACATGTAGCAAGCCGTTGTCCAAACAAAAAGGGTGAAGCACAGGTGAGTAAGAGAAAGAGAGAAAAATCACTAGAGAAGGTTGATGCGGGTGAGCAGAAAGTGTCTGGCTCACCAAAGATATATGTTCCTAAGCAACAAGATAGTGTTGCTAGTAGCGTATGTAAGGCTAAAACAGGAACTCAGCAAATTCCTCGTTTTCTACGAAATCAACAAAGGTTTTAGCCTGAATCTATATCTGGCAGATATAAGAGACCAAGAAGTAGTTCGCCAAGATTGAATAAATTTAATAGTATTCAGGTAATGTCAGAAGTCGAGGTCAATATCAAAATCGATACCAGAATAATGGTGGTCGAAGTTTTTATAACAATGGCTTTAGAAATTATAATAGTTAAAATTCTTGGAATCAATCAAGTTATGTGAGTCAAAACTCAAGGTCTCAAAATCAAAATTTTCAAAGGTCACAAAGTCCATACTTGAATAGGAAACCTTACGACCAAAGACCTTGTGGAACTCAAATCCCATTTCCATCAACAGGTCTTTGATCCAAGACTCCAGTGATGGGTCCCCCAATCTAACTAATTTCTGTTGGTTTGTGCAAGAGCTTCTAAGGAGGATTAGCAACTTGTGGTATGTTGATAGTGGCTGCTCAGGCACATGATGGGGGATGCGAGATTGTTGATTGAGTTTGAAAATATAGATGGAGGTTATGTGAATTCTGCAGGTGCTAAAGGATGGCACATTACAGGTCGAGGATAAGTGACCAACGGGAAGATCATATTGGACAAAGTGAACTATGTCGAGCAGCTTAAGCACAATCGATGAGCATGTCACAAGTCTACGACAAGGGTCACTCAGTCCATTTTACTAATTCTGAAGCTTTGGTATTGAAACCAGGTTTGGTGAACCAGATGATTGGATAGTGATGAGAGCTCCAAGGATGAATGACACTTATGTCATGGACATGGGTGCTAAGGATGATTCACCAGTGGTGGTCTGTTTATTGTCAAAAGCATCTGAGGCGAGTCAATACTGTGGCACAGGCGCATGGCCCACATCCACTACCAAAAATGAATTGTATTATTAAAAACGGTTTAGTGGAAGGGGTGCCAGTGTAGAGGTTTCATGCGGAAGATAAATGTCGTCCATGTCAAAAGAGTAAACAACATTAGAAACCTCACAAATCTAAAACAATAAATTCCATAGATGCCTGTTATGAATTACTTCACATGGATTTATTCGATCCAGTAGGTGGAAAGTATTATTGTTTGTTGTTATAGATGATTACTCATGTTATTCATGGGTTTTCTTTTTAGGTACAAAAGATAAGACAACGGAGCTGCTGATTGATCTTTTTACAAAATTGGAAAATGTCCATGATGCACGCATCAAGAGGATAAGGAGTGATATTGGCACCGAGTTCAAGAATCAATTTCTTGATCTCTACTGCCTTCGCAAGGGAATTGAACATCAATATTCTGCTCCTTATACACCTCAACAGAATGGAGTCACTATGAGGAAAACAAGACATTGATTGAAGCCTCTAGGACTATGCTTTCGGATTCAAAGTTTCCAGTTCTCTTCTGGGGGGAAGCAGTGAATACAGCTTGCTATGTCATAAACAAAGTTTTAACTGTTAAACGATTTAACAAAAATGTCACGGACTTATATTTAACAAGAAACTGAATATAAAAGGCTTTGAACCATTTGGATTATATTGCACAATTGTGCGAAATAAAGATAAACGAAAATTCAGCAAGGTAGCTGAAGAAGGTTACTTTCTAGGTTACGTACCGGGAATGCCGAATAAAAGTGGTTTCAATCTAAAAGCTTGTAAAATTAAGGTTGTGTTAAATGTTGAAATCACTACTTATTCACCTTAAGAATCAACGAGTGGTCCTGCTATATTATATGATTACGATAGTGTGTTTAAATCATTTAATATTCCTGAGTTTCCCAATGCAGATGCGTCTCAGTTGATTCAAGCCATGACTAGTGAGGATGAAGATTGTGACTTCATGCCAAGATCAAGTGTTCCGATGATCAATACTCCAGGAACTTCCACCAGTGCAGCTAAACAGGACTCAAGCGATAGTGAGTCTGAACCCATTCAGGGGGAGGACTTCACTAATCCATTTGAATATCAGAATATTCAGGGGGAGGTTGGTTCCAACCTTGGTGACAATTTAGTAGTTGACATTGTTGCAACAACACGAGCAAACATAGATCATCCAGTTGAAAATATCTTAGGAGATCCTGTTGCAGGTGTTCTGACAAGAAGATGTTTCTTTGAAGGCTCTTGTTTGTTTGCTTCGATTCAGAAGACAGGAATTATCAATGAGTGTTTGTCTAGCTGCATTATTTCCCAATAGGAGTCGAAAAATATACACATGGCTCTTAAAGACAATTCATAGGTTGAAGTTATGCAAGAGGAACTAGCTCATTTCAAAAAGTTGAAGGTTTGGGAGCTAGTTGACTTGCCTGAAGGAGAAAAGGAAATAGGCACCAAGTGCGTGTTTAAGTGCAAGAAAGATGACCGAGAGATTGTGATGAGAAATAAGGCCCGGTTAGTGGTTAAAGAATTCAACCTGCAAGAGGGGATTGACTATAATGAAGTGTTTGCACCAGTGGCAAGGTTGTAACCAATTCGTTTGTTCCTAGCCATCGCATCATTCAAGGGCTTCAAAGTTTACCAATTTGACGTGAAGAGTGCGTTTCTTTACGGAGAAGTCCAAGAAGTGGTGTATGTCTCACAACTAGATGGGTTTACTTATCTAGATTATCTAGATCGAGTGTATAGACTTGATAAGGCATTGTATGGATTGCATCAGGCACCTAGAGCGTGGTATGAGACACCGTCAACATCTTTGTTAAAGAATGGTTTTGAAAGAGGTCAGATTGTCAGTACACTGTTCATTAAGCGAAAGAAGGAAGATTTTCTGCTGGTACAGGTATACATGGATAACATCATTTTTGGGTCATCTGATGAGAGGATGTGTCATGACTTTGAAAAGGTGATGAAGAGCAAGTTTGAAATGAGTGCGATGGGTGAGTTGTCCTACTTTATGGTTTGCTAGATGAACAGAAGAAAAATGAGATGTTTATACATCAAACAAAGTATGTGTATGACATTTTGTCTCGTTTCAAATAGGAGGATTGCGCTACTTTCAACACACCAATCTACGAGAATCACAATCTTGGTCCAGATCATGAGAGTGTAGATGATGTTGATCCAACTCAGCATAGGGCAATGATTGGTTCTCTAATGTACTTGACTACTTCAAGACCAAACATCATGTTCGTAGTGTGTCTTTGCGCTAGATATCAAACGAATCGAAAAGAGTCACCAATGAAAGGGGTGAAGCGGATTCTTCGTTACTTGAGGGGGAAACCTAAACTTGGGTTATGGTATCCAGTGGCTAGTGATTTGAAGTTTGTTGCTTTCACTGATTTGGACATTGGAGGATGCAAATCAACCAGAAAGTCTACCACAGGTGGTTGTCAGTTCTTAGGAGGGAGGATCGTGTCATGGCAATGGAAGAAGCAGTCTTGCGTATCTACCTCTACATGTGAAGATGAGTATATTGTTGCGGGTAGCTGTTGCTCTCAGGTGCTGCGTACTCCTATTATGATAGACAATAATGCCACTATGTCAATCACAAGTAATCCCGTAAAACATTGTCGCACAAAACATATTGACATTCATCATCATTTTATACGGGATTGTGCTGAAAAGAAAATAATTCAACTATATCGAGTTGACACACTAGATAACCTGGCAAATCTTTTACACAAAAGCTTTTGATAGAGCTCGTTTTGAACATCTAGTCGAACTCAACGGGATGAGGAATCCTGAATAACTAGTTTTTCATAAGAATTTTGTAAATAGTTTACTATTTTTCAAAAAATCAAAACATAAAAAATAGAAAATCAAAAAACTAAAAAAATAATAGAAAATTGAAAATGAGTTTCCACTTTTGTGGAAAAGAAGAAATGATAAGTACATCAGCAAGTTAGACTGTCACACTGAAATTAAAATTAAATTGCTTAAGTGTGATAGCAACTTCATTGTATGATGTACAAGTAGGCAAAATGCATGAAATAATCAACTTACCTTGGTGATATAAACATAACGAATTGTGTATGAGTGGGTAACATATTCGTGGCATATGGTTTTATAAACATAAATCTTACGTTGATAGATTGCCACAATCCGAGGTTTTGGGTCTTTATATCGTTATTCATCCGGGGTATCAGGGTAGTCCTTCAGTTGTATCCAGATATATGCTGACCTAGGCATTACCAGGATATCTTAAAAGAGCTGAAATGCCAAATAACCCAGAAATTGAAGATGCTCTCCTAGATAATCATTCAAATTTGCAAAATGCATAAATCGTACCAACATTTGGTATTTGCCTAACCCTCATTGGATATTGGTCTCTTAGCCATACGAAAGTACTGACCGGATCACCAAGTATCTAACGTTGTAAAACAAAAGGATGAATTCGGTATACTCACCCACTACGAGGAATCTTTGTGCATACCTTGATCACGGGGGTAATATGTCAATCTAATAGTAGCTTAACATATCACTAGGTAATGGTACTTGAAATGTTCATGTATTTTGTTTAAATGGATAAATAATACGGGCAATCGTCTTGAACTGTTTTCATGAAAATTACATATAGAATTATCTAATTGTGTGAAAACAGTTTGATGTTGCTGATATGATCTTCTTACCGGTGATTCTCACAAAAAGAGAATGTTTATTATTTTGTTATTTATTTTCTTTCAGAAAATATAAAAATCCAAAAATATTTTCTTTTTCTTGAAAATTCTTAACGTACGGAAAATGGTTGTTCATGGAGGAGTTGTTACCGATAGGGGGAGACGGTATTAGAAGATGAGTTCAAAATTTAAAATCTTGTAGCTTCAGTGTGCTAAAAATTTGAAGTGTGTGGTTTGAGTTGAGAATTGCTTAATCTATGATACAGTTTTATTATCTCTTGAATATTAAAAATTTGTTAACTTCTGCTGAAAAATTCTTATGGTTTCTCGAGATGTTTGTTTTATAGTATACAAATTGTAGCAGTGTGTTGCTGAGAAGTTTTGTGAAGAGGAGTTTGCTTGGATGCGTGGTAGAACCTCCTTTCTACATTGTAGACTAAGTTGAAGAGTTTGAAATTGCTATGCAAGTGCAAAACTGGAGTTTACTCAAACGCTAACGATTTAGAAGATTTGGTGATTGATGCATCAGCTTAGGGGGAGTCTGTTGCTAATAGATGCTATTAAAGCTGAAGCTATCTAAAGACCAAATCGTTTAAGATTGCAAGATGACTGAAGACAAAGTTGTTTTATGAAGCTATTGTCAAGGGGGAGTTTGTTGGTGCATATTTGTGATAATAGTGTTGGTGCATATGTGTGACAACATCTTAGATTTGGTCTTTGGATATCTTGTAATTAGTAAAATGATAAACGGTTAGCAGGTTTAGTTTTGTAATGGTTAATTAGAAGTAATTGGGCTGAACTAGACACCATATAGCACATGGGAGGCGAATTGGGCCTAGACCCAATAGCAGTCCATGTAGGGAAACCTTAGCCCAGTTGCATAACCTGTCTCTATATAAAGGGAGGTTTGCATTAGGGTTTAGATTGCTGGTTTAGTTGCTAATTAGTTTGTTTAGAGAGAGTTGAAAGAGAGTCTTGAATTGATTGTAAACCTTTGTGTTAGATAATCAATAGAAGACAGTTTGAGATTAATCGTGTTTGTGTTCTTGTTTCTGTGAAATCTGATCTAGGGGATTCCGCACTCTAGCTTGGAGAGACAATTTTGTGGCGATCCATAAGAATAGGGGGACCTACAATTGGTACAGAGCATTAGGCTCTTGATTTTGCTTGGTTCAGAATCGTAACAGCATAAAAAGTTGGATTTTGGACGTTTTGGATGCTGTTTTTGAAGTTTGTGATGGCTGAAACTATGGTTTCTACTGCTGTTCTAGGGTTTCTTTTACTGTTTTGGATAAACTACAAGGTATTTCGGATAGAAGGAGAGCATTACGGATTAACAGCAAAGCATTCCGGATTGGAGACTTGAATTTCAGATCAGAAACCTGCATTTCGGATCATCAGACTTGCAATTCGGATCATCAAACTTGAATTCGGATCAGAAAAGTGCGATTCGGGTCATCAGAGTTGCATTTCGGATCAGAATAGTTTATTCCGGATTCCATCTCGGACCATAATAGTCTATTCCAAATCAGCAGTGTATTCCGGATTTCATCTCGGATCACTATTCCGAATCACCATCTCATATTAGCAATTCGGATTACTATTCCGGATTTCCATCTCACATTGACAATCTGAGTTACTGTTCCGAATTTGGTATTGTTCCGAGTTCTATACAAAAAGGTGGAAAGTTAACCAGCTGACATAACCGAAGTTAAACGTTTTCGGACATAGAATTTGATCCATAGACCATCTTGAAAAACCTGTTCCACAGTTAGACTCATGTGATTTTTAGGAAAAAATCATAATCGGACAATATACATCATTAGAATCGTATCGTCGAGACGGGTCTAACAGTATAAGTTGGTGACAACTCATTTCGGACAAGTTTTAACGTTTTTAACGAGCCGGTTTGGTAAAAATGTCGAATATGTCTAACTTAAATGAACTGTTAAGAATGGAGCACGAGGCAGGCACAACTAACAAACCTCCAAAGATGTTAAAGGTAGAGAACAATCTTACTTGGAAGGATAGGTTTCAATCGTTCATTGAATACCAGGACACACGGATGTGGATCTTTATTCAAGATGGGTACGCTAACCCAACGTATGACTTTGAGGGCAGACAACGTATTACTACTTATGTGAACATGTCAAAAGCTAAAAAAAGGATGTATGAGTCTGTGAAGAAAGCCTTATCTGCTATAAAGATGTCATTACCTGATGGCATCAAACAGACATTCAAGCGTTATACAACGTCAAAGGAGATGTGGGGTGCCCTAGAGAAGAGGTATGCGGGCAATACCGATGTGAAGAAGAACAAGGTTGATCTACTAAAGAAACAATTTGTTGTGTTTAAAGGCATGAGGAGTGAGTCCCTTGAAGATATTATCACGAGATACCATCATCTGATGTCAGAAATGGAGAATTATGACATAGAGGGATACATGGGTGTGGAGATAAACGACAAGTTGCTGGATGCTTTACCTGCAAAGTGGGATATTTATACTTTGATGATAAAGGGTGAAGTTGACTACGAATCTAAAGACTTGTAAGATGTTGTTGGGAAATTGAGAGCTTATGAGCTCAATATGAAGAAGAATAAGAAGGAGACTGGATATGATCAGGTTCAAGATCCAGGGATTTATAAAGGGCTTACACCTTTATCTTCCAACAATGCTTCAAGTGACACTACAACTGCATTTCTCTCATGTGAAAATGAGCAGATCGTGACAAATTCTTAGGGTGACGTATGATTTGTTGCTGCTTCAGGAGGCTCGTCAGGGGCAAAAAGACAACAATCGAGTAATAGTAACAGCAGTTGTAGGTTTCCTAGTCCTTATGGATTTTCACAGAATCGTCTATCTAATCTAGAGTGCGGAATCCCCTAGATCAGATTTCACAGACGCAACAAGAACACGAACAATATCACTTTCAAACAGTCTTCTATTGATTATCCGACACAATGGTTTACAATCAATTCAAGACTCTCTAGAAATCTCTCAGCCACTCTCTGTAGATTTCTCACACTTCTCTCTGTTATGTTCAACCAACTCCACTTCCTAAAACACTAAGGCACACCATGTATATATACTACAAGTTTGCATACTAGGCTTTAGACTAGGCTAGGCCATTCTCCAAGCCCATTACAACTCTAAGCAAGCTAACCCCAAATACTAAGCCCAATACAAAATATCCAAAGACTAAACTATTAAACTATTAATTGTTGTCACCAATATGCACTAACTGACTCCCCCTTGACAATAGTTTCATAGTGTAACTTTTGTCTTCAAACATCTTGTGATCTTTTGGTCTTTGGATAGCTTCAGCTACACATAGATTCTGACATTAACAGACTCCCCCTTTCCTGATGCATCCAATCACCAACTCTTCATTCATTGTAGATTAGCAAGCTAGCATTCTCTGGTTAAGCTCATATCACCAAATTCCTCTATATCTCCCTTTGCAATGTAGTAGAAGGATCCTACCATGCATTTTCACACATTCTGCACTCCATTCTTAAAATGTACTTTACTTGAATTCTGCACATCATTTTGATAACTGCATCAATCTGTTAGGAAACACAAGCAAGTAACTCGAAAAACCATTTGTCCTTTTCTACATTAAAGATAAACCAATATTTTATCTTATCATGCAAAAACAAACAACTTATCAGATCAAAACTGGGAGACTTTAAAAAACATTTTTTTGGTATTTTTATATTTTCTGAAAACAAATAACTAACAAGGAAATAAACACTCTATTTTTGTGAGAATCACCATTAAGAAGATCGTGTCAGCAACATCAACCTGTTTTCACACTATCTGATTATTCTATATGCAATATATATGAAAAGCAGTTCAAGATGATTTCCAGTATTGTTTACCCACTCAAACAAAATACATGAACATTTCAAGTACCATTACCTAGTGATCTGTTTAGATAATTTATACTGATATACTAGTGTGTCCCACTTCAGGACATACCCCCACGATCAAGGTATGCACAAAAATTCATCATAGTAGGTGAATATACCAAAATTCATCCTTTTTAAACAACGTTAGATAATTGGTGATCAGGTCAGTACTTCCTTACAGCAAAGAGACCAATATCCAATGAGGGTTAGGGCAGATACCAAATTTTGGTACGAATAATGCAATTTTGCACATTTCAATGACTCTCTAGGAGAGCTTCTTCAATTTATGGGATTGGGCATTTTAGCTCTTTTAAGATATCCTAGTTGTGCCTAGGTCAACATATATCTAGCTACAGCAGAAGGACAACCTTGATACCCCAGATGAAATAGCGATATAAAGACCTAAGACCTCATATTTTGGCAATCTATCAACGCAAGATTTAAGGTTATAAAACCATACGCCACTGATATGTTACCCACTCATACACAGTTTGTTATATTTGTATCACAAAGGTAAGTTGATTATTTCATGCCTTTTGCCTACTAGTACATCATATGATGAAGCTGCTATCACACTTAAGCAATTTACTTTTAATTTCAGCGTGACATTCTAACTTGCTGATGTACTATCATTTCTTCTTTTCCACACAAGGAAAACTAATTTTTTCATTTTCTATTTTTTTTATGTTTTTGATTTTTGAAAAGCAGTAAATTTATTTACAGAATTCTTATTGAAAACTTTAAACTTTTCAATTTACTCCCCCTAAACTCACGCACTCACTAAAACCCTTTTTGGGTTAGGGAAATTTCCCCCCCTTAGTTTTTGTTTTTATAGAGGAAAGTTTTAAAAACAGAAATTTAAACACAAACAGACACCCACTTCAACCTGACAAGTAGGTTTTTCACTTTTAGTAAACCAGTATCTACACAGAAGTAAATAATTCGTTACCATGTGTAACCTACTATTCACCTCAGATGATTTACAGGAATAACCACTGTTGAACACATCAACCGTCCTTCTTAGTCATCCTGCACACTTAACAACTTAGTTAGACTGTGGGACCCAAGCCTTAAAGGTCTTGGGTCGTCCACATTCATCAACCACTAGAACATCCATCCAATAGCCATCACACCGCAATGGTGCCTTGGATGTCTTCCAAGTTGTTGGACACGATTTATAATTTTCACGAGATCTTTGATCGCGAGAATTCCAAAAAATTCTCGGATTTTCCAACCTTTGAAAATAATTATCTCGAAACGTTCTTCTCCCATTATCATAACCTGATTTTTGAAAATTTTTTTGATTGTTTTGAATATTTGAGTTACCGAAACCCCTATATTCGTTTCTTCTTTGAAAGTTACGATTACTAGAAGTTTCGTATCGATTTCGATATCCAAAATTTTTACTTTGAAAAGAATTTGATTGGCCATTATCATGATATGATTTAGGAGAAGAGTTTCTTGAACCAACAAATCTTCTTAATGTTGAAGATTTAGGTGGAAATCTCGGTTGATTTGTCTGAGAACTTGGTTTAACATTCTTATCTGACCCAACATGATTTCCATCCTTAACCTCAACCTCAGCCTCTGCTTTCATACCCTTTTTAAAGGACAACAACTAGCCACATGTCCTTTGTTGTGACATTTAAAACAATATATTTTCTTAAAAACTTTCTTTCGGTTAGATCTCTTTTTAAATGTTTTGACTGTTTGGTCTTTAGTATCCTCATCCACTTTATGAGGTATACTGTTAGACCTAGCCGACTATTAGGTATGTCAACGGTTATCGGATCCACTACATCTGGTGTAGTATGCACAAAATCTGTTAGCTTATTTTCTTTTGGTAAAAAGGAATAATCCTGATCCTCAGAAGATGAAGCTTTACTAAACCCCACTCCTATTTTATTACTACTCCTTTTCAAACTTTTCTGAATTTGAGTCCTGACTAACAAGGATTCTCCAAATTTGTCTAACTTTCCCTAAAGCTCAACAATTTTGGCTTGTGCACTATCCAATTCTATGCACTTTTCTGAAAGCTTGTTAGTCTAATCCTTCACAGCCTCACGAGCCAAATCAATGATCTGTAATAGTTCGTTGACTTTGCTAGTCAAACTGATGACTTCTTGTTCATTTGATTTGAGTGAATTTAAACAATTTGACTCTCTTTAAATCAAAAGAACATTTGACTTTTCAGTTTTTCTAATTCAACTAACAGAATTTTCTTTTGCTCCGATAGTTTGTCAATTATACCTTGTAATTCAGTGCAATTATGACAAGTATGACTTACAGATGGAAATTGTACCTCTACCTTTGCTGTAAGCTCATCTGTATCATCCATGCACACTACAGTTTTTGCAACCTTGACTTCCATTTTCTCCTTCTCGTCTTCCTTCTTCTCTTCTATCTTAGCAGCTTCTTCACCACTCTTCACAGCTGCAGTCTCACTCACACATGTACTTTACCTTGAAGTACTCTGATAACGTTTTTCTAAAGCTTCCCACAGCTCTCTAGACGATCCATACCTATTACAAATGTTTTTCATATCAAATGGCAAGGATATCTTTATCGCTGCTATAGCCTTATTCTCAGCATCATATATACGTTTCTCAGATCTTCCATCTTCTCATATGAGAGTACAATAATTCTCCTGTTAACTCGACGTGTGGAAGTAATGTACCCATCGATCATACAATTCCACATCTTAGTATCTTCACTTAGACCGAAGCCTCAAACTTCTTCTTCCAGTTTACATACTGTTCAGCACTTATCAGCTTTGGCCAATTTTTACCACCCTCACTTAGATTGTTCAATTTGACCATCTTTAACACGCAGCTAACAGTTTAAATGGATTTTGATATACCTGTGTCAAAATCAAAATATAACCTCTCTTCTGGTCATCGTACCGTTAAAAACGTTCAAAAATTGGTCCGAAAAGTGTTTTTACCAAATTGTACCATTAAACTCGTCTCGACGATATGAATCCAAAGTGTTTTTTTGCCCTAAAAATCACACGAGCCTAACCGTGCAACCGGTTTGTCAAGATTGTCTATGGATCAAATTCTATGTCCGAAAACGTTTAACTCCGGTTACGTCAGCTGGTTAACTTTCCACCTTTTTGTATATAACTCAGAACAGTGTCAAATCCGAGACAATAACTCGGATTGACAATCCGAGATGAAAATCCGGAACAGTAATCCGAACTGCTAATCCGAAGTGGTGATCCGAGATGAATCCGGAATGCACTGTTCTGATCCGAAATGGAAATCCGGAATAGTGATCCGAGATGAAATTCGGAATGCACTGTTCTGATCCAAAATGAAAATCTGGAATACACTTCTGATCCGAATTGGAATCCAAAATGGTTTTTCTGATCCGAATTGCAAGTCTGATGATCCGAAATATGGATTTCTAATATGAAATTCAAGTCTTCAATCCGGAATACTGTGTTTTTTGTTCCCGAATGCAAGTCTTCAATCCAAAATGCCAGCTGGGAATCCGAAATCACTGAAGAAACCCTAAAACAGCCGCCAAAACCCTAATTCAGTCGTCACAAACTCCAAGATAGCCTCCAAAACGTCCAAAAACCCAATTTTTCTGTTGTCACGATTCTGAACCGAGCAATAATCAAGAGCTGAATGCTCTGATACCAATTGTAGGTCCCCTAGTCCTTATGGATCTTCACAAAATCGTCTATCTAATCTAGAGTGCAGAATCCCCTGGATCAGATTTCACAGAAACAACAAGAACACGAACAATATCACTTTCAAACAGTCTTCTATTGATTATCCAACACAATGGTTTACAATAAATTCAAGACTCTCTAGAAATCTCTCAGCCACTCTCTATAGATTTCTCACACTTCTCTCTTTTGTGTTCAACCAACTCATCTTCCTAAAACCCTAATGCACAGCATGTATATATAATACAAGTTTGCATACAAGACTTTAGACTGGGCTAGGTCATTCTCCAAGCCCATTACAACTCTAAACAAGCTAACCCCAAATACTAAGCCCAATACAAAATATCCAAAGATTAAACTATTAAACTATTAAGCTGTTGCCACCCATATGCACTAACAGCACTACTAGGTCTATGCCTCTGAGTGTCAAAAGTGTTGAAGATCACCTAGCATTGCTTGCTTCTTTTGTTGCTTCCTACGAGAACTACATTCACGGAAGAATATCTGATCCTGCTACGTTTGATGAAGATTATGATCGGATCGACCCTGATGACCTAGAGGAGATGGATTTACAATGGCAGATGGCTATAATCTCTAGAAGAGTGAAGAGGTTCATGAACAAAACGGGCAGGAAGTTCATTGGAAAGAGTGTGGGCTTTGACAAGTCTAAAGTGAAGTGTTATAATTGTCAAAACTACGGACATTTTGCTAGAGAATGTCAACGACCAAAAACTAAATCTCGTTCTAATTCATCCTTTCAATATTCTCCTGGTCATGGTTCAAGCAACAGGAATGCGTCAACCAACACTGGATCAAAGGCCCTGATCTCTACTGCTAGAGAGGGTTCTTATGATTGGAGTGTTCATCTGGAGGGTGATAATAATGCCTCAGAGGCGTTCATTGCTGAGATAGCCCCAGTTGTTGATGAAGAAGTGAAAGCTGATGCTGAGGCAGAGCGAGAGACGATATCTGAAAAAGCTGATGGAGAACAGACTGCTACAGAGAAGAATATGGCTGCTGATTATGTTGCTTTCATGGCCGATCTTAGCAAATCAACAAGAGAGGTACATTCTACCTCTGGTAGTTCTTTTTGTTTAAAATGTCGTGAACTGCAAAGTGAAGTTGACACATTAACAAGCAAAACCAAAGTCTGGTAAATGAGCTCTCGAACTTAAAAGAATCTAACTTTTTCGTAAAACGAAATGAGTCATTATATTTGAAGAAAATTAAAGGTTATGCAGAAGAAATCAATATCCTAACCTGTAAGCTAAATGAAAAACTTCAAGTTATTGACTTAGCTCATGATACGATGAGTGAGAAAACAAAAGAAATTTCTGAAAATGCAAATAGTTGTCTAAAGCACAGCTTAAAATTTGTGAACTTGAAAAGAAATTAAATCAATTCAGAGATTCATCATTTGTTATGAAACACATGATGAATGGCCTGAAGAAGAGTAATGACAAGACATATGTGGGATTCAAAGGTTTAAATGAAGTTCCACCACCTCTTGGTCATGACTATTCTTTCTTGCCAGATGAAGAAGAGCTTACAGACTTTGTGTTAACTACACCTGGTAGTTCCACATCAGAGGATGTTGATGTGACTGAGAATGCCAAGAAGGATAATAACAGGGAACCAGTTTTGAAACAAAGAATACACGCCCTAAGAATCAAAAACATTTTTTTGTTAAAAGGTTGATTTTGTTAAAGGGAGTGATATGAATGAAGAAGTCATTGTTATTACAAAAGAGTCTAATGTGCAGTTTGCTAAGAATAAAAATAAAGAAAAGTCAGAAGTTAAGCAAACTTAACAAGTTCCTTCTAAAGCATCATCATCATCATCGCCTGATGAGTCTAAACCAGAGACTTCAGTTAAGAAGTCTTTGGCTAGAAAATCGTGCTTCAAATGTCATGAAAAGGGACATGTAGCTAGCTGTTGTCCTAACAAAAAGAGTGAAGCACAGGTAAGTGAGAGAGAGAGAGAGAAAAATCACTAGTACAAAGTGGTGATGGTGAAAAGAAGGTTAAATCACCAAAGAAATCTGCTACCAGGCAACAGAGTGTTGTTGTTGGTGTAGATAAGGCTGAAAAGGAACTCACCACGTTCCTCGCTTTCAAAGAAATCAACAAAGATTTCAGCCTGAATCCACACCAGGCAGATATGAAAGACCTAGAAGTAGTTCACCAAGAATGAATAACTTTAATGGTCAAACAAATAATTTCAGAAGTCATGGAACCAAGATCATAATTTCCAAAGGTCGCAAAGTCCAGAATGTTGGTAGTCGAAATTTTTATAACAATGGCTTTAGAATTATTATCATCAAAATTCATGGAACCAAGATCATAATTTCCAAAGTTCGCAAGGTCCAAACATGTTTAGGAAACCTCAGGACCAGAGACCTAGTGGAAATCAAAAACCATTTCCATCAACAGGTCTAAGATCCAAGACTCCTGTTAGGACTGATGGATATTGGATGGATGTTCCTGTAGTTGATGAATCTTGAAGACCCAAGACCATTAAGGATTGGGTGGCTTGGGTCCCCCAATCTAACTAATTTTGTTGGGTTGTGCAGGAGCTGCTAAGAAGGATTATCAACTTGTGATATGTTGATAGTGGCTGCTCCAGGCACATGTTGGGGGATGCGAGATTGTTGACTAAGTTTAAGAATATGGATGGTGGTTATGTGAATTATGAAGGTGCTAAAGAAGGGCACATTACCAGTCGAGGAAAAGTGACTAACGGGAAGATCAGGCTGGACAAAGTGAACTATGTTGAGCAGCTAAACCACAATTTGATGAGCGTGTCTCAAGTCTGCGACAAGGGTCACTCGGTCCACTTTACTAAGTCTGAAGCTTTTGTGTTGAAACCTGGTTTGGTGATACCGGATGACTGGATAGTGATGAGAGCACCAATGAGAAACGACACTTATGTCATGGACATGGGTGAAAGGATTCTTCCATTGTAGTGGCTTGTTTGCTATCAAAAGCATCTGAGGCTGAGTCATTGTTGTGGCACAGACGCATGGCCCACATCCACTACCGAAAACTGAACTATATTATTACAAATGGTTTACTGAAGGGGTGCTAGTGCAGAGGTTTCATGTGGAAGATAAATGTCATCCATGTCAAAAAGGAAAATAACATAAGAAACCTCACAAGTCTAAAACAGTAAATTCCATAGATGTCCCTCATGAATTACTTCATATGGATCTATTCAGTCCAATGAACATAAGGAGCATAGGTGGAAAGTACTATTGTTTAGTTGTCACTGATGATTATTCACGATATTCATGGGTTTTCTTTTTAGGTACAAAAGATGAGACAGCGGAGATGCTGATTGATCTTTTTACGAAATTGGAAAATGTCCATGATGCATGGATCAAGAGGATAAGGAGTGAATAATGGCACGGAGTTCAAGAATCAGATTCTGGATCTCTATTGTCTTCACAAAGGAATTGAACATCAATTTTCTGCTCCTTATACACCTCAACAGAATGGAGTTGCTGAGCGGAAAAACAGGACGTTGATTGAAGCTTCAAGGACTATGCTACTGATTCAAAGCATCCAGTTCTCTTCTGGGGAGAAGCTGTGAACACAGCTTGCTATGTCCTGACAAAATTTTGACGGTTAAACTATTTAACAAAACATGTCATGTACTATTGTTTAACCGAAAACCAAACTTAAAGGGCTTTGAACCATTTGGATTACCATGCACGATTGTGCGAAACAAAGATAAGCAAAAATTCAGTGAAGTAGCTGATGAGGGTTACTTTCTAGGTTATATGCCTGGAACACCGAATAAAAGGGTTTTTAATCTAAAAACTGGTAAAATTGAGGTGGTGTTTAACATGGAAATCACTAGTTATTCACCTCAACAATCAACGAGTGGTCCTCCTATATTATATGATTGTGAAAGTGTTTTTAAATCATTTAATATTCCTGGTTTTTCAAATTCAGATGAGTCTCAAGTGATCCAATCTGTGGTCGGTGAAGATGGAGAGTGTGACTTCATTCCTAGATCGAGTCTTTTGATGACAAATGCTCCAGACACTTCTTCCAGAGCAACTCCAGAGGACTCTAGTGATAGTGAGTCCGAACCTATTCAGGGGGAGGATTTCACCTAATCCGTTTGCTAATAGTAACATTCAGGGGAGGTTGGATGTAATCTGGGAGATTATCTTATTGTTGACACCATTGCTACCACACGTGTTAACAGAGATCATCTAGTTGGAAACATCATTGGTGATGCTGCTGCAGGTGTTTAGACAAGAAAAGGTGTGATCGAAGGTTCCGGTTTGTTTACTTCGATTCAGAAGACTGGGTTGATTCATGAGTGTTTGTATAGCTGCTTTATTGCCAAGAGGAGCCGAAGAATGTTCATATGCTCTAAAAGACAATTGTTGGGTTGAAGCTATGCAAGAGGAACTAGATCAATTCAAGAAGTTGAAAGTTTGGGAGCTAGTTAACTTGCCTAAAGGAGAAAAGGAAATAGGCATCAAGTGGGTGTTTAAGTGCACGAAAGACGACCGAGGGATCGTGATAAGGAATAAGGCTCGGGTGGTAGTTAAAAGGTTCAATCAGCAAGAGGGGATTGATTACAATGAGGTGTTTGCACCAGTAGCAAGGTTCGAAGCAATTTGTTTGTTCCTAGCTTTTGCTTCATTCAAGGGCTTCAAAGTTTACCTACTTGACGTGAAGAGTGCGTTTCCTTAGGGAAAGTCCAAGAAGTGGTGTATGTCTCACAACCAGATGGGTTTACTGATCTAGACTATCCAGATCGAGTTTATCGACTTGATAAGGCATTGTATGGATTGCATCAGGCATCCAGGGCGTGCTATGAGACATTGTCAGCACATTTGTTAAAGAACGGTTTCGAAAGAGGTCAGATTGACAGTACACTTTTCATCAAAAGGAAGAAGGAAGATTTTCTGCTGGTACATGTATAAGTAGATGACATCATTTTTGGGTCATCTGATGAGACATGTGTCATGATTTCAAGGAGGTATTGAAGAGCAAGTTTGAGATGAGTGCGATGGGTGAACTATCTTACTTTCTGGGTTTACAAGTTGAACAGAAGAAGAATGGGATGTTTATACATCAAACGAAGTATATGTATGACATTTTGTCTCGTTTCAAAATGGAGGATTGCACTACTTTCAATACACCTATCTGTGAGAATCACAATCTTGGTCCAGATCATGAGAGTGTGGAGGATGTTGATCAACTCAATACAGGGCAATGATTGGTTCTCTGATGAACTTCAATGATTGGTATACTCACCTACTACGAGGAATTTTTGTGCATACCTTGATCGTGGGGGTATGTCCTGAAGTGGGACACACTGGTATATCAATATAAATTATCTAAACATATCACTAGGTAATGGTACTTGAAATGTTCATGTATTTTGTTTAAGTGGATAAACAATATTTGTAATCATCTTGAACTGTTTCTCATGAATATTGCATATAGAATTATCAATAGTGTGAAAACAATTTGATGTTGCTGACATGATCTTCTTACCGGTGTTTCTCACAAAAATAGAGTGTTTATTTACTTGTTAGTTATTTGTTTTCAGAAAATATAAAAATACAAAAAGATTTGTTTTTAAAGTCTCCCATTTTAAACTGATAAGGTGTTATTTTGCATGATAAGATAAAATATTGTTTTATCTTTAATGTGGAAAAGAACTAACGGTTTTTCGAGTTACTTGCTTATGTTTCTAAACAGATTGATGCGGTTATCAAAATGAAGTGCAAAATTAAGTACATTTTAAGAATGGAGTGAAGAATGTGTGAAGATGCATGGTAGGATCCTTCTACTACATTAGAAAGGGAGGTATAGAGGAATTTGGATATAAGAGCTTTACCAGAGAATGCTAGGGCGCTAATCTACAACGAATGAAAGTTTTGGAGATTGGTAGCATCAGCAAAGGGGGAGTCTATTAATGTTAGAATTTGCGTGTAGCTGAAGCTTTCCAAAGACCAAAAGATCACAAGATGTTTGAAGACAAAATTACACTATGAAGCTATTGTCAAGGGGGAGTCTGTTGGTGCATATTTGTGACAACAGCTTAATAGTTTAGTCTTTGGATATTTTTTATTGGGCTTAGCATTTGTGTTTAGCCCGTTTAGAGTTGTGATGGGCTTGGAGAATGGCCTAGCCCAGTCTAAAGCTTAGTATGCAAACATGTAGTATATATACATGTTGTGCATTAGGGTTTGGGTGTGGTGAGAAAAGAGGAGTGTGAGGAATCTACAGAGAGTGGCTGAGAGATTTCTTGTGAGTCTTTAATTGATTGTAAACACATTGTGTTGGATAATTAATAGAAGACAGTTTGAAAGTAATCGTGTTCTTGTTCTTGTTTCTGTGAAATTTGATCTAGGGGATTCCGCACTCTAGATTGGATAGACGATTCTGTGGCAATCTATAAGGATAGGGGACCTACAACTGGTATCAAAGCTAGGCACAACCAGGATATCTTAAAAGAGCTAAAATGCCAAATCCCAAAAATTGAAGAAGCTTTCCTAGAAAGTCATTCAAATGAGCAAATTGCATTATTCGTACCGAAATTTGGTATTTGCCCTAACCCTCATTTGATATTGGTCTCTTTGTTGTACGGAAGTACTGACTTGATCACCAATTATCAAACGTTGTAATTCAAAAGGATGAATTTCGGTATACTCACCTACTACGAGGAATTTTTGTGCATACCTTGATCGTGGGGGTATGCCCTGAAGAGGGACACACTGGTATATCAGTATAAATTATCTAAACATATCACTAGGTAATGGTACTTGAAATGTTCATGCATTTTGTTTAAGTGGATAAACAATACTGGTAATCGTCTTGAACAGTGTCTCATGAATATTGCATATAGAATTATCAAATGGTGTGAAAACAGTTTGATGTTGCTGATATGATCTTCGTAACAGTGATTCTCACAAAAATAGAGTGTTTATTATTCCGTTATTTATTTGCTTTCAGAAAATATAAAAAATCCAAAAAGATTTCATTTTCTTGTATCTTTTAACGTACGGATATTGGTTGCTCATGGAGGAGTTTTTACCGATAGGGGGAGACGGTGTTAGAAGATGAGTTCAAAATTTTAAGATCTTGCAGGATCAATGTGTTTAAAATTTTGAGTATGTGGTTTAAGTTGAGAAGTGCTTAATCTGTGACACAGTTTTAGACTCTTGAATAACAATAATTTGTTTAACTTGTGTTGAAAAATTCTTATGGTTTCTCGAGATGTTTGTTTTATAGTATACAGATTGTCGCTGTGTGTTGCTGAGAAGTTTGGTGAAGAGGAGTTTGATTGGATGCATGGTAGAACCTCCTTTCTATATTGAAGACAAAGTTGAAGAGTTTTGAAGATTGCTATGCAAGTACTGAACTGGAGGTTACTCAAACGCTAACGATTTAGAAGATTTGGTGATTGGATACATCAGCTTAGGGGAGTCTGTTGCCGACAGAAGCTATTAAAGCTAAAGCTATCCAAAGACCAACATTTTTCAAAGAAGTTAAAGATTGCAAGAAGACTGAAGACTAAGTTATTTTATGAAGCTATTGTCAAGGGGATTTTTGGTGCATATGTGTAACAACATATTAGATTTAGTCTTTGGATATCTTGTAATTAGTAAAATGATAAACGGTTAGCGGGTTTAGTTTTGTAATAGTTAATTAGAAGTAATTGGGCTGAACTAGACACCATATAGCACATGGGAGCGAATTGGGCCTAGAACCAATAGCAGTCCATGTAGGGAAACCCTAGCCCAGTTGCATAACCTATCTCTATATAAAGGGAGGTTTGCATTAAGGTTTAGGTTGCTGGTTTAGTTGCTAATTAGTTTTTCAGAGAGATTTGAGAGAGAGTCTTGAATTGATTGTAAACCTTTGTGTTGGATAATCAATAGAAGACAGTTTGAAAGTAATCGTGTTCTTGTTCTTGTTTCTGTGAAATCTGATCTAGGGGATTCCGCACTCTAGATTGGATAGACGATTCTGTGGCAATCTATAAGGATAGGGGACCTACAACTGGTATCAAAGCTAGGCACAACCAAGATATCTTAAAAGCTAAAATGCCAAATCCCAAAATTGAAGAAGCTCTCCTAGAAAGTCATTCAGATGAGCAAATTGCATTATTCGTACCGAAATTTGGTATTTGCCCTAACCCTCATTGGATATTGGTCTCTTTGTTGTACGGAAGTACTGACTTGATCACCAATTATCAAACGTTGTAATTCAAAAGGATGAATTTCGGTATACTCACTACGAGGAATTTTTGTGCATACCTTGATCGTGGGGTATGCCCTGAAGAGGGACACACTGGTATATCAGTATAAAATTATCTAAACATATCACTAGTTAATGGTACTTGAAATGTTCATGCATTTTGTTTAAGTGGATAAACAATACTGGTAATCGTCTTGAACAGTGTCTCATGAATATTGCATATAGAATTATCAAATAGTGTGAAAACAGTTTGATGTTGCTGATATGATCTTCGTAACAGTGATTCTCACAAAAATAGAGTGTTTATTATTCCGTTATTTATTTGCTTTCAGAAAATATAAAAAATCCAAAAAGATTTCATTTTCTTGTATCTTCTTAACGTACGGATATTGGTTGCTCATGGAGGAGTTCTTACCGATAGGGGGAGACGGTGTTAGAAGATGAGTTCAAAATTTTAAGATCTTGCAGGATCGATGTGTTTAAAATTTTGAGTATGTGGTTTAAGTTGAGAAGTGCTTAATCTGTGACACAGTTTTAGACTCTTGAATAACAATAATTTGTTTAACTTGTGTTGAAAAATTCTTATGGTTTCTCGAGATGTTTGTTTTATAGTATACAGATTGTCGTAGTGTGTTGCTGAGAAGTTTGGTGAAGAGGAGTTTGATTGGATGCATGGTAGAACCTCCTTTCTATATTGAAGACAAAGTTGAAGAGTTTTGAAGATTGCTATGCAAGTACTGAACTGGAGGTTACTCAAACGCTAACGATTTAGAAGATTTGGTGATTGGATACATCAGCTTAGGGGAGTCTGTTGCTGACAGAAGCTATTAAAGCTAAAGCTATCCAAAGACTAACATTTTTCAAAGAAGTTAAAGATTACAAGAAGACTGAAGACTAAGTTATTTTATGAAGCTATTGTCAAGGGGGATTTTTTGGTGCATATGTGTAACAACATCTTAGATTTAGTCTTTGGATATCTTGTAATTAGTAAAATGATAAACGGTTAGCGGGTTTAGTTTTGTAATAGTTAATTAGAAGTAATTGGGCTGAACTAGACACCATATAGCACATGGGAGGCGAATTGGGCCTAGACCAAATAGCAGTCCATGTAGGGAAACCCTAGCCCAGTTGCATAACCTATCTCTATATAAAGGGAGGTTTGCATTAGGGTTTAGGTTGTTGGTTTAGTTGCTAATTAGTTTGTTCAGAGAGATTTGAGAGAGAGTCTTGAATTGATTGTAAACCTTTGTGTTGGATAATCAATAGAAGACAATTTGAAAGTAATCGTGTTCGTGTTCTTGTTCTTGTTTCTGTGAAATCTGATCTAGGGGATTCCGCACTCTAGATTGGATAGATGATTCTCTGGCGATCCATACGGATAGGGGGACCTACAAATAGCTTTTAGATTTGGTCTTTGGATATCTTGTAATTGGTAGAACAATAAACGGTTAGCGGGTTTAGCATTGTAGTACTTGATTAGCAATGATTGGGCCAAACCAAACCCACATTTTAGGGAGTGGTAGGCGAATTGGGCCTAACCCAATTCACAGCCCATGTGGTTAAACACTAGCCCAGTTTCAAATCTGTCTCTATATGAACAGAGTTTTTCATTAGGGTTTAGGTTGCTCAGTTAATCACTTTAGATAGAGGTCTGAGAAATCTACAGAGAGTGGTTGAGAGATTTCTTGTGACTCTTAAATTGATTGTAAACATGCTTGTTGGATATATAATCTTATTCCTACTCGTATTCTGTGTAAATATGATCTAGAGGATTCCGCACTCTAGAATGGATAGACGATTCTGTGAAGATCCATACGGATTAGAGGACCTACAAGAGTGTTATAAGCACAGGGGATACATCTTGATTATCCCTACTCAAGCCCCTCTCCCAGGGATGCTTCCTTTTCTACACCTCCACCCACTTCTACATTCCCATCACCACTACATAAATTGCTTGATGCACTTGATAGTCCTGACTAGTATCAACCTAGTTCCTCTCACCAGCACATTACTGAGTGTATACACCTACAGGTGACTAGGGCGAGTCTAGGACTCAGTGTTAACCCACAAGCAGAGGAGGTCACACCTCTAGTGTAATGCTAGAAGGTATTTCAAGTGGGGCAGCTACTATAACTGTAGAGACACCAGTTTCCTCAAAAACAATTGGAAGTCCCCAGTACCGAGAAAAAGGAGCATCTGGTTCGAAACTAGATACAACGACTTCTAGTGGGAATTCAGATGATCCTATTTGCTTAGGTGATGAGTTAAGATACAAAGAATTGACGACTAGAGTATCCACTCTTGAAACATTAGTGGCTAAGATAAAAGACATGATGAAGATTTTCGTATAATGCTCTCCACCTCCTACAAATGTAGAACTCATAGAGAAAGTTTGGTTTCACGCCCAATCTTATCTCCAACTTCAAAGGCAGTCTGTAGATGCTACACACAATATCCACATGGAGTTAATCCGAAATATGGTTGAAGCAAGATTTACTGATACACAAGCAGAAATCAAAGCCATAAAATATTATCTTCTTCAAGCAGCAGGTGCTGCTCCGACTCCCAGACATCCTACAGATGATGCCAAAAATGTGGAGAGTAGTGATAGCCTGAGAAAGCTTCGTGATATGCGTCAAATGCAACATATAAATTGTATCAAATACAGTATAAAATCAACCTTTTTTAGTACTAATGGTGGAAAAAGTGTGTATCTTTGTATACGTTTGATTTTGAGGATTAAAAGA
Organism: Scalesia atractyloides; assembly: GCA_947069175.1. Lineage (NCBI taxonomy): Eukaryota > Viridiplantae > Streptophyta > Magnoliopsida > Asterales > Asteraceae > Scalesia > Scalesia atractyloides. Next base: position 57,865,483 of record CAMTDV010000003.1, on the reverse strand, counting down.
GCTTAAATGTACAAAAGGAACAAATTAACAACAAAAACCAGCATAAGTAAAGAAGAAGGAAAAATGATACACTGTACCAACTCTCCGAGCTTCACCGCAAGACCAAAAACAATGAAGCAGAATTCAAGCACGGGGCCATGCCTGCTCGGCATAGGGTCGTTCCCTTGGACACGGGTCGTGGTCAACTTCCAGATATGCAAATCTTGGATAGTACAAAAAGTACAAAGGCCACTGGGTCGTGTCATTCACATATGAGGCCGTGTAGCATCTGATCTGACAAGCCCATTAAATGAAGATAAAGAAGGAGGACAACACGGGGCAGTGCTCACTGGGCACGGGACTGTGTGAAGCTATGGTTTCCAACTATAAATAAGGGTGCTTGATTTCAGTCCAACTCATCCCTTGCCAAACCATTTCTCTCACGCTTAGCACCACTCCACCATCATCATCCACCACAATCATTAGAGTTTAGAGTGTGTAGTAGTCTCGGGATCCCAGATTGATTGTAATAGCCTTTGTCAAACTATGGCCATGCTTGGCTAATCTCTTACATCACTTGGTGAAGACAAAATCTTTTATGTCTTACTTTTGATTTCCAATTTTGGTTAACTTTTTAATAAGGTTTGTATTAATGACTTTAATAACTAGTATTTCACATTGAAAGTGAATTTTATCCTATCATTCCTTCATGTTTTGTTGATTCACCCATTCATGTCTTTACAATCTATATAAAGCATGCTAACTACCTAGATGGGGGTTAGAAAGGTGGTTTGGGTAAAGTTCTTACCTTGTTTAGTGTATAGATCCTAAGAGGACTTGGTTCAAGCTTATTAGGACTTCCTTTGACGCAGATTACATCAAATCGGGGGAAGTAACAACGGTTTGAATCCCTTATAAACAAACTACTATTAAAACTTTAAACCGGCCTTGCGGGACTGTATCCCTACTAACTCAGACCAATATGGCCGAGAGTAGCGTTTCCTCCAAAAGAGGGACATGCCACATTTTGCATTGATAATTCACTTAATTATCTTTCAATATTCCGGACTGCGGGACTGTATCCCTGCTGACTCAGACCAATATAGCCAAGGGTAGTGTTGTCTTCAAAAGAGGGACATGACATATAACCAAGATAGTCTCTTAAAAAAACACTAAAGTGCATAAATCATCAAAGGATACATGAAAGATGAGTTGGAACCAAGTGATTCTATCTTGTTTATTTGTTCCTTTTATTACTTTAGTTATTTCTTTTGTTTACTTATTAAAATCTTTTCTCAAAGTTTGGGTCGATTAGATGTTGACGATAATCCGGTATTAAATGCTGACCTCGGTATCTTACCATCACTATACTACGCCAACGATGGGTGCACTTGCCCTAGCGTGAAGTAGAGAGTGATAGTGTTATATCGTGTTCTTATAAATTTAAAGCTTGAATAAATGAGTGAAAAGTACCTAAAATATATCTAAAAATCATACACACCTCGCTCACGTCAAGTTTTTGGCTCTGTTGCTAGGGACACAAGGATTTTAAGAAAGCTTAAAATCAACGACCTAATCATTTTCTTTAGTTTTTCTGTTCAAATTCCTTTTCGTTTTCTCTAAAAATTTCGGTTACAGTAGCTTAGAACGGGGCCGTGCTGTACTAACACGAGGCCATGTCCAATCTGGAGTAACTGAAAACCAAACAAAACTCTTTCACAGGAGGCTCACATGGGATCGTGCTTATTCAACATAGGGCCGTCTAAAAACGCCTAGTACCGAATAAATCACAGTCCTAGACACATGGCCATGTTCAAACAACACCGGGCCGTGTAAACCTTCTATATTCACAAAAAAATTTCTGTTTCCAAGAGCCGTAATCCTCTGGGTACTATCCAAACAATGGATTATTACATGGGAGGTTATGACTACTAATATGATGATGATTATGAGGAGCCATATTGTACCATATGCGATGAATCCCATTCGGTACAAAATTGTTTCCTTTTCAATCATCAACCTCATACACAACGTATGAGGAACCAAGGTTTGAGCTTCGAAACTCAAGTTTTGATTGGAACACTCCACCATTTGAAATGTATTAAACACCACCTACAATCGCACCTGAAGCCGAAAGCCTCATACAAAGTCTCAAGATCTTAGAATTCCTGATCAAGCAATCTCTTGCAAAAGAAGAGACTATTTATACCAAGGAGGTGATCATAGAAGAGGTAAAACCTCAAGAACTGATAAAAGAGGGACCACTTGAAGAAAGACCAACACATGAAGATGAAAAACCAGAACCAAGTCATTTAGAAGGTAAGTTCTTAAAGGTAAATTTCGAAGAGGAACAAAATGACCTCCTAGAAATACACATCCTACAACCTTCCTTTGAAAATCATAGTTTGGTTCCATCTCATACTAAGTTTTTAAAAGAATTAACTGCTAATCCTAACATCAAAGAAACAGTAAGCGTTAACTTAACTAAAGGTCAAACTTCGCTAATACAAGATGAACAAATTGAATTAAACATAAAACTGGTAACATGTTTTATTCAAAACATCTATATTAGCAACATCTCAATAGACAAAGATCTTTGCGTTAACATAATGCCAAGCTACGTATTCAAAAGATTAGGTATTGTGATTTTCTTCCGATCTAAATTCCCATCCTCTTATCCAATCGAAAAATCAAACATGCTTCAGGGTTAATTGAAGATGTCTCATGCAAACAAATCAAACGATTGTACCAACCGAGTTCATCATCTTAGATGATGCTCCCTCGTGTTGGGACAACCTTTTCTCAAAACCCATCAAGCTTTTCTTAAACAAAAACATCAAATACTAAACTCTGGGCCGACAAGCAAAATTTTAATTATAAATAAATCTATGAAATACCCAATCGGCAATGATGGCCCCTTGTTGGAAGATGAAGTTGGGCCACCCGATACGGATAACAAAATGACCAACTCATTGAAGAGGAAGTCGCTACCAACCAAACCTTTCATCCATCAATCGCGATGACGAACCAAAAACTAAGTCGTCTATTGAAGAACCGCCTTCTTTACAACTTAAAGAACTTCCAAAAGGCTTAGAATACGCATTCTTAGACAATGAAAGTGAACTTCCCATCATCATTTCCTCGTATCGAACTTCTCAAGAAAAAGAAAAATTACTTAATTTGCTAAAAAAAACATAAAATGGCAATTGCATGGAAATTAAGGACATAAAAAGAATAAATCCTTCCATGTGTACACACAAAATTTTAATGGAAGATGACTACAAAGTGGTAATCCAACCACAAAGAAGAGTTAATCCTAACGTCCAAGAAGTTCTAAAAAAGAAGTAATAAAACTCTTAGACGCCAGACTTATCTACCCAATTTCTGATAGTCCATGGGTTAGCCCTGTCCAAGTTGTACCAAAGAAAGGTGGAATGATGATTGTGACCAACGAAAAAACAAAATACCAACAAGAACCGTCACCGGATGGAGAGTTTGTATCGACTATAGGAGACTCAATGAAGCCACAAGAAAAGACCATGTTCCTTTACCCTTCATGTTCAAATGTTAGAACAATTATCCGGTCATAACATTTATTGTTTTTAGATGGTTTTTAGGGTATTTCCAAATTCCCATTCCCTAGAAGACCAAGAAAAAACTACCTTCACTTGTCCCTATGGAACCTTCGCATATCGACGCATGCCATTTCATCTATGCAACGCATCTAAAACATTCAACGATGCATGGTTGCCATTTTTCACCATATGATAGAAAAAGCCATGGAAGTCTTCATGGACCATTTTTCTATCTTTGGCAATACATTTGACCAATGCCTAGATAACCTTGAACGAACGCTATCCAGATGTGTGGAGACTAACCTCGCCCTTAATTGGGAAAAATGCCATTTCATGGTCACAGAGGGGATAGTCCTCGATCATAAAACCTTCAATGCAGGAATGGAAGTCGATTGCGCTAAAATCGATACTATTTCTCCACTTCGCCTCCATCATCCGTTCGAGGCATTCGAAGTTTCTTAGGACATGCTGGATTCTATAGCGATTTATCAAAGACGTTTCCAAAGTCTCTCGACCTCTAACTAAGCTACTTGAAAAAAATGCCCCATTCATCTTTGACAAGGATTGCATGATAGCATTTCTTGCCTTTAAAGATATGCTAGTCAAAGCACCAATCATGATTGTACCAAACTACAAACTACCATTTGAAATCATGTGCGATGCAAGCGACTATGCAGTTGGAGCAGTCTTGGGATAATGAAAAGAAAAACATTTCCATCCCATATATTATGCTAGCAAAACTCTTAATGCACCTAAGAAAATTACACAACCACTGAAAAAGAGTTACTAGCTGTAGTTTTTGCATTTGATAAATTCTGTTCTTATCTCGTGCTCTCCAAAACTATAGTCTATACAGACCATGCTGCCATTCGATACCTTTTCAAAAAGAAAGACGCTAAGCCATGTCTCATAAGATGGATTTGTGTCCTTCAAGAATTCGACATAGAAATAAAAGACAAAAGAGGCGCCAAAAACACTACTAGTGACCACCTGTCTCGTCTTGAAGACCCTACCTTGAAAGGAACTCGAGAAGAACTCATCACGAAAAAATTCCACAGAATCCTTAGAAATGGTAAAATTAAAAGAAGAACCTTGGTATGCAGATTTTGCTAACTACTTAGCTAGTGTCAATATCAACAAGGGGTTATCTTATCATCAGCGAAATAGTTTTTTTTTGCAAATGTAAAACACTATTTTGGAAGATCCATATCTTTTCCGAATGCAAACCAACTCATTCGATGATGCGGCCATGGTTGTCAAGCCAAGCAAAATTTTCAACAATGTCATGAAGGACCGTGTGGAGGACTCATGGAGTAGCCAGCACCGAACGAAAGGTGTATGATGTAGGATTTTACTGACCACAATACATAAGGATGCTTATGTATTGGTTAGAACATGTGATGTGTGCCAACGGGTAGGAAACATATAAAGAAGAAATGAAATGCCACAAAATAGCATTCTTATTTATGAAATCTTCCATGTATGGGGATTTGAGTTTATGGAACCATTCCCACCTTCAAAAGGAAACAATCTATCTAACTAACTATTCAAAACACAGGCAAGTCTCCCACGATTACCATAACGGTTATGGCCTCATGTATGTGCCTAAAATCTAGCATATTCCATAATATTCCAACTTGACCAAGTCTAATTCGCTATGTAGCTGCATATACAAGTTTTAAATAGAGGATACAAATGTTAGTTAATAAAAACAATAATAAGGATCCGCGATCCTTAGACTTCCTACACCATCTATTAAGGATCAGTGATCCAGGACAATCTAAGGATATGTGATCCATAGTAATAAAAATTAACCCCTAACAACTGCCCCCAAATGAGGCTAATATTAGATTAACCTTATCTGCCATATTTCCATTATTCTCGAATGAGCCATTACGATGCAACTAGACATTAAAGTCTGCTGATGTCACTAATGGGATGGCTCTACAACCATCATTGCGATAAATAGGGGAAGAGATAGAGTTGAAAATCCCATTTAAGATCAGATATCTCCGATTTATATCCCACATCAGAGTTTCAACAGGTATTATCTCTTCTTTTCTTCTCCCTTATCTTTTTCTAAGGACCACTGATCCTAACCTTCATGTCTTGTTATTTGTAGAAGCTTGCCCAAAACCAGGCTATCTAAGGTAAGCGCCTAGCTGATGCTGAAGAAGGTCTAGCTGATCTTCATGCAATCGCCACCGCCAAGGACAAGAGGATCTCCCAGCTGGAGAAGGAGGTCAACAGCTTGGAGAAGCAGATCATGGTCGCGGAGATATAGGCGAACAAAGCTGATGAAGCAAAGGTCTACGCAGCTCAAGCCATTCTCTGGGCAAGGATAACGATAGTCCAACAGGCTATCGATCCTGCCTTTGACATGTCTAAATAACATCTCGCCGGCTGGAGGGAGAGACTGTTAGAGTTTGGTGGTGAAGATGAGCCTCAGCTAGTGTAGATGCTGGAAGGTGGGAGCTGCGGGACAAAAGAAGTGGTCGAGGCAGCCGGAGCTGAAGGTGGTGAAGCAGGTGGTGGTACAGTTGAAGGTGATGCTGCTAAAGTTGGCGATGAAGGATGTTGATGTTGATACACTTTTGTGTCTGTCGCTTGTTCTTAGTTACGTCTGTAATTGTACAATCCTTGTTTAATTTGTCTGTATAGTTTGGTCGTGTCGACCAAATAAAGATATCCTCCTATCTTGGTTTAGTATGACGATTAGTTTATCTGTATAAAACAGTGGTATATGTGCACACTGTTAAGTCATGTGTACGTCATGTCTGTTGGCACGTTCTCCGAAGAACACACCAAAATACGATTGAGAGATGCTTCATATGAGCAAGATGTTGCTCGTACGAGCCACTCACCACTCGTACGAGTGACTTATTAGTCGTACAAGTGGGCTCATCTCAACAAGCATCCTGCTTGGTTCGTACGAGCCAGTTTGTGTTCGTATGAACCAGTGGTCGTTCGTACGAGCATCTTTTGGAGAATGTTCTTCGTGTCTTATGGTGTTTCGTATGACTAGCAACATTCTTCGTACTGTTGCTAGGTGTGGACACTATATAAACAGACATGCACTTCTTAGTGTAAAGGGAGAGCTATGAGACTGTGTGAGACATCAGTGAACAAGCTAGAGAGACACACGAAAACACAGAGAGTATTTCATCAGTCTGTATGAAGATTGTTTGTATGTGTTTCTACTAGTTCTCTTCTGTTAATCAAGATATTGAATCTTTGGTTATCCTGTGTTTCTTACTTTGCTTTGGTTTGCATACTTACGAGGATTTTGCACTCGTATATGTGTTGTATAAACAGGGAAGTAGGTTAATCTTGATCCTCCAAGTGGACCTACAAGTGGTATCAAAGCTTTGGCTCTCTTCCTTGTTTGAAACCAAGCTTAGTGTTGTGTCTGAGCTAGCTGTGAGGGTTTCTAGAAGTGTTCTTGAACATTCAACAGGAAACTTAAGTTTTTAAAAGATAACCAACTTAAAACTTAGTTAAAACTTGTTGTATCCAGAAAATTTTTGTAGTTCCCTAGTCCTTATGGATCTTCACAGAATCGTCTATCTAATCTAGAGTACGGAATCCCCTAGATCATATTTCACAGAAAACAATAAGAACACGAACACAAACACAAAGAATTCCTTCAAACTATCTTCTATTGATTATCGAACACAAAGTGTTTACAACCAATTCAAGACTCTCTCTCTAAAACTCTCTGAAGCAATTCTTTTAGCACTTAACAACTAACTGAGCAATAGAACCAGCCCCCAAACCCTAATCATAACCTCCCTATATATAGAGAAAGATTATGCTCATGGGCTAGGGTTTCCTACATGGACTGCTAATGGGTTTAAAGCCCAATTCGCCTACCATGTTTTATATTTTATCTAGTTCAGCCCAATTACTTCTAATTAACTATTACAAAACTAAACCCGCTAACTGTTTATCATTTTACTAATTACCAGATATCCAAAGAGCAAATCTAAGTTGCTGTCACAAATATGCACCAACAAACTCCCCCTTGACAATATCTTCATAAAATAACTTAGTCTTCAGTCTTCTTACAATCTTCAACAACTTTGAAAAACGTTGGTCTTTGGATAGCTTCAGCTTTAACATCTTCTGTCAGCAACAAACTCCCCCTAAGCTGATGTATCTAATCACCAAATCATCTAAATCATTAGCTTTTGAGTAAACTCCAGTTTAGTACTTGCATAACAATCTTCAAAACTCTTCAACTTTGAGTGCAATGTAGAAAGGAGGTTCTACCATGCATCCAAGCAAACTCCTCTTCACCAACCTTCTCTGCAACAAATTGCTACAATCTGTATACTATAAAACAAACATCTTGAGAAACCATAAGAATTTTTCAACACAAGTTAAACAAATTATTATTATTCAAGGGATAGTCAAACTGTATCACAGATTAAGCACTTCTCATCTCAAATCACATATACTCAAAATTTTAAGCATACACAACCTGCAAGATCCTAAAACTTTTGAACTCATCTTTTAACACCGTCTCCCCCTATCGGTAACAACTCCTCCACGAACAACCAATATCCGTACAATAAGAATTTACAAAGAAAATGAAATCTTTTTGGATTTTTATAGTTTCTAAAAGTAAGTAAATAACGAAATAATAAACACTCTATTTTTGTGAGTATCACCGGTAAGAAGATCATATCAGCAACATCAAACTGTTTTCACACTATCTGATTATTCTATATGCAATATACATGAAAAGCAGTTCAAGACGATTACCAGTATTGTTTATCCACATAAACAAAATACATGAACATTTCAAGTACCATTACCTCGTGATCTGTTTAGATCATTTATACTTGATATACTAGTGTGTCCCACTTCAGGACATACCCCCGCGATCAAGGTATGCACAAAAATTCATCGTAGTAGGTGAGTATACTGAAATTCATCCTTTTGAATTACAACGTTAGATAATTGGTGATCAAGTCAATACTTCTGTACAACAAAGAGACTAATATCCAACGAAGGTTAGGACAAATACCAAATTTTGGTACGAATAATGCAATCTTTCACAGTTGAATGACTCTCTAGGAGAGCTTCTTCAATTTTGGGATTTGGCATTTAGCTCTATTAAGATATCATGGTTGTGCCTAGGTCAGCATATATCTGGATGCAGCAGAAGGACAACCTTGATACCCCGGATGAAATAACGATATAAAGACCTAAAAACTCAGATTTTTGCAATCTATCAACGCAAGATTTAAGGTTATAAAACCACACGCCACTAATATGTTACCCACTCATACACAGTTTATTGTATTTGTATAACCAAGGTAACTTGATTATTTCATGCCTTTTGCCTACTGTACATCATATGATGAAGCTGCTATCACACTTAAACAATTTTCTTTTAATTTAAGTGTGACAGTCTAACTTGCTGATGTACCATCATTTCTTCTTTTTCACACAGTGAAAAACTCACTATTGATTTCCTATTATTTTTTTTTGTTTTTGATTTTTTTGAAAAGCAGTATATTTATTTTCAACAAATTTTATGGAAAAATGGTTATTCAGGATTCCTCATCCCATTGAGTTCGACTAGATGTTCAAAACGAGCCCTGTCAAATGCTTTTGTGTAAAGATCTGCCAGGTTATCTAGTGTGTCGACTCGATACAGTTCAATTAATTTCTTTTCAGCACAATCCCGTGTAAAATGATGACGAATGTCAATATGTTTTGTGCGACTGTGTTTTGTGGGATTGTTGGTGATTGCAATAGTGGCATTATTGTCTATCATAATAGGAGTACGAGTGAAATTGAAACCGTAATCGCGCATCTGCTATTGGATCTAGAGAACCTGAGAGCAACAGCTACCCGCAACAATATAATCAGCTTCACACGTAGAGGTGGACACGCAAGACTACTTCTTGCATTGCCATGACACGAGCCTCCCTCCTAAGAACTGACAACCACCTATGGTAGACTTCCTTGTAGATTTGCATCCTCCAAAGTCCGAATCAGTGAAAGCAACAAACTTCAAATCACTATCAGCTGGATACCATAACCCAAGTTTAGTTTTCCCCTTCAAGTAACGAAGAATCCGCTTCACCGCTTTCATGTGGGACTCCTTTGGATTCGCTTGATATCTGGCACAAAGACACACTGCGAACATGATGTCGGGTCTTGAAGTAGTCAAGTACATCAAAGAACCAATCATTTCCCTGTATTGAGTTGGATCAACATCCTCCTCACTCTCATAATCTGGACAAAGATTGTGATTATCACAGATAGGTGTATTGAAAGTAGTGCAATCCTCCATTTTGAAATGAGACAAAATGACATACACATACTTCGTCTGATGTATAAACATCCCATCCTTCTTCTGTTCAACTTGTATACCCAGAAAGTAGGATAATTCACCCATCGCACTCATCTCAAACTTGCTCTTCATTAACTCTTCGAAATCATGACACATGTTCTCAGTAGATGACCCAAAGATGATGTCATCTACGTATACCTGTACCAGCAGAAAGTCTTCTTCTTCCTTTTAATGAAAAGTGTACTGTCAATCTGACCTCATTCAAAACTATTCTTTAACAATGTGCTGACAGTGTCTCATACCACGCCCTAGGTGCCTGATGCAATCCATACAATGCCTTATCAAGTCGATAGACTCAATCTGGATAGTCTGGATCAATAACCCGTCTAGTTGTGAGACATACACCACTTCTTGGACTTTCGTAAAGAAATGCACTTCTTCACGTCCAGTTAGTAAACTTTGAAGCCCTTGAATGAAGCAAAATCTAGGAACAAACGAATGCTTCCAACCTTGCTACTAGTGCAAACACTTCATTATAATCAATCCCTTCTTGCTCATTGAACTTTTCACTACCAACCGAGCCTTATTTATTATCACGATCCCTCGATCGTCTTTCTTGCACTTGAACACCCACTTAGTGCCTATTTCCTTCTCTCCTTCAGGCAAGTCAACTAGCTCCCAAACTTTCAATTTCTTGAACTGAGCTAGTTCCTCTTGCATAGCTTCCACCCAACAATTGTCTTTTAGAGCCATATGAACATTCTTCGGCTCCTCTTGGGCAATAAAGCATCTATACAAACATTCATGAATCAACCCAGTCTTCTGAATTGAAGTAAACAAACAGGAACCTTCGAGCACACCTCTTCTTGTCTGAACACCTGCAGTAGCATCACCAATGATGTTTTCAACTGGATGATCTCTCTGTACACGTGTGGTAGCAATGGTGTCAACAACCAGATTATCTCCCAGATTAGATCCAACCTCCCCCTGAATATTAGAAAATGGATTAGTGAAGTCCTCCCCCTAAATGGGTTCAGACACACTATCACTGGAGTCCTCTAGAGCTGCACTGGAAGAAGTTTCTAGAGCATCTGTCATCGATACACTCGATCTAGGCATGAAGTCACACTCTCCATCTTCACTGATCACAGTATGGATCACTTGAGACTCATCTTCATTGGAAAAATCAGGAATATTAATTGATTTAAACACACTGTCATAATCATATAATATAGGAGGACCACTCGTTGATTGTTGAGGTGAATAACTAGTGATTTCCATGTTAAACACCACTTCAATTTTACCAGTTTTTAGATTAAAAACCCTTTTATTCGATGTTCCAGGCATATAACCTAGAAAGTAACCCTCATCAGCTACTTCACTGAATTTTTGCTTATCTTTGTTTCGCACAATGGTGCAGGGTAATCCAAATGGTTCAAAGCCTTTTAAGTTTGGTTTCTGGTTAAACAAGAGTTCGTGACATGTTTTGTTAAATCGTTTAACCGTCAAAACTTTGTTTAGGACATAGCAAGCTGTGTTCACAGCTTCTCCCCAGAAAAGAACTGGAAGCTTTAAATCAGATAGCATAGTTCTTGCGGCTTCAATCAACGTCCTGTTCTTCCTCTCAGCAACTCCATTCTGTTGAAGTGTATAAGGAGCAGAATATTGATGTTCAATTCCCTTGCGAAGACAATAGAAATCTAGAACTTGGTTCTTGAACTCCGTGTCATTATCACTCCTTATCCTCTTGATCCGTGCATCATGGACATTTTCCAATTTTGTAAAAAGATTTATCAGCATCTCCGTTGTCTCATCTGTTGTACCTAAAAAGAAAACCCATGAGTATCGTGAGTAATCATCTGTGATAACTAAACAATAATACTTTCCACCTGTGCTCCTTACGTTCACTGGACAGAATAGATCCATATGAAGTAATTCATTGTCACACCCCGACCCGCAGCGGAAAAGGTGACCGGGGCATGATTGGGTTATCATCAAAGCTCATGACATTTATTATACGTTTCATATTCATTAATACAATTTAATAGGAACTTTACAACCATAAATACATCATGACCTAACATCAATCTAAGCTTCTTTGTTTTCTTCTAAGGCATTTCCTATGTTTTCCTTGCTTCATCCTGTTCACCTGTATCATGTGTAAAAGGGTTTTTGGGTCAACAAAAAGTTGGCAAGTGAATCCTATGGAAAACATTTGAACAAGTTTATTTAAATGATTATGAAATAAGTGCACAACCACACATGAGTAAAAATAGATGTAAACTTATTCATAAATCAATTTAATATGAAACAAAACACACATGAATAATAATGGATTGGTTTTGAGGCACGCGTTGCTCAACTCGTCTACCACGAGGAACTGATGGGCCTAATGAATGAATTGCATAAACATGATAATATGAAGGACATAACTACAAACAATATAAACTCAATAATACACACATAAACAATAATGGATTGGTTTTGAGGCACGCGTTGTTCAACTCGTCTACCACGAGGAATTGATGGGCTTAACAAATGAATTTCATATAACTTGACATAACGAAATACATAATTACAACAATATAAACAATCTAAGTTTAGATCACGATATGGTATGGCACAAGTTTAAATAAACGCGTTAATTATTTTGTGACACATGACACACCCCAACACGTGTAATTAAAAAGGGGGAGTTGTAAGATTCACTCACACTGGGTGCGTTCGGTTGATGATGTTGAATGCACGCGAAGTGGTTTTAACCACGAGTGAAATTAACCTAGATAAATAGCATTATGGTTCGGTAAGTAAACGGATTTTATTAATCCATTTTAGTAGGATTGTTAGGTGTATTTTTGTGAGTTTAAGGCTATTTTCTAACCTTAAAAATGTTATTTTTAAGTATTTTTAATTGATTTTTAATTAAAATAAATAAATAAAAATAAAAAAAGTTGACTTTTTTGACCGTTGACCGTTGACCGGTTCGTATGCGTATAAGTGTGCGCTGAGTGAGGCTCGAACCCGAGACCTCCCGTACGCGTGCACGCAGCTCTACCAACTGAGCTACGTGTCTAACCCGAAATATTTATGTTTTTAATTATATTTATATACTAATTAGTTTAAACAGAAAATCCTTTATTTCTTAAAAACGATTTTAATCCGTGACTCGGTGCGCTCCACAGGTCTCGAACCCAGGACCTGTGGGTTGAGTTAACACACAGTCCACCGCTGGACTGTGTGTTTAACTTGTTATATAAACTGATTTTTATTATACTTAAATACAAACTAAGTATTTTCATTTCTGACTTAAAGAAAAAGTTTAATAATTATCCGGGTCAATGTAGTAGACCGGACTCGAACTCGTGTCCTGTGATTAAACATACACACAGTCCACCACTGGACTGTGTGTCTAACTTGGTTATTATTCCGGTTATTAATATACTTAACATATACCAGTGGTGACTCCGGTTCGGTTAACAAAAAAAAAGGCATTTTTATTAAGGCAGCATGCGTGGGACATCGTGTGACTTGTAATGTTTATATATGGTGAATGGATGAACATCGTGTATGATTTTAAATTCATATAGTGGTTTAGTTATGTCGTATGCGATAAAAACTAATCAAGTTCACACCACGCGCTTCCGCCTCTGAACGGGTGTGACATATTGGTATCAGAGCTTCGATTGTAGTGAACCAGGATTCCTTCTCGAGTCTAGTCTACAATCACTAGGATCCTCTCATGAAAACCGTTGACAAAAAAAATGTTTTCATTGCATATACAGAAACACAAGTCCACTAATAAAACTCTTTTCAAACAAATAATGCAAGGATATTATTTGGGGCATAGTCTATATGGGATAGACTTGTAAAACTAGATTGACTCGCATAAACCAATGTGATTTCACTTTAGATGATTGCATGCCTATATACGTAATAAGTAATGATATTATTTTTTGATATATATATATATATATACCTGTTGTACGAAATATTTTGCCAGGGTATAATGGCATCTTCGGCTAGTAGCGGCATCTATGATGATGCAATAGACGAAGATTACCCACCTGTTATTGAGATCATATCTTCTTCATATGAGTCGGACCCCTAGGAGGACCCCGACTATGCCTCCGACGATGCTATGATGGAGGACACTCTGGTAGTGGATGGCGTGTTAGCTGTGGGGCCGCAGCTAAATGAATTTGTGATTGTGGGACATCCCGACGGTGCACATATCGTCGACTACATTCCACTAGATGTCATGCCTATTGCTGTCGTTCCGCCTCTCTTTATTCTGTCCGACGACGAGGACGAGATCCCCGTCTTTCATGTAGACCATCTGGGCGATGATATCGGTGATGGCGAGGTCATTGACATTGCTATCCTAGTGGTTTCCTCACCTGTTGTTTCTATTGTAGCCATCTCTTCATCTGATGCGCACGACAACGTATCCTCCTCTGCTATTCGTCGTGCGGGACACTGGTGAACGCGACGGATAGTAGCTTTGATACTATCCCCATTGCCACCCTTGTCTCTACATCCACATTTTGTCCTTGAGGCTCGTGTGCTGACCTTGGAGTAGCGAGCCAACCTCTCTGACACTCGGATTAGCCGTAAGGAGGATGAGATGTCACATCTCCATAGTTTGGTTGTTCCTACCCCACCCCCTTCACCTCCTGCACAGTAGTTTTATTTTATTGTAGGTACTAGTTACGGGATTAGAAGACCTGCTTTTGATGAATATATGAAGACTAGGTGCAAGCTATCGACAATCGAAGACCTTTGAAGACCAATGGGGAAGAAAAGATTTTACCATGTATTATAAACTTGTATGGCCGGGATTATATATTCCCGTTTCCTTTTGTTTTTCTTTCCTGAAAACAATGTGACAAGTTGTCGAATATATATGAAAGCTTGGTATTATGCTTTTCTTTATGGCATATTGCGATTTATTTTATGCGTGTCTGGTTATTGTGGATGATGTTTGGTTGACGTGATGATTATTTATACATTATGTATATCATAGCCGAAAATATTTATTATAAATATTTGTCTAACACCCTTCGATATCTATTACCAGAAGACGATGCCACCAAGACGTAGGTCTAATGCGAACGCACTACCAATGACTGAGGCTGAGCTAAACGAGCGCATCTCCCAGGCGATAGCGCAATATGAGGCTAACCGCTCGGAACATAGCGATGGAACTGGAGGTTCATCTGGGGGCAACCCCAATACTGGTAATATTTGGTTGTCTTTGATGCCATACAATATTCTCGTTTATTCCAATTGTCCCTTTGACAATGCTCATTCATAATCTGTTCGTACAATGTTTCAGGTTGTTCATACAAGCAGTTTTTGGGCTGCAAACCTCTGAACTTTGATGGCACTAGAGGTGCCGTAGCATTTGTGCGCTGGACCGAAAAGACTGATTCGGTCATAAGATTGAGCAAGTGTCCTCCTGACCTAAGGGTCACATATGTTTCTAGGTTATTTGTAGACGGAGCACTATCATGGTGGAATCTTCAAGTCCAAACCAAAGGTGAAGAAGCTGCGTATGCTATGACGTGGGAACAACTCAAAGAGTTGATGAGAAAGAAATATTGTTCAAGGGCTGAAATTCAAAAACTTGAGACCGAGTTTTGGAATTTGAAGATGATCGGAGCTAACATTGCTGGGTATACACAACGTTTTCATGACTTGTCAAGAGTTGTTCCATACATGGTGGAACCAGAGTTCAAGAGATTCGAGCGATACATTTGGGGACTTGCTCCTGAGATCTTGAGCATGGTTACTTCTTCTAAGCCTGCTGATATCAGTGAGGCAATCGAGTTAGCTGTTAGTCTCACTGAGGAGGTTGTTCGTTTAGGAAAGTTGTTAAGGACTGGGGCTAGCAAAAAGGAAACTCATGTTGAATCCACGAGTGAGGGAAAACGAAAGTTCACCAACTTTAAGAAGGGCACCCAAACAAACAATTACAACCAACCTAACAAGCGAAGGGAATTGAACACACCTAGGGAAGCTAAGTCCTTTGCAGTGACTAATGCAAGTGGTGGTAGAGGATATACGGGGTTCTTACCAAAATGTGAAAGTGTATGTATCATCATTTGGGCCGCTGCAGAAATACCAAGTGTGACAAATGTGGTAAGACCGGTCACAGCAAAGAGACTTGTTGGGTAGGTGCTGGACAAATAGAAACCAAGGTGGTAACGAAAATAACAATCATGGTGGAAACGGGAATGGCAAAGGTCAAGTATGCTATAGGTATGGAGAAAAAAGGCATTATCGAAATGATTGCCCGAAGGAAAACCAGGCTCGTGGAAGAGCTTTTGTGATAGGAGCTAAGGCTGCACGCCAAGACCCGAACGTGGTTACGGGTACATTTCCTATAAACCAACACTTTGCATCCGTTCTATTTGATACAAGCACCAATTTTAGCTTTATACCTATACAGTTTAAAAATATACTTGGCCTAGAGTCGAGTAAATTAGACGTCCCATATTCTATAGAATTTAGCGAACGGAAAATTAGTCGAAACGGGAGAAATTATTAGAGATTGCACACTTGAACTTGGAGCACGAAAATTCTCTATCGATCTTTTACCCGTCGACTTGGGTAGTTTTGACGTAGTTGTCGGGATGGATTGGTTGTCCGACAACCGGGCGAAGGTGGTATGCCATGAGAAAACCATCCGCATTCCTTTACCAGATGAAGAAACACTCTTCTGCATGGAGAAAATCGCGAGACGTCCTTACAGATTATTAATTGTATGAAGGCGCAAAAGTTTCTACGAAAAGGTTGTATAGCCTTCCTCGCTCATGTAGTTGACAAAGAAACTAAGGAGCCGAAGTTAGAAGACATTCCGGTCGTGAAGGAGTTTCTAGAAGTCTTTCCGGAAGACTTACCGGGACTACCTCCACAACGCCAAGTGGAATTTCGCATCGATTTGGTGCAAGGAGCAGCACCAGTGGCGAAGTCTTCTTACCGATTAGCTCCGTCCGAGATGCAGGAGCTATCCACTCAACTTTAGGAATTGTTGGATAAAGGATTTATTAGACCGAGTTTCTCACCCTGGCGAGCTCTGGTATTATTTGTTAAAAAGAAGGACGGCAGCTTACGTATGTGCATAGACTATCGGGAGTTGAACAAACTCACCATCAAGAACCGATACCGCTTACCGAGAATTGACGACTTGTTCGATCAGCTACAGGGCTCAAGCTTCTATTCAAAGATCAATTTGCAATCGGGCTACCATCAGTTAAGGATTCAAGAAGAAAGCTTTCCCAAAACGGCTTTCCGAACTCGTTACGGTCACTACGAGTTCCTTGTGATTCCGTTCGGCTTAACAAATGCACCGGCGGTGTTCATGGATCTCATGAACCGCATGTGCAAGCCGTATTTGGATAAGTTCGTGATCATATTTATTGATGACATATTAATATATTTGCGATTGAGGGACGAACATGAGCGGCATTTACGAACGATTTTGGAACTGTTGAAGAATGAGCAGCAGCTTTATGCAAAGTTTTCCAAATGCGAATTTTGGATTCGCGAGGTACAGTTTCTCGTACACATGGTGAATGAGAAAGGAATTCACGTCGATCCTTCCAAGATTGAGGCAATAAAGAATTGGGAAGCACCTAAGACACCGATGGAAGTGCGATAATTTTTGGGATTAGCAGGTTATTATTGACGATTTATAGAAAATTTTTCAAAGATTGCCCAACCGCTAACATCCCTAACCCAAAAGAATAAAAAGTTTGATTGGGGCGACAATCAAGAAGCTACATTCCAACTGTTAAAGGACAAACTCTGTGATGCGCCAATCTTATCTCTACCGGATGGTACCGATGACTTTGTGGTATATTGTGACGCATCGCATCAAGGTCTGGTTGCGTGCTGATGCAACGAGACAAATTCATCGCGTACGCATCTCGACAACTTAAGGTGCATGAGAAAAATTATACCACGCACGACCTCGAACTAGGCGTGGTGGTATTCGCGTTAAAAATCTGGCGTCATTACTTATATGGAACTCGTTCTACAATCTTTACCGATCACAAGAGTCTACAACACATATTTGATCAGAAGGAACTAAATATGCGGCAAAGACGATGGGTTGAATTATTGAACGATTACGACTACGGAATTAAATATCACCTGGGCAAGGCGAACGTAGTGGCGGACGCCTTGAGTCGCAAAGAACAAGTAAAACCTTTAAGGGTTCGAGCCTTGGAGATGACCATACAAAATAACCTTACTTCTCAGATTCGTGATGTACAGCAAGAAGCACTTAAACTTGAGAACATCTAGCCGAATCATTGCGTGGAATGGAAAAACAATTGGTGCCAAAGGAGGATGGAACGTTATACTTTATGGGATGAATTTGGGTTCCCTATTTTGGCGATCTACGGGTAATTATTCTAGACGAAGCACACAAATCAAAGTACTCTATACATCCCAGATCAGATAAGATGTATCAGGATTTAAAGGAATTCTATTGGGGCCTAACCTCAAGGGCGACATTGCTAACTATCTTGGAAAATGCCTTACTTACGCCAAGGTTAAGGCAGAATATCAAAAGCCTTCAGGACTACTGCAACAACCTGAAATTCCTGTATGGAAATGGGAACAAATTTCAATGGACTTTATTACTAAGTTACCCAGGACCTCGAGAGGTCACGATATGATTTGGGTTATCGTTGATCGACTTACGAAGTCTGCACACTTCCTACCTATCCGTGAGAAGGATATCATGGAGAAATTGGCGGAAATATACCTCAAAGAAATCGTAGCACGGCATAGACTGCCTATTTCTATCATATCGAATCGAGACGGCCGATTCGTGTTAAGAATTTGGCAATCATTTCAAAAGGCCTTTGGATCGCGACTGGATCTTAGTACGGCCTTTCACCCTCAAACGGATGGCCAAAGTGAATGGACGATACAAACTTTGGAAGATATGTTACGTGCTTGTGTGATGGACTTAGGTGGAAATTGGGATACTCACCTACCTTTAGTGGAGTTCTCATATAATAACAGCTATCACACTAGTATACAAGCCGCCCCGTTTGAAGCTCTATATGGACGAAAATGTTGGTCACCGCTATGTTGGGCGGAGACCGGAGACAAACAGCTCATTGGTCCAGAATTAGTCCAGGAGACTACGGAAAAAATCTGTCAAATACGAGACCGTATCAAGGCGGCTCGTGACCGACAAAAGACCTATGCCGACAAATGACGAAAACCACTATCCTTTGCAGTCGGAGACCAAGTATTATTGAAAGTCTCGCCTTGGAAAGGCGTAGCAAGATTTGGTAAACGTGGAAAGTTGAACCCACGCTACATTAGACCGTTCGAAATCTTGGAAAAGATTGGAACCGTAGCTTATAAGTTGAAGTTACCGGACGAGCTCAGTAGCGTACACGACACATTCCATGTTCGAATTTAAAGAAAAGTCCCACTCAAGAAACGATTATCATTCCAGCGGATGAGATTCACCTTGACGATAAACTCCATATTACTTAAGAACCCGTTGAGGTGGACTGGAAGGTCCACAAGACATGGAGAAGTCGTATTAAACTGATTAAAGTTTGTTGGAACTCACGTCACGGCCCTGAGTATACATGGGAACGTGAGGACCAAATCAGATCCAAGTACCCGCATTTGTTCCAAGGCTCCCCTACACATAATAACATGGCTTGAATTTCGGGACGAAATTCTTTTAACGGGGGGAGAATGTGACAACCGGCAAATAATGGTAAATTCCGTACAACTTAAGACTTGATTATATAATTTATTGTGTTCGTTACGATTTAATTAATGCATGATTAGGCCGTGTAAAGTCTAGCAATCATAGGACATGGTTAATTATGCCAAACAACGTGGTTACATTCTTCAAGTTGCAAGAAAACAACAAACTATGTCCAAATATGTTGGCAAAATGCTGAAAACACTATTCACCAGAACACACTATTCATGCCAGCAAGTTTACGAAAACTGTTGGAACGAGCAACCAATGGCACGAAATCATTTTATGGTTGAAATACAAGTAAAAACCCCTAATTAGGGACACTAAATGCGAAGACACATTAACTTTCCGGAAAATACATATCGATAGAATTCGTCCGAATCGCACTAAAATATAACCATGTAAATTGTCCAAAATGCTAAAGTGCAACATTTTAAATTTTAGTAGGACTCGTAAATAATGTTATGCACCCTAATTAAGCTTGGGGATATCAACGGAATATTCAAAACATAAACTCCCAGTGTTACACTGCAACGTGCACACATTACTCAAATTCGAACCGATAGGCGAACTAGTTAGTCATATTTTGGAGTCGTAAACACCATAAATAAACTTCATGACATCAATGGTAAAATAAAACCATAGCTCCGTGTATTATATTACAACTTTTATATAACATCCAACATCGAACCGACGAGCGAACTAGTAGCATTTTTACCATCCAAAAACAACTCCCACTAAACTAGTGACTAGTTAAACTTTATTTAAAACCCTAACTACCATTGATACTCTAGTTAACCCCTAATTAGAATAATGACTAAAATATCTATAAGATTAACAATATATGCACATGATTTTTATGTTACAAAAAAATTACACTTAGCCCCCCCCCCTTAAGAAAACGGTCAACAAGTGGGTCCCACCCACTTGTTTCTTGGTTGAAAAATGGAAGATTTGCAAAGATGTGAGTATGGTGCAAAAGATTGTAAATGATGAACTTGAATTATATATATCATCACATTCCCTATTTTCATTCATATAAAAAAAACACCAACTCTTCCTTCCTTCTTCCTCATTCCACGCCACCATTAACACCACCATTCATCACCATTTCTCTACCACTAAACACCCTAGGTTAACCTACTTCAAGACCCCTCAAGAAGGAGTAAGCATGGAGGATCTTTAAAGCTTCATTTGGAGCTTAATCTTTTCTTAATCTTCATCATAACCATAGCAAAGTTGTATGATCATTTCTCACCATTTTTAAGCTTGTTATAATATGTAGAGTAGTAAAGTACATGTTGATCATCTTGAATCTTAAAGAAACTAAAAGCCTAAACCTAATCATAACATTAAAAAAAGTCTACTAATGTGATATATTTTGTGTTGATCATGTTCCATAGTGCTAGTTAGTTTATATATTTTTTGTGATTATGTTAAAGTAGGTTGTTTAAATATATGATCTTGTATGATTAAGAACAAAAATGATGATTCAAACATATTAATATTTGAATCAAGACAAGATCATCCATTCCATGATCCATGAACTTTACTACAAAAAGAAAAGTATGTTATTTAAAGTTGTTTAAATATAAGAACAAGATTAGTATGCTACATATGATGGTTTAAATGATCTTGTTAAAAGGATTAAAAGTGCCATTATTTTTACTAGAAAGTGTGATTAAAAATATAGATAAAGTTTAAGGATTATAGAATAATTATGTGGGAAAGTCTTACATGAAAAGTTGATAGTTTAAACATGCTTAAAATACATTTTAAAAATGTGGAAAACGTCATAGTTTAGGGGAAACTATGGCGAAATGTTTCTAAAATCTAATCGCGATTATAGAACGATTAACGGGGTGATTAATGGGACTAAACGCGATTAGTGACCTTAATTGGTAATTAAGAAGGTTAAATAAAAAGAGTTAAGCCCTAATCTTCCAAGAACATTTATAAACACTTATATATATTTATAAGTTAAAAAGAGATGTAAAAAAAGAGAAATGGATATTTTATAAAAATATATATGTTTAAAATACACCAACTTATGTGTATAAATACTTGTGTACAATTATGTGTATGTATTAGAAGTTTGGGAGAATACTAACTAAAATACAAATACACTACATAAACAATCTCCAAATATGTGTCGACAAACGAGTATAAAAACACTTAAGGAAGTAAATACTTGAACAAAATTATATCACACTTGGGCACGAGATGCGGACGACGAACGACCGGACATCGGGCAAATCGTAACATAACCTCATATTAAGGATAAAATATATATACACATGAAACCAAAAGTCGACGTGAATTATTAGATAAAAGACCCAACGATGTAAATGCGTAGCTAACCACAATGGTTGCCGCATCATTACAACACGGAAAGGATACCTCTCAAAGGCGATGTGTGGGTGTTTCGACAAGAAAATATACAACAATAAGTTCCACGTCAAACTCTAAAAATAATATACTTTTGGTTCAAACTCTACATATATCCTGACACTTCAAATTTCGGAATGTATAAAATGGAGACTCGCAAATTATACCATATAAAGGTATATACGGATAAAATACGCTCGAAATACGTATATGGTAAATACAAATATACTTGGATTATGTAATGGGCTAGTAAAGCCCACTAATATATATATAAGTTGGGCTAGGCCTACTAAAATATAAATGGGCTAAGGACCATTTTAGAAAATAACATTGGGCTAGGCCCATTATAACGTCAAATCGGCTAAGCCCAACATCATATACTACATTGGGCTAGGCCCGCTTACATAACTTTATTGGGCTAGGCCCATCCATACACAATTCATTTGGGCTAGGCCCATCTATGCACAAATACCAAATAATACGGCATACTAATACGTATAAATATAGTATAAATACCAAATAATACCGTATAAAAATACGTATAAATACTGTGTCAAATACGTATCAATACAGTTGAAATACCAACGGAACGGTATAAAAATACAAGTACGAATACGGTATACATACACGTATAAAAATACGTAAGTACATAATGATGTACTCAAATACACTTGTTAAAGTATACTCACGTAAAGAATAGCGAACAAATACATCAACGTATTTACGATGTTAAAAATAAATATTTTTAACACTTATAATTATAAAAGGCATACAACATGAAGAAGAAAATGCTCATACGTAAGTCGTGCGAGGCCCAGAGACTCTCATGGGCTAGGCCCACTCATACCGTGTGGATCACGGAGACTCAAATGGGTTAGGCCTATTCTCACTTGTGCGAGGCACAAAGACTCTTATGGGCTAGGCCCACTTATACTCGTGCCAGGCATGAAGGCTAATGAAGGGCAAGGCCCGTTCGTACACTTGATGGGTACAAATATATAAATATATATAAGAAGTGTATATATATTAAAATAAAAATGTGAAACAATTTCCAACATATTTAAAATATGCAAGGGACCCAAGTACTTAACTTAAACAATAACGTTCAAGATGAACAACGCGTACGTATTTAACGGTAACTCAAGTGTCTAATGAGTTAGTCCACTTGTAGGTTAATACACTCTTTGGGATACCCAAATTGCTAGCATATATTCACGGACGCAAATCAGTGAGTTCATGTCCCCCTTTTCTTTTAAATGTTTTCGGTTTATAACTCTCGAGGGGAAATACATGTTTTCGATGGTATGGTTTAGCTATGGAAAGGAATATTAGATCATGTGCGACAAGGCTTTCTCTTAAGTGCCATTAATCTTTTATAAGACTGAGGAACAAGAGTGGTAGATCTATCGGGTGTAGCGAGCCCCACTCATGGGTCCTTGTGTGGCCGCATGTAGTGCTTTTGTTGTCCCAGCCAGGTGGACCGGAAGAAATCGTCTAGGGTTGAATACTTCCTATGTCGGCACACATATTAATGTCCTTGCTAAACATTAATGATCATCAAGTTCATTGACGCTTTACATACCACATATTTTTACATATGAACTCTTAAATGTTTTTAAGAATCATTTGGCGCGCACACAAAACGCATGAACTCGCCAACTTTTGTTGATGTTTTCAAACTTACATGTATTTCAGGAAATTGAAGTGGATCTTGGTGCAGTTGTTACGGAACATTCAAGGGTAACAAGTAATCGATGTCATTTTGAAGGGTTTGGTCTATATATTTCGTCTTCGAATGGAATATAGGATGCAAAGCCTTAATGTTTAAAAGTTATTTTGAACAAGTCTATTGTAAACTTTAAATTACTTATGATGTCGTTTATTTCCAAACAACTTATGACTTGTAATGTTTATATATGGTGAACGGATGAACATCGTGTATGCTTTTAAATTCATAGAGTTGTTTACTTATGTCGTATGCGATGAAAACTAATCAAGTTCACACACCGCGCTTCCGCCTCTGAACGGCTGTGACAAAAACTAACCATTTAATTATCAAAGTTTATAAAAAGTTTATAAAATATAAACTTATATAAGTAAACTTTATAAATATATATATATATATATATAATAAAGATGATATTAGTGGGTCTTCCACTAACTTCCTAGGTGATGTGTAGTAACATATGTATGCTTCCTTATTGTAAGGACATATGGATGCAAATTGTGAACTAAACTATTAGTGCCTTCACTTGCATTTCACAACAAAAAGATCACCAACACTACTCTCTTCATCTTCATCAACTTCATCTTCCATATCTTCATATCTTCAAAGAACACCAACTTTTTTGACTTCATAAACCATCAATTTTATTACAAGCATAGCTCCTTCATGATGATCAAAGGCATTTGCAAGTTGATGGAAGTTGTTTGAAGCATTTCTCATGTCTTGGAGCTCTTGGACCTTCATCCTATTCTCATCATCTTCATCTTACTCATCTCAAGCTAGTAAGCTTCGTATCTAGGAAATACATTTCTCATGTTATGATTTAACATAAATGTACAAGATCATCTTGAAACTTAATTAGAAATCACTTGAAAACATTAATAAAAACTAAATGAATTAGTATGATTACTTGGTTATTATGATGACCTTTAAAGTTGTCATAATGTAGTAAACTTGATCATGCATTTTTATGGTTAAAAAGATGATCTAAACAAATGCATGTTTAGAGCTTGCAAGATCCATCAACATGAAAATCATGAACTTATGTTCTTGTTTAAAAATGTTTTTATAAAACATGTAATATATAGCCTTTGATAAGAATCATATCACAAAAGTGTAGTCTTTAAAAATATGTAAACAAAGTTTACATAAAGCTTTTGTTCAGCAAAAATGTTTGCATGAACATGTTAAAGAAATAAAGATGAACACTTTAAAATATGATTTTTGAACTACACAAGGTTACTTACAAGTTCATGATGCTTCATATTAAAATATTTTAGTTTATATTGTTATTATTGGAAGATTGGAAAAATTGTTGATTTGAAAAGGTATATAAAATCATGTTTATAAAACATGGGAAAAGTCTATAGTTTAAGGGAAACTATGGCAAAAATTTTATAAAACTTAATCATGATTAAAATGTGTTTAAACTAAAGATTATTTTGTATAAAATGATTAGTGAGTTTAATCATGATTATACAAGTTTTGGGTAAAAGGTTTAATATTAAAATTATAAGACTTTTTCTTAAACTAAATGTGTTAAATATATATATGTTTAGAATAAAAAAATATATTTAAGTTACCAAAAGTTATGTATATTTAATGGTATGTATTTATGCGTATGTATTTATGCGTATGTATTTGGAAAAGTTAGGTAATACATACTAGTTTGAATACTTACAAAAACACAAACATAAACATACTTGAAATTTTGATTAGTATAATACATACATATGTCCAAACTTGGACAAAACAAACAAATCGGACAATTCGGGCAAATCGGACAAGATAGACAGACGACACGAATGAAACAAACGACACCGATGAAACAAACGACGCAAACAAAATGGACGACGCGAACGAAATGGTCGAAATAAACATACCAATCGTCACACATGTTTACTAAAGTTATGTGTACTAGAACTTATAAAAATAAGTTATATAAAATATTTGGTAGTTTTTATAAACTAATTTTTATAAAGATACAAGTAAACCTTAATCATGGATCAAGCCCATTTACAAAATTATTAGGCTAAGCCTATTTATGTAATAAAGTTTTTGGGCTAAGCCCACTTATAAATTATGGGCTAGGCCCACTTTTATAAACCAAATTAGGCTAGGCCCACTCTTATAAACTAGTTTAGGCTAAGCCCACTATTATAAATTAATTTGGGCTAGGCCCACTTTTATTAACCAAATTGGGCTAGGCCCACTCTTATAATTAATTTGGGCTAGGCCCACTCTTATAATTAATTTGGGCTAGGCCCACCTTTATACACTAATTTGGGCTATGCCCAATCATATAAATCAAATTGGGCTAGGCCCATACATACTAAGCATAAGAAATTAGGCTTTTACACTTAACTTTTGGGCTAGGCCATTGCAACTAAAAAGATATAAAATATATGTATATGAAATACATATATACAAACAAAGAAAGCAAACAAATACAAATTTAATTGTGAATTCATGATGAAGTACTTGTACAAAAACAAACATAAACCTAAATGTCTAATGAGATTAGAACACTTGTAGATTGAGACACGAATGCAGAATCAGACATCGCACAAATATTTGCACGGAACGCAAATATGTGAGTTCATGTTTCCCCTTTTATTTAACTGTTTTATAGTTTTAAACGCTCGGGGCGGTATACATGTTATAATTGGTATAATTAAGCTAGAAAATGAAAATATTTAGATCACATACGGATAGGGTTATACGAAGGGACCGTCAGTGAACATTCAAGTACTGAGGAACGAAAGTAATAGATCTGTTGGGTTTTAGCGAGCCCCACTCTTAACGGCAATAAAATTTAGATCTCATTATCAGACTGTTCACTGGATTTGGTGGAAGTCTGGGTAATGACAGAAACTGTTTCTTATTAACAAATTGATTTGTTAGTCTAGTTAAAGAGACCCTTTGGTGGTCTATTAAAGATACCCTTTGGTGGTATAGTCAACACATGTTTGAATGTGTTCATTAAAGAACGATCAAAAGTTTTCACAATTACAAACATGGACGATTTGTTTATGACATGGACAATTGGTTTATGACACGGACGATTGATTTATAACATGGACGAATGGTTTATAACACGGACAAATGGTTTTTGACACGGACAAATGGTTTTGAATAATGTCACGCAATGATTTCACTTACAGATATAAACCATGTAAAGGTTTCTTTTGAATCAATCTATTACAAGGTTTTTTCAAAAGAAACGTTTCGGTCAAGATTCATGGCTATAATGTTTTCACAACTCTAACCAACTTGTTTTAGTTGGTTAACTCAAACACTTTTGATACGAGGTTTTCACTTAATGACTATTGTAGTCGGACGAGGTGTTGCAATATGTACACAAAGCTACGAATTTGATACACTCACAAAACCTATGTACTCGACGGCATTTTTATGCTCACTCTCTTTTCACATATGTTTCAAGAGTCAATGCTTGATAATAAGGTGCATGCTTCACGTAGGAATGGGCGGGAGCCTTAGTGACTTAAAACATGAAAGACAATTTATAAGTGTTGTTTTTGTTTATTCCAAGACAATGTAAACATTTAACTTAATAAAACAAAATTTAAATTCCATGAGTTGTGAAACAGTAGTTCTGTGACATGACTCCCCAACGTTTCCGCCACGGTTCGTTGTTTTACGCGGTCGGGGTGTTACATGTTGCGCGCTTGTGTGATGGACTTAGGTGGAAATTAGGATACACACTTGCCTTTAGTGGAGTTCTCATACAATAACATTTATCACTCAAGTATTCAAGCTGCTCCATTTGAAGCTTTATATGGTCGTAAGTGTCGATCTCCGCTATGCTGGGTGGAAATGAGTCACAAACAAATGATAGGTCCCGAGTTGGTCCAGGAGACTATTGATAAAATATTCAAAATCTGGGACCGTATTAAGGCGGCTCGGGACAGACAGAAAAACTACACGGATAAACGTCGCAGACCATTATCTTTCGAAGTTGGAAACAAAGTATTGTTAAAAGTCTCGGCTTGGAAAGGTGTAGCTAGATTTGGGAAGCAAGGAAAGCTTAGCCAAAGATACATAGGACCTTATGAGATTTTGGAAAAGATTGGAACTGTATCATACAAGTTGAGATTACAAGAAACACTCAATAATGTCCACCACACTTTTCAAGTGTCAAATCTTAAGAAGTGTCTTTCTGACGAATCACTTATTATTCCCACAGATGTAAAGATAAAAAAATCCATTTCATCAAATAACCTTTTGAGGTTTTGGATTCGAAAGTTCGGAAAACGAGGAGGAGTCGTATCAAGCTAGTCAAGGTCCGTCGGAACTCAAAGCGTGGACCCGAGTTCACTTGGGAACGGGAAGACGAAATGAAAAGGAAATACCCACACCTGTTTGAGAAAGTCCCTACACTGGATAATGCAATTTAAATTTCGTGACAAAATTTTCTTTAAAAGGGGGAGAATGTGACACTCATCAAAATACCGGTAATTCCGTACAACCTAAACAACTATTACATTTTCTATTTTCGCATATTTTGACTTGATTTTATTTAATTAAGTCTGAATAGTCTAGGATTGTACAAAATCATAGCTTAGTATGATAACAAATCCGCCACAATTTGAAACAATATATGTCCTAGACTGGCGACAAAAATGCGAGCACAATATTCATGCCAGGACTAGTCGCGGTACAGGCTGACATGGCAAAAAAACGAGACATAAAATATGTCCGCAACAAGTATTACATAGAAACAATTTTTGGCAACAACTTAAAATTAATACCTTCAAAAAAATTATATAAACATTTTGTCCGATCCGCAAATAAATTCAGCAATTCTGCAGAAGTGTACAGCAGTCCGCAGAACAATACAGTAAACGTCTGAAACCCAAAAATAAATATTATTTATCAAAACAATATATAGGGTATTAAAAATGACACAAAAATCCCTATATAAACTTTACCGATTAAAGACACACAACTCACTTGGTAGCTACACCATAACAAAGCCAGTACAAAAACTATGACCAAAATAGTAAATTTAATGGCCTAGGGAACTAGTTAACAAATTTTGGACATCAAAAATATCTCGAAGATAAATATACAAACAATTTCGTAAAAAGAATACAAATTGCCGGTATTTGACCCGGTATGAAACATGAGCCGAATCCATTATCCGAACAACAAAATGATAAGTCCAGTGAACTTGTTAGACAAATTTTAACATCACTATAATGTATTGGATTGTTAGTTTTTCTAAAAAATAACCATTTAATTATCAAAGTTTATAAAATATATAAACTTATATAAGTAAACTTTATAATATATTTATATATATAGGGAGAGTTTAAGTGAGAACACCCATCTTTTGTGAGAACACTGAGAACAAATCTCAGCCAATCAATTTTGTTTTCTTTTATTTAAATGAAAAGTGTAACCTGGTAATTATACAATCTTCCAATTCATTCACACGACACCTTCTCCAATTTTGAAAGCTCCATGCGACATTAACCCCAATATGCTTTTGATTCAATACAGCTTGTGTAACTCCAAGTGCTCAGAAGCCAGGTCGATTCCATATGTTCTTAATCCAAGTCAATTTACTATGTTCTCTTTCGTATTTTGAAATCGCCATTATAAGGGTTTGTAGGCTGGTTAAATTAGGGAGCATTGTAGAGGAGATTCGTATGATTGTAGCAACGTTGTAGCCTGTGTTACATAGTAATTATAGAC
Source organism: Scalesia atractyloides (assembly GCA_947069175.1). Classification (NCBI taxonomy): domain Eukaryota; kingdom Viridiplantae; phylum Streptophyta; class Magnoliopsida; order Asterales; family Asteraceae; genus Scalesia; species Scalesia atractyloides. Next base: position 57,836,036 of record CAMTDV010000003.1, on the reverse strand, counting down.
AATCGATTGGTTACAGGTTACAAACTTCCCTTGCACTAAATTTGTATGGCATGATAACTGATCCAAAAACAAACTTTTTCCTATTTTTTGTTTCATTGGCTACGATTGAAATTGTCACAAATTGCAGGTTTTAGTGAGCTAATTGAACTTTGGTGCATGAATTTACTTAAGTTTGTGTGCATTTTGGAAGTGTGTAACCTGTTGAATGGGATGAGTCTCTATAGGATATGATTTTCATACAATAGAATTGATTTCTGCAAGAATTTCAAATTTATGTGTGATATTTTGTCGTGATATGCAAATAAACATACATATTTTATGTGGCTGCTAGTTAAAAAAGGCTTTTTTTATTTAGTTTAGTATGTGTATCTGTGCTATCTATAAAAGTTTTAATGTCAATGTTTCAAGGGATTTTGTTATTCTTAAAATGGTCATAATTATCCTCCCCTTTTAATTAACACTTGTCATTTTGTTTGTGATTGACCATAAGTAAATGTGTGGGAAAGACTGATTATAATATGTATTACTTGATTAGTTGATAAAAAGTTTATTCTACTCGTGTAATTTGATTTGTTCAACTGAGACTTAGTTGACCATATGTTTGTTCTGTTCGTTTGTCTTACGCATGTGTAATGTTCAATCAATGTCCAGGATATGCTAGTGCACGCGCTAGTTAGCGATGTTTGATAATGCAAGGAGGCAACAAGTGCTTATGACGTTGTGGCGACGCGATTAAGAGGGAAAAACAGGACCAAATTTGAGATACCATTGGTGTTCCCATTGTTTACAACACCGACAACGAAAGTAAAATACGAAGAAAACCAACGGTTGTAGTATTAACACTAGCAACAAGTGTCACATGGTGACTTCAGTGGGTCAACTCTTAGTTACCAGTGTTCAAATTTAGATGGCGATAAGGATGAAGATGAAGCCTAGCAATGTCACCAATCAAGCAACTAAACGTAGTGACGTATAAGCAGATTTGAATCTTGGTGTTCCTTTGATGAGTATGAGAAAAAACTATGTTGAATCTTGGTGTTGCTTTGATGAATATGAGAAAAAACTATGTGTACACGTCATTAATTCGATTCAGTTACTTCTTACGTCTTTTGTTTGTTCTGTTGGTGGATTTCACATCCTTTTGTATTTTATATGTACAAGTTTGTTTTAAATCTTGTCAATTAAAATCCATTTGTGAAGCTAATTTAGACATGTGGAATCTGTTAGTGTCACATGTCTATGTATGTTTTACATATGAACAATTGAATTACAGATGTCTAAACAGTGCTTTATTACATATTCGTATCTATTTTACATACCTACGACTCAATTACACGTTTAAAGTGTTCAATGTTACGTATTTGTGCTTGTTTTACATACGTTCAGGTTATTTACACATGTGTAAATTGTTTAGTGTCACATATAATGTATTTGCCATAGTTCACGTGTTGTAATACGCATGTGCAATATTAACATATATACAGTACTTTAAATACATACATAGGTAATATAATATTATAAAGACAAAATTAATATACAAAGTCTATAAATTTCAAATCCAAAATTTATGTAAATATGAGCATTTCAAACACCGGATGTAAATTGTCGAACAAGAAGATTTACACATTGTAACCAAGTTATAATCCTTGGCACACGGTAACCACGATCACATAAAAACAAAAGTCGTAACATTGATATACCCTAAACATGGTAACATAGAAATAAGTCATAATCCATAATATCATCTAGTCTTTTTTTTTCTGTCTCAATCTCTATTGCTTTCTTGATCACATCTTCTCGGTGAATACTCGATTTCCAAAGTACAATCTTCGTGTCATTTTCTATACTTATACAATTGATACTCAAAGTTCTCTTTGTTATTTTCCATCCAACTACCATTTTTCTGAAATGTGCCTAATCAAAGTGACAAAAGTACAAAACCATTAAAACGGTTTTTTTACTAGCAACTCTAAACAAATAATCCGGCTCACTTAAACAAGTGTAAATGAGCAAAGCTGGTCACTTACACATGTGTAAAAAAACATATTTATACATGTGTAAATTGCATATTTACACCTACTTAATCATACTTATATTTCAAATGCAAAACTGGTGGTTGGAACCGAATAGATCTATGCTAGATTCAAAGGTATAAACGTGATATGGTTATTTTCTTTAACTAGTATAATTAACGCATATGTAAACTTTCATACTTATGCTTATTTTTTAACTATCATGATCTACACATGTGTAAATCTTTGAAACTGTGTTGATTTTTTTAAATATAATGCTTTACACATGTGTAAGCCTTCGTATATATTCTTTTTCTTTTAACCTATTATGATTTACACATGTGTAAACCTTCAATTCCAAGCTTATTCTTTTAACTACAATAATTTATGCATGTGTAAACCTTCGTCTATTCTTTAATTATGCTATTATGATTTACACATGTGTAAAACTTCATATCTATCCTAGTGTTTTTAAACAATTATGATTTACACATGTGTAAACCTTCATATATGTTTATTTTTTAGAACTGTTATGATTTATACATGTCTAAACGTTAATAACTTTGGTGAAAAACACAAAAAATATTGATCTTTGAAAATTTTCAATTGGTGAAAACTTACCAAATACCAATCATTCATAATAACATGCATCTTTCAATCAAGACTTCTTTGTTTTCTACATTCATCTTCTCTAACACTATGTTTCACATTTGCATTTACTGCATATTTCTTCTTTCTGATAAGGGTGTTTAGATTATCATTTTATTTGCAGTTGTGGTTGGTGGATGTGATTCTAAACCCTAAAAAACAAATGATTTTCCAAATTACTCAATTGGTGAACACTTACCACATACCAATCATGCATAATTACAAACATCTCTGAATCACTGCCAGCACAAATCCAACTTAACGACTTCAATAGTTGCCGTATCCTAATTTGTTATTAGTTTTTGACTCATGAACTGCAAGTTATGACACCAAAAATTAATCACACTTCAAAATCCTTTATTTTATCTCTCAATTTCAAACAAAAACTCAAATTACGCTAAAACCCTAATAGTCCTAAAAAAGCAAACAAATTCAGTCTTTACAACTTTAACCCTACTTTGTCTGGTGAATAGAGGATGACATATAATAGATCAACAATCACCTTTCAAAATCAACTTTTTTGTAATGATTAACAACAAATTCGAAACCTGAAAAACCTAGATTAACTAATATCAATATACGAAATAAAAATCATACCAGATCAAGAACATAAGGCTCAGCGGCCTCTTTACGTTCACCGTCAGTTTGCTTATCAATAATTCTTCCATCTTCTTCCACAAAGCCTTGGATAACATTTGATCTGCAATTTTATTTCATGAGGAAGATAGTGGATTTAGGATTTTTTGACGATGCGATTTGATTTCCTGGGGAAGAAGATGAATTCTAGAAGATGTGATTTGGGTTATTGAAATGTAATTTTACGATGTTGCCCTTTTGAGTCTTATCTTATGGTCCCCTTCTCATTTAAACACCCATTTAATCTTGGCCATAGATTGAGGATGATCTATGGATGAAAATGGTTCTTAATGTTCTCACAAAAATCCATTTTCTCAAGATAACTCTCCCCTATATCTATATATATATAATAAAGAAGATATTAGTGGGTCTTTCACTAACCTCCTAGGTGATGTGTTATAAGTTATGTATGATTGCTAAGTGTAAGGACATATGGATGCAAATTATGAACAAAACCATTAGTGACTTCACTTGTAATTCACAACAAAAAGATCACCAACACATCTCTCTTCATCTTCATCTTCATCTTCATCAACTTCATCTTCATATCTTCATATCTTCAAAAAAACACCAACTTTTTGATCTTCATAAACCACCAATTATATTACAAGCATGGCCCCTTCCTTCATGATGATCAAAGGCATTTGCAAGTTGATGGAAGTTGTTTGAAGCATTTATCAAGTCTTGGAGCTCTAGGACCTTCATCATATTCTCATCATCTTCATCTTAGTCATCTCAAGCTAGTAAGCTTCATATCTAGTAACTACATTTCTCGTGTTATGATTTAACATAAATGTACAAGATCATCTTGAAACTTAATTAAAAATCGCTTGAAAACATTAATAAAAACTAAATGAACTAGTATGATTACTTGGTTACTATGATGATCTTGATGATCTTTAAAGTTGTCATAATGTAGTAAACTTATCTTGCATTTTTGTGGTTAAAAACACGATATAAACACATGCATGTTTAGATCTAGCAAGATCCATCAACATGAAAATCTTGAACTTATAATCTTTTCTAAAAATGTTTTTATAAAACATGTAATACATAGCCTAACATAAGAATCATATCACAAAAGTGTAGTCTTTAAAAATATGTAAACAAAGTTTACATAAAGCTTTAATTCAACTAAAAAGTTTACATGAACATGTTAAAGAAACAAAGATGAACACTTTAAAATATAATTTTTGAACTAGACAAGGTTACTTACAAGTTCATGATGCTTCATATTAAGAGATTTTAGTTTATATTGTTATTATTGGAAGATTGGAAAATTGTTGATTTGAAAAAGTATACAAAATCATGTTTATAAAACATGGAAAAGTCTATAGTTTAAGGGAAACTATAACAAATTTTTTATAAAATTAATCTTGATTAAAGTGTGTTTAAACTAAAGATTATTTTGTTTAAAAATTATTAGAGAGTTTAATCATGATTATACAAGTTTTGGGTAAAAAGGTTTAATATTAATATTACAAGACTTTTTCTTAAACTAAATATGTGTTAAATGCATATGTTCAGAATAAAAAAATATATATTTAAGTTACCAAAAATTATGTATATATAATGGTAAGTATTTATGTGTATGTATTTAGAAAAGTTAGGAAATACATACTAGTTTAAACACTTACAAAAACGCAAACATAAACATACTTGAAATTTTGACTAGTATAACACATACATATGTCCAAACTTGGACAAACTGGACAAATCGGACAAAACAGACAGACACCACGAATGAAACAAACGACACCAATGAAACAAACGACGCAAACAAAACGGACAACGCGAACAAAACGGTCGAAATAAACATATGAACCGTCATACATGTTTACTATAGTTATGTACAATAGAACTTATAAAAATAAGATATATAAAATACATGGTAGTTTTTATAAACTAATTTTATAAAAATACAAGTAAACCTTAATCATGGATCAAGCCCATTTACAAAATTATTATGCTAAGCTCATTTATGTCACAAAAAATTTTTGGCTAAGCCCACCCTTATAAATTAATTTTGGGTAGGCCCACTTTTATAAACCAAATTGGGCTAGGCCCACTCTTATAAACTATTTTAGGCTAAGCCTAGTATTATAAATTAATTTGGGCTAGGCTCATTTTTATTAACCAAATTAGGCTAGGCCCACTCTTATAAATTAATTTGGGCTAGGCCCACTTTTATAAACTAATTTAAGCTAGGCCCACTCCTATAAATCAAACTGGGCTAGGCCCATACATACAAAGCATAAGAAATTGGACTTTTACACTTAACTTTTGGTCTAGGCCCATTGCAACTAAAATGATATAAAATATATGTATATGAAATACATATATACAAACAAAGAAAGCAAACAAATACAAGTATAATTGTGAATTCAAGATGAAGTACTTGTACAAAAACGAACATAAACCTAAGTGTCGAATGAGATTAGAACACTTGTAGGTTGAGACACGAATGCAGAATCAGACATTGCATAAAGATTTGCACGGAACGCAAATCTGTGAGTTCATGTTTCCCCTTTTATTTAACTATTTTTTATAGTTTTAAACGCTTGGGGAAGTATACATGTTACAGTTGGTATACTTAAGCTAGAAAATGAAAATATTTAGATCACATCTGGGTAGGTTTATACGAAGGGACCTTCAATGAACATTCAAGTACCGAGGAACGAAAGTAATAGATCTGTTGGGTTTTAGCGAGCCCCACTCTTAACGGCAACAAAAACAGATCGTTAAGAGTATTTTTGTGTCTAAAACGAGTGTCTCAGACACAATTTATTGTCAAGGTTTGGTTGCCTCCGATTTGGCATACATATTAGTGTCCTTGCAAAACATTAATGATCTTACAAGTTTCATTTATGCAATACATACCAGATTTTAATACTTCAAATGTTTAAAGATTCATTTGATACGAAAACTAAATACATATTCACCAGCTTTTGTTGACGTTTTTCAAAACTAACATGTATTACAGGTAACTAGTGGATGGATTTGGGAAAAATGAGTCTGTGTTATCATGAAGTCAAACTTTAGTTGTCATCCAGTTTTAGTTATTATGTTTTGTAAACTTGTGTTTAAATCTTGAATGTTGTCGTTGAAGTTGTAGTTGGTTTCCTTTGAACAAAATGACAGTTGTAAACTCGGTTTTTGAATAAATTGTATGGATGAACATCTTACTCTGTTTTATATTGATTACTTTATTGAATGCAACGATTACCGCTCTGGTCACACCACGAGACACTTTCGCAACATCAAAATTTGGGGTGTGACACAAGTCTTCTATGCCATAATTCTATCTCTTTGCTTGAAGCATCTGAGAATAGACATGCACTAGACATTGGATTATCTCTCAACATATCAACTACATACACATTACCACTTCTGTGAGCAACAAATTGTGCTTTGCTCTCAGCTATGATTTGATCAATCTTTTTAACACTTCTGGCCCAACAATCTGACAAGTTTCCTTAGTGAAGAATGACTCATAGCCTTTGTCACTCATTTGAGATACAATAAGAAGATTAAATTTCAGATTTTCAATAAGATTGACATGTTCAAACTTAAGTTTTCCAGCCTGGACAGTCCCTGACCCTAACAACTTCCCTTTTGAATTATTACAAAAAGATATATCACCCCTCCATGTGACATGAAATCTTTGAGTAGGGCTCTACATCATGTTATGTGCCTAGAGCCTCCACTATCTACATAGCATTAACTATCAAGGCAAGTAGAAGCTTCTTGCATATTAGTAAACAATTAGTTTAGGTGAGTTTCCAAAGCTAGGATGGCTTTAGATAGGGTCACAGACATTCTAGCCTCAAGTCTAGGAATATGGTCAGTGTTTTGAACAGATTTTGATAACATCTGTTGTGGACAATTTCCTATCAACTGATCATAACCATGAGGATGCCTATTAACTCTTGGTTTAGATGGTCTTTTGTAGACCTCATAGCCAAGTGGTACACTCTTGTAAGCGGGTTGGTCATATCCTCTTGGAAATTTATTAGTTCATGGTGCAGCTGTTACGTGAACCTTTCTTGGAGCAGAGGTTATATTAAATTGTTTGGCAACAGATGTTTAGACATGGACAAAGGTCTGTTTGGTCTTTTCACTTCTTAAACTCTTCAAGTGTTTTAGATTTATACTCATTTCTTTTAACATCAAAATTTTTGAGATAAACACACTCTTGAGTTTTGTGGTTTGATCGGCCTCAAATGGTGCAATTTGGTGAATCAATGATCACACTTGTTTTGTTTATATCATAATCTTTTAGAAGAACATAGTTTTTAGTGACATGAATCTTCTTTGCACTAAAATCACAAAACAAGTTTGATATTTTCTCTCTTTTCTTCCCTTTTTAAGGGAATGATCTGGACTTGTGGTGCCTTTGCACCTCCAATGGTTAAAAAATCAATTGGCTTAAAGTTGTCAAGAATGTCACACTCATCTAACAAGGTAGGTTTGAATTGATACTTTTCAATTTCCTCAAAAGTTGAGGATCCTGCTGGTCTTTCTAAAACAATTTTCTTACCATTTGGTTCAGTGACTTAATTTCTTGACCAACCAAATTTGTTGGAATAATTTCAAGCAACTCACAATCATTTACAGTAGTGTTTGGGAAACTTGGTCATATTTTCTAAAACTTACACCAAATTTTACATTGCTTTTAATTTGTGATTCTAACATAAGCTCATATCCTTTACAGGATTCTACCCACTTTTCACAAGTAATTTGGGTAGATTCAAGCTCTTTTTTACAACTTTGATATTTCTCTATCATAGTTTGGAGTTGATCCTTGGTTATGCTGGACTCACATTTGAGACTGCTAATTTCATAATCTTTTTCAAATAGTTTTGTTTTTAGCTCTTTTGCAAGTTTTTCAAACTGAATTTCATCATCCAAAATTTTGTTTCTAAGATTTTCATTCACCTCTTTCATGTTAGCAAAAGTAATAATGCATTATCAGAACATAAGTCTTTAAGGACCTGAGGTGATATCTTAGCAGCAGCCATCATGGCACAATCACATTCACCATCACAAACACTTGAATCCCATGGGTCTAATAGAGAAATTTTGAGTTATTCACCAACAATTTTGCTTGTAACATCTGCTACAACAATTTCTTCTATAACAATTTCTTTTGTAACATTCGTGACAAGCATCAGTGGGTTAAACATGGAACCAATGTTATGAGGATCCTTTGTGTTTTGAGACATTCTGATTGTTCACAAATAGGTTTTTGTTTAAAAACTTTGAACGTAAACAAATTTTCACTATGTTTTAAATACAAATGAAGAAACGAATTAGCAGTGAGAGTTGACAAGTTTATATTAAATTGATTGTTAAACCAAATTTGAATGACCAAGCTCTGATACTAATTGTTAGGATCTGAGTTTGATATTGATGTGATTGTTTTATATTAAAGCAATGAAAGAAGATAATAATCAATAAAACAGTGCAGTGGAAATGTGTAAAACTTTGTAATCACAATAATAGAAAGATTGTTTTTATTGACATGCTTTTGTAATATTATAATGTATGCTTGCAAATTACAAACTCCCCCTCAACCTAAGATAACTCTAATTTGTTGGTACATAATATGTAGAAGAAGTGATAAATAGAACACTACAGACCCTGTTCTATTTATAGTACATTACAAATCACTGAGCATCTTTGGCTGACGTCACTATGAAAGTGACATTTAACAACCTAACAAACTCTAACCTCTGCTAGACCTAAACACCATTTCATTAAAATACAATATAAACTCTGATGATAACAACTATTGAGATATCCTCTGTCGGGCTTTATCCTTTGTTAGTCTTCAACAGACTTCTCTTCAATAGACTTTATCTTCATCAGAGGTTCTCATCAGTAGACCTTGGATTCCAGCAGATCTTAGCCGTTGATCAGATCTTGTGAACAGTCTTTAAGTCTCAGCAGAGTTTGGAGTAGCGATCAGATGTTAGATATTGTTTTGGCTTCTCAATCATCTGTTCTTTTGTAGGGTTCCATAGATCCAACGCACAAATTCTCTGTAAAAACTCCAGAAATCATAAGAAGTAATATGATCAAAGATTATATATCCATACTAAAGGGTCTATGGTGTAATCAATGTGATAAATAAACATAAAGACAAAACTTACCGGAGAATCCAAGTTAGGATATGTAGCCTTAAGACTTACAATTGCATCAATAGACCAAAGAAATCAGTTAATTTAAAGATTCAGAATCCTTAATTGCAAACCTTTAAGGCTTCAAGAACCTGTAGAAAACAACTTGAGACTAAGACATATATTCTGGGGATAAACCTGTCATAACTAGGGACAAGCCCAAATAAACTGGGGAAAAGCCCAAATTTTGCTGGGGACAAGCCCAAATTCCTTAGGGTTTGGCCCGAACTGGGGACAAGCCGAACGTAAATGACATGAAAATGCCAAAACCTTAGATAACATGATAACATTAGAAACCTTAGGATAACGGATGTATGGTACGTCTACCATTATACTTAGGATCCTACATATAGCCAACAGCAGTGAAATTGTCAGCCCCTAAAGCGAGTACTGGTCTCATTCCTCGAACTATACTTGGATAATCGTGCGCTATTGGAGGGGTGTCCAAACCCAATTCATGTGAACGGTGAAAACCTTTAAACCTTCGAAGGTATAAGATACCTTAAACGTGGAGAGAGGTGGCCAACCCCTTGATCCTTTAAAGCTCTGCAAAAGCTCAAAACTTGATTAAAATGGATGTTAAGTGTTTAACATACTTACTTTAAAATGAATAATAAATACAAAATGAAAGAGAGCAAAAGCAAGATTACCAAAATAAGGATCATACATCCTTTAAGGATCCTTGATCCTCAATCAGAATATTGAAATCAGTAAGGATCTGGGATCCTATTTACATGAAGTATTTCTTGAGGTGACCAGCATTCTAAGCACTTGGTAGGAGATCACCATCCATAGTTAATAAGCGATATGCCCCCTTTCCAGCTTCTACTCCTATCAAGTAAGGACCTTCCCATTTTGGTGCTAACTTACTATCAGCTGAGTTTGTAGTGTTCTAGAATGCTTTCCTTAGTACCAAATCAGCAACTTGAAATCTTCTGATCCTGACATTCTTGTTGTACGCCCTAGCCACCCTTTGTTTATAACTAGCCATTCTTATTCTTGCTAAATCTCTGAGCTCATCTACAATATCTAGGTCTTGGGTCAGGTTTTTAGCATTTTTTCCAGGATCACAGATGCTTGTTCTGGCTATGGAAACCATCATCTCTGTAGGGATCACTTCTGTAGTTCCAAAGACTAGGGAGAATGAAGTTTGGCTTGTGGCATTCTTTGGAGTTGTCATATCAGCCCAAAGGACATACGGTAGCTCTTCAGCCCACTTCCCTTTTGGATTCAAGCTTGTTCTTCAAGTTGTTGATGATGATCTTATTACTTTATTCTATTTGACCATTAGCTTGTGGATGGACTGGTGTTATGTTATCATCCTAATCCCCCAGCTCTCACAAAGTTAGTAGTTCTACTCCCAATAAATTAGGATCCATTATCACAAATAATTTTAGAAGGAATTCCAAATCTAGTAATAATGTTTCTTTTAATAAAGTATATGACTTCCTTTTCTCTGACTTGAACAAAAGCCTCTGCTTCTATCCATTTGGAGAAGTAATCAGTCATAGGTAGCATAACTACTTTTCCTCCTGGTGCCTATGGGAGTTTGCCTACTATACCCATCCCCCACTTCATGAATGGCAAAAAGGAAATTATCGGATATAAAGGCTCTGCTGGCTTATGTAGGATGTTGCTATGCCTCTGACAAGCATCACATTTCCGTTCATGCTATATAGCATCCTTCTTCATTATAGGCCAATAGTAACTTGTTTTGAGGATCCTCAAGAATAACGCTCTGCCCCCAGTGTGATTTCCACAGTCTCCTTCATGAAAATCCTTCAAGACTTCTTGAATTTATGGATCCTCCATACATCACAAATAGGGACCTACAAGAGATCTCTTATATGACATGTTATTTAGTTTGTGAATTGAGATACCTTGATCCCGAAGGCTCTGGGATTCTCTCCGGTGCGAATTTCCCACTCTGAATATACTTCACAATTGGAAGGATCCACGATCCTGAATTTGGCTGACATCACTAGGTACAACTGCAATATCTTCAACTATCTCCAATGCTTCATTTTCCTCAATTGTAGGAGACAGAATATGGATGATAGTTATCCTCACGTCCTCTTGTATTTTCAAGGATAATCCTAGGTTTGCTAAGGCATCTGCCTCTGCATTCTCTTCTATAGGCGCCTATGCTACACTAAAAGAATCGAAAGCCTTTGCTATTTTTTTAACAACTTCTAAATATTTGATTAATTTCTCGCCCTTCACAGCATATGAGCCATTGAAATGGTTAGTAATTAGCAATGAGTCTATGTATAGTTGAAGATACTCGATCGTCATCTGTTTAGCTAACTACAAACCTGCTATTAGGGCCTCATATTCTGCTTCATTGTTAGTTCTATGAAACTCACAAGCAATGGATTGGGGTATTATGTCCCCCTGTGGGGATTTAAGTAGTATTACTAACCTAGTTCCTTTGACATTCGAGTCACCTTAGTGAAAAGTGTCCAAGGATCCTTGGTCTCTTCAAGCTGTTGAACCTCTAATTCAGCTTCCCTTTGTAGATCACTACCAAAATCAGCCACAAAGTCTGCCAAAGCTTGAGACTTGATGGCAGTCCTGGGTTCATACTTAATGTCATATGCACTAAGTTTGACTGTCCACTTCGCCATTATACCTAACATTTCAGGCTTCTTGAGAACATTCTTAATAGGAAAGTTAGTTTTCACAATAATAGTGTGAGTTTCAAAATAATGCATAAGTTTAGTGGAAGCTATAATCAATGCAAGAATAAATTTCTCTTACCTTGCTTCAGCATCAAGAAGGCTTTTACTTACATAATATACCAGATGTTGTTGGCCTTCATGATCCTTAACTAACACTGCACTTACCGCCTTAACCTGAAACGGATAAATACAAGGATAACGGTTCACCATTTTCTAATTTCATCAGGGCTGGGGCTTAGGATAGATAATCCTTGAGAGCCTTGAGTGCTGCTTCATGCTTCTCGGTCCACTCAAATTCCTCATTCTTCCTTAGTATGTCATAAAAATCCTTGTATTTCTCTGAGGATTTTGAAATGAATCTGTTTAGGGCTGCGATCCTTCATGTCAGTCTCTAAACATGTATCCTAGAAATTTTCCAGCTTTGACACCAAAATGGCTTTTATCTGTTCAGGACTAGCTTTAATCCCCCTTTTGGTCACCATGTATCCTAGAAATTTTCCAGCTTTGACACCAAAATGGCACTTTGAAGGATTTAGCTTCATGTTGTATTGGTCAAGGATATTGAATGCCACATCAAGATCCTTGAGATAATCCTCTACTCTCTTGGACTTGACCACCACGTCATCTATATACACTTGCATAGTGTCTCCTATCTGCTCCTTGAACATTATGTTGACCAGTCTTTGGTAGGTGGCACCTGCATTTCTTTAGTCCAAAAGACATTGCAATATAATAGTATATGCCAGTAGGAGTCATGAATACTGTATCCTCTTGGTTATTTGGTTCCATCTGAATTTGTTGAAGTCCAGATGAAGCATCCATAAAAGTTAGCAATTCATGTCTTGTTGTTGCATCCACCATGGAGTCAATGTGTGGAAGTGGGAAAGGATCCTTGGGACATGCATTATTTAAGTCTGTAAAATCGACACATACCCTCCACTTTCTGTTTTTCTTTTAAACCACCACTACATTGGCTAACCATCTTGGATACTTAACTTCTCTAATCATACCTGTCTTCAAGAGTTTGTCTATGACATGATATCGTTGTCTCACGTAAATTTAATCCAAATACTGCTACTAGTTAACGGTAAGTGGGTATTGAACACAGGGAATTTTGGAAATTGCCTTATCCAAAGGTTGTGATACTTTAACTAAAATTACCTAAATTGCAATAAATTTAATCCAAGATTTTTGTTGTGTGCTTTTAGATTTTAACTACTAATGACTCAAAAATTGGTTGTTTAACAGATTTCAAAGGAAGTGATCATCTTAAGTTTCCGGTTAAAAAACGCATGTGTTTCAATTCAACTAGAAAGAGTCACATAGACATGACTAATGTTTGATTAATTGTTTGTGATAAAAGGGAACTAAGTACTCGGATTACTACAATGTGAGGTCATTACCCGACGACCAATTGATTAATATCCAACCCGTAAACCTCCCCGTGATATCTTGATTGTCAACGACACCAAGAACGTACGAATAAGGCAATGAATAAAAATATCAATCAACAATTAACAAACAATTCAACACCATAACAACCACAAAGTAGCAATTATTCTAGAAATCATAAATTGAAACACAATTTTTCCAACAAACCTTCCAGTCAAGATGATCATAAGGAGATTTAGCCTCTCATGTTCTTGCAATTCATCATCACTCCACTTAGATTGATCATATGAATCAAATCACCAAAACAATGTTGTAGAAATGTTTAGAAACAATAACCAGACTCTAAAATCGCCTCCCAAGCTTTGCTGTTCGTTCACAATGATTGGATATATGAAAAGACTCACCAAAAGCTCCTAAAATGGGCAGTTACTCATTTCCCGTAGCCGTAGCTTACAGTGGGCAATATTTTCTTACGGCGGTGATCCACTGTCTTACGATGGGTATTGAGTATGGACTCCACCGTAAGTTACGGCGGCCACCGTAGCTTACGGTGGTCAGCATGATATTCCCATTTTGCCCTTCGTTCACTCTCTTCAGTCGCATCTTCAATTAGGCTCTTGCAAATACCCAATAAAGCACGTTTAACCTCCCTCGTTATGCTCTTCGGTACCTGAGAAGCCATACACACCATAGGCATCAAATCGTAACAATTAAACATTTAAAGCATGGAATATTTATCGTTTTATCGTACTTACGGGTTTTCCAAAAGACCACCCGTCACATCCCCACACTTAAACGTTGCCTGCCCCAAGCCACACTTTCACAAAAGTTTAAAACTAACAAGTGATCATCATGTAAACCAAACACAAACAAATTGCCCGTTATCAACTTTACCTTCATATTACATAACACACCCCTCACTATACTCTCCTCTCGGTGACAAAAATGGTACTAGCAAGATTATGCTAGATCACTCAATGCAAGTATGTAAATGTGTGACAATAAGCTTGGATAATAATCAAGTCTTTACCTACAAATTGCCTAACATGCTTATGAATCAGAAGGACTTTTGGTTTGTAACAAAGCTATGTGTAAGGTGAGAATTGGTGGGAAATATTCATGTAGCTCGTTTAATCGGCCTGATTTATTATTAGAATCAACATAAATAACTAACTCTATTTGTACAGCTAACTTCTTCTTCTCTTTTTTTTTCATTTCATTCTTATTTTCTTCTTCCTTTTTCTTTTTCTTTTCTTCGTTTTTTTAGCAAGACAATATTACATCAAGATAGCAACCATCCCATTACAACTATTGAAAGAAAACATACAATCATAACAATCTAAAACCATCTAAACCGGATCGATTAAAAGGTAGAATTTTGTAGGACATAGGCTTGGGTGAAAATTGAATGGTTAAAAGCTCAAATTGGGCTACTAATGTCCAAACCCCCGTCCCGCTCACTACCAAGCTCATATATGTAACTTATGAGGTCTAGCCCCCCCCCCCCACCTAAACCCACACTCAACACACATCTAGACGAGGCTACCTAAATGTTGTCATCATATTCACAAGCATGTAAACTTAGGTTTTGACAAGCATCTATTATCCAAGTTCTATTAACACAATGTACACACTGCCGCTCAACCAAAAAGCATTTAATCTCTAAAGTACATCTATGTGGCTCAATCCTCACTAAGAAAGGAATAAAAATGGATACCGAAGTCATGTATATTATGGTAGTACCTTCAAACTTTGGCAACTGTTTGGTTCGATTCACAAAAAAAAATATTTAAAATCCCAAAAAATTTCCCCTATCCCTACACTTGGGATACATTGTCCCCAATGTATGGTTTTGGAGGAATGATCACTCAATTACTCCCAATATCACCTTTTGTTCAAAAAATCAAATCCCAACTTTCTTTTTTTTATAAAAACTCAAGCACAACATACCTGAAACCCAACATAACTATCAATCATACTACACCCCCTTCCTTCCCAGCCATAAACAAAATGCAACAAAATAAAGCTACAATACTGTAGAAAGGAAACATACGACCTGATCACTAATAGCGCGGCTGAGGAGGTCCGAAGATATAAGTCATCATCTCTGAAAACCTGTTGAATGCGAACGCGCCACTTCCACTTCCTCCTTCTTCTTGTTGCCTAGAGCTCTACAGCTGATGTTGTTGCCCATTCCGAGGATCCACCCATTGAGAACGATGCATCGGCGGCGTTGGATAAGAAACACTACCGTCATAGGGTGGTAGGGTCGAGTAATCAACTGGTGGTGGGTCCACAACCACCAGACGCCCTGCATGACAATCAACATGCATCCGCCGTTTCTAATCATCCAAATATCGGTTATTGATTTCCTGTTCAATGGCGTAAGCATGAGTACGGTTCTAGGATTGTTGTCGATCAAAATTGTGCCTTAATGCACGTTCCATGCTCGAACCCATGAATGTCTGATGATCAAAAAACGTCCGCTCAGCCCCACTCCAGCTATCAAACACTGAAGGCCTTTGTCTCTCGAATACTTCTTGCATTTAACCTTCATGAGCCCAATTCGGCTCATACGGATATCTCGAAAACTCAAAGAAACCTCCGGTTGGAACACTACTCGAACCTCCTTGCTCAACATTCATTGGGGTAACATATTGGTCATCCATGTAGTCTTCATCCCCACTCTGGCCCTCTTCCTCGCTTTCCGGTTCATCCTCTTCACCTAGTCGAAGTGGCCGCGCGTCAGCCTTCAGTACTCTCCATCGTTGCCCCTCGCTTTTCAACTTATGATACCGCTCAGATTCCGTATACTTCCACCCAGCCCCCAACTCTCGGATGTCAAACGAATTGAATTTTTTATAGGACCCCTTATCATCTGCACCGAGCACCCCATACACTTTCAAGAGAGCAGTGATGGCGCGGCAATGCGGAATGATTTTCCGCTGATCGCTATTCCTACTGATCGATACATTGTTCATTACCGGAAAGCGAAACGGAAACATGGGGCCCCCAGTCAACAAGGTATAGAGAACCGGCACTTCCGTCCGTCAAACTTCGGTTTTGTCACACCGCCTTGGGATGACATTCTGCATGCAAATGGCCAACATCAACTTTCCCTCGATCCTTAAATTCTTCCGGTATAGCTTTCCGTGTAAGAACAGATAATCCAACATGGTATTCCAACGCGGATGCTTCTCGGGTTCAAAATAGAGGTCTTCCAATCTTGGAACCATATACTGATTAATCTGCTTACTATCAAACCTCGCAACCCGCCGCAAAGAATCAAAGGACATCTCTACATCAATGCCATTCACAGTGCCTATCAACCGCATCTTTGACGCTCCACCCTTGTATGAAGGACATCTAAGAGTGGCCATCCACTCTTGATTCTCCGTGTCGTATAAATTGGTGCCTTCATAATCGTAACACTTCAAAGTCGCCTCCCATCCTAATGCCCGGAATTTATCCGTAATCCCAAACGGTACAAAATCCGCCTCCCTCACCTCCTTTTCACAAATAAACGCCTCTTTTCTTTGTGCCAACCTATTAATCTGGTCATTGAATAATTCAGGCTGCCACTCTTCTGGCTGATCATGTAATGGACCGGATGTCCATTGTAGCTTTGGCCCCTGATCAGGCACATATTCTTCTATGTCTTCTTCAGTACCACCCTGCATTACTAACCTTCTCTTTCTTGGCACCGGGTTACTTGAAGAACCCACTTTTTCTTTTCCTTTGTGCCCCATTATAACTCAGCAAAGCATAGACATGAGGAAAACATATTATTCATCTTCTCAAAAACCCACATTATCCCCACACTTGCTTATTACTATGGTCATGAAAACTAGTGAAAACATTAATTCATCATATGCAAAAATTTGAACAACATTCTTCTAAATTAGTAAAATTTTGCCCGAAAATCATATTTTTATCACATAACTTGCTTCCATAACCATAATCATTCAAAACCCAATCAAGTTCATCTCAAAATAATCAACTATAAGCAAGTATGGGATCATGATAACCTAGTACTTACAATCCTACAAGGCAATGATATTAATGTAAGAAATTGCATACCATGGCTTTGTAGAAAGGAAGAACCCTAAAAACTTGAAGATAAACAAAAACCCAACAAGAACCCTAAAAATTTTGGACCAAAAAGTTCCAACTTGATCCTCCAAACTATGGATTTGACCAAATGCAAGCACACAATCGAAATCCTTGTGAAATTTTAGCCAAGATTGACCCAAAAATCACTCGATTTGGTGAGAAATTGAAGGAATTGTTTAGGTGAAAGTGGGTGTTCTTGAAGGTAAATAAGGGGGAAGAAGAGCGAAGTTATGGCTGAAAAGTGTGCAGAAAATAGATGGTTTGGGATTAATTCCCGTGTTCAACTTCCTGTTTTGCAGACCCAAGACGCCCAGTGGCCACCGTAAGCTACGGTGGTCACCGTAAGCTACGGTGGCCAGGGTTTAATAAGGGTACCGTAAGACAGTTCATTAGCACCGTAAGGGCTTTTGGGGGCACCGTAGCTTACAGTGAGGACCGTAAGCTACTGTGGCATCTGAGCATTTCCAAAAAAATTTTAACAAAATAGCATTTTTTACCTATTTTAACCTACCATCCCCCTCGAAAAACCCGTGTTGTCCTCAACACCGTATATGAGAGATTTCAAAAAACTTCCCCACACTTGTTTCAAACACAAATTAACAAGTTCGGATAATAACTCGAAACAAACTAAACAAACAAACAAACTAAGTATTTACCCTACAAAACCTGGGCCTCTTGTGTTTAATCCACGTCCAATGGGCGTAGGATGTAGCCCACTTTGTTAAGTTCAAGATGTTTAATATCATTCCCCTCCAAATACGGTTTGAGCCGATGCCCATTCACTGTTTGCTTCATGTTGGTCCGTTCATCCACGATATCAACATCTCCAAACCTTCCCACTCGTGTAATAACATAGGGGCCCATCCACTTGCTTTTCAATTTGCCCACGAACATCTTTAGCCTTGAATTGAACAAACCACACCTTTTGACCCATTTCAAAAGTTCGCTTCCGAATCTTTCCATCATGAACCTTCTTGAGCTTATCTTTGTATGCAGCCGCACACTCATATGCCTCATCTCGAATCTCTTCGATCTCACTCAATTGAAGTTTCCGGGTCTTTCCCGCTTCGTCATTATCTGCGTTCACCGTCTTGCTTGCCCAATGCACCCTATGCGCCAATTGCATCGTTAAATGACACCCCTTCGCATACACCAACCGGTAAGGAGTTTGTACAACTAACTTCTTCTTCTTCTCTTTTTTTTTTCATTTCATTTTCATTTTCTTCTTCCTTTTTCATTTTCTTTTCTTCTTCTTTTTTTAGCAAGACAATATTGCATCAAGATAACAACCATCGCATTACAACTACTGAAAGAAAAAAATACAATCATAACAATATCAAACTATCTAAACCTGGTCGATTTAAAGGTAGAATTTTGTAGGACATAGGCTTGGGTGACAATTGAATGGTTAAAAGCTCAAATTGGGCTACTAATGTCCAAACCCCCGGCCCGCTCACTACCAAGCTCATATATGTAACTTATGAGGTCCAACCCCTCAAACCCACACTCAACACACATCCAGACGAGGCTACCTAAATGCCCTCATCATATTCACAAGCATGTAAACTTAGGTTTTGACAAGCATCTATTATCCAAGTTCTATTAACACAATGTAGACACGCCACTCAACCAAAAAGCATTTAATCTCTAAAGTACATCTATGTGGCTCAATCCTCACCAAGAAAGGAATAAAAATGGATACCGATGTGTCATGTATATTATGGTAGTACCTTCAAACTTTGGCAACTGTTTGGTTCGATTCACAAAAAAATTATTTAAAATCCCAAAAAATTTTCCCCCATCCCCACACTTGGGATACATTGTCCCTAATGTATGGTTTTGGAGGAATGGTCACTCAATTACTCCCAATATCACCTTTCGTTCAAAAACTCAAATCCCAGCTTTCTTTTTTTATAAAAACTCAACCACAACATACCTCAAACCCAACATAACTATCAATCATACTACACCACCTTCCTTCCCAATCATAAACAAAATGCAACAAAATAAAGCTACAATATTGTACAAAGGAAACATACGACCAGATCAATAATAGCGCGGCTGAGGAGGTCCGAAGATAGAAGTCATCATCTACGAAAACTCGTTGAATGCGAACGTGCCACTTCCACTTCCTCCTTCTTCTTGTTTCCCGGAGCTCTGCTGCTGCTGTTGCCCATACCGAGGATCCACCCATTGAGAATGATGCATCGGCGGCGTTGGATAAGAAACACTACCGTCATAGGGTGGCAGGGTCGAGTAATCAATTGGTGGGGGTCCACAACCACCAGACGCCCTACATGCTAATTAGCATGCATCCGCCGGTTCTGATCATCCAAATATCGGTTATTGATTTCCTGCTCAAAGGCGTAAGCATGAGTATGGTTCCAGGATTCTTGTCAATCATAATTGTGCTTTAATGCACGTTCCATGCTCGCACCCATGAATGTTTGATGATCAAAAAATGTCCACTCAGTCCCACTCCAGCTATCAAACACTGAAGGCCTTTGACTCTCGATTACTTCCTGCATTGTACCTTTATGAGCCCAATTCGGCTCATACGGATATCTCGAAAAGTCAAAGAAACATCTGGTTGGAACACTACTTGAACCTCCTTGCTTAACATTCATTGGGGCAACATGTGGGTCATCCATGTAGTCTTCATCCCCACTCGGGCCCTCTTCCTCGCTTTCCGGTTCATCCCCTTCACCCGATCGAAGTGGCCGCGCGTCAGCCTTCAGTACTCTCCCTCGTTGCCCCTCACTTTTCAACTTATGATACCGCTCAGATTCCGTATACTTCCACCCAGCCCCCAACTGTCGGATGTCAAACGGCTTGAATTTTTTATTGGACCCCTTATCATCTGCACCGATCATCCCATACATTTTCAAGAGAGCAGTGATGAGGCGGCAATGCGGAATGATTTTCCGCTAATCGCTACTCCTACTGATCCATACATTGTTTATTACAAGAAAGCGAAACGAAAACATGGGGCCCCCAGTTAACAAGGTATAGAGCACCGGCACTTCCGGCCGTCGAACTTCGGTTTTGTCACCCCGCCTTGGGATGACATTCTGCATGCAAATGGCCAACATCAACTTTCCCTCAATCCTTAAATTCTTTCGGTATAGCTTTTCGTGCGTAGTACCCGGTAAGAACAGATAAACCAACATGGTATTCCAACGCGGATGCTTCTTGGGTTCAAAATAGAGGTCTTCCAATCTTGGAAGCCTATACTAATTAATCGGCTTACTATCAAACCTCGCAACCCGCCGCAAAAGGACATCTCTACATCTATGCCATTCACAGTGCCTATCAACCGCATCTTCGACGCTCCAACCTTGTATAAAGGACACCTAAGAGTGGCCATCCACTCTTGAATCTCCGTGTCGTATAAATTGGTGCCTTCATAATCGTAACACTTCAGAGCTGCCTCCCATCCTAATGCCCGGAATTTATCCGTATCCCAAACGCTCCAATATCCGCCCCCCACCTCCTTTTCACAAATAAACGCCTCTTTTCTTTATGCCAACCTATTAATCTGGTCGTTGAATAATTCAGCCTGCCACTCTTCTGGCTGATCATGTAATGGACCTGATGTCCATCGTGACTTTGGCCCCCGATCAGGCACATATTCTTCTATGTCTTCTTTAGTACCACCCTACATTACTAACCTTCTCTTTCTTGGCGCTGGGTTACTTGAAGAACCCACTTTTTCGTTTCCTTTGCGCCCCATTATAACTCAGCAAAGCATAGACATGAAGAAAACATATTATTCATCTTCTCAAAACCCACATTATCCCCACACTTGCTTATTACTATGGTCATGGAAACTAGTGAAAACATTAATTAATCATATGCAAAAATTTGATCAACATTCTCCTAAATTAGTAAAATTTTGCCCAAAAATCATATTTTTATCACATAATTAGCTTCCAAAACCATAATCATTCAAAACCCAATCAAGTTCATCTCAAACTAATCAACTATAAGCAAATATGGGATCATGATAACCTAGTACTTACAATCCTACAAGGCAATGATAATACTGTAAGAAATTACATACCTTGGCTTTGTAGAAAGGAAGAACCCTAAAAACTTGAAGATAAACAAAAACCCAACAAGAACCCTAAAAATTTCGGATCAAAAAGTTCCAACTTGATCCCCAAACGATGGATTTGACCAAATGCAAGCACACAATCGAAATCCTTGTGAAATTTTAGCCAAGATTGACACTAAAATCACTCGATATGGTGAGAAATTGAAGGATTTTTGTAGGTGAAAGTGGGTGTTCTACAAAGTAAATAAGGGGGAAGAAGAGTGGAGTTGTGGCGGAAAAGTGTGCAGAAAATAGGTGGTTTGGGATTAATTCCCGTGTTCAACTTCCTGTTTTGCGGACCCAAGACGCCCAGTGGCCACCGTAAGCTACGGTGGTCACCGTGAGCTACGGTGGCCAGGGCTTAATAAGGGTACCGTAAGACAGCTCATTAGCACCGTAAGGTATTTTGGGGGCACCGTAGCTTACGTTGAGGACCATAAGCTACGGTGGCATATGAGCATTTCAAAAAAAATTTTAACAAAATAGCTTTTTTTACCTATTTTAACCTACCATCCCCCTCGAATACCCGTTTTGTCCTCAACGCCGCGTATGAGAAATTTCGAAAAACTTCCCCACACTTGTTTCCAATACAAATTAACAAGTTCGGATAATAACTCGAAACAAACTAAACAAACAAACAAACTATGTATTTACACTACCAAACCTGGGCCTCTTGTGTTTAATCCACATCCAATGGGCGTAGGATTTAGCACTTTGTCAAGTTCAAGATGTTTAATATCATTGCCCTCGAAATACGGTTTGAGCCGATGCCCATTCACCGTTTGCTTCATGTTGGTCCGTTCATCCACGATATCAACATCTCCAAACCTTCCCACTCGTGTAATAACATAGGGGCCCATCCACTTGCTTTTTAATTTGCCCACGAACATCTTTAGCCTTGAATTGAACAACCACACCTTTTGACCCGTTCCAAAAGTTCGCTTCCGAATCTTTGCATCATGAATCTTCTTGAGCTTTCTTTGTATGTAGCCGCACACTTTTATGCCTCGTCTCGAATCTCTTCGATCTCGCTCAATTGAAGTTTCCAGGTCTTTCCCGCTTTGTCATAATCTGAGTTCACTGTCTTGCTTGCCCAATGCGCCCTATGCCCCAATTCCATCGTTAAATGACACCCCTTCCCATACACCAACCGATAAGGAGTTGTACCAATAGGAGTTTTGTAGGCCGTTCAATGCATCATCCAACTTACTCGACCAATCCTTTCGATCCGTTCGCATCTTCATTAAAATTTCTTTGATTTGACGGTTAGACACTTCGACTTGTCCACTAGTTTGTGGATGATACGGTGTGGCAATTCGGTCATTATACCTCTTCAATAATTTCCCGAAATTAAAATTTTTAAAATGCGAACCACCATCACTGATTATAACACGTGGAATCCCAAAACGAGCAAATATATTCGATTGTACAAACTTGCAAACAACCGAATGATCGTTAGTCCTTTTCGGTATGGCTTAAATCCATTTCGAAACATAGTCCACGACCACCGAGATATACAAGAACCCATTTGAACATGGAAACGGCCCCATGAAATCTATCTCCCACACATCAAAAATCTCTACCACCAAGATGGGTTGTAAAGGCATTTCATCCCTCTTGTCCCATCTTTTGGCAATCAAGACAATTTCGGGAAAATTCACACGTGTCTTTAAAGATTGTTGGAAAATGGAACCCACATGTGAGCACCCGATACCCCATCTTGTGACCACTAAAGTGCCCTCCACAAGCAGATGAATGAGCATGGCTTAAAATTTCGGCCACTTCCGTTTCTGGTACACACCATCCAATTACTTGATCGGGCCCAATCTTGAACAAGTCCGGTTCATCCCAAATGTATTACTTGACTTGTACCATGAGCTGTTGTGTTATTCTCTTTGTCCAATGACTAAGAATAACACCCGTGGCCAAATAATTTACATAATGGGCATACCACGGTGCTGTAGAAGTAGAGACAACGAGCAACTGTTCATCAGGAAATCGTTCAATAATCTCACTTAAGTCATCAGCCCCTTCAATTGGAATCCAAGACAAGTGGTCCGCCACCACTTTGTATACAGCTACACACTCGTATGCCTTATCTCGACTCTCTTCGATCTCGCTCAATTGAAGTTTCCGGGTCTTTCCCGCTTCGTCATAATCTGCGTTCACCGTCTTGTTTCCCAATGCGCCCTATGCACCAATTCCATCGGTAAATGACACCCCTTCCCATACACCAACCGGTAAGGAGTTATACCAATAGGAGTTTTGTAGGCCGTTTGGTATGCCCACAACGCATCATCCAACTTACTCGACCAATCCTTTCTATCCGTTTGCACCGTCTTTATTAAAATTTCTTTGATTTAACAGTTAGACACTTCGACTTGTCTACTAGTTTGTGGATGATACGGTGCGGCAATTCGGTGGTTCACATTATACCTCTTCAATAATTTCCCAAAATTAAAATTTTTAAAATGCGAACCACCATCACTGATTATAACACGTGAAATCACAATACGAGCAAAGATATTCGATTGTACAAACCTGCAAACAATCGAATGATCGTTAGTCCTTGTCGGTATAGCTTCAATCCATTTCGAAACATAGTCCACGGCCACCAAGATAACAATAACCCATTTGAACTTGGAAACGACCCCACAAAATCTACCCCCACACATAAAAAATCTCTACCACCAAGATGGGATGTAAAGGCATTTCATCCCACTTTGAAATACTCGCCATCTTTTGGCAATCAAGACAATTTCAGGCAAATTCACACGCGTCTTTAAAGATTGTTGGCCAATAGAACCCGCATGTGAGCACCCGATACCCAGTCTTGTGACCACTAAAGTGCCCTCCACAAGCAGATGAATGAGCATGGGTTAAAATTTAGGCCACTTCCGTTTCCGGTACACACCTTCTAATTACTTGATCGGGCCCAATCTTGAACAAGTCCGGTTATCCCAAATGTATTGCTTGACTTGTACCATGAACTGTTGTCTTCTTCTCTTTGTCCAATGACTAGGAATAACACCCGTGGCCAAATAATTTACATAATGGGCATACCACGGTGCTGTAGAAGTAGAGACAACATGCAACTGTTCATCAAGAAACCGTTCATTAATCCCATTTAAGTCATCAGCCTCTTCAATTGGAATCCAAGACAAGTGGTCCGCCACCACTTTGTATACAGCTGCACACTTGTATCTCTCATCTCGAATCTCTTTGATCTCGCTCAATTGAAGTTTCCGGGTCTTTCCCGCTTCGTCATAATCTGTGTTCACCGTCTTGCTTGCCTAATGCTCCCTATGCGCCAATTCCATCGGTAAATGACACCCCTTCCCATACACCAATCGGCAAGGAGTTGTACCAATAGGAGTTTTGTAGGCCGTTTGGAATGCCCCCAATGCATAATCCAACTTACTCGACCAATCCTTTCTATACGTTTGCACCGTCTTCATTAAAATTTCTTTGATTTAACGGTTAGACACTTCGACTTGTTCACTAGTTTGTGGATGATACGGTGTGGCAATTCGTTGGTTCACATTATACCTCTTCAATAATTTCCCAAAATTAAAATTTTAAATTGTGAACCACCATCAGTGATTATAACACGTGGAATCCCAAATCAAGCAAAGATATTCGATTGTACAAACCTGCAAACAACCGAATGATTGTTAGTCCTTGTCGGTATGGCTTCAATCCATTTCGAAACATAGTCCACGGCCACCAAGATATACAAGAACCCATTTGAACTTGGAAACGACCCCACAAAATCTATCCCCCACACATAAAAAATCTCTACCACCAAGATGGGATGTAAAGGCATTTCATCCCTCTTTGAAATATTCCCATCTTTTGGCAATCAAGACAATTTCGGGTAAATTCACACGCGTCTTTAAAGATTGTTGGCCAATAGAACCCGCATATGAGCACCCGATACCCCGTCTTGTAACCACTAAAGTGCCCTCCACAAGCAGATGAATGAGCATGGGTTAAAATTTCGGCCACTTCCGTTCCGGTACACACCTTCTAATTACTTGATCAGGCCCAATGTTGAACAAGTCCGGTTCATTCCAAATGTACTGCTTGACTTGTACCATGACATGTTATCTTGTTCTCTTTGTCCAATGACTAGGAATAACACCCGTGGCTAAATAATTTACATAATGGGCATACCACGGTGCTGTAGAAGTAGAGACAGTGAGCAATTATTCATCAGGAAACCGTACATTAATCTCACTTAAGTCATCAACCCCTTCAATTGGAATCCGAGACAAGTGGTCCGCCACCACTTTGTATGCAGTTGCACACTTGTATGCCTTATCTCAAATCTCTTTGATCTCGCTCAATTGAAGTTTCCGGGCCTTTCCCGCTTCGTCATAATCTGCATTCACCGTCTTGCTTGCCCAATGCACCCTATGCACCAATTCCATCAGTAAATGACACCCCTTCCCACACACCAACCGGTAAGGAGTTGTACCAATAGGAGCTTTGTAGGCCGTTCAATATGCCCACGACGCATCATCCAACTTACTCGACCAATCCTTTCTATCGTTCGCACCGTCTTCTTTAAAATTTCCTTGATTTGACGGTTAGACACTTTGACTTGTCCACTAGTTTGTGGATGATACGGTGTGGCAATTCGGTCGTTCACACTATACCTCTTCAATAAGTTCCTGAAATTATAATTTTTAAAATGCGAATCACCATCACTGATTATAACATGTGGAATCCCAAAATGAGCAAAGATATTCGATTGTACAAACTTGCAAACAACCGAATGATCGTTTGTCCTTGTCGGTATGGCTTAAATCCATTTCGAAACATAGTCCACGGCCACCAAGATATACAAGAACCCATTTGAACTTGGTAACGGCCCCATGAAATCTATTCCCCAGACATAAAAAATCTCTACCACCAAGATGGTTTGTAAAGGCATTTCATCCCTCTTTGAAATACTTCCCATCTTTTGGCAATCAAGACAATTTCGGGCAAATTCACACGCATCTTTAAAGATTGTTGGCCAATAGAACCCGCATGTGAGCACCCGATACCCCGTCTTGTGACCACTAAAGTGCCCCCCACAAGCAGATGAATGAGCATGGGCTAAAATTTCGGCCACTTTCGTTTCCGGTACACACCTTCTAATTACTTGACCATGCCAAATCTTGAACAAGTCCGGTTCATCCCAAATGTACTGCTTGACTTGTACCATGAACTGTTGTCTTCTTCTCTTTGTCCAATGACTAGGAATAACACCCGTGGCCAAATAATTTACATAATGGGCATACCACGGTGCTGTAGAAGTAGAGACATCGAGCAACTGTTCATCAGGAAACCATTCATTAATCTCACTTAAGTCAATAGCCCCTTCAATTGGAATCCAAAACAAGTGCTCCGCCACCACATTTTCACTTCCCTTTTTAACTCGAATTTCCAAGTCGAATTCTTGCAACAAAAGCACCCAACGAATCAATCGAGGTTTAGCATCCTTTTTCTCCATTAATTACTGAACTGCGCTATGATTAGAATACACCACCACTTTGCTCCCCCAAATATACGACCGAAACTTGTCCAAGGCATACACCACCGCTGATAATTCTTTCTCGTTTGTGGTGTAATTCAGTTGCGCCTCGGACAGAGTTTTACTCGCATAATAAATCGCCACCGGCTTCTTATCAACCCTTTGACCCAAAACCGCTCCAATAGTTGTATCACTGGCATCGCACATAATCTCGAACGGCTTTGACCAATCTGGCGGTTGCAAAATTGGGGCCTTCACCAGTTGTTCCTTCAAAACATTAAAAGCTTGCAAACATTCGTTAGTAAAATGAAAGGGAACATCTTTCAATAATAAATTACATAAGGGTTTAGTAATAACACTAAACCCTTAATAAATCTTCTATAAAAACCAGCATGCCCCAAAAATGACCTTACCCCTTTAACATTTTTAGGAGGCAGCGATGAGAGTTACACAAATTTTCGCTTTGTGTACCTCCATCCCTTTTTCAGAAACAACATGGCCTAACAAAATACCTTCCTGAACCATGAAATGACTTTTCTCCCAGCTCAGCACTAAGTTTTTCTCGACACATCTTTTGAAAACCTTTTCTAACTCGTCGAGACACGACTCGAAGCTTGTGCCAAAAATAGAGAAGTCATCCACGAACACTTCAAGCGACTCCCCAACCATGTCTGAGAAAATAATCACCATACATCGTTGAAAAGTTTCTGGAGCATTGCACAAGCCAAATGGCATTCGCCTAAAGGCGAAAGTACCATAAGGACATGTAAAGGTGGTTTTGTGTTGGTCATCAGGATGAATAGCAATTTGGTTCTATCCTGAGTACCCATCCAAAAAAACAGTAGTATTTTTTACCCAAAAGTTTTTCAATTATTTGGTCAATAAAAGGTAATGGGAAATGTTCCTTGGAGGTTGTGGTATTCAATTTTCTATAATTGATACAAACACGCCACCCGGTGACCGGTCGGGTGGCGATTTGTTCACCATTTTCGTCCTTAATAACTTGAATACCGGCCTTTTTAGGCACCACTTGGATAGGACTTACCCAAGAACTATCAGATATACGGTAAATAAAACCTGCATCCAACCATTTGATTACCTCCTTTTTCACTACCTCGCGCAGATTCGGATTCAACCTTCTTTGTGCTTCCCTCGACGACTTGGCCTCCTTATTTTTAATTATCTTGTGCATAACAATAGATGGGCTAATTCCCTTCAGATCAGTGATTGTCCATCCTATGGCCGCCCGATTCAATTTGAGCACCCTTAGCAATTCATGCTCTTGAGCCAACTCTAAACTAGAGGTAATAATGACTGGTAACGTGTCATTATCCCCTAGAAATGCGTATTTTAAGTGGCTCGGCAACTCCTTCAACTCTAAGATTGGGGGCTCCTCCAAAGATGGTTTGGTTCCCGAATTAATTTCCGCCGGCAGACTCTCGAACTGATGAGTCCACGGCGGTCGCCCCTCTTTCATCGCCATCACATCTTGTTTTTCTTCCTCCACCCGCAAATCACTAGCATGTACCTGCTCAGACACATCACAAACACATACACAAACATCCTCTTCCGCATATTCATGTGGGTCACACCCATCCACTAAATCTGCCATGAAACACTCGTCAACACCGACAGAATTAGACGTGTTAGTAAAAACATTTAATCGCATTTTCTTGTTATCGAATGTCATGTCAACCGTACCAAGTCGACAATCAATTACGGCGTGGACGGTGCTTAAGAATGGCCGACCCAATATAACGTTTTGTTGTTTTGGGTCGGCGGACGAGTAGTCAAGTACCAAAAAGTCTATCGGGTAGTAGAATTCATCGACTTTCACAATTACATCTTGGACCATCCCTCGGGGTAACTTGTGAGACAAGTCGGCTGAAACCACCGTTGTCTCAACCCGAGCCAATGGACCGAAATCATATTGGTCATACAACCCACCCGGTAATATACTTACTCCGGCTCCAAGATCTAGCAACGCCTTTGACATTGGAAAATTTCCAACTTGAATATTTATGAGTGGCGTTCCCGGATCTTGGAGCTTGGGAGGAAGAATCCGTTTTAGCACCGCGCTATCCCGTCCGATCAGATCTACCTGCTTAGGCAACTTCTTCTTTTGTTGTCTTTTCTGAGTGCATAATTCTTTTAAGAATTTTGCATAAGCATGTACTTGCTTAATAGCATCAAGCAATGAGAGATTTACCTTAACTTGTTTAAACACATCCAAGAGTTCTTCCTTTTGAGGGCCCCTTATTGAAATGAAATTTTTCTTTCCCGGTTCACTAAAGCGAAGGAAACGGGACTTGACTTGGTCCCCCTTCCTCCTTTGTTTCATTTAAGATTTCACCCAAACCCGGTGTTTTAATTACTTTTTCAACAATAGGGTCCCTTGACACATTTGATGATGGGACATTATCCTCATCACTCTCATTACCCGTAATATCCTCAACCACCCCTTCAACCAAAACCAGTTCCAGATTTGCTTTAAATTCTTTGCCGCTTCGTAAAACACTTACATGGTTAATATTAATATTATGCGAAGTATTGCGAGAGTGATTTACCTTTGTGTCACTCGGAAGTTGACCCTTACCTTTTTTAAGTTCCGCTACCTCGGGTTCGAGCTGACCCATTTGTGTGGTGACCGCTTGAATACTTTTGTCACGGACTTCATCCTTTTGCATACGAGCTTCGTCGAGTTGATTCCTCCGTTGCATCATTCGGAGCATATCCATAACCTCGTTGCCGCTCGATGAATTTTGACCCACATTTCCACTTTGGTCACCCCTTGTTGAAATTGACCTTGATACCCTTGACCATTTTTGCCCCTAAAATTCCCTTGATTATATTGTGGACGAGGAGCAAAACTCCGTTGAGCTCCTTGGAAATTAGGGTTGGCTTGATTCGTCGGGTTCCCATAGCGGAAATTTGGATGATTTCGTAACCTGGGGTGGTACGTGTTGGAATTCATGTTGAAGTTTTGACCCCCCCCCAATTGTATTCACTTCCTCAACTTGATTTGCACTTACTCCCACCAAACATACCTCCGATGCATGAGCCAATTCATTACAGTTAGTACAAACGTTATATACCTGATTTGACGCTTGCACCTCTCCATCTTCTACCGCATACACTTGAGGTCTTGTGATTACATGCCTAGCCCACCGTGAAGATTGAGCTTTCCTTTTTGATGTGACCGCCATTTGTTCTAAGAATGCCCGATCGTCTTGTTCAAAGTTTGTACCAAATGTACCGTTTGTGATAGACATCAAATCACGAGCATCCTCCTAGCTCAACCCTTCATGGAAAGCATTCAACAACTCCCATAATGCAATGCCATGATGACGGCAATTCTTCATCATCATATTGAATCTTTCAAACGCCTCATGAAACATTTCACCCGGTTATTGTTGGAAGCTACGTAAGCTCCGCCTAGCTTCATTTGTCTTTTGGGCCATGAAAAATTCTTCAAGAAACCTTTGTTGCATATCGGCCCACGTATAAATCGATGCGGACGGTAGAGTGTGGAACCACCTCTTTGCCTTATCTTCCAACGAAAACTGAAACAATACCAATTTAACACCATCCGCAGAAAAACATTGCCCCCCGATGGTGTTGCAAATGGAATCATATGTTTCCAAATGGAAGTACGGTTCCTCCATTGCTAGACCCTTGTACTTTGGCAAGCTTTGTAATGCGGTCATCCTAACCTTAAATGTTCTCCCATCCGGGCGTTGTGGTATCACTACTATTGTTAGTAATAACCGAACGAAAATGTGCTTCAACCCCTTACTACCTCTTTATGATGTCTTCGTGGAACACCTAAAGGGACTCTTGGTCGACCCGCGTAGCCCAGTCTTAACCTTTGAGGTATGAAGTGTTGTTGATGTTGGGGTTGATGCAACGGTCTTTGAAATTGCGGTTGTTGGTATTGACCTTGGACTTGTTGCAAAGGCATTAGTTGTTGGAACGGTGGTCCTTTAGGATGAACTTGTTGCACCCTTGTAGGTTGCCTAACCATCTCTTGTACTTGTTTCACTGGTTGCCTTTGTGGGTAACCCATTCCCCCTTGCGGTCCCAAGTTACCTCCATCACCCCCATAATAATAACCTTCATCTTCATACCCTCTGAATCCTTCTTCATAACCATCATCATACCCATCTCCTCCTACACTCGATGTTTGCACAAACTGTGAGGAAGGATTATGGAAACCAGGTGGGGTTGGTGGTTGAATGTGGAAGAGTTATGGATAACGGTTGAACTTGATAAAGTTTGACTTGGCAATGGTTGTTGAGTGGATGATAATTGAACGGAGGTTGGGAAAAAGGATGAGAATGGTGGAACCATTGATGTGGTATTGGGAGGGTTGACTTCATGTGTTGAGGGTGGATTGGTGGTAGGAATTGGGGGAAGTGTAAATGGTGTTGTTTGGCTTGTGGTAGTAGGTAATGGTTCCATGATGTTGAGTGGTGTTATTGGGTAGTAGGTGTAGTTGGCGACCCACTAATATTGTTTTCTCGCAACAAAATGTTGTTGCGTCGTAAGGTTCGTTCAATCTCCGGATCAAATACCAATGGTGATAGCCGATCAGAGCCTCTAGTATGCATAAACCTATAAGATCCTGCACACCAACACAACCAGCTACTAGTTAGCGGTAAGTGGGTATCGAACACAGGGAATTGTGGAAATTGCGTTATCCAAAGGTTGTGATACTTTAACTAAAATTACCTAAATTGCAATAAATTTAATACAAGATTTTTGTTTTGTGCTTTTAGATTTTAACTACTAATGACTCAAAAATTGGTTGCTTAACAGATTTCAAAGGAAGTGATCATCTTAAGTTTTCGGTTCAAAAACACATGTGTTTCAATTCAACTAGAAAGAGTCACATAGACATGACTCGTGTTTGATTAATTGTTTGTGATAAAAGGGAACCAAGTACTCGGATTACTACAATGCGAGGTTGTTACCCGATGACCAATTGATTAATATCCAACCCGTAAACCTCACCATGATATCTCAATTGTCAACGACACCAAGAACGTACGAATAAGGCAATGAATAAAAATATCAATCAACAATTAACAAACAATCATTCAACACCATAACAACCACAAAGTAGAAATTATTCTAGAAATCATAAATCGAAACATAATTTGTCCATCAAACCTTCCACTCAAGATGATCACAAGGATATTTAGCCTCTCATGTTCTTGCAATTCATCATCACCCCACTTAGATTGTTCATATGAATTAAATCACCAAAAGAATGTTGTAGAAATGTTTAGAAACAATAACCAGACTCTAAAATTGCCTCCCAAGCTCTGCTATTCGTTCACAATGATTGGATATATAAAAAGACTCACCAAAAGCTCTTAAAATGGGCAGTTACACATTTCCCACAGCTCACCACCGTAAGCTACGGTGCCCGCTGTAGCTTACGGTGGGCAATATTTTCTTACGGCGGTGATCCACTTTCCTACGGTGGGTATTGAAAATGGACTCCACCGTAAGCTAAGGCGGCCATCGTAGCTTACGGTGGTCAGCATGATATTCCCATTTTGCCCTTCGTTCACTCTCTTAGGTCCCATCTTCAATTAGGCTCTTGCAAACACCCAATAAAGCACATTTAAGCTCCCTCGTTATGCTCTTCGGTACCTGAAAAGCCATACACACCGTAGACAACAAATCATAACAATTAAACATTCAAAGCGTCGAATATTTATGGTTTTATCGCACTTACGGGTTGTCCAAAAGACCATCCATCAGTCTAGCTCCACTTGATGATAAGGTTCATCTCGGGTGCAAATTTTCTTCTTTTTTGATGAATTGGCTTGAAATATTTATCAATTCCAAGTTTATGTGTTATAATATCTTTAGATATACCTGTCATATCCTTGTGTTTCCAAGAAAAGGTTGACTTTCTTCTCTTCAGGAAGGATACCAGATCCTTCTCTATACTATCAAGGATCTCGGATCCTATGAAGACCTTGATTTTAGGATCCTGAGGATCCAATATTACATCTTTTATGTCTTGTTTGGCTGCCTCTAGTACACTCCTTGGAGGTAGCTGTAATTGCTATGTCGCTCTTGGTTGTGACGTCGGTTTCATAGAAGAGGTAACAGTTCTTTGCCTCATGTTGATTAATTTGTATCTTCACTATCCTCAAGGTGTCGGTAGCTTGACACATTGATGATAAGTAGAGGGAACAGCTTTCATATGGTGTATCCAAGGCCTGCCAAGAATCACATTTCGACTGGACAAACAGTCTGTGACACATAATTTTTGTAAAGAGTTTACCCCCTCAATGTAAATTGGGAGTTTGATGTCCCCCAGCGTGTTCATTATCTCACCACTGAATCCTACAAGGACAAATGATCTTGGAATGATTTCTTTCTCCGGGATGTTCATTCTTTTGAGGACATCTAGTTGAATAATGTTCACATAGCTCCCTCCATCAATAAGGATCCTATGAACAAAGTGGTTAGATATAAATAAAGAAATGACTAAAGCATCAAGATGAGGATCCTGTATATCAACACGGTAATCCTCATCAAAGGATATGATTTTCTGCTGAGTAAGGGTGGAGGTTTGGATAGGCATGTCTCCATTTTCCAGCTTTATCTCTTTAGCATGCCTCTTCGTTGTAGAGAATGAGGTTCCATATATATTAGAGCCCCCGGAAACGAAGTTGATGATTTGAGTGTCTGCCGGTGATGCATGAGCTCTTTCTAGCACTTTTTCAGGATCCTTGATTTCTCCCTTCCGAGAATCTCTTTCACGTAACCTTTGCTGAGTAGGTAACCTATCTCCTTTCTGAGTGCAATGCATTCATCGGTAAGGTGGCCGAAGTCTTCATGATATGCACACCACTTTGATTTATCCTTGTTGGATGTAGACTTTTCATTCTTCTTGGGCCATCTAGCCTTTTCACCTAGATTCTGCAAAGCAAGGATTAATTCACTATTGTCAATAGAAAAACAATATTCAGATATATGAGGATATTCTTCCTCATCTTCCTCTTGTTCAACTGAGTGAACCTTTTGATTTTCATGCTTGGAGTATTGCTTGGATAGATTGTTCTTGTAGAAGGATCCCTACTTCTCCTGTTTTGATGATCTGGATAACCTATCTTGGATCCTTTTGCCATCCTCTAGTCAGATGAACCTCATGGCCCTGTTCCTTACTTCATCTAAGTTCCTGCAAGGTGTCATAGCAAGATCATCATAGAAACGAGAATCCATTTGTAGTCTCGTTTTAAACGCTTCACCACAGTGGCAATGTCTAAATTTGGGATTTCCAAGGACTCTCTACCAAATTTAGTAACATAATCTCAAAGTGATTCAACACGAGATTGGGTTATCCTATATAAGTCACTAGTTAATCTTTCAAAGGTTCTACTACAAGAAAACTGGTTATTGAATAAATTAACTAAGTGAAAAAATGAAGTTTTTGATCTTGTGAAGACGGATGATATTATCTTCTGAGCATTTTCAGCATTCTTCTGGAATGCAGGAAGAATGAGAGGCATGAGGTAACCGCCGCCATGGCACTTGAAGTGGATTTTCCCTAAAAAGCCATGTAGTTGATGGAAATGAATGAAATGAACGAAATTTCTTCGGATTGAAGCACCACTTGCCCCATGGTGGGCGCCAAACTGTTTTGATAAAAAATCGGTTTAAGGATATTTTAACCAAACTTTCATTATGAGGTAGAGTGTTAATGCATTGAAAAATTGTATAAACAAATGAGAAATTTAAACAACGATGAACACAAAGATTTGTACGAGGAAAAACCTTGATCTTTAAAAGACCTCGGGCTTAAAAAACCTCGGGTGATGGAAACTACCGATCACCAACTATATTGCATAAAGAGATTACATCTTTGGATGATCTTGAGCTTGTTACAGTTGAATTCTAGTGTGTGTATAGGAGCAGTTTCGAGAGCAAGAAGTGTGCGAGTTGTGTATGTGTTGTATATTCCAATTCAAGCTCAAAACCCCTGATAAATTAGAAATATCTATCTAACTAACTATCCAAAAAATAGGCAAGTCTCCCACGATCACCATAACGGTTATGGCCTCATGCATGTGCCTAAAATCCGGCATATTCCATAATATTCCAATTTAACCAAGTCCAATTCGCTATGTACCTGCGTATACAAGTTTTAAACCGATGATACAATTGTTATTTAATAAAAACAATAGATCCTCGATCCTCAGACTTCCTGCACCATTTGTTAAGGAACAGTGATCTAGGACAATATAAGGATATGTGATCCATAGTAATAATAATTAACCCCTATCAATTACGTTTCTAAATTGGCCAAGGCTGAAGCTCTTCCCACCAATGATGGAAGAGTAGTGGTAAAATTCCTGAAAAAAACTATTCTCACGTTTTGGAACTTGAGAAGCCCTAATCAATGATAGAGGAACTCACTTTTGAAATCTTAAAATGGAAAAAAACTATAACATGTTATGGGGTTTATCACCGTCTCTCGACAGCCTATCACCCTCAAACCAATGGTCAAGCTGAAGTAACAAGTCGAGGTTTAAAAAGAATCCTAGAAAGAACTTTGGGTCAAAATCGAAAAGAATGGTTCGGCAAATTAGACAACGCTTTATGGGCATTTCGAACAGCTTATAAAACACCAATGAGTACCACTCTATATAAGTTAGTCTATGGAAAAAATATCACCTTCTAATAGAAATTGAACATAGAGCTTTAAAAATGTAAACTTAGACCAAGAAAATTCAGGAAAAGATCGCCTATAAAAGTTAAATGAATTAGACGAATTGAGAATTCAAGCACATTCCAACTCAAAATCTATAAGGAACGCTTAAAAAGAATACATGATAAATATATAAGCGGACCTAAAGAATTCAGGGAAGGAGATCAAGTACTTCTTTTTAACTCAAGGCTATGTTTTTTTCTGGAAAACTTAAGTCTCGATGGTCCGGACCTTTTACCATCACCAAAGTTTACTCCCATGGTGCAACAGATATTAAGCCTCCAAACGAAGAACCACTTAAAGTAAATGGACAAAGGCATAAATTCTATAAAGGATTCTTCGAGGATGAGGAGATAGAAATGACCTTGGAGGAGGTAGATAATTAACGAGAAAAGCGCTAACAAACTTGTATATATTTGTTTTGTTTTAATAATCCATCTTGTAGGTATATTTTCGAAAAATGTAACACACGGAAAAAGTCTACATAGCAGGTAAAACGAGCCAAGGAACCAAGTAAACAAAGGAAAAAAATATAATAAGACACGGGGTCGTGCCTATCTGCAGACGGGATTAAACCCTTATGTGTAGACTTTTCTTTTCATAACTCCCACGACCTGTTTCTCTGAAGCCACCGGCTCCCTGCCCGCTCCTGCAATTTTTTTACAATTTCCTTTCGTAATGTACCAACAAGGTATGTTCCTAACATCTAAATCTGTTTGATTTATGCTTTGCATGTTACATAACATCAAGATTTGGGGAAAAATCTAGGGTTCTTGAACTAGACTCGTGTCAATTCAAAGAATCCAAAAATTTTTCATAGATCTTGTTAGTAATAGTTAGAGTTAGTATTTTAAAGAGTAAATCACCAAACCATTGTCGAAAAATCGGACATTTTCAACCGATTTATCAAACCTTTGTTCATAAATAAAAAAAGTAAAATAAAAGGGTAAAAACGGGTTGGTAAGTAGAGATTGATACTTGGTTTTTGTTTTTCGAGGTATACCGCATACAGGGGACCAAAAATTTGGATTTTTTTAAGCCAACTCAAAAAGTGAAGATTTTGGTCAAAACAGTAGCCGACCACGGGGCCATGCCTCAGAGGCACGAGGTCGTATCCCCTGAATGGTTGCAGCACGGGGTCGTGTCATGGGGTCGTGCCAAGACCTTTGTTTTTCAAAACTTCACTATTTTTACCGCGCTTGACTGTTTAAATGTTCGGTCTTTGTAGGAAAATGGCACCACACAAGTGGCTCAAGCTCAAAACAGAACACTCTCAATGCGAGGCATGAATGGAAATTCTCAAAACCCGTAACAAAGAGCTGCCAAGCCAAGTCTGCTATGACACCTTGGAAATGGTGGGGCAAAGAGACCGCTACGACAGTCCCGTGACAAGACCTCTTCAACTCTTTCTTGAAGCACCGCTTCAATCGGTTTATGAATTCAATCTTGAATTCCTAAGCACCTTTTCCCTTAAGAAGGATATCAAGGATATGTTCGATAATGAAACAGTAACATTCCGATGTGGTGGTACTTGGTATCGGATTTTGGTTGCCAAGCTCGGCGTACACCGAGGAAGACGTTGCCAAACCTATGTTCAATGACGACATCATCGAGTTGCCGACAACACATGTAACACATCTTGGGAAAACATTTGAGTTAGGATCTACAATCCGAGCAATACCAAAAGTACCAAAATACGGGACTCACTCATTCGCTACATTCATCGGGTACTGAGTGGTACTTTGAGCTAAAGGAGGGATAGCGGGGTTGTCGTCAATCTTCGGGAGCTAACTTGCCTTTAATGCATCCTGAACCGACAACCCTAAACTTGATGCTATTGAAGAACATGGCTACAAATACATATCCAACACCCATATTCTTCGGTGACTGGATAGCTTGGCTTTACAGGACCTATGTTGGACACATCCCACGAAGCTTTTCAAAAGGGGTTAGTATCACCCTGGCTGACATCCCACTTTGCCATAGTTTGAACCTCATCTCCGAGTGCAATAATGGTCTCCTATGCTTCAAAGATAACAACGGAAGGGTTTGGAACCCAAATAACCCCGACCAAGTCCTCCCAATTGAAGATAACCCTATCCGTCCTTGATAGAAATCCTGCAGCTACACATCGAGATTCTCCTCTCAAGTTTGTGATGATTTTCCTAACATGCACAATCATTATAATCTTATGCAGGAAACACTCCACATCTCCCGAAATGCCCTCACCATGGGATAAGGCATCAACGCCCGTGTTGGAAGGATCGAGAGCAATGTGGCCTCCATGCGCTCCGACATTACCTAAATCCGGGAGCACATGGTGTACCCAGACGAGGAGGGTGACTAGGAGATGGACTCGGACTAGGCGATGATGGCAAAGGTGGTGGCAAGGAGGCGACGTAACAGGTTAATCTTTCCTCCTTTATAAAACAATGGTGATGGTTTGCGGGTTGCGACCCGTTTTGACCAATTTACTTTATGCATGTATTTTTCTTTTTATGGTGGTGTGATGGATGATTAAACGTAGAATGATCATAATATAGGATTTTTATTTTCTTATTAGTTTGTTGTTGTTTTCGTATGTATGAGTTTACAAGTACCTTCGGATGCTTGGATCCACCAAGCATACGACACCCTGAACCCGAAACAGGAAGCCTGACACCCTACCACCATTTTCTAAAACTAAACATTAGCCTTACACGGGGTCATATCTCCCTAACACGCCCCGTGCCCCTCTTGTTGCTGAAACTTATTTTCCTTCTGAACTTGCCACACGGGGTCGTGCCTCTCTAACACACCCCCGTGTCAACCTTCTGTAAGTTTTTCCAAAATACTGATACTTGCACTTTTAACACGGGACTGTGCCTCTTAAACACCCCCCGTGCCAAGTTACTGATTTTTGAAAATTTGTTGTTTTTAATCCACTTTTACACATTTATTCAGATTTAACCAATTTTGGGCACAATGATGACAATGTGTAATTTAAGTGTGGGGGAGAAAGCTTAACTTGAATTTGTTTGTCCTAAATCAAGACTTACACAAAACTCTACTTGGAACCGATAATATACCCCAATCTTTTTCAAAAATATTTTTTTAGTTTGTTTTGTCTTGTTTGTAGTTTAAGTTAGAAACCAAGACTTAAAAAGTTTAAGGTTTTACAAATTTACAACCGATAGCACTGTGATAAAAATAACCATATAAGAAAATTTTATAAAAAGGCATAACAATTTGTTGGTGCATATTTGTGACAACAGCTTAATAGTTTAATAGTTTAATCTTTGGATATTTTGTATTAGGCTTAGCATTTGTTTTAGCTTGTTTAGAATTGTTATGGGCTTGGAGAATGGCCTAGCCCAATCCAAAGCCATGCATGCAGACATGCAGTATATATACATGTTGTGCATTAGAGTTTTGGTGTGGGTTGGAAAAAGAGTAGAGTGAGGCGTGAGAAATCTACATAGAGTGGCTGAGAGATTTCTTGTGAGTCTTAAATTGATTGTAAAAATTCGTGTTAGATAATCAATAGAAGGCGGATTGAAAGTGATTGTTCGTCTTCTTGATATTGCTCGTTTTTCTGTGATAATCTTATCTAGAGGATTCCGCTCTCTAGATTGGATAGATGATTCTGTAAAGATCCATACGGATTAAGGGACCTATAATTAGTATCAGAGCATTAGGCTCTTGTTTCGCTCGGTTCGGAATCGCAACTGAAGAAAAAGTTGGGTTTTTGGACGTTTTAACGGCTGTTCTAAGGTTTCTACTGCTGTTTTGGATAAACACTATGACATCCCGGTTTTTCAGGTATTTTAAACGCACTACTTCACGGTTATTCATTCCTACGCTAATTTGATTCGGAGAATTACGCTCGAAATAACTACGCTAACTTTGTGAACTTATCGAGTGAATTACGTGCTATGTGTTATTAGACGTTTATAAGTTTTGTGAGTTATTACATCATGTTTTGATTTCGTGATTATTAGTTTATATAAAAAAATATATATTAAATAAATAGCCGAACCGAACCGAGCCACGAAACGTGTCGACCTCACTTCCTTGTGGCCCAAGTAACTAGCCTAAACTTGAGGCCCAAGTTACCCATCCAAGCCCCCTTGTGTGGCCGCAAGCCCACCTCACCCTTTCTCCTTTTCTTTTTTTCCCTTGTTTGTATAAATAGGCATGCATGGGTTATGTTTTCAAAAGAAAAAAAAAACACACACACAAACCCTAGCTCTAAGAGCCGACGGCAGCCCTCTTCCCACTCTTTCTCTCGATCGCAACCTCCTCCAAAACCCGAAGTGATTCCAATCTCGTTCCCGGTTCGTTAATCTTCGTTGTTAAAGGTTAGGGTTTTCTATTGTTTCGCAAATCACATTAGGGTTTATGAACTATTGATCATGCTTGTATGTAATGGTAGAATCATTGTTATGAAAGTGTTATGATGTTTAGTTCGATTAATTGTGCAAGTTTTGCGATTATGATGTTTAGTTGGATACAAGAATCATAGGCTGCGTTTTGTGATAAAAATCATATTATATGATTAGGGTTTGCATGAGTATGATATACATGATGATATGTGACTAATAAATCTGTTCTTGATCATTTATATTTAACGTCTCGATTGTTTAAGCGTGTTCTATTGCGATAAAAGTCGAAAACAGGATGCTTAATGGTGTTTACATCCAACTTCAATTGGCTGTAACTTGGTTATTATTTATCGAAAATCGAATTTTCTGAAGCGTAAAACGTATATTTTTGAAAAACGCTTCTAATGGCGTTGGATTCATATTTTTCTAAGGTCGTTTAGTATTTTTAAGTGGTCGTTTAAGTGCAGTAACTGAAGCTGTGTAAATTCTGAAAATTTGTTAGTTGTTTATCGAGTCGGATCTCAAAATCTGTAGAGGGTTGCGTCACGAAATTTGTACAGAAACTGGAGATGGAAATTTCCGAGAAACTCCCACTGGAATTTTGTTAATTGGATGAGGGATGATTTTTAAATAAATTCTCCCGTGGACTGCAGTCAGAAAGCGACGAATCTGACTGCAGCCTAGTATATAAATATTTATGGATAATTGGTAAAGTGTTAGGACTTGAAAAATTTATATAAAATTCTACAGTTTAGTTGACACCTTTTGTAAAAAAATTGGAATTTTTGGAACGTTGGAACTATTTTATAAAAATCCTCGAAAACAGCCTAGTTATGAGCATACAAGCTGAAACTTGATAACTTGCGAATGTGTGTACCAAAGTGTTGTATGAGTTGATTTGTGTTCATGATAAGTTGGTTTGATCACTATGTTGGTATGATAATACTTGCATGCATGATTGTGTTGTTGAATTTGTTATTGTGTGTGCCGCATTGTGTGTTAGTTATGTGTAGGGTTTGTATCAGTGTGTTCACACACTAACTTTAAATCGATTGACTTGTTAGGACGCAATTAGCGGTCCCATCATTTGCTACTTCTGTGTTACACTAACCGAGCAATTAAAGGTGAGTTCACGGCCCCTAATTTTGTCCGGTTTTAAACAACAGGGGGAGAAACATGTATACACTCTACAACTCTATCTCTTTACGTTATACGAAATTAACGTCGTTAACTATTCGGTAACTAAGTTAATGTTATTGTACGTTATGGTCACTAAGCAGCTATATCACGGAAGTCCTCGACAAACTCTCGGATCGTTAGTATTGGGTTAGATAGCGGGGAAATTATAAGTAGTACTACTGGACCCGACAAGCCCCACCCGAGCTAGTCGCGCTAGCCGACCGGGTATGGTCAACGGGTGAATAATTTAGCCTAACTTTCGCCATGGTCAGTGATAGGCCTGGCAACATGGAGGCACAAAAGTCAGCTTCGATCGCGAACACTTATGTGACATAACTTTAGGCTCGCTACCTACATGTTAACATTGAACTTAATTACAAACCAACAACGATATTATTCCGGGTTAGGAATAATGGAACGAACCAACAATATTATTCCGGGTTAGGAATAATGGAACCAACAACGATATTATTCCGGGTTAGGAATAATGGAACCAACATCATTATTATTCCGGGTTAGGAATAATGGAACTCTATCGTTATCCCGGGTTAGGGATAACGGGGGAAAACGAACTTTTAACCGAACTAACGAACTTATAAAAACCTGTGAACTCACTCTTCTTTAATGTTGACACTTGTTTCTTTACATGTTTCTCAGGACGCTAGGAGCTCTAGGTGCACTCACTTGCATTGATCAAGACATCTTTTTTATCGAGTCTCATTTACGAATATTGTTTGGGTTTTTCTTTAGTTTTGGCGTTTGTGTTGGCGCCCGTTCCTTTACTTTACTTTAATGCTTCCGCTCAACTTTAAAACTAATGCTTCCGCTAAACATTGAAACCAAACTAAGACAATTTAAAAATAAATATGAATGGTTAAACAAATAATTTTGGAAAACGTATAAACAAATCATATAGAGTCGTTCGATGTTACTAGTGTCTCGGATTCTGGTTTGTTCACACGCCTCGCGGGAAAACTCTGCAAGTGGAAATTGAGGGTGTGACAGATTGGTATCAGAGCCTCTAGCTATAGAGAACCAGGTTTGCATTAAAAGTAGACCTAAACTATAGCTGATTACACGACACTAGTCTTAGTTTGGCACTGAACTGTGATATCTTGTTATGTGTTGTACTACAACTGTGTTATGTAAAATATAAATGCATATTATGATGAACGCAACTCGTAACACAACCCAACAGGCAATGTCATCATCATCATCCGACAAACCTTGACAACCAAGGGCGCCGGGGAAGGCACCTATGGTCGAACCCTCACCACCTCATGGCGTGGAGGCACGCTCAGCTGCTAGAAAAAGACTCGCTCTAGGAGAGGAGTCGTCCTCACGCCCGACCATCGTTATGCCGGTCGAACCGGTTAACTCGTTAAAAGTAGGGAACGACCTACTTAGAGATATGATAAGAAAACAAAAGGAACAACTAGAGAGAATGCAGGAAACTATCCTAGCACAGGGATGGATGATACGTCAATTAACGGGTAAGACTGGAGAGCTCGAGGAAGAGCAATATGAAAAAAAGATAGCTCGTAACATTTTAGTTAAAGATCTTCATGCTGAGCAGCTGAGGGCTGACTGGCTCGAAGACAGAGTTCTTGAGTCCAGCTGGAGGATTCAAGAACTAGAGCAGAATCAGGCACCTGTACCAGTACCCGCCTCAGCACCGGTCCCTCCAGCGCCAGTAGGGGAAGAAGAGCAGGACCCGGAGGAAGACCCGGAGGAGGTTCCGGAGGAAGAGGAGCCGGAACAGGAACCGGCGGTTAAAGCTGAAAACGCCGCAGAGGATGACGGCAACGATAGCAACTTGGGAGATGGAGACGAATAAGACTGACTCATCTCGTCAATCCCCCTTTTGTTCCTTTTGTCTATTTATTTTCTACTTAGATCTAAAATGGCAACTGGACGTCGCGGAAATCTCAACATGACGCCTTAAGAATTAGCCGCAATGATCCAAGAACACGTGAATGCTGCTCTGGCAGGTGTTCAAAACCCACCAGCAGCAGGAGGGGTCTTAACCCCTACAAGATGTTCCTCGATGCGAAACCGAGCAAATTCACGGGTGCAGAAGGACCCATAGGACTGGTCCGTTGGATTGAAAAGTCTAAATCGGTGTTCGAGATGTGCAATTGCCTTGAGGCCAATAAGGTCAAGTATGCTACCTCAACGCTGGAAGATGGGGCATTAACCTGGTGGAACGCGCAAGTCCAAACGCGTGGACTTATTGCTGCAAACGCAATGGCCTGGGCCGAGTTTAAGGCCCTAATCAAAGAGGAGTACTATCTGCGGGACAGAGTTCAGCAGTTGGAACAAGCACTATGGAACCATAAGATGGTAGGATCTGAAATTGAAGCGTACATGGCGAAACATCACGATCTGGTGTTCCTATGTCCCGATCTGGCTAACACCGTTGAAAAATGACTCGAGTTTTACCTTGGGGGTCTGGTCCCTGAGATCCAGGGCATGGTAATGACTAGCAACCCTGCGACTGAGCATCAAGCGATCAGGCTGGCGCATAAACTCACCGATAAGGCGGTGGAACAAAAGAAGTTGCCATCTCGGGGTGCAACTGAAGTTGTCCCTGATAATAAAAGAAAATTTGAAGACTCGCCTGCTCGACAGTCTTTGTCAGCCCAGCCACAACAAGGGAACCAGAAACGGTTCAACAATTTCAACAGCAATCGGGGTCACAATAATCAGTCCGCCAACAACACCCAGAACACCAGCGGCTATGTGGGTCGAAAGCCGCAATGTAATCGTTGTAACCTCCATCATCATGGCCCTTGTGCCGGAATCGCTGCCAACGATGTGGCAAAACGGGACATGCGGCAAAGGATTGTCGCGGAGAAATCATGTCTCGACAAAACCAAAATCAACACCAGGGTCAGCAGCAGGGTATTAACCGGGGGTGCTATCAGTGTGGTAGCACTGCCCACTTCAAACGAGACTGCCCACAGCTTCGCAACAACAACAACAATGGTGGGAACAACAACAACCACAACAACCACAACAACAACAATAGCAACAACAACAATGGAAATGGTGGCACAGGAGGTGCCAAAGGTCGTGCATTTACGCTAGGCCGCGGAGAGGCCAGAAACGACTCGAACGTGGTCACCGGTAAGTTTCCCCTTAACGAACATTTTGCTACTGTACTTTTTGATACGGGTGCGGATAGGAGTTTTATATCGGAGTCTTTTAGGAAGAACCTAAATCTCACGCCTAAACCCCTAGAGACCCCTTACGTCATAGAACTAGCCGATGGTAAATCTGTAGATCTGACCCATTTAGTATCCGGCTGTCAACTCAAACTCGCGGGTCACACCTTTACCATTGATCTGATGACAACTACCCTGGGTAGTATTGACGTGGTAGTCGGAATGGACTGGC
This sequence comes from Scalesia atractyloides, assembly GCA_947069175.1. Classification (NCBI taxonomy): domain Eukaryota; kingdom Viridiplantae; phylum Streptophyta; class Magnoliopsida; order Asterales; family Asteraceae; genus Scalesia; species Scalesia atractyloides. The sequence continues at coordinate 57,791,076 of CAMTDV010000003.1, read as the reverse complement.
TATCTGACGTCCGAGCTGAAGTTCTCTGTTTCGAGAAAGCTATCCGTATTCCTCTCTCTAACGACGAAATCTTGACGGTGCAACGCGAGAAGGCAGGCGCCGTCACAAACATCATCTCTTACATGCAAGCGCAGAAGTGTCTTCGGAGGAAGAACTCCTTCGCTTTGCTCGCACTGGTCACCGAGCAGCCTAAGGACGAGAAGCGTATAGAAGATATCCCCGTCGTCCGTGACTTTTCCGATGTTTTTCCAGAGGAGTTACCTGGTCTTCCACCATATCGACAAGTAGAATTTGAAATTGAATTGGCGAACCATGCAACTCCTATCGCCAAGACCCCATACCGCCTAGCTCCAGCCGAGCTGCAAGAGCTGTCTACCCAATTTCAGGAATTGTTAGAAAAAGGATTTATCCGACCCAGTACTTCACCATGGGGAGCTCCGGTCCTTTTTGTCAAGAAGAAGGACGGGACCTTCCGCATGTGCATCGACTGCAGGGAACTCAATAAGGTTACTGTCAAGAACTGATACCCATTACCTCGCATCGACAATCTCTTCGACCAACTTCAAGGGTCAAGCTACTACTCCAAGATTGATCTACGGTTCGGTTATCACCAGTTACGCGTCAGGGAGGAGGATATCGCTAAGACGGCATTTCGTACTCGGTATGGCCATTATGAGTTCTTGGTCATGCCCTTCGGTCTCACCAACGCACCCGCGGTGTTCTTGGACCTCATGAACCGCGTGTGTAAACCGTATCTCGACAAGTTTGTCATTGTGTTCATCGATGACATACTCATCTACTCTAAAGGTGAAGAAGAACATGCTGAACATCTACGACTACTGCTGGAATTACTTCAACAGGAGAAACTATATGCCAAGCTTTCAAAGTGTTATTTCTGGATTCGGGAAGTTCAGTTCCTCGGGCATATTGTGAATGAAAAGGGTATCCATGTTGATCCCGCCAAGATCGATGCTACCAAAAACTGGGAAGCACCCAGGACACCGACAGAGATCCGCCAATTTTTGGGTTTGGCTGGTTACTACAGACGTTTCATCGAGGGATTTTCAAAGATCGCGCAACCGCTTACCACCCTCACCCAGAAAGGCACCAAGTATGCTTAGGGTGACAAGCAGGAAGCGGCATTTCAATTGCTGAAACAGAAACTTTGCAGTGCACCCATTCTGTCCTTGCCGGAAAGGACTGATGATTTTGTGGTATATTGTGATACTTCCATTCAGGGATTGGGATGCGTACTCCTGCAACATGATAAGGTCATCGAGTATGCGTCTCGACAATTGAAGGTTCACGAGAATAACTACACAACACATGACCTGGAATTGGGAGCAGTAGTGTTTGCACTTAAGATTTGGAGACACTACCTATGTGGAACAAAGTGCACAATCTATACAGATCACAAGAGCCTCCAACACATCTTTGACCAGAAGGAGTTGAACATGCGACAGCGTCGCTGGGTCGAACTCCTGAATGATTATGAATGTGCCATTCGGTATCACCCGGGTAAAGCTAACATGGTAGCTGATGCCCTCAGTAGGAAGGAACACTTGAAACCTCGTCGGGTACGAGCACTACAATTCACCATTCATTCGGGGTTACCCGAACAGATACGCGACGCGCAGTTAGAAGCAATTAAGGAAGAAAACATCAAGGCCGAATCGGTGGAAAAAATGGAACGCGATTGGGAAGTAAAACCCAATGGAGCCCGGTATTTCATGAATCGCATATGGGTACCTCTCTACGGAGACCTCAGAAAGCTAGTCATGGACGAAGCTCACAAATCCCGATACTCTGTCCATCCTGGTTCGGATAAGATGTATCAAGACCTTAAAGCCGCGTACTGGTGGCCCAACATGAAAGCAGATATAGCCACCTACGTGAGCAAGTGTTTGACTTGTGCGAAAGTCAAGGTGGAATACAAGAAGCCATCAGGGCTACTTCAACAACCTGAGATCCTAGTGTGGAAATGGGATCAGATCTCGATGGACTTTATCACTAAACTCCCGCGACATTTGGGTGGTTGCGATACCATCTGGGTGATCGTGGATCGTTTAACTAAGTCCGCACACTTCCTAGCGATCAAAGAAACAGATAAGATGGATAAGTTGACTCGCATCTACATTAAGGAAGTAGTTTCTCGGCACGGAGTGCCAACGTCCATCATCTCAGACAGAGATGCTGGTTTCACGTCCAACTTTTGGCAGTCACTTCAGAAAGCATTGGGTACACGCTTAGATATGAGCACAGCTTATCACCCTCAGACGGATGGTCAAAGTGAAAGGACCATTCAGACCTTGGAAGACATGCTTAGGGCATGTGTGGTAGATTTCGGTAACAGTTGGGAAATCCATCTGCCTTTAGTGGAATTTTCGTATAACAACAGTTACCATACGAGTATATCGGTAGCACCGTTTGAAGCATTATACGGTCACAAATGTAGATCACCGGTCTGTTGGGCAGAAGTCGGTGATAGTCAACTCACAGGTCCTGAGTTGATACTTGAGGCTACTGAAAAGATTATACAAATCAGAAACCGCATGGCAGCAGCACGAGATCGACAGAAAATCTACGCTGATCAACGACGCAAACCGCTCGAATTCCAAGTAGGCGACCGCGTCCTACTGAAGGTGTCACCCTGGAAGGGTGTAATCCGTTTTGGGAAACGAGGCAAACTAAACCCACGATACGTAGGCCCATTTGTGATCTTGAAACGTATCGGGCCCGTAGCTTATCAATTAGACCTTCCTACCGAACTCAGTGGAGTTCACAACGTTTTTCACGTGTCAAATCTGAAGAAGTGTCTATCAGATGAGACCCTAGTCATTCCATTGGATGAGATTCAAGTGGATGAACAACTGCACTTTGTGGAACAACCTATCGAGATCATGGATCGTGAGATCAAGACTCGAAGGCACAGCAAGATACCGATCGTCAAGGTTCGTTGGGATTCTAAGCGTGGACCGGAGTTCACGTGGGAAAGAGAGGACCAAATGAAAAGCAAATACCCACACCTTTTTGCAGCTGGGTAGCAAGCTAACGTTACCACCAACTAAATTTTCGGGACGAAAATTCTTTCAACATGGGGATGACGTGACAGCCTGGGAATTTCTTGTACCATTGCTAACAAACTGAATCTTTGTGCGTTGCATTCTAAACCGCGTTTACTCAATTTTCGGGACGAAAATTCTTTCAACATGGGGATAATGTGACATCCCGGTTTTTCAGGTATTTTAAACGCACTACTTCACGGTTATTCATTCCTACGCTAATTTGATTCAGAGAATTAAAATTACACGCTCGAAATAACTACGCTAACTTTGTGAACTTATCGAGTGAATTACGTGCTATGTGTTATTAGACGTTTATATGTTTTGTGAGTTATTACATCATGTTTTGATTTCGTGATTATTAGTTTATATAAAAAAATATATATTAAATAAATAGCCGAACCGAACCGAGCCACGAAACGTGTCGACCTCACTTCCTTGTGGCCCAAGTAACTAGCCTAAACTTGAGGCCCAAGTTACCCATCCAAGCCCCCTTGTGTGGCCGCAAGCCCACCTCACCCTTTCTCCTTTTCTTTTTTTCCCTTGTTTGTATAAATAGGCATGCATGGGTTATGTTTTCAAAAGAAAAAAAAAACACACACACACAAACCCTAGCTCTAAGAGCCGACGGCAGCCCTCTTCCCACTCTTTCTCTCGATCGCAACCTCCTCCAAAACCCAAAGTGATTCCAATCTCGTTCCCGGTTCGTTAATCTTCGTTGTTAAAGGTTAGGGTTTTCTATTGTTTCGCAAATCACATTAGGGTTTATGAACTATTGATCATGCTTGTATGTAATGGTAGAATCATTGTTATGAAAGTGTTATGATGTTTAGTTCGATTAATTGTGCAAGTTTTGCGATTATGATGTTTAGTTGGATACAAGAATCATAGGCTGCGTTTTGTGATAAAAATCATATTATATGATTAGGGTTTGCATGAGTATGATATACATGATGATATGTGACTAATAAATCTGTTCTTGATCATTTATATTTAACGTCTCGATTGTTTAAGCGTGTTCTATTGCGATAAAAGTCGAAAACAGGATGCTTAATGGTGTTTACAGCCAACTTCAATTGGCTGTAACTTGGTTATTATTTATCGAAAATCGAATTTTCTGAAGCCTAAAACGTATATTTTTGAAAAACGCTTCTAATGGCGCTGGATTCATATTTTTCTGAGGTCGTTTGATATTTTTAAGTGGTCGTTTAAGTGCAGTAACTGAAGCTGTGTAAATTCTGAAAATTTGTTAGTTGTTTATCGAGTCGGATCTCAAAATCTGTAGAGGGTTGGGTCACGAAATTTGTACAGAAACTGGAGATGGAAATTTCCGAGAAACTCCCACTGGAATTTTGTTAATTGGATGAAGGATGATTTTTAAATAAATTCTCCCGTGGATTGCAGTCAGAAAGCGACGAATCTGACTGCAGCCTAGTATATAAATATTTATGGATAATTAGTAAAGTGTTAGGACTTTAAAAATTTACATAAAATTCTACAGTTTAGTTGACACCTTCTGTAAAAAAATTGGAATTTTTGGAACGTTGGAACTATTTTATAAAAATCCTCGAAAACAGCCTAGTTATGAGCATACAAGCTAAAACTTGATAACTTGCGAATGTGTTGTATGAGTTGATTTGTGTTCATGATAAGTTGGTTTGATCACTATGTTGGTATGATAATACTTGCATGCATGATTGTGTTATTGAATTTGTTATTGTGTGTGCCGCATTGTGTGTTAGTTATGTGTAGGGTTTGTATCAGTGTGTTCACACACTAACTTTAAATCGATTGACTTGTTAGGACGCAATTAGCGGTCCCATCATTTTCTACTTCTGTGTTACACTAACCGAGCAATTAAAGGTGAGTTCACGGCCCCTATTTTTATCCGGTTTTAAACAACAGGGGGAGAAACATGTATACACTCTACAACTCTATCTCTTTACGTTATACGAAATTAACGTCGTTAAACTATTCGGTAACTAAGTTAATGTTATTGTACGTTATGGTCACTAAGCAGCTATATCACGGAAGTCCTCGACAAACTCTCGGATCGTTAGTATTGGGTTAGATAGCGGGGAAATTATAAGTAGTACTACTGGGCCCGACAAGCCCCACCCGAGCTAGTCGCGCTAGCCGACCGGGTATGGTCAACGGGTGAATAATTTAGCCTAACTTTCGCCATGGTCAGTGATAGGCCTGGCAACACGGAGTCACAACAGTCATCTTCGATCGCGAACACTTATGTGACATAACTTTAGGCTCGATACCTACATGTTAACATTGAACTTAATTACGAACCAACAACGATATTATTCCGGGTTAGGAATAATGGAACGAACCAACAATATTATTCCGGGTTAGGAATAATGGAACCAACAACGATATTATTCCGGGTTAGGAATAATGGAACCAACATCATTATTATTCCGGGTTAGGAATAATGGAACTCTATCGTTATCCCGGGTTAGGGATAACGGGGGAAAACGAACTTTTAACCGAACTAACGGACTTATAAAAACCTGTGAACTCACTCTTCTTTAATGTTGACACTTGTTTCTTTACATGTTTCTCAGGACGCTAGGAGCTCTAGGTGCACTCACTTGCATTGATCAAGACATCTTTTTTATCGAGTCTCATTTACGAATATTGTTTGGGTTTTTCTTTAGTTTTGGCGTTTGTGTTGGCGCCCGTTCCTTTACTTTACTTTAATGCTTCCGCTCAACTTTAAAACTAATGCTTCCGCTAAAAATTGAAACCAAACTAAGACAATTTAAAAATAACTATGAATGGTTAAACAAATAATTTTGGAAAACGTATAAACAAATCATATAGAGTCGTTCGATGTTACTAGTGTCTCGGATTATGGTTTGTTCACACGCCTCGCGGTAAAACTCCGCAAGTGGAAATTGAGGGTGTGACAAACACCAAGGATTTCGGATATAAGACTTGCATCTCGGATCATAAGTGAAGCATCTGGGATCAGAAAATTTGCATCTCGGATCAGAAAACTTGCATTTCGAATCAGAAAAAAGTGCATCTCGGATCATTGGTGTTGATCTCGGATTGCATCTCGGATCAAAGAGTGTATTTTGGATAATTTGGGAAGCATCTCGGATAAACTAGGAAGCATCTCAGATCATAACAGTGCATCTCGGTTCATCTCGAATACCATCTTGGATCGCTGTTCTGAATCACCATCTCGGATTGGTATCTCGGATCACTGTTCTGAATTTTCATCTCGGATTGTTAATCTGAGTTACTGTTCCAAATTGGGTACTATTCCGAGTTGAACTCGAAAAAGTGGAAACTTAACCAGCTGACGTAACCAGAGATAAACGTTTTCGTACACAGAATTTGATCCATAAACAATTTTGACAAATCGACTGCACGGTTAGACTCGTGTGATTTTTAGGACAACAAAAAAGGCATGAAAATTCCTAAAAAGGGTCTCGGACATTATATATCATTGGATTCGTATTGTCGAGACGAGTCTAACGGTACAATTTGGTAATCACACATTTCGGGCAAACTTCTTAACGTTTTTAATGGTACGGTTACGGTAAAACACAAAGAAGGACTAGAAGAGAGATGGTCAGAATGAACAATCTGAGTGAGGGTGTTAATAACTGGCCTAAGTTGAAAAATGTTGAACAATATGTAGACCGGAAGAAGAAATTTGAGGCATTTGTTCAGGGTGAAGATTCTAAGATATGGAATTGTATGATTGATGGGTACATTGCGCCTACACGTCGAGTTAACGGGAGAATTCTGGTACTTTCATATGAGAAGATGGAACACTCTGAGAAATGTATGTATGATGCTGAGAAGAAAGCTTTAGCAGCGATAAAGATGTCCTTACCAATTGATATGAAACACAACCGGTATAGATCTTCTAGAGACCTGTGGGAAGCTTTAGGAAAACATTATCAGAGTTCTTCAAGACAAAGTACATGTGATCAAACATGTGTAGCTGAGATTGCAACTGTGAAGATTGAAGAAGGAGCTGCTAAGATAGAAGAGAAGAAGGAAGCTGAGAAGAAGAAAATAGAGGTCAAGGATGCAAGAGCTACAGTGTGCATGGATGATACAGATGAGCTTACAGCAGAGGTACAGGTACAATTACAATCTGTGAGTCATATTGTCATAATTGCACTGAACTACAAGGTAAAGTTGACAAACTATTAGAGCAAAACAAAATTTTGTTGGCTGAATTAGAAAAACAGAAAGAGTAAAATGTTCTTTTGAGTAAAAGGGAGTCAAATTGTTTAAATAAACTCAAATCAAATGAACAAGAAATCAACAGTTTGACAAGCAAATTCGATGAATTATAAAGATCATTGATTTAGCTCATGAAACTGTGAAGGATAAGATTAATGAGCTTACAGAAACGCATACAGAATTGGCTGGTGCACAAGCCAAAATTATTGAACTTCATGGAAAGTTAGACAAATTTGGAAAATCCTCGTTAGTCAGGACTCAAATTCCGAAAAATTTGAAAAGGAGTAGTGATAAAACGGGAGTGAGGTTTAGTAAAGCTTCATCTTCTGAGGATTAGGATTACACCTTTTTACCAAATTAAAATGAGCTAACATATTGTGTGCCTACTACACCAACAGCAGTGGATCCAATAACAGTTGACATACCTAATAGTCCAGTTTTTCTGAAAAATCTTTTAGGTCTAACAGTACACCTCATAAAGTGGATGGGGATACTAAAGACAAAACAGTTAAAACATTTAAAAAGGTATCTAACAGAAAGAAAGTTTTTAAGAAAAGAACTTGTTTTAAATGTCACAACAAAGGACATGTGGCTAGTTGTTGTCCTTTTAAAAAGGGTAAGAAAGTGGAGGATGAGGTTGAGGTTAAGGATGGGAATCAGGTTGGTTGAAATAAGAATTTTAAGCCAAGTTGTCAGACAAAACAACCAAGATTTCAATCTAAACCTTCAACATCAAGAAGATTTGATAATCCAAGAAACTTTTCTCCTAAATCAAGTCATTATAATGGTCAATCAAATTGTTTTCATGTAAAAATTTTGAATATCGAAATCGGTACCAAACTTCTGGTAATCGAAATTTTCAAAGAAGAAACGAATATAGGGGTTTTAGTAACTCAAATGTTCAAAACAATCCAAAAATTTTGCAAGGTTCAGATTATACTAACGGGAGAAGAAGGTTTCGAGATAATAATTTTCAAAGGTCGGAAAATCCGAGAGTTTATTGGAACTCTCGAGATCAAAGACCTCGTGGAAATTATAAATCTTGTTCAACAACTTGGAAGATATCCAAGACACTAGTAGGGTGCAATGGATATTGGACAAAATTAAGTTATATTGACATTCATGATCAACCTAAAACTGGTAGGGTATGGGTTCTTGAGTCTAACTAAGTTGTTGAGTGTGTGTAGGATGACCAAGAAGGACTGTTGATGTGTTCAACAGTGGTTATTCCTATAAAGCATCTGAGGTGAATAATAGGTTGCACATGGTAATGAATTATTTACTTACGTGATAGATAATGTTTACTAAAAGTGAAAAGCTTTTTGTCAGGTTAAAGTGGGAGTTTGTTTGTGTTCAAATTTCTGTTTTTAAAACCTTACTCCATAATTACAAAAATTTAGGGGGAGAATTTTCCCTAAGCCAAAAGAGTTAAGTTAGTGCGTGAGTTTAGGGGGAGTAAGTTGAAAAGTTTAAAAAGTTGAAAAATCCAAAAACAAGAAAATAGAAAATAAAATAAATGAGTTTTCACTGTGTGGAAAAGAAGAAATGATAGTACGTCAGCAGGTTAGACTGTCACACTGAAATTAAAATTAAATTTCTTAAGTGTGATAGTAGCCTCATCATATGATGTACCATTAGGCAAAAAGCATGAAATAATCAACTTACCTTGGTGATATAAACATAATGAACTGTGTATGAGTGGGTAACATATCAGTGGCGTGTGGTTTTATAACCATAAATCTTGCGTTGATAGATTGCCAAAATCTGTGGTTTTAGGTCTTTATATCATTATTTCATCCGGGGTATTAGGGTTGTCCTTCTGCTGCATCCAGATATATGCTGACCTAGGCACAACTAGGTCATCTTAAAAGAGCTAAAATGCCAAATCCCAGAAATTAAAGAAGCTCTCCTAGAGAGTCATTCAAATGTGCAAAATGCATAAATCGTACCAAAATTTGGTATTTGCCCTAACCCTCATTGGATATTGGTCTCTTTGTGTGTATGGAAGTACTGACCTGTTCACCAATTATCTAACGTTGTAAATCAAAAAGGTTGAATTTCGGTATACTCACCTACTACGAGGAATCTTTGTGCATACCTTGATCGTGGGGGTATGTCCTGAAGTGGGACACATTAGTGTATCAGTATAAGATTACCTTAACATATCACTAGGTAATGGTACTTGAAATTTTCGTGTATTTTGTTTAAGTGGATAAACAATGATGGTAATTATCTTGAACTGCTTTTCATGAAAATTACATATAGAATTATCTAATAGTGTTACAAAAGTTTGATGTTGCTGATATGATCTTTTACGGGTGATTCTCACAAAAATAGAGTGTTTATTTTCTTGTTAGTTATTTGTATTTAGAAAATATAAAAATACAAATGTAGGTCCACTTGGAGGATCAAGATTAACCTACTTCCTTGTTTATCTAACACATGCGAGTGCGGAATCCACATAAGTATGCAAACCAAAGCAAAGTAACAAATACAAGATAACCAAAGATTCACTATCTTGATTAAATGAAGAGAGCTAGTACAAACACATACAAACAATGTTCATACGGACTCAGGATATTCTCTCTATGCTCTCTTTCTTATGCCTCAGTGTCTCTCTCTAGTGTCACATTGAACTGTGAAGTGCATGTCTGTTTATATAGTACCAATACCTAGCAACAGTATGAAGAATGTTGCTGGTCGTACGAACCACTACAAGTCACGAAGAACATTCAGCAATGGTTGCTCGTACGAACAACCTATGGCTCGTACGAATAGTAACTAGTTCGTACGAATAAGCAAAATGCTTGTTGAAAGGGCCACCCATACGATCATGAGAATCACTTGTATGAACAGATAATGGCTCGTACGAGCATGCAACTTGCTCATACAAAGCACCTTTCACTCACACAAATAAGTTGATCTTCGGAGAACTTCCTAACAGACATGTCGTACAGACAGTAAGATCAGAAACACAAGACTTAACATTATGCACACATGCAACTGTTTTACAAAACACATAAACTAAACGTCGTACTAAATCAAGATAGGAGGATATCTTGATTTGGTCGACACGACCAAACTATACAAACATAATAAACAAAGACCTTACAGTTACTGACGTAACTAAGAACAAGTGACAGACACAAAGGTGCATCAACAAACTCCCCCTTGGCTGTTGCTTGGTCTTCGGTCTTCATTTCTAATGGATTGCTGCATCCACATTCACTAAACACTTTCAACCAACGTTGACTGAGGATCAAAGTCTTCAATATTATCCAAAAACATCAAACCTTTCCTTTTTCCTCTCTAGTACCACCGGTGGCAACTAGATTGGTCACAATCTGCTGTGCACTAGACTCTACCACTGGAGTTGCAGCAAAAACTTTTAGTTTCGTGGATGAAGCTGAAGCATTAGGATTACCAAAGTCTTCACTATCGTGATCACGTTTATGCTGGATCTCCTGTGCTTTGCATCTTTCATTCCACAGAATGTTCACTCGCTTTCTGCTCATTTCAAATACGTCTTTAATACCATTAAAGCCTTCTACCAATGTTGTATTATGAGAATGATACCATTCTCTCATGTTGTTATGTTTAGCAGTTAATATTTCGGCAGGCCGTTGTACAACCACACTACGTTCTTTCAGCCTATTCATTTCAATCCCACGAGCGTTATCAGCCACTCGCGTTTGTTGTAGCTGAGCTGCCCTTTCAGTATCCGCAGCCTTCAACCGCTCATTCTCCTTTCTTAACTGTGCAATCTCAGTAGCCTTCTTTCTAATAGTTTGCTTCAAAGAATTGCTGATGAATTGCTGCAGCTTGTAGCTGAGAGAATAGAAAATCCACTTTCATCTCCTGTTCCATTTCAGAGAATAACCGACTGCTTCGTTTTGAACTTTGTTGATGAATTGCGGACGAGGGTTGTTGAACTAAAGAAGTAGTTGGTTGTTGTTGAACTGGAGTAGTCTCAACTAAATGTGTTTCAGATGTTGTGGTAGCTGCAGTTTGTGGTTCAGAGGTTGTTGTGGGTTCCGATATTAGAGTTCCAGCCTCCTTCGATGTGAAGGAAGACTGAGCTTCTGCAATTGGTTCCGGTACGGTTTCTTGTTGCATGATTGTAGGTTGTGTGATTTCAACTTGAGCTGATGAAGTTTCCATAGACTTTTTGCTCTGTTTCTTTCTACGAACCGCAAGTTTCTTTTTGCGAGCTCATTCAGTCTCAGCATCAGATGGAACATAGTCAGCATCTGAATCTGTTGGAATCTTTCTAATCTGCCTAACCCAACGCTCATCACCATAGCGTTCATACCCAGGTTCAAGCGGATTATCATCAGAATCTGATTCTTCATCCGGTTGTTTACCCTTATCACCACTTGTGACTCGCACCACCATCACCATTATCATCACTGTCATCATCATCACCTTTTCCCTTTTGACGACCAAACTTATATCCGATCATCTTCTTCAAAGTTTGTTCTTCATTATCTGACTGACTATCATCAAGACGCCACTTATCGTTTTCTGGTGCAACATATTCATCATTTGCCAGAAAAACAAACAACTTACGAGGAGGTATGCTTTCCTTGTAATGTTTTGCTGCTACTCCTCTAAATATCTTCAACGAATGTTCCATCATAACATCAACTTTTAGAACATCGTTGTCGTTCTTCAGAAGATTCGGATGTTGTATATTCAAGATCATCTAGAGAAAATGAGGATACATCCAAAACTTGTTTCCACTGAATCCGGTTCTTCTTAGGTTTTCCTTCATGTTTGCAAAAATATACTTTGAAACATTGAACAGTGTGTTCAATGTCAAAGCTACCATCGTTCCAACTATGTCGTTATTAGCCATGTCATAACCACTTCGTCTGTTGCTTAAACACTGAATTAAAACATGTAGAAAGAACTTGTATCGGACTGGCAACCATGCTTTGTTTAGTTGTCCTACAAGAAAATCTCCAACACATCTCATTCGAAGCAAACATCCACGTTGACACTTCAACGGAACTGAGTATGGAGCTTCAGGATCATCACCAAGCTGCAATGCTGAGTTAATTATTTCAATGGAAATATCTATGTCTAAGCCATTCACTTTTCCGTGGATAAGTTCCTGTCCATTCACTTCAACAACTTTAGCTGAATCCTAAAATTCCTTGATCAAAGACTTGTATACTGTAGTTTTATGCGTGATAGCATAATGTATCCTTGAGTCGCGCAAAAACTTCATTATACCATTATACTCAGTAAATTTATCTTCTGGATCTAGGTAGGCAACCATGTTGTGTCTTGGCTCTATCATAATTTCCACTTCTGACTTGTCAATTCTCTTCGTTGCGGACTTTCTTTTCCCTTCCTTTTGTGCCATCCTGTACACCAAAGATAACCAGAATAAGAAGAACATAAATACACTAGGGAACATACACAAAAAGTTTTTATGGCTAACTTTCTGTAAGTATGTATCCCATAGACGAAGAACTACAGACTCATACGAATAACAATTTATTCGTACGAAGAACAACTGACTTGTACAAACAACAACTGACTTGATTAAACAAGTGATTCACTCATACGAGTAACTGGCTCTTACGAACCACAAGTTACTCGTATGAATGATAATGCACTCGTACGAATAAGAATCAACTTGTTCGCATGAAGAAACTTCAAGTGAAGATTATGCATGAAGGACTCGTTTTTCATCAACGTGTTCTTCGCTTAAAGTTTGTTGTTCGTGTCAGACAATGTCAAACAATCAGGAAATGTTCAAACCGCTCATCTTCAAGGTATACCAACATTGTCAAACATACCTAAAGATATCAGAAACAACTTAAAAAGGGTGAAAAGATGAAGTGAGAAAGGTGAAAGTAAAGATGTACTGAAGAAACTACATCACCCTTTATACCACATTCTTATACTCATACTCGCACGAAAAACATTAGTTCGCACGAAGAACATCCAGTCGTACAAAGAACGTCTTGTACAACAAACCAGTGAATCATTCGTATGAAGCACAACCATTCGCACGAGAAATCACTGACTCATTCGCACGAAGATCTACCGCTCGTACGAGTAACATTTGATTCGTACAAATCTAAGTTCTTCTAAACTGAAGCATTAGTTCTTCGTGGACCTTAAGTTTTTCGTTGACCTGTTTAGATCTTCACACATATCCACAGAGATCACAAGTTAGGAAATGTGTATGTTAAACAGATTTTGCTCTTTGTAATGAGTTTACCTAGTTGTAAGAAAGTACTTTATGAAGTTGTGATAGCAAGACAAATGATTTTTAGGGCGTATCTTGGTGGAAAACATTTGAGCTTCATCTTTGGCTAAATCAAAGATAATTTAATTTAAAACAGAGTAAACTAAAATAACTACTACTAGGTAAGAACAAACTGTACAAAAACTAGCAATCTTTTTCTAAGTTTCAAGGTAAGAGAATCATACCAGCTTTTAATCTTGCCAAAAATAAGTTTTTGTTTAAAACATCAAATTATAAATAAGTGTTCTACTACAATTATCGGTATTGTTGTCCACATAAGCTCAGCTTAACAGATGTAATCATGATTGGGAAATATGATTTAATGTATGAATTATACTTACTAGCCGGTGTTCAACCACTTCACGACACATTCCCATATCAAGACATGCACGAGTGAAAATCTTACTTGTGAGTATACTGCTTATCATCTGTTTTGACGTATATGATGTGATATACTCACTTATTTTGATTGAAAACAAGCCCTATGTGATTAAATCACTTATTAATGAGGAACTTGATTTTCAAATGCATGCAGGGCACATGAGTAAGTCCGTGAATTGGTTAGTACCATCGTATCGACAAAGAGACGAACTTAGCTCCCGCATAAAGTTGTGATATATTATCACTTATTGTTGGGTGAATGTGATATTTTTATCACTTGTGTATAGTATCATTGAAGTTCTGGACTTGCGCCCCCGTAAATTTTCGGTAAAAGATTCAACCATGATACCCAGATGATAAGCAACCATAAAGACTGCATATCTCAGAACCTCGACATACTATCAAACGAAATTTTAGTACCAAGACCATATGCCAATGAATGGTTCCCACCTGGCTTTCAGTCCGTTATGTTTATATCAACCTGCACATTTTAATCTGATTGTGAGCCTACCGATAAATCATGTAAAGCTACTTATCTTTTTTGTTTTATGTTTTTGATTGTTTTTGACAGATCATCGGTGCATCATCATCTTCTCTTATCTTTCCAAGAAACTCAGTTTTGATTTTTGGGTTTTCTATTGTTTTTGTATTTATCTTAAATTTTCCCCCCTTAAATGCAGAAAGTAAATAAATAAAGACATAACTAAATAAAAGACGTATTTTGTATTTTTGCATTTTCTTATGTTTTTGTATTTTCTAGAAACTTTCTCCCCCTAAAATATAAAAATAAAAGAAAATGAAAAATCTTTTTGTGTTTTTAGTTTTGAAGAAAATATTTACAAAAAATGATTAGCCAATGGTGATTTACTGGGGTTCACCTTGATGCCATTGCGCAAAAGAAGATAATCAAAACGTGATTTATCAAAAACTTTTGTAAACAGGTCGGCACGTTGGATTTTAATAACATTAATAAGTTTCTTTTCATAACAATCTTGTATGAAATGATACTTAATATCAATGTGTTTGGTTTTTGAGTGTTGTATAGGATTACGAGTGATCTGTAAAGCAGCTTCATTATCAACATAAATAGGAGTAGTTAGAAATTCAAAACCATAGTCGTGCATTTGCTGTTGGATCCATACAACCTGAGAGCAGCAACTAGAAGCCGAGATATAGTCAACCTCACAAGTGGAAGTAGTTATGCAAGTCTGCTTTTGTACTGCCATGTGACTAGGAGATTTCCCAAGAACTGACATCCTGCTGATGTTGACTTCGCATCGATCTTGCAGCCACCATGATCAGAATCACTGAATGTTGTCAAATCAAACTTATCATCCTTAGGATACCATAGACAAGTGTCCGGGTGACCCTTCAAATAACGAAAGATTCTTTTCAGAGCCATCAAATGAGAAACTTTTGGACTTGATTGGTAGTGAGCTAGAAGACATGTTAGGTATATTATATCGGGTCTTGAAGCAGTAAGATACATAAGAGATCCGATCATAGCACGATAAAGAGACAGTTCCACATGTTCACCCATTCCATCAGGAGTAATACCATGATTTTGAGCTAATGGAGTTCCCAAAGGCTTCGAGTCTTCCATTTGAAATCGTTTGAGTATTTCTCCAACATATTTGGTTTGATGAATGGAGATCCCTTCCTTAGATTGATGAACCTGCAAACCTAAAAAGAAAGTCATTTCTCCCATGGCGCTCATCTCGAACGTCTCTTGCATCACTTGCTCGAACTCTTTGCACATTTTCTCGTTTGTAGACCCAAAAATAATATCATCAACATATACTTGTACCAGCAATAAATCCTCATTCTTTTCTTTGATGAAGAGAGTACAGCGATCAATCCACGTCGAAAACTATTATTGAGAAGATAGGAAGACAACGTTTCATGCCAAGCCCGTGGAGCTTGATGAAGACCATATAATGCCTTGTTGAGAAGCCAAACCTTGTCAGGATGAATTGGATCTTCAAAACCAGGCGGTTGCTCAACATATTCTTCTTCTTCAACCACACCATGAAGAAATGCACTCTTAACATCCATTTAATAAACTGTAAACTTCTTGTAGGACGCATATGCCAAGATAATTCTTATGACCTCAAGACGTGCTACCGGTGCATAAACCTCATTAAAATCAATGCCTTCTACCTTATTAAAACCCTGGACAACCAATCTTGCTTTGTTTGTCACAACAACACCTCGGTCATCATTCTTACATTTGTAAACCCATCTAGTACCAATCTTCTTGTAGTTGTGGGGCCTATCAACCAATTTCCACATGCCCAACTTCTGAAACTGCTGAAGTTCTTCTTACATTGCTTCAACCTGTGACTTTTGTACCTTTTTAATCATTGTAAAATTACAACCAATTTCGTATTCAATGAAACCCTGTGTTTTATTTCCAAAATTTGTATAATTATCTAAGACATTTGCACAATTTCAATTTCTCGCACAACCCTCAAAATTTTTTTGTGGAAGTAATTCGTTAAGTGACACTCAAACGCAGTCAGTTTAACGCGACATACACTTTGAAAAAAGGACATAAGCTATACATACCCTAAATACCCTTTACATAACTTAGATATAAGTTTTGAAGGGTTAGATATGACAAAAACACGCTTATATAAGTCTAGGGACTATTTTCGTCAAATTGCGGAAGTCTGTTGGTCCGTATCCAACAGACGAACCATGTGTATCAATCCAAATAATTTTCTATTCAATAAAATCTTGTATTTTATTAATGAGAATGCAAAAATTTTAATCGTTGCACAATTTCGATCATTTTCGTATTCGTTAAAGCGTTTTACGCATTTTGCAAAACGCGTAACCGTACAACCGAACGAACCGACATCCACGACATTTTTGGGCATAATCCAAGTTACACATGTTTTAACACCTTTATATCACCTAATAAATATTTTTGCTTCTTCACCAAGTTTGCCACCTATCTCCAATTTTTGACACCTAGCACTCACTTTGCCATACTTAATATGGTGTTGACACATGTTAGGACACTACACCTGAGGACACTTGACATCACCTCTTTAATCCAAAAATACTATAAATACCCCATGATTCTTCCATTTTTTTCACACCACTTCAAAACACTTCAAAGCAAAGTGTGAAGTTCTTCTCTCTATCCTTCTTGGAGCTTGTTTCCAGCCTTTGGAAGCCCCTATCTTGAGTTCCGAAAGTGTTCTTCAACACGAGTAAGTACTCTTCCTAGTTCTTTCATTTTTTTAACTATTTTGAGCTAAAAGTCAAACAGTCTGGCTTCCTGATTGACTTTTGGTTCTGACCATATTTGGTCAAGTCAAAGTTCAATTGAACTTTGCGACGTGATCGTAATCATGAAGGTTATAATCCCTAACGATTTCATCTTCAGATTACCACGTTTACTAGTCGAAGTGACGAGTCAAAGTTTTGGTCGAAAATGCGCATGATGTGCATTTTACGACGAAACTATTTTCGGATATCGAAACACCATGTTTTGATACCAAATCAATTTTATAAACTTAGTTAGACATATTTCGACATGTCTAACTCGTCACTTCTAGTTTAGTGCTTATTTAGGGCCGTAAGTCGAGCGATCTTGACCACCGCTTTCACTTTCAAATCTGACACGTTTGGTCGATCTTTGGATCCAACCAATACATATTTGTGACCATAGTTGTATAGGGAATGACCTATTGAGGTTATACCTTATGGTCGCATCGTTTGGTTAGTGTAATGATAAGTTACTTCTATGTTCTTAAAAATGACCAAAATGCCATTGTGCGCACAAATCCATTTTAAACACATGTAACCAAATTTTGACATATAAACTGATGTTATAACATTTTCAAACATGTTTGGTCATTTAAAACTTATCATAGGACATTTTTAACCCATCCGATCACGCGTTTATGCTAATGACCCGTTAAAGCAGCGTAAACTACCTTAACGAGTCAGAATGGGTCAAAATCACTTAGGATCCTTTCCAAATCAAAATGTTAATTTTATTAAACCATATCACATGAGTTCCAACACTTGTTTGGTTTATAAGACTTCATTCTATCCGATCTACCGTTTGTAGTCCCGACATGCTAACAAATTTATCTGACATATTAGGACACGTTTGAGCTTTGTTTATTCCGTTGATCAAGAACACTTTCGCAATCCTAAATGAGTACATAGCCCCCTCTTTTACACTTTCTAAATTTTTTGGGGTGATTCCTATGTGCTTAAAATTATTTTCAAGATTTCAAACCAATATATATGGTTAATGATTTTCAAAGTGAGTACATAGCCCCCTCTTTTACATTTTCTAAATGTTTTGGGGTGATTCATATGTGCTTATAATTATTTTCAAGATTTCAAAACAATATACATGGTGTATATATACAAAATGATTTCAAAGTGATAGTTCCCCTCTTTTACGTTTTGCAAATGTTTTGGGGTGACTCATATGTGCTAAATCATTTTCAAGTTTTCAAAAACAATGTCTATGGTTTATATATAAAATAATACGATTTCAATAATGTGAACAACTTATTGATGCGTTATCCATAACACGAATGACATTCATTAGCTTTGGTCGAGCTGACCAGTAGTATGTTATGGTACCATAGGACTGACAATCCCATTATCGGACTGTTCACTGGATTTGGTAGAAGTTTGGGTAATGACAGAAACTGTTTCTGATTAAATTAGTCTAGTTAAAGAGACCCTTTGATGGTCTATTAAAGATACCCTTTGGTGGTATAGTCAACACAGGTTTGAATGTGTTCATTAAAGAACGATCAAAAGTTTTCACAATTAAAAACACGGACAATTTGTTTATGACATGGACAATTGGTTTATGACACGGACGATTGATTTATAGTACGGACGGATGGTTTATAACATGGAAAAATGGTTTATAACACGGACAAATGATATTGAACAATGTCACGCAATGATTTTCACTTAAAGAAACGTTTTGGTTAAGATTCATGGCTACAAGGTTTTCACAACTCTAACCGACTTGTTTTAGTTGGTTAATTGTATTGCAATATCAGACACTTTTGATACGAGGTTTTCACTTAACGACTCTTGTAGTCGGACGAGGTGTTGAAGTATGTATACAAAGCCACAATTTGACACACTCACAAAACCTATGTACTCGCCGGCATTTTTATGCTGACTCTTTTTTCACATATGTTTCAGGAGTCAATGCTTGATAAATATGATGCATGCTTCACGTAGGAATAGACGCGGGCCTTAGTGACTTAAAACATGAAAGGCAATTTACTTATGTGTTGTTTTTGTTTATCCCAAGACAATGTAAACATTTAACTTAATAAAATAAAATTTTAAATTCCATGAGTTGTGAAACAATAGTTCTATGACATGACTCCCCGACATTTCCGCCGCGGTTTGTTGTTTAACGCGGTTGGGGTGTTACAGAAAGATTGGTATCAGAGCTTATGGTTGTAGGGAATTAGGTTATTAGTAATGCTTTGACCTAGACTATAACCATCCTAGGACCCTAACGTGAGTTATCTTGCATTTAGATTCTTAAGACAATACCATCACTATTCTTAGGTGACTACCAAAACAAATACACAAGTTACAAATTCATTTTTAAAATCAATCATCTATCCTTAGATGATCTGTTTTGGCTTAAAACCTTGTAGGTTTTCAAAATCCCATCAAAGTTTGGGTTTTATTAATGCGAACACATGCAATCAAGAAGGCTGGATGCCTATACTTTGAGTTTTCTGTCTAAGGCTAGAGTATTCGTACAAATCTGCATTATCAGACCAATCACTCTTACGTGGGAACTCTTGGGGTGAGTGTCCACTTATTGGCTAAATCATGTCTTCCCTATACATTATAAAGACCAGTTTACTTTGATTAGTCACCGTGCGTCATTTGTTTGTTTTTAAGTAATGAACGAGTGACCACCATCCTTATATTTCGTTGATATTTTTAACATCTCTCTAGATAAGCCAATGTTTGTCATTCAGCCCCAAAACAAGCTATTTAGAACCCTGTTCAACCCCAAGCCAAACCTGCTAGACCTCCGTTCCCACCTGGAATTGTGGCGAGATGGGTCACTTTAGAAACAACTGCCAAAATTGGTGAACGCCGAGGCAAATCCAGCCCATGGACGCGCATTCAACATCAATGCCAACAAGGCTCATGCTGACAACAAAGTCATTAAAAGTACGTTCCTTGTTAACAATCATCATGCTTCTATTCTTTTCGATTCCTGTGCCGATAGAAGCTTTATATCACTAGCCTTTGAACCTTTGTTTCAATGCCTAGAACTAAACTAGGAAAACCCTTAACAGTGGAAATAGCTAGTGGTAAACCCCTTGTGCTCACTATGTCATTCGTAGTTGCCAATTGAACTTGGATAACCACCTTTTTCCCATTGACCTCACACCAATGCAACTCGGGAGTTTTGACATCATCATAGGAATGGATTGGTTAACCAAACACCATGCTGAGGTGATCTGTTTCCACATGGTTGTTCGTATCCCTCTTTCGTCTGGTGGAACCTTAGAAGTACATGGAGAGAAACCCTCTAGTAGCCTAAAACTCATGACCTATACCCATGCCCAAAAATACCTATGAAAGAATTATGTAGCCTTCTTGGCACATATCGTAGAGAAAAAGGCAAGGGCAAAACTGTTCGTATTGACCTTGTACCTGGTTGATCTTAGGATCCAACCAAATACATATTTGTGACCATAGTTGTATAGGGAATAACCTACTGAGTTTATACCTTATGGTCGCATCATTTGATTAGTGTGATGATAAGTTACTTCTATGTTCTTAAAAAAATGACCAAAATGCCCTTGTGCGCATAAATCCATTTTAAACACATGTAACCAATTTTTTGACATATAAACTGATGTTATAACATTTTCAAACATGTTTGGGTATTTAAAACTTATCATAGGACATGTTTAACCATCCGATCACGCGTTTATGCTAATGACCCGTTAAAGCAGCGTAAACTACCTTAACGAGTCAGAATGGGTCAAAAGCACTTAGGATCGTTTCCAAATCAGAATGTTAATTTTGTTAAACCATATCACATGAGTTCCAACACTCGTTTGGTTCATAATACTTCATTCTATCCGATCTCCCGTTTGTAGTCCCGACACGCTAAGATATTTATCTAACACATTAGGATACATTTGAGCTTTGTTTATTTTGTTGATCAAGAACACTTTCGTAATCCTAAGTGGGTACATAGCCCCCTCTTTTACAATTTTTAAATATTTTGGGGTGATTCATATGTGCTTAAAATTATTTTCAAGATTTCAAAACAATATACATGGTTTATATATACAAAATGACTTTCGCAGTGAGTACATAGCCCCCTCTTTTACATTTTCTAAATGTTTTGGGGTGATTCGTATGTGCTTATAATTATTTTCAAGATTTCAAAACAATATACATGGTTTATATATACAAAATGATTTTCAAAGTGAGTACATAGCCCCCTCTTTTACATTTTCTAAATGTTTTGGGGTGATTCATATGTGCTTATAATTATTTTCAAGATTTCAAAACAATATACATGGTTTATATATACAAATGATTTTCAAAGTGAGTACATAGTTCCTGACTTTTTTGTTTTGCAAATGTTTTGGGGTGTCTCATATGTGCCACATTTTCAAGTTTTTAAAAACAATGTCTTTGGTTTATATATAAAAGAATACGATTTCAATAATGTGAACAACTTATTGATGCGTTATCCATAACATGAATGACATTCATTAGCTTTGGCCGAGTCGACCAGTAGTATGTTATGGTATCATAGGACTGACAGTCCCATTATCGGACTGTTCACTGGATTTGGTGGAAGTTTGGGTAATGACAGAAACTGTTTTTTATTAACAAATCATTTGTTGATTTGTTAGTCTAGTTAAAGAGACCCTTTGATGGTCTATTAAAGATACCCTTTGGTGGTATAGTCAACACAGGTTTGAATGTGTTCATTAAAGAACGACCTAAAGTTTTCACAATTAAAAACATGGATAATTTGTTTATGACATGGACAATTGGTTTATGATACGGACGATTGATTTATAACACAAACGAATGGTTTATAACATGGAAAAATGGTTTATAACACGGACAAATGGTTTTGAACAATGTCACGCAATGATTTTCACTTAAGATATAAACCATACGAAGTTTTCTTTTGAATAAATATATTACAAGGTTTTTACAAAAGAAACGTTTTGGTTAATATTCATGGCTACAAGGTTTTCACAACTCTAACCAACTTGTTTTAGTTGGTTAATTGTATTGCAATATCAAACACTTTTGATACGAAGTTTTCACTTAACGACTCTTGTAGTCGGACGAGGTGTTGAAGTATGTATACAAATCCACGAATTTAACACACTCACAAAACCTATGTACTCGCTGGCATTTTTATGCTGACTCTTTTTTCAAATACGTTTCAGGAGTCAATGCTTGATAATATGATGCATGCTTTACGTAGGAATGGACGCATGCCTTAGTGACTTAAAACATGAAAGACAGTTTATTTATGTGTTGTTTCTGTTTATCCCAAGACAATGTAAACATTTAACTTAATAAAACAAAATTTTAAATTCCATGAGTTGTGAAACAATAGTTCTATGACATGACTCCCCGATGTTTCCGCCGTGGTTTGTTGTTTTATGCTGTCGGGGTGTTACACAAGCCATGAGTCTTCTTTTATAGCCTCCTTCCAAGGTTTCGGTTCTACTTGGCAAACATAGCAGGCAAAAGACCAATCATTCTGTTTCCCAGATTCTCCAATAGCTGTATACAAACCAGTATTCTGGTTGTTCATTAGCTGATTACGTGTCTACACTCCATTCTAGACATCTCCTATAATATTCTACTGAGGATGGGTATTATGGATTCGAGTTTCAGGAACATCGGGAACTCGAGAATTTATACCCAAATTGTTGATATTCAAATCAATAGCTAATTCAATGGCTGGAATTGATGAAGATGTAGAAGCATGACCTTCAGTAGTCCCTTGATTTTGCACATTTGAGGTAACATCAGAAATTCCAGGAACAGAAGCAGAAGTAGCTTCATTTGCATCATGGAACTCATCATCTTCTCACGAAACATTATAATTAGCAGCATCTTCAAATTCCTCATTCTGAACAAGATTATTAACCGAAGTAGACACTTGTGGGTTAACAATAATTGGTCGTACTAATGACGAGTCAACTGCAGTATCACTTTCAAGTAACATTTAAGCTGCTGCAGATGCATCATCAAAAGTTGGCAGATTGAAGGAGTCAAATAGTCCATCATAGTCAAACATCCAAGGAGCACCCGGAGCTCTTACCGATTCAGTGTATCTTTGAACCTTAACTTCACCCCATTCCTCAATCTTTTTTGTTGACAAATTCAACACTCTGAAATTTGGAGTAGCATATCCAAGAAAGAAAGCTTTGATAGCCTTTGGACCGAATTTACCATGTAGATCAATCATAGTGCATGGAGCTCCAAAAGGTTCTAAGAAAGACACATCTGGTTTCCTTTTATGTAACAATTCGAAACATGTTTTCCCATGCCTTTTCACCATAAGAACTCTATTCATGCTATAGCAAGCAGTAGCCATAGCCTCCCCCAAAACTGAACATGAAGTTCTGATTCTACTAACATAATTCTTGCAGTTTTGATAAGAGTTCAATTTTTCCTCTCAGTGGCACCATTTTGTTGTGGAGTGTAACAAGAACTGTATTCATGTAAAATGCCCTTAGAAGAACAAAACTCATCCATAACATGGTTCTTGAATTTGGTGCCATTGCTTCTGATTCTCCTTATCTTTAAATTGTACAAATTTTCAAGTAGCGTGAGGAGATTCTTGAGGATTTCAGGAACTTCACTCTTGTGTGCCATAACATTCACCAATGAAAATCTTTAATAGTCATCAGTAACAACTAAACAATATGCATCGCCAAAGGTAGTCTTGTGTTTTATAGGTCCAAAAAGATCCATATAAAGACGTTCCAGAGGCATATTAATAGTTTTTATTTTCTTCACAGGATGAGACTTTCGAGCTTGCTTTCCCTTTTGGCACGAAACACAGACGTCTTGTAAATGAAAATTCTTCACTGTTACACCATTCACAAGATTATTATGCACCAAATAGTTCAGTTTCCTCAAGTGAATGTGTCCCATTCGTCTATGCCAAGAGATTGACTCCTTTTTAGTGGCTTTTGAGATAAAACATGTAACTTGTGCAGACGTAGTAATAGCTTGGCTCGTGTCAAGAATATACAAGTCATTTATTCTTGGAGCCGATAAGAGAATCCATTCTTTTGGAATTGAAACCAGGCTTCCACACATATCAACCGGCATCATCAAAATAACCGTGAACTTCTTGTCGCAAATTTGAGTAACACTCAGAAGATTGTGACCAATTTGACGAACATAATTGATCTTGTCAAAACTAACAACACCATTGGAAACCATCCCTTCTCCAGTGATGTATCCGCCCTTATCTCCAGCAAAAGCAACAAAACCTCCCCTAATGCTTTTCACATCATAAAGGAGCCTTAAGCCGCCTGTCATGTGCCGTGATGCTCCACTGTCAACAATCCAATAACTATTCACATTTCCTCCTGGAACACCCTACACACTGCATTACCCGATTAGCTTGAGATGGGGACCCAAGCCTTAGTGGACTTGGGTCGACCCTTATCATCATGATATGTGATTTCTATTTCTTGATGATTTGGAAACTTTGTGCCTCCCCTGAAACATTACCGGTTTTAGGTTTCCAAGATTGTTGATGTTTACCAGATTGACTATTATTTATAGATCTAGACACTTCTGGTTTTATCAAAGTTGATGAACTTGGTTTCTCTTCTAAAACATCCGGTTTTAATGCCTTTTCAATTATTTGAACTTGTTTACGTCTTTGTTTTTCTTCTTGTTACTTAACAATATGTTTGTCTTGTTTAGGTGACACAGGTCGACGTTGGCAATTTGTTTCAGGAGGGGCTTTTTCAACATACTTAGGTTTTGCTGAGTTGGTACAGTTTTTTATTATGTGGCCAAACTCCACACACTTAAAGCATGTTCTCCTTTCAACAAATTTAGGAGATGTCATTTGATGACTTGATGTTGAACTTGTAGGCCTAGAGGTACTTGGTCCATCTTCACACCCATTTGTGTGTTGAGTGTAATTGTTTTGACTATTTTGTTTTAAAATATTGACTTGATTTACAAAATCAATATTTGACATATTTTCAAAAGTATCGATTTTATCAATATCAGTTGAGCCCACAAAGTTAACATTCTTCCCATTTTTCTTGCTGTGAGCGCCTTTAGTTTCAACCTTTGGTTGTGACACCTTAGGTTTTTCAGCTCACTTTTCTTGTTGTCTACTTTTAGAAGCGATTAATGGTTGTGGTTTGATTGGTTTCTTCTTTCCCAAAAACTTGGTTGTTGAATTTTCAAAAACTTGATCAATTGAAGTTAGATTTACATTTTTGATCGGAAAGTCCTTGTTTGAGTAAATTTTCTCATTACCAATCAACGTATACAACACATTATCGTTTTCAAATGTAGACGCAGTTGTATTGACAAATTCGATAGGATCATTCCTTGATTTGCAATAGATTGCACATTGGGAGTAGCATAAATTTCTACCCCTTTCTTTTCATCTAGAGATTGATCTTGATTGATCTTGTCTGAATCATCATCTGATGAATCAACCTCCTCTATTATAGATGGATTTTGATCAATACCTGATGATGAGTTCTCTGTTTTTCTGGATTCATCTAAGGAACTGTCCAGCTTAAACCCTAGCTGCAAACTCTTCAGGATTAAGAGGTACAGATGGTTCAAAGCATGGCATTTCCTCCTCATCGGGCAATTTGGTATAATTGTGTTTTAATGGGTGTCGACATGATTTATACCCAATGCATTTGACATCTCCCTTAAGTTTTGAACGCCAATGATGTAATCAGGCACATATCGGGAGTTGGAGTAACTCTCCAATTTAGCTTGATTGCATCATGTTCGTATTTGGCAATGGCTAACTCCATTTTTGTTTCTTCAAGGATATTAATGTAGTCATTAATACTAGTATGCTTGTAGAAAACTGTTTTTGTTAACTCAGACACGCTTTTCTTGAGAGTCTCAATTACATATTTGAATTCTTTTTCATTTTGAGTTAAAGCCAGATTTGCCTCTATGCATTTTGACAGTTCAACTACAAGGCTTTGATTGTGACTGTTAATTGTTTCAAGTTTAGTTTTTAAGTTAGCCAAGTCATTGCATATCTTAGGAGAGTCAGATTTTACCTGACTTGTTGAACATGCAACATAAGCCATAAAAGCAGTTTGATGAGAAAAGGATGCATTGTTGGCAAAGAGTTTCTCCATTTCCTTTGATGCAACTTCTGCTTTCCTTATCAAACCAGACTTTTAACTTTTCAGCTTCTCTTCTTCTTTCAGCAACTCATGGACCTTAGTATCAATCCTTTCCCTAACGTCTGAATCTGATCCATAACCACCAACACTCGAGCTTTCCTTGTCAGAACTCCCATTATACCCAGACCTATCATCATCATCAGAAGAGTCAATAATGTGAACATGTTTGATTTGATTGATTATCTTGGCATAACCCGCAGTTCCTCCTTGATAATTGTTTCCCAACTGAACTGACCAGTTACATCCTTCATCTACTTGAACTACTAATGCTTTGCTTATGTTGTTTGAAGGCCCAGACTGGTTGGAGTTGTTTGGGTTGTTAACAGCTACTATACTTCCTTCATTGTTAACCTGAGTTGTGTTGGATGGTCGTGATTGATTTCGGAAAGGGTTGTGATTTCCTTGCTTGCTAGGTCGAGTACATTCACGTTTGAAGTGTCCTTTTTCACCAAAGTTGAAGCAAGTAACAGCATCTTTATCAAATCCATACTTTGTGCCTTTCTTGCTTTCCAAACTTGTTCTTCTAGGTCTACTCATGTAGTCTTCAGCTCTTCTGACCGCGCTTGCAAATGCCCATTTAATATCCATCAACTCCATCTCATCCCTGTCTATTTGTTGATAGTCCTCATTAGTCAAATTGATGTTTCCAATTTGACTGACGAGTAGTCCACAGTATGCACTAACCATAGTGTCCAGAAGTTCCATGTGTTCCCTAGCAACTTCTACACTGACCTTGGAAAGATGAGAAGTATCAAGTCTGACGGTATTAGGATTTGCAAGTTGAAAGTGGTTACCATAGAAAGCTTGTTGAGAAGCTTGTTGTGGAACTAGAGGTGTAAGAACTTGTGGTTGTGGTAGAAAGGCTTTAGGATCAAATACTTGACCATAGGTTTGAGTACTTGAACCAGCAGATTGATCTGTTTGAACTGGTTGTGGTAGAAAGGGATTAACGTTTGACACAAACGCTGTTTGAAGTTTTGGTTGCTGGGTTGTACTAACACCTGTGTTAATACCTCCAAGTACATTTAGGGTTTTGTGGAACAGGAATTCATTTTGCTTTTCGTATTTCCTATTCATTCTTGTTCTCCAGCTTCTGAACAAATTCATAAATACTAATCACATCCAAAACACCTGTGTGCTTTAGTAAGTCAATGAATTGACTCCACTTTGGTGGTAGGGCATCAGCAAAACGCATTACAATCTCTTGTGGAGATGCAATCACTTTGTATGAATACATTTCACTAAGCAGATGATAGAAACGAGTTATCATATCGCTTAGTGTTTCATTTTCCATGAACATAAAACATTCAAACTCTTTCTTCAGCAGATCATGTCGTATTTTTCTTGTTGTAGTATTTCCTTCCCCTCTTGCTTCCAAAGTATCCCACAAATTCTTGGTGGTGGTACAGTACACGAATTGATGATAAATGTCCTTATGAAGTGCTTGTGTAAGGATAGCGAACGCCTTCTTTTTCTAAATCATAAGCCTTTTTATCATTTTCATCTAAGTTGGCTAAAGAGGTTGGATTTGATCCTGCTTCTTCGAGAAATTCTTTGTATGGTTTAGTAAAACATGTCCATAATGTTGTATTCTGACTAAGAACATATGTATGGAAACGACTTTTTCATGAAGGATAATTGTTCATATGGTTCAACTTTGGTGGACGGTTATTACATCCTGTCTCACTCTCGCTAATAAGAAGATTCTGAATGCTTTGATTTTGATTTGCCATGCATGCCCATTGATTAGTGGTAATCATGGCCATCTGCTGAGGCATCAATGATTTAATCCATGAGGTTGCGGAGCTAGATTGTGGTGAGTCTTGGTTTATGCTTGAACTGTGACAACTGGCAAAATAATGGTAAATTCCGTACAACTTAACGACTTGATTATATAATATATTGCATTCGTTACGATTTAATTAATGCATGATTAGGTCGCGTAAAGTCTAGCAATCATAGGACATGATTAATTATTCCAAACAACGTGGTTACATTCTTCACGTTGCAAGAAAACAACAAACTATGTCCAAATATGTTGGCAAAATGCTGAAAACACTATTCACCGGAAACACTATTCATGCAAGCAAGTTTCCGAAACTGTTGGAACGAGTAACAAATGGCACGAAAGCATTTTATGGTTGAAATACAAATAAAAACCCCTGATTAGGGACACTAAATGCAAAGACACATTAACTTTCCGGAAAATACATATCGATAGAATTCGTCCGAATCGCACTAAAATATAACCAAGTAAATTGTCCGAAATGCTAAAGTGCAACATTTTAAAATTTAGTAGGACTTGTAAATAATGTTATGCACCCTAAATAAACTTGGGAATGTCAACGTATATCCTAAACATAAACTCCCAGTGTTACACCGCAACTTGTACCCATTACTCAAATTCGAGCCGATAGGCGAACAAATTATATTCCTACCATCTAAATACCGAACTAAAAAGCTAGCGAACTAGTTAGTCATATTTTGGAGTCGTAAACACCTTAAATAAACTTCATGACACCGATGGTAAAATAAAACCATAGCTCCCGGTATTAAATTACAACTTTTATATAACACCCGATATCAAACCGACGAGCAAACTAGTAGCATTTTTACCATCGAAAAACAACACCCACTAAACTAGTGAATTAGTTATAATTTATTTAAAACACTAACTACCATTGATATCCTAATTAACCTATTGGCTAAAATATCTACAAAATTAATATAATGTGCACATGATTTTTATGTTTAAAAAAATACACTTAGCCTTCCCCCATTACAAGAAAACGGTCAACAAGTGGGTCCTACCCACTTGTTTCTTAGTTTAAAAAAATGAGGATTACAAGCATGGTAGAAGATATGGCATGATGATGTGAAATTGGCAATTTATAACCTATCATCATCTTCAAGTTTCCATCATTTTCCAACTTTCAAAAATAAAGAATCACCTCCCTTTCTCCTTCCATTTTCGGCAGCCATTACCCCACAAAAACCTTCCATTTTCATTCAATAAACCCACCTTATTAACCTCTAAAATCCCATTTCATGACCACCTAAGAAAGGAGCAAGCATGGAGGGCTTTTAGAGCTTCACTTGGAGCTTAATCTCTTTTTAATCTTCATCATAATCTTGCAACATTGTAAGACCTTATTTCACTAATTTTTAAGCTTGTTATAATATGTAGTTTAGTAAAGTATATGTTGATCATCTTGAATCTTAAAGAAAATAAAAGCTTAAACCCTAATCATAACATAAAAAGTCTACTAATGTGATATATTTTGTGTTGATCATGTTGCTTAGTGCTAGTTAGTTTATATATTCTTGGTGATTATGTTAAAGTAGGTTGATTAAGTATGTGATCTTGTATGATTAAGAACAAAAAAGATTTTTTCTAAACATATTAATGTTTGAATCAAGATAAGATCATCCATCACATGAATGAACTTTACTACAAAAATAAAAGTATGTTATTTAAAGTTGTTAAATATAAGAACAATATTAGTGTGCTACATATGATGGTTTAAATGAACTTGTTAAAAGGATTGAAAAGTGTCATCATATTTACTAGAAAGTGTGGTTAAAAAAATATATATAAAGTTCAAGGATTATGTGAATAATTTTGTGTGAAAGTGTTACATGCAAAGTTGATAGTTGGAACTTGACTTGAGTTTGAGATTAAGGAATTTAAACATGCTTAAAATACGTTTTAAAAACGTAGAAAACGCCATTGTTTAGGGGAAACTATGGCAAAATTTTTCTAAAATCTAATCGCGATTAAAGTACGATTAGCGGGGTGATTAATGGGACTAAACGCGATTAGTGACCTTAATCAGTAATTAAGGAAGTTTAATAAAAAGGGATAAGCCCTAATCTTACAAGAACATTTATAAACACATATATATATTTATAAGTTATAAAAAGTTGTAAAAAGGAAAAATGGATATTTTATAAGTATAAAAATATTCTTCAATAAAAATATATATGTTTAAAATACACCAACTTATGTGTATAAATACTTGTGTACAATTATGTGTATGTATTAGAAGTTAGGAAGAATACTAATTAAAATACAAATACACTACAAAAACAATTTCCAAATACGCGACAACAAACGAGTGTAAAAACATTTAAGAAACTAAATACATGAACAAAGTTATATTACACTTGGGCACGAGACGCGGACGACTAACAATCGAACATAGGGCAAATTGTTACATAAACTTATATTACGGACAAAATATATATACAAAAACCAAAAGCCGACATGAATTATTAGATAAACAACCCAACGAAGTAAATGCGTAGCTAACCGCAACGGTCGACGCATCCTTACAACACCGAAAGGATACCTATCACGGGCGATGCTTGGGCGTTTCGACAAGAAATATATGACAATAAGTTCTACGACGAACTCTAAAAATAATAATAATAATAATAATAATATACTTTTGGTTCAAAATCTACATATATCCCAACACTTCAAATTTCGAAAAGTATAAAACGAGCGTCTATATATGTATAAAATACGCTCGAAATACGCGTACGATAAATACAAGAATACTTGGATTATGTAATGGGCTAATAAAAGCCCACTAATATAAATATAAGTGGAGCTACGCCTACTAATATATAAATGGGCTAAGGACCATTTTAAAATAAAACATTGGGCTTGCCCATTAACATGTCAAATGGGCTACTCTTATCATATAATACATGGGCTAGGCCCACTTACATAACTTTATTGGGCTAGGTCCATCCATACACAATTCATTTGGGCTAGGCCCATATATGCAAAACTACCAAATAATACGGTATACAAAATACGTATAAATACAGTATAATACCAAATAATACGGTATACAAATACGTACAAATAGAGTATTAATACAGTATAAATATCAAATAATACGGTATACAAATACGTATAAATACAGTATAAAATACGTATAAATACAGTATAAATACGGTATAAAAATACGTAAGTACATAGTGATGTACTCATATACAATTGTTAAGATATACTCACGCAAAGAATAGTATACAAATACATCAACGTATTTACGATGTTAAAAATAAATATGTTTAGCACTTATAATTATAAAAGGGCGTACAAAATGAAGATCAAATGCTCATACTTAAGCCGAACATGTCATTACGAATGAACGAGCTTCATTAAACTCAAAGTGTATATATATACTATATTTAGAAAACATATATATAACACATATAACCAACGTAAGCCGTGCGAGGCACGGAGACTCTCATGGGCTAGGCCCACTCATACCGTGTGGATCACGGAGACTCAAATGGGTTAGGCCCATTCTCACTTGTGCGAGGCACAAAGACTCTTATCGGCTAGGCCCATTTATACTCGTGCGAGGCACGAAGGCTCATGAAGGGCAAGGCCAGTTCGTACAATGGATGGATACAAAATATATATATAAAAAGAAGTGTATATATATATTAAAACAAAAATACGAAACAAATGCCAACATATTTAAAATACATAAGTGACCCAAATACTTAACTTATACCATGACGTTCAAGATGAACAACGTATACGTATTAACAATAACTCAAGTGTCTAATGAGTTAGAGCACTTGTAGGTTGATACGCTCTTTGGGATACCCGAATTGCTAGCATATATTCACGGACGCAAATCAGTGAGTTCATGCCCCCCTTTTCTCTTAAATGTTTTCGGTTTATAACTCTAGGGGGGAAATACATGTTTTCGATGGTATGGTTTAGCTATGGAATGGATATTAGATCATGTGCGAATAGGGTCTCTCTTAAGTGCCATTATTCTTTTATAAGACCGAGGAACAAGAGTGGTAGATCTATTGGGTGTAGCGAACCCCACTCATGGGTCCTTGTGTGGCCGCATATAGTGCTTTTGTTGTCCTAGCCGGGTGGACCGGAAGAAACCGTCTAGGTTTGAGTACTTCCTATGTCGGCACACATATTAATATCCTTGCAAAACATTAAAGATCATCAAGTTCATTGACGCTTTACATACCACATATTTTTATATATGAACTCTCAAATGTTTTTAAGATTCAATTGGCGCGCACATAAAACGCATGAACGCGCCAACTTTTGTTGATGTTTTCAAATTACATGTATTTCAGGAAATTGAAGTGGATCTTGGTGCAGTCGTTACGAAACTTTCAAGGTTAACAAGTAGTCAATGCCATCCATATTTTGAAGGGTTTGGTCTATATATTTCGTCTTCGAATGGAATATAGGATGCAAAGCCTTAATGTTTAAGAGTTATTTTGAAAAAGTTTGTTGTACACTTTAAATACTTAAGACGTCTTTTATTTTCAAAACAACTTGTGACTTGTAATGTTTATATATGGTGAATGGATGAACATCGTGCATGCTTTTAAATTCATATAGTTGTTTACTTATGCCGTATGCGATGAAAACTAATCAAGTTCACACCACGCGCTTCCGCCTCTGAACGGGTGTGACAGAACTACACTCCCAATCCCAAGGATTTGTACCCATTTGTTTGTTTGTTTATAAAAAATTTGCTTTTTTAATAAAAAAAAAACTATAATTTCAAGGGTTAATATTGAAATAAAAATTTTCTTGTAAAGGTTCACAATTTCGAAAACCTCAAATTATCAGTTCTCATGAAAAACTATCACAGATAACCTGAAAAACTTAGTTCTTCGTACGAGCAAGAGATTCGTGCGAATTACCGTTCTTCGTACGAACCACTGTTCTTCGTACGACCAACCAATACTTCGTGCGAACAAGGTTCTTCGTGCGAGTCAGTTGGTCTTTCACACGAACAATCTTGTTCTTCGTGCGGATGGGTTATTCGCACGGAGGTCTTTCGCTGATGTTTAGGTTTTTCGCAGGGAGGAATCTTTTTGCAGGATTGGTTGGTGAAAATTTTCCTTTTGTAATAGAAACTTGTTTCTGAGTTTGTTAGAAAGTTGTCAGTTGTCTACACAGTTTCGGTTAAAAAGACAAACATTCCAATATCAGCTTTTTAGTCAAAACAGTCAAGTTTCAAGATCTGGTCAACTCTAAAGGAATATTCTTGTGAATTTTCCAGCAAGTGCTTCACCGAAAAATATGTCCAACTGAACTTTGTTAGAAAATTTTAAGAAAAGTCGTATCCTAACATGTCTCCATGTATTCTAACAAGGTTTTTATGAGAATTTTCTGGATACAACAAGTTTTACCTAAGTTTTAATCTAGTTATCTTTTAAAAACTTCAGTTTCTTGTTAGAAGTTCAAGAACACTTCCAGGAACCCTCACAACTTGCTCAAACACAACACTAAGCTTGGTTTTTTTAACAAGGAAGAGAGACAAAGCTCTGATACCACTTGTAGGTCAACTTGGAGGATCAAGATTAACCTACTTCCATGTTTATCTAACACATATACGAGTGCGGAATCCACGTAAGTATGCAAACCAAAATAAAGTAACAAACACAAGATAACCAAAGATTCACTATCTTGATTAAATGAAGAGAGCTAGTACAAACACGTAAAACAATGTTCATTCAGACTCAGAATATTCTCTCTGTGCTCTCTTTCTTGTACCTCAGTGTCTTTCTCTAGTGTCACTGAACTGTGACGTGCATGTCTATTTATATAGTACCAACACCCAGCAACAGTACGAAGAATGTTGTTGGTCGTACGAACCACTACAAGTCACGAAGAACATTCAGCAATGATTACTCGTACGAACAACCTATGGCTCGTACGAATAGTAACTGGTTCGTGCGAATAAGCAAAATTCTTGTTGAAAGGGCCACTCGTACGATCATGAGAATCACTCGTACGAACAGATAATGGCTCTTACGAGAAAGCAACTTGCTCGTACGAAGCACCTTTCACTCACATGAATAAGTTGATCTTTGGAGAACTTCCTAACAGACATGATGTACAGACAGTAAGATCAGAAACACAAGACTTAACAGTATGCACACATGCAACTATTTTACAACACAGACAAACTAAACGTCATACTAAATCAAGATAGGAGGATATCTTGATTTGGTCAACACGACCACACTATACAAGCACAATAAACAAAGGCCGTATAATTACTGATGTAACTAAGAACAAGCGACAGACACAAAAGTGCATCAACAACAAAAAGATTTGTTTTTAAAGTCTCCTAGTTTGAACTGATAAGTTGTTTGTTTTTGCATGATAAGATAAAATATTGGTTTATCTTTAAATGTGGAAAAGGACTAATGGTTTTTCGAGTTACTTTCTTGTGTTTTCAAACAGATTGATTCAGTTATCAAAATGAAGTGCAGAATTCAAGTAAAGTACATTTTAAGAGTGGAGTACAGAATGTGTGAAGATGCATGGTAGGATCCTTCTATTACATTACAAAGGGAGATATAGAGAAATTTGGAGATAAGTGCTTAACCAGAGAATGCTAGTTCACTAATCTACAGTGATTTAGAAGATTTGGTGATTGGATGCATCAGCTAAGGGGAAGTCTATTAATGTCAGAATATGTGTGTGGCTGAAGCTATCTAAAGACCAAAAGATCACAAGATCTTTGAAGACAAAATTACACTATGAAGCTATTGTCAAGGGGGAGTCTGTTGATGCATATTTGTGACAACAGCTTAATAGTTTAATAGTTTAGTCTTTGGATATTTTGTATTGGGCTTAGTATTTGTGTTTAGCTTGTTTAGAGTTGTTATGGGCTTCGAGAATGGCCTAGCCCAGTCCAAAGCCTAGTATGTAGACATGTAGTATATATACATGTTGTGCATTAGGGTTTTGGTGTGGGTTTGAAAAAGAGTAGAGTGAGGTGTGAGAAATCTGCAGAGAGTGGCTAAGAGATTTCTTGTGAGTCTTGAATTGATTGTAAACATTCATGTTGGATAATCAATAAAAGACGGATTGAAAGTGATTGTTCGTGTTCTATGATAATCTGATCTAGAGGATTTCACACTCTAGATTGGATAGACGATTCTGTAAAGATCCATATAGCTTAGGGGACCTACACAATTCTTTTTAAAATTTGATTGTATATATAATTTCACACTTTTACCCTTTTCCCATAAAAATGTGAGTTTTGAGCCTTTACCGAGCATTCAATATTAGCCTAAATACTCATTTTTCATTTTTTGTGTGAATTGCGTATGGTTCTTATGAATCTAGAACTTGACAAGACAATACATTCCCGTCCCTTACCAACTAAGTAAGTATATGATTGAGGAATTATAATTAAAACCCTTTTCATTTACAACCTTATTTTCTATTTATATCCCCACCAAAAACAAAAGTTTCCCTTAGTTAACCCCTTTCAGTCTAAACCTTCCATTTCCAAACCGAAAAATACCATTTTGCACAAATCACTCATTACCCAAAACCAATCTTTATTTTTACACCCCTTATTTTATTAAAATGCAGTTCTTTTGAAATTTATATAAAAAGAAGTGAATTAGTTATCTTTTGTATAGTTTTATAAAAAAACAAACTCTACTTGCTCGAAATAAAATAAGCAAAATTATTGCTTATAAGCCTTTCGTTGTACCTATGTCACAAATATATAAATTTTCAAAAGAAAACCGATATTTTACGCTTTTTGCCACTTTTCAAATAAAACTATCATGCCCCTAGCCAAAATCTACCCTTTTTAAAAGTACTCTTGGTTACAAAGATAACGTTAAAAAGAAGGGGGTTTGATTACTTGTCAAGTATATGGTAGAAGTAAGTTCCATACCTGTTTTGAGCGTTTCACTTATACGTATTTGGCCGAGTGCTGAGTAATCACTTGTGAGATGTGTGAATTTATATATAACTAAATGAAATTTTATAAAGGTATGCTATGCCCAAAAAATGTTTATTTTTCTTAAAAAGGTGTTCTAAATAAAACATGTCGAATAGGATCTAAATAAAATAAAAACAAGAACAAAAAGAACTTGGATTCCCTAAACTCTACTAATGTGCGCAAAATGAAACATATAGATTACGTCAAACAATACATGAAATCAACCTTTTCTTGGTACTAATGTTGGAAAAAGCATGTTTCTTTGTTTACTTTTAAATTACAGGATCAAAAGAGCTTAAACGAATAAAAGGAACAAATTTACAGTAGAAACCAACAAATAAAAAGAAGAAGGATTAACACGACCCGCCAAACTCCAATCAACATCCAAAACAACAAAAATAACGAAGGCAGAAGCCCAGGCACGGGGTCGTGCCCAGTCAAGATTCTCTACAGAAAAGGACATGCAGCAAAAGACAAGCAACACGGGGTCGTGCCAGCTCAACACGGGTCTTGGTCAACTCTAAGATTCGCAGAATCTGAGATAGTATAGCAAGTACATTGATTACGGGGCCGTGCTCTGTCACCACGGGGAGTGTTAGTACAAGACCTGACATCTGCAGTTATTGAAGGGAGAGAAAATGAATAAACAGAGGTGCTTGGTTCATGAGAAAGGTATATCTTGCAAACCACTTCTCTCACACTTGCCATCAATCCACCACCACTACAACACCAACACCCACCACTATCATCCGTCTTTCATCTTTTAGAGTGTGTAGTAGTCTCGGGATCCAAGATTGATCGTAAGAGTTCTTGTTAAACAAAGGCCATGCTTGGCTAAATCTCTTACATCACTTGGTAAAGACAAATCTTTTGTGTATTACTTTTAATTTCCAATCTTTGTGTATTACTTTCATTTCCAATCTTTTGTTTATTAGTTTTTTATGTTGAAGTGAACTTTATTTAAACATTTCTTCATGTTTCATTGATTCACTTATTCGTGTCTTTATGGTCTATATAAAGCGCGTTAACTACCTAGAAGGGGGTAAGAAGGGTGTTTTGGTAAAGTTCTTGTCTTGTTCAGTGTATAGATCCTATGAGGACATGGTTCAGTCTTATTAGAACATCCCTAGAGGCAGATAGCATCAAATCGGGGGAACTAATAATGGCTTGAATCCCTTATAAATAAACTACTATTAAAACTTTATCCGGCATTGCGGGACTGCATCCCTACTGACTCAGACCAATATGGCCGAGGGTAACGTCGCCTTCACAAGAGGGGCCTACCACTTATCCAATTAATAACTTGTTTAATTATCTTTCAATATACCGCCTTGCGTGACTGTATCCCTGCTGACTCAGACCAATAGGTTGAGGGTAACGTCGCCTTCACAAGAGGGGCCTACTACTATAACTAAGATAATCTCTTAAAAAGCCCAAAGTGCAGAAATCATCAAAGGATATATAAAAGAGGAGTCAGAACAAAGTGACTCTTTCTTGTTTATTTGTTTTTATTTATTTCTTTATGTTCTTTCATTTAGTTTTTATCTTTTAAAACTTTCAAAATTTTTTTCAAAATTTGGTTAGATTAGACGTTAACGATAAGCCGGTATTAAAGGCTTTTACGTACTTCGATGACTGTTGGTGCATTATGTCTATTGCCTACGTATAGGATGTGTCGATATTGTATATATGGCTTAAACGTCATTTGTATAAATATTAAATGTTTTATATGTTTTTTACTTGACTCGTACGAGTGAGTTAGTTGGCTTATACGAGTGACACTCTATCACTCGTACGAAGCAACCACTCGCACGAGTCACAACTTCTGTTTCACACACTCCAGTGCGAGTCATGTCGACCTATAAATAGAGGAGTTTTGTGTCAGAACCAAGTGGTGTTAGTTCAGTTGGTACGGCGAAGCCCTACTGATTTGTTTACTCGTGTCTGTAATTTGCACGTCTTTCAATACAATTCAGAGCAGTTAAACAGTATCTCTCTCTTGTTCGTTTGTCATCCTCTCTAGCAATGAATTCTGCATCTGCTAGTTGAGTTAGATCAGACCAGTTGCTCATCGGAGGAGCCGATCCCCCGTTCACAAGTGGTATCAAAGCCTTGAGGCCTGATCTGCTATAAACATCAAGTTTCTGCAAGGCTACCAACTGTTTCAGATCAGATTCAGTGTTCCAGCTTTCTACTTCTACATTTCTCCCAAATTGATCTCGGATTTGGACGAAATTACGGACAAATTGGACTAGGATTCTAGGAATTCATGTTAAAATACATTTTAATCAATCCTTAACAGTTTCATATCTAAAATCGGGCTTAATCATGTTAAAATCGGTAAAATTCATCCGTTTGGAGACTTAGTTATTTCGGACGAGTAGAGAGACCACTCGCACGAACAACTGACCATACGATTTGGGCCATTCGTACGAGCAAGTAATCAGAAGTTCCTAAAAATTTACAAGTTTCAAAATTTACAAGTGTAACTCACACGAGTTACACATTCGTACGAGTGAAACTTCATTCGTACGAATTATTTTCTTGTTCGCACGAGTAATTTGTTTTAGTCACCTTGTCCGCAAAAATTTCTGGTTCGTACGAACAAATCTTGATCGCACGAATTGTTTTGTTATCCGTACGAAAGAATTTTTCCGCGATAATAAGTTTGTTCAAAAAGTGTGTGTCTAATGTTTTACAGGAAAAATGGCCGAAGAATTCTACAACGCATTCGCTACATCTGCAGTCATGACCACAGCGGCTCAAAACATGAATCTCGAAAACGAGATGGGTACAATGACCAAACCGCCGAAGTAATGAACCTAGAAGACTTCGACAGCTAGAGCGAACGGTTCCTGAATTGGGTCCAGGCATGCTGGTTAGCTATCGAAGTTAAATATCAAGCCCCTGTAGGTGAAAATGGCCTCGAAAAGCCTCTAGCTCAACTCTCGGATGTTGAAAGGGAAAGGTTCATAAACGAAAAGAAAATGATGAACATTCTGCAACAATCCATCAAAGAAGATATTCTGGCGTTATTACAACACGATGATGATGCACAATCATTGTGGAATGCTCTTCGTTTGAAGTTCCAGGGAAGTGCTCAGCTTCGAAAGAGTAAACGGGCGTTGTTAAGTAAAGAGTTTGATATCTTCCCGCTAATTAAAGGAGAGACTATGAAACACTTGATCAAAAGACACTATCATTTGGTGGTACAAATGAAAAGAATGGGAATCATCAAGACCAACAAAGAACTTGTTGATAAGTTGGCAGATTCTCTACCGCAAGGCGAATGGTCTACGTATTTGACCATATTGAAGAATGGAAAGTATGGTAATTTTTCATTGCCACGTTTCATTGAAAGACTGGAGGGACATGAACTTGAAATGCAAAAGATTGCGAGAACAAAACCGTCCAAGTTCAACAAGATGTTAATCTATACTTCAAGAACAGTTCTGCTACTCAAATTCAGTCTCCGAAGATCCAGACCGCCTTTAGCGCTTACAGCACGCCAAGTTCACCATCAAATCAAAACAGTGGCTTTCAATCATTTGCTACAGTTAATCCTCACACATCTCAAAGCCCACAGTCATCACATGGATCAAGTACTCCTCAAATCAACCAGAATAATCATTCAAATCCTACTCAAAGGGTTCTTCAATGCAATATCGCAGTGGATTTCCAGAATGCACAAAACTTTGATGAGAAAACTGCAAAGCAACACATGTCTCTATTAGCATCAGTTATCGAATCCTATGTGTAACATTTGTCGAAAAACGGGTTTTCAAAACCCGCTTCGTTTAAATACCGAACAATCAGTTTTAAAATTTTGTTGTTCATTTACGGCTTATTTTAATTTTAAACGATTCATAATTGATCAACAATTTAAAAGATATAAATTAAAATTGTAAAAATATCAAAATGAATGAATTAAAAAGGAAAACCGGCTGCCGGGAGTCGAACCCGGGTCAGTCGGTTATTTCTTCAAAGTCTTAACTCTCAACCATAAACCACTCCGCCACTTTGGTTTTCTGTTAAGATAAGGGATTTATTAAATCAAATAATGATATGCGGAATTCAAATTCGGTCAACTTGCGCCCAAACAGCAGTCGTCGGAAATCCCGACGACTTCGCCAATGATTTACGTTACCACTCGAATTAACCATTGAATTAACGTTAGCGACGGTTATAACGGACATCTGAACCCGCGACAACAGCCGTAACCGCCGGAGAATGGCTGACTTCGAATTAAGACCAAATTCAGACCACATTCACCTCGATTCTACCCTATAAATTCAACCACAATTCGCCAGAAACCTTTTCGCTCCCAAATCGCACTTTTTCTCGACAAAAATCTACTCGCCGGAAAACCTCTGCAAGTCGCCGGAAAACCGAGACATCCACCTGCACGGTAATTACTTCGAATTTTTCTGGCTCATTCTTTTATTAGACAAGTTATAATATAAATCCCTCACCCAGAATCCTTTGCAGTTGACGTTGCCGGATTATCTGATTCGTCGGAGAAATTTCTGAACTTTCAGGGGAACTGCTGATTATCGGTATAACTCATCTGTTTCACTGATAGTTATTACCCAGTAGTCCCACTTCGCATCTAACCCCTCTAATTTATTGATAGACTCTATCAGCCGCAGCTCTCCAAGACGGAGCCGACGACCTTGCCGGACGTCTGAAGAAAAGCGAACAGTTGGTACAATAAACCCTCCAATCTCTTTCCATTCACTTTATTTCCGATGACTCATAACCTGCATTGAGCTATCTTAGCAAATAACAGTCTCTTGATCAATGTTTATGTTTTGAACGAAGAAGATGAAGTGTGGTATAATATAAGTATAATTAAAATCGGTTTAATAAACGGGTTAGACACACAGTCCAGTGGTGGACTGTGTGCAACAAACACACACGAGACGCGAGTTCGAATCCTGTCCCCGTTTTACCCACTTGAAATAAAATTCCGCCTTTTTAATTGAACCAGGTTGAGCACAGTATATGTTAAGTATAATAAAAACCGAGTTAGTAACCAAGTGACACACACAGTCCAGCGGTGGACTGTGTGTACGCTAACCCACAGGTCCCGGGTTCGAGACCTGTGGTCAGCACCGGTCCGTTAAGTTTAAAAGCTTTTAAAAAAATAAATAATTTTCGGTTTAGAGTAAATAGTATATAAGTATAATTAAAAACAGAATTATTTCGGGTTAGACACGTAGCTCAGTTGGTAGAGCTGCGTGCACGCGTACGAGAGGTCTCGGGTTCGAGCCTCACCCAGCGCACAAGTTCGCACAATTAAACCGGTCAACAGTAACGGTCAACGGTCAACGGTCTCGGTCAACGGTCAAAGTCAATTTTTTTTTATTATTTATTTTATTTATTAAATCAATTATTTAAATTAAAAATCAATTAAAAATACTTAAAAATAACGTTTTCAAGATTAGAAAGTAGTCTTAAACTCACAAATTTATACCCAAAAATCTTATTAAAATAGTTAATAAAATCCACATACTTACCGTGCCTTTTCATTTCTTATTTGGTTAGTTATCTCTCGTCGATTAATCCCCTAAACTCGTGCGCATCCATCATCTTCAAACAAACGCATCCAATGTGAGTGAATCTCTACAAATTCCCCGTTTTAATCACATTTTGGGGTGTATCATGTGTCGTACTTATTTATTATAATTAATCATTGTGCATCCATCATGTTTATGATCAATGTGTATTCAAGGTGTATCCATTGACTGTGTGGTTGAAGTTTAGATTAATGTTATCATTTCAGTGCATACATTTCATAGGCCGCCGCTGCCCATTACCTATGAGCGTGAGCTGTTCCCCATTACCTATGAGCGTGAACCAGGCGTTGCCAACATAAGATCGGCTCCGTTTGATTGAGCCTTGATCTCACATACATTAGCATAGGCCGTCCGTTCCCCATTACCTATGAGCGTGAACGGGACGTTGCCAACACATACATTGTTACTTTTTATTTCATGCTTAAGCAAGGAGGTTTGTGATTGTTATGTTTACATACATTTGTTCATATATGATTATTGCACAATTTTTCCTAAATTAAATTACTATAATTAATCAATAACAAATGTTTTAAACAAGGTTCACTCGCCAACTTTTGTTGACCCAAAATTTCCCATTTTTACACATGATACAGGTGATCAAGTTGAAGCAAGAAACATATAGGGCGGCCTAGAAGAATAAACCAGTTTAGATTATGGATTTGTTTAGTTAATCTTTCCTTTCCTTGTATTGTATGAATTTGACTTGAAACTTTGAAATGTAATTTGGATTT
Organism: Scalesia atractyloides; assembly: GCA_947069175.1. NCBI lineage: Eukaryota > Viridiplantae > Streptophyta > Magnoliopsida > Asterales > Asteraceae > Scalesia > Scalesia atractyloides. The sequence continues at coordinate 57,748,618 of CAMTDV010000003.1, read as the reverse complement.
AATAAATATGAAACATATTAGTAAACATCATGGGCTTTGGTGATAACCCAATTATGCCCCGACTCTTGTTTCCGCTGCGGGTCGGGGTGTGACACTATGATAGTCTTGTAGCAGGAAGGATTGGAAATTCTGAAATGACCAGAGAGGACTATGACCAAATTGATCCAGTAGAGATGGAGTTGATCGACATAAAGTGGTGTATGGCATCTATTGTTCGACGCACACAACGCTTCATGGAAATTATGGGAAAAGAGAACTTGGGAGGTTTGGATAGAAAACTGGGATTCGGCTAATCCAAAGTTACTTGTTTTAAGTGTCGGGAAAAGGGTCACTTTAAGCTTGAATGCCCAAATAGAGAAGCTTAAGGGAACCATAACCCATTTGCCGATGATTATTACAAAAAGGCTATTCACCACCGTCCTCAACCAAGAACTCGCATGGTGCAGATCGAAGATAAACAGCTAGAGACACACGATATACTGAGCTCAAAAGTTTGACATATAATTTGTCATGTGATTACAAATCAACTAAAGAAACATACGACAAATTAAGTAACTCTGTTAAACAATACACAAAAGCACTCAGAGAAAATGACGCAACACTCTTGATGCTCAAAGCGACAGTAATGGACAAGCAAATGGCTATTAATATTCACTTAAACACTATCGCTGAGCTAAAGAGTGAGCTTGAGAAGGTAAGAATCGAAAGTGAACGGGTTAACAAGTTGTTAATCAGTTATTCAACAAGCTCTTACGTCATTGATCACATTTTATTGAAAATTGAAAATAAAGAAGAATCGGAAAAGGATAAAAACAAAAGTGCGAGTTACGATCGAGTTCCACGCCCTATGTGGAATAGTTATGTGTGTAAAAAGCCAGTAGGGGTGGAAAAGACACTCAATCTAAAACTAAAAACTGAACAATCAAATGAGTTGTCTACAAACATCGACGTAACTTACACAACCTCTAAAAGTGAATGAGACTCTGAGGTTGTTAAAACTATGGTAGAAAATTTTTTAAAAAGTGAATCTGAAAAATCTGAGTCTGATGCTGAAACATCAGAAAATAGTTTGACTAATGATCCCAACGTCATAGTTTATAAAATGCAAGGATCAAATAAACTATTTTCTGATGAGGACTTTCCCATCCAGAATGTGAATCTGGATCGTGTTGATAAATTGTTCAAGCTTGTGGAGGTAAGTCATGCTGATTTAGATAAACACAATGCCGCATTCTACTCTAAATCAAGATGTGACAACCGACCCTACTATCATAAAAACAGAGATTATCCTGAAAATAAGAGGGTAGGGTTGGGTTTCCAAAAGCAACGAATGAACAGCAAGTCTCAAAAACTTAATTTTACCAAGGAAATCAACTTTGTTTTTGGGACAACAACAGAGAAGGAAAAAGAAATCATCAGAACACAATCAAATGATGATTTCAAGAAAGAGAAAGAGAATAGGAAACAAGTTTTGGAATCATCTGTTCAAAGGACAGTAGACGTGTTACAAATGTCAAACTGTTGGGCACATTGCAAGATATTGCTCACAAGAATCTCAAAAACCTGTTTCTCAGTCTAAAAAGTTCATCAAGGACGAGAAACAAATGGCACCTATGGTTGCGCCAAAGCAAATCTTGAAAAGAACAAATGAATCCTACAAAAATGTTAAACCAAGTCTTCAACGTCATTCAAAATTTGAAATTGGTGAAACATCAACTAAATATCGACCAATGGATTCTAAATTTTATGCTAAAAAGGCAAATCTGAAAACCAAACATGGGTGGCAAAAGTGAAACCGTCCAAGGTAGAACCGACACCTCCTGTTCCAAACAAAACCGAGCCTATAAAGAACATTAAAAGCAAAGTAGGTCCGAAATTTGACATTCCAAACCCACCCAAGACCAAACAGGCTTGGATTTCTTTGTTTAAATAGGTTCTTCCGCATGTGTGTAGGGACTCCCACAATCGATAATGTCTAAATGGATAATGGATAGTGGAGTTTCCAGGCACATACCAAGGATGCTTGCATAATTACACGACGTTAAAGCTATCCGCTGAGGTTATGTAGGTTTTGTCGGAACGCAAGGAGGAAGGATTGTTGGTGAAGGAATTCTCACGAATGGAGTTGTATCGTTTGATAAAGTGAATTACATCGCAGAACTTGAGAATAATCTACTCAGCATTTCGCAGATTTGTGACTAGAAATTCACGACGCATTTCAATGTAAAGAATGCTTGATCTTAAAACCGGGTTTCAAACTCCGAAGGAATGGATTCTGATGCGTGCATCGAGAGAAAATGACTTGTATGTTCAAGATATGAGTGTCGCATCACCAACATCGAAGAAAGTTCAATGCTTTGTTTCCAAAGCTACCGAGAAAGAGTCGATACTATGGCATAGAAAGATGGGGCACATTTATCTGCGAAAGATGAATTATCTTGTGCATAATGACCAAGTGGAGGGTGTTAATTTGAAGAATTTTCAATTATCCGACGATTACTTGAGCTATAAAAATGGGAAGCAGCACAAGAAATCGTACCCACAAAAGTTGTTGAATTCTATCAAGCTACTACTAGAGAGGCTTCATATGGATCTTTTCGGACCAGTAAACGTCAAAAGCATATCTGGTGATCTATATTGCCTTGTTGTTATAGATGATTATTCAAGATTCTCATGAGTTTTCTTTCTGGAGAGCAAAGATGAAACATCTGAAACTCTAATGATTCTCCTCAGAAAACTCGAAAACCTGTATCATTTCCCAATCAAGAGAATCCACAGTGACAACAGTACAGAGTTCAAGAACAAGCTGATGCTTGAATTTTGCAATGAAAAGTGGATTCTTCATGAATTCAGGCTCCTTATACTCCATAACAAAATGAGTTGTTGAACGAAAGAATCGCACACTGATCGAGACTGCCAGAACTATGCTAGCCGATTCAAAATTGCCAATCAGTTTCTGGAGTGAAGCAGTCGCGTCAGCATGTTACACCTTGATCACTGTGTACTGTATTGTACCCAGCTGGTAAATTTGGTGCCAAATCCTTGGAAGGATTCTTTGTGGGTTATGCTACTCCGCAAAAATGTGTCTTCTTGCCGAGTCTGAATCAGGTTATTCTTGCGCAGCATGTTGATTTTCAAAGATATACTGCGCCAACGTAGAAACCTGGGGATCCGTGGCTGTTTAACTACGATAGTTTGTGGAATTCTTTCGACCTGCCAGATGTGCCATCAGAAGAAGAACTTGTTATGCTTTTTCAACATCATCAAATATCTAACCAGAACAAGTTACTAGACCGTTAGTGATTTCCCCATCACTTCCCGTGTCTAACACGTCTGATGTAGGTTCGAGCTCTACTCGTCAAGACTCTGTCTCTGTACTCATTGTCCACACTGCCGAATCATCTTCCCAGCAAAAGCCAAATGCTGACTCTGATCGGGAACCGACTTTCAACGATGGAGGATCCAGTTCCGAAGAAGGATCTGAGCAGATTGAAAGCTTCTTGAAAACACAGGCTAATAAGTCAAACCTAAGGAATGAAGCTTCATCATCTATACCGGTAGTGGATGAAGTCATTACAAATCTGCAAACACAAGTAGATGTTCATAGCGAAGTGATGCCAAGGACGCTTTCTTATCATCCTTCGAAGAATATTATACGCAGCTTACAAATGGGAGTGCAAACTCGCAATCAGATCAACAAGGATCTAAGGTATTTCTATACTCGTATTGCTCCACTTCAAATCAAACATTCTAATAGTTGTTTTGTTTCTCAGGTTGAGCCGGGGAACTGGAAAGATGCGTTGAAAGATGAAAGTTGGGTGGACGCGATGCAAGAGGAACTACTTCAATTCTAGAAACTAGGAGTCTGGAAGCTTGTTGACCTACCAGATCATCACAAAAAGATAAACACTAGATGGGTCTTCAAGTGCTAGCATGATGATAGAGGTATTGTAGTGAACAACAAAGCTCGACTTGTGGTTCAGGGTTTCCATCAGCAGGAAGGGATAGATTACACCGAAGTCTATGCCCCGATCACCCGTCTTGAAGCAATCCGCATATTCTTGGCCTTTGCCTCTTGGAAAGGATTCATGGTGTACCAGTTAGATGTCAAATCTGCTTTCCTATATTGAAAAGTAAAAGAGGAGGTGTATGTCGGACAACCAACAGGGTTCGTTGATCCAATGCACAAAGACAAAGTCTACCTTCTGAATAAAGCCTTGTATGGTCTACATCAAGCCCCGAGAGCTTGGTACGAAACGCTATCACGACATCTTACAGACAATGGCTTTATCAGAGGAACCGTAGATTCTACCCTCTTTACAAAGGAAGTGGATGGGCATTTGATTATCGTACCGATATATGTGGATGATATTATCTTCGGATAAACAAATGACAACCTGTGTAAAGACTTTGAAGAAGTCATGAAGCGCAAATTTAAAATGAGCGCGATGGGGGAGATGAAGTTCTTTTTAGGACTTCAGGTTGATCAGTTGCTTGATGGTATATTTATTCATCAGACGAAGTATGTTCATGACATATTGGAGAAATTCGATATGGCAGGAGCTAAAACAGCATCAACCCCATTAGCTCCTAATCACGGCATTTGTACAGATCTTACTGGAGTCAAAGTTGACGAATCTTTAAACCGCTCCATGATCGGATCCTTGATGTATCTCACTGCTTCTCGACCAGATATCATGTATCCAACATGCCTGTGCGCCGTTATTAGTCTAATCCAAGAGATTCGCACTTGCTCGTCGTCAAACGTATCATGAGATATTTGAAGGGATTTCCAAGCACCAGCTTGTGGTACCCTAGACACGACGACTTCAATCTTGCGGGCTACTAGGATTCTGATTTTGGTTGCTGCAAACTTAACACCAAATCTACGACGGCTGGTTGCCAGTTCTTCGGAACCCGTTTGGTAACATGGCAATGCAAGAAATAGGTCGCGGTCGCTCTCTCTACCTGTGAGGCTGAATATATTTCAGCATCTAGCTGTTGTGCCCAAATTCTCTGGATTCAACAGCAGATGAGAGACTTTGGACTGCAATTTCTTGATACGCCTATATATGTAGATAACCAGGCTGATATAGATATCACTAAAAACTCATGTCAACACTCTCGAACTAAACATATTGAGATTCGACACCACTTTATCCGTAATTGCTACGAGAAAAAGTTGGTTAGAATTGAAAAAATCCACAACTGATGACCAAAAAGCAGATTTTTATACCAAAGCCTTTGATCGTACAAGATTTAAGAATCTTTTAAAATTAAATGGTTTATGAAATCTGACATCAGGGGATATACACGAGGTTGAGTTTGAGGATGATGATGACTTGACGTGATAACTCATCGGTTTGAAGAATTTTCTATACATTCTTTCTTAAAACCTCTAAAAAGTCCAAAAACTTGTTTTTGATTTTAGAGGAAGAATTTTTGGGAAAATACAAAAACATTATAAAAGTCAAAAGAGTTTTTGTGAAAAAGGGAGATCATATTATATCAATATGACAGTCACAGTATGCTAAAGAATTGGAATGATTAAACAAGTAATTAAACAGGTCTGACTAGGGATGTGCCAATAGGCTTCACGTGTTTAGTAAATTATTTTCAAGATATAAACCTAAATGAAAAACTGGATACTTGTGGGTTAACATCTCTCGGATATATGGACTTAGTACTCCGAAATTTCATTTGAGAGAATGCCAGATTTTGCGGTACTAGGTCTTTATATTTAATCTATATCTTGGGTATTATCCGAGTTCTTCTTATTTTGCGTCAGCAATGGCCTAGAACTTGTATAATACTTTATGCAGTGTTCGCCTACAAAAGCTGCATAAAAAATGATTATATCATAAACTTTGTGACATCTACAGTTCAAAAGATTCCTTCAAGGAACACCACCTAAAGACGAGCCTTCATCTCTTTGTCTGTACGGTAGTACTAACCTGAGCTCTCAAGGTCTCGCAATTCACCCCTTTTCAGATATCAATTGGATATATTTACCTGTGAAATGAAATTTAGGGAATCTCGATACAGGAGTTTAAGTGGATACGAATGTTGGCAATCTAGGTAAATCTGGTTAAAAGCTTAATGAGTATACCAAGATCAATGGTACTGGTGATTTGTTTAAACACTTGATATGATTTTCTTGAAACACAAAACTCACAAAAATATGTATCTTTACTTGTTATTTCTTTTCGGAAAAATCCTAAAACCCAAAAAGATTTTCAGTTTCCTTAGCTTTTTAGTTTTGTTTTAGTCTACCGATAATGTAAATACTGATAGTTGAAGTTATGGCAACATCTTGTTGAAGGGAATCTGAAAACCATGGGTTGGGAGCTAATCTTTAACGAAAATTACCTGAACGTCAACAAAGTTAATAAATTTGAAACTTTACAATTTAAAATAAATCTATTTTGGTCAAAAATGGTTAACCAAGGTCATTAACTTGAACTTGGTAGGCAAATCAGGTAACCAGGGTTATTAACTTGGACTTGGTTAACTGAATGGGTTTTAAACGGATAAAATTTTGTAAAAAATATCAAAAAATTTTCTAAATTTTAGAACTGATTCGTACAAATCTCACTAACTCGTACAAATGATGTTTGGTGTTCATTCGCACGAACCGTTGGTTCATACGAACGACCCTAACTAGCATAAAAGGTCACTTCATTCGCACGAATCAATGTAATGCTACTATGCGAATTAAGAGAACTTTTGTGTGAATACGTTCTAAACTTCGAATTTCTTGACATCATCAGTACTATTACATTGGGGAGGTTGATCCGCACACCTCTTTTAATGGGAAAGGTACTTTTGCTCAATCTTAGCCGTTATAATGCCTGTTTTTTACCGAACGGACTTAAAACATAGATTTAGGGAGATTGGACCGGTAAAACTTAAAACTGGCCTTAAAAACATTAATATCGGCCCTAACAGCCTATAAATCGATTATCAATTTGTTAAAAACAACATGTTTTTGGTCCGGATTACACTTGGTGTTATTTGGAACGGTTCATGATTCGTACGAATGAGTTGTTCGTACGAACCATGATTTCAAATTGTTATATCCTTTTTCATTCATACGAATAAATTGTTTGTACGAAGTAACATCCTTAAATGTTAAATTTCAAAATTGTGTTAAGTGCAGATGATTTGTACGAAGCATCGTTCGTACAAAGCAAGTTTGATGAAATCTTTGAAAGTTCCTAAGTTTTTAGTCACCGGTACGAAGTAGTGACTCGTACGAGTGATAGTTTGAATCAAACTTGTAAAAATTTGTCTAAATATTGAATCGTACGAATGCATGGTTTGTAAGAATGATGTAATAAGTTGAAAATTTTGAAAATTTTTCTAATGGTTTTGAATTATCTTTATACAGGTCAAGAAAATGTCATTTTCTCCGTTCACAACATTTGTTGTCTACTTGACGAGACTATACCGGAGATTGCTGCTTATAAAGATGTGTTAGATTTTTTGGGCAGGATTCCGATTACAAAAGCGCTCACCGATCGACATACAGTTTATAGATCTCATGTCGAATATTTCTGGAACGCATCAGAGTATGATTCTGAAGAAAATGCGATAGTTTCGGCGGTAAAGATTGATGATGAAGATATCCAGGGAACCGTTTTGGATTTCAAGGATAATGCAGACGATCCTACCGGGTTTTCAAAGTACATGGTGGAGGGTTGTTTTTATAGGATGGGATATGCTGGTTTAGTCAAAGTCGCGCCATTCAAGAAAGGAAACCTCAGCGCGCCTTTCCGTTATATTGCTCATGTTGTTGCTCATGCATTGAGTCATCGAAAAAGGGGATTTGATGATTTGGTAGATTACCAAATGTGTATGATTATTGCACTGGTCCTAAATCTGCCATATAACTTCTCTAAAGTTATATTTACACAGATGGTGCAAAACATACAGAGGGAAAAGTTTTTGCAATACCCTTAGTTTGTACAGATGTTGTTAGATCATTTGCACCCGAACTTGAAGAAGAAGAAGGATGATGTGTTAAAGTTAGAGCACATGGATGTTTCTACATTGAAGAAGATGAATCTGAATTTAAAGACCTTTCCGAATGCTAAACCCGTTTTTGGTGTTATAGTCGACAAAGATTACATTTCTCTAGCTCCGGGTAAATGGAGAAAAGAAGATAGTGGAGATGAAAGATAGGAATTGACTGCGCTTGAAAGTTTTGTTGATAAGCGAAGTTTGTGGCTTGTGAAAGATGGTGAAAAGGGTGTTAAGAGAAAAGCAACTGTTTCATCTTCTGCTTCTGCACCGCAAAAGAAAACATTGAAGATATTGCTGCAGATATCGAGAGATAAGCATTTGGTGGAGCGAAAGAAGCTGAAGATGCATCATCTTCGAGCACTAATTCTGATGAGAGATGCGCTGGTGAGAGTAATAGAGCCAAAAATATAGAGGCAAAATGTTTGGCTAAGAAAAAGAGAAAAGCAGAAGAGCGAAAGAGCAAACGGCTGGAGAAGAAGCTACAACGTATGTACCTTCAGGTTCAAATACAGATACTCCTGTGCGCACACCAGTGAAGAAAAAGGCACAAAGGTTTAAACGTCAAGCAGCTAGAAGCTCCGAGTCTCCAACTGTTAGATCTAAAGAGACTATGCAAGAGCAAACAATTGAAGAAGAGGTTATTGTTGAACCAACTCAGCAAATTCCAACATCACCACCTCGTCAGGAAACACCACAACCGTCACCACAGCCGACACCATGTCATTCTGCTCCGCCACAACAGTCTGCATCTCAGCCTCCACCATTGTCAACACCATCACAAGCAACACCACAGTCGCCACCACACACTTCACAGCCCCAATCTTAGTTTGATTTTGACTTTGACTTTGGAAATATTCCATGGGGTGAAGATTTTTCATTCAACGACCCGCGTGTTGTTGAGTTACAAAAACAGGTCTTGTTGAATACTGTGAAGATAGCGGAGTTGTAGGAATAGATTAATGTGTTAAATGAAGAAAAATAGGAGTTTCACGAGCAGATTAATGTGTTGAATGAAGATAAACAGCAGTTAGAAGCCATGCTTGCAAGTATAGTGTCTGAGAATGAACGTCTACGACTCCGTATGGCCGAATGCGAAGAAGAAAGGCTCCGCAGTGATAGGAGAATGAAAATCCTAACGAAAAAGCTGGGAGTAAAATATAGCCGTGGATTGATGAGATAGAACGAGCAGAGGCTAGAGAATGAGTTGCTTAAAGGGAACGCCTTGCTAAAGAGTTATCTGACGCGCAAGGCAAAGGAAAAGTGAAGGTTGTTGAGGATCCTGTGAATGTTGAAACTGAGCCAGAAGCTGAATCTGCGCCAGTTACTAGTACAGATATCGTTGTGTATCAAGCGCCGAACAAGTTTATATTGATTGGGAAGCCTAAGGATGGGGAGATTGATATGTCAAATCTATCTGCAAGACACCGTGAATGGCTTTTGAAGAAAAAGTTAGAAAAAGAAATTGAGAAAGCAGCTGAAGAGTTTGAGGAAGATGCTGGGAAAGAAGATGAAGATTTAGATGTCGATGGTGATTCTGATTCGGATTCTAATAAGGGTGATGATGATGATAATGTAAGAGGTGCTGGTATTCGTGTAACTGATTCTGATGTGAATAAAGAAATTGATTATTCAGTGTACTCGATGATTCTGCAAACCAAACTACTGAAGAAGGTGTTAAGGACAGAACAGAAGGTCCTTCAGATGCTCAGCAGGCAGGAATCCTCTCAGTAATTGATTTATCTACCGTTCCAGTCGTGCCGAAACCAAAGATTTTCTATCTTGAGCATGACGTTGAGGAAGGCGAATTCATCCATAGCTATTCTAAAGAAGAGATCACAAAAATGTTAGGCGTGGATGAAGAGAATTTTGAGTTTGACTTCGAAGATGAGCTAAACGAGATTAATGCATTCGAGCCAAACAATTATGGTTTTGAACAGGTTGAGGAAGCGAATGATTACAATTGAGTTGTCGTGGAGGATGATTCTGATGACGATGCTAATCTTGCCGATTCGGGTACAAAGGACTCCCCAAATTTTACTGATCTGTTTGGAGCAGAGAATGCAGATATTTTGAAGCGAAAGGTTGAAGAAGCTGCAAAGCAAGGAACTATTCCTCAACAGTTAACTAGAGCTGAGATTGCTGAGATGAGGAAGAAATGGTTTAAGAGTGCACCAGCAGAGCGTAAATTTAAACGTCCCTTAGCGTTCTTTACCCGTGACGCTGATATTTCACTAGGGGACATCATAAGCTGGGGTTGGATCGAAGAGCTTAACGTCTATGCGATTAAAAGGGAGTTTGGTATTCAGTATTTCCGATATCTGAGCGACATCAAGTCCTTGCCTTACTGGGATATTAAAGATTTGGTGCAAACTAAGATGATTAATCTCAAGATGAAATTTCATGACCGGAGGCTTTGGAAGTTGATCAAGCTTGAGGCTTTACATGGTTTACACACTGGAAACCTCATTTTCCTAGACGCATTACAAAGATAGATCCAGTGACGAAAGAGAAGGATGTGACGCTCATCATAAAGAGGCCGAAAGTAATGAAGAATATGCCTATGTTACGGATGGAGCGGGATTTCTAACAGATCTTCTAGTGGTGGCATTATGATTCGAACACTAGAGAGTTGTTATCTGCGTGCACCCAGATGAAGACTCGTGGAAGATCACAAAGGAACTAACCGAAGCCGTTATAGCTAACAAACGCATATATGGGATATGGCGTGGCATTCGAGTACTAGACCCAATGTGGCTAGTCAATTGCACGAAGAAGGATATTGATTGCTTGTTTCATAGCAAAATCAGTTATGAAGAAAAAAGATAAAGAGCAAGCTCTCCAGTTCCAGAAGATTGTTAATGTCTGCTTTGCAAACGATATTCATTCTAGATTGTCATGGGATACATCTTGGAGGAAGCTCGAAGAGACTGAGCAGAAGAAGAAAGATAAGAAGGAAGCTAGAATAGTTGAGCGTGCTCGTATAGCATCGCTAAGGAGTTTTCAGTTTGGCAATACAGTGAACCGACCTCCTCCAATGGATAAAATGCCAATTGCATTTGAGACGTCGCAAGCCATCGAAGATATTTTTTGGTCGTTAAGTGTCAAATCTTGTGAAGACTTTTTTAAGACCATCCAGACTGCGGCAACATCCAAGGGAGGATTTGTTGGTGCATTATGTCTATTGCCTACGTCTAGGATGTGTTGATATTGTATATAGGGCTTAAACGTCATTTGTATAAATCTTATTAAATGTTTTATATGTTTTGTACTTGACTCGTACGAATGAGTCAGTTGGCTCGTACGAGTGACACTCTATCACTCGTACGAAGCAACCACTCGCACGAATCACAGTTTCTGCTTCACACACTCCAGTGCGAGTCATGTCGACATATAAATAGAGGAGTGTTGTGTTAGAACCAAGTGGTGTTAGTTCAGTTGGTACGGCGAAGCCCTGCTGATTTGTTTACTCGCATCTGTACTTTGCACGTCTTTCAATGCAATTCAGAGCAGTTAAACAGTATCTCTCTCTTGTTCGTTTGTCATCCTCTCTAGCAATAAATTCCACCTCTATTAGTTAAGTTAGATCAGACCAGTTGCTCATCGGAGGAGCCGATCCCCGTTCACAACAACCTCGGTATCATACCATCTCTATACTACGTCTACGATGGCTGTACTTGTCCTAACGTGTGTAGAGTGGTAGTATTGTATCGTGTTATATAAACTTAAAACTTGGTCCACGAGTAAAAAGTGCTTAAAATATAATAAAAATTATAACCACACTCGACCACGTCAAGTTTTTGGCGTCGTTGCCGGGGACGTAAGGATTTTAAGAAAGCTTAAAATTAGCAGCCTAATTAAATTTTGTACATTTTTTTCAAAATTGCACGCTCGTTTTCAAAACTTTCTTACCTTTTACAGTAGGATTGCCACAGGGCCGTGTCAGCTGGCCACGCCCCCGTGCTGCAGAAACTTAATCATAACTTTTCAAACGCCCATATACAGGCTGGACTACGGGGTCATGCCAGTGCAACACGGAGCCATGGTCATCTCCCTATTAAATTTTAGTTTTCTGTTTTCTGATCCCGAGGCTCGTTAATCTTCTAGGTATCTTCCAATGGATTGCTACTCAAAAGACTACAACCACTGTTACATTGAGGATGATTACGAGGAACCATATTGTACCATTTGCGGTGAATCTCATTCGGTACAATATTGTTACCTCTTTCAACCATCACCCTCATACACCACAAGAGAAGAACCTAGGTTTGAGCTCCCAAAACCAAGTTTTGATTGGGATGCCAATCCGTTTGAAACAAATGACACTCCACCAACAATCGTTCCTAAAGCCGAAAGCCTTATACAAAGTCTCAAAAATCTAGAACTCTTACTTAAGAGATCTCGCGAGAAAGAAGAGAGCGTTTGTACAAAGGAGGTAATAATCGAAGAGGTAAAAATAGAGGAACAACAAAACAAAAAACTCACGCATGAACCGAACCACAAAGAATGTAAGCCTAAAAATGATGATTCCAAAACAAAAGAAAAATTTAAGAAATTCATATTTTACAACCTTCTTTGAAAATCATTGTTTGGTATCGTTTCATGCCAAGTTTTTAAAAGAGTTAAACACTTTACTAAAATTGGAGAATTGGTTAGCATTAGCTTAACAAATGATCAAACTTAATACAAGATGAACATCATGAATTAAACATAAAACCGGTACTATGTTTTTTTCAAAACATCTTCGTTAGTAACGTGTTAATTGATAAAGATCTTTGTGTCAACATATTGCCAAACTACATTTTCAAAACAATTGGGTACTAGTGGTCTTTTTCCTCTTAAAATTCCTATTATTCTCTCTAACCAAAAATGATAAAAGCCAAAGGAATGATTGAGGATGTCTTAATTCAAACAAATCAAACGGTAGTACCAACAGACTTTATCATCTTAGATGATGCTCCGCTCGTGTTGGGACAACCATTCATAAAAACCCATCAAAACTTAGTCAAACAGAAGCAAAACAACCTACCACTTCAATTAGGGACCGACAAAAGGTACGTCAATCTTGACCAATTAACGAAATATCCAATTGGCAATAACGACCCCCTAACTGAAGATAAAGTAGAGCCACCCGATACAGAAGAAACAAAAGAGCAACTCGTCAAAGGAGAAGACGCCATCGAACAAACCTTTTCAGCTATCGGCCTTAATAAAGAAGAAAATAAGCGGTCTTTTGAAACCGTCATCCGAACTCAAGGAAATACCAAAAGGTCTAGAATACGAAGTCTTAGACGATCATGGTAAGCTTACCGTCATCATTTCTTCAAAACTAAAACAATTTGAAAAAGAAAAATTAATAAAACTTTTGAAAAAACACAAAAAAGCAATCGCGTGGAAACTTGTGAACATCAAAAGCATTAGTCCATCCATGTGCACACACAAAATTTAGTGGAAGATGACTCTAAAACTATAATACAACCACAAAGAAGAGTACATGCAAATGTATAAGAAGTAGTAAGAAATGAAGTCATCAAGCTACTAGACGCCAAACTCATCTATCCTATCTCCGATAGCCCTTGGGTGAGTCCCGTCTAAGTAGTACCAAGAAAGGAGGTATGACGGTTGTAACTAATGAAAAAAATGAACTTATTCCAACAAGAACCGTCACCGGATGGAGGGTTTGTATAGACTATCGTAGATTAAACGAGGCAACAAGGAAAGAGCACTTTCCTTTGTTATTTATCGACTAAATGCTAGAAAGACTATCATGTCACAAATTTTATTGTTTTTAGATGGTTTTTCTGGATATTTTCAAATTCCCATCGCACCGGAGGACCAAGAATAAACAACTTTCACATGTCCCTATGGAACTTTTGCTTATCGACACATGTCTTTTGGTCTATGCAATGCCCCCGCAACATTTCAACATGCATGGTGGCCATCTTCCACAATATGATAGAAAAAACCATAGAAGTTTTCATGGATGACTTTTCTGTCTTTGGAGATACATTTGACCAATGCCTCGATAATCTTCAACGAATGCCATCTGATGTGAGGAAACTAACCTCGCCCTTAACTGGGAAAAATGCCATTTCATGGTAACTGAAGGAAGAGTACTCGGTCATAAAATCTCAAGCGAAGGAATGGAAGTTGATCGGGAAAAAGGAGACACTAATTCCCAAGTACCTCCCCATCCTCCGTTCGAGCCATACGAAGCTTCCTAGGACATGTAGGATTTTATAGGCGATTTATCAAAGACTTTTCAAAAATCTCTTGGCCTCTAACAAAATTACTTGAAAAATATGCACCATTCATCTTCAACAAGGATTGCGAAACAGCTTCTTTTACATTAAAAGAAATTCTAGACAATGCACTAATCATGATAGCGCCTGTTTCGAAACTACCTTTTGAAATCATGTGCGATGCAAGTGACTTCGCGGTTGGAGCGGTCTTGGATAACGAAAAGAAAAACATTTTCACCCAATATACTATACAATTAAAAGTCTTAACGATAGTCAAGAAAAGTATACTAGCCGTAGTATTTGCTTTTGATAAATTTTGTTCCTATCTTGTGCTTTCTAAAACAATAGTCTATACGGACCATGGTGCCATTCGATACCTTTTCAAAAAACAAGATGCCAAACACAGTTTGATTAGGTGGATTCTTCTCCTCCAAGAATTCGACATTAAAATAAAAGAAAAACGAGGGGCGGAAAACACCACCGCTGATCACTTATCTTGCTTAAAAGATCGTGCTTTGGAGCTAACTTGAGAAGAGCTCATCAATGAATGCTTAGAAATGGTCAAATATCAAGAGGAACCATGGTACGCCAACTATGCTAACTATCTCGATAGTGGAACTTTAGTAAAAGGATGGTCACATCATCAAAGAAAAAAATTCTTTGCCGATGTCAAGCACTATTTTTGGGAAGATCCATATCTTTTTAAAATTTGTGCCGACCAACTTATACGAAGGTGCGTCCATGGTCAAGAAGCAAGAAAGATTCTTCGCCATTATCACTAAGGACCATATAGAGGACATCATGGAGCAACAAGCACCACACGTAAGGTATTCGATTCAGGATTGTATTAGCCAACCATCCATAAGGATGCATATAATTTAATAAAAACATGTGACGTATGCCAATGAACAGGTAATATCTCACCCAGAAATGAAATGCCTCAAAATGGCATCCTTATTTGTCAAATCTTTGATGTTGGGGTTTAGATTTTATGGGACCTTTCCCATCGTCAAAAGGGATCAAATATATTCTTGTGGCAGTCTATTACATGTCCAAATGGGCCGAAGCCGAAGCTATTCCAACAAATGATGGAAGAGTTGTGGTAAAATTCTTGAAATGGTTATTCTCTCGTTTTGGCACTCCAAAAGCACTTATCATCGTGTTTCAACCGCTTACCACTCTCAAACCAATGGTCAAGCCAAAGTAACCAATCGGGGTTTAAAAGAGAATCTTAGAGAAAATTGTGGGTCAAAATAGAAAGGATTGGGCAGATAAATTAAATGATGCTTCATGGGCCTTTCGAACAGCCTATAAAACACCAATAGGCACTACCCCATACAAGCTCGTCTATGGAAAAAATTGTTAGCTCCAAGTAGAAATTGCACATAAAGCATACTAGGCATTAAAAAAATAAACCTAGACCAAGAAATTTCCTGTAAAAATCGATTCTATCAGTTAAATGAATTAGAAGAAATGAGAAATCAAGCATATTCCAACTCTGAAATTTATAAGAAACGCATGATAAACATACACAGTAAATAAGCAAACCTAAAGAATTTCAGGAGGGGGATCAAGTGCTCTTGTTTAACTCAAGACTTCAGTTGTTTCCCGGAAAACTTAGGTCTAGGTGGTCGGGACCTTTTTACATTACCCAAATCTTTCCACATGGCGCCATAGAAATTAAACCTCCAAAGGGTGAACCTTTCAAGGTCAACGGACAAAGGCTTAAGCTCTGTATAGGTTTCCTTGAGGATGAGGAAGTTGAAATAACATTCTAAGAAGTAGATAAATGATTAAGCAATAATCAAACGTTAACTGTAAATATGTATATTTTTCTTTTCACATCTTGTATATCATTTGGGAGGCGACACATAGCGAAATAGGTAAGTACCAAAAAGGGAACCCTCAGAGAAACGGTCACACATACACACACAAAAATTTTGGCCATGAGGCCATGAAAAAAAAACTGCAGATGGGTTGATAACCCCTTTTTCTTCACTTTTTCAACACAAAACCACGACCCGTTTCTCTGAAGCAGTCGGTTCCTGCCCTACTTTCGCTAGTTTTTGACGATTTCCAACCCAAATCCATCAACAATGTAAGATTCTAACATCATGATTAGCAAGATTAACACTTTGCATGTAGTTTAACAGCAAAAATTCTGAAAAATCTAGGGTCTTGAACTAGACCCGTGCCAATCCCAAATTTTTGCTTAGATCTTGTTACTAGTAGTAAGTAAAATTTTTTTAAGAAGTAAATAACCAACCATTGTCAAAAAATTTGAATTGTTCAAAGAGTTTTTCACAAACCCTTGTTCATAACCGAAAAAGGTTAAAATTGAAGGGGTAAACAAGTAGTTTGTGCGAAATTGGCACTTGGGGTTTGATTTTCGGGTAAACCGCACATGATGAACAAAAAATTTTGAATTTTTCGAAGCCATCTCGAAAACCTTAAAATTGGGTTACCAGAAGGTTCACCACGGGGTCGTGCCCATCAGGCACGGGGCCGTGGGCACCCCAGTCTGATGACATGGGGTCGTACCTGAAAGGCACGAGGCGTGTCCATACCCCCTGATTTCATTTTTCCCATATTTTTTTGACAGGCCGATTGTCTTACTGGTTCTTTCTTACAGGAATGGCACCTCATAAGTTCCTGCAGTTCAAAAGTTCTAAGCTTGAGTACAAAAACCGCTTTGAAGTGCTACAGGCAAGGCACGAAGAACCACCAAGACAAGTGTGTTATACTACACTTGAAACTGTGGGGCAAAGGGAGAGATACGATGCTCTGATCACTAGTCCACTTCCTACCTTTCTAGAGACCTGACTCAGATCTGTTCATGACTGCAATATGGAGTTCTTAAGCATGCTTATCTTCGACAAAAATGAACAAGATCTGTTTGAGTCAAATGCAGTTTAGTTTAGGTGCGGTGGGGAATGGTATAGCATTTTTGTAGCTCAGTTTAGCATGAATATTGGGTTGTACACTAAAGAAGACACATCCGAGCCAGACTTCATGGAAAGTGTCCGTGAACTCCCAGATAACCTGAGACAAGCTGCATGGGCGCAGATTGGGGATGGCCACTATGATCCGAGCATCACAAAGAGCACAAAGATAAGGGACCCTCGAATCCGATATATTCATCGAGTTCTTAGTGGCTCTTTATGCCAAAGGTAGGATGGTGGTGGGGTGGTGAATCTTCGGGAGCTAACTTGCCTATATTGCATCCTAAAATGCCAACCTATCGATATCGCCCGCATGTTGTTGAGGAACATCGTCTCAAGTACCACCGCCAACACCCGCACACCGATATTCTTCGGAGGATGGATCGGCAAGCTATTCAATAATTTCAATAGGCGTACTCTGAGTGGGTTCCACAAGGGAGTGGGTGTGGCAAGGGCCGATCTAGCCTTATGTCGAAGCTTGGGTCTTATCATCGATTGCAACAATGTTCTCATGCGCTTTACGGATGCGCGTGGCCGAGTGTGGAACCTAAATGACCCAGATGAGGTCCTTGCAATCGAAGATAACCCCGACCGTCCTCGATACTCCGGATACGCCCCGGGCTCCTCCCCTCAAGGAGGAGGAGATTTTCCTAACCTCCAAATTTTATACAATGTTATACAGGAAACACTCCAAGTGTCCAGGAATGCCTATAGCTTGGGACAAAGCTCAAGCAGCCGGATTGGGAGCATGGAGCGCAACATGGTTACCATGCAAAACGACATTACATTCATCCGGGAGCATATAGCATACCAAGACAAGGAGGAGGAGGAGGAAGACGAGGACATGGATTCGGATTAGGTGATGGTGGTGGTGGGCAACGGATCTACCCTTCAGGTTATCTCTCTTTGAACTTTGAACAATTTGGTACTTTCCGGGCTGCGTCCCGATGAACAAATTGCATCTTTAGACAATTTCCTTTCTTGCATTTTTATTTTCGTGTGATGATGGATGGACAAGTAAACTTTCGTAATCTAGGAACATGTTATTTTGTGTTAGAGTGTTGTATTGTGTTAGAATTATAGCTTACAAGTAAGTACCTTGGGAGGCTTGGACACACTAAGCATAGTGGTCCCCAAGCCTAGAAATCAGACGCCAAGCGACAAAACACAGCTACAGATAATTGCCACGGGGTCGTGCCCATAGCCCACGCCATTGTGCCCAACCTTCTGTAAGCCTTTCAAATTCTTATTATTGGCACTTTGACCACGGGGCTGTGTCCACCTGGCACGTCTCCGTGCCTAGTGCCAAGTAACCTTAAAATTTGTTGTTTAACCCCACTTTTTGCACATCTAATCAAAACAAATCATATTTGGGACACATTGAGGACAATGTGTGTAGGTCCCCTAGTCTTTATGGATCTTCACAGAATCGTCTATCTAATCTAGAGTGCGGAATCCCCTATATCAGATTTCACAGAAACAAGAACAAGAACACGAACACAATTTCTTCAAACAGTCTTCTATTGATTATCTAACACAATGTGTTTACAACCAATTCAAGACTCTTCTCTCAATCTCTCTGAACAACTAAAATAGCAACACACCAATAGAACCAGCAACTGAGCAACTAACTGAGCAACCTTAACCCTAATCACAACCTCCCTTTATATAGAGGTAGGTTATGCAACTGGGCTAGGGTTTCCTACATGGACTGCTAATGGGTTTAAAGCCCAATTCGCCTACCATGCACTATTTTGTGTCTAGTTCAGCCCAATTACTTCTAATTCACTATTACAAAACTAAACCCGCTAACCTTTTATCATCCTTTTATCATGTTACTAATTATAAGATATCCAAAGACCAAATCTAAGTTGTTGTCACAAATATGCACCAACCAACTCCCCCTTGACAATAGCTTCATAAAATAACTTAGTCTTCAGTCTTCTTGCAATCTTTAACATCTTTGAAAGTCTTTGGATAGCTTCAGCTTTAACAGCTTTTGTCAGCAACAGACCCCCCTAAGCTGATGTATACAATCACCAAATCTTCTAAATCGTTAGCATTTGAGTAAACTCCAGTTTAGTACTTACATAGCAATCTTCAAAACGATTCAACTTTGACTGCAATGTAGAAAGGAGGTTCTACCATGCATCCAATCAAACTCCTCTTCACCAAACTTCTCAACAACACACTGCTACAATCTGTATACTATAAAACAAACATCTCGAGAAACCATAAGAATTTTTCAACACAAGTTAAACAAATTTTTATTATTCAAGAGATAGTAAAACTGTATCACAGATTAAGCACTTCTCAACTCAAACCACATACTCAAAATTTTAAGCACACATAACATACAAGATTTCAAAAATTTTCTCATCTTCTAACACCGTCTCCCCCTATCGGTAACAGCTCCTCCATGAACAACCAATATCCATACATTAAGAATTTACAAGAAAATGAAATCTTTATGGATTTTTATATTTTCTGAAAGCAAATAAATAATGAAATAATAAACACTCTATTTTTGTGAGTATCACCGTTAAGAAGATCATATCAGCAACATCAAACTGTTTTCACACTATTTGATAATTCTTTATACAATATTCATGAAAAGCAGTTCAAGACGATTACCAGTATTGTTTATCCACTTAAACAAAATACATGAACATTTCAAGTACCATTACCTCGTGATCTATTTAGATAATTTATACTGATATACTAGTGTGTCCAACTTCAGGACATACCCCTACGATCAAGGTATGCACAAAAATTCATCATAGTAGGTGAGTATACCGAAATTCATCCTTTTTGATTTACAACGTTAGATAATTGGTGATCAGGTAAGTAATTTTGTACAGCAAAGGGACCAACATCCAACAAGGGCAAATACCAAATTCTAGTACGAATAACGCAATTTGCACATTTGAATGACTCTCTAGGAGAGCTTTTTCAATTTTTGTGATTTGGCATTTTAGCTCTTTTAAGATATCCTGGTTGTGCCAAGGTCAGCATATATCTGGATGCAGCAGAAGAACAACCTTTATACCCCGGATGAAATAACGATATAAAGACCTAAAACCTCAGATTTTGGCAATCTATCAACGCAAGATTTAAGGTTATAAAACCATACGCCACTGATATGTTACCCACTCATACACAGTTCGTTATGTTTATATCACCAAGGT
The DNA here is from genome assembly GCA_947069175.1 of Scalesia atractyloides. NCBI lineage: Eukaryota > Viridiplantae > Streptophyta > Magnoliopsida > Asterales > Asteraceae > Scalesia > Scalesia atractyloides. The sequence goes on along the minus strand of CAMTDV010000003.1, from coordinate 57,728,224 downwards.
AAGTTGATTATTTCATGCATTTTGCCTACTGGTACATCATATGATGAAGCTGCTCTCACACTTAAGCAATTTTCTTTTAAGTTCAGTGTGACAAACCAACTTGCTGATGTACTATCATTTCTTTTCACACAGTGAAAAACTCATTTTTGATTTTCTATTTTTTATATTTTTTTTATTTTTTGAAAAGCAATAAATTTATTTACAAAACTATTTTTGTGGAAAAATGGTTATTCAGGATTCCTCATCCTGTTTAGTTCGACTAAATGTTCAAAGCGAGCCCTGTCAAATGCTTTTGTGTAAAGATCTGCTAGGTTATCTAGTGTGTCGACTCGATGCAGTTCAATTAATTTCTTTTCAGCATAATCCCGTATAAAATGATGACGGATGTCAATATGTTTTGTGCGACTATGTTTTACGGGATTGTTGGTGATTGAAATAGTGGCATTATTGTCTATCATAATAGGAGTACGAGTGAAATTCAAACCGTAATCGCGCATCTGCTTCTTGCATTGCCATGAGAACCTAAGAGCAACAGCTACCCGTAGCAATATATGCAGCTTCGCACGTCGAGGTAGACACTCAAGACTGCTTCTTGCATTGCCATGAGACAAGCCTCCCTCCTAAGGACTGACAACCACCTGTGGTAGACTTCCTTGTAGATTTACATCCTCCAAAGTCCGAATCAGTGAAAGAAACAAACTTCAAATCACTAGCAGCTGGATACCATAACCCAAGTTTAGGTTTCCCCTTCAAGTAACGAAGAATCTGATTCACCGCTTTCATGTGAGACTCCTTGGAATTCGCTTGATATCTGGCACACAGACATACTGCGAACATGATGTTGGGTCTTGAAGCAGTTAAGTACATTAGAGAACCAATCATTGCTCTTCATTACCTCTTCGAAATCATGACACATGTTCTCATTAGATGACCCAAAAATGATGTCATCTACGTATACTTGTACCAGCAGAAAGTCTTCCTTCTTCCTTTTAATGAACAATGTACTGTCAATATGACCTCTTTCGAAACCATTCTTTAACAATGTGCTTACAGTGTCTCATACCATGCCTGGATGCCTGATGCAACCCATACAATGTCTTATCAAGTCGATAGACTCGATCTGGATAGTCCGATCAGTAAACTCATCTGGTTGTGAGACATACACCACTTCTTGGACTTTCCTGTAAAGAAATGCACTCTTCACGTCAAGTTGGTAAACTTTGAAGCCCTTGAATGAAGCAAAAGCTAGGAATAAACGAATTGCTTCCAACCTTGCTACTGGTGCAAACACTTCATTGTAATCAATCCCTTCTTGCTGATTGAACCCTTCACTACTAACCAAGTCTTATTTCTGATCATGATCCCTCGGTCGTCTTTCTTTCACTTAAACACCCACTTAGTGCCTATTTCCTTCTCTCCTTCAGGCAAGTCAACTAGCTCCCAAACTTTCAACTTCTTGAACTGAGCTAGTTCCTCTTGCATAGCTTCAACCCAACAATTGTCTTTTAGAGCCATATGAACATTCTTCGGCTCCTCTTGGGCAATAAAGAAGCTATTAAAACACTCATGAATCAACCTTGTCTTCTGAATCGAAGTAAACAAACAGGAACCTTCAAGCACACCTCTTCTCGTCTGAATACCTGCAGCAGCATCACCAATGATGTTTTCAACTGGATGATCTCTGTGTACACGTGTGGTAGCAATGGAGTCAACAACCAGATTATCTCCCAGATTAGATCCAACCTCCCCTGAATATTAGCAAATGGATTAGTGAAGTCCTCCCCCTGAATAGGTTCAGACTCTATCACTAGAGTCATTTGGAGCTGCACTGGAAGAAGTTTCTGGAGCATCTGTCATCAATATACTCGATCTAGGCATGAATTCACACTCTCCATCTTCACTGATCACAGTATGGATCACCTGAGACTCATCTGCATTGGAAAAATCAGGAATATCAAATGATTTAAAGAACTGTCATAATCATATAATAAAGCAGGATAACTCGTTGATTGTTGAGGTGAATAACTAGTGATTTCCATGTTAAACACCACCTCAATTTTACTAGTTTTTAAATTAAAAACCCTTTTATTCGGTGTTCCAGGCATATAGCCAAGAAAGTAACCCTCATCAGCTACCTCAACAAATTTTTGCTTATCTTTGTTTCGCACAATGGTGCAAGGTAATCCAAATGGTTCAAAGCCTTTTAAGTTTGGTTTTCGGTTAAACAATAGTTCGTGACATGTTTTGTTAAATCGTTAACCGTCAAAACTTTGTTCAGGACATAGCAAGCTGTGTTCACATCTTCTCCCCAGAAAAGAACTGGAAGCTTTGAATCAGATAGCATAGTCCTTGCGGCTTCAATCAACGTCATGTTCTTCCTCTCAGCGACTCCATTCTGTGGAGGTGTATAAGGAGAAGGATATTGATGTTCAATTCCTTTGCAAAGACAATAGAGATCCAGAATCTGATTCTTGAACTTCGTGCCATTATCACTCCTTATCCTCTTGATCCGTGCATCATGGACATTTTCCAATTTTGTAAAAAGATCTATCAGCATCTCCGGTGTCTTATCTTTTGTACCTAAAAAGAAAACCCATGAATATCGTGAGTAATCATCTGTGACAACTAAACAATAGTACTTTCCACCTATGCTCCTTATGTTCACCGAACCGAATAGATCCATATGAAGTAATTCATAAGGGGCATCTATGGAATTTACTGTTTTCGACTTGTGAGGTTTCTTATGTTGTTTTCCTTTTTGACATGGAAGACACTTATCTTCCATGTGAAACCTCTGCATTGGCACCCCCTTCCACTAAACCATTTTTAATAATATAATTCATTTTCGGTAGTGGATGTGGGCCATGCGTCTATGCCATAGCAATGACTCAACCTCAGATGCTTTTGATAGTAAACATGCCACCACAGTGGAACAATCCTTAGCACCCATGTCCATGACATAAGTGTCATTTCTCCTTGGCGCTCTCATCACTACCCAGTCATCCGGTATCACCAAACCATGTTTCAACACCAAAGCTTCAGACTTTGTAAAGTGGACCGAGTGACCCTTGTCGCAGACTTGAGACACGCTCATCATATTGTGCTTCAGCTGCTCAACATAGTTCACTTTGTCCAGTGTGATCTTCCCGTTAGTCACTTTTCCTCGACCGGTAATGTGCCCTCCTTTAGCACCTGCAAAATTCACATAACCACCATCTATATTCTCAACCTCAGTCAACAGCCTCGCATCCCCCGTCATGTGCCTGGAGTAGCCACTATCAACATACCACAAGTTGATAATCCTCCTTAGCAGCTCTTGCACAACCCAACAAAATTAGTTAGATTGGGGGACCCAAGCCTTAATGGTCTTGGGTCTTCCAGATTCATCAACCACATGAACATCCATCCAATATCCAGCCACAGGATCTTAGACCTGTTGATGGAAATGGTTTTTTTATTTCCACTAGGTCTGTGGTCCTGAGGTTTCCTAACCATGTTTGGACTTTGCGACCTTTGAAAATTATGATTTTGGTTCCACGAATTTTGATGATGATAATTTCTAAAGTAATCGTTATAAAAATTTCGACTACCAACATTCTGGTATCGATTTTGATATTGACCTTGACTTCTGAAATTATTTAATGGACCATTAAAGTTATTCATTCTTGGGAACTACTTCTAGGTCTATCATATCTGCCTGATGTAGATGCAGGCTGAAATCTTTGTTGATTTCTTTGAAAGCGAGGAACTTGGTGAGTTCCTTTTTCAGCCTTATCTACACCAATAGCAACACTCTGTTGCTTGGTAGCAGATATCTTTGGTGAGTTCACCTTCTTCTCACCATCACCACTTTTTGCTGGTGATTTTTCTCTCTGTCTCTCACTTACCTATGCTTCACCCTTTTTGTTAGGAAAGCAGCTAGCTACATGTCCCTTTTCATGACATTTGAAACAGGATTTTCTAACCGAAGACTTCTTAATTGAAGCCTCCTGCTGAGATTCATCAGGCGATGATGATGATGATGATGCTTTAGAAGGATCTTGTTTAGTTTGCTTAACTTCTGATTTTTCTTTGTTTTTGTTCTTAGCAAACTGCACATTAGACTCTTTAGTAATAACAGGGACCTCTTCATTCACGTCACTCCCTTTAACAAAATCAACCTTTTTAACAAAAATTTGTTTTTGATTCTTAGGGTGTGCAATTTTTGTTTTCAAAACTGGTTCCCTATTAGTATCCTTCTTGGCATTCTCAGAACCATCAACACTTCCTGATGTGGAACTACAAGGTGTAGTTGACACAAAGTCTGTAAGCTCTTCTTCATCTGGCAAGAAAGAATAGTCATGACCAAGTGGTGGTGGAACTTCGTTCAAACCTTTGAATCCCACACACGTCTTGTCATTACTCTTCTTAAAGCCATTCATCATGTGTTTCATGACAAAAGATGAATCTCTGAATTGGTTTAATTTCTTTTCAAGCTCACAAATTTTATGTTGTGCTTCAAACAACTCTTTCACTTTTTAGAAACCTCTTTTGTTTTCTCACTCATCGTATCATGAGCTAAGTCAATAACTTGAAGTTTTTCATTAAGCTTACAGGTTAGAATATTGATTTCTTCTTCATAACCTTTAATTTTCTTCAAGGTATAGTGACTCGTTTCATTTTACGAAAAAGTTTGATTCTTTTAGGTTCGAGAGCTCATTAGCCAGACTTTGGTTTTGCTTTGTTAATGTGTCAACTTCACTTTGCAGTTCACGACATTTTAAGCACACAGAACATACCTTACATGTTGATTTGCTTAGATCAGCCATGAAAGCGTCAAAATCAGCAGCCATCTTCTTCTCTGTAGCATTCTGTTCTCCATCAGCTTTCTCAGCTACCTTCTCTTGCTCCCTCAGCATCAGCTTTCACTTCTTCATCAGCAACTGGACCTATCTCAGCCATGAACGCCTGTGAGGCATTGTTATCGCCCTCTAGATGAACACTCCAATTGTAAGAACCCTCTCTGGCAGTAGAAATTAGGGCCTTTGATCTAGTGTTGTTTGACCTATTCATGTTGCTTGAACCATGGCCAGGCGAATCTTGAAAGATGAAGACTTAGGTCTTTGACACTCTCTAGCGAAATGTCCATAGTTATGACAATTGTAACACTTCACTTTCGACTTGTCAAAGCCCACATTCTTTCCAACGAACTTCCTGCTCGTTCTGTTCATGAACCTCTTCACTCGTCTAGAGATCATGGCCATCTGCCATTGCAAATCTATCTCCTCTAAGTCATCAAGGTCGATCTGATCATAATCTTCATAAAACGTAGCAAGATCAGATATTTTTCCCTGAATATAGTTCTCATAGGAAGCAACAAAAGAAGCAAGCAATGCCAGGTGATCTTCAGCACTTTTGACACTCAGAGGCATACACTTAGAACTGTTGTTGCTTGATTGTTGTCTCTTAGCCCCTGACAAGCCTCCTGAAGCAACAACAAAACATACTTCTCCCTCAGCATTTGTCACGATCTGCTCATTCTCACATGAGAGAAACGCAGTTGCACTATCAGTTGAAGCATTGTTGGAAGATGAAGGTGTAAGACCTTTGTAAATCCCCGGATCTTGAACCTGATCATATCCCGTTTCCTTCTTCTTCATATTGAGCACATAAGCTCTCAACTTCCCAACAACCTCTTCCAAGTCTTTCTTTTCATAATCAGCTTCACCTTTTATCATCAAAGTGTAGATATCCCATTTTGCAGGTAAAGCATCCAGCAACTTGTCGTTTATCTCCACATCCGTGTATCCCTCTATATCATAATTATCTATTTCTGACATCAGATGATAATATCTCGTGATAATATCTTCAAGGGATTCATTTCTCATTCCTTTGAACACAACAAATTATTTCTTCAGCAGATCCACCTTGTTCTTCTTCACATCAGTATTGCCCTCATACCTCTTCTCTAGGGCATCCCACGTCTCCTTCGACGTGGTATAACGCTTGAATGTATGTTTGATGCCATCAGGTAACGACATCTTTATAGCAGCTAAGGCTTTCTTCTCAGACTCATACATCCTCTTTTCAGCTTCAGACATGTTTACATAAGCAGTAACACACTGTCTGCCCTCAAAATCATGCGTTGGGTTAGTGTACCGATCTTGAATACAGATCCACATTCATGTGTCCTGATATTCAATAAAGGATTGAAACCTGTCCTTCCAAGTAAGATAGTTCTCTACCTTCAGCATCTTTGGAGGTTTGTTTGTGGTTCCAGCCTCATGCTCCATTCTTAACAGCTCATTTAGGTTAGACATATTTGACATTTTTACCGAACCGACTCGTTAAAAACGTTAAAACTTGTCCGAAATGAGTGGTTACCAAATTATACTGTTAGACTCGTCTCGACGATACGATTCTAATGATGTATATTGACCGATTATGATTTTTGGGATTTTCTTGCCTTTTTTTCTTAAAAATCACACGAGTCTAACTGTCTAATCAGTTCGTCAAAATTGTCTATGGATCAAATCCTATGTCCAAAAACGTTTAACTCTGGTTTCGTCAGCTGGTTAACTTTCCACCTTTTTGTGTATAACTCAGAACAGTGTCACCGGAACAGTAACTCGGATTGACAATCCGAGATAAAAATCTGGAACAGTAATCCGAGTTGATAATCCGAAATGGTGATCCGGAACAGTGATCCGAGATGAAATCCGGAATGCACTATTCTGATCCGAAATGGGAATCCGGAATAGACTATTCTGATCCGAGATGGAATCCGGAATAGTTCTTATCCGAGATGGAATCTGAAATAGCTTCAAATCCGAGATGGATTCCGAAATAGCTTCTGATCCGAAATTCAATCCGAAATGAAATCCGAAATGGAACCGAAATGGGTTTTTATATCCGAATTGGGCTATCCAGATCTGAAATGGAATCCGAATTACACTTCTGATGATCCAAAATGCAGAATTCTGATCTGAAATTCAAGCTGCAATCCGAGATGCCTTCCTTCAATCCGAAATACTTGCTGTTAATCCGAAATCACTACGGAAACCCTAAAAATAGCCGCCGAAACCCTAGTTCAGCCGTCACAAACTCCAAAACAGCCTCCAAAACGTCCAAAAACCCAATTTTTCTAATGTTACGATTCTGAACCGAGCAATAATCAAGAGTCGAATGCTCTGATACCAATTGTAGGTCCCCTAGTCCATATGGATCTTCACAGAATCGTCTATCTAATCTAGAGTGCGGAATCCCTTAGATCAGATTTCACAGAAACAAGAACAAGAACACAAACACAATTCCTTCAAACAGTCTTCTATTGATTATCTAACACAATGTGTTTACAACCAATTCAAGACTCTTCTCTCAATCTCTCTGAACAACTAAAACAGCAACACACCAATAGAACCAGCAACTGAGCAACTAACTGAGCAACCTTAACCCTAATCACAACCTCCCTTTATATAGAGGTAAGTTATGCAACTGGGCTAGGGTTTCCTGCACGGACTGCTAATGGGTTTAAAGCCCAATTCGCCTACCATGTACTATTTTGTGTCTAGTTCAGCCCAATTACTTCTAGTTCACTATTACAAAACTAAACCCGCTAACCATTTATCATTTTACTAATTAGAAGATATCCGAAGACCAAATCTAAGTTGTTGTCACAAATATGCACCAATAATGTGTAATTTAAATGTGGAGGAGATGGATGTTAAAACCTTGAATCTTTCATCCTATAAACAAGCCTTACACAAACTCGCCTTGGAAAACCGCTAACCACCCAAAAAAATTTTCAAAATTTTTCATTTTTTTTTACTTATCTTGGTTTAGTTTGGAAAAATAATTTCTAAAAATTATGTTTTTACAAATTTACACCTGATAGCGTCGTGATAAAAAGAACCAATTAACAAAATTATAAAAATGGGCATAACAAATCTTTGTAAAATTTGATTATGTATACACTTTTACATTATAAGCTTTTTCCCACAAAAGTGAGTTTTTGAGCCTTTACCGAGCATACAAATACATATCTATACTAATTGTTCAATTTTCATTTCTTGTGTAAATAGCCCGTTTGGTTCTTACAAATCTAGAACTTGCCAAAGCAATACATTTACAAATCCCCACTGACACTAATCCAAGTAAGTAAATGATAGAGGCATTAGGACTATAACCAATTTTTTCTAAACCTTTATTTTCCTTTTCATATCCCTTTGACCCTTTCGTTTCTAACCTGCAAAAATATAAACTTTTGCAAAATCAACCACCCACATCCACAAAACTTCTTTTTATTTACACAATTTATATTAGTAACAAGTTCGGTTATAAATAACAAAGCATGGCTTAGTTTCATCTTTAGCTAAAAAACATTGGTGAAAGATTTTTTTTCTAAGCCACAAAAATTGTTCAAGAAAGCCGACACTTGTACGCTTTTCACCATTTTATCCAAAAATACCTACCCCTAGCCAAAACCTACCCTTTTAAAGCCCTCTTGAAATTTTCAAAGATTAAATGTTACAAAGGAGGAGGTTTGATTGTTTGTCAAGCTTATGGTAGGCGTAAGCACCACATCGGGTCCGAGCGATTTCACTTAAACATCTTCGGCCGACTGTTGAGTGACCACTTGTGAGGTATGTATTTTTATATATAACTAAATAGAATTTTGTTAAGGCATGTTATGCCCAAAACAAATAATTTTTCTTAAAATATGTTCTAAATAAATCATGAAGAATAAGAATGTAAATAATATAAAAACAAAATAAATTTAGAACTTGGATTCCCGACACTTCAAAGATAAACCTAAAACTTCTCTACTACCAATTCCATTTGGGTGTGTAAGCCACATTATAGAGTTTTGCTTGAGAACAAGCAAAGATTCAAGTGTGGGGGTAGTTGATGTGCGCAAATGCAACATATAAATTACATCAAACAAGGCATAAAATCAACTCTTTTCGGTACTAATGTGGGAGAAAGCATGTTTCTTTGTTTACTTTTAAATTAAAGGATCAAAAGAGCTTAAACGAATAAAAGGAATAAATTAACAACATAAACCAACACAAATACAAAGAAGAAGGATTAACACGACCTTCTAAATCCTCCATCCACATCCAAAACAACAAAAATAATGAAGACAGAAGCTCAGCCACGGGGCCGTGCCCACCAGGCATATGGCTGTGCCCAGTCAAGATTCTCTGCAGAAAAGGACATACAACAAAAGACAAGCAACACGGTCATGCCAGCTCAACACGGGCCATGGTCAACTCTAAGATTTGCAGAATCTGAGATAGTACAGCAAGTACACTTACCACGGGGCTGTGCTCTATCACTGCGGGGTGTGTTAGTACAAGACCTAACATCTACAGTTAATGAAGGGAGAGAAGATGAAGCCCACGGGGCCGTGCCAGGTGGGCACGGGGTCGTGGTCGCCTTCTGTTTTTAGCTATAAATAGAGGTGCTTGGTTCATGAGAAAGACAACCCTTGGCAAACCCCTTCTCTCACACTTGCCATCAGTCCACCACCACTACAACACCAACACCCACCACTATCATCCATCTTTCATCGTTTAGAGTGTGTAGTAGTCTCGGGATCCAAAATTGATCGTAAGAGTTCTTGTCAAACAAAGGTCATGCTTGGTTGAATCTCTCACATCACTTGGTGAAGACAAATCTTTTATGTATTACTTTTGATTTCCAATCTTTGGCAACTTTTTATTTAGGTATGTATTAATGACTTTAATAACTAGTTTTTATATTGAAAGTGAACTTTATTTAAACACTTTTTCATGTTTTGTTGATTCACTCATTCGTGTCTTTACGGTCTATATAAAGCGCGTTAATTACCTGGAAGGGGTTAGAAGGGTGTTCGGGTAAAGTTCTTGTCTCGTTCAGTGTATAGATCCTGCGAGGACTTGGTTCAAGTTTCTTAGGACTTCCCTTGAGACAGGTAGCTTCAAATCGGGGTAACTAAGAACGGCTTGAACCCCTTACAAATAAACTACTATTAAAACTTTATCCGGCCTTGCGGGACTGTATCCCTGCTGACTCAGGCCAATATGGCCTAGGGTAACGTCGCCTTCATAAGAGGGGCCTACCGCTTTTCGCATTAATAACTTATTTAATTATCTTTCAATATTCCGCCTTACGAGACTGTATCCCTACTGACTCAGACCAATAGGTTGAGGGTAATGTCGCCTTCACAAGAGGGGCCTACACTATAACTAAGATAACCTTTTAAAAAGCCCAAAGTGCAGAAATCATCAAAGGATATATAAAAGAGGAGTCGGAACCAAGTGATTCTTTCTTGTCTATTCGTTTTTATTTATTTCTTTACGTTCTTACATTTAGTTTTTACCTTTTAAAACTTTCAAAACTTTTATCAAAATCTGGTTAGATTAGACGTTAACGATAAGCCATTATTAAAAGCTCTTATGTATTTGGACGACCTCGGTATCTTTCCATCACTATACTATGTCTATGATTGGTGCACTTACCCTAACGTGTGTAGAGTGGTAGTATTGTATCATGTTTTATAATTTTAAAGCTTGATCCACAAGTAAAAAGTGCTTAAAATATAACAAAAATTATAACCACACTCGACCATGTCATCTACAAACAAGACCCAAAAAATTCTTCTCTACCAATTCCATTTGGGCGTGTAAGCAATATTAAAAAGTTTTGCTTGAGGACAACCAAAATTCAAGTGTGGGGGTATTTGATATGCGTCAAATGCAACATATAAATTTTATCAAATATGGTATAAAATCAACCTTTTTTAGTACTAATGTTGAAAAAAATGTGTTTCTTTGTATCCTTTTGATATTCAGGATTACTAGAACTTAAATGTACAAAAGGAACAAATTAACGACAAAAACCAGCATAGGTAAAAAAGAAGCAAAATGATACACTATACCAACCCTCCGAGTTTCTCCCCAAGACCAAAAACAATGAATCAGAAGTCAAGCACGGGGCCGTGCCCCTTCAAGATTCAAGAAAGAAAAATACAAACAGATACGGGTGGCCATGGTCAACTTCCAAATATGCAAATCTTGGATAGTACAGCAAGTACAGTGTCCATGGGGCCATGTGGTAGACACACGGGGTCGTGTAGGATCTAATCTGAAAAGCTCATTAAATGAAGACAGAGATGGAGGATGACACGGGGCCGTGCCCGCCGGGCAAGGGGCCGTGTGAACCTACTGTTTCCAGCTATACATAGGGGTGCTTGATTTCATTCTAACTCATCCACTGGCAAATCATTTCTCTCACACTTACCACCACTCTACCATCATCATCCACCACAATCATTAGAATTTAGAACATGTAGTACTCTCGGGATCCAAAATTGATCGTAAGAGTTTTTGTCAAACAAAGATCATGCTTGGCTAAATCTCTTACATCACTTGGTGAAGACAAATATTTTATGGTGTTGATTTCCAATCTTTGGCAACTTTTTATTTGGGTATGTATTAATGACTTTAATAACTAGTTTAACTAGTTTTTATATTGAAAGCGAACTTTATTTAAACACTTTTTCATGTTTTGTTATTTCACTCATCGTGTCTTTACGGTCTATATAAAGCACGTTAACTGCCAGGGGTTAGAAGGGTGGTTTGGGTAATTTTCTTGCGTTGTTCAGTGTATAGATCCTACGAGTACTTGGTTCAAGTTTTTTAGGACTTCCTTTGAGGCAGATAGCATCAAAACGGGGGAAGTAAGAAAGGCTTTAATCCACTATAAATAAACTACTATTAAATGGCCAAAAGGTAGTGTTTCCTCCAAAAGAGGGACATGCCAATTATCTTCCAATATTTCGGCCTTGTTTGACTGTATCCCTGCTGACTCAGACCAATATGGCCGAGGTAGCCTTGCCTCCATAACCAAGATAATCGACTATAACCAAGATAATCGTTTAAAAAACCCAAAGTGCGGAAATCATCAAAGGATACATGAAAGATGAGTCGAAACCAAGTGATTCTGTCTTGTTTATTTGTTCCTTTTATTACTTTACTTTATTTCTTTAGTTTACTTTTTAAAATCTTTTCTCAAAGTTTGGGTCAATTAGATGTTGATGATAATCCGGTATTAAAAGCTCTTGTGTCCTTGTACAACCTCGGTATCTTACCATCACTATACTACGCCAACGATGGGTGCACTTTCCCTAGCGTGAAGTAGGGAGTGATAGTGTTATATCATGTTTTTATATATTTAAAGCTTGAATAAACGAGTGAAAAGTACCTAAAATATATCTAAAAATCATACACACCTCACTCACGTCACTTCACCTGCACATCCAGCCAAAAAGGCTAAGATTACTAAAACCACTGTTCCACCTACTACTCAAACCACTAGCACTACTACTCAAACCTATGCCCCTCCACAAACCACTGCTATTCAAATATCTGTTGGTATTTCGAATAGGCCAACAGATGTTACAACACTACCACTTACCAAGTCACTTAGACCTATATCACAAACAAGAAAAAGAAAATGATTACCTCACTTATCAAATCACCCATCAAAATCCCTACCACCAAAACCTCAACAATCTCTACTCAAACATCTTCACCATCCTCATCATCTACACCATCTGCAAGCCTTGCTAGCCCAGCCAGTATTGAAGAATATTTGGAACCGAAGAAAAGGCAGGCCAAAAGAATGGTTCTTGAAAAAAATCAAAGGAAGGATGACAAGCAAAGCATGCAGATTCTTACAATTAATAAAAAAAGGTAGAAAGAGGCTATGCCAACATGATCTGCAAGAACCTATACCATGATCCCATTACTGATGCAGATCTTAAAAAGCTGCTCAGAGAGGATTATCTTGATCATATCATGGCAACAAAACCATATAATGCTGATAAGGAATAGTTTAATGGATGGCCACTTGAATCCCTGCTAGATGAAATAGTAAGGATAGAGAAGTTGAAGTTGTTTCCAAATATCACTCCTTCAACCCCAAATTGGAAAGATGGCAAAAAGCCAAATGATAAAAGTGCTCTAAAGATGAGAAGAATGAAGGAAGAACTGGCAGGTGCAAAAAGAAGCACCATGAAAACAATGGCTAAATGGAATGAGCCAACAACCCTTGAAGTCTATAAATAGTTGGAAACACAAAGAGAAATGGATCCCTCATTACTAAAAAGGCCAAAGGTGAGCATCTAGACTTTCCTATCAAAACATTGATCAACCCTTCTGAATTTACCTTAGCAAGAAACATAGCAAAAGCTGCAAGGGAATTTCTCAAAAGAAAATATGACTTGAAGAAGGATACCAGGAAAGAAGATCTAGTCAAAACAATCATGGGAAGACCAGTTTCTCCAAACTCATCAGAAATAATTCGGGTCCTGACAAATCCCCCTATTCATAAAATTCTAAAATGGAAGTCAAAAAAAGACACCCATGAATTGACTCTGCTCAGGGCTAGTGGGGAGGTGGAGAAGATCATAATGAAAAGTGTCACAGACCTAAAAGTTGAAGATCTCCAAGACTTGACAAGATTGCCACTAGAAAAAGACCCAGAAGACACTATTTCTCATGGCTTTGAATTACCATTGAAAGGTCAAATAAGAGAACAGCTGATGAGATAATAAAAGTTGATCAAATAAACATATGTTTTGGCCTCATCTAATCTTGATGGAATTGTTGGACCTACAAAAACAAGAAATGATGTTCGAAAGCCAAAACATGAATTAAGGATCAAGAAATAAACAATTGATGAAGCAATTCTCTCCCCAAAGGTAGTGAATTTTGAACACCTATTCAGAACATTTGTTCAAAGGTATGGCAAACATCTGGTCAAGACTTGCAACCGCTATTCAAGAGTACCAACCTCTGTTTGAAGACTAACATCTGTTGAAGACCAAAGCACTGATCAAGCCAAAGGTCTATGGAATAGTATTTATCTTATCAGTGTTTTAGATTAGCCTAGATCAGATTTTAGGATTTGCACATATGTTTACAAACATCTGCGGAATCTTTTCTGTTAGGAATGTTAGATGTCACTATCAGGGTGATGTTAGCACATCACAAATAGATCTTTAGTACTTAGTATAAGTATATCACACGTGTTGGGGATTTATTTATCACTTCATACACATTCTCTTTTATACGAATAGTTCTAGTGAGTGATCGGCTAAGGGGGAGATTGTAGATTCATTTCTATAAAACTTTTGAATCATTTGAATTAATTGAAAACAGTTTATGATAATATCTCTTTATTTGTAAGTTTTATTGTGATAATCTATATTTGTTTGCAAATATCAAACTCAGATACTAACACTTGCAAAAAAACTTATTTTGTTATTTAGGATTCTGAGGATCCTTAGCTCAGAAAACGATATTTTAGTTATTTTGATTTATTAAAATGATTATATATAGAAAATGAGTATACAAAAAATGAATAAAGGTGAACACAAGCGATATGTTATAGGGAAAAAGCCCTTGATTGTAACACCTCGATATTTTGACTCTGTCCCGTACTAGTGTGACACGTATTATCAATGAATAAAGGCAATATTTTATTTAATTTGGTGTTAATTGATGGTATTTGATGTGTTGGTAAGTCTAAACATTGTTAAAAATTATGTTGGCAAAAATAAGATAAACGTTTATCGCGTAACGAACAAAATGCGAAATGAACGTTGATGACCGTCCGATTAATGTTAAAATCCATAAATATTCTGTTATGATTAAAATGTTATTTTTAATCATATCTGTGAGGAAAATTAAGTTAAACGCATAAAAACACTGTTTTGAGAATTTAAGTGCTTACTTCGCGATACCGCGCATATCTTACAAAATATAAACGACGAAGCCAGTCAAGGAAAATAATATGTTGTTCATCAATAATATGGCGAGTTAATTTTTATAGAACGATAAATTTAATTTAAAACGCGAGATAAATACCTAGTAGTCAGTTAAATACCGTTTTTGCCTAATATTATATATGTGTGTGTGTGTGTATACATAGGTGGTGGCCCAAAGGGTGCCCAACTTTTTCCCTATTTTTCCATAATGACAAGTGTTGGATATGGAGAGAAGAGAGAATGATTAAACTTTTTCCAACACTCCATAATATACCATTTTTCAATAATTAAACTAAAAAATCACTTCCACTGTCTCTCTCTAAACCGTAACCCACCACCACCATCTTTCATTTTCAAATTTTGAACTTCTTTTTGAAGAATCAAGCTCATTCAAAGGTGTTTGAAGATCCAAAGGTGTTTTCAAGTGATTTCAAAGAAGAACAAGCTCCATATCATCAATATCTCATCAAAACCCACTAAAATTCTTGTAAGGTATAAACTAACTTTTAAAATTTATGTTCTTGTTTCTTGATGATGATGATGATGGGAAGTTTCTCAAAGGCTTGGAATTCTTCACAAACTTGAAATCTAACAACAAATGGTTTTTTAACAAAATAAAAATCGAAGCTCATGTGTGTGTGCATCTGGCCGAATATGTGAGCATGTGTGGGTTAGAGTTTGTGTTTTGATTGTTAGGTAATTCTTGATTGATGTGATTTTAAAAAAGATGGTTGCATGCATGATTAAAAAGGATCTTTATAAATGTTCATATGATAAAAGGTGAATATATAAAAAGTTGATTCTTGGAAGTATGTATATGTGCGTGTCGTGTGTGTATATATATATTCATGTACATATGGGTTTTGTTGGATTGTTCATAAATGTGAAGGATGAATGCATTAAATGATGTCTTTGATTTTATGAAAATGAAATAAATGCAATTTTGATGCATTTAAGTTCCTGGATGATGATCATGATATGATAATCATATATTAAGTGCTTGTACATAAGTGTAGATTGTCACACCCCGACCCGCAGCGGAGATAAGAGTCGGGGCATAATTGGGTTATCACCAAAGCACATGACATTTACTATTATGTTTCATAATTAATAAAGTCAAAGTTACATTTTCAAACATCCAAACATGTTCATTCAATACAAAGGAAAATAACCAAACATAACAATCCCAATACTAAATCGTTTTATTCTTCTAATCCAGGTCCTATGTGTTCCTAGCTGCTGCTGGTTCACCTGTATCATGTGTAAAATGGGAGTTTTTTTTGGGTCAACATAAGTTGGCGAGTGAACCTTATTAGATAAACATTTAATAATGATTTTATGGTTAGTTTATCAATGAATTATTGTGCATAATCATAATTGAGCAAATGTAAATAATCAAGCATTGGCAAATAGCAGTTACAATTATAACATACAATAACACTTGCTAGCATACATGAATATACCAATATCATACGATAACTAACATAAATGAACTGTGCGATCAAGGCTCAATCAAACGGAGCCGATCGTATTGCATGTACTGAAAATGTAAAATGAACTGTGTGATCAAGGCTCAATCAAACGGAGCCGATCGTATTGCATGTACTGAAAATGTAAAATGAACTGTGCGATCAAGGCTCAATCAAACGGAGCCGATCGTATGCGGGCACGCCAGGTTCAACCGCATAATAAAATGGGGAACAAGCTCAACACTCATAATTGGGGAGCGGCGGCCTCGGCAATTGCATGTACTGAAATAATAATTTGCATCCAATAATAACTACTTAACAGCAACAAACTAAATACACATGTTCATGATATGATGTATGCACAATGGTTTAGTTATAATATGTATATAAACAAAGACACATGATACACCCCAAAAGCGTGATTAAAACGGGGAATTTGTAAGATTCACTCACATTGGGTGCGTTGAATTGGAGATGGTGAGATGCGCACGATTTAGATGAGCGGATCGACGAGGAATACTAACCTAAATAATAATGGAAAATATATTAAATGGATGGATTTTATTAAGGATTTTAATGAAATTTTTAGATATAATTTTGTGAGTTTATGGCTATTTTCTATCTTTAAAAATATTATTTTTAAGTATTTTTAATTGATTTTTAAATTAAATTAAATAAATAAAAATATAAAAAAATATATTATTTTTTAAGCGTTGACCGTTGACCGTTGACCGGTTCGGTCAGCGAATAAACCTGCGTCGGGTGGGATTCGAACCGGCGACCTCCCGTTCGCGTGCACGCAGCTCTACCAACTGAGCTACGTGTCTAACCCGAAATAAACTCGTTTTTAATTATATTTATACACTTATCTGAATTAACCGAAAATTCCTTTATTTGCAAAAACGTTTTAATTCAATTGGACCGGTGCTCGTGACGAGTTTCAAACGCGCGACGTGTAGTTCATATTGCACACAGTCCACCGCTGGACTGTGTGTCTAACCCGGTTATTATCTCGGTTTTTATTATACTTAACAACTATCTGATTTAACCCGGATTAGTTCTTGATCAAAAAGGCATGTTATTACACAAGGCGTGCGTATAGCAGGGATCGAACTCGGGACGTGTATTGTTTTTGTTTGCACACAGTCCACCGCTGGACTGTGTGTCTAACCTGTTTAAACTTCCGATTTTAATTAATCTTAACTCATTACTGAACTCGTCTTCTTCATTACGAAACGCAGACATCAATCAACAATCCGATTCGTGATTAATTTAGTTAATAAACATGATGTCTAGTTTGAATGCATTAAACCGAACAGTTTGGGGAAAAAAGATACCGAACAGGTTGTCTTCTTCAGAGAGTCCGGCGAAACTTGTCGGCTCTGTTTTTGAACCTTCGGCTGAGAGAATCTATCAACAGGTTTAAGGGATTAGATATGAAATCGAACTAGTGAGTATTGATTATCAGTATGTTGGAATGTGCATACCGGTAGTTAACGAGTTTCCGGCAATTCCAGAAGTTTTATGGCGAAGATAAGATTTCCGATAAACGTTGACTAGGATCGATTCTGATGGAGGAGTTGTGTTAGAGACTGATTAATCACATGATTTAAACAGAAAGAGTCGGAGGAAATACCGTGTGGATGTGAGTCCCGGTTTTCCGGTGACTTGCAGAGTTCTTCCGGCGAGCTGATTCAGATGATTTGATGGTCCGAAAATGCGACGAAATTGGAATGGAGTATTGTTATGATAGTTCTGAATCATGAGAATGGTCTGAAGCTTGAGTTAAATCAGAACTTTGATGAACTTTCGGTTTCAAAAACCAAAAATGATGAGACTTAAAGTTCAATCAATTTTAACTTGATTAGAAACCGTCATACATTGGTTATAAGCTGAGAAAGTGAATTTAACAACGATTTGACGATTGGTTTGCCGATTACCGTTTTTCAGATGGCGCCATCGGTTCAACTGAGTTTGTGTATAAGTTTCATTTATGTTCCTAGAGTTAACAGAAAACACATTGTGGCGGAGTGGTTTAGGGAATGAGTGTTAAGTTGTTGCAGCGACTCAGCTGACCCGGGTTCGAGTCCCGGCAGCTTCATATATTTTTTATTTATTTTATTTTAACTTTTTATCAAATATAATTTTTATAGTTTAGTTTATTTATTAATTATGTATCGTTTTAACTCAAAATAACCATAAATAATTAATGCACTTTTATAACTTGGTACTTGATTACAAAACGGAGCGGGTTTTGGAGACCCGATTTTTTACAAATGTTACATAGATGATGATTAAATGATCATATGATGGTGAACTTGAAATGATATGATAAAAGTGGGTTTAATTATTTTATAAGCATTCTATAATGATGCTAAATAATGTGTTATTATGATATAAAGTTATGTCATAAATCTAATAGCTTTGCATGTTGTACATGAAGCTTAAAAGGTGGCAAAATGGGTGAAATTGCATGATGTATTTGACTTACATGAAATCTACACTAACATGGATATTAGTACCATTTTATTAATTAAATAACATGTGTTATGTTAAAATAGTAAGTCATGATGATTTGGGATGATTATAGTAAAGTTCAGTGCAAGACTATGCGTTAAAAACGGTAAAATCGGCTTTTAAAGTGATTTTTGCAAAACTGATTTAGATCAGAATATAAAGTGATATTTTATGATAAATATAAGTATTTTTAACTTATATTAAGTATCCATGGTGTTTGGCTAGTCATACGTGACTTCTGACGCCTAAAAGCGTTACCGAAACGTTAAAATACGCATATTTCAACGTACACGAAAACGGGATTGTTCAAGGGTGAACTTTGCATGCCTGATATGTGGATATGAGTATGTATAATGTGAAACGATAAGTGTTGACACGATAGTAGGAATCAGGACTATGCATCTCACTTGTGCGATTAAAACGGTAATGTCCTTAAAAGTCACATAATGTGAAACTTATTTATCAAGCAAGAAAATAATACATAGATTAACTTGTTATGTTATTTCATGTATAAATGTTGTAAAAATGATAAAATATATAATTTGACGAAATGTGTGCATCACGATATTTGATGATATGTTAACGTTTGTGTAAATATGTTACGAAGTGCAAATCGTAGATATATTATACATAAACGGGTGTGATAACAAATATAACATAATGAGGGTCACCAATAAAATTGTTCAAGTCACAAAAATCTTAATATATATATATATATATATATATTAACACGCCAACATAACCAAAATAAAGACTTTTTGAGAAAATCTCAAAGTTATGTAAAAGTCCTAAGTATTGGAGAAACTTAGTGATTTATAGAATAATTAGTTATTAAACTGTTCCTACTTAAAATTAGGAGGTGTAGACCAATTTTGTGGAATTGTGCTTATTGAAAATGCGCCCAAAGGTGAGTGTCACTAACCCCTATTTTTACTGTTTTATATAACGTTTTGGGGGAAGAACACGCCTTAAAAGGGATATTATATGTTTTTGTATAAAACATGTCTTTGAATAAATTATTAATATATTTTCATGGAAAATATGGTTTGGAAATGATATGTTATGTTTGCAAGGAAAACATGATTTTGGAAATGTGAATGATATAAAATATGTTTCGGGGAGATACAGGGAGAATTACATCGTTTATGGTAAAAACGAGTGTATATATTTAAAAATATTTAAATCTAAGTTGTGCGAATTTATTTGATCTCAAGAGAGTACGTATCGGTATAAGCCTACGTCTCAGTGGGGACTTTGGGGAATTCGTATAACGCAAAATATTAAATTTGTCATTTTAGTAGGATGTATATATTATTCATGAGGGAGGTACCATAAGTGACCCAATGTGTGGCATTTTGCGCGAATTAGCCGTCTAATCATTAATATCGGTATGCGTAGAATTGTTGATAGATCTATCGGGTTGACCACCTCGTCGTGACTTGTAGCTCCGTGTCAAATCAAACGACGAATTGATATTCTGTGATTGTCTAGCGTTGATTATAACCTTGTTGTTAATATATAGCTCATAGGACTTGCAACCCTATGACTCTAAAAACTTGATGCTAGAAATTTAATATATAATTAAATCTTGGGAAGATGATTTGTGTCCAAGGTTTTTAGTGAAAACGCTTGCGATCAGAGAACTGACCCTAGATTTTTAATAAGGAAATAAATTTGACTTTTTTAATTATATATGGATGTTTTGATTAAAAAATTCATAATAAGAAAGTTTTCCTTAAATAAATTGTTTACAATTTGAATATGTGAACTCACCAGCCTTTGTGTTGATACTTGATTTTTACGTGTTCTTCAGGTAGATGAGTTCGGCTTCGGGATTTTGGCATGTCTTGTGGTAGATGATGCAATGGTGTATTAAATAATGTTTTGGACAAACTTTTAAACTTTTGGGACCGTGTGTACCAAGATCCATAAGGATTGAACAACTATGTTGTGGTTGTGGTTTGTGTGTAAACTTTAAACTTTACATTTTAATTAAGCTGTATGTCCAAAATAAATATTGCATCGTCCACTAAGATACTTATGGGTACCAACTTCCATCACCGCCATGTTTGTATTTCCGTTGCGACGTTTTTGAGGTGTGACATTGATCTTCTTCGTGAAAGTCGATCTCTGGCACAAAAAACCTTGGGAGCTAGAAACTACACAACTCCGTTTTGTACTAATTTGAAAAAAGTACAAATGTGGAGCTTGATCTATCGAGAACTAGGTGTTACAATGGTGAATGCAATAATTGCGAGTATGTTGAGTGTGTATGTTGTGTCTCTAACTTGATCATATCATCTCTATTGTAATACAAAGCAAAATGAATCCTAACTAATCTTCCAAAATTCTTGGGATCCTGTGAAGACCAAGTAAGTGACAGTTGATGCCTTCAAGCTCTTTTCTACATGTTTTCTTCAACAATCTTCACAAGAATTCTGCATCAAATCATCCACTAGCTGTTTATAAGGGAATTTACTTGCAAAATATTCTCAATAAGCACAAGAAACTGATTAGTAACCATGAGGGTTAAGATCCTTAGTCACATCTGAATACTTTCGTATGCTAAGGACATCAGGACCACCCTAAATATAAGACTTTACCCCTAACACCTTTATATAGTTAATTAATGGATGGAATCATACCTCTGGATGATTTGATACACATAAGAAACAAAAGATTAGTGGAATAAAGGCCTTGTGATGAAACACTCTAATATCATAAATCAAACAACATAAACACAAAATCAAGAATCTCGAATAAAACTGAACCTCTAAATCAAAAATCTAGCTAAAACATAAAACACACAAAACCCTAAAATCCAAATCAAGGGTTAAGAGCGAAGAACCTTTCCTTGAATATATGATGTTGAAGTAGGCATATCATAGTATCCTTCAACTTACTTCTCTTAGATCAAGAAATCTTTTGTCGAATCACCAAAGTCGATTAAAGATCATTAATATATGTCATGTAGGATCCGAGAGAGATGATTCAGCGTGCTTCTTTTAAACAATGCACATTAGGGTTCTTAGATGTGAAAGAGGTGTCGAGTATGGATAAGAGTTTTGGTCGTAATGGATCTTGGAACCCTAGGTTTGTGCGAATGAAACGTAAGAAGTTAGGTTATAGCCTTTAAATACCTAATACATTACCCGAATTTCTTAAATGGGTCTGCATGACCCGAGTATATTTAACCTTTTAGTTATGAGTGGGAAAACACTAAGACCATACGATGTGGGCGTTGATCAATGGTGTTTATGCCTTTCCACGTTGCACACACCACACCATCGAGGTGTTGTGAGTGTCGTATATGGATGGGGGTGCAATTCTCCACCGGCGTTGTGAATAAATGTGCGTCAACGTGGTGCATTATGAATCGGGTGGCATATAGCCGTTGGACCATATGACATTATTTAAAAAAAATTATTTTACCAGATCTATATAAAAACTCAACACTTTTCACCTCATTCTCTTCTTCCTACTCCTGAACTTTTATAAGATCTCTTAACCTTTTATAAAAAATAATGCATCCACACAACCGCAGCTTCGATCCATGTAGGTCCACTTGGAGGATCAAGATTAACCTACTTCCCTGTTTATACAACACACATAAGAGTGCGGAACCTCGTAAGTATACAAACCAAAGCAAAGTAAGAAACACAGGATAACCAAAGATTCAATATCTTGATTAACAGAAGAGAACTAGTACAAACGCATACAAACAATGTTCATACAGACTCATGAAGTACTCCTTGTGTTCTTTGTGTTCATACAGACTCATGAAATACTCCTTGTGCTTCAGTGTCTCTCTCTCTCTCTAGCTTGTTCACTGATGTCTCTCACTCAACTCACTCTTACTATACACTGAGAAGTGCATGTCTATTTATATAGTGTCCACACCTAGCAACAGTACGAAGAATGTTGTTGGTCGTATGAAACACTAAAAGACACAAAGAACCTTCTCCAAATGATGCTCGTACGGACGACCACTGGCTCGTATGAACACAAACTAGCTCGTACGAATCAAGCAGGAAGCCTGTTTAGATGAGCCCATTCGTGCGACTAATAAGTCACTCGTATGAATGGTGAGTGGCTCATACGAGCAACATCTTGCTCGTACGAAGCACTTCTCACTTGTACCTGAAGTGTTCTTCAGAGAACGTGCCAATAGACATGACGTACACAAGACTTAACAGTATGCACACATGCAACTGTTTTACACACAGACAAACTAAACGTCGTACTAAATCAAGATAGAAGGATATCTTGATTTGGTCGACATGACCAAACTATACAGACACTATAAAAAAAGACCGTACAATTATAGACATAACTAAGAACAAGCGACAGACACAAAAGTGTATCAACAAACTCCCCCTTGGTTGTTGCTTGGTCTTCGGTCTTCATTCCGAAATGCCTGTTGTATCAACAAACTCCCTCTAAAAATATTCAATCCAACGTTGGTTGATAATCAGGTCTTTAATACTTTCTAGATACATCAAACCTTTTCCTATTTCCTCTTGAGTATCACTGGTGGCAACTGGATCAGTCACGATTTGATGTACATTAGACTCTTCCACTGGAGTTGAAGCAGAAACTTTTGGTTGCGAGGATGAGGCTGAAGCATCAGGATTGCCAGGGTCTTCACTATCCTGATCACATTTACATTTAATCTCTGGTGCTTTGCATATTTCATTCCACAGAATGTTCACTCGCTTTCTGCTCATTTCAAACACGTCTTTAATACCATTAACGCCTTCAACCAGTGTAGCATTACGAGAATGATACCATTCTCTCAAGTCGTTATGTTTACCGGTTAATGTTTCGGCAGATTGTTGTATAGCCGCACTACGTTCTTTCAGCCTATTTATCTCAATCCCCCAAGAGTTATCAGTTGCTCTCATCTGTTGTAGCTGTGTTGCCCTTTCAGCATCTGCAGCCTTCAGTCACTCATTTTCTTTTCTTAACTGATCAATTTCATAATCCTGTTTTCTATTGTAAAGGTAGACTGGACTTCTGCAACTGGTTCCAGTACAGTTTCTTGATGTGAGGTTATAGGTTGTGTGATTTCAGGTTGTGATGACGATGTTCCCATAGTCTTTCTATTTTATTTCTTTCTTCCCTTATCACCACCTGAAGCACCTACATCACTTGCACCGAACTTATCTTCGATCATCTTCTTTAAAGTTGGTCCCTCATTATCTGACTCACT
Source organism: Scalesia atractyloides (assembly GCA_947069175.1). Lineage (NCBI taxonomy): Eukaryota > Viridiplantae > Streptophyta > Magnoliopsida > Asterales > Asteraceae > Scalesia > Scalesia atractyloides. The sequence goes on along the minus strand of CAMTDV010000003.1, from coordinate 57,704,232 downwards.
GTCATCATGGCGCCACTTATCGTTTTCTGGTGCAACATATTCATCATTTGCCAGAAAACCGATCAATTTACGAGGAGATGTGCTTTCCTTGTAACGTTTTGCTGCTACACCTCTAAAAATCTTCAACGAATGTTCCATCATAAACTTTTAAAACATTGTTGTCGTTCTTTGGAAGATTCGGATGTTGCACATTCAAGATCATTTGAAGAAAACAAGGATACATCCAAAACTTGCTTCCACCATATCCGGTTCTTCTCAGGTTTTCCTTCATGTTTGCAAAAATATACTTTGAAACACTAAACGGTTTGTTCAATGTCAAAGCTATCATCATGTCATAACCACTTCGTCTATTGCTCAAACACTGAATTACAACATGTAACTTGTATCGGAGTGGCAACCATGCTTTGTTTAGTTTTCCCATGAGAAAATCTCCAACACATTCATTCTAAGCAAACATCCACGTTGACACCTCAATGGTACTGAGAAAGGTGCTTCAAAATCATCGCCAAGCTGTAATACTGAATTAATGAATTCAACAGAGACATCTACGTTCAAGTCATTCACTTTCCCGCGGATAAGTTCCTGCCCATTCACTTCAATAACTTTAGTTGAATCCCAAAATTCCTTGATCAACATCTTGTATACTGTAGTCTTGTGCGTGATAGCATAATGTATCCTTGAGTCACGCAAAAACTTCATTATACCGTTGTACTCAACAAATTTGTCTTCCGGATCTAAGTAGGCCATCATGTTATGTCTTGCTTCTGACGTAACTTCCACTTCTGACTTGTCAATTCTCTTCGTTGAAGGTTTTCTTTTATGTTCCTTTTGTTCCATTCTATACACATAAGACAACAAGGATAAGAACATAAATTCATTAGGGAATATACACAGAAAGTTTTATTTCAAACTTTCTGTATGTATGTATTCCCTGGATGAAGAACTACTAACTCATACGAAAAACAATTTATTCGTACGAAGAAAAACTGATTTTTACGAACAACTGACTTAGTCAAACAAGTGATTCACTCGTACGAGTAACTGGCTCATGTCAGTCAAGGTCAAGGTCACATGGTCAGATAAAGTTTTTCATTAAAGATTCTTCGCTTAAAGTTTGTTGTTCATGTCAGCCAAGTTCACATGGTCAGATAATGTTCAAGTTGTTCATCTTCAAAGTATGCCAACATTGTCAAATATACCTTAAATAAATCAAAAGCAACTTAAGGAGAGGTGAAAGAATGACGTGAGCAAGGTGAAAGTAAAGTTCCACCAAAGAACTTCATCACCTTTATACCACATCAAGATACTCGTGCGAACTACCTTAGCTCGTACAAAGAACTCCATTCATACAAGACTCTAGTTGTCATTCGTACGAGGCACAATGGCTCATATGAGTGATCTTTGATTCGTACGAGTCTAAGTTTTTCAAAACTGGACTTTTAGTTCTTCGAAGACCTTAGGTTTTTCGTTGTCCTGTTTAGAACTTTGCACATATCCACACTAATCACAAGTTAAGTTAGGAAAAGTGCACATTATACAGATTTTGTTCTTTGAAATGAGTTTGCCCTTTGAAAGAAAATACTTTATGAAGTTATGATAGCAAGACAAATGATTTTTAGGGGGAATCTTGGTAGAAAAATTTTGAGTTTCTATCTTTGGCTAAATAAAAAATACTTTAATTTAACAACAGAGTAAACTAAAATAAAATAAAATAACATAACTACTAAAAGATAAGAATAAACTGTATATTTACTAGACAATTCTTTTTCAGAGTTTCAAGGTAAGAGAATCATACCAGCTTTTAATCTTGTCAAAAACGAGTTTTGTTTTAAACATCAAATTAAATAAATAAGTATTCTACTATGACTATCGGTATTGTTGTCCATGTAAGCTCAGCTTATCAGATGTAATCATGATTAGGAGATATGATTAATGTATGATTTATACTTACTAGCCGGTGTTCAACCACTTCACGACACATTCCCATATCAAGACATGCACGAGAGAAAATCTTACCAGTGAGTATAATGCTATCTGTTTTGACATATATGATGTGAGATACTCACTTATTTTGATTGAAAACAAGCCCTATGTGATTAAATCACTTATTGATGAGGAACTTGATTTTCAGATGCATGCAGGGCACAGGAATAAGTCTGTGAACAGGTTAGTACCATTGTACCGACAAAGAGACGAACTTAGCTCCCGCACAAACCTGTGATATTTTATTACTTATTTTTGGGTAAATGTGATATTTTTATCACTTATTGAAGGTCGTATGCAGTATTTACACGTATTATGGTATCATGGAAGTTCTAAACTTGTGTCACCATTATTTTTCGGTAAAAGATTCAACCATGATACCCAGATGATAAGTCAGCATAAAGACCGCGTATCTCGGAACCTCGGCACCCTATCAAACAAAATTTCGGTACCAAGACCATATGCCAATGAATGGTTCCCACCTGGCTTTCAGTCTGTTATGTTTATATCAACCTGCATATTTTAATCTGATTGTGAGCCTACCGATACATCATTAGTAAAGCTAATTATCAATTTTCGTTTTATGCTTTTGACCATTTTCGACAGATCACCGGTGTGTATCATCATCTTCTCTTATCTTTCCAAGAAACTCATTTTTTATTTTTGGATTTTCTATTGTTTTTGTATTTTTCTAAATTTTTCTCCCCTTAAGTAGTGAAGGTAAATAAATAAAAGACATATTTTTGTATTTTCTCATGTTTTTGTATTTTCTTGAATATTCTCCCCCTAAAATATAAAACTAAGAGAAAATGGAAATCTTTTTGTCGTTTTAGATTTTAAGAAAATATTTACAAAAAATGATTAGCCAAGGATGATTTACTCGGGTTCACCTTGATGCCATTGACCAAAAGTAGATAATCAAGACGAGATTTATCCAAAGCTTTTGTAAACAGGTCGGCACGTTGGGGATCGGTGTGGATTTTAACAGCATTGATAGGTTTCTTTTCATAACAATCTCGTATGAAATGATACTTAATCTCAATTTGTTTGGTTTTTGAGTGTTGTACAGGATTACGAGTGATCTGTAAAGCAGCTTCGTTATCAAAAAAAATAGGAGTAGTTAGAAATTCAAAACCATAGTCGCGCATTTGCTGTTGGATCCATAGAACCTGAGAGCAACAACTAGAAGCTGAAATATACTCAGCCTCACAGGTTGACGTAGCTACACAGGTCTGCTTTTTGCACTGCCACGTGACTAGGCGATTTCCCAAGAACTGATATCCTACTGATGTTGATTTTGCATCAATCTTGCAGAGACCAGTGTCCGGGCGACCCTTCAAATAACGAAAGATTTTTTTCACAGCCGTCAAATGAGAAACCTTTGGACTTGACTGGTAGCGAGCTAGAAGACATGTTGGGTACATTATATCGGGTCTTGAAGCAGTAAGATACATAAGAGATCCGATCATAGCACGATAGAGAGATGGTTCCACATGCTCACCCATTCCATCAGGAGTAATTCCATGATTCTGAGCTAATGGAGTTCCCAAAGGCTTTGAGTCTTCCATTTGAAATTGTTTGAGAATATCCCCGACGTACTTGGTTTGATGGATGAAAATCCCTTCCTTAGATTGATGAACCTGCAAACCCAAAAAGAAAGTCATTTCTCCCATTGCGCTCATCTCGAACTTCTCTTGCATCACCTGCTCGAATTCTTTGCACAATTTCTTGTTTGTAGACCCAAAGCTAATATCATCAACATACACTTGTACCAGCAATAAGTCTTCATTTCTTCCTTAATGAAGAGAGTACTATCGATCAATCCTCATCGAAAACCATTCTTCAGAAGATAGGAAGACAACGTTTCATACCAAGCCCGAGGAACCTGATGAAGACCATACAGCGCCTTATTGAGAAGCCAAACCTTGTCCGGATGGATTGGATCTTCAAAACCCGGCGGTTGCTCAACATATACTTCTTCTTCAACCACACCATGAAGAAATGCACTCTTCACATCCATTTGATAAAAGGTAAACTTCTTGTAGGACACATAAGCCAAGAAGATTCTTATGGCCTCAAGACGTGCTACCGGTGCATATACTTCACTGTAATCAATGCCTTCTACCTGATTAAAACCCTGGACAACCAATCTTGCTTTGTTTCTCACAACAAAACCTCGGTCATCCTTCTTACATTTGTAAACCCATCTTGTTCCAATCTTCTTGTAGTTGTCAGGCCTGTCAACCAATTTCCACACGCCTAACTTCTGAAACTGCTGAAGTTCTTCTTGCATTGCTTCAAGCCATGAATCTTCTTTCATTGCCTCCTTGCAAGATTTTGGTTCTACTTGGCAGACATAGCAGGCAAAAGACCAATCATTTTGTTCCCAGATTCCCTAATAACCGAATTCTAACCAGCATTATGATTGTTCCTTAGCTGATTACGAGTCTGCACACCACTCAGGACATCTCCTATAATATTCTGCTGAGGATGGGTGCTATGAATTCGAGTTTCAGGAACATTAGGAACTCGAGAATTTATACCCAAATTGTTGATATTCCGATCAACAACTAATTTGTTTGCTGGATTTGATGAAGATGTAGAAGCGTTACCTTCAGCCGTCCCTTGATTTTGTACATTTGACATGACATCTGAAATTCCAGGAACTGCACCAGATTAGCTTCATTTGCATCATGGAACTCATCATCTTCTGACGAAACATTATAATCAGTGGTATCTTCGAATTCCTCATTCTGAACAAGATTGTTAACCGAAGTAGACACTTGAGGGTTAACAATAATTGGTTGTACTAATGACGAGTCAACTGCAGTATCACTTTGCAGTAGCATTTGAGCAGCTGCGGAAGCATCATCAAAAGTTGGCAGATTAAAGGAGTTAAACAGTCCATCGTAGTCAAACATCCAAGGAGCACCCGAAGCTCTTACTGATTCAGTGTATCTTTGAATGTTAACTTCACCCCATTCTTCAATATTTTTCGATGACAAATTCCACACTCTGAAATTAGGATTAGCATATCCAAGAAAGAAACCTTCGATACCCTTAGGACCGAACTTTCCATGTGGATCAATCATAGTGCAAGGAGCTCTAAAAGGTTCTAAGAAAGACACATCCGGTTTCCTTTTATGTAGCAACTTGAAACATGTTTTCCCATGCCTCTTCACCGTAAGAACTCTATTCATTGTATAGCATGCAGTAGCCACAGCCTCCCCCCAGAATTGAACAGGAAGTTCTGATTCTACTAACATAGTTCTTGCAGTTTCAATCAGCGTTCTATTTTTCCTCTCAGCAACACCATTTTGTTATGGAGTGTAACGAGAAGTATACTCATGCAAAATGCCTTTAGAAGAACAGAATTCATCCATAACATGATTCTTGAATTCGGTGCCATTGTCGCTTCTGATTCTCCTTATCTTCAAATTGTAGAAATTTTCGAGTAGCATCGGGAGATTCTTGAGGATTTCAGGAACTTCACTCTTATGTGCCAACATTTTTACCCATGAAAATCTTGATTAGTCATCAGTAACTACTAATCAATAAGAATGACCAAAGGTAGTCTTGTGTTTCAAAGGTCCAAAAAGGTCCATATGAAGACGTTCCAGAGGCATATTCACCGTGTTGATCTTCTTCATGGATGAGATTTTCTAGCTTTCTTTCCTTTTTGGCATGATACACAGACGTCTTGTAAATAAAAGTTCTTCGCTGGTACACCACTCACAAGATTGTTTTTCACAGTGAATGTGTCCCATTCGTCTGTGCCAAGAGATTGATTCCTTTTCGATGGCTTTTGAGACAAAACATGTGACTTATGCAGACGTGGTAATAGCTTGGCTCATGTCAAGAATATACAAGTCATTAATTCTTGGAACCGATAGGAGAATCCATTCTTTGGGAATCTTGAAACCAGGTTTCAACACATAACATCTGGCATCATCAAAATGAACTGTGAACTTCTTATTGTAGATTTGAGAAACACTTAGAATATTGTGATCAATTTTTCGAACATATATGATCTTATCAAAACTGACAACACCATTGGATACCATTCCTTCTCCAATGATGTATCCGCCCTTATCTCCAGCAAAGGCAATATAGCCTCCTCGAATGTTTTTCACATCATAAAGAAGCCTTAAGTCACCTGTCATGTGCCTCGATGCTCCATTGTCAACAATCCAATGACTATTCACAGTTCCTCCTAGAACACCCTGACTTGTCGATGCAGCTTCTGCTTTCTTCATCAAACCAGCCTTTTGACTTTTCAGCTTCTCTGCTTCTTTTATCAACTTACTGACCTCAGTATCACTTCCTTCCCTGATATCTAAATCAGATCCATAACCACCTGTACTCGAGCATTCTTCATCAGAACTACCATTATACCCCAAACTATCATCATCATCAGAACTGTCAATGCTGTGAACATGTTTGATTCGATTGATAATCTTGGCATAACATGCGGTTCCTCCTTGATTCTCGTTTCACAATTATACTGACCAATCGCATCCTTCATCTGCTTGAACTACTAGAGCTCTGTTTGTGTTGTTTGAAGGCCCAGACTGGTTGGTATTGTTTAGATTGTTAACAGCTACTATTCTCCGTTCATTGTTGACATGAGTTGTGTTGGATGGTTGTGATTGATTTCAGAAAGGGTTTTGATTTCCTTGTTTGCTTGGTCTAGTGCACTCATGTTTGAAGTGACCTTTTTCACCACAGTTGAAGCAAGTACAACATCTTTATCAAACCATATTTTGTATCTTTCTTGCTCTCCAAACTTATTCCTCCAGTTTTGCTCATGTAATCCTTAGCTCTTCTGACCGCACTTGCAAACGCCCATTTGATATCCATTAGCTCCATCTCATCTCTGTCTATTTGTTGGTAGTCTTCATTAGTCAAACTGATATTTCCAATTTGACCAGCGACTAATCCACAATAAGCACTAACCATGGTGTTTAGAAGTTCCATATGTTCCTGAGCAACTTCTACACTGACTTTGGAAAGATGTGACGTGTCAAGTCTGACTGTATTGGGGTTTGCAGGTTGAAAGTTGTTACCATAGAAAGCTTGTTGAGAAGCTTGTTGTGAAGCTTGAGGTGTAACAACTTGAGGTTGTGGTAGAAAGGCTTTATGATCAAATACTTGACCATAGGGTTGAGTACTTGAGCCGGCAGATTGATCTGTTTGAACTGGTGGCGGTAAAAAGGGGTTAACATTTGACACAAACGCGGTCTGAAGTTTTGGTTGCTGAATTGTATTAACACCTGTGTTAATACCTCCAAAGTACATCTCAGGGTTTTATGGAACAGAAACCCTTTTTGCTTTCCGGATCTCTTCTTCATTTTTGTTCTCCAGTTTCTAAACAAATTCATAGATACTGATCATATCCAAAACACCTGTATGCCTTAGTAAGTCAATAAATTAACTCCACTTTGGTGGTAAGGCGTCAGCAAAACGCATCACGATTTCCTATGGAGATGCTAACACTTTGTAGGAATACATTTCACTGAGCAGGTGGTAGAAATGTGTTGTCATGTCGCTCAATGTTTCATTCTCCATGAACATGAAACCTTCAAACTCCTTCTTCAGCAGATCATGCCGTATTTTTCTGGTTGTAGCATTTCCTTCTCCTCTTGCTTCCAAAGTATCCCATAGATTCTTGGTAGTGGTACAGTACATAAACTGATGATAAATATCCTTATGAAGTGCTTGTGTAAGGATAGCAAATGCCTTTTTCTCTAAATCATAAACCTTTTTATTGCTTTCATCTAGATTGGCTAAGGAAGTTGGATTTGGTCCTGCTTCTTCAAGAGATTCCTTATATGGTGTAGTAAAACATGTCCATAATTCTGTATTTTGTCCGAGAACATATGAATGGAAATGACTTTTCCACTAAGGATAATCGTTCATATGGTTCAGTTTTGGTGGACGGTTATTACTCCCAGTTTCACTCTCGCTTATAAGAAGAGTCTGAATGCTCTGATTTTGATTTGCGACACATGCCCATTGATTTGCGGTAATCATGGTTGTATTTTGAGGCATTAATGATTTAACCCATGAGATTGCGGAGCTTTGTGATGAGTCTTGATTTGTGCTTGAACTACTCCCCCAATCCCAAGGATTATTACTCTTTATGTTTTCTTGGTTATTAAAATTAAAAGGTTTAAAATGTAATTTTTGAATACAACAGTCTCCTTTTAAAGTTCACAATTTTAAAAACCACAAAGTTTTGAAAAACTGAAACACGAAAAACAAATCAAGTTTGTTCTTTGTACGAATCAGAGATTCGTGCGAATGACTGACCTTCATACGAACCTTTTTGCAGGGTTGGTTGGTGAAAATTTCCTTTTCTTTGTGCGGATGGGTTATTCGCACGGATGTTTTTCGCAGACAAGAATCTTTTTGCAGGGTTGGTTGGTGAAAATTTCCTTTTCTAACATAGAATGGTTTTTGAAAGCGGTCAATTGTCTACACAATTTTGGTTAAAAAGACAAACATTCAATATCAGCTTTTCAGTCAAAACAGTCATGTCAAGTCAGAATGTCAAAGATTTGGTCAACCCTACAAGAATATTCCGGTGAGTTTTCCGGCAGTGCTTCACCTGAAGATATGTCCAAACAAGGAAGAGAGCCAAAGCTCTGATACCACTTGTAGGTCCACTTGGAGGATCAAGATTAACCTACTTCCCTGTTTATACAACACATATACGAGTGTGGAATCCTCGTAAGTATGCAAACCAAAGCAAAGTAAGAAACACAGGATAACCAAAGATTCAATATCTTGATTAACAGAAGAGAACTAGTACAAACACATACAAACAATGTTCATGTAGACTCATGAAATATTCTTTGTGTTCTTGTGCTTCAGTGTCTCTCTCTCTAGCTTGTACATTGATGTCTCTCACTCAGCTCACTCTTACTATACACTGAGAAGTGCATGTCTATTTATATAGTGTCCACACCTAGCAACAGTACGAAGAATGTTTCTGGTCGTACGCAACACTAAAAGACACAAAGAACCTTCTCCAAATGATGCTCGTATGAAAACAAACTGGCTCGTACGAATCAAGCAGGATGCTTGTTTAGATGAGCCCATTCGTACGACTAATAAGTCACTCGTATGAATGGTGAGTGGCTCGTACGAGCAACATCTTGCTCGTACGAAGCACTTCTCACTTGTACATGAAGTGTTCTTCAGAGAACGTGCCAATAGACATGACGTACCCAAGACTTAACAGTATGCACACATGCAACTGTTTTACACAAAGACAAACTAATCGTCGTACTAAATCAAGATAGGAGGATATCTTGATTTGGTCGACATGACCAAACTATACAGACACTATAAACAAGGACCGTACAATTATAGACATAACTAAGAACAAGCGATAAACACAAAACTGTATCAACAAACTCCCCCTTGGTTGTTGCTTGGTCTTTGGTCTTCATTCCGAAATGCCTATTGTATCAACAAACTCCCTCTAAAAATATTCAATCCAACGTTGCTTGATAATCAGGTCTTTAATACTTTCTAGATACATCAAACCTTTTCCTGTTTCCTCTTGAGTGCCACTGTGCGAATTGGCTAGATACAGTGTGTGTTGAATATTGTATAGTTTAGTGAGAAAAACGAACACATGACACGATGGTGAGGATAGATCACCTTCGTACAAAGATAACACCTTTGTACAAGGGTAATTACCATCATACGGAGGTATACAAGTTTGTACGAATGTCTCCTCCGCACCAAACCCGTGTCTATATATAGTGTCATGTGTTCATAGTTTGATAAGTTTTGGAGTTCCCGGAGGAGAAATGCTGGAGATATTTTGTTTCTCTAGCTTGTAAAGATATATACTCTTTCGGTATGAATGGAATCATTCGACTTATGCCTAATCTAACGGAAATTCTACTGAATTAGTTCTTTTCTACCCAAACTTCCATCTAAACCCGCTGGATCCTGAACTTACAATTGGTATCATAGCTATGGTACCGATTAAATTGATCTACAGTTGATTGAATCACCTACGTTCATGAATTATGGACATTTAAGGGTTTTAGACGTAAATCATCAAATAAGCGGAGAATCCATGGACAAAAATTAAAATTGAAACCATAGTATTGTTTAGACATGAATTTCGATCTAGTCTTTTAAAGAATCATCATGAAATTCAAAGAAATAAAGATTTTGGATCGAAAAATTGAATCAGATTTGTTCAAACAGAGGAATTACCTCCGCACGAAGGTGCTCCTTCACACGAAGGTAGTTACCCTCACATGAGGGTACCCAAAATGCCTAAAAGGCATTTTTGATCGTGTTGACGAGACGAGTGTCTAGGAAAAAAATTTAGTGATTGAAATTTTTCGAGATTTTAACAACAAATACGGGTTGTTCGGGGACACCGTCAGGGGCTTCAGAGAATAGATTTGATGATGCGATCATAGAGTGGTGAAGATAATGGGGTAGTCGCGGATACTTGTGTAGAATGATTATTATTTGGAGTAGTGACTATTAATGGGCCTAAAAGGAAAAATCCGCATTGATGAAAAACACACTTTTGTAGACCAAAATGATACATTTTCCGCATAGTTGAAGTTTTTCAAAGATTAGAGAGGACTAAATTTGACAAGTTTGAGGGGGGAAATTCAGAGATAAGTTTAGAGAGGTCAAATTTTGCAAAAATGAGGGAGAATAAAATTTCATTAGAATATATTGAAATTCCGGCATTTTTGAAATATTGACGTGCAACAGCATTCAAGTGGTTCTGACTTCAGATTGTCCGGGGATGCATAGGATCTGGATTCATTAGTTCGTGATCATAGGAAGTTCGATTCTTTAGATCGAGATCAGATTGATGTCTTAGGGTTTGGGTCCCGGGTCTTCGTCAAACCAGATAGCAGATTAGCACCAGGAGATGCATCAGTATTGTCGAGAATTAAAATTATCACAGCATAGTCTAAAGTATCAGAATGTTTAATCTTCGAGCAGGGGAATTGTTTTTCGGACTAACTGTCGGGGAATGATAATGTTTGTTGATTAAGTTGTTGTCGGGTCTAACGGAGAAGACTATATATCTGTTATTGTGACTGAAGAGAAAGAATGTGATTCTGATCGTGGAAAAATGTTTCTCAGATCTAAATGTGTTATCAGATGATTTGTTATCCGATGAAGATTTGCTGATTGTGAAGATTTTCACCGGTGTTCATTGAGTTGAGTTTAATAGTGTGGTGATTTGAAGTTTTTATCAATTGCCAGTTGGGTTTTTTTGAATATTAAGAGATTCAGCTAAAGTGTTCAATCAAAAACCAAACGCATATATGGTTATAGTCGAAACAGAGAAGCTGCATTGGTTAGTTTTGAGATTGGTGATTATTCGTGAAGATTACAGTTTAGCAAATCAGAGGAGGTCGGTAATCATGCAAACAAAGACCTGAAGATTCACGTCAGAGGAAATTTGTTTATAATGAAGATAATGCAAGCCCGAATCATCAATCAAGAGAAAATTGTCTGAAGATATCAAGATGCCTGATTGAAGTTGTAGAATATTCAAACACGACTCTCATATTTCAAGATCAAGATTCGACAGTGACGGCCAAGGGTGAAAATGTTGGTGCATATTATGTATGTCCGCCACTTTGAGAATAGGCTAGATAGAGCGTGTGTTGAATATTGTATAGTTTAGTGAGAAAAACGAAAACATGACACGATGGTGAGGATGAGATCACCTTCGTATGAAGGTAACACCTTCGTACGAGGGTAATTACCTTCGTATAGAGGTAAACAAGTCCGCACGAACATCTCCTCTGCACCAAACTCATGTCTATATATAGTGTCGTGTGTTCGTACTTTGATAAGTTTTGGAGTTCCCCGAGGGGAAATGCTGGAGAAATTTTATTTCTCCAGCTTGTAAAGATGTATACTCTTTCGGTATGAATCAGATGATTCGACTTATGACTAATCTTACGAAAATTCTACCAAATTAGTTCTTTTCTACCCAAACTTCCGTCTAAACCCGCCGGATCCTGAACTTATAGTTTCTACACCAAATGCAAGCTTAAGGGTCTCCACCTTTTATGTCTCAACCGCTCACTCCTCTATCCCAAACACCCCCTACACCCGAATACCTAGAAAAAACTCAACCATCACCACCCGAAACCTCTACGAGACGAAAACGCAACCATAAAAAGAAAAATGAGGCCGAGAAGGAAAAAGCATAAGAGTATTGTCGCGTGTATCCATGGACAAACGAGGAAGAGTTGGTGTTGATGAAAGCTTGGCTTTCAATTTCGGGGAATTCGGTTAGAGGTATAGCTTGGCGTGAAATAAATCAAGCCATGTCCGCCTTCAATAGCCACTACAACAACTTTAGGAACAACACAAAAAGTGGCGAGATGGATACCGACTTGTTGACTCGTACGATGGCTTTGTATTTGGAAGGAAAAAAAGGGCCACCTTTAATTCTTCATTGTTGGGATGTTGCAAAAAACTCCCCAAAATGGGCGCGGGTACCTTTAGCGGGACAATCGTCGTCCAAAAAGGTCTAAAAGTTGTTCCTCCACTAGTCGCTCGGATGCCCGTACCAAGTTTGAGATCAACTTAAGCGACGATGATTTTGAAGCAGAGCACCCACCTGGTAGAGATAAATCAAAAAATAGGGCGCAAAAATCATACACTACGGGTGATGAAAGAAACACCGTGTTGGTCGGCATTGAAGATCAAATGACTACGTTCAATATCTCAACAAGAAAGAAGCACCCAAAAAAAGGAAGCCATCGAGATGTTCAAGTAAAAAGAAAGGAAATCGGATACGAAATTTCTCGCTATAAATATCGATCACCAAGACGACGAAGAAAGGGAAATTTACAAGAAACTGAAAGAAGAAATAAAGGTAAAATATCATACTTAATTCGAATTTTTTAGATTTTCTTTTTTATAATTTAAATTATGTAACCTGTTTTTAAATTATGTATTTTTTTTATTTACATTTTCTTTTTTTATAATTGTTCATATATTTAATTTCCAACATATGGATGAATAGTACCTAAATTGTCGTTCATATATTTAGTTTTCAACATATGGATGAATAGTGTCTAAATTGTCTTCTTGTGTGTTTTGTTTTGGTGTTTTTCTTTTTTTAGTAAGCATAGTAAACTTTAGGGTTTTTGAATTTTGTAACAATTTTTTATTTATAATTTCAGTCACAAGAGTTAAATGAATTTAGTTTTTTTTTTTTTTGAGTTAAGATTTAATTATTGATATTATTGGAACCAATATCGTTATTTGTTTACATGGTTTCCGATTAGCCGCACCAATAAACCCCTAGGGGCATGGTTACGGTTTTACGCCCTGCTCCGCAACACCGAGGCCTAACACTAGTGTGTGTGTATGTATATATATTAATTCTTAACATTCCAATGAATAGTAGCAAATACGTCTTTTAATATATATTGTCTTTATTTGTAATCTTTTATCTTTATTTGTAAACTTTTATTTTCACCTGCTGTAGTTTAATTTTTTTTGTTTTGCTATTTTCTTTGAACACTTTATTTTTCTACCCCTAAACTCTAATAAAGTTATCATTCAGCTCCTAAACTTAATTAAAGTTGGTATAAATTCAACGTTGTCTACGTGTTAGTACACATGAGTCACTTGGTGTTAGAAATTCATGTTTGTGTTTTACATTTTTTCTTGATTTTGGTTATCGTTCGGTTAGCAACGTCTTATGCCCCCACAACTGTAATATTCGTTGTAAAACGGGTTCTAAAACTCGCTCCGTTTAACAATTCAAATATATGATATGAAGTTTCGTTACGTATGTATGTTAAACGTTTAAATTCGTTATATTAATTTTATTAATTAGTAAATAAATCAAAGGGTTAAAATAATAAAGATAATAAATAAAAGTAATAATAATACTAATAAATAAACTAAAAATAATAAAAACAAATATAAAGGGTGACCACGGGTTTCCAACCCGGGTCTTCATTGAACCAACACACACCACTCCACTACACACACACATCTGATTTTATCTTAAATCAAATAAATCTTATACCGAAAACTCTCTAAGATCAATTCAAAACAACCGCCCAGCAACGACTGTAACTCCCGATCATTCACCAATTACCGTTTCATTTTGATTAAAACCGAAGTAACTGTTCCCAATTATGTGTTATGATTCAATCATAACCCAATTTCGGTTATAACAATCATTCGGCCATAAATTCTTTGACCGAAAACTGTTGAAGCTTAACCCACTTCTTCAGCTATAAATAGTGATCATAGAGGCCATACAGAATTCGCTCACACTCTCAAAATCTCTCTAAGCTCTCTGAAGAATTCTCTGACTTCGAATTTCACTTCACCGGAAACTTGTGTTGTCGCCGGAAAAATCACCGGAGAAATCAAGCCACCTTCATTTCGGTACAACCATCCCTTAAATCCTTTTCGTTTTATATGTTCTTATTAACTGTGGTAAATAATCAATGAATTCAAAAAGAGTTTTGAGTAAAACAGTCGGGTTATGTTTTGGATATAAAATGAAGAAGATGAAGTTGTATTAGTGTATAAGAGTAATTAAAATTGATGTTTATACCGGGTTAGACACACAGTCCAGTGGTGGACTGTGTGCAAATCAAAAACAAAGGTCCCGGGTTCGAGTCTTAACACGCTGCCAACTTCATGAATTAAACCAACTCTTTTTAATACCTATTTAGATCAACACCCAGTAAGTATATAAAATCGTATATTCTCTGGATTAGTCACACAGCCCAATTAGTCGGGCTGTGTGCAACACGAAGCACATGTCACGGGTTCGAGTCCGGGTCGATGCACGGTTATATGCTTTCTGAAATAAATCAAAACTTTTTAAAATAAAATCAAAATATATTTTGGCTTAGTAAGTATATATATGTAATTAAAATCCAGATATTTCGGGTTAGACATGTAGCTCAGTTTGTAGAGCTGCGTGCACGTAAACGAGAGGTCACGAGTTTGAATCCCACACGCTGCGAATAAACTCTTAATCGGCCGGTTCGACCCCTAAAAAGGGATATATTTTTTTAATAAACTTTTTCTTTATTTTCTCCAAAATCCATAAAAAATATATATAAAAAATAAGACTTTTTAAATATAAAATTAGTAATAAATACTATAAAAAGTGTCTAAAAAGCCTAATAAAAGGCATTAAATAAAAATACTAATTGAAAATAAAAGAAATATATTTACCGATTTATTACGTGAATATTTAGGTTAGTTTTCTCGTCGGTTGGAATCTTTAATCGGGCGCATTCGTTATCAACTCAAGAAACGCATCCACTGTGAGTGAATTCTTACAAATTTCCCCGTTTTATTCATGTTTTGGGGTGTATCATGTGTCGTTTATTTATACCATTTATTCAAACACTTGTGCTACTACCATTATATGATCTAACGTGTTATGTAATATTTGGTTTATTGTTATATGTGGTTGTATTTTCTCATTTCAGTCAAGCATTCACATTAGGCCCATCAGTTCCTTGTTGTATACGTGTAAAGCATCGCGTTGCCTAGTTAGATCGGCTCCGTTTGATTGAGCCTTGATCTCACAACTCATCATTTATCATGCTTATGTGTACATTGCTAGATGTTTATGTGGTTTGTAGATATTTTACATATATATTTGCTCATATTTGGTTTATGCACATTTTTATTAGATTAATCAACATATCATTTCTTTCAAATGTTTAAACGGGATTCACTCGCCAACTTTTGTTGATCCAAATCTCTATTTTTACACATGATACAGGTGGACAGGTTGAAGCAAGGAACACATAGGATTGGGCCTTAGAAGAAAAATAAAGAGTTACTTAAATGTCATGTTTAGAACCTTTTGTGCTTGTATGGTTTACGTGTTTGTTGAAAATTTTCCCTTTTAAATTACAATAATAAATATGAAACTTTAATATAGTAAATGTCATGAGCTTTGATGAAAACCCAATCATGCCCCGACTACCATATCCGCTGCGGGTCAGGGTGTGACAGATTGGTATCAGAGCTCCTGACTATAAGGATATAGGATAGGTTATTAGACCTTTAGAGCCTATACTATAGTCGGTTAGATTTTAATTGCTTACGTGTTAATTGGTTACATGCGAACTCATGATATTTATTTGTTTCATATTTATCTCACACCCAAATGCATGCAAGCACTCCTACTGCTGTATGATTTGTGTGACATTCAATGTGATATACATATTGTTAACATAACATGCATACATAACGCAATCACGCACGTCTCAATTTTCACATATTTGAACATTTTTCATGCTTTCTTTCTCAAAATTTTGTGATGTTTTCATTTCTCAATCTCATCAAAGTGAGTTCTATGACGGGCATGTAGTAACTGGAAGGGTACAAGTACCGGTAGTCGAAACGTCCTGTCTACGATTGGCATTCGTATAAATCCAATATATCGGACCAGTTTGCCTACCTGGGGACTAACGAGGAGAGTACGAAGGACTTATTAGGCCAAAGAATGCCACATTAAACGTCGTGTGAACTAACCCCACTTTGAGTTATCAATGTGTCTACACCTAGACACCCTCCGACTTTATACCTCGCAATCATGTTTTACGATTTTCATTCGGGTGATGCAAGTGCTAACAGGCCAACAACAATGTGAACTCTACAAAGACTAGTAGTCATGGGGGCCACATGACTACCTAGGCCAAGTATGAGGGACATATGGGGGTCCAAACACGAGCAAGGCCCAAGACATCCAATGGATGTAATAAATTTATTTTTTCTCAATTATTTTGTGGATGCAAATTTCTAAATGCGACACATGACACCAAAACGTCAAACTCATAATCTCGTTATGTATTTCCTGTAGATGTCTTCTAGGCACTCTCGTTGAGGTGGGAGATCAGGAAGATCCGGTGAACGAATGGCTACTCAAATAGCCCAACAAATGGCCGCCGTAATTCCCGACACTGTAATTCAAGTCCAATAGGCTCTCGCTGCTAATCCTGTCAACCTAATCAACCAAGAGGGTCAAAATGCTGCCAACCCTCCCACAAACACCACCAAGTGCACCTACAAGCACTTCAACTCATGTGATCCTCCAAAGTACGAAGGGACTGAAGGGGTCACCGCTCTCCTTCGGTGGTTTGAAGAGATGGAGAGTACCTTCCTCAACTGTGATTGTCCCAACGACCGCAAGGTGCGTTATGCTACTGGTCATCTGTATGGGGTAGCACTCACATGGAGGAATGCGGAGAAAGGCAGACGAGGCGTTGAAGCCGCGGTAGCCCTAACTTGGGAAGAATTGAGAGAACTCATGACCAGACGCTTCTGCCGAAGAAGTGAAATTAAGAAACTAGAAGATGAGTTTTATTTCTTGAAACAAAAGAAGGGAGACCATATAACCTACAACAAGAGGTTTCTCGAGTTAAATCAAATGGTTCCCAACATGTTCACTCCTCTCTACCGTTTGATTGAGCACTACATTCGGGGTCTTCCCTCGAAAATTGAAGACCCTGTGATGAGTAACGCCTGTGACTCTTGAGGCAGCAATGGAGCTAGCTACTGAGCTCACTGAAAATCGCATCCGGAAATAGGATTTCAAAGAAGAGAAGAAGAAAGATAAAACACCTGCTGAAACCCCTACCTCAACACAAACTAGATCCTCCTCTCAATTCGCTGGCAAGAGGAAGCGAAATGGGAAAAAAATTTCCGTCACAAATCAGCCAACCCAAACTAACCAACCCATTGTCGTCGCTCCAATCACACAAGTTGCACCTCCTACCGCATCATTTAAGAAACAGTACACAGGACCTCACCCAAAATGCAACTGATGTCAATATCACCACCCTCCCGAGAACCCATGTCTTCACTTCACAAGGTGGCCGTGCAGGTCATACAATCCAAACATGTCACGTTCTTCAAAGACCAGCCCGCAACCAACCTCAAGCTCAACCAAACAACCAAGCGGTAGGCCAAGCTCCCTACCAACAACCTCAACTATTACCACATGCTCAACTAGTGGCTCAACCTTTCTACCAACCCAACTACCCTACGATGCCGCCCGTCGGAGCTTGTTTCAATTGCGGTGATCCAACCCATTTCCGCAACACCTGTCCGCGCTTGGTAAACATCAAAAATGCTCAAGCCCAAGCTAATCCTATGAACCAAACCAATCAAACCAATCCGCCAGCTAGAGGAAGAGCTTTTAACATCAACGCCAACCAGGCTAGAGCGGATAACAACGTGGTTAACCGTACGTTTCTCATTAACGGTAGTTATGCATCTATACTTTTTAACACTTTGTGTCCTTAGAATTTGAATCTATTCTTGGTTTACCTCGTGTTAGTCTAGTCGAATCATTTACAGTGGAAGTAGCAGACGGTGAACCTATTACGTTAGATTCTATCATTCGCGATTGCACTCTTACTCTCAACAATAATGATTTTCCCATCGATCTTATTCCTATGAAATTGGGTAGTTTCGATGTCATCATTGGTATGGACTGGCTTAGTCAGCATCACGCCAAGGTCGTTTGTTAGGAAAAATTTATTCAAATTCCTCTCGCCGACGGTCAAATTGGTGAAACCCCATCTAAAGGACTTAAGTTGATGTCATGACTTAAAGCTCGAAGATGCCTTCGCTTTGACTACATAGCATTCTTAGCGCACATTGTCAAGAAAGAGGGCAAGGAGAAGAAACTCGAAGACATTTCGATTGTTAAAGAATTTCCTCAAATTTTTCCCAATGATGTTTCGGGACTTCCTCCTGTGCGAGAAGTCGAATTTCGAATCAGTTTTGTGCCTGGTGCTACACCAGTTGCCAAATCTCCATATCGGTTAGCCCCATCTGAGATGCAAGAGTTAGCTAGTCAACTACAAGAGTTGACTGACAAAGGATTTATACGTCCTAGCTCATCACCTTGGGGTGCACCGGTTCTTTTCGTCAAGAAGAAGGATGGAACTTTTCGAATGTGCATCGACTATAGAGAGCTTAAAAAGTTGACCATCAAGAACCGCTATCCCTTACCTCGCATCGATGACCTTCTAGATCAACTTCAGGGTGCCACCTGTTCCTCAAAAATCGATCTTCGTTCTGGTTATCACCAGCTTAGAGTACGTGAAGAAGACATTCCGAAGATTGCCTTTCGAACTCGCTACGGTCACTACGAATTCATGGTCATGCCTTTTGGTTTGACTAATGCTCCCGCCGTCTTTATAGATCTAATGAAGAGAGTGTGCAAACCCTACCTCGACCGTTTCGTTATTGTTTTTATTGATGATATTCTTATCTATTCCAAGACCAAATCAGATCATGAGCGACATCTTCGACTTATTCTAACACTTTTGAAAATCGAAAAGCTCTACGCTAAGTTTTCTAAATGTGAATTCTTGTTAAAAGAAGTTCAATTTCTTGGTCACGTCATCAACGACAAAGGAATTCATGTCGACCTGGCAAAGATTAAAGCAGTGCAAGAATGGCAAGCTCCATGCACTCCTACCGAAGTTAGATCATTTCTCGGTTTGGCTGGTTATTATCGACGTTTCATCGCAAATTTCTCTCGTATTGCCTTACCACTCACAGCCTTGACTCATAATGGCAAGCCCTTCATTTGGGGGCCCAAGCAAGAAGAGGCTTTTCAAACCTTGAAACAAAAGCTTTGTGATGCACCTATCCTCACTCTCCCTGACGGTTGTGAAGACTTTGTGGTCTATTGTGACGCATCAAGGCAGGGACTAGGGTGTGTCTTAATGCAAAGAGGAAAGGTGATAGCCTACACCTCAAGGCAACTTAAAGTTCACGAGAAGAATTACACAACTCACGACCTAGAACTCGGAGCAGTCGTGTTCACTCTAAAGATATGGAGACATTATCTCTATGGTACAAAGTGTGAAATTTACACTGACCACAAGAGCCTTCAACATATCTTCAATCAAAAAGAGTTAAACATGAGGCAACGACGATGGGTCGAAATCTTGAATGATTATGATTGTGAAATCTGTTATCATCCTGGTAAAGCCAATGTTGTGGCTGATGCTCTTAGCCGAAGAGAGTATGCTAACTTCATTCATCTTTTGTGTTCTCAAATCGTGACTGATCTTCAAAACCGCATTCGCACAGCTCAACATACTTCTGTCACGGAAAATGATGTACGAGATGAACTATCTTGTGGAGATGAAACCAAGTTAGAATCCAAGTCCGATGGTATCCTTTACTACCTAAATCGTATTTGGGTACTTGATCATGACAATCTTCGTACTTTTCTCATGAATGAGGCCCACAAAACACGATACTCTGTACATCCGAGTGCTGATAAGATGTATCAAGATCTACGATACTCTTACTGGTGGCCCGGAATGAAGAAGGATATCGCTAGTTTTGTCTCTAAGTGCCTCACATGTTCTAAGGTTAAAGCTGAACATCAAAGACCTTCAGGATTACTTGTTCAACCGACAATACCCGTTTGGAAGTGGGAAAACATAACCATGGATTTTATTACCGGGTTACCTCGCACTTCCAGTGGGCATGATACGATTTGGGTTCTCATTGATCGTCTTACTAAATCAGCTCATTTCATTCCAATCCACGAAGACTATAAGAACGAGAAACTAGCTCGTATCTATATTGATGAAATTGTAAGTCGACACGGTGTGCCTTTAAGTATCATTTCGGATCGAGATAGACGTTTTACTTCACGAACATGCAAAGCCGTGCAATCAGCGTTAGGCGCATCCTTAGACCTCAGCACCGCCTTTCACCCTCAAACTGATGGTCAATCTGAGCGCACCATACAGACTCTTGAAGACATGTTACGAGCATGTGTCATTGACTTCAAGGGCAACTGGGATACTCATCTACCATTAGTTGAATTTTCATACAACAATAGCTATCACTCAAGCATTGGTATGGCTCCTTTTGAAGCATTATACGGTCGTAAGTGCCGATCTCCTGTATGTTGGCATGAAATCGGTGAAGCACAAATCACTAGACCTGAGTTGATCCAAGAAACAATCGATAAGATTCTTCAAATCCGCAATAATCTTCTAGCAGCTCAGAGTCGTCAAAAGAGTTACGCTGATAAACGACGAAAGCCACTTGAGTTTTGTGTTAGTGATCAAGTACTTTTGAAAGTATCACCTTGGAAGGGAGTGGTTCGTTTTGGACAAAAAGGCAAGCTAGCACCACGCTATGTTGGGCCATTTAAAATACTCGAAAGAGTGGGTCCTGTAGCATACAAGCTTGACCTACCAGAAGAACTCAGCAGGATCATCCTACGTTCCATGTATCCAACTTGAAAAAGTGCCTAGCCGACGAAAACCTCCATATACCGTTGGAAGATATTCAGATTGACGAATCAATGCATTTCGTAGAACGACTTGCAGAAATCATGGACTTCGGTGAGAAGCGTTTAAGACGAAGTCGAATTCCAATAGTTAGGGTGCGTTGGGAGTCAAAATGAGGACATGAGTTTACTTGGGAACGCGAAGACAAAATGCATGAAAAGTACCCGCATCTCTTTCAAGTTACACATAATACTACTTAAATTCCGGGACGAAATTTCTAAAAGTAGGGGATACTGTAACATTCGTTGTAAAACGGGTTCTAAAACCGCTCCGTTTAACCATTCAAATATATGATATGAAGTTTCGTTACGTATTTATGTTAAACGTTTAAATTCGTTATATTAATTTCGCTAATTAGTAAATAAATCAAAAGGGTTAAATAATAAAGATAATAAATAAAAGTAATAATAATACTAATAAATAAACTAAAAATAATAAAAACAAATATAAAGGGTGACCATGGGTTTCGAACCCGGGTCTTCATTGAACCAACACACACCACATACCACTCCACTACACACACATCTGATTTTATCTTAAATCAAATAAATCTTATACCGAAAACAAACCTCTAAGATCAATTCAAAACAACCGCCCAGCAACGACTGTAACTCCCAATCATTCACCAATTACCGTTTCATTTTGATTAAAACCGAAGTAACTGTTCCCAATTATGTGTTATGATTCAATCATAACCCAATTTCGGTTATAGCAATCATTCGGCCATAAATTCTTTGGCCGAAAACTGTCGAAGCTTAACCCACTTCTTCACCTATAAATAGTGATCATAGAGGCCATACAGAACTCGCTCACACTCTCAAAATATCTCTAAGCTCTCTAAAGAATTCTCTGACTTCGAATTTCACTTCAACGGAAAACTTGTGTTGTCGCCGTAAAAATCACCGGAGAAATCAAGCCACCTTCATTTCGGTACAACCATCCCTTAAATCCTTTTTGTTTTATATGTTCTTATTAACTGTGGTAAATAATCAACGAATTCAAAAAGAGTTTTGAGTAAAACAGTCGGGTTATGTTTTGGATATAAAATGAAGAAGATGAAGTTGTATTAGTGTATAAGAGTAATTAAAATTGATGTTTATATCGGGTTAGACACACAGTCCAGTGGTGGACTGTGTGCAAATTTAAAACAAAGGTGTCACACCCCAACCGATGGCGGAAAAATCGGAGTGAGACGACTAGATTGCTCGAGACATCATAACACTATTTGCGACAATATTTAATTAAACATCTCATTTCATTCAAAACATCAATTGTCATATTACAACAAAATCCAAAAAAAAAGTAACATCAATGAAATAAGTTCAACAATAACATAATGATTAACTTAGTATTATACGCGTGTTTCTATGCCATTCCTACTAAGTTCCATTATAACAACTTCATCAACCTGCAATATGTTAAAAAGTATAGTTCAATAACAAAGTATTGGCGAGTACACAAGTTTAATATCATAGTATAAGTATAAAATCTGTTTAAACAAATCCACATGAATAGCTAGCATACAAGATAAGTGTAAACAAGGCATGTGAATCTACAAGTCAATCCTCTAGTGTACCGCAAAATAGATTTCAACTTAACATGGACCACAAGAATACGGGTGGTGCGTTATTTCCTATAGCGCTATACATGTTAAGGGAGGCTCGATCAAAGTTAATGACATTTAGATCACATAAGAATATACCAAGTAACAATTCAAGTAGCATAAAACTAAAGCATGTTGATGGATTGTTTGTGTATAGAATAAAGTGTGATTTAGTGTAGCTTTAGTAAATTAATCATGTTGCACCCAAATAGTGGAAAACATAAAAGGGGTATAGTGTACTCACGGTTTTGCAAAGTAATATCCGTGAGAGAGTTAGGTTGATCTAGGGGATGAAACACCAAGTTTATCCTACACAAGGAAACGTAAGTATATGAGTATTAGATCGACGGGGGAGTTTAATGAGTTTAGGAATTTAAAATATGCAAGGAAAGTATATATAAGCGAAAGTATTTATCTAGACATTAACGCTCGTTTTTTACACTAATAAGCCCCGAAGGGTGTTAGTGTTTTTATGGGTCATGCCCAATAGAATCGTAACGTTTGTTAAGTCTAAGATAAAATAACCTACTTTTAAGACAACTAACCATTTAGTCATGGTCTAAGGTTCGGTTATAATAAGTATTTACATATAGTTATATTATTACTAATTAATCATATAGTTCATGTATTTCATAGATGTCATGGAAGTCATATAAGTCATGCATGGGGGTAGGAGGATAACCATCCTAAACCTCTTTCATAAGATTCAACATTACACAAAATTGACACAAGGACAATCCGGATGGTCAAGAATTATGGAAATCATCAAGTGAGGGGTGGATTGAATAGTTGAATGGCCAAGGCCTTCATGTAATCACACCTACACCATCACAAGCTTGAAAGATTGGATGGCTCAACACTTGTGGGTTTGAAACCCTAGTAAAAACCACAAGTTTAGAGACAAGATATGCCTCTTGATTGTATGTGAACAAGTCTAGCTTAACACACTAACCATAAGTTTGGTTAGTGACATATATAGCATAGATTTGTTATGTTAAAAATAAGTTCGAAAAGGTTTTATAAGTTATCATCCAAAACAGAAAGTTTGGCTAAAAAATGGTGTGATTCCACCTTGGTTTTCCATGGAAAAGCTATGGTAACATCCATAGGGCTTAGCAAACAATGTTGAGGAAGAAAACAAAGTGAAAACATTGAAAAACTTGAAGTTTGAAAGATAAAAATTTGGGCAGAAAGTTTGTACACTTTTGGACCTCAAAATGGTGTGGTTTCACCTTAGTTTGCCCAAGCAAACTTGTGAGAACCTTCCTAGAGGTTATCCAAGAGTGTTAGAAAGAAAAACAAGGTAAAAAGAAGAAGAAAAGTGAGTCAAAACTCACTTGCAAGCTGCTGAGTTTCAGCAGAGAATTCTGAAGTTTAGGGACTTGTTTGAGGAGTATGGAGGCTTGTAAAAGTGGGAAAGGGGTGGAGGAACTTGTGTTTATATAGGGGAAGGATTAGGGTTAGGATTAGGGTTGCATTTAATGTGGTTTGGTGGAGTTTTAATTCAAAAAAAAAAGAAGAGGGAAGACCCTCGTGGTTGCGGCCGCAAGGGCTGCTCCCTTTTTATTTTATTTTTTTGTTCTATCAAATAATAAGTTCATGTATCTAGGGTTTAAAGCTTGTATTTTATGTGTGTGACATGTATGGGTCTTGAAATGGCCTAATGTGATGCACATTATTGTTTTAAAAACCCTAAAAATACAACTAAGTAACTAGTATTTTCTTAAACATAATGTGACAAGATTTCATGATAATGGAAGCTTGAATTCTTTGAATAACATCACTAGTTGTCTTGCTTGAGTTTAGTTTAGGATTTTAACATTCGTCAAACATTTACACGTTGTTTTGAATTGATTTATGAAGAAATGAAGTATCATATGATCATAAGTTTAAACGCGAATAAAGTTTGTGAATTTAGCATAATTGATTAATCTTGATTACAATCAAAGCCTTAGAATACAATGAATTGAAAATAGAAATACGATTACAAGGTTTGGACTTTCCAAAAATAGAAACACGAAGCAGACTTGCTAAAAACGGAAAGATACAAATGCAAAGCGTTACAAAAGGTCCCGGGTTCGAGTCTTAACACGCTGCCAACTTCATGAATTAAACCAACTCTTTTTAATACCTATTCAGATCAACACCCAGTAAGTATATAAATTTAATAAAAATAATATATTATCCGGATTAGTCACACAGCCCAATTAGTCGGGCTGTGTGCAACATGAAGCACACGTCACGGGTTCGAGTCCCGGTCGACGCACGGTTATATGCTTTCTGAAATCAATCAAAACTTTTTTAAAATAAAATCAAAATATAGTTTGGCTTAGTAAATATATATATGTAATTAAAATCCAGATATTTCGGGTTAGACATGTAGCTCAGTTGGTAGAGCTGCGTGCACGTAAATGAGAGGTCACGAATTTGAATCCCACACGCTGCGAATAAACTCTTAATCGGCCGGTTCGACCCCTAAAAAGGGATATATTTTTTTAATAAACTTTTTCTTTATTTTCTCCAAAATCCACAAAAAAATACATATAAAAAAATAAGACTTTTTAAATATAAAATTAGTAATAAATACTATAAAAAGTGTCTAAAAAGCCTAATAAAAGGCATTAAATAAAAATACTAATTGCAAATAAAAGAAATATATTTACCGATTTATTACGTGAATATTTAGGTTAGTTTTCTCGTCGGTTGGAATCTTTAATCGTGCGCATTTGTTATCAACTCCAGAAACGCATCCACTGTGAGTGAATTCTTACAAATTTCCCCGTTTTATTCATGTTTTGGGGTGTATCGTGTGTTGTTTGTTTATACCATTTATTCAAACACTTGTGCTACTACCATTATATGATCTAACGTGTTATGTAATATTTGGTTTATTGTTATATGTGGTTGTATTTTCTCATTTCGGTCAAGCATTCACATTAGGCCCATCAGTTCCTCGTTGTATACGGGTAGAGCATCGCGTTGCCTAATTAGATCGGCTCCGTTTGATTGAGCCTTGATCTCACAACACATCATTTATCATGCTTATGTGTACATTGCTAGATGTTTATGTGGTTTGTAGATATTTTATATATATGTTTGCTCATATTTGGTTTATGCACATTTTTATTAAATTAATCAACATATCATTTCTTTCAAATGTTTAAACGGGATTCACTCACCAACTTTTGTTGACCCAAATCTCTATTTTTACACATGATACAGGTGGACAGGTTGAAGCAAGGAACACATAGGATTGGGCCTTAGAAGAAAAATAAAAAGTTACTTAAATGTCACGTTTAGAACCTTTTGTGCTTGTATGGTTTACGTGTTTGTTGAAAATTTTCCCTTTTAAATTGGAATAATAAATATGAAATTTTAATATAGTAAATGTCATGAGCTTTGATAGAAACCTAATCATGCCCCGACTACCATATCCGCTGCGGGTCAGGGTGTGACAGATTGGTATCAGAGCTCTTGACTATAGGGATATATGATAGGTTATTAGACCCTTTGAGCCTATACTATAGTCGGTTAGATTTTGATAGCTTACGTGTTAATTGGTTACATGCGAACTCATGATATTTATTTGTTTCATATTTATCTCACACCCAAATGCATGCAAGCACTCCTACTACTGTATGATTTGTGTGACATTCAATGTGATATACATATTGTTAACATAACATGCTTACATATATACGCAATCACGCACGCCTCAATTTTCACATATTTGAACATTTTTCATGCTTTCTTTCTCAAAATTTTGTGATGTTTTCATTTCTCAATCTCATCAAAGTGAGTTCTACGACGGGCATGTAGTAACTGAAAGGGTACAAGTACCGGTAGTCGAAACGTCCTGTATAGGATTGGCATTCGTATAAATCCAATATATTGGACCAGTTTGCCTACTTGGGGACTAACGAGGAGAGTACGAAGGACCTATTAGGCCAAAGCATGTCACATTAAACGTCGTGTGAACTAACCCCACTTTGAGTTGTCATTGTGTCTACACCTGGACACCCTCCGACTTTATACCTCGCAATCATGTTTTACGATTTTCATTCGGGTGATGCAAGTGCTAACAGGCCAACAACAATGTGAACTCTACAAAGCCTAGTAGTCATGGGGGGCCACATGACTACCTAGGCCAAGTATGAGGGACATATGGGGGTCCAAACACGAGCAAGGCCCAAGACATCCAATGGATGTAATAAAATTTTTTTTCTCAATTATTTTGTGGATGCTAATTTCTAAATGCGACACATGACACCAAAACGTCAAACTCATAATCTCGTTATGTATTTCTTGTAGATGTCTTCTAGGCACTCTCGTTGAGGTGGGAGATCAGGAAGATCCGGCGAGCGCATGGCTGCTCAAATAGCCCAACAAATGGCCACCGTAATTCCCGACATTGTAATTCAAGTCCAACAGGCTCTCGCTGCTAATCATGTCAACCTAATAAACCAAGAGGGTCAAAATGCTGCCAACCCTCCCACAAACACCACCAAGTGCACCTACAAGCACTTCAACTCATGTGACCCTCCAAAGTACGAAGGGACTGAAGGGGTCACCACTCTCCTTCGGTGGTTTGAAGAGATGGAGAGTACCTTCCTCAACTGTGATTGTCCCAACGACCGCAAAGTGCGTTATGCTACTGGTCGTCTGTATGGGGTAGCACTCACATGGTGGAATGCGGAGAAAGGCAGACGTGGCGTTGAAGCCGCGGTAGCCCTAACTTGGGAAGAATTGAGAGAACTCATGACCAGACGCTTCTGCCCAAGAAGTGAAATTAAGAGAGATAAACAACCATTCAAATAATTCAAATATTTCATGTAGTTAAACCTTTCACATAGATTGCATCAACAAAGGATATGTTCTCAGGTATTTCATACATTCAAAAACTAAAAACATGAAAGCTGGTAATCAATTTATCTGGTCAACATCATCCATCATCAAGCTACACCTTTAAACTTAGCGTGCATCATCATCACCAATTACAACACTCTCTACCTCCACTACAAACGACCAACAACACTCTCCACCATAACCACCGTCACCATCAACTACCCACCGCTACTCCGATCACCGTAAACCACCACCACCACCATCGCTATCCCAATCGGTACCCACCACACCAGTCGCCGCCTGTGTTACTATCGCCACCACCGCCTTGGCTCTGCCACCACGCTAGCCGCCGCCTGGGTGATTAGGGTTTTGGGTGATTTAGGGGATGGTCGATGGAGTAATTGAGTGAAGGAGGATCGTTACTGGGCAGAGATGCTTGATTTTCCGATGAGAGAGGATGTTGGTGGTGATGAGGCATGTGGCTTGATGTTGGTGGTTTGAGGGATATGAAAGAGCTGGTTGTGATGGTTATAATAGAAGAAGATAAGTGGGGGTGGGGCCACAAAGTATCAAATAATCTTTTATTTAATATTATATATAATATTAAATGTTTTGTTTATTTATATTATTTAGTCTTTATTTTTTGTTTTTTAATACCAAGGGTAGTTTGGTAATTCTAAATGTATTTAACTGGGAAACTTAACATGGCTTATGATAAGGATCACACGAATATAAAAATTACAACTATCAGAATCAACTTTGTAATTATCGAACCATTAAGATTAAGTCTACAATAATTACAAATCATAATGTTTTCTTTATTACATTAGTGTAGTAAACGACTAAACAAATAAATAAAGGATTTGAAGTCGACTCAAAACATATTTTTATTTCAATTCCAGCAGCGCGCTAAACGACTAAACGGGTAAATAAAGGATTTGAACTCAACTCAAAACATATTTTTATTTCAAACTTTATTTTTGAAATAACCCCATCTCCATGGTTGCTTAAAAAGGTGCATCGAAAGAATTGGCGGTCTTGAATTGAGTTCAAACCCTTTGAACATGGTGGTATACGTATGAACTAACTAGGGCTTAATCGCCTGAACAACAACCAATCTTGAAAAAATGGCGTCAGATGGTTCATCCCGCTCGCGTGTTGACCAGGTTTGACTCTAGAATCTCTTCCTTCAATCTCCTCAAAGTCATCTTCTTTATGAAATGTTGTATTGCAGTCTGACACACTGATTACGATCAATACCTGCATCAATTGGGTTTATTTTAAGAATCCATCTTTAGGGTTTCTTTATTTTCAAAACATAAACGCATGCTTCACTGTATGTGAGCGATTAATATTTGTTTGAATGTGAAATTGAACCGATTTAAGATTCTTGTATAATTATATTTTTAGGTAGGTATCTAGCAAGTTAACATTTTTGTTCTAAAACCCTAGAATTGGAATAGTTTGATATATATAATTTAAAGATTCTTGAGGAATATATTGTTTGTTCTAAATATTTAAACATTTATACTGCTGCTGGATGGTTATTGTTGGGAAATTGTACTTATTTGGATGTCACTAACTGTTTCTTTTTTCTTTTTTTCGGTTATTGATGACCATGTAATGTTAACAGTAGAACCTCTTACAATTCAAGTTTCTAGGCATTAGAGTTACTTACATGAATTTGAAGTAAAGCAGTTTCTCGGTCTAATCAAGATTGACTTTACTCTTTACGTTACACGCAAAGATTGACCTCGTGTCGTTACACATTCTACTGATGCATCGTTTTTTAGGTCATCACTATAAGCACACCACTAACACATCATACGGGCCATATAAATGGCGAAATTAGGTCATACGAGGTCGTATGCGTTGGTGTTCGTCCAAATCATACAGGTTGTATGACGTGTGAGACCGATTGAAGTGACACGGCACACCACTGACAAGGCCATGCGGCTCGTATGACCCTTTTTTGTCGTCTAGATGGCCCACATGAGGATTGGGGGCGGTGTACTTTGCAGTAGCACCTTTGTTCTAGAAGTTACATTATCACATTGCAATTTAGGTGATGCAAGAAACTGGAAGAAGTTACCTTCGGTTGTTTTTCCTGAAAATTCCCATTTAACATGTTGCTAACCGTTCTACTATGTGCAGTTTTTTTCTTCAAAGAAAAAGAAAAGGTTCGTATCACCTCCTTCAAAATCAGGAAAAGTTGAACCAGATGCAAAGCTTTCAGTTGACGGGTCTCCTAGTGCCAATGGTTCTTTGTCCAACTATTTGGTTTCTTCACAAAACGAAGCTCTTAACCTTAGCACTGTACCCACAGCTCGTGGGCCATCCGATAATCAAGATCAAGTGAGAAGAAATCTGACATCAGCAATCGAATCATCCGATTCTGTGCATGGCGTTGAGAACCCTGAGCTACAACAGTTTGCAACTAATTTTTTGTCATATTATTGTAGGTACGTAAGTTATTTACGGTGAATTATTTCACACTCTTTAACTGTCGCTACTCATAAAATGGCCCGACAATTGTAAGTATTTAGTTTCTTTTTTCAATGATGCAGCGATCTTCCAACTACACAAGTTAATGCACATAAACGGCCCGGTAGTCCATCTGTGACAGGCTTGGAAGATAAATCGATTAAGAAACGACATATCAGTAGTGTCGGAAACCAGAACCATGACAAGGAGCATCAAATGAGCTTGAGGAAATGCAATAGAACATCCATGGAAGTTGCTGACATGGCGTTATGCAATACACCGAGCCTGACAGCTGTCGAAGTTGGCGGTGAAGAAACACCGCAGTCAATGCGTGGAAGCTCGATGTTTTCACCAGGAGATACGTTCTGGAAAGAGGCAATCCAGGTGGCTGACGGTATGTCCAAAGCAAATGCTGACTTGGCATCTTTAGGGCAAAATGGTAATTCTATCGACAAAGAAGTGTCACCATTACCGGTGAAGCATTTTGATTTTTCATGCGAAGATAGACGTACAGTTGTGGATGCTCCAATTATGAGCACCCCTTGCAACCAAGTTCAATCTTTGTGTAAATTGCAAGACACAAATTCGAGTTGTGTGATTACTAAACGGAGAAGTGATGATATAAGTCCACCTAATGATAACAGAATGTCGATATCACCAAACACAGCCATCAAAAGTTATAATGTGAACGGTTTAAACAGTGTAGATAATACCCCGTCAAGCTCACTTCCTTCCAACGACCGTTTAGATATTAGTAATTGGCTCCCTTCTGAAATATGCAAAATTTATAAAAGACGGGGAATATCGAAACTTTATCCTTGGCAGGTATGTATCTTAACTCTTCAATGCTTTTACATTTGATGCTCAAACTTTTTAAATTCGGTTTTCGTCTTTCAGGTGGACTGTCTTCAGGTTGATGGTGTGTTACAAAAAATGAACCTTGTATATTGTGCATCTACAAGGTACTTACATTATAACAAAAAAAGTTAACAGACATAAGTTTTCTATTTCTTCTCTATTTTGTGTGTTTTTGCTTAACTTTTTTCATAACCATTTTCTCTTTTCTGCTATAGTGCTGGCAAAAGTTTCGTTGCAGAAATATTAATGTTACGCCGAGTATTATCAACGAGAAAAGTGGCACTTCTTGTTCTTCCTTATGTATCAATTTGCGCAGAGAAGGTGCGACTTTTGTGTTTCCTTATTATCTTAATTAGTAAGAATTTTTTTAATCATATTTTGATTATTTTCAGCTTTATGATCATCTATAACTGATGCAGGCAGAACATCTGGAAGCCTTACTTGAACCACTTGATAAACACGTTCGTAGTTATTATGGAAGCCAAGGTGGCGGGACCCTTCCTAAAGATACATCCGTAGCCGTTTGCACTATTGAGAAGGCAAATTCTCTTCTCAATAGATTGCTTGAAGAAGGGCGTTTGTCGGAAGTTGGGATCATAGAAATTGATGAACTTCACATGGTAATTTGACTTTCGTATCTCCAAACAATCTATAAGTCAAATGGTTGACTTTTTTAGATTATTTTCTTGTTTGCCAGGTGGGAGATCAGCACAGGGGCTATCTCTTGGAGCTTATGCTGACGAAGCTTCGGTACGGAGCTGGTGAAGGCCGGGTAGAATTTTCGAGCGGAGAAAGTTCTGGAAACAAGCAGCGGGAAAATGGACCCCACTCACGGTCTCCAAATTGTCGGGATGAGTGCCACCTTGCCCAATGTTGGTGCAGTTGCTGACTGGCTTCAAGTAAGTTCAAAAAACATTAATTATTTTCAGTTCACTGTAAACTGATTATTGATCAAAATTAATATTTTTCAGGCAGCATTATACCAAACAGATTTTCGACCTTTCCACTTGAGGAGTATATAAAAGTGGGTAACTCAATTTATAACAAAAAGATGGAACTTGTAAGGATGATTCCAAAACGAGCTGATCTTGGTGGTAAAGATCCTGATAATATCATTGAATTATGCAACGAGGTACAAAATGTCAATATCTGAATTTGAAATCTGTATCTTTTATGAACCGGACTGTTAATGTTAATCTTTGCATGTTATATTATTAGGTTGTACAAGAGGGCCATTCAATGTTCATTTTTTTGCTCCAGTCGTAAAGGATGTGAATCAACTGCTAAGCATGTTGCAAAGTACCTCAAGAGTTTTTCCGTGAATGTTAACAGTGAAAATGAATATCCCGATGCTGCTTCAGCTATCGATGCGTTGAAAAAGTCTCTCGCTGGGTTAGACCCCGTACTTTCTGAAACGCTTCCTGCTGGTGTTGCCTATCATCATGCTGGTCTCACGGTACGTTTATCTTTCCAATTAGCGATTGTTAATTCTACGTTTGTTTTTTTGTAAATTTGGAATCTTTTCGTTTGTTACATAGGTTGAAGAAAGGGAAGTAGTTGAAAACTGCTACCGTAAAGGTCTAGTACGCGTCTTAACAGCTACATCCACCTTAGCAGCTGGAGTGAATCTACCCGCAAGACGAGTTATCTTCCGACAACCTAGGATTGGTCGGGATTTTTTAGACGGGACAAGATACCGACAAATGTCTGGACGTGCAGGTCGCACCGGAATTGATTCAAAAGGAGAGAGTGTATGTATATGGTTTTATGCATTCAATAATACTTTATGTGTCTATATGCATCTTATTTATCTTGATTCTCTTTGCAAACTTAGGTGCTAATATGCAAACCCGAAGAAGTGAAAAGAATTGTGGCACTCATCGGTGACAGCTGTCCGCCGTTGCATTCTTGTTTATCAGAAGATAAGAATGGAATGACACATGCAATATTAGAAGTTGTTGCTGGTGGAATTGTTCAAACGGCTAATGATATCCATCGCTACGTTAGATGCACTCTTTTAAATTCAACACAACCATTTGAAGATGTTGTAAAATCAGCCAAAGATTCGTTAAAATGGCTGTGCCATAGGAAGTTTCTGGAATGGAGTGAGGAAACTAAGTTGTATAGTACCACACCCCTTGGCCGTGCTTCTTTTGGCAGCTCTCTCTGTCCCGAAGAGTCACTTGTACGTGTTTCAACATTTTTGTTCTCATATTTAATCCTACCTTTAGGGGTGTTCAAAAAGCTCGTGGCTCACTCGGAAAAAGCTTGGTTGTAAACGAGCTGGCTCGGCTCGGCTCGGCTTGATTTGTAAATGAACTGAGCTTGAGCTAGGCCTGGCTTGGCTCGTGAGCTTGCAAGCCGGCTTGAAATATAATTATTCTATAGAGATTAAAATTTAATTTTAATTGTATGAAAATAAAAAATATGTGGGAGGGGGTTGAAGTGTTAACATTTGAAGTTTAATTACTCTATAACATATAAAAACATGAGAAAATAGACAAAAAAATAATATCAGAAAACTAAAAAATAACACATACAGATATATACATGTAATTTTTTTATGTTATCGATGTTCGTAAAAAAATTAAAAAAATAACGAGCCGGTTCGATTTGTCTTGAAGTTGGCTCAAACATTTTACAAGCCAAACTTGAGCTTGACTTTTCAGCTCAATAAAATAAACGAGTCGAGCTGAGCTGGATTGTTTAAGTTCGAGCTTGAGCTCAACCTAGCTCGGCTCAACTCGGCTAGATTACAGCTCTACCTACCTTAACCAATTTATGTTCTTTTGCTTCTAGATTGTTCTGGATGATCTTACAAGGGCAAGAGAAGGATTTGTGCTTGCCTCTGATTTGCACTTAGTTTACTTAGTAACACCGATTAACGTTGACGTTGAACCAGATTGGGAACTGTACTATGAAAGATTCATGCAAATGTCAGCACTTGATCAGGTAGATTTTTGATTTTTTTTAAAACTCATGGATTTTTATTTCATTTATCAATTTTCAAATTGCAGTCTGTTGGAAACCGTGTTGGAGTGCAAGAACCGTTTCTGATGCGTATGGCCCACGGAGCTCCAATTCGCAGTTCAGAAAGATCTAGACATGATTTAAAAGGGCTTGGAGTGTCAACCAACGGCATGCTTACAAATGATCAAATGCTTCGTCTGTAAAAGATTCTACGTTGCACTAATCTTGTCAAAACTTGTACAGGTGTGTTGATAACTTTATATTATAAATTTATAATCTACCTTGTTAGTAGTAACCAATGGCGTATTTGTAATATTCTGTCTTTGGTGTTGGTGTTTTTGGATGAAGGAAGTACCCGTTGCAGAGGTTTGTGAAGCGTTCAAGGTGGCTCGTGGAATGGTTCAATCTTTGCAAGAAAATGCGGGACGCTTCGCACCTATGGTTGCTGTGTTTTGTGAAAGATTAGGTTGGCATGATCTCGAGAGCTTGTTTGCGAAATTTCAAAACCGTGTTTCGTTTGGTGTAAGAGCTGAGATTGCTGAGCTTACTACTATTCCGTACGTAAAGGTTTGCTTTTTTTCTTGTTCTATTTTTCTAGCTTTTTTATGTCTGATTAATTTATTGAGTTTTACATTTTTTTATTTACAATAATAATTAATATTTCAGGGTGCTCGAGCTAGGGCACTTTATAAAGCTGGCTTTCGTACTCCACAAGCAATTGCGGAAGCATCTGTGCTCGAAATTGCTAAAGCGATTTTTGAATCTTCATCGTGGGATGCACAAGGTAAATCTTCATCACCTTTAATAATGACCTGTTTAGCCCCTCAACTTATATAATGACATGTTTAGCCCCTTAACTGAACATCAAACAACTTAACTCTCGTGATTTGCTTATTTTTATCTACGTTTCGAACCCGCTGCGTAGCGTGGGTGGTAACCCACTAGTACATTTTCAACGGCTTTTAACCTGTTTGAATCGGTTCTTTTTTACCTAAACTTTTTAATTTAACGGTTTAACATTTCAACCCATTAGAGATAACAATAACTTCAATGATCCCCTTCGCGATTTCATGGTCATAGTTATCACATCTGAACTCTAATATTTGATTATGCATCAAGTCCTTTGTGCATATCACCAAATACTTCCCTGATGAATATGATTTGATATTGTAATTATTGATAGTTATTCACCCTTCACTTTTGCCAGCATATTATTGCATTGTAGGTCTTTATATGACAAATCTTTTTCATGTTTATATTAGAAAACACGGCACAGAAACGTATTCAACTGGGAGTGGCCAAGAAGATAATGAACGGTGCACGTAAGATTGTTCTGGATAAAGCCGAAGAAGCAAGGGCTGCTGCTTTTTCAGCTTTCAAGGCTCTTGGAGTCGATGTTCCTCAATTTTCTCATCCAAAATTACCCTCAGCTTCCGTGAGCTTTACTAAAAACGAACCAGTGACTTCTTCACGAGAAGACATGACCAGTAGTGATTGTGTGAACCAGAAAGATATAAAATCAAATACCACGGGACTAAAGGAAGCAAAACCGTCTAATGCCGGTTTAGTGACATCTGCAGAAGAAAAATCAGACGATACCACCTTAAGTAAATCAGGCGCTGACATCACTGTTATAAAGGTAGAAAAACCATGTGATGTTGGTTTAGTGACATCAGCAGAAGAAAACTCTGACGATACCACGTTAAGTAACTCAGGTGCTGACATCACTGTAATGAAACAAAACGGTGTTGATGAAAATCTAAATCTTCCCGAGAAAGAGCATATACGAGTTGGTAACAAAGAAAGAACCTCTGAGAAGGGCCCCACAAGTGCAGTCAACATGCCAGGTGGATTCGATTCATTTTTGGATACATGGGACGCCACACAAGAATTCTTTTTTGATATTCATTTCAACAAACGGTCCGAATTTAACACAATTGCGCCGTTCGAATTACACGGCATTGCGATCTGCTGGGAAGATTCTCCTGTTTACTATATTAGTATCCCCAAGGACTTATTCTCGTCGGACAACAAAATAATCCAAAACCCGATCGGTAATATTAATCTTGAGGTGGCGATACAAAGATGGGCTAGAATCGGTATGATAGTGGGAAAGAGTCGAGTTAGAAAATTCGGGTGGAACTTAAAGATTCAAAATCAGGTGTTGAAACATCCTGCGGTTTCTGTTCAGAGATTTGGCAGTTTGACTCATACGGTGAAAACTATTGGTGTGGAGCTCGTTGACAACAGTTACTATATGTTCTCTCCGGTACATCTTAAAGACGCTGTTGATTTGTCGGTTGTTGTTTGGATTCTTTGGCCTGATGATGAGAGAAGTTCTAACCCTAATTTGGAAAAGGTTTGATTCGGTTATTCTAATCTTAAATGGGTCATATAAAACATTAGCTAGAAAGGGATCAGGTCATATGGGTCAAAATGGGTTGTGAATTGACAACCCAAGTGTATTTTTATTGCATACAAATTGTTTTTGGTATCATACATCACTAGGGCTGCAAACGAACCGAACGTTCAGCGAACAGTTCGTGAACCGTTCGGCGGCCAAGTTCCGCTGTGTTCGTTCATTTATGTTCGTGAACATTCGATAACGTGTACGTTTAGTGTTTTCATATTTATATTTAGTTTACGTGCTTCAAAATTCGGATAAATATAATATTTAATAGGTACCAGTGTGTTATATATTATGTTTTTGAACGCTTGTTTTGCTCATTTGTGTTCATGAACATTAGTTTGTGTTTGTTTTGTTCATGAACGTTTGTTTGCATTCGTTACCTAAAATTAACAAACGAGCACATATTTATATTTAGTTTACGTGCTTCAAAATTCGGATAATTATAATATTTAATAGGTACCAGTGTGTTTATATATTATGTTTTTGAACGCTTGTTTTGCTCATTTGTGTTCATGAACATTAGTTTGTGTTTGTTTTGTTCATGAACGTTCGTTTGCATTCGTTACCTAAAATTAACAAACGAACACAAACGAACACAAACGAACATGAACATAATATCTCGTCCGGTAAGTGTTCATGAACAGTTCGTGAACACATATATTTCTAGGTTATTAAAAATAAGGGTCTCTCTGAAAATGTATTTTTTTAATATAATAATGAATTTTTAAATGTTGTACTTCAGGAAATCAAGAAAAGGTTACCTGGTGAGATGGCAGCAGCTGCTAACCAGAAGGGCCGATGGAAAAATCAAATGCGCAGAGCAGCACATAACGGTTGCTGTAGGCGCGTAGCTCAAACACGTGCTTTGTCATCTGTTCTCTGGAAATTGCTAACATCTGAGAATCTTCTAGAACCATTAGTGACTACTGAGATGTCACTGGTAAATGTTCTTGCTGACATGGAACTTTCCGGAATAGGCGTTGACATGGACGGTTGCATTCAGTCACGCCATGTTGTGGCTAAAAAACTAAGATATCTTGAAAACGAAGCCTATAGGCTGGCGGGTACACGGTTTTCGTTATATACATCAGCAGATATTGCAGATGTACTTTATACAAGATTAAAGTTACCAGTTCCTGAAGGTTATGAAGGGAAAAATCACCCTAGTACTGACAAACATTGTTTGGAAATGCTAAGGTAGATCTTTTTTGTTTTTTTAACATAACCATAAAGTTTCTTTT
This sequence comes from Scalesia atractyloides, assembly GCA_947069175.1. Lineage (NCBI taxonomy): Eukaryota > Viridiplantae > Streptophyta > Magnoliopsida > Asterales > Asteraceae > Scalesia > Scalesia atractyloides. Next base: position 57,666,483 of record CAMTDV010000003.1, on the reverse strand, counting down.
TTTTATAATTAAATGAGTAAAATTCCATTTTCGTCCCTGAGGTTTGGCCAGTTTTGCGAACTTCGTCCAAAGGTTTGTTTTTTCGCATCTGGATCCAAAAAGTTTGAAATCTTGCCATTTTCATCCGGCTCGTTAACTACTTAACTCCATCCATATTTCTCTGTTAAGGAAGGGTATTTTTATCTTCTTTGTTAACTTAAAGGGCAATTTGGTCTTTTTCACTTTATGTACAAGCATTTAGCATAATGTACAACTATTAAAAAAGACGAAAGTACTCTCAAGTTAACAAAAGAGACCAAAATACCCCTGCCTTAACAGATAAAAATGGATGGAGTTAACGAGATGAAAATGACAAGATCTCAAACCTTTATATCCAGATGCGGAAAAAACAGACTTTGGACGAAAGTCGCAAAACTGACCAGACCGTTGGGACAAAAATGACATTTTATTCTTTAAATCATGATTGTAGAAATGATTTTTTTGTTTATTTAGGCTTGAGCATCCTATAATTCCTATTATTAAAGAACACCGTACGCTGGCCAAACTCTTAAACTGTACGCTGGGTTCCATGTGTTCTCTTGCAAAGTTATCGATGAAGACTCAAAGATATACGCTTCATGGACATTGGCTCCAAACTTCAACTGCAACCGGACGGTTATCCATGGAGGACCCCAATCTTCAGGTACATGTCGGAATGGGTTGGTTTCGGTGGAACACGTATGACCTTTTGTTCATAGTTATATTTTGAGTGAAGTACACGGATGGTCCCTGTGGTTTACCAAAGTTTTGGATTTAGTCCCTAGCTTTCCAAAAGTACAAGAATGGTCCCTGTGGTTTGCTTTTTGCAACACATTTAGTCCCCAGCCAACAAATCTAAAGGTTTTGGCATTTACAAGTTAGGGACCAAATTCGTTGCAAAGTGCAAACCATAGGGACCATCCATGTACATGGACTAAATGCGTTGCAAAGTGCAAACCATAGGGATCATCCATGTACTTTTGGAAAATTCTGGGACTAAATGTGTTACAAAATGCAAACCACAAGGACCATTCATATACTTTTAAAAAGCTAGGGACTAAATCCAAAATTTGGGTAAACCATAGGGACCATCCATGTACTTTACTCTTATATTTTGAATAAATGGTTAGTAATTATTTTATTCTTGTTTCTTGGAATATATCTTTTAGTGCGTCGAGCACATGGTTGAATTCAAGATTGATCGTGATGAATACGAGACTGATGGCTCAAACACAGATCACTACAAAGTAAATCCTCGTGATTTCTTTATTCCAACTCAGGTCAAGATCTATTTCTTCACTTTGTATGTTCTCCCGGTAGCCTCCTGTTTGGTTATATTATTAAAATATTTTTTTATTCAGGAAAACTGGTTACTAGTAACGGCAGATTATTCTCAGATAGAACTGAGATTAATGGCTCATTTCTCCAAAGACGAGTCACTAATTGAGCTCCTCACAAAACCTTCTGGTGATGTGTTCAACATGATTACTGCAAAATGGACCGGGAAAGCTGAGGCATCAGTGGACCCTACAGAACGAGATCAAACAAACGGTTGGTTTATGGAATTTTATATGGTATGGGTGCAAATTCGCTTGCGGAACAACTGGAATGCAGTCCAGATGATGCTAATGAAAAAATTCAGAGCTTTAAAAGGTCGTTTCCCGGTGTTTCTTCTTGGCTTAAAGAAGCCGTAGCAGAATGCCGCAAAAAGGGTAAAATAATACATATCTACACATACATACATATTTAATGAGGACTAATTAACATATATTATGGGCGATGTGTAGTTACGTGGAAACTTTAATGGGAAGGAAGAGATTTTTGGCAAAAATAAAATTTGGAAATACCGAAGAAAAGTCAAAAGCTCAGAGACAAGCTGTGAATTCCATTTGTCAGGTATGCTATGAAAACTTTATCGTTTCTTGACAACATGAATGTTTACCATGTTTCCAGTATTAACGTGTTGCTGTTATTGCAGGGATCCGCAGCTGATGTTATTAAAGTTGCAATGATAACCATACATTCAGTTGTAGGCGATGGTGTTGAAAAGTCAAAGTCTAGTGTTGAATTTGCAGAAAGATTCCACATGCTTAAGGGTCGTTGTCGAATTCTTCTACAGGTTTATTTTTAAGATCATCATATTTGTTCATATGTTATTGTCACAATCCATGAGGATACAGTCACACACTCACGGATACACTTTTGACTTGACTATTTCAAGTGTTTTTGACTTATTAGGGTAAGATAAATGGTAATATATGATCTCCTCAGGTACATGATGAGTTAATACTTGAAGCCGATCCTTCTGTAATGAATGAGGCTGGAATGCTACTAAAATTGAGCATGGAAAGTGCTGCCTCCCTTCTAGGTGGGTCCCCTGATATTTTGTAACTATTTTTATCTCATGAAAAAAAAAAAGATAATTTATGTTTTTGATGTGTTTGCAGCTCCGCTGATCGTCAAGCTGAAATGTGGCCGAACATGGGGATCTTTAGAACCGTTACTGCCTAGTTAAGTATAACAAACTACATTCAAGTACGCTAAGATGCTGCTTACACCGAATTCACTTATTTTTATATTATTATATATTCAGTAGACATTACACCATTACTGCCTAGTTAAGTATAAGAAACTACATTCAAGTACGCTAAGATGCTGCTTACACCGAATTCACTTATTTTTATATTATTATATATTCAGTAGAAATTACACCATTACTGCCTAGTTAAGTATAACAAACTACATTCAAGTACGCTAAGATGCTGCTTACACCGAATTCACTTATTTTTATATTTGATATATTCAGTAGAAATTGCACCATTTCTATTTCTGGAAAGTTTTCATTTTAGAATTATTTATTTGTAATAGCTACTGTCATGGAAAATAGGAATTTGTTGTATAAGATGATAATAGAAAAAGTCAATGCCATTGTTGGTTTTTGAAAACTTTGGGAAAAAAGTTGATGATTATTTTCATGTTTTAAACATTCTGGTATTCAGTATTCCAGCGATGAAATCTTATGCTCATGATAGGATTGTCCATAATATTATATTAAAATTTATTTTATATTTCTATGTTAAAAGAAGGATTAATGGCATGTATATAGTGTGTTTAATTGTGATTTTCATATTATTATTATTTATATAAAATAAAAAATAAAACTTGAAAATTGATTATTTATCTAGACCTTTTCCTTTATTCGTATTAATTAAAAAATATACATACAACTGGTTTAAAATAACTTATATTTCTTGGCAGCGAACTTTGATAGCTCTCCATGAAAATTAAAAAAAACAGCAATCCGCGATCAAATATTGATTACTTTCAATTTTCAAACTACACCGAGTGCTTCTAAAACCCTATAAAATCTTTATCCGAGTGCTTCTAAAAACCCTATTAAATCTTTATCTCGTTTCCCCCCCTAAGCGTAAAGCATCTACAACATGGGTGTTTGATTTGACCCGTTTCACGTAGAGGTGCACAAAAATTAGAAGCGGAAAAAAAACCCGGACCCGGGTATTAAAGACCGGATTTTTTTACCCGGAACCGTACCAAACGGGTACGTATAGGGTATAGATTTCTATACAAAAAATCGTACCTGGAACCGGACCCGATTTATACCCGTTTTTACCCGGATATTTTTGATACCTGAAACCGGATTGTACCTGTACCCGGTTTTTTTTATACCTGAAACCGGGTTTTCCAAATACCCGTATGTTAATTGTATTATGTTTTTCTTTTTAAAGTTCAATAATGAAATACGTTATATTATAGTTATCATAAAGTTCGATAATGAAATATGTTATCTCATAGTTAGTATAATATATTGTTTCGCCCAATCTTTATGTTTTCATTTTGGAGTAGACTTCATTTAATACTCTACTTTTTAGTTTAGGTAAGAATATGGGATATTCATTTAATATTCTATTTATTAGTTAATTGGGAATACCGGATAATGAATGAAGAACTAAGTTCATTTAATACTAATTTCAGATTGCTTGTAAACATAATTTTGGCAGTCAGCATGTTTGTAAACGTACACCCTAAAACGTGGCAAATGAACAAACTTACGATTGCTTTTGATTTGTTTCCATGTCCACGTATCGCAAGCAATTTATTTTACCTTTTAAAGAAGTAATTGAAACTTTTATAATGCAAGAAAAATTGTTTTCTATATCTTTTGATAATGCCTCCAACAACACCACTGCGATTGCATAACTAAAATTAAGATTCAACCCGATTTGCAACATGTTTTTTTTTTCATAGTCGTGTTGCACATATTATCAACTTAGTTGTGCAAGACGGACTAAATGAAATTGCGGATGTAAAAAAAACATTTTAAACAAATGTTACAAGATATTTTTCCACTAGCTAGGCAATACATGTTAGATATAAAGAATATTGTAAAGAGTCGGGTACACGTTTGGGTGCGAATTGGGATGTACCAACTCGATTTGGAATATGTTTGAAAGCGTTTTAAAACAAAAGAATAGTTTGATTGCATTTCATGAATTGCTTGGAACCGAAATGGAGGTTTCACCATTTCCGCCATCTAGTTGGCAAATTATTGAAAATTTAACCGATTTGCTTGGGGTATTTAAAAGTGCAACAACGTGTTTTTGGGAGTTTATTATCCCACAAGTTGTCTAGTTTTTAAAGAACTTTTTATAATGGCCACCAAACTTCAAAATTTGGAATATAAAGGCCCATTTTTTGTAATATTGACGAAGCTGATGAAAAAACAGTTTAACAAATATTTTGAAGATTTGCCTCCCGTTATCACATGTTCGGAAGCTTTAAACCCATGCCTAAACAAGGGAGGTGTAGAAACTTAGATTGAAAAAATATGTTATGCTTTGGATTTGCAAGATGATGATCCCCTTTTTGTCCCAATCGCAATCACCAAGTTTGAAAAATATTTTGAAAAGTCGTTTGATGTTTATCAGTCAGAATATAGTGAAACAACTGCACAAATACATTAAGCTTTTGAAAATGCGGCTTCTTCAAGTGGTGGTGGTGGTCGTGGTGCTGGTGGTAGTAGCCGTAATAGAGATTAAAACATTTGTTTGTTTAATACTTTGAGAAGCGACAATGCTAAACGAGCTTGCGGTAACACCCTAAGTAGCGAGTACGAGAGGTATATTTCAACGGATTTTCTAGCATCCGTCACTTCCGAACAAGAATTTGGAAATTTTGGCTTGGTGGAAAGGAAAGGAACCCTAATTTCCGATCATAGCTACTATGGCCGTGATTTACTAACCGTCCAAGCTTCAACGAAGCTTCGAAGTCCGATGTTTTTGTTAGTGGTAGGATTATTTCGTTGAGGAGAACAAGGCTTACTCCCAAAGCGGTGGAAATGTGTATTTGCTTGAAGGACCATTGAAGTTTTCAAAAACCCATCTGTTCCGCTACGCCAAGTCAACATCATTGAGCTAGGCTCGCCTTCGTGGATGACTGCAATCATAGCCTAATTACAGTCCATTTCCTACCAGAAAACAAGGCAAAAGCGCAAAAAATCCAGCATAAGGCCCTACAATATCAGATGTCTGACGAAATTTTAACAAACTATCCTTCTTGGGACCTTTGATAAGATGTGTTGATCCGCAAGATGCGGATTACTCGATCAGGGAAATTCAGGAAGGAATTTGCGGCATACACGCTGGGGCGCGCATGGTGGTAGCAAAGGTAATGAATGTTGGGTATTAGTGGTCAAGGATGCATCTGGACAAGTAAAAGTGCTACACAAATGTGATTCTTGTCAGAGGCACGCACCAAAGACTGCGCCCAAACATGCCTTGATCTGACAACGACCAATTATATTTATGTTTTATTTTATTAGTGTTTGTTTCTTTTTGCTATTCAAAATTTTAATGTTTAAAATTCTACTTAGTTATCTGAACTATATTTTAGCATTTTAATATTTTTAATCATTACAATTGCAGTTAATATCTTAAATATATTTAATAATACTAAAAATAAAAGAAATGTATCAATAAGTTTTAGTATTAAATAAATGTAAAATTTGTTGAGGATGTGAAAATTTAAGTATTGGTAAGTATGTTTGTAGGGTTGGAGGGAAAATAAGCATTTTGGATGCATTTGTGGAAATCTGATGTAGCGGTTAACTAGATACGTTTGTAAGTACATTTGGCTCCTTAAACCGGTGATGGTCTAAAAAATTAACACCATAGAAAACCAACATAAACTAATATTAATTTAAGAAAAACTACATAAACTTAAAAAAACCCTACATAATATTAATTTAATATAATTATATAAACATTGAGAAAAGCTAAATAATTAAACATGATTAAATACATAAAAAAAACATATATTAAACATAATTAAAAATGTTCTATTGAATTAAATGAGCCGTCCGAATTCATTGAGCGTTCGTCTCGTAGTTCCTCAAATTCTCGTCGTCAGATTCATTGGCGTTCTCATCCTCTAGATGTGGTATGTTTTCTTCTCCAGGGTAAGTTACATACCCATCCTAATGATTGTGGATGTGCTCGTCTGCAAGTCTTTGTTGGCCAAATACCTTGTCAAATGCCTAGTTTCATTATTCGTTCGTTTATTCTTCATACCCAATTTTTAGTTGGCTAAACTCTTGAACTGGTGCGGGATGAGGTCGACTTACAATTGGATGTGGAGGAATTGCAGCTTAAACGTGTAAATGAGGGTTCAAATGGATTTGTATATCACTTGCCCAAATTTTAGAGAAAACTTAATTCATAATGAAACTAAAATTTGAGAGATGAAAATGAGCGACGAAAAATGTTATGAACTTATAACCGGTATAATATAACCGTTGAAATATTTAAAATCACTTTTTATTTATTGTTTAATTTTCTATTACTTTTATTAATATTTACATTAACTTAAATGCATTTTATTCTTTAATTATAAACGAGATGTAAAATATATCTAATTTAAAAGCAAATTGATACATATTAAAATAAACGTACAAGTAGGTGATGCTGTGAAGTTTGTGGTGGTTTGTACATTGTGGAACAAGTTGGGAGGTTTTGAAAAAAAGTTAAAAATATGATGTGACACTAAAGTGGAGGTTTATGGACTCACACATCGCTATGCTAAGTGTTTATGCAATTCATGTAATTATCCATTAGTAAACTTAGCAGTGATTCTCCAAATCATTATTTATCACCACTTTTTTTTAATTAAATACCACATAATATTGCACTTGTAAGGATTTGATCCTACATTACTTTTGTGAGGCCATTCAATATACTACTAGACCACTAGGTAATAGGTATTTATCACTATAGACGATTTCTAAATTATTCACAAAAAATACGTGAAGCGTTCACACATATATTGAATCCTCCAAACCATATCTATGTTGTCTTCTAAAACATAATTTTAGAATTAGGGTATTCGTCAGTGAGTAATAATCCTTCAAACTAACAATGTATTCCAATGAAAAAGTATTATAAAGAGGGTATGGAACGGAGCCCTAGAGGTTCCATTGCACCACCTCATCCACATTACACTATATCAACCAATTAACTAGCCCGTTTTTTTAACAACAAAAAAATAAGATAAAGCCTCCCAAACAATGAATAGCACCCCCTCACCTTCTTCAGTTGAACTTTTTGTTAAATGATGATGAAACATTTATTTACTTGGTACTATTAATGAATCACTTATCTTTTTTAACGGTAGATTTCTTTTTATTTCTGTCGTCTGTATGATTTAAACTCAAGACCTCCTATTCCCAAAGTATTTAAAGGCTTTGCCTTTTTAAATGGAACACCATCCTATTGTTATGATTCACTTATTTTTAACCGAAGGTGATTTTTTAAAAGCTATTGGGCCGTTTACTTGTTGAATAATTAGGGTAGGGCGAAACGTTTAATGGGCCCAACATAGAGATCCCTGTTCCACTTATATAAGAAAGAACCCTAAACGTACGTATTCAGTTGCCGGCTCTGCGAGATCCCTAGGGTTTGGTTTTAAGAGATGGTAGGTTCTTTGTTTCATATATGATTTTCAGTATGATTGATTTACAGCATAATGTTAACCGTTGTGGATGGTTATAGGGCAAGGGAACCGGGAGCTTTGGAAAGAGGAGGAACAAGACACACACATTGTGTGTGAGGTGTGGCCGCCGCAGCTTCCACTTGCAGAAGAGCCGATGCTCTGCCTGTGCTTATCCTGCTGCTCGCGTCAGGAAGTGTAAGTTTATTCGAACCTTTTCTTTTTGTGATGATTGGTTTTGTTATTATACTGTTATTGTTTGATCCGAAATTGATAATTATTGTGGCAGCTTAGTAAAAAAATAGTCTTGACTGGCTTTTTATTTGGTATGTTATGGTTATACACACAGAAACATCGTTAATTTTAATTCTGTTTAATGTTGTAGCTTGTAGTTTTTTTTGTCAAATCTTTCTTTCTTGATTTTCCTATAGAAATCAGAGTTACTGTATGCATTGTTAAGAGTGGTTAATTAATCATTAACAAAATCATAGCTTTAGAGTGTTTTAATTTTTATTTGCATTTGAAAAATCAGAGTTACTTACTGCATTGTTTTGGCTTTCACAGCTAAGCTTTGTTTCAGGATCGTGGTTCAATGCTCTTTATATTGAACTGTTGATTTGATATCCAAATGTACTAATTAAAACAAGCAGTTGTTGTTTTTTTTGAAGTTTTAGATTGGAAAAAGTTATCAGTGGCAAAGGTTTGGTTATCTAAAATTTTCTGTAGCTCCATGTATAAGACTATGCAGTAATGCGGTAGGGATATTGGTCAAGGACCGATATTTGAGATATAGGTTATCTCAGTGAGATATCGGTAAGAATTGGGATATCAGTAATTTTATATAATGCAGAATATATATATATATATATAACACCTATACTTTAGTAATATATCGGTCTAATATTGGTGATATATTGGTCAAATGTTGACAATAGTATCGGTGCCGATATTTTACTAGGGGACCGATATGAATGATGTCACCAATATTAACCGCATAGGTATAAGATAAGAAATGAGAACTTTTTTTGGTGCAAGAAACTACTTTAGAACTTGGATTATTCCGTCAAAAATCTATTCTAGTTTGTTGTTGATTGGTGTGTATGCTATATATTTTGGGTTCAGACAACTGGAGTGTGAAGGCTATCAGAAGGAAGACTACAGGAACTGGTAGGATGAGGTACCTTCGTAATGTTCCTCGTAGGTTTAAGAGTGGTTTCAGAGAAGGTAAAAACTATGTGGCTATACAATAATGCTTTCAAAGGTGTATTACTCTTTTAGAGATGTTGAGTTGATTTTAATTTTTTTTTTCAAATAGGAACTCAAGCAACCCCAAGGAGCAAAGGAGCTACTGCCAGCGCTTAGGTTTGAAGAAGGTTTTGATGTATTTGATGTTTTAGAAAAAAACAAGATTTTGATATATGTTTGTTTTGCCTGATCAGTACAAGTGCAATGCTTGATGCTTTTTTTTGATATTTGAGAGAAAGCAGATACTTTCTATTGAGTTTTTGACCCATTTATGCATTTAGTACCAAAATTTGCAAGTCCAATTATTAGGACTAACAAATTGTATGATGAAAACTAAAAGTCAGTAGTACCTGTTTAGTTTGCAACAAAAAATATAAACATTATGCAACAAGTCTAATAAAAAGATGTTACGCTGTGTTAAAGGTAACTTGGTGACTTTAAGCAATAACTCGTATAATCTAATTGCCAATCATAATGACATGTAATGTCATCTATAATTTTATGGCACAAGACTTATCAATCAACCATTTGAGCTAGAAGACACAACCCAAAAGGCAACCAACGAACGATTGGCATTGAAGATGTAAAGCAAGGATAACACAACTTCTATTTGGACTTCAAATGAGTAGCTGTGTTAAAGTTGTATAGTACAAAAACATGTTTTAGTCTCAAAATCCTACAATTGGATAGGAATATAGGATGTATTGCGGCATTAGTGTTTGGTGTAACTTCCATTAAAACTTCAAATCTGTATGAGAATTTGTCCATACAATTTCAATTCCTAATTACGGAAGTAGTATTGTATGTTTCAAATAGTAGCTTTCAACAATCAGTTTCTATTTATTATAGAATAAATTTGTATAATTGGTTTTAGAAATTATTGAAAAGGCATTTTACTAAGTTTTGCAGTAAGCACGTATTTATAAATAAACAGTAACTTATGAAAATACAATGAAGAGTAATTCTATCACCTGTTAGTAGTATACATCCCAATTTAAGCGACGATATTACAAATCAAAGACAATCATGTTAGATAGTCCAACTGTTCCAATTCCTTTTCACAATTTCCATTTTTGTTATTCAAAGTATGTTCATTTGCAGCTGAGTGCAATCTACAACATATTCTGTGATTCCTGACAGGATAGATAGATGTCTTGTAAGTTGTAACCTCTATATGAAGCAAAAGAAACTTGTAACTCAATGGTTGAGGCAGTAGTTTCGAAGCTGCGACATGTGCAACAGTATTTCATCCCGCCCTTGATTGGTAACGCTGCTAGTCATAATCCATGGCGGCACTGCCTCAAAATACTCACTGATTAAATCCTGAAAATCTTGCACATTCTCTTCAGGATGCTTTCCACCATTCTTTTTCTTTTTCCGCTTATCACATTTCGTAAATATTATCGTCATCGGAACCTTACAAACAAAATAAATAAAAAAAACCTCAATCAACGGACGTTGTTTGAAGATGCAATAATCAAATTATATTGAGGGTTTGGATTAGGATTAAATATACAAAAATAGATCATTTTGTGGCATATCAAACACCCCATATCCACCCAATTGAACTAGGCTTAAGAATATACAAAAATCATTTTGTGACATATCAAATATGCAAAGTACCTGGTTCTGACCCAGCCAACTTGCATATTCAAGGTCAATCTTTTTAGCAGGAATGCTAGCATCAATGAGCAGGAAGAGCGAGACCAGTGTTGACCGGTTTAAAAAATAGTCTTTGGTGAACTTATTCCAATCTTTCCTAAGTTCATTTGGTGCTGAGGCATATCTGTTCATAACACAACAAATTCATCATGTAAAGTTAAAGATTCAAACTTTAAAAAATGATGGTTTAAATAAGATTCATCACATTATGTAAATCACTGTGGATTACCATAACTGAAAGACACCAAATGGGTAAACCAATACTTACTGTTTCACATGTATATGATCCAGTGAAAATTTTGACTGATTATATGCTATTAAAACTAATCGTACCCGTATCCAGGCAAATCCACTAAGTACCAACTGTCATAAATTCGGAAGTGATTGATGCATTGTGTTTTTCCTACAAAATAAAGCAAAGCATGATCATAAGTTATATGGATCTTTTTTCTTCTAAAATAAAGAAATATGGTTAAATAAACACTAAAGATTTTGTTCCGAAAAAATTATAATATTGAACTTGTCACAGTTTCAATGGTAAAAAAATATGTTAAATAATGACGTACTATCAAGTGGATATGGAAAAAGAAGAGCATCCTTTGTATACATTAGTGGCTATTGGCTAACCATTTGATGTTAGTTTAAGAAATCCAGATATGTACAGAATTCATCTTGATGACACAATTTACACTTAACACCTTTCGGTCACAACTATAGCCAGATAAGGAACTAGCAAACAATCAAGATTCAGTTCAAGTGTATATACCCACCGCCCACTTACATTAGAAAAGTAAATACGGTTCAAAGCCCGCGTCTACTTAATACTTAATAGCAAATGCTTCCCCATCCATAGCTTTTAACAGCTTATGAGCCAGAGCTTGGAGCCTAATGTTCAAGAATACATAATAAATATCTACAAGTATAAAGCCAAGAACATTAGGAGATAAACGTAGGGGTATTCACGAGCCGAACCAAGCCAAGCTAGAGTCTGCTCGTGATTGGATTGGTTTGTAAACGAATAGAGCTGAGTTAGCTCGGTTTGTGGTGATTTTGACCGACTCCTTTTCAAGTTTTTTTTTGAACGAGCTTCGAGCCACGAGCTACTTAGAGATCTAGACTCAGTGTTGACAAGTGGATAACAATTAGTATTGGGCATTGGGCTAAAATTCGAGCATAAATTACAATATATATAATTACTGTTTTTTACAATGTGATGAGTAGAATGGCCAAAAGCATCCACCACTCACAAAAAATTATATACTTAAATAATAAGTTAAAACACAACAAAATTAGAGCTGAACCAAGCTGGCTCGGTTTTATAGAATGAGCCAATTTTGAGTGATTTTTTAAGCAAGCTAAGAGCTATCTGAACAGCCGCACAAGAATTGAGAAATAGACGACTGAAACACTACACCAATTTACCAAAACAAGGGTAGTGATCCACAGCCTAAAGTTAAGCAATGAAAATGATTTGACAAAACAATATGTGAGATAGCTATCTGAAAACAAGGATCACACAACAAGTATTAATACCTTTATTCTTCAAACAGTTTAATCAAGTTAAAATTGCCTTAAAACTAGTCACATGAGTAAACACTAAAAAGGAAGCACTTCAATCATGATTTCAAGTTACTTAAGGGCAATTGGTGCCACCCATTAACCACAATTTGTGTTTTTCTTAGTTTCCCACTATCTGCGACATTTTATCAAACACCTGATGTGCATACCTGGCTTGTTCGAAGTCAAGGCAGGCTTCTTCCTCCTAACAATAGCATTAACTAAAGACGATTTCCCAACATTCGACCGCCCAACAAGAGCAAACTCCGGCGACCTATCAGCCGGACAAGCCTCCGTGTCAACACTACTCTTCACAAACTCTGCTGAAATCACCTGAGCATCTTTCGCATATCTACTCAACACTATGTTCGAACCTTTCAAGATTCTGGGACCCTTTTCGGAACTTATTTCAGTGTCTGGAGGAATAAAAAGCTTATCTTGTGCAATCTGTAGGTGGGTTTCTTCAAGAAGGGTTGTAAGAGAAGATGAGGGTTCTATGGTTGATGATGAAGATGAGTGGGATAATAAAGATTGTGGAGAAGAAAGTGTAGATAAGATTAAGTGGGTTTTGGGTTTTGGAGAGATGAAGAATCTGGTGAAGAAATGTACGAAGTAGCTTGACTTTTTATAAAATATAATTATAAATTATATAATAACGAGACTTTTGTTATTTATAGATTATGTTATACTATAATATCGGTTGCAATAACTAAATAAAAAGAATATAAAATATAATTATATATACCAATCTTGATTCAAGCCGCATCTTTTGTGGTCCTTCATCTACGCTTGATAGCATCCTAGACTACAACAAAGAGCACACTAAAACGTTGACGATTTTGGTTGAGGCACGTGTTCAACACGCATCCTTTAAAACAGATTTCACGCCTCTACTAATGACGGCACAACTATTTTCCAGGGTACAACAGCCGAAGTAGCATGTACTGCTGAAGATGGCTAACGCGCCCGAGATTACACCGGGTAATTGTAGTGTTTGAACTTATGGAACAAATAAGAATGTTATGGTGATGAAAAACAAGTAGAGAGTACTCCTCTCTCTAGTTGGTCTTCAAGTGTTTATCCTCTTTCTAGTATTCTTTTTGTATCAAGCAATACCATATTCTTATATTCACAAAAATAAGCACATAGCCTACTAATTGTACAAGAGGATTAGTGAAATGTTTCACTTAATTAGAGATTTAATAACTCTGATAAAACTAATTAAATGTCATAAGAAGCTCTACTCAAGTATTTCTCTTTTATTCATCACATGAAGATTCTAATTAATATATATAATTTCATTAAATTATAAATATATTAAATATCCATTCACCAAATTTCCAACAATCCCCAACATGAATGGAGATCGTTCAAAACACATAAAATTTCTAATGGAACCTCGACAGTTGAGTTTTGCATACGATAGGTAGGTGTTACCCTTTGAACCTTCGCTCATGAAATGCACTTAGCCCACTAGCTCTGAGTAGACATCGATGTCTTTGAACTCGTATGCCGTTTGTGTAGACGACAATACACTTCACACAAGACTCTCCTTAGCCGGGTCATCTCCTCATAGTCGTGTCCAATAATGGTCGTGGAACACTTTTCTAGTTTTGCAAAAGCTCTAGGAATTGTGCCCTCAATTCCATTCGAAGCGACCCCACTTCTCTCTAACATAGGTGATTCTCCTTAGATCATTAAAAGCATTGTGGTTATCCTGATTTATCCAAATCATTTACCACATATTATGCTTAGCCTCACTCTTTGTCACTGAATATCATAGGAATAGACTAGGACGTATTTAAACACCCTTTTATACTTTGGGGTATGTATAGCCATATATACTAGCTTATGCATATCATTTATGCCCCTACAGTGACCACCCTTAGGCATATGAGTTAGTTGTCCTATTGAACTTAGATCTTGGGATCTCCAGTCAACTAAGTTAGGTTTCCTTCACATACCCTTTTCATGGGCTCTAGTCTCATTCCACAACTTGATCTCTAATAAACCCTCAGGTTGTTGGATCCATAACATTATCTTTGACTTTGTCTAGTCACTACAAATAACTTCACTTATTTGAGATCAGTTGTCATGATGTGTTCTTAACTCGCAAGTTAATTTTGCCTATTGTCAACTTCTAATACTATAAGCTCAGTGGCCATCTGAATCTGGTTATAATACATGTCTTTCTAAGATACACGTATCATTTAAGGCAAACACATCTCCATTATGCACTACGACCTTTGTGTCCTCCACTTAGTCGTCTGTTTGCAATGTTAGATTGGATTACAAAATCCTTATTGTTAAACTTTTTTGATACAAATGCAAGACACCCCCACATTTAAGTGTTATAGGATATCATCCAGATGGGGTATTGTAAACCATTTCTATATACCCTTATAGGGTTGTTTCTAAATGGATCCTTCCCCACATTTCTTTCCATTTGATCAACATTTCCGTAACTTCATTTATGACGACATTTACACATATGATTGAACAAGATCAACCTCATTGTATTAGTGAATTCAACTCATATTGCATTAGCTTACATAAGCTTCTGAGCTGACCAAAGCAACACATGCCATTGTCACAAGTTTGTCACCAACTTAGAATAATTCTAATTTAACATTTAGAATAAGCCTATACAATGAGTTCTCCTCATTAGCTTTTCGAACAAACTGTTCAAAAGTTACTTGTCTTTTCCTTATAATGAATGAAAATTCTCCCTCAACTTTGTCTATACACAAATTCTTTTTGTGTTCATACACATTTGAATGTTTAGAGTTAATTAGTTTCCGTCAAAACCCATAATTAACCAAGTACTAGTCTAGCATGCTTTAGACTATAATACTTTAGCATGTGAACAGAAGATGCATCATTCTGATTCTTCACAGCCCCAAGGATATCATAATATCACTTTACAACATTCATCCCTTATTAAGACAAAATAATGAGGCTTATTCATAATCCTAAAACATCAATATTTAGGAGATCTCACAAATTATTGTATATAGCACATAGCTAAATTTTATCATTCAATTAAGGAACATAACCTGTTTACCTTTGATCTCCAATGCTTTACCATTGGCTCATAAGGACTTAAACATAAGTCTTAATCCAAGTCACTTTGTGAACACACTCATCGCCAACAAGATAAATGTTCCTCATCTACAATCACTATTATGTGGAAGATAGAGTCAACTAGATCCACACTCAACAACATAGCATTCATAGTTTTGCTAAAAGTGATTTGCATACATCTATTGTTATTCATTAGGAGATATGTATATTTAGGATGCTTTCCCAAACAAAGGTAAAATTTCCATATTCAAGTGGTAGACGCATCTACGTATAAATCTCGCAAGATTTATTAAAGGTATACAATAACATATAATACTTTTATTTTCATATGTTAGAATTCACACTTGTGAATTTTCCAATGACTTCTAACGAAGTATTTTGACATGATTCTCGTTTGTGTATTTCATCTCAATACACTCACTACTCACTCGTGATGTGGTTACACATTTGATGTCTCGTCTTTGACTTTCAGTCAACGCAACAACCTTCAAGTTGTTTATGTCCAAATATATTCATGTATTATCCGTTTAAAACCATATTCTTTTAAACAATGTATAGTTGACGTTACAATTACTTTCCACAAAAATTATTTATACGTCACAAACATTAGTGATATATTTCTTTGTAAAAAAGTTGCATGTGTTATCCGAAGACATTGAACACAAAACAATAAAATACATTAGAAACCAAATCATAGTGCCAAACACTTTTGAAATTTAAATGGAAGCATAGACGATATGTAGACATCAAATATCAAAGTGCTTTTACCTTCAACACTTTATATTCTGACCGAAATCTTCTCAACGATATCGTTCAATGGCATATCTTGAGGTACTCCCTCAATAAGACTCCATGCACTTGTCAGTACAAGTTCCCCATTTCATCTTGAAATTCTAAACTTGAACAAATATGCTCAAAACAACACCAAGTTGTTATAAAGGCTACATTTAAGTAGTAAACTTGACCAATTAAATTTGTTCACAACAACACCAAGTTGTTTTCCACCAAATAATATCCACAAGATTGTTACTTTGTTTAACAAATGCTACTTCTAGCAAGAGTAGCAGACCATTTGAATTCGCAAAACTATGCAAAACTTTTTTATAAAAATCTTTTTAAAATATTTCCTTAGTTTTGCAATGTACAATATTACTAATATCAATTAGAGTTTATCAAAACCCAAAATATCAAACGGTTTTAGATTTTTTAGGATTACTACGCATGTACTAAACGTTTTCTAACACGCATGTTAAAAAAAATGTTATAACGGGCACATTACAAAACTGAAGGTTTACATAAAATGTTTCCCAAGGATAAAGTTTATAAAATAAACCATTTCTCATTATTTTTAATTCACATATAGGCAATTAAATATTTACAAAAAACATTTCCATTCAATATGGCTTATACAATGTACAATCTCTAACATTGTATTTGTGATACACATTTTCTAACACACGTCTTAGAAAATTCCAGTCATTTTTTTATATATAAAACATAACCATTTGGATTTAGAAATCACAAATTAAAGTTGGTGATAAATCTCACACAACTACACCATCATTTTATGGTGATTTAATTCTTGTATTCATACTTTTGTAGTTTTCCAATCTCATCAAGTTAGGCACATAGCCTACTTTTAATACAAGAGACATGGGGTGAAAAGAGTCTCACTTAATTTGAGATTTTATTAGAGACATAAACTCTAAACTAATAAATTGACATAAAACTTCACTTAATAGTTTATCTTCCATATGAAAAATTTAGTAAATAATTATAATTTCATTAAATTTATATAAATAACAACACCATCACTTTATGGTGATTTAATTCTAGAAGTCAATCAACTATCAACTTTAATGTATGGACTTTTATTTCTAAACCATACAAAGCATAATCTAAGTGTTTATATTCAATGCTACAACAAATTATTTATATAAAATGTTTACGTAAAACATTTCTAAGCATTTGTATTTTAACCATTTTTAACAATCATGTTAAAATGAAAAAATTCTAACGCGTACGTTAGAAATATTAACATTTCCACAAAATGTTAATTCGACTTTCTATAAACACATACATGGTTCAAATAAATAAGTCATTTTCAATATACACGTTAGAAATAAACAATTAAAAAAATTGCTTCCAAACTAACGCTTTTCATAAACGTTTCTAACTCACATGTTAGAAATAAATGATTACAAAAATCATTATAACGCTTATTAGTTTATATAAAATAGATTATTTTTAACACTCAATTTTTTTGAACCATATTATATAAATAATATGATCATTTCTAACAAGCATGTTAGAACATGAAACGTTTACAAAAACGTATGGTTTACACTAATAAACCCGATCTAACACAAAAGTTAGAAAAGATTAACGATTCCAAAATCGTTTCAAAACCAAACGATTGAACCAAAACTATACATTTTGTACCACGGTATAGGATTTAAGATTGTATCTCAATCTCAAGAAATCCAAACACAACAAGTTGTACTACATACATATTTCCAAAAAAAATATTTATAAGATCATGATATCTAAAAATATTAGATTTTTTATTTATTATTATAAATCTTTTTATGAACCCAAAATCCTTATAAATAAGGTTTTAAGATTGTAGCAACAATCTCTCGAAATCTGCTTAAGTTTGTAGGAACTAGGTTCACTTTTTATAAAATATAATTATAAAATATATAATAACGAGACTCTCGTTATTCATAGGAATTATCATAGTACAATATCGGTTGCAATAACTAAATAAAAAGAATATAAAATATAATTATATATACCAATCTTGATTGAAGCCGCATCTCTTGTGGTCCTTCACCCGCACTTGATAGCATCCTAGACTGCAACAAAGAGCACACTAAAACGTTGACGATTTTGGTTGAGGCACGTGTTCAACACGCTTCGCTTAAAATAGATTTCGCGCCTCTACTAAAGACGACGCGACTGTTTCCCACGGTACAACAGCCGAAGCAGTATGTAATGCCGAAGATGGCTCATGCGCTCGAGGTTACACCGGGTAATTGTAGTGTTTGAACTTATGGAACAAATAAGAATGTGATGGTGATGGAAAACAAGTAGAGAGTACTCCTCTCTCTAGTTGGTCTTCAAGTGTTCATCCTCCTTCTAGTATTCTTTCTGTATCAAACAATACCATATTCTTATATTCACAAAAATAAGCACATAGCTACTAATTGTACAAGAATGAAGGATTAGTGAAAGGTTTCACTTAATTAGTCACTTAATTAGAGATTTAAAAACTCTGATAAAACTAATTAAATGTCATAAGAAGCTCTACTCAAGTATTTCTCTTTTATTCACCACATGAAGATTCTAATTAATATTTATAATTTCATTAAATTATAAATATATTAAATATTCATTCACCAAATTTCCAACAAGAAAATGGTTGGTGATGAATTGCAGCAATTGGAAAGTGAGTGAGATATGCCATTGTTGATGGATTCTTAAATTGTTTATTTACGTAAGAAATTACCAAGAAAGGCAGGGGGCATAAATATCTTTAGCATTTGTAACATTTTAGTAAACATCACTTTTATATTCTTTCACCCACATCTGACAACTTAACGTCTTATTTAAAAATTTTGTTAATTTTACACCTCGTCGTTTACAAAATGAATCAATGTTAGACCATGCACTTAAATGCTGTCAAAGTCAATTGTCACCCACTAACGCTCAAAGGGTAAATCTATCATTTCGCCTACTTTACTTAGTCATATCAGTATCCACCTTTCCTTTTATTAATTTGTTTGCTTTTACAATCTTGATTTCACACACAAATGCTAATACTTCACTCATCTTCTCCGGCGAAGTTTTCAGACTGTCTAAGCATCGTTTTTTCCAATACAACAGACATCATGCCAATCAGAACAATGATCATGAACTTAATCAGAGCCATTACAGGTATATTTGTACTTCAATCATTACGATTTCGGGTATGAATCATTAACCAATGTTTACACATTTTTATAAAAATTTGGACCAATGTGACGATTTGAGGCTAATGTTAGGCTTGTAGACTGATTTTGAGTTATTATCGTGTAAAAGGGGAATCAGGGTTTATTGTTCATGTTGATGGATAGTGGTTTAAGGGAACATGGTTTAGGGGTCACTATTGATTTAAGTTTTAATGGTCATTGTTGCTTAAGTTTTAATGGTCATTGTTGATTTAAGTTTTAATGGTTACTGTTGATTTAAGTTTCATGATTT
The DNA here is from genome assembly GCA_947069175.1 of Scalesia atractyloides. Classification (NCBI taxonomy): domain Eukaryota; kingdom Viridiplantae; phylum Streptophyta; class Magnoliopsida; order Asterales; family Asteraceae; genus Scalesia; species Scalesia atractyloides. The sequence continues at coordinate 57,646,671 of CAMTDV010000003.1, read as the reverse complement.
TCTTTTCAAGTTTCATGTTTCTGAACATGGGTTATTGAACTTTTTGCGTGTCTGTATATGAGTGTTTGTGTATCCGTGTATATGGGGGTCTAGCAGGTCAAGTGTTTGTGTATATGTGTAGTTACCTATACAAGATCAAACCCTCAAGTTGTAACAGTGTATATGTGTGGTTACATAGTCAATGTGCATAGTCTAACAGATTGTGTATATCATTAGATTAGTGTGTGTTTGTGTATATCATTAGATTAGTGTAACAAATTATGTATATATTGTAACAGATTGTGTATATACTGTAACAAATTAGTGTAAGATCATCCTTTAGTGTAACAAATTAGTGTAAGATCATCCTTTAGTGTAACAAATTAGTGTAGGATTATTATTTGTGTGTATATCATAGACCAACATTGTAATATGTTTCTCTTAGTGTGCTTAATATACATGGAGTTAATGTGTGTAAGAGGTTGTATTGGTTAATGTACAGTTTGAATTAGTAAAGTCAAACTGAAATGTGTACGTAAACAAGGGTTTTTATGTAACAATGAAGGTTTTTGGTCATCCAACAAAATGTGTAATGTTTACTAGTTTTTTTTGTAGTTGAGATGAGGGTGAACTTAACCCTCATAGCCTGTAGTATCTACGCGGTGGTTAGATGATCCATTAGCCACCACTAACAATGTAGCATTACATTATCTAGGATAAGTTAACTATAACTATTAAAGAGTTTTTGACTAATCAATTGATGTTTTAGTAATTCAATTGATGTAATTAACTACGATATATATTAATGGTCATTGGTAATTTAAATTTGCAGGGTCAATATTTGTGTTTGTGTATATCATGTTCATTTGTGTATATCATGTTCTTTGTGTATAACAAACTACATAGTATTAGGTTCCTTGTGTGATTCATGGCTTGAATTGGCCATTTGACCTTTGCAGGGTCAACCTTAATGGGTCATTTGACTTTGCAAGGTCAAACACAATTCAGGTGGGAATCATTAAACCTAATACATGGACTAAAGATTTAAGTTATTAGAAATAACATGGTGTAAAGCGAAAGGGTACAACAGTCATTTCACATTTAACCAATAGAAATATGATGTTATTAGATAGTAGGGTCCAACATGTGAGTCCCAAATAGTCTTGGATCACAGTGATGGTGATTGACACACACTCAAACACTTATTGATTAGGTGTTTGTATGATATAAGTAAGAAAACACAAAGAATGAAGGTGAAGAATCTTATCCAAGATGTAATCCCATAATGATGATAACAATCATAGATCCTGGATACTATTTAGAACAAGTAAATCAGAGACAAAGCACAAAGATGATAACAAAATAACCTTGGTCCAAGAAACCTGGAGCCAAAGGATTCTAGCATTGCATATATATAGATCTGACCTCCCAGCGTATTTAATAAATACGCTGGGAGGATAATAAGCCGGCACAGTACATTGTTTACAAAATTACATTTTTGGCCCTTCTAGTTAGACTAACTATTACAATCAAGCTACAAACTGTGAAACTCAAATACCAGTGGTCTCAAAACATCTTACCAATATCCCACATAGACCGTTGCATACTTTGAGATCTTCATTCTTTGTTCTGAGCTTTAGGGCTTGTAGTGGAATCTTGAACATTTGTTGGAGATGTAGTTTGAGTAGAAATAGCTTCACTTGCTGTAGGTGGGTCCTCCATAGTGACTTCATATGTGGATGAAGTCGAAGGTGGTGGAATGACTTGAACATTCGTAAATGAGGAAGGGTCTTTGGTTTGTGGGAGAGGATGGTTGTGATTCAACAGGTTTTTCAGCAGCTTTCTTCTTTCTTGCCTATTCCTGCTCTTTTTGCTTTTCAATTCTGACCATAATTTCCATAATCTCTTTCTTTGTTTCTCTGGCTCTTTCGACAGCTCGTTGAAAGAGCATACCTTCCTCTAAATATTCGTTTCCAGCTCCGACATGTATCTTATGTCCATAAAGAATGTTCAGGTCGGATAGGCAAAACATACACACATCCATTGGATCAAGAATCCTGATACATTCGTTATCATTCGATCTGATCACTGCTTCACCGGCCTGTCCATCATAGAACCATTTCTTGAAGTTGGTGAGCATTACTGGATGTTCCAGAGGAATCTTCACCTTGGTAACCACTTTAGCTGGATTAATTACTCACATGGTGCGAGCGAGTTATAAATATTATGTACTTTTTACTCGTAGATCAAGCTTTAAATTTATAAAACACGATACAATACTATCACTCTACACACGTTAGGGCAAGTGCACCCATCGTGGACGTAGTATAGTGATAGTAAGATACCGAGGTCGTCCAAGGACACAAGAGCTTTTAATACTGGCTTATCGTAAACATCTAATCTTACAAAATTTTTGATAAAAGTTTTGAAAGTTTAAAAGATATAAGAGTAAAATCGTAAATAAAAAGGAAAACAAATAGACTAGAAAGAATCACTTGGTTCCGACTCCTCTTTTACATATCCTTTTATGATTTCCGCACTTTGGGCATTTTAAGAGATTATCTTAGTTATAGTAGTATGCCCCTCTTGTGAAGGCGACGTTACCCTCAACCTATTGGTCTGAGTCCCGCAAGGTCGGAATATTGGAAGATAATTAAGTAAGTTATTAATGCGAAAAGTGGTTGGCCCCTCTTGTGAAGGCGACGTTACCCTCAACAATATTCGTCTGAGTTAGTAGGGATACAATCTCGCAAGGCCGGGTAAAGCTTTAATAGTAGTTTATTTATAAGGGGTTCAAGCCGTTCTTACTTCCCCCGATTTGATGCTATCTGCCTCAAGGAAACTCCTAATAAGCTTGAACCAAGTCCTCGCAGGATCTATACACTGAACAAGACAAGAACTTTACCCAAACACCCTTCTAACCCCCTTCCAGGTAGTTAACGTGCTTTACATAGACAGTAAACACACGAATGAGTGAATCAATGAAACATGAAGAAATGTTTAAATAAAGTTCACTTCCAACATAAAAAACTAGTTATTAAAGTCATTAATACATACCCAAATAAAAAGTTGCCAAAGATTGGAAATAAAAAATAAGATATAAAAGATTTGTCTTCAACAAGTGATGTAAGAGATTTAGCCAAGCATGGCCTTTGTTTAACAAGAACTCTTATGATCAACCTTGGATCCCGAGACTATTACATACTAAAAAAGATGAAAGATTGATGATAGTGGTGGGTGCTGGTGTTGTAGTGGTGGTGGACGGATGGCAAGTGTGAGAGAAGTGGTTTGCTAAGGGATGCGTTTCTCATGAACCAAACACCTTTATTTATAGCTGGAAATAGAAGGCGACCACGGCCCCATGCCAGGTGGGCATGGCCCCGTGGTGGACTTTTTCTCTCCCTTCATTAACTGTAGATGTCAGGTCGTTGTAGCAATACGCCCCGTGGTGGCAGAGCATGACCCCGTGGTCATTGTACTTGCTGTACTATCCCAGATTCTGCGAATCTTAAAGTTGACCATGACCCGTGTTAACTTGGCACGACCCCGTGTTGGTTGTATGTTGCTGTTGTCTTTTTCTGCAGAGAATCTTTGACTTGGCATGGCCCCATGCCTGGTGGGCACGACCCCGTGCCTGAGCTTTTGTCTTTGTTATTTTTGTTGTTTTGGATCTGAATGGGGGTTCGGCAAGTCGTGTCAATTCTTCTTCTTTGTATTTGTGTTGGTTTCCGCTGTTAATTTGTTCCTTTTATTCGTTTAAGCTCTTTTGATCCTGTATTTTAAAAGTAAACAAATAAACATGCTTTTTCCAACATTAGTACCGAAAATGGTTGATTTTATGCCTTGTTTGATTTAATTTATATGTTGCATTTTGCGCATATCAAATACCCCCACACTTGAATCTTTGCTTGTCCTCAAGCAAAACTCTGTAATGTGGCTTACACACCCAAACAAAATTGGTAGAAGAGAAGTTTTTGGGTCTATCTTTGGAGTGTCGGAAATCCAAGTTCTAAATTTATTTTGTTTTTATTTTATTTACAATCTTATTCGTCATGATTTTTTGAACATATTTTAAGAAAAAAATATTTGTTTTGGGCATAACATGCCTTTATAAAATTCTATTTAGTTATATACAAATTTACATACATCACAAGTGGTCACTCAACACTCGGCCGAAGATGTTTAAGTGAAATCGCTCGGACCCGATGTGACGCTTACGCCTACCATAGGCTTGACAAACAATCAAACCTCCTCCTTTGTGACGTTTAATCTTTGTAAAGATCAAGAGGGTTTTAAAAGGGTAGGTTTTGGCTAGAGGTAGGTATTTTTTGGGTAAAAATGGTGAAAAACGTAAAAGGGTCGGTTTTTTCGAACAATTTTATGGCTTAAAGACAAAAAAAATTTAACCAATGTTTTTTAGCTAAAGTTGAAACTAAACCATACTTTTTTATTTATAACTGAACTTGTTACTAAAAAAATAAATGGAGTAAATAAAAGAAATTTTTATGGTTGTGGGTGGTTGTTTTTGCAAAAGTTTATATTTTGCGGGTTAAGAAACGAAAGGGTTAAGGCTCAAAGGGATTTAACTAGTGGGATATGAAAAGGAAAATAAAGGTTTAAAATGAAAAATGGATTGTAGTCCTAGTGCCTCTATCATTTACTTTCTTGGATTAGTGTCGGTAAGGATTGGGAACGTACTGCTTTGGCAAGTTCTAGAGTTGTAAGAACCAAACGGTCTATTCACACAAGAAACGAAAAATTGAGTAATTAGTATAATGTATTTGTATGCTCGGTAAAGGCTCAAAAAATCACTTTTGTGGGAAAGGGTTGTAATGTGAAAGTGTATATATAATCAAATTTTACAAAGATTTTTTTATGCCCGGTTTTTATGGTTTCTTAATTGATTCTTTTTATCACGACGCTGTCAGGTGTAAATTTGTAAAAACATAATTTTTAGAACTTATTTTTCCCAAACTAAACCAAGATAAGTAAAAAAATTTAAAAAAATCTTTAGGGTGATTAGCGGTTTTTCAAGACGATTTTGTGCAAGGCTTGATTTTAAGACAAATGATTCAAGGTTTTAACATCTCCCACACTTAACTTAAACATTGTCCTCAATGTGTCCCAAATAGGATTTATTTTGATTAAATATGTAAAAAGTGGGGTTAAACAACAAATTTTAAGTTTACTGGTCACTGGGCACGACCCCGTGGCCAAAGTGCTAGTAACGAATTATAACAGAAACTTACAGTGTGATGGACACGGGGGCGTGCCTGGTGGGCACGACCCGTGCCACCTCTTCCGTAGTAAAATTTTGCATCAGACATAAGGGCATGGGGCGTGCCTGGTGGGCATGGCCACGTGCTGCAGGCTATGTTCTGCAGTTTTTGAAGCGGGAGGCTCTGGTTTACATGCATGGGATCCCTTTTTCTCAGTTTTTTACATCATTTCACCATCTAGATTGCTACAAGCACCACCCTTTTTATATATAACATCATTCATTACAACCTAAAGTGAAAGCAAAAAATTACATAATTTAAAGGTCCTACGATAGATTAGCCTCCTAATGACAAGAAATTAAAAACCCAAAAAGTTCTCCCTATAATAGTCAAGAAATAAAAAACCCGATTGATTTTATGCCTTGTTTGATATAATTTATATGTTGCTATTTGCGCAGATCAATTACCCATATAACTTTTCCTTTTCTAGTTATTGGGTCTTTGGTGGTTTTCGAGACTTGTATTCTTGGGCGTTGAGGCTTGAATATGATGAATCCACGCAAGCATTCTTGCAGAATAAGTCTTTCAAAGTCTCTTCCATTGCTTCTATTTGTAGGATTTATCATATCATGTTTACTTAGTTCGCGAACATCCCAAGTTGGTAAACTTTGCATATCATTCCCGGTTCGGAAATGTTGGATTACACCGCCTCTTCGCTTCACTATGAATAACCCTATCAAGCTGCAGTATTTCCAACTTATGATTCTGTCAGTTGCCTCAGGTTCTCAACAGTCACAACCTGATAAAAGTCTGGCATTTTTGCTCGCTTTTTCTTGAACCATTCGGGATGTTGCGGTACAACTTCTTCTCCTCCATCGGTTTCATAAACCACTTCATCCTCTAAGCCCCACTTGATAAACTTAGCGGGCATCTCAATCCTGTCTATCTCTTCTTCTTCTTCACTATCTCCATCGATGTTCACATCAACTACCGACTCAAGTAATTTCTTTTCTTTTCAGCTATCGCAGCTTTACGTTTTTCATCCTCTTCTCTGAATTTGTTGAAATTGAAGAGGTCTTCATCAGTGTATTGCGGTTCTCGATTAGTTGTAGTGTACAGATCTTTGACCATTTTATGGAGTTTGATCATTCCCTCATGTTGAAACTTAGAAACTCTGTTTGATTTGACACAAATTTGTGTAGATCTTTGTTCTTCTTTCTTTGTTCCTTCAGTTTCTCTCTAAGAACATTGGTGTCATTAACCTGATTCTTTAATAAGCAAAATTCTTTTTTAGGATACGACCTAATTTCTCTTGACAATCGATCATATAGTTCTTGAAAAGGACGGGGTATGGTTGGAGCTTGATGAGGGGGTGCTCGAGTGGTTGAAGTTGGCTTGGAATGAGCGTCTTTAGAAGATCCATCTCCAGTTTTTCTCTTTTTGTGCACTAGGGACTTGCTCGGAGTAGTTTTTGTAGGATCAGCAAGCAAACCTTCAATAAACTGATCTAGCTGTTCTTGTTCACTTGTGTTGTCTCAACAACTGGTGTCTTAGACTCGGTCATCTCTCTCCTCTTCATCCCCTATTCTCCTTTCTCAGCTTCTCTAACAACGTGAACGACCTGCATTCATTCAATTTCTTCTCTCGTTGTTCAAGCACGAATGCTATCACCCATAAATCTTTCTTGGTTAGATGTTTTTCCTGCTTTTCTTCGATCCCCCCTATTCAATTACTTTCTTCCCTTTGTCTTTTCGCTTTCATACCAATGAGGATCTTCTTCAACCTCTGCTTCTTGTTCTTGGCAGCCTGCTTTTCTCGTCTTTCCCTAGCTTGCCTCACACCTTCTCTATATTTGTTATATACTTCAAGAACTATTGGAAGCCTTTCCTTTATGTACATCTAGTGGTGCAACATTACCCACTCATCAGTTTTCAGTTCAGTGATTTGCCTTTTGGTGGGCAGCTGAAACCGATACATAATTCCGTCGTGAGGTAGATTGTTATGTTGATCATTGATAAGTAATTAGAAAAATCTTGGATACATAGCCCATGTCACTCTGTTAGCATTGTCGACCATACAGTAGAAAATCAGGCCAGATATGTTAAAAGGTTGGTTTGTACACAAGTTAAGCATAGCTACCGACCATTCCAAGTTCAACCCGTTGTACCCGCCTTTTCTGTGGGGCATGCTTAGACTAAACGTATGCAAAATGAATCTACAATCTTTTGTTAGCCCGTATTTCTTAATCTCGTTCTTTCCTCGGAAATTTCCAACGTAATTCATCCCTATGAGCTTCAAGAATCTCTTCCTTACTCAGCTTCATGGGATCTCTTGTGTTGTCACAAAGACTCAGCACTTTCCGAATCCTTTCTTCAGTTACAATCACTTCTTTGTTTCGAACAGTTGCCATGATTATCTTAACTTTGTTGATTGTCTTCACTTTTGTTGTTCTCAAGAATTCCTCTATGTGAATGCGGTAGATTTTTGGATTTGCATGAACTGCATAACTTATCTTGCTTCTAGACAACCAATCATTATGTCTTCAAAGTCGGGTTTCGGTGGAACTAGAGTAATGGGCTGGTTGTGCTTTCTCGTAAAGGTTGAGCCATTCTAAAACCTGGAAATGGGCCAAGTGAGATCTGGGTTCCGAAATGTAACTCTTTAGGTTAGTTTTATTATTTACAAATAAAATACATAAAAAATTAAAGTTAAAAATAAAATAGAATAAAATAAAAAATTGCCTAAATACGATATTAAAAACTTTTTCATGTTTTCTGATCAACATTTAAAAGTGCCGGTTTTAAAAATATTTACGCCGGCCAGAGAGGTCAAATGTGTGGTGATATTTGCTCGAACTCGCGTTAGAGACTTAAAAATGCGACCCATTGTCTTGTCTAACTACAATGAGTTCAACAAATCCACTGCCTTCAAAGTTTTCTTGTAAACCCACCCAAACTGAACCGATTTCTCAAAGAGTATGTTTCGATCACCGAGCTAAACTTGTATGATATGATCATCAAACGCGAGTTAGTGTTGGATTTCCTTATACCTTTATCGATTTTGTGCAAGGACTAATATCAATATAGAATTCGGTTCTTGTGTTTAGAGATGTTAAATGGATTTGATGAATATGATGATGTGAATATGTTTGAAATTTTTAAAGAAAAACATAACTGATATATATATATACACACACAAAAATATCTGCCAGCGTAATTATTAATTACACTAGGAAATAATTACGCCGTCCTTTTTTAGTTGGAAGGATTCTTTAAATCAAAGAAATCCCATCCAAATATGCTCGAAAATTTTAAACTTTCTCTAAAAACGTGCCCCTTCTAGCAAAAAATATGCAAAACTAGAAAATAATTTTGAGAAAAGCAAAAATTGGCAATTTTGGACACCAAAATTCATTTTCCGAACCGAGGGATTTCCTTTTTCGCAATTTTCTTTGTTTGAAACTCCTTGACGTTACTACAAAAGATCATACTTGCAACACTTGTCAGTTTTCTATTTTAATTTTGATTAATCGAGGCACAAGAAAAACTATCAGTATGTTTGTCCTCTTAAATCCATGCATCCTTCTTTCAACATGCTTTCGGTAAGCGTTTTATCATGTTGTGGTAATATTGACAAAAATTGCAATGGCCCCCACTCAAGCTAAACGGTTAGAATATTATGCCTGTGAGTCCCACGTTAGGACACACCCCCATGATCAAGGTATGTACAAAGCTTCCTCATAACAGGTGAATATATTGATTTCATTCGTTTAAAAGATTCAAGATCAGCGCATTGGTGAACAGGTATGCACATTCATACAGTCAAAGCAACCAATGTTGTCCTAACCAGGGTTAGGAAGATACTTCAATGTGGTACGATTTCTTTTGATTGACTCATTTAGTTGAGCTTTTTCAATTTTAGGGTTTTTGGCCTCTTTGGCTCATTAGAAAAGATATCATAATCATGTCTAGGTCTGCACATATCAGTATGCAACAGAAGAGCGACTAAGATATCCCATAATGGTAAGACAATATAAAGACCCGAAATCTCAGATTTTGGCAATATATCAACGCAAGATTTAAGACCATTAAGCCGTATGCCGTAACATGTTACCCATAGACAACACAATATTGTGGGTATCCAAAATTTTTGTGTAAGCTTCATTTTTTGTCGCCAAATCGTAGTTTACTCAATGGTGTTGCCGAATCTACCCACACATCGTTGCTTGACACCCCGATTTGTTGCTTGGCGTCTCGATTTTCTTTTCTTTTCTGTTTCAAAAATAGACAAAGTGTCAGCAATTTCGTGTCATTTCTTTAACGAACAGGTGTCGATTTGGATATCGAATAATATTTTCTATCTTTCTGGATATCTTCCCCCTTAAATTTTATTTTCCTATGTGCATTGCTTGAAAAAGAAATTTTAATAAACATAAAATCTTTTTGATAGGCATTGTTTTAAGATACTCATTTATTTTGGAACACGGTTTTTTAACATTGTACAAACGGTTATCACAACAAAGTTCATTTCCACTCAAGGAAATTAATCATTTCCAACCAGGTTACCAACTGGTTGAAACAAGTTTTATCGAAGGCTTTCGTGATGTCGGCTTTCTGTTGCATAGTATCCACTGGCACCACTTGAATATATCCCTTTTCATTTGCATCTCGAATTGCGTGAATGCGAATCTCGATATGTTTAGTTCTCGATTGATGGATTGGATTCTTCACAATTCTCAGACACGCCTCATTGTCGATGAATATCGTAGTCTTCATGATGTTGATCCCGTAATCCAGCAACTGATTTTGTATCCAAAGAACTTATGAGCAGCAACTGTAGGCCGCCGTGTATACAGCTTGATTAGTAGAGGTGGAGACAGTCGTCTGCTTTTTGCTTTGCCATGACATGAGACGATTCCCTAAGAATTGGCAACCTCCTGAAACTGATTTTCGATCGACTTTACAACCTGCTTGGTTACTTTCAGAATATGCAATTAAATCAAAATTACTATCTTTAGGATACCAAAGTCCAAGCTTGGGTGTTCCTTTCAGATATCAGAAGATTCGTTTGACCGCAACCTCATGAGATTCTTTGGGATTTGTCTGAAAATGAGCGTAGATACAGACAACGCACATAATGTTAGGCCTACTTGCGGTTAGATACATCAACGAGCCTATCATTGATCGATAGAAGGACTTGTTCACAGGCTTTCCTTGAAGATCAGGAGTGTGTTTAGTCTGAGATGCAAATGGTGTTCTTGTAGTTTTGTAGTCATTTATACTGTACTTGGCAAGAATATCCGTAATGTATTTTGCTTGATGAATGAGGATTCGATCTTCTCGTTGCTTCACCTCCAATCCCAAGAAAAATGTAAGCTCGTCCATAATGCTTATTTCGAACTTTGCTTGCATAACCTTCTCGAATTCTTTGCACATTGCTTCATCGGTTGACCCAAAGATTATATCATCTACATAAATCTGAACCAGCATCACATTGTCTCCGACCCTTTTTTTGAAGAGAGTCATGTCAGTTCTTCCTCTTGTGTATCCATATTTCAGAAGCTATGTTTACAAAGTCTTATACCAAGCCCGGGGAGCTTGGTGAAGACCATAGAGAGCTTTATCAAGCTTGTAGAATCATTTAGGGAAGTGTGGATCTACAAAGCCAAGAGGCTAACAAACATAAACTTCCTATTTCATCATGCCGATAAGAACAATGATCATGAACTTAATTAGAGCCATTACAGGTATAATTGTTTTTCAATCATTACGATTTAGGGTATGAATCATTAACCCTGTTTACACATTTTATATAAATTTGGACCAATGTGACAATTTGGGGCTAATCTTAGGCTTTTAGACTGATTTTGTCACACCCTCAATTTCCACTTGCGGAGTTTTACCGCGAGGCGTGTGAATAAACCAGAATTTGAAACACTAGTACGTCGAACGACTCTACATGATTTGATAATACGTTTTCCAAAATTGTTCATTTTAGATTTTATATCAATTACCAATATTTAGCAGAGCATTAGTTTTAAGTTTGAGCGGAAGCATAAATAAGTAGTGATGCGGGCGCCAACACAAACGCCAAAACAAATGAAAAATCCCAAAACAATATTAATAAATAAGACTCGATAAAGATGTCTTGTTCAATGCATGTGCGTGCACCTAGAGCTCCTAGCGTCCTGAGAAACATGTAAAGAAACAAGTGTCAACATTAAAGATGAGTGAGTTCACAGGTTTTCATAAATTCGTTTGTTCGGTTATAGTTTGTTACTCCGTTATCCCCAACCCGGGATAACATATCAGTTCCATTATTCCAATCCCGGAATAATAAGTTGTTGCTTCCAATATTCCAAACCCGGAATATTAAGTTGTTGTTTCCATTATCCCCAACCCGGGATAATAAGTTGATGTTTCCAATATTCCAAACCCGGAATATTAAGTTGATTCGTAATTAAGTTCAATGTTAATATATATAGGTAGCTAGCCTAAAGTCATGTCACTAAGTGTTCGCGATCGAAGCTGACTGTTGTGCCTCCGTTTTGCCAGGCCTATCACATGACCATGGCGATGTTAGGCCAATCATACACCCGTTGACCATACCCGGTCGGCTAGCGCGACTAGCTCGGATGGGGCTCGTCAGACCCAGTAGTACTACTTATAATTCCCCCGCTATTTAACCCAAATACTAACGATCCGAGGAGATTGTCGAGGACTTAAGTGATAAAGCTGCTTAGTGCCCATAACATTACATTAACATTAACTTAGTTACCGTATAGTTATGTGACGTTAAATTCGTATAACGTAAAGAGTTTGAATTTGAGAGTGTATACATGTTTCTCCCCCTGTTGTTTAAAAACCGGATAAAGTTAGGGGCCGTGAACTCACCTTTATTTGCTCGGTTAGTGTAGCAAAGATGTTATAAGAGATGGGACCGCTAGTTGCGTCCTAACAAACCAATTAATTACACGTCAGTGTGTAATCACACCAACACAAATTCCACACGCAATTTACTCACAAAGTGATACATACAAACAACATATCTAACACTCAAACATGCATGCAAGTATTCTCATGTGATCATAGTAATCAAACAACTTATCATAAACATATTCCAATTCCATGCAACACTTTAATGCATAAAATCACAAGTTATCAACTTTCTGCTTAACACTCAATTATTCAGCTGTTTTCTAGGATTTTTATAAAATAGTTCCAACATTCTAAAAATTCCCATATTTTTACAGTAGGTGACATTTATACCATAGAAATTTATATAATTTTTCCAAGTCCTAAATCTTTACCAATTAACCATAAATATTAATTCATTAAGCTGCACTCAGATTTACCGCTTTCTGACTGCAGTCCACGGAAGAATTTATTTAAAAATCACTGATCGTCCGATTAACAAAATTCCAGTTGGAGTTGCCCGGAAATTTCTATACCTAGTTTCTGTACAAAAATCATGACTCAACTCCCTACTGATTTTAAAATCTAGCTTGACAAATAACTAGCAAAATTTTTAAGGATTTTCACAGTTTTAGTTACTGAACTTATTTAGCCCTTTAAAAATATCAAACGACTTCAGAAAATTATGAATCCGGCGCCATTAGATTCCTTATTCAAATCTCTACGTTCTAGACATCAGAAAATCCGTTTTTCGACAACTAACGACCAAGTTACAGCCAGATGAAGTCATCTGTAACTATGACTCAGCATCCTGTTTCAGCATTATTGTTACCATTAATTCGTGTAATCCCGTTCATGCGATTAATCTAGGCGATCAAGAACTGATTTTTAATCATAGACTAATACTAATAACCTATCCATGCAAACCCTAGTTCTTACTTCTAGTTATTACAACCAAAACACACTTGCGAACTTATGATTTCCGAAAACAATTATGTTTATAACCTATTCAGCCGATTACATGAAACACCTATAATCCGAAACAAGCTAACCACTTCATTCAAGTACGTGTATATCCGAAACAACTAATCAATTCATTCAAGTATGTGTATATCCGAAACAACTAATCAATTCATTCAAGTATGTGTATATCCGAAACAACTAATCAATTCATTCAAGTATGTGTATATATCCGAAACAATACAATCATACGATCCGAACACAACAAAGTCACAACACATGTATCCGAATATGATCTTGTATCATATGATAAGTTCTAATCTTTTAATGATAAGGTAAACGAACCGTGATTAAGCTAAGGAATCCGGTGATCAACGATTGCTTGCAACCGAGAAGATCCGTGACCGAGAAGGAGGCTGGTTTGCGACCGTGAAGAAGAGTGGGGAGCGGCTGTTTTGCGACCGAGATGATGAAGAAAACTGTTGCTTGCTGCGACCGAGAAGGTGGTGAGAGTAAGGCAGCCGACGGCAATGAAACTCTAGGGTTTTGTGTTGTGTATAGAACATGCATGAGTGTTAGTATATATAGGCGCAAGGAGGATGAGGATCACGGTTTGGTTTAGCACGCGGCCGCAAGAGACTTGGGTGGTTTGGTTTGGGTTTTGATCTTATGGCCGAGGACTAGGGTTTAAGATCTACATCTCGCGGCCGAAAACTTGGGTTTCAGGTTTCCTAGTTTCACAAAGAGTTCGGTTTGTGTTTGTGTCGCGGTTCGGTTCGTGTGCATATTTATTATACATACATATATTGTATAACTAAAACAATTACACAAACACTCATCACGTATTCATTTAACTCGTACACGTTCATACACATAGCACGTAATTAGTTTGGCAAGTATTACTTTTAAGTTATCCGAAAAACCCGAGATATCACATTATCCCCATGTTGAAAGAATTTTCGTCCCGAAAATTGAGTAAACGCGGTTTAGCATGTAACGTACATGTTTAGAGTGCCACGCACAAAGAGTTAGTTCGTTCATAATGGTACGCAACGTTACAAGAAGTTCCCAAGTGTCATACACAAAGATTTCCAAGTGCCATGCACAAGAATTTAGTCAACAATAGTACACGAAAGTATGAGAAGTATGAGAAATTTCCAGGTTGTCACATCATCCCCATGTTGAAAGAATTTTCGTCCCGAAAATTTAGGTACTGGTATCGTTAGTTTGCTGCTCAGTTGCAAAGAGGTGTGGGTATTTGCTTTTCATTTGATCCTCTCTTTCCCACGTGAACTCCGGTCCACGCTTAGAGTCCCAACGAACTTTAACGATTGGAATCTTGCTGTGCCTTCGAGTCTTGATCTCACGATCCATGATCTCGATAGGCTGTTCTATAAAGTGCAGTTGCTCATCCATTTGGATCTCATCCAATGGAATAACTAGAGTTTCATCTGATAGACACTTCTTCAGATTTGACACGTGAAATACGTTGTGAACTCCACTGAGTTCGGCAGGAAGGTCTAATTGATATGCTACGGGTCCAATACGTTTCAAGATTTCAAACGGGCCTACGTACCGTGGGTTAAGTTTGCCTCGTTTTCCAAAGCGGATTACACCCTTCCAGGGTGACACCTTTAGTAGGACGCGGTCGCCTACTTGAAATTCGAGCGGTTTGCGTCGTTGATCAGCGTAGCTTTTCTGTCGATCTCGTGCCGCCGCCATGCGGTTTCTGATTTGTACAATCTTTTCAGTAGCTTCAAGTATTAACTCAGGGCCTGTAAGTTGACTGTCACCGACTTCTGCCCAGCAGACCGGTGATCTACATCTGCGACCGTATAATGCCTCAAACGGTGCCGCCGAAATACTCGTGTGATAGCTGTTGTTATTGAGAATTCTACTAGAGGCAGGTGAATTTCCCAACTATTTCCGAAGTCCACCACGCATGCCCTACGCATGTCTTCCAAGGTTTGTATGGTCCTTTCACTTTGACCATCAGTCTGAGGGTGATAGGCTGTGCTCATATCCAGGCGGGTTCCCAACGCTTTCTGGAGTGACCGCCAGAAGTTTGACGTGAAGCGAGCATCTCTGTCTGAGATGATGGACGTTGGCACACCGTGCCGAGAAACTACTTCCTTAATGTAGATGCGAGTCAACTTCTCCATCTTATCTGTTTCTTTAATAACTAGGAAGTGTGCGGACTTAGTTAAACGATCCACGATCACCCAGATGGTATCGCAACCACCCAAGGTTTGCGGGAGTTTAGTGATGAAATCCATTGAGATCTGATCCCACTTCCACACTGGGATCTCAGGTTGTTGGAGTAGCCCCGATGGCTTTTGATACTCCACCTTGACTTTTGCACAAGTCAGACATTTACTCAAGTAGGTGGCTATATCGGCTTTCATGTTGGGCCACCAATACGCAACTTTAAGGTCTTGATACATCTTATCCGAACCCGGATGGACAGAGTATCGAGATTTGTGAGCTTCGTCCATGACTAGCTCTCTGAGGTTTCCGTAGAGAGGTACCCATATGCGATTCATGAAATACCGGGCTCCATTGGGCTTTACTTCCCAATCGCGTTCCATTTTTCCCACTGATTCGGCTTTGATGTTTTCCTCCTTAACTGCTTCTAACTGGGCGTCGCGTATTTGATCGGGTAGCCCCGAATGAATAGTGAGTTGTAGTGCTCGTACACGACGAGGTTTCAAGTGTTCCTTCCTACTGAGGGCATCAGCTACCACGTTAGCTTTACCCGGGTGATACCGAATGGCACACTCATAATTGTTCAAGAGTTCGACCCAGCGACGTTGTCGCATGTTCAACTCCTTCTGATCAAAGATGTGTTGGAGGCTTTTGTGGTCAGTAAAGATTGTGCACTTCGTTCCATAGAGGTAGTGTCTCCAAATCTTAAGTGCAAACACTACTGCTCCCAATTCCAGGTCATGCGTCGTGTAGTTTTTCTCGTGAACCTTCAGCTGTCTCGACGCATACGCGATGACCTTATCGCGTTGCATGAGTACGCATCCCAATCCCTGAATGGAAGCATCACAAAACACTACGAAGTCATCTGTCCCTTCCGGCAAGGACAGAATGGGTGCACTGCAAAGTTTCTGCTTCAGCAATTGAAATGCTGCTTCTTGCTTGTCACCCCAAGTATACTTGATACCTTTCTGGGTGAGGGTAGTGAGCGGTTGTGCAATCTTTGAAAACCCCTCGATGAAGCGTCTGTAGTAACCAGCCAATCCTAAGAATTGGCGGATCTCCGTCGGTGTCTTAGGTGCTTCCCAGTTTTTAATGGCTTCAATCTTGGCAGGGTCTACATGGATACCCTTTTCATTCACGACGTGCCCGAGAAACTGAACTTCCCGGATCCAGAAATCACACTTCGAGAGCTTGGCATATAGCTTTTCCTGTTGAAGTAATCCTAGCAGCAATCGTAGATGCTCAGCATGCTCTTCTTCACTTTTGGAGTAGATGAGTATGTCATCGATGAACACAATGACAAATTTGTCAAGATATGGTTTACACACGCGGTTCATGAGGTCCATGAACACCGCAGGTGCGTTAGTGAGACCGAATGGCATGACCAAGAACTCGTAATGGCCATACCGAGTGCGAAATGCTGTCTTAGCGATATCCTCCTCCCTGACGCGTAGCTGATGATAACCGGACCGTAAATCAATCTTAGAGTAGTAACTTGACCCTTGCAGTTGGTCGAATAGATCGTCGATGCGAGGTAACGGGTATCGGTTCTTGACTGTAACCTTGTTGAGTTCCCTATAGTCGATGCACATGCGGAAAGTCCCGTCCTTCTTCTTGACAAACAGGACTGGAGCTCCCCATGGCGAAACGCTTGGTCGGATAAATCCTTTTTCCAACAGCTCTTGAAGTTGGGTAGACAGCTCCTGTAGCTCGGCTGGAGCTAGGCGGTATGGAGCCTTGGCGATAGGAGTTGCATTGCTTGCCAATTCGATTTCAAACTCCAATTGTCGATGTGGTGGAAGACCAGGTAGTTCTTCTGGGAATACATCGGAAAAATCACAGATGACAGGGATGTCTTCTATACGTTTCTCGTCCTTAGGCTGTTCGGTAATTAGTGCGAGTAAAGCGAAGGAATTCTTTTTCCGAAGATACTTCTGCGCTTGCATGTATGAGATGATGTTGGTGACGGAGCTTGCTTTATCGCCTTGTACTGTCAGGATTTCGTCGTTCGAGAGTGGAATACAGATAGACTTTTCGAAGCAGAGAACTTCAGCCCGGACGTCGGATAGCCAGTCCATTCCGACTACCACGTCAAAACTACCCAGGGTAGTTGTCATCAGATCAATGGTAAAAGTGTGGCCCGCGAGTTTGAGTTGACAGCCGGATACGATTTGGGTCACATCTACAGATTTACCATCGGCTAATTCTATAACATAAGGGGTCTCTAATGGTTTAAGCGTGAGATTTAGGTTCTTCCTAAAAGACTCAGATATAAAACTCCTATCCGCACCCGTATCAAAAAGCACAGTAGCAAAATGTTCATTAAGGGGAAACTTACCGGTGACCACGTTCGTGTCGTTTCTGGCCTCTCCGTGGCCCAATGTAAATGCACGACCTTTGGCACCTCCTGTGCCACCGTTCCCATTGTTGTTGTTGTTATTATTGTTGTGGTTGTTGTGGTTGTGGTTGTTTCCACCATTGTTGTTGTTGTTGCGCAACTGTGGGCAGTCTCTTCTGAAATGAGCAGTGCTACCACATTGATAGCATCCCCGGTTTATACCCTGCTGCTGACCCTGGGGCTATTTTGATTTTGTCGGGACATGATTTCCCCATGACAATCCTTTGCCGCATGTCCCACTTTGTCACATCTTTGGCAGCGACTTCCGGCACAAGGGCCGTTATGGTGGAGATTACAGCGGTTGCACTGCGGCTTTCGACCCGCATATCCGCTTGCATTCGGGGTGTTGTTGTTGTTGTTGTTGGCGGGATGATTTTGATGACCCCGGTGGCTATGGTAATGATTGAACCGTTTCTGGTTCCCTTGCTGCGGATGTGATGACGAAGACTGTCGAACAGTGGAGTCTTCAAATTTTCTTTTGTTATCTGGGGCGACTTCGGTGGTACCCCGTGCTGGCAGTTTCTTCTGTTCCACCGCTTTATCGGTGAGTTTGTGAGCCAATCGGATTGCTTGATGTTCAGTTACAGGGTTACTAGACATCACCATACCCTGAATTTCCGGAACCAGACCCCCGAGATAGAACTCGAGTCTTTTCTCCACCGTGTTGGCCAAATCGGGACACAGAAATACTAAGTCATGATGTTTTGCAGTGTAAGCTTCAATTTCCGATCCCACCATCTTGTGGTTCCATAGAGCTTGTTCCAATTGTTGCACTCTGTCTCGTGGACAGTACTCCTCTTTAATCAGGGCCTTGAACTCAGTCCATGCCATTGCGTTCGCAGCTATAAGCCCACGTGTTTGGACTTGGGCATTCCACCATGTCAATGCCCCATCTTCCAGTGTTGAGGCTGCGTATTTGACCTTGTTTGCTTCTAGGCAGTTGCACATTTCAAAAACGGATTCTGATTTTTCGATCCAGCGGACCAATCCAATGGGTCCTTCCGCCCCCGAGAATTTGCTAGGTTTTGCGTCCAGGAACATCTTGTAGGGGTTAAAGCCCCCTCCTGCCGGCTGGTTCTGAACACCCGCTAAGGCTGCGTTCACATGCTCTTGAATCATGGCAGCTAGCTCTTCGGGCGTCAAGTTAAGGTTTCTACATCTTCCAGTCGCCATTTAGATCTTCGAAACACATCACAAACACACCCTGATAAGTCTATATATCCAATATAGTTATCCTACTTCGTATTTTAATAATTATTAAGTTACGTCAACTCAATATGTTAAATAGTCAAAAGAAATACTTGATTAACTGAAATCTCAACGTCTTACAAAAGTGCAAATCAAACATACGAATTCACTATAAAGTCTCAAGTTTAAACACAAGTGGAAAATAATAAACTGGAGGAAAACAAATAAAATAAGCGGGACGTGTCAATCGTCTACGTCTCCATCCCCCAAGTCACTGTCGTTGCCGTCATCCTGTGCGGCATCTCCAGCTTCCTCAGCTGGGTCCTCCTCCGGATCCTCTTCAGGATCCTCCTCTGGATCCTCCTCTGGATCCTCCTCTACCGGCACTGAAGGGGCCGGTGCTGGTGCAAGTGCTTGATTTTGCAGTTCCTGAATGTTCCAACTATTTTCCAGGACTCTGTCCTCAAGCCAGTCAGCTCTTATCTGCTCAGCACGCAGATCTCTGGCTATGTGTTACGAGCTATCTTACTCGTATGATGCTCTTCCTCGAGCGAGTCGGTCTTTCCAGTAAGGTGTCGGATCATCCATCCTTGTGCCAGGATGGTTTCCTGCATTCTTTCTAGCTGTTTCTGTTGTGTATGTACCAGGATTCTAAGCATGTCAATTCCTATTTCTACAGGATTAACCGGTTCAACCGGTACAGCAATAGTTGGGCGTAACGACGACTCCTCCCCCAGAGCGAGCCTTTTCCTCGCCGCTGAGCGTGTCTCCACGCCATAAGGTGGTATGGGTTCCACCATTGGTGCCTTTCCTGGTGCCCTTGGTGGCGTAAGTCTGTCGGACGATGATGACGATGAGGATGATGACATTGCCTGTTAGGTCGTGTAGTTAGTTATGAGTTGCTTTCATTTCTTATTATGAAGGCATGATCTACCAAACACAGTTGTGGTATATTACATAACAAGATATAATAATTCGGTGCCAAACTAAGTCTAGTGTCGTGATATCAGCTATAGTTTAGGTCTACTTCTAATGAAAACCTGGTTCTCTATAGCTAGTGGCTCTGATACCAATCTGTCACACTCTCAATTTCCACTTGCGGAGTTTTACCGCGAGGCGTGTGAACAAACCAGAATCTGAAACACTAGTACGTCGAACGACTCTACATGATTTGATAATACGTTTTCCAAAATTGTTCATTTTAGATTTTATATCAATTACCAATATTTAGCAGAGCATTAGTTTTAAGTTTGAGCGGAAGCATAAATAAGTAGTGATGCGGGCGCCAACACAAACGCCAAAACAAATGAAAAATCCCAAAACAATATTAATAAATAAGACTCGATAAAGATGTCTTGTTCAATGCATGTGCGTGCACCTAGAGCTTCTAGCGTCCTGAGAAACATGTAAAGAAACAAGTGTCAACATTAAAGATGAGTGAGTTCACAGGTTTTCATAAATTCGTTTGTTCGGTTATAGTTTGTTACTCCGTTATCCCCAACCCGGGATAACATATCAGTTCCATTATTCCAATCCCGGAATAATAAGTTGTTGCTTCCAATATTCCAAACCCGGAATATTAAGTTGTTGTTTCCATTATCCCCAACCCGGGATAATAAGTTGATGTTTCCAATATTCCAAACCTGGAATATTAAGTTGGTTTTTTTCCATTATCCCCAACCCGGGATAATAAGTTGATGTTTCCAATATTCCAAACCCGGAATATTAAGTTGATTCGTAATTAAGTTCAATGTTAATATATATAGGTAGCTAGCCTAAAGTCATGTCACTAAGTGTTCGCGATCGAAGCTGACTGTTGTGCCTCCGTTTTGCCAGGCCTATCACATGACCATGGTGATGTTAGGCCAATCATACACCCGTTGACCATACCCGGTCAGCTAGCGCGACTAGCTCGGATGGGGCTCGTCAGACCCAGTAGTACTACTTATAATTCCCCCGCTATTTAACCCAAATACTAACGATCCGAGGAGATTGTCGAGGACTTAAGTGATAAAGCTGCTTAGTGCCCATAACATTACATTAACATTAACTTAGTTACCGTATAGTTATGTGACGTTAAATTCGTATAACGTAAAGAGTTTGAGTTTGAGAGTGTATACATGTTTCTCCCCCTGTTGTTTAAAAACCGGATAAAGTTAGGGGCCGTGAACTCACCTTTATTTGCTCGGTTAGTGTAGCAAAGATGTTATAAGAGATGGGACCGCTAGTTGCGTCCTAACAAACCAATTAATTACACGTCAGTGTGTAATCACACCAATACAAATTCCACACGCAATTTACTCACAAAGTGATACATACAAACAACATATCTAACACTCAAACATGCATGCAAGTATTCTCATGTGATCATAGTAATCAAACAACTTATCATGAACATATTCCAATTCCATGCAACACTTTAATACATAAAATCACAAGTTATCAACATTCTGCTTAACACTCAATTATTCAGCTGTTTTCTAGAATTTTTATAAAATAGTTCCAACATTCTAAAAATTCCCATATTTTTACAATAGGTGACATTTATACCATAGAAATTTATATAATTTTTCCAAGTCCTAAATCTTTACCAATTAACCATAAATATTAATTCATTAAGCTGCAGTCAGATTTACCGCTTTCTGACTGCAGTCCACGGAAGAATTTATTTAAAAATCACTGATCGTCCGATTAACAAAATTCCAGTTGGAGTTGCCTGGAAATATCTATACCTAGTTGCTATACAAAAATCATGACTCAACTCCCTACTGATTTTAAAATCTAGCTTGACAAACAACTAGCAAAATTTCAGGATTTTCACAGTTTTAGTTACTGAACTTATTTAGCCCTTTAAAAATATCAAACGACTTCAGAAAATTATGAATCCGGCGGCATTAGATTCCTTATTCAAATCTCTATGTTCTAGACATCAGAAAATCCGTTTTTCGACAACTAACGACCAAGTTACAGCCAGATGAAGTCGGCTGTAACTATGACTCAGCATCCTGTTTCAGCATTATTGTTACCATTAATTCGTGTAATCCCGTTCATGCGATTAATCTAGGCGATCAAGAACTGATTTTTAATCATAGACTAATACTAATAACCTATCCATGCAAACCCTAGTTCTTACTTCTAGTTATTACAACCAAAACACACTTGCGAACTTATGATTTCCGAAAACAATTATGTTTATAACCAATTCAGCCGATTACATGAAACACCTATAATCCGAAACAAGCTAACCACTTCATTCAAGTACGTGTATATCCGAAACAACTAATCAATTCATTCAAGTATGTGTATATCCGAAACAACTAATCAATTCATTCAAGTATGTGTATATCCGAAACAACTAATCAATTCATTCAAGTATGTGTATATATCCGAAACAATACAATCATACGATCCGAACACAACAAAGTCACAACACATGTATCCGAATATGATCTTGTATCATATGATAAGTTCTAATCTTTTAATGATAAGGTAAACGAACCGTGATTAAGCTAAGGAATCCGGTGATCAACGATTGCTTGCAACCGAGAAGATCCGTGACCGAGAAGGAGGCTGGTTTGCGACCGTGAAGAAGAGTGGGGAGCGGCTGTTTTGCGACCGAGATGATGAAGAAAACTGTTGCTTGCTGCGACCGAGAAGGTGGTGAGAGTAAGGCAGCCGACGGCAATGAAACTCTAGGGTTTTGTGTTGTGTATAGAACATGCATGAGTGTTAGTATATATAGGCGCAAGGAGGATGAGGATCACGGTTTGGTTTAGCACGCGGCCGCAAGAGACTTGGGTGGTTTGGTTTGGGTTTTGATCTTATGGCCGAGGACTAGGGTTTAAGATCTACATCTCGCGGCCGAAAACTTGGGTTTCAGGTTTCCTAGTTTCACAAAGAGTTCGGTTTGTGTTTGTGTCGCGGTTCGGTTCGTGTGCATATTTATTATACATACATATATTGTATAACTAAAACAATTACACAAACACTCATCACGTATTCATTTAACTCGTACACATTCATACACATAGCACGTAATTAGTTTGGCAAGTATTACTTTTAAGTTATCCGAAAAACCCGAGATATCACAGATTTTGAGTTATTATCGTGTAAAAGAGGAATCAGGGTTTACTTTTCATATCGATGGATAGGGGTTTAAGGGAACAGGGTTTAGTGGTCACTATTGATTTAAGTTTTAATGGTCACTGTTGATTAAGTTTTAATGGTCATAGTTGATTTTAGTTTTAATGGTTACTATTGATTTAAATTTCATGATTTTTGTTTCAAGTTTCATGTTTCTGAACATGGGTTATTGAACTTTGTGCGTGTCTGTATATGAGTGTTTTGTGTATCCGTGTATATGGGGGTCTAGCAGGTCAAGTGTTTGTGTATATGTGTAGTTACCTATACAAGATCAAACCCTCAAGTTGTAAAAGCGTATATGTGTGGTTACATAGTCAATGTGCATAGTCTAACAGATTGTGTATATCATTAGATTAGTGTGTGTTTGTGTATATCATTAGCTTAGTGTAACAGATTGTGTATATATTGTAAAAGATTGTGTATATATTGTAACAGATTAATGTAAGATCATCCTTTCGTGTAACATATTCATGTAAGATCATCCTTTAGTGTAGCAAATTAGTGTAGGATCATTATTTGTGTGTATATCATAGACCAACATTGGAATACATTTATCTTAATGTGCTTAATATACATGGAGTTAATGTGTGTAAGAGGTTGTATTGGTTAATCTACAGTATTAATTAGTAAAGTCAAACTGAAATGTGTATGTAAACAATGGTTTTTATGTAACAATGAAGGTTTTTGGTTATCCAACGAAATGTGTAATCTTTAGTAGTTTGTTTTTTTGTAGTTGAGATGAGGGTGAACTTGACCCTCATAGCCTGTAGTATCTACGTGGTGATTAGAGGATCCACTAGCCATCACTAACAATGTACCCTCATAGCCTGTAGTATCTAGGATAAGTTAACTACAACTATTAAGGAGTTTTTGACTAATCAGTTAATCTTTTAGTAATTCAATTGATGTAATTAACTATGATATATATTAATGGTCATTGGTAATTTAAATTTGCAGGATCAATGTTTGTGTTTATGTATATCATGTTCATTTGTGTATAACAAATTACATAGTATCAGGTTCACCAGGTTCCTTGTGTGATTCATGGCTTGAATTGGCCATTTGACTTTGTAGGGTCAACCTTAATGGGTCATTTGACTTTGCAAGGTCAAACACAATTCAGGCAGGAATCATTAAACCTGATATAGGGACTAAAGATTTCAGTTATTAGAAATAACATGGTGTAAAGGGAAAGGGTAAACAGTCATTTCACATTCAACCAATAGAAATATGATGTTATTAGATAGTAGGGTCCAACATGTGAGTCCCAAAATAGTCTTGGATCATAGTGATGGTGATTAACACACCCAAACACCTATTGATTAGGTGTTTGAACGATATAAGTAAGAAAACACAAAGAAATTAAGATGAAGGTGAAGATTCCTGTCCAAGATGTAATCTCACAATGATGATAACAATCATAGATCCTGGATATCGATTTAGAACAAGTAGATCAGAGGGAAAGCACAAAGATGATAACAAAATAACCTTGGTCCAAGAAACTTGGAGCCAAAGGATTCTAGCATTGCATATATATAGATCTGACCTCCCAGCGTATTTAATAAATACGCTAGGAGGATAATTAAGCCGCCACAGTACATTGTTTACAAAATTACATTTTTTTGCCCCTTCTAGTTAGACTAACTATTACAACCAAGCTATAAACTGTGAAACTCAAATACCAACGGTCTCAAAACATAGGAATGAAAGTCTTTAGAATAGAGGCAGTTTCACTTCTGATTGACTTGACCTTCTATTTGATGACATTCTCTATCATAGGAATGAAAGTCTTTAGAATAGAGGCAGTTTCACTTTTAGCTTCAAGAAAGTAAACCCATGAAAATCGAGAAAAATCATTTGTAATCACCAAACAATAAGATCTTTTAGCAATACTCTTATCACTTATAGGACCAAAAAGATCCATATGTAACAATTGCAATGGTGCAGTCATCATATTCACTGCTTTGGATTTGTGAGGCTTCTTGTGTTGTTTACCTTGGGCACATGCAATACATTTTTCTGAAAAAGGAAATTCTTTTATAGGTAAACCTCTTGTTGAATTTAATTTAGAAAGTTTATTAATGTTTTTGAAATTAACATGCCCCATTCGCCTGTGCCAAAGTAGTGATTCCGATTCTGATGCTTTAGAAATTAAGCATGTCATTTGTTTAGAAGATTTGGTAGTTTTCATGTTTAGAACATAAGTATTGTTTTGACGTGAAGCTATAAGCATAATCATTTCAGGAGGAACCGAGTAGCCAGGCTTGAGAAAGATGCATTCTACATTGTTTAAGAGCACTGAAATTCCTTTGTAACAGACTTATGATACACTCATAAGATTGTAGCATAATTCTAGTACACAGTTAACATCTTCCAAAGTTATAGCATTCGAGACTACATCTCCAAGTCCAACTATTTTCCCTCATTTTTCATCTCTCGAGACAAAGTTAATGTCAATGAATCTGAAGTTCTTCAAAAGTTCCTTTAATCCCGTCATATGCCTAGAGCATCCACTTTCGATGTGCCAAATGTA
Organism: Scalesia atractyloides; assembly: GCA_947069175.1. Classification (NCBI taxonomy): domain Eukaryota; kingdom Viridiplantae; phylum Streptophyta; class Magnoliopsida; order Asterales; family Asteraceae; genus Scalesia; species Scalesia atractyloides. The sequence goes on along the minus strand of CAMTDV010000003.1, from coordinate 57,621,132 downwards.
CGCCATGAGCATTCGAAGCCATTATTTTATTTTGTCATACCACAACAAACAAGAAATATATACAAGTTAGTTGGCTTTCGGAACCCAAACTTGCTGATTTTTAGTTTATCATGATCTTCTTTAATAATTTCGTCTTTTCTTTTCCAAAAACACTTTGTTTTTAACAAAGTTTGTGACCAATTTCTTAAACTTATCAAATTAATTGGTGAAATTTTTAGCAAAATTTTGGTCTGGCTTCGAACAATTCTTGCTTTTGCAATGTTTCATAGTGTGTCCTAAATGACTACAACGAAAACACTTAATGCAACGGGTCTTTTTCCTCTTAGAGGTTGATGCGTTGGAAGATGATGTATGTGATGAGTGTCTTGAAGTGCATGAAGCGATGTCTGATGATGATGCAGTGGAGCTTGAACTTCTAATTTTCTTCATCTTCTTGTCAATGCGACTTTCATCTTCTATGCTATCTTCATTGATCTCAAAAGCTGTTGACGAAGCTGATACTTAGTTTTCACTTGAGTCATCCGATCCTTGATCTTCACTCTAGCTTTCTTCACCACTTTCTGAAGCTGTTGTGCTCGAATCTTCACTGCTGCCTCCTTGGTTTTATTCTTTGTCATAGTCTAACATACCTGTATGAGATGGAACAAACTTGGGAATTTCCTTAATGAGGAACTTTCCGAATCTGTTTTGTTTCAACTCTGGAACAAATACAGGGAATTCATGCACAACATTTTCATCACAAAAGGCAGATTTTAGGTCAAAGCATTCAACCACTACATTCTCATGGTTGGGAGTCAAAGGTTTAGGCACATGCCTATTATAGTCATGCCGAATACTTAAGCCAGGTTTAATACAGTCACCCGTCCTAGTTAAATTATTAAATTGATCCCGAATAAAAGTCTTGTTTGTTTTACCACAATTCCAGGCGAACTAGTTAACAGTAGTGGTCTTGTTTGTTTTACCACAATTCCAGGCAAACAAGTTAATAGTGGTGTAACTGTTGCCTGAATACCCTAACCCTATTTTTGTGCCCCCACATTCCTCATCGCACACATCCTCCTCACGCTCAATTGCATCTGCATTGCTTTTAAAAATGTTAGTATTTTTTTTGTCATTTTTACAATCGACACTTTGAGTAGTTAGATCATTTTTATCAGTTAAGTCGTTTTCTGGATGAGGAGTTGTCATGGGTACATAGTTATTGTTGTGAGGAGGCGGAAAGATTCTTCTTTCATTTCCAAGCTTATCTTTGTACCCCAATGCCATCCTTCACGTATGTTGATCGTTGGTAGTTTTTAATGTCAACCAATGCCTTTTTGCTTACATTCCATTTGTCGATAGTGATTTGCAATTTAGTGTACAAATTCAGATTTCTCAAGTTTTTCAGTTAAATCATTTATTATGATATCCTTTTGAAATCAAATTCATTTAAAGTTTGCACCTCAGCTAAAGTTGAGTTCAACTTTCTCTGATATGCAGCTTCGTTTTGTTTTAGTTCTTTGTTAAATTGCAAAACTCTTTCTTTTCCTCTGATTAGGTCACAGTTGAGAGATTTATAATGAGCAACAGCGTTGACACACGGTTGTGAGCACAATTTGACTTTAAATTCATAGGTTTGAGTCCCAAAACATATTCGGATCACAATGGTTTGATTGTTATCACCCAAACTAATCTATATTAGTTGTTTGAGTTTGTAAAAGTTAAGAAAAACCTAAAGATGAAGATGAAGATTCTTGTATGGATCAAACAACAAGTGTTGTATATGGAATCCCAAAGATATAATCACTCAAAGCACATGGATGTTCGGATTTAACACAAGAACAATAATCACAACACAAGAGAAATCACCAAAACTTGTCCAAGAACCTTTGACTAGGGTTTTCCATTGATTACACATATATACAATCTGACTACCCAGCGTATTTAATAAATACACTGGGACATTAAATACGCCGCTAAAGGGAAGGTTCCTTGTAGTTACATTTTCAACCCCTGAACTTTCTAGAATACAATAATAAACTATTACAAAACCATCCAAAACCTACTAAAACCAAGTACCAACGATCTCAAAAGATCCAACAATATTCCCCTAGATCATTGCGTACTTGTTCGATCTTCATTCTTGAGCTTTGGTTTCTGGATTTGAAGCAGCTTGATCTGCAGTCAGTTTAGGTGGTGCTTCAGTTTGATTAATAATATCTTCACTTGTGACAGGTGGATCCTTCATCGTGGCCTCATATGTGGATGAGGTCAGAGGTTGAGATTTTGATGTAACTTGAGTGGGTGTTGGATCTTTTTGCTAAGCTGATGATTTCTGCTTCCTTTTCCTTTTCTTAGCTTCCTCTTTCTCTGTTTGTTTTTCAATTCTAGTCACGATGTCCATCATTTCAATTTTTCATTCCCTTGCTCGTTCTACCGCCCTTTGAAACAACATGCCTTCTTCTTTGTACTCATTCCCGACACCAACATGAATCTTGTGGCCATAAAGAACATTTAAATCGAATAGGCAGAACATAAAAACATCCATTGGATCCAGAATACGAATATCTTCATTAGTATCGGATCTGATCACAGCTTCTCTTGTTTTGCCATCGTAGAACCATTTCCTGAAATTGGTAAGAGTCACAGGTTGTTCTGGAAGAATCTTAACTCTTGTTTCAACTTTAGCAGGATCGATGACCCATGTGACTATGCCCTTACCGGTGATGTGATCCTTTGTTGTCTTTGAAACCCTTCTGCGAGGGCGTTGCGACTTGAATACAGTAAACCCTAGATTGCATTCTCTTAAGATTAGTCTTTCAAAGTCAGCACCAATACTACTGTTGGTATGGTTTATCATATCTAGCCTTCCAAGCTCACAAATATCCCTTCGAGGAAGACTTTTCATAGCTGCTCCAGTTTTGAAGTATTAGATGACTCCACCCCGTCTTTTTACCATGAACATCCCTTTTAAATTGCAATACTTCCAATTGATTATTTTGTCAGTGACTTCCGTCTTTTCGACGGTGACAACTTTATAGAAGTCTGGAAGCTTTTCTCTTTCCTTTTTGAACCATTCAGGATGTATTGGAGTCACTTCATCACCATCTTCAGTTTCATACAAAATTTCTTCCTCCAATCCACATTCAACAAATCGAGCTGGCATTTCATCCCTATCCACCTCCTCTTCCTCACTTTCATCATCTTCAGTAACATTCACAACTGATTCTAATCGTCTCTTCTTTTTCTCAGCTTCTTCGGCTTTATGTTTGTCTTCCTCTACCTTAAAGTTTCATAGTCGAAGATATCTGTAGTTGAGAACATTGGTTGTATTTCTGCTTTAGCACATAGCTCTCTGATCATTCTATACATCTTCTCTATAGCGTCTTGTTGGAATCTAACAAATCTTGTTTGTTCCTTAACATAAGCATGAAGCTCCCTGTTTCTTTTTCTTTGTTCTCTGATCTTCTCACGGTGTTGCTCACTTGATGCTTTAGTAAGCATATTTCTTGAGCTGGACCAGTTTCAATATCTTTTGACAATTTATCGTAAAGTTCTTGAAATGGACGAGGTCTGCGTGGAACTTGCGGAGGTATTGATTTTGTTGCAGCACTTTTTGAGGAGCCTTCCCATGTTTTCTTTCTTTTCTGGGGAGCTGACCTACTAGGAGCTTCTGGGTCTGCAATTAGTTGATCAACAAACTCATCTAATTGTTCCTGTTCAGATGTGACAGTCACTGGAGTCTCAGAATACTACTCTCCATTGTTGAAACTTTTGAGATCGTTGGTACTTGATTTTAGTAGGTTTTGGATAGCTTTGTAGTTGTTTATTGTGTTTTAGAAAGTTCAGGGACTGAAAGTGTAAGTACAGGAAAATATCCTGTACCGGTGTATTTATGTACCCAGCGTATTTAATAAATACGCTGCGTAGTCAATGTGTATATATATGTTATCAATGAAAACCCTAGTCCAAGGTTCTTGGACAAGTTTTGATGATTTCTCTAGTGTTGTGATTGTTGTTCTTGTGCTAAATCCGAACATCCAGGTGCATTCAGTGATTATATCATTTGGGAACACTTGTTGTTTGATCCGTACAAGAATCTTCATCTTCATCCTTTAGTTTTCCTTTACTTTTACACATTCCAACAACCAATCTATAGTTGTTTGGTTGATAACAATCAAACCACTGTGATCCGAACCTGTTTTGGGACTCACAATTTGGTATCAGAGCCTTTGTGCTCTTGATTGTTTGAGTTTTTGTTAAGATTCTTCAAGTTTTGAAGGTTTTTCAAAAGTTTTCAAAGTTTCAAGGTTTTTCAAAATTTTGGACTTAAAATGGCTTGATCTGGTGTGTTGTTAATAAGTGTTTTGGTAAACATTTGAGTCGTTTTTGGGTGATTAGAGGGTTTTTGTTCGTACTTAAACCCTGCTGGGAGTATTTAATTTTGAAGTCAGTGTAGATAAATTTGAATATAGCGTTTTTAGCTTGAAGATCGCAGAATTAACAACTACGCCGCCATTACACTAGCGGATTTGTTGATTTCTAGCGAAATAGTGTCAGCGTAATTAATCGAAGGCGACTTCGAAGTCAGTGATAAAAATCCTCAATGATTTTATCACGGTGATTGGCGCATTTAGCCAAACTCACGTTTGTTTTGTGTGTTCCAGCGGATTTAGCTATTGTCGCCGGGTCAAATAGCCAAGCATCACCAGCGTAACTGCTGTTTTCAGCGTATTTGCTCTCTGATCTCTCAAATTCCAGCGAAATTAATCCAAGATCAAGAATTTGAACTTGAAATCAACCAAAATGTCACTCAATCAACTGAGTCCAATAGCCCAAGCCGGCTGGAGATAGGAACTGCTACGAGACCTCCTAAGTTGAAAGGATCTGAAGACTTCAGTAGCTGGAAGAATCGAATCAAAGCGTTCTTTAAGTATACAGACTATACTCAATGGATGTCTGTCACCGTAGGACCGCATGTTCGTATGGTAATTCGCGACGATGTTCGAACAATCAACGAAGACCCTTCAACATTCACTGAGGAGGATAAAACTCTCATTCAACGCGATCATAGGGCTCACACTGCTCTAATCATGGCTCTGTCCAAGGATGATAACAATCTGTTTGAAGAATACACTTCAACTCATGAACTGTGGTTGGCCCTTATTGATCACTATGAAGGGAATAGAGAGTTGATAGATAACAACAGAGATATGGTTCAGAAAGAATATGATATGTTCGGGAGTGTTCGTGGTGAAAGCTTGTCAGATCATATTAGTCGATTTTTGAGCTTGCTAACCAAAAGGAAGAAAGTTGGCAATCCTGTTGCCAACTATGCCTCCATCAAGAAACTTCTAGACTCTCTTCCAAAAGAATGGAGCCTACAATGTATGATGATCAAAAGAACCTTCTTGACCAGTACTACTCCTGTCACCCTTTCAGAACTGATCAATACATTGAAGGCCTTCGAAATGGATGTACTCAAGAGAAAAATGAATCAAGCAGGATACCTTCAGAAATCTACTCAATCTGCTGCTGCTGCTTCTGTTCCAAAAAATTTGGCATTCCTTGCTCCCATAACCTCTTGTGGTTCAACTTCTCAAAGTGCTACGCATTTTACCCTAATTCTTCCGCAAGCTCTGAAAAGGCCTCATCATCTAACGAGAAGACTACTGTGGTCGGTGATGCTCAAGCACTCAAGATATCCATTGAACATGTTGCATTGTTTAACACCTTCCTAAGTAGCTATGAAGCTCTCATGCCAGGTGAGCTAAAAAGGGATTTTCTCATTGCTGAAGACATGTAACATGTAGATCCAGATGATATGGAGGAAATGGACTTGAAGTGGCAAATGGCAATGATTACCCTGCGACTAAAGAAGTTTCAAGACAAAACAGGAAAGAGACTGGCACTGGGAAAAGCCTGTTTTGACAAGTTCAAGCTAAGATGCTACAACTGCAAGAATCTGGGTCACTTCAAGAGAGAGTGCCCACTGTTGAAAAACGAAAATGCTGAAGTTGTTCCGACTAGAAGGCCACTAGCGATCGAGGGGAGTGAAAATGTTGCTGATAACACCCCAAAAGCATTGGTGGTGGAAGATTATGACTGGGCAGAAGAAATAGCTGATGCAAAAGAAGAAGTCAACAAAACACCCATGGCTAAAATCTATACCACACCTGTCTCGTCTTCATCAAACTGCGTTGAGAAGCAAGCTGCAAGAATTCCCAAGGGCGACATAGGTTTGAAAAGCATAATCGCTCCTACGGAACCAACTACAGAAAAGGGAAGGAAGCTGAGAAGACTGGATCGAAGAAGACAATCGAAGGAGCAACTAGCGACATCGTGAATGAGAAAGCTGGAACTTCTGCAGCCGCCATGAAAGCTGAATCTACAAAAGAAAAAGAGGATAAGGATTTGGTAAACAACATACCGTATGAATTTAAAGCAAAACTACGCTCCCAACCATGTTTGAATGTCGTGGCACATTACAAATCACTCAACCGTGACCTGATTAGAGAAAAGAAAAGGTTTTGAAATTTAACAAAGAACTGAAAGATAACGAAGCTGCATATCAGAGAAAGTTGAACTCAACTTTGGCTGAGATGCAGACATTAAAAGAATTCGCTTTTTAGAAAAGATTTTATCATTAATGATCTAACTGAAAAATTAGAAAAATCTCAAAATGAAAATAATAAACTACAAATCACAATTGATAAATGGAAAGTTAGTCACAAGGAACTGGTTGATATTGAAAATTGCAAACGACCGACATTCGTGAAAGATGTGATTGGATACAAGGATAAGCTCGAATACGAAAGAAAAATCTTTCCTCCTCCGCATAATAAAAACTATGTACCTATGCTATCTCCTCATCCTAAAAATGACTTAATTGATAAACGTTATCTGTTTTCTCAAAATGTCTTTTTCAAAAATGAAAATAATACTAACATTTATGAAAGTAATGCATATATGTTTAAGCGTAAATAAGATGTGTGTGATGAGGATGATGACTGCGGAGGATCAAAAATAGGAATTGGATACTCAGGCGACAGTTATTCCACAGTTAACTGGTTTGCCTGGAACTGTAACAAGAAAAAAGTACTTCTATTCGGGATAACTATAATAGTTTGACTAGGATGATGACTGTAATGGCTGTGTGCCTAAATTTAATATTCAGGATGACTGTAATGGCCATGTGCCTACATTAAGACTCACAACAACATGAATACCGTGGTTGAAAGTGATAACCTAAATTATGCTCGTAATGATGAAAATGTTGTGCTTAAATCTCCTGTATTTGTTCCAGAATTAAAGAAAAACAGATTTGGGAAGTTCCTCACAGGGGAAATTCCCGAGTTTATTCCATCATGTACATGTATATCAAAGTCTGATGAAGAATCAACGCAAGTCAGTAACAGTGAAGACTTGAGCACAACAACTTCAGAAAGTGGTGAAGAAACGTCAAGCGAAGATCAGGAATCTAACGTCTCAAGTGAAAATAAAAGATCAGCTTCGTTATCAGATAGCGAGAGCGATGAAGACTGCATTAAGAATGAAAATGGTCTGAACAAGAAAGTCAAGGGAGTCAAAAGTTCAAGCTATACTGCATCATCTATTAACGTTTCAAGCAGTTCTAGACTCTCATCACATACATCATCTTCACACGCGGCGTCCACCAAAAAGAATAGAGCAAATTGCAAGCAATCCTTTCGCTGTGGTCATTTAGGACATACTGCGAAGCATTGCAAGAGCAAGAAATTTTCTAAACCTAAACAAGATCTTGTCAAAAGTTTCATCGAGCAATTCGATAACTTTAGAAAATCAGTCAAGTGCATAGTTAATTCACAATGTTTTTGGAAAAGAAAAGAGAATATTGTTCAAAATCACAATAGATTAAACTTGAAACAAGTCTGGATTTCAAAAACTAACTAACTTGTACATGTATTTGTTTTTTTGTTGTATAATAGAATAAATTACAAAAATGGCTTCGAATGCTCATGGAATACATTTGGCGCGTGGATGCTCAAGGCATATGACCGGATTATAGGACCTCCTGAAGATCTTTCGAGTCATCGATGGCGATTTCGTATCTTTCGCCGGAGATGAAAAGGGAGGAAAATTGTTGGAATGGGAGATGTCATATCTGAAGCACTTACATTGGAGAACATCAATTATGTACCAGAATTATGTTACAATCTCATGAGCATATCACAAGTTTGCGACAAAGGAATTTCAGTGTTGTTCAAACGACGTGGAATGTCTATTCCTCAAGCCCGAATACTCCGTTCCTGCCAAACTGATTATGCTCACAGCTCCTCGTCGAAGCAACACCTACGTTCTCAATATGAAAAATGTAAAATCCAATGAGCATATGACGTGTCTAATCTTAAAAGCGTCAGAATCGGAATCACTGCTTTGGCATAGGCGGGTGGGGCATGTGAACTTCAAAAATATGAATAAACTTTCCAAATTAAATTTAGTGAGAGGTTTACCTATAAAAGAATTTCCATTTTCAGAAAAATGTATCGCATGTGCCCAAGGCAAGCAACACAAAAAGCCACACAAATCCAAAGCAGTGAATACGATATCTGCTCAATTGCAATTACTGCACATGGATCTTTTCGGTCCTATTAGCGTTAAAAGTCTAGCTAAAAGATTCTATTGCATGGTGATTAGAGATGATTTATCCCGTTTTTCATGGGCATATTTTCTTGAAGCCAAAGCGAGACCGCCTCCATTCTCAAGAACTTCATTCCCATGATTGAAAATGTGATCAAGCCGAAGGTCAAATAAGTCAGAAGTGACAATGGATCGGAATTAAAAAATCCAACATTTATCTCCTTCTGCTAAGAAAAGGGAATACGCCTTCAGTACAGTGCAGCCAGAACTCCTCAGCAGAATGGCATAGCAGAACGGAAGAATAGAACACTCATTGAAGCTGCTCGAACTATGCTCGTAGACTCCAAGCTTCCTATTATCTTCTGGGAAGAAGCAGTCAACACAACATGCTATGTTTTGAATCGAGTTCTCATCGTTAAACCTCATGGAAAAACCACCTATGAACTTCTTTTCAAAAGGAAGCCTCTGATAGATTTCTTTAGACCATTTGGATGTTTCTGTACACTCCTTAACACTGAACACAATCTTATCAAGTTTGAAGCAATTGGTGATCTGTGCTACTTCATGGTTACTAGTCTTCTCAGAAGGCGTATCGAGTCTACAACAAATGAACCAAGATGGTGATTGAATCGTACTATGTCGACTTTCAAGAAGGAAACTCCACCAACACTGGAAATTCTCCAAACTGGTTTTATGATGTAGATGTTGTTTTCAACAATTCGACATTGATGAACCACTCACTGAAACTGAACCTACAGAAACAACACCAATAGAACCATTGTTAGATCCTTCAGACATTGGCTTCACTCCTTTTACAACTCGATTCACCCCAGTCTCTGCCGATCCAATCCTTCCTGTTGACGAAGGTAATGGTGACACTTCGGCTGAGAATGCATATGCATGTGATGCTTCTTCTTCATAGCCTATTGTGGATGAACCAACTAAAGAAGACGAACCTCCAATTATCTACGTCGACGAACACTTCACCAACGCAGGTTACAAGATAAATCGAAATCATCCCATTGAAAATGTCATTGGTTCGGTGGAAGATGGAGTTCGAACTCGTGGACAAACATATACCATCAACAATGGATTATATGCTGCTCTTCTTTCATAGTCCGTACCTAGTGACATTGAAGAAGCTATTCAAGACTCCAGCTGGGTGCAGGCTATGAAGGAAGAGTTATCTCAGTTTTGTAAGCTCAAACTCCTCGAGCCTGTATGAGACTTTGTTAACATATCTTTTGGAATGTGGATACATAAGAGGTAAAATCGATATGACTCTCTTCACGAAAAGGATCAGAGATAATGTGATGCTGGTGCAGATCTATGTAGACAATATTATTTTTGGGTCAACCGATGAGGCCCTATGCAAGGAGTTCGAGAAGTTTATGAAGGCAATGTTCGAAATGAGCATGATGGGAGAACTCACATTTTTCTTGGGATTGGAGGTGAAGCAGAGAGAAGACGGTATCCTCATTCATCAAGCAACGTACACCAGGGATATTCTCACAAAGTATAGCATGAACAACTACAAAACCACCAGCACACCATTTGCAGCTCAGACAGAACTCACAACTGATCTTCAAGGAAAACTAGTGAACAAGTCCTGCTATCGCTCGATGATAGGCTCGTTGATGTATCTAACCACAAGTAGGCCTGACATTATGTGGGTTGTTTGCATCTGTGCACGATTTCAGACGAATCCAAAAGAATCTCATGAAGCTGTTGTCAAACGAATTTTTCGTTATCTGAAAGGAACACCCAAGCTCGGACTGTGGTATCCTAAAGATAGTAACTTTGATTTATTTGCTTATTCTGAAAGTGATCATGCATGTTGCAAGGTTGGTAGAAAGTCCGTCTCCGGAGATTGTCAATTCTTATCGTCTCATATCGTGGCAAAGCAAGAGGCAGACAACAGTTTCCACATCTACTGCTCAAGCCGAATATACGGCAGCTTGGTTGCTGCTCACAAGTTCTTTGGATACAAAATCAGTTGCTGGATTACAGAATCAACATCATGAAAACTCTGATATTCATTGACAACGAGGCGTGTCTAGGAATTGTGAAGAATCCTATCCACCACTACAGAACAAAGCACATCGAAATTCACATTCATGCGATCAGAGATGCATGCGAGAAATGATACATTCAAGTGGTGCCGGATACTTTGCAACAAAAAGTTGATATTTTCACGAAAGCCTTCGACAAAACCCGTTTCAACCAGTTGGTAACCTGGTTGGAAATGATCAATTTCCTTGAGTGGAAATGAATTGGATCTTCATAACCGTTTAAAAAAACTACCTTTTCCTAATACATAAGTATCTTAAAAAAATGTGCCCAACAAAAAGATTTTCTGCAACATTAAATTTTTATTTTCAAGCAATGGACTCTCCAAAGTCAAATTTTAGGGGGAAGATTTCTAGAAAATAAGCATATTTTTATGATTTGATCTTTCGATTGACACCTGCTTAAGAAATGATAGAAAACTGCTGACATTTTGATTGTTCTTAAAACAGAAAAAGAATGGAAAATCAAGATGTTAAACAAGGAAAATTGAGGTGCCAAGCAATGATGTGTCAGTAGATTCAGCACTACTATCGAGTAAACTGCGATTAGGCGACACAAGTTAATCCTTACACAAGAATTCTGGATACCAACAATGTTGTGCAACTTGCGGGTAATACGTTGCGACATATGGCTTAATGGTCTTAAATCTTACGTTGATAGATTGCCAAAGTCTGAGATTTCGGGTCTTTATATTACTAATCATTCAGGGATATCATAATTGCTCTTCTACTGCATCCAGATATATGCTGACCTAGACACAATTATGATATCTTTACAAAGAGCCAATATGGCCAAAATCCTAAACAGAAGCTCTCATTAAGAATCATTCAAGTGCTTAAATCGTACCGTCTATGGTATTTTCCTTAGCCCTTGTTAGACATTGGTCTCTCTGCTGTACGAAAGTACTAACCTGATGATCAATTGTCTATCGTTGAAATTTAAAATGAATGAAGTCTATATACTCACCCGCTATGATGAATCTTTGTGCATACCTTGGTAATGGGGGTATGTCCTGACGTGGGACTCACAGCTCAACATTCTAATTGTCTTGCCTGAGTGGGGTCCAATGCAATTCTTGTCAATATTACCACAATACGATAAAACGCTCACTGAAAGCAAATTGAAAGTAGGGTGCATGGATTTAAGGGGACAAACATACTGACAGTTTTTCTTGTGCCTTGATTATTCAAAATCTTCTAATATATAACAAACTAACAAATGTTGCTAGTATGACCTGTTGCAGGAAAGTCACTGGTTTTGAATCAAAAGAAATTTTTCGAGCGTATTTGGTTTGGACTTCTTAACTTTGAAGAAGTCTCAAAAGTAACTTAAGCGACATAATTATCCTTCCAGCATAATTAATAAATAAGCTGGAAGATAATTTAGTATATACATACATACATATATATATATATATCAGATCTGTATATGTTATGTTTTCAAACTTCTTCTCCTTCATAATTCAAAACCCCACTTTCAAAACACTCACATTCAAATCTTATCAAAAACATAAAGAGCCGATTTCCTCATGCTTGATTTGGGTATGATTTCATTATTTATGCTTTGATTGTCTTTTATTGAATCATCGGAAACCACGTCTGAAACTGAGACACAATAGTATGATTGAATCAGTGTTCAAAGTTCTTTTATAGGTTTATCAAGATAATTTTTGATGCCAGCGTATTTGTGTTGAATGCAACGTAGTTATAATGTATGTGGCGTATTTACGAGGAAGACAAATGATCACGCATTTAAGTCTTGAACGCGAGTTCAAGCAGCCGGCGTATTTGACAAATACGCCAGTCAACCAGCATAGATAAGCATCTACGCTGATTGCTTTCTTGAAACAAGACTTAAATACACGACATATTATCAACGTAAATAAGCTACAACCGGCATATATATTATTCTGTCTCGTGTATATAAGTCGCATGTCCGGTGTAAATAGTTGATGAATCCGGCGTATTTAAACAGCGGATATACCAACGAAATTATAACCTTTTTATAAAATTTCTTTTAAATTTAAATTTGTTTTATTTTTTTTATTTTTAAATGATGTTGTAAATAATTTTATATAGTCTTTTATATATCCTAACTGATTAACAGTTGTGTTTCATAATCCAGATCTAACTTGGTTTGTTTCCATATTTTCAGAAATGGTGAAAGAAATTATCTTGGACAAAACACGGAAGCACAATCAACCGTGCAAGATACAACCGCCACCAAAAGACTTTGATGATGTGACACAATGGATAAACTCAAGCAAGATAAGCTACGCTGTCTAAGCTAACCAATTATATACAACATTGACATCGAAGAATTCTGGAAAACAACCAAAGTTTCAATCGTCAATGAAGTCAAAAGGATCACGACAACCGTACAAAACAAGAAAGTCACTGTAACAAAAGACAATGTGCAAAGAGTGCTCAGTCTTGGAGATGATCACAAGGATCCACTCAGATTAAAGAAAGATGATATTCTGGATGGTTCAAAGGAATGAGATATGTTGGAGATTTTCAGAGAAAAGAATGAGATTAAACGGAAAGGTCTCACAAAGGATTGACGATTTATTCTTCATGTGTTTGCAATGAGGCTAGCACACAGAAAGGGAGGCTTTGATGGTTTAAATCTAGAATGGTCAGCTGCTATGCTCAACTTATGCACCAGGCAACCGTTCAACATCTTGGGTCTGATCTTCTAGTGTATGGTTGACAACACAAACACCTCTACATGGGCCATGTATCCTCGTTTTGTTCAGCTTCTCATTAATGATCAGCATCCAAATCTTCTACACGACAATGACACGTACAAATTTCAGTTGCCAACTGGCCGACAAATCACGGAACTGCTCAAGAGTGGGTGATGCTACACTAGTGGATATATAAAGAGGAGAGATTACCACTAGTAAAAGTTGCGTACGAAAAATATAGAGAAGGTGTTAAAAGAAAGAAAGAGACAGACAGCCGTTGAAGAGGAAGCAGATGAAGAAGAAGAAGAAACTGAACAGCTGATAAGAAAGAATAAAGGAAAACAACCTGCAAAGGAGGGGTATTCATCAAAGAAAAAGAAAGACACCCCGACTCAAGAACGTCTGATGGAAAGCAGCTTTCGGGCTGGTGGCACTAGAGAGCACAAGGAGCATATCGAAAACTTACGTGCCATACATGAAGCCGAAGAAATAGAAAAGAGAGAAGCAAAGAGAAAAAGACGTGAGATGACGGAATCTGAGATGCCAGTAACTGTCACTACTGAACAAGAACAATTAGATGAGTTTGTTGATCAACTAATTGTAGAAGCAGAAGCTCCTAGCAAGTCACCTCCCTAGAAACGAAAGAAAACAGGGGAAGGGTCTTCGAAAAGTGCACAAACAAAGCAAATGCCTCAGCAAGTTACATGCAGACCTCGTCCATTTCAGGACTTTTGATAAACTGTCAAAAGACATCAGGATAGGTCCTGCTCAAGAAATATGACATCTGAAGCATCAAGTAAGCAACACAAATGTGATTCGTGAGAAGCTGAGAGAGTAGAGAAAGAAAAACAAGGAGCTTCATGCGTATGTCAAGGAACAAACAAGATTTGTTAGATTTCAGCAAGATGGTATGGAGAAGATATATAGAATGATAAGAGAACTATGTGCTAAAGCAGAAATTCAACCAATGTTCTCAACTACAGATATCTTCGACTACGAAAAGTTTAAAGTTGAAGAAGACAAACGTAAGGCTGAGGAAGGTGAGAGAAAGAAGAAACGTTTAGAATCAGCAGTGAATGTTACCGAAGAGGATGAAAGTCAAGAGGAGGAGGTGGATAGGGATGAGATGCCAGCACGTTTTGTTGAATGGCGGTTGGAGGAAGATATTTTGTATGAAACTGAAGATGGTGATGAAGTGACTCCAATACATCCTGAATGGTTTAGAAAAGAAAGAGAAAAGCTTCCAAATTTTTATCAAATTGTCACATCTGAAAAACAGAAGTTATTGACAAGATAATCAGCTGGAAGTACTGTAATTTGAAAGGGATGTTCGTCGTGAAAAGATGGGGTGGAGTCATCCAACACTTAAAAACTGGAGCAGGCATGAAAAGTCTTCCTCGGTGGGATATCTGTGAGCTTGGAAAGTTAGATATGATAAACCCTACCAACAATAGTATTGGTGCTGCCTTTGAAAGATTGATCTTAAGAAAATGCAATCGAGGGTTTACTGTGTTCAAGCCGTAGCGCCCCCGCAGAAGTGTTTCAAAGACAACAAAAGATTCCATTACTGGTAAGGGCGTGGTCACGTGAGTCAAAATTCCTCCAGAACAACTTGTGATGCTCACGAATTTCAAGAAATGGTTCTACGACGGGAACAGGAGAAACAGTAATCAGATCTAATTCTAATGAAGATATTCATATTCTGGACCCAATGGATGTCTTTATGTTCTGCCTATCCTTTATGGCCACAAGATTCATGTCGGTGCTAGAAATGAGTATAAAGAAGAAGGCATGTTGTTCTAAAGGCGGTAGAACAAGTAAGAGAAAGAAAAATCAAAATGATGGACATCATGACCAGAATTGAAAAACAAAAGGAGAAAGAGGAGGCTAGGAAAAAGAAAAGAAAGCAAAATCGTCAGCTCAGCAGAAAGCTCCATCAACCACTCTAGTTGCATCAAAATCTCAACCTCCGGCCTCATCCACATATGAGGCCACGACGGAGGAACCACCTATCACAAGTGAAGCTATTGTTAATCCAACTGAAACACCACCTGAACAGACTGAAGATCAAGCTGTCTCAAATCTAGAAACCGAAGAGTAAGAATGAAGAATCGAACAAGTACACAACGATCTAGTGGGGATATTGTTGGAACTTTTGAGATGGTTGGTACTTAATTTTAGTAGGTTTTGGATAGTTTTGTAGTATTTTATTGTGTTTTAGAAAGTTCAGGGACTGAAAGTGTAACTACAGGAAAATATCCTGTACCGGCGTATTTATGTACCCAACGTATTTAATAAATACGCTGGATAGTCAGTGTGTGTATATATGTTATCAATGAAAACCCTAGTCCAAGGTTCGTAGACAAGTTTTGGTGATTTCTCTAGTGTTGTGATTGTTGTTCTTGTGCTAAATCCAAACATACAAGTGCATTCAGTGATTATATCATTTGGGATTCCATATACAACACTTGTTGTTTGATCCATAAAAGAATCTTGATCTTCATCCTTTGGTTTTTCTTAACTTTTACACGTTCAAACAACTAATCTATAGTTGTTTGGGTGATAACAATCAAACCACTATGATCCGAATCTGTTTTGGGACTCATATCCATTAGACGTTCTTGAATCGGGGTGTCTTTCTTTTTCTTCGATGATTCCCCCTCTTTCGCAGGTTGTTTTCTTTTATTCTTTCTTATCAATTGTTCACTCTCTTCTTCTTTTCATCCGCTTCCTCTTCAGTGTCTGTTTGTCTCTTTCTTTTAACACTTTCCCGATATTTTTCGTATGCAGCTTTCACTAGTGGAAATATTTCCTCTCTATACATCCACTAGTGAAACATCACCCACTCTTGTGTTTTTTAGTTCTGTGATTTGTCGGCCAGTTGGCAACTAAAATTTGTATGTGTCATTGTTGTGTGGAAGATTGGGATGTTGATCATTGATAAGAGCTGAATAAATCGAGGATACATGGCCCATGTTGAGGTGTTTGCGTTATCGACCATACAGTAGAAGATCAGACCAGAGATCTTGAACGGTTGCCTGGTGCATAAGTTGAGCATAGCATCGGACCATTCCAAATTCAAACCATCGTAACCTCCCTTTCTGTGGGCTAAACTCATAGCAAACACATGAAGAATAAATCACCAATCTTTTGTGAGTCCTTTCCGTTTGATCTCATTCTTGTCCCTAAAATCTCCAACATATCTCATTCCTCCAAATCCATCCAGAATATCATCTTACTTTAATCACAGTGGATCCTTGTGATCGTCTCCAAGACTAAGCACTTTTCGCACACTGTCTTCTGTTACAACGACTTTCTTATTCCGAACAGTTGCCGTGATCCTTTTGACATCATTGACAGTTGTGACTTTAGCTGTTTTCGTGATCAGCTTGATTACGAGAATAAATAAGTATGTCGTCTATAAAGACAATGACAAACTTATCCAAATTTGGTTTGCAGACTCTATTCATGAGATCCATGAATGCTGCAGGTGCATTTATGAGCCCAAAAGGCATCACTAGGAATTTTCTAGAATTATTTGATATGAATGTTGTATATAATTGGATCTGCTTGGACAGTGTAGCTTATCTTGCTTGAGTTTATCCAGTCTGCCACGTCTTCAAAGTCTTTTGGCGGTGGCTGTATTTTGCATGGTTGATTATACTTCCGTGTTTTATCCCGGATTATCTCTTTCACCATTTTTGAGAACATGGAAACAAGCTAAGTTAGATCTGGGTTTCGAATATACACAGTTTATTTATAAAAAAGGCTATATAAGTAGTTACAAAATTATTAAAAAATATATATTTATCATAAATATTATATTTACGTTGGAACAATATTTATCTGCTAGTATATCCGCTGTTAAAAACGCGGTAACATAAGTTATATACACCGGGCATTAGACACATATACGCTAAACTAAATGATATATACGCTGGTTATAACTTATCTACGCTGATAACAGGTCGCGTATTTAAGTTTTGTTTCAAGATAACAGTCAGCGTAGATGTTTATCTACACTGTTTTGACTGGCGTATTTGTCAAATACGCCGGTTGCTTGAACTCGCGTTCAAGACTTAAATGCGCGATCCTTTGATTCCATTTAACTACGCTGTCTTCATCGTAATTACGCTACATTCATCGTAAACACGCTGGCATCAAGAATTCCTTGATAAACCCTTTTAAAACTTTGAAATCTGATTCAAACAATCCCATTGATGGTCTATGCCCTGCACACATTTTCAGTGATTATGGGCATTCCACAATTGACTCGAAAACATGAAACACATACCGATATCAATCTTTAAGTAATCGGCCTTTGATGTTTTGAAGAAGTTTAAATTGGATATTTGAATGTGATTTTTGATATTTTGAAGAAGAAGATGACTGAAAAAGAAGCATGTAGAGATCTAATATATACATGCTAAAATATCTACGTATTTATTAATTACGCTGGAAAGATAATTACGCCGCGTTAGTTGTTTTGAAAGGTTTCTTCAAAGTTAAGAAGTCCAAACCAAATATGCTTGAAAATCTTAAACTTTCTCAAAAACTGTGCCCTTTTAAGCTAAGAATAGTGCAAAAGCCGAAAATAAGTTTAAGAAAATCAAAATTTTGCAATTTGGACACCGAAATTCATTTTTAGAACCAAGACACTTCCTTTTTCACATTTTTATTTTAATTGAAACCCCGTGACTTTCCTGCAAAAGATCATACTAGCAACACTTGTCAATTTATTATATATAAGAAAATTTTGAATAACCGAGGCACAAGAAAAACTGTTAGTATGTTTGACCTCTTAAATCCATGCACCCTTCTTTCAACTTGCTTTCGGTCAGCGTTTTATCATGTTTTGGTAATATTGACAAAAATTGCAATAGCCCCCACTCAAGCTAGACGATAGAATGTTGTGCCCGCGAGTCCCACTTCTGATATACCCCCACGATCAAGGTATGCTAAAGATTCCTCATATCGGGTGAGTATATTGACTTCATTCGTTTTGTTTTTCAACCATAGACAATTGATCATCAGGTCAGTACTTTCGTACAGTAGAGAGACCAATGTCTAACGAGGGCTAAGGCAAATATCACAGACGGTACGATTTATGCACTTGAAAGACTCTCAATGAGAGCTTCTTCTGTGTAAGGTTCTGGCCACATTGGCTCTTTTGAAAAGATATCATAATTGTGTCTAGGTCAGCATATATTTGGATGCAACAGAAGATCAATTATGATATCACCGAATGATTAGTCAATATAAAGACTCGAAATCTCGGACTTTGGAAATCTATCAATGCAAGATTTAAGACCATTAAGCCATATTCTTGTGTTACCCGCAAGTTTTGCACAACTTTGAGGATTTCCAGAATTCTTGTCTAAGCATTAACTTTTGTCGCCTAATCGCAGTTTACTCGATGGTATTGCTGAATCTACTGACACATTGTTGCTTGGCACCCCAATTTTCCTTGCTTCTCGTCCTGATTTCCCATTCATTTTCTATTTTAAAAACAAACAGAGTGGTGAGCAGTTTTCTATCACTTCTTAAGCAAGTGTCAACCGGAAGATCAAAACATTAAGAATGCCTCCTTTTCTGGAAATCTTCCCCCCTAAGATCTTATTTTCGAATGTCCATTACTTGAAAATGAAATTTTAATGTTGTAGAAAATCTTTTTGATGGGCACAGTTTTAAGATACTTATTTATTATGAAAAGCAGGTTTTTTTAAGTAAGTCAGTTATGAAGACGCAAGTTATTTCCACTCAAGGAAATTGATCATTTCCAACTAGGTTACCAATTGGTTGAAACGAGCTTTGTCAAAGGCTTTCGTGAAAATATCGGCTTTCTGTTGCAAAGTATCCACAAGCACCACTTGAATGTATCCTTTCTCATACGCATCTCAGATCGTATGAATGCAAATTTCGATGTGCTTTTTTCTGGAGTTGTGGATTGGATTCTTCACAATTCCTAGACAGGCCTCATTATCAATGAATATCAGAGTCTTCATGATGTTGATCCCGTAATCCAGCAACTGATTTTGTATCCAAAGAGCTTGTGAGCAGCAACTATAAGCCGTCGTATATTCGGCTTGAGCAGTAGACGTGGAAACTGTCGTCTGCTTCTTGCTTTGCCACGCTATAAGACGAGTTCCTAAGAATTAGCAACCTCCTGAAACTGACTTTCTATCAACCTTGCAACCTGCATGATCACTGTCAGAATAAGCAATTAAATCAAAATTACTATCTTTAGGATACCACAGTCCGAGCTTGGGTGTTCCTTTCAGATAGCGAAAAATTCGTTTGACTGCAGTCTTATGAGATTCTTTTGGATTCATCTGAAATCATGCACAGATGCAGACAGCCCATATAATGTCAGGCCTACTTGCGGTTAGATACATCAACGAGCCTATCATCAAGCAATAAAACGACTTGTTCACCGGTTTTCCTTGAGGATCAGGTGTGAGTTCCGTTTGAGCTGCAAATGGTGTGCTGGCGGTTTTGCAGTCGTTCATGCTATACATTGCGAGAATATCCCTAATGTACTTTGCTTGATGAATGAGGATACCATCTTCTCGGTACTTCACCTCCAATCCCAAGAAAAGTGTGAGCTCTCCCATCATACTCATTTCAAACTTTGCCTTCATAACCTTCTCGAACACCTTGCATAGAGCCTCATCAGTTGACCAAAAATAATACGTCTACATAAATTTGAACTAGCATCACATTAACTTCGATCTTTTTTGTGAAGAAAGTCATGGCGAATTTACATCTTGTTTATCCACATTCCAAAAGATATGTCGACAAAGTCTCATACTAGGCTCAAGGAGCTTGATGAAGACCATAGAGAGTTTTGTCAAGCTTATAGTATCTTTTAGGGAAATGTGGATCTTCAAAGCCCGTAGACTTTCAAAGATAGACTTCCTCTTTCACCTTCCCATATAGAAACGCACTCTTCACATCCATCTGAAACACCTTGAAGTTTTTGTACGAGGCATATGCCAAATATATTCTAATAGCCTCCAAACGTGCTACCAGAGCAAAAACTTCTTCATAGTCAATCCCTTCCTCCTGTCGAAAACCTTGAGCAATCAATTTTTCCTTGTTCTTGATGACCACACCACGATCATCCATTTTGTTACGGAATACCCACTAAGTGCCAATAGGATACTTTTCATCTGGTAGATCAACAAGTTCCCAAACCATGAGCTTACGAAACTGAGATAACTCTTCCTGCATTGCCTGCACCCAACTAGAATCCTGAATAGCTTCTTCGGCGTCACTTGGCATGGACTGCAAAAGAAAAACAACATACAATCCTTTGTTGATGGTATATATTTGTCCATGTGTTCATACTCCATCTTCACAGGACCAATGACATTCTTCATGGAATGATTTCGATTTGTCTTGTAACCTACGTTGGTGTGGGTCTCAATTTGTTGAGGTAGATTGGTGACCTGTTCATCGACATAGATAATTGGAGGCCCGTCTTCTTTAGTTGGTTCATCCATATTCGGCTGTGAAGAATAAGTATCATTTGTAGATGCATTCTCAGCTGAAGTGTCACCATTAACTTCTTCAACAGGAAGGATTGGATCGGCTGAAATTGGGGTGAAGCGAGTTGTGAAAGGGGTGAGACTGATGTCTGGAGGATTAAACAAGGGTTCTATAGGGGTCGTTTCTACAGGTTCAGTTTCAATGAGTGGTTCAACAATGTCGAAAGTGTTGAAAACTACATCTACATCGTAAAACCAGTTTGGAGAATTTCTAGTGTTGGTGGAGTTTCCTTCTTGAAAGTCGAGATAGTATGATTCAAGCACCATCTTGGTTCGTTTGTTGTAAACGCGATACACTCTTAAGTAGATGAGTATCCCATGAAGTAGCACACATCACCAATTGCTTCAAACTTGATAAGATTGTCTTTAGTGTTAAGGAGTGTACAAGAACATCCAAACAGTCTAAAGAAATCTATTAGAAGCTTCCTTTTGAAAACAAGTTCATAGGCGGTTTTCCATGAGGTTTAACAATGAGAACTTGATTCAAAACATAGCATGCTGTGTTGACTGCTTCTGCCCAGAAGATAATAGGAAGCTTGGAGTCTACGAGCATAGTTCGAGCAACTTTAATGAGTGTTCTATTCTTACGTTCTGCTACGCCATTTTGCGAGGAATTTTGGTGCACTGTACTGAAGGCCTATTCCCTTTTCTTCGTAAAAGGAAATAAACGTTTGATTTTTGAATTCCGATCCATTGTCACTTCTAACTGATTTGACCTTCAGCTTGATCACAGTTTCGATCATGGAAATGAAGTTCTTGAGAGTGGAGGCGGTCTCGCTTTTGGCTTCAAGAAAATATACCCATGAAAATCAGGAAGAAATCATCTGTAATCACCAAGCAATAGGATATTTTACCCAGACTTTTAACACTAATAGGACCGAAAAATCCATATGCAGTAATTGCAAAGGAGTGGATATCATATTCACTGCTTTGGATTTGTGCGGCTTTTTGTGTTGCTTGCCTTGGGTACATGTGATACATTTTTCTTAATATGGAAATTCTTTAACAGGTAAACCTCTCACTAAATTTAATTTGGAAAGTTAATTCATATTTTTGAAGTTCACATGTTCGAACCACCTGTGCCAAAGCAGTGATTCCGATTATGACGCTTTTGAGATTAGACACGTCATATGCTCGTTGGATTTTGCGTTTTTCATATTGAGAACATAGGTGTTGTTTTGACGAGGAGCTGTGAGCATAATCATTTCGGCAGGAACTGAGTATTCTGGCTTGAGAAATAGACATTCCACGTCGTTGAACAACACTGATATTCCTTTGTCACAGACTTGTGATACGCTCATGAGTTTGTAACACAATTCTGGTACTTAATTGACGTTCTCCAATGTAAGTGCTTCAGATACGACGTCTCCCATTCCAACAATTTTCCCTCCCTTTTCATCTTCGGCAAAAGATACGAAGTCGCCATTGATGATTTGAAAGTTCTTCAGGAGTTCCTTTAATCCGGTCATATGCCTTGAGCATCGACTGTCCATGTGCCAAATGTATTCCATGGACATTGAAGCTATTTTTGCAATTTATTATGTTATACAACAACAAAAAAAAATAGATACAAGTTAGTTAGTTTTCGGAGCCCAGACTTGTTTCAAGTTTAATCTATTGTGATTTTGAACAAGAGTATTTTCTTTTCTTTTCCAAAAACATGTTGAATTATCTATGTATTTGACTGATTTGCTAAAATTATCAAATTGCTCGGTGAAACTTTTGACAAGATCTTGTTTAGGTTTAGAAACTTTCCTGCTCTTGCAATGTTTCATAGTATGTCCTAAATGACCACAGCAAAAGCATTGCTAGAAATTTGTTCTTTTCTTTTTGTTGGACGCCGCGTGTGAAGATGATGTATGTGATGAGAGTCTAGAGCTACTTGAAGCGCTGTCTGACGATTCAATATAGCTTGAACTTTTGACTTTCTTCACTTTCTTGTTAAGACGATTTTCATCCTTAATGCAATCTTCATCGTTCTCACTATCTGATGAAGAAGCTAATTCTTGATTTTCACTTGAATCGTTAGATTCCTAATCTTTTCTTGACGTTTCTTCACCACTTTCTGAAGTTGTTGTGCTCGAGTCTTCACTGCTGCTAACTTGCATTGATTCTTTATCAGACTCTAATGTACCTGTACGTGATGGAACAAACTCGGGATTTTCCTTTGTAAGGAACTTTCCAAATATGTTTTTTCTTTGATTCTGGAACAAATACAGGAGATTCAAGCACAACATTTTCATCACTAAAAGCAGAATTTAAGTCATTACTTTCAACCACTACATTCATGTGGTTGTGGGTCTTAAATGTAGGCACATGGCCATTACAATCATCCCGAATATTAAATTTAGGCACACAACCATTACAACATCCATCCTAGTCAAACTATTACAGTTATCCCAAGTAGAAGTACTGTTTTTCTTGTTACAATTTCAGGCGAACCAGTTAACAGTGGAATAATTGTCGCCCGAATATCCTATCCCTATTTTCGATCCTCCACAGACATCATCCTCATCGCACACATCTTCTTTACGCTCAAACCCATCTGCATTACTTTCAGAAATATTAGTATTATTTTCATTTTCGTAAGAGATATTTTGAGCAAAAAGATCATGTTTATCAATTAAGTCATTATTAGGATGAGGAGATGGCATAGGCACATAGTTTTTGCTGTGCGGAGGAGGAAAGATTTTTCTTTCGTTTCTGAGCTTATCCTTGTATCCAATGCCATCCTTCACGAATGTCGGTCATTGTCAATTTTCAATATCAACCAATGCCTTTTGGCTAATTTTCCATTTATCGATTGTGAATTGCAGTTTATTATTTTCATTTTGAGATTTTTCTAATCTTTTAGTTAGATCATTTATGATAAAATCTTTTCTAAAAACAAATTCTTTCAATGTCTGCATCTTAGCCAAAGTTGAGTTCAACTTTCTCTGATCTGCAGCTTCATTTTCTTTCAGTTCTTTGTTAAATTTCAAAACCTTTTCCTTTTCTCTAATAGGTCACGGTTGAGTGATTTGTAATGTGCGACGACGTTCAAACATGGTTAGGAGCATAGTTTTACTTTAAATTCATACGGTATGCTGTTTACCAAATCCTTATCCTCCTTGTCTTTTGCAGATTCAACTTTCATGGCGGCTGCAGAAGTTCTAGCTTCCTCATTCTTGATGTCGCTAGTTGCTTCTTGGGCTGTCTTCTTCGGTTCACTCTTCTCAGCTTCTTTCTTTCCCTTATATGTTGATGGTTCAGTAGGAGCGATTATGCTTTTCAAGCCTTTATCTATAACTTTGTCACCCTTGGGAATTCCTGCTGCTTGTTTCTCAACGTAGTTTGATGAAGACGAGAGTGATGCAATAGATATTTTAGCCATAAGAGCTGTGTTGACTTCTTCCTTTGCCTCAGCAATTTCTTTAGCCCAGTCATAATCTTCTACAACAAGTGCCTTTGGGGTGTTATCAGTAACATTATCATTTCCCTCGATAGCTATTGGACTTCTTGCTGGAACAATCTTAGCATTTTCGTTTTTCAACAGCGGGCACTCTCTCTTGAAGTGACCCAAATTCTTGCAGTTGTAGCATCTCAGCTTGGACTTGTCGAAACAGCTTTTCCTAGTGCCAGTCTCTTTCCCGTTTTATCTTGAAACTTCTTTAGCCGTAGGGTAATCATTGCCATTTTCCATTTCAAGTCCATTTTTTCCATATCATCTGGATCTACTTGATACATGTCTTCAGCAGTGAGAAAATCTCTTTTCAGCTCACCCAACATGAGAGCTTCATAATTGCTTAGGAAGGTGTTAAACAATGCAACATGTCAGTGGATATCTTGAGTGCTTGAGCATCACCGACCACAGTAGTCTTCTCGTTAGATGGTGGAGCCTTTGCAGAGTTTGCAGAAGTGTTAAAGTAAGATGTGTTAGCACTTTGAGAACTTGAACCACCGACGGTTATGGGAGCAAGGAATGCCATGTTCTTGGTAATAGTAACAACATTGGATTGAGCAGATTTTGTGAGTATCCTGTTTGTTTTATCTTTCTCTTAAGCATGTCCATTTCAAAGGCCTTTAAAGTGTTGATCAGATCTGAAAGAGTGACTGGAGTTGTACTGGTCAAGAAAGTTCTTTTGATCATCATACATTGTAAGCTCCATTCTTTTGGAAGAGAGTCCAAAACTTTCTTGATTGAGGCATAGTTGGCAACGAGATTGCCGACTTTCTTCATTTTTGTTAGCACATTAAAAAATCGGCTAATATGACCTGACAAACTTTCACCTCGAACACGTCCTAACATGTCGTATTCTTTATGAACCATATCCCTCTTGTTATCCATCAGTTCTTCATTTCCTTCGTATTGATCGATAAGAGCCAACCATAGTTCATGAGTCGAGGTGTATTCCTCAAACAAGTTGTTGTCATCGTTTGATAGAGCCATTGTTAGAGTCGTGCGCCCTACGATCGTGTTGGATGAGTGTCCTATCTTCATCAGTGAAGGTTGAAGGATCTTCGTTGATTGTACAGACATCGTCACGAATTACCATAGGAACATGGGGTCCTACAGTGACGGACATCCATTGAGTATGGTCGGTATACTCAAAGAATGCTTTGGTTTGATTCTTTTAGCTACTGAAATCTTCAGATCCTTTCAACTTAGGAGGCCCAATTGCAGTTCCAGTTTCAAGTTCGGCTTGAGCGATGGATTCAATTGATTAAGTAACATTTTGGGTTGATTTCAAGTTCAAAGTCTTGATCTAGGATTAATTACGCTGGTTTTTAAGATATTGTGCTTAAAATCGATGGTGAAGATTAATTACGCTGGGAATTTGTGAGATCAGTGAGCAAATACGCTGAATATAGTAATTACGCTGATGATTTTTGGCTTCTTGGACCGGCGGCAATAGCTAAATCCTTTGGAACAGACAAGACACACGTGAGTATGGCTAAATACGCCGATCACCGTGATAAATCGCTGAGGATCTTTATCACTGACTTTGAAGTCGCCTTGAATTAAACACGCTGACACTATTTCGCTTAGAATTAAAAAATGCACTGGTTATTGCCAGCGTATTTTTTAGTTACGTGATCTTCAAGTTAAAAACGCTATATTCAAATTTATTACACTGACTTCAAATTTAAATATGCCCAGCAGGGTTTAAGTACGAAACAAAACCCTCTAATCACCCAAACGACTCAAAATCCATGTTTCTTTGTACCAAAATGACCCAAATGTTTACAAAAAACTGATTAACAACAACCCAATGATTAAACGCACCAGCTCACGCCATTTTAAGTCCAAAAATTTGAAAAACCTTGAAACTTTGAGAACTTTTGAAAAACATTCAAAACTTGATGAATCATAACAAAAACTCAAACAATCAAGAGCACAAAGGCCCTGATACCAAATTGTGAGTCCCAAAATAGATTCAAATCATAGTGGTTTGATTGTTATCACCCAAACAACTATAGATTAGTTGCTTGAGTTTGTAAAAGTTAAGAAAAACCTAAAGACGAAGATGAAGATTCTTGTATGGATCAAACAACAAGTGTTGTATATGGAATCCCAAAAGATAGAATCACTAAAAGCACCTGGATGTTCTGATTTAGTACAAGAACAATAATCATAACACAAGAGAAATCACCAAAACTTGTCCAAGAACCTTTGACTAGGGTTTTCCATTGATCACATACATATACAATCTGACTACCCAGCGTATTCAATAAATACACTGGGACATTAAATATGCTGCTACAGGGAAGTCCCTGTAGTTACATTTTCAACCCCTGAACTTTCTAGAATACAATAAACTATTACAAAACCATCCAAAACCTACTAAAACCAAGTACCAACGATCTCAAAAGATCCAACAGCAGGGTATGCTGTTTACCCAGTCTTTCTCCTCTTTCTCTTTGGTGGACTCGACTTTCATTGTTGCTGTGGGAGCTTGATCTTTCTCCTTCCTAACACTGCTACTGGCTTCCTGAACCTTTTCCTTTGACTCAGAGATTCCAGCCTCTTTCTTTTCTTGGTTGCCTTTAGACTTGGTTGTGCTGACTATGCTCTTCAGTCCTTTGTCAGCAGACACATCTCCCTTGGGAATACCTACGTTTTTGTTACTAAGAAAGTTTAAAGAACGTTGAATCGATTTAGAGGATATCTTTGCCATTAGATCTTTGTTAACTTCTTCCTTTGTTTCAGCAATTTCCTCTACCCAATCATAGTCTTCCACCACTAGAGCCTTTGGAGTGTTAGTAGCAGATTTCTCATTTCCTTCAATAGCGATTGTCCTTCTAGCTGGAGTCGTATCAGCATTTTCATTCTTTAGCAATGAACAATCTCTTTTGAAGTGCCCCAAATTCTTGCAGTTGTAGCATCGTAACTTGGACATGTCAAAACCAGCTTTTCCGAGTGCCAATCTCTTTCCTGTTTTGTCTTGAAACTTCTTTAGCCGTAAGGTTATCATTGCCATTTGCCATTTCAAATCCATTTCCTCCATATCATTTGGATGTACTTGATACATGTCTTCAGTAGTAAGAAAATCTCGTTTCAGCTCACCCGACATAAGAGCTTCATAGCTACTCAGGATGGTGTTAAATAGTGCAACATGTTCAGTAGATATTTTGATAGCTTGAGCATCACCGAACACAGTAGTCTTTTCGTTGGACTGTGGAGCCTTTGGAGAGTTTGCGGAAGCGTTAAAATAAGATGAATTAGAACTCTGAGAGCTTGAACCACCGAAGGTTATGGGAGCAAGAAAAGCCATGTTTTTTGGAGCAACAGATTGACTTGATTTTTGAGTGTATCCTACTTGATTCATTTCTCTTTTAAGTACATCCATTTCAAATGCCTTTAGTGTGTTAATCAGGTCCGAGAGAGTAACTAGAGTTGCGTTGTTCAAGAAGGTTCTTTTGATCATCATGCATTGCAAGCTCCACTTTTTTGAAGAGAGTCCAAGTGCTTCTTGATTGAAGCATAGTTGGTGACATGATTTCCAACTTTCTTCATTTTTGTCAGCATGTTTAGGAAGCGACTGATGTAATCTCACAAGCTTTCACCACGAATACTTCCAAACATATCGTACTCCATTTGAACCATATCTCTTTAGTTCTCCACCAGTTCCAGATTGCCTTCATAGTGATCAATCGGTGCTAACCATAATTCATGAGTTATGGTGTACTCTTCAAACAAGTTGTTGTCATCTTTTGATAAAGCCGTTGTTAGAGCAGCGTGAGCCCGACTCTCACGTTGGATTAATAACCTATCTTCATAAGTGTAAGTCGAGGGATCATCGTTGATTGTACGAACATCATCATGAATCACCATAGGGACGTGAGGTCCTATGGTGACAGACATCCATTGAGTATAGTCTGTATATTCAAAGAATGACTTGATTATGTTCTTCCAACTACTGAAATCTTTGGATCCTTTCAACTTTAGAGACCTAGTTGTAGTTCGAGTTTCAAGCTCGGCTTGAGCGACAGGATTTAGTTGATTAAGTGACATGTTGATTTAATTTTAGGTCCAAATTTGTTCACAGAAATTAAATACGCTGGATTTTAATGATACTAGGCACAAATACGCTAACTTTTGTATTACTAGGCTTAATTACGCTGAAGGTTCTTAAATACGCTATGTGATCAGGTCACAATTCAAAAGAAACTATGCTCACTATTACGCTCGAATAAGAAGTATTTCTTGTACCAACATCAAACAAAAACGCACAGAGATTTGGATAAAGTCGCCAAACACCATGATATAATCGCAAAACATTTATACCACTGACCCCGAAGTGGCCTTCGGATAAAAACGTTTCCACAAAGACCAGCATAATAGACAATTACGCTACCTTCAACCAGATCTACGTTGTCTTCAAATTTATATATGCCAACATCAACACAAATACGCCAGAAGGGTTTTAGTACAAACAAAAACCCTCTAATCACACAAAAACACCCCAAAAGCCATGGTATCTTGCATCAAAATGACCCAAATGATACTCTAAACATTGATTAACAATAACCTATACATTAAATGTCACACCCCGATTTCCATTATTGTGGAAGCGTCAGCGAGGTGTGGCCAGAGCGGTAATCATTGCATTCAACCAAGTAAATGACAAATGTAAAATATAATAAGATGTTCATCCATACATTTTATTTAAACAAAAAAATTACAATCGACTACTTGTCTCAAAAACTTAGTACAACTTCACCAACATTGTTCCAACTTTAAAACACAAGTTTTTACAACATGATAACTAAAATCTGGATGACATCAAACTGCTTGACTTCACAACACACGGACATATTTTTCCAAAGTTGTCCACTAGTTACCTGTAATACATGTTAGTTTTGAAAAATCGTCAACAAAAGCTGGTGAATTCATGGATTGAGTTTGCATCAAATAATTCTTGAAAATATATGAAGTATTTAATCTGGCATGTAATTAAATGAAACTTGTAAGATCATTAGTGTTTTGCAAGGACACTAATCTGTATGCCGAATAGGAGGCAACCAAACCTTGACGATAAGTTGTGTCTGAGACACTAGTTTTAGACACAAAAGCACTCTGTAACGATCTGTTTTTATTTTCGTTCAGAGTGGGACCCGCCAAAACCCAATAGATCTATCACTTTTGTTCCTCGGTACTTGTTTATACATTAATGGCCGCTTTGTTTAATTCTATCCGCATGTGATCTAAGTATTTTCATTCTTTAAGAAAATCATACCAATTGAAACATGTATCCTCCCCGAACGTTTAAAACCGTAAAACGATTAAATAAAAGGGGAAAACATGACTCAGAGATTTGCGTTCCGTCCAAATCTCTATGTGATATTCGGTTCTTTGTTCATTTTCTCAACCTACAAGTGTTCTACTCCCATTAGACGGTTAGGTTTATGATCGTTTTCGTACAAGTATTCATTTTGAATTCATAATTATACTTGTATTCATTTGTTTTCTCGTTAATATATATATAATGGGCCTAGCCCAAATGTTAAGTGTAAGAATTTAATTCTAATGTTTATGTATGTGTGGGCGTAGCACAATTGGTTTCATATGTGTTGGCCTAGCCCAAATGGTTTCATATGTGTGGGCGTAGCCCAACTTGTTTTATATGTGTGGACCTAGCCCAAATGAATTTATTTAAAATGGGTCAAGCCCAAATGGATTTGTAAAAGTGGGCCTAGCCCAAATTAATCATGTAAGAGCAGGCTAGCCCAAAATAGTTTATGGAATGGGCTTAACCCAAATTAACCTTATAAAGTGGGCTCTAGCCCACTCTAGTTTGTAAAAGTGGGCTCTAGCCCAACTTAGTTTATAAAAGTGGGCTCTTGCCAAATTTTAGTTTATAAAAGTGGGCTCTAATCCAACTTAGTTTATAAAAGTGGGCTCTAGCCCAACTTAGCTTACAAAAATGAGCTCTAGCCCAACTTAGTTTGTAAAAGTGGGCTCTTGCCAATTTAGTTTATAAAAGTGGGCTCTAGCCCAACTTAGTTTTATAAAAGTGGGCTCCTGCCCATTTAGTTTATAAAAGTGGGTTAGCCCATATGGTTATTTAATTGGGCTTGATCCATGTATTAATACTTACTAGTAATAATCAATTAAAAATTAGTTTGTAAAACTACTAATATGTTATATAAGTTATTTATAAATTCTATTATGTATATCTTTTTTTTGTATAGTGTGTGACAATTTGTTTATTTGTTTTGACCGTTTCGTTTGCGTCGCCCGCTTCGTTCGCGTTATTCGTTTCGTCCGTGTCGTTTGTTTCGCCCGTGTCGTTTTATTTGTTGATATGTCCAAACTGTCTGTTTTTGTCCGAATTTGATTTATAGTCCGATTTGTTAGTTTATGTCCATGTTTGAACAAAACAATTTATACTTCTCATGTTTCAAGTGTATGTACATATTCTTGTACTTTTTAGTGAAACTGTATATTTTTGTATTTATTCCTACTTGATCTAATACATAATGTTTATACACAAAATACATACACATACTGATCATATCTAAATATATATTTTATCTAAAAATATATATTTGTTCTTTATTAGTTTAAGAAAACTCTTGAAATTTTTATCTTAAACCTTTTCACCCAAATTTTGTTTAATCATCATTAAAATCCTTAGTCATTCAAAATCTTTAGTTTAACCATACTTTAATCATAGTAAATTTTATAAAAATTTTGCCATAGTTTCCTTAGGGAAACTATGAACTTTCCCATGTTTAAATGTTTTAAATCATTTTTCAACTCAAATAATGATTAAGTATCAATGAATAATTTCCTAGATCATAAATCTCTAAAAGGAAATGTTATGAACTTGTAGTAACTTTAACCTTCCAAAAACAGAAACTTTATTAACCCATTTTTAACAAAACACTTAGATTATTTATTTTATATAAAAATCCATATTTTGTGTAATACATAAAAAAATTTGAAGTGTGTGGATATATTCATAACCCTTTAAAAAATAGGACATGTTCATAATCTTTCCAAAAATGGAAACTTTATTTGTGATTTTCCACAAAATTCTTATATTACGTGTTTTATATCTAAAAATCCATACTTCATATCATGTAATAGATCATTTTTAAGTGTGAAATCATATTCATAACATTTTTGTTAACGGATCTTGCTAGATCTAAACATGCATGTGCTTAGATCTTCATTTTTAACCATAAAAATGCAAGATCACTTCTACTACAAAAAGACAACTTCTAGATCATCAAAATTATCAAATAAGTTAAATATCATATTAATAGGTTTAGTTTTATTAGTGTTTTTCAAGTGGGTTTTTAAATAAAATTCAAGATGATCTTGTACTTTTTATATTAAATCATAATATAAGAATGTAGTAATAAAGTATGAAGCTTACTACTAGAATGAATAACAAGATAAA
This sequence comes from Scalesia atractyloides, assembly GCA_947069175.1. Classification (NCBI taxonomy): domain Eukaryota; kingdom Viridiplantae; phylum Streptophyta; class Magnoliopsida; order Asterales; family Asteraceae; genus Scalesia; species Scalesia atractyloides. The sequence continues at coordinate 57,589,333 of CAMTDV010000003.1, read as the reverse complement.
GGTGATGATAATATAAAGGAAAATATGATGATCAAAGAGCTTCAAGTCTTGAAAAAAATGCTCCAAGTGGGTCTTCAAGTCTTGTAAATGCTTTGAATCATTCATGCACCTCCATGTTTGCTTGAAATCTTTGAGTTTGAATTTTGAATAAGATAAAGATGATGGATGATGGTGTTGGCTTATTTTTAGAGAGAGAAAAGGAGGAGATCAAAGGTTGTTGGTTATGTTGGAACTGAGAAATGTGGTGGAGTGTTAGGATTTTGTTTTGATTATGTTTCTACACATCACCCAACACTAATCATCTTCTAAGTTAACCCAACACATCAAGAAAAATGAATGGGCATGGGGACCCACCCATAGCCGTAAGAAGGGGGGTGGTTTGGTTTTAATTTTTTTTATAAAATCTTGTTACATTTTATAAACTTTTTAAACTTGGATATTATATATATATATATTAGTTCTTATAAAATCTAATGATCCAACACACTAATGTGATGTTAAAACTTGTCAAACTTGTTCACTAGATTTATCATTTCGTTGTTCGGTAGATAGATTCGGCTAAGATCTCGTACTAGGTCGAATACCGACATTTTGTATTACTTATGTAATTTATTTACACCATTATCTTTGTGGTACTTTATTGTCCAAATTTATTAATCTAATTCTCCAGACTAATAAATTTGTTGTTTTGGACATAGTTTCTGTACCGGCTTTGTTGTCTGGTAATTACCGAACTAACTGTGTAGCTTTGAAACATAAAGTTTAAATAAGGGTTTTGTGTTGTTTTTAATATATTGGTTATGATAAATAATATTTATTTTTAAATTTTGGACATTTGTTGTTTTGTTCCTCGGAGTGTTGTACACTCTGTAGAATTGCTTTATTTTTCTGCGGACTAGACAATTTGGTGTTTTATAATTTTTCCAAAATGTAATATTTGCACATTATTTCCAACTAATGTTTCCATATAATATTTATTATGGACGTACTTTATTTACTCGTTTGGCCATGCCGGACTGTACCACGACTAGTACTGACATGCATAGTGTGTTCGCGTTTCTGCCGCCAGTCTAGGATATAATTTTATATGCTTCTAATTGTGGCGGGTTTGTTATCATACTAAGCTATGATTTTGAAATTCCTAGACTTTTAAGACTCAATTTAATAAAATCAAGTCAAAAATACAAATGTGATAGTTGTTTAGGCTGTATGGCTTTACCGGTATTTTGCCGTATGTCACATTCTCCCCCTGTTCAAGAAAATTTTGAGACGAAATTTAAGTTGCATTATCCGTTGCAGGGACTTTCTTGAACAGGTGAGGTTACTTTCTTTTCATTTCATCTTCTCGTTCCCAAGTGAACTCGGGTCCGCGCTTCGAGTTCCAACGGACTTTGATTAGTTTGATACGACTCCTCCTCGTTTTCCGCATTTTTGAATCTAAAACCTCTACAGGTTCTTCGATGAAATGGAGTTTGTCGTCTATACTGATTTCGTCTGGGGGAATAATAAGTGATTCTTCAGAAAGACACTTCTTAAGATTTGACACATGAAAGGTGTCGTAGATGTTGCTAAGCGACAATTCAAACTTTTTCCAAAATCTCATAAGGTCCTATGTATCTTGTGCTAAGCTTTCCTTGCTTCCCAAATCTAGCTACACCTTTCCAACGCGAGACTTTTAACAACACTTTGTCTCCAACCTCGAAAGATAACGGCTTGCGACGTTTATCCGCGTAGCTTTTCTGTCGGTTTCGGGCCGCGTTAATACGTTCTCGGATTTTAAATATTTTATCAGTAGTCTATTGGACTAACTCTGGTCCTATCATTTTTTTGTCATCCATCTCCGCCCAGCATAACGGAGATCGACACTTACGTCCATATAATGCTTCGAATGGAGCAGCTTAAATACTTGTTTGATAACTGTTATTGTATGAGAACTCCACTAAGGCAAGTGAGTGCCCAGTTTCCGCCTAAGTCCATCACACAAGCACAAAACATGTCTTCTAAAGTTTGAATTGTGCGTTCACTTTGGCCGTCAGTTTGGGGATGAAAGGTTGTACTTAGATCTAAGCGAGATCCAAAAGCCTTTTGAAAGGATTGCCAAATTCTTGACGCAAAACGACCATCTCGGTCAGAGACTATCGAAATAGGTACTCCATGTCTTGCCACAATTTCCTTGATATAGAGTTCAGCTAACTTCTCAGTCTTATCTTTCTCGCGTATTGGTAAGAAGTGAGCTGACTTGGTTAATAGATCAACAATTACCCAAATCATATCAAGACCGTGAGAGGTCCTGGGTAATTTAGTTATGAAATCCATGGAAATTTGTTCCCATTTCCAAGTGGGAATTTCAGGTTATTGTAACAATCCTTAAGATTTTTGGTATTCGGCCTTTATTTTAGCACATGTTAGACACTTTCCAACATAAGTTGCAATATCACCTTTGATATTAGGCCACCAATAATATTCTTTAAGATCATGATACATTTTATCTGCTCTGGGATGTATAGAGTATTTGGATTTATGAGCTTCATCTAGAATTAGATCTTGAAGACCGCCATAATGAGGATCCCAAATTCTACTCATAAAATACAAGGCTCCGTTCTCTTTTAGTTCTAGATGTTTTTCCTGCCTCTAAGCATTTCTGCTTTAAAGTTTCCTTCCTTTAGTGCTTCTTGTTGGGCGTCATGAATTCGAGAGGTGAGGTTATTGTGAATTGTGAGTCCTAATGATCGTACACGTAGGGGTTTTACTCGTTCTTTTCGGCTCAAGGCATACGCGAAAACATTCGCCTTGCCTGGATGATATTTGATTTCACAGGCATAGTCATTCAACAATTCAAGGCAACGCCTTTGACACATATTTAACTCTTTCTGGTTAAATATATGTTGAAGACTTTTATGATCAGTAAAAATCGTGCACTTAGTGCCGTAAAGATAATGACGCCATATTTTTAATGCAAATACCACTGCACCTAACTCTAGGCCATGTGTGGTATAGTTCTCCTCGTGAACTTTTAATTGGCGTGATGCGTATACAATAACTTTATCTCGTTGCATTAATATGCATCCTAACCCTTGATGTAATGCATCACAATAAACTACAAAGTCATCCGTGCCGTCCGAAAGTGAAAGAATCGATGCATCACAAAATTTGTCCTTAAGTAGTTAGAAAGCTGCTTCTTTTTTCTCTCCCCAATCAAACTTCTTATCTTTTTGAGTGAGGGAAGTTAGAGGTTGAGCAATCTTTGAAAAGTTCTCAATGAATCTCTGATAATAACCGGTCAATCCTAAGAATTGGCGTACTTCGGTTGGCGTCTTTGGTGCGTTAAAATTCTTAATGGCTTCTATTTTTAATGGATCGACATGTATGCCTTTCTCATTGACTACATGTCTGGGAAATTGTACTTCGCGAAGCCAAAATTCGCATTTGGAGAATTTTGCATACAATTTCTCCTTCTTTAATTATTCAAGAATAGTTCTGAGATGATGTTCATGTTCATTCTTGTTTCGTGAATATATCAATATGTCATCGATAAACACCATCACGAAGTTATCAAGATACAGCATGCACACACGGTTCATTAAATCTATGAACACTAATGGTGCATTTGTTAAGCCAAAAGGCATAACAAGGAACTCGTAGTGACTGTAGCGAGTTCGGAATGCCGTTTTTGGAATACTTTCTTCTTGAACTCTAAGTTGATGGTATCCTAACCTTAAGTCAATATTTGAATAGAAACTCGATCCTTGAAGTTGTGTGGACAAGTCATCGATCCTTGGTAATGGATACCGTTCCCTGATCGTGAGCTTATTTAATTCTCGATAGTCTATGCACATCCTAAAACTTCCATCCTTCTTTTTCACGAATAAAACTGGAGCTCCCCAGGGTGAGAAACTGGGTCGAATGAAACCTTTCTTGAAGTTGTGTGGACAACTCTTGCATTTCCGAAGGAGCTAATCGGTAAGGGGATTTTGCCACAGGTGCGGCTCCTGGAATTAAGTCTATATGAAATTCGACTTGTCCTTGTGGTGGCACTCCTGGCAAGTCTTCTGGGAAAACTTCAGGAAATTCCCTCATAACAGGGATCTCCCCAAGTTTTGGCTCCTTAGCTTTCTTATCAACTACGTATGCTAAGAATGCTAAGAATCCTTTCCGTAAGCACTTATGAGCTTTCATACAAGTGATAACTCGTAGTTGCGTTTCGTTTTTCTCACCATGAACAAGAAGTGTTTCGTTATTAGGAAGAGGAATACAAATGATCTTGTCACAACACACGACTTCAGCTTGGTAATTGAATAACCAATCCATACCAACTATGATATCGAAACTTCCTAATCGAATGGGTAACAAATCGATGTTAATTTTTTGTCCACTAAGCTCTAAAGAGCATCCTTTAACAATTTCACCAGATTCGATTATTTTTCCATTCGCTAGTTCGATAGTCTAATTTATTTGGATTTAGTCTAAGTATATCTTTGAACTCTAAAGATATAAAACTATAGTTTGCGCCTGTATCAAATAAAATAGATGCGAAGTGATTGTTGATAGGAAACATACATGTGATCACATTAGGATCCTGGTGTGCTTCTCGGGCTCCTATCACAAAGGCTCGACCGTGACCTTTGTTTTCTTTTGGGCAATCTTTCCTAAATTGGCCCAAATCTCCGCAACCATAGTAGCCTTGGTTCTTTCCTTTCCAATTCCCATTTTCGTTACCGCTTTATCTCTTTTCTCAGTTCTTACTTCCCTTGTTATTTCCCCAACAATTCTCTGTGCAGTATCCTAACTTTCCACACTTATCACACTTGGTGGTTCCACATCCACTATAGTGATGATATCCACACTTGTTGGACTTTGGTGCATTCCCCGCATAACCTTTTGGTCCAGTTTCTGTTGTAGCCACAGACACTTTACCTCCTCTCGTTGCGGGGGTTTCCTTCTTTTTGTTGCTCGGTCTTGATCCCTTTTTAAAAATGAGAACATATGCTATTGTTTTCATGTGATGATGACTCCACATGTGTCTCCTTGGGCTTCTCCGCACTTCTTCTTGAAAGCTTATTCATTCTTACCGCCTCTTCAGTAAGACTCACATCAATTGTTATAGCTTCGGTGATAGTTTCCGAATGCGACGATATAACCATACTCTGGATCTTCGGGTCTAATCCCAAATGTAACGTTCAATTCGTTTGAATTCGGGAGTCACCATATATGGAACAATCCGAGAGAGATCATGAAAGCGTTGAGTATAGCCATAAATGTCGGATCCAATCATCGTTAGGTTCCAAACTTCCGTTTCCAGCTTCTGTAATTCAGCTCTTGAACAATATTTTTCTCTCATCATGTCCTTCAATCTTTCCCACGTAATAGCATATACGACTGCATCTCCTAGTGTCTGCACTTGTAGATTCCACCATGAAAGAGCTTCGTCAATGAATAAACCCGAAACATACATAACTCTCTGATTAGGAGAACAATTGCTCATACGGATCATAGAGTCCATCGAACAAATGCCACAGCACCACCAGTGCCATTAAAGTTTAGTGGCTTGCAATCCAAGAATTGCTTGTACGTGCATCCTGAAATGTTTGCTCTCAAGATTTGTCAACAATATATATTTTTGAAAAATAAATATTAATGATAATTCTTTTGGTAAGGTTATGAATAACCAACCGTTAGCAAGATTTTGAACCCTTGGTGGGGTTTGAATTCTAGCTTCATTATCTTGATTGGTGCGGTTAGTTTCGCGCTATGCGATCGCTTCGGCGATGGTTTAGCAGAGCATCTAATTCAGCTTGTGATGCAGGTAGAGGGGTTGGTTGAATTTGGCGTTTATTTCTTCTTTTTGGTGCCATGATCTTCACATATATAACATATAGAAGTGATTAGACAAATATTTAAATAAATATTGTCATTCATGGACTCAAATTGAATAAATAAGTCATCATAGAATATACTAATGTATAAAGATCGAATAAATCGAATCATCTCTTCACATAAGGCATCCATACGACAATCATCATAACATGAACATAACGAATAATAACAATGCATAATAAAAAGAAAAGATACCAACTTTCACACATATATATATATATATATATATATATATATATATATATATATATATATATATATATATATATATCATCAACTTGTTGCTTCATTTTTATGAAGAACAAAAATAATTCGGAGTTATATCGCTCCAAGATACAAGTCATATATAATAAAAACAAAGTAAGTATATTTTTTCCTTCACATTGCTTCTTAAAAGTCTTCAAGTTGACTTATATATATCTTCAAAAATCTTCAATCTTCTATCAAGCGGGTACGGGTACTACCCTCAAAACACAATCACCTACCAAAACTAGACGGACGGTAGGGTGGGGGTGAAGATGCGCATATCATACCATGAAAATATGTTATCTCCTCCTCGATAGCACTGATACCCCTCTCATGAGATGAAGAGGCAACATGGGGTGGTGGAAGTGAGGATACTGAGGGAGATGGTGGTGGTGGAGGTAATGATGTGGGTAGTGGTGGTTGGGATGATGATGATGATGGACCACTCTGAGATGCTCGAATAGCAGATAATCATGCCCTCAGCGTATGCCCCTCACAGTTTTTAAACGCGTCATGATGGTATCAGAGCCAGGGCCGGACCGATGGTGCCAGGTCCCGTGAGGACGCTGGGCCCCGTAAGGGGGTGGATTTTGATATCCCACATCGGTTAAGAAGGGGAACAAAGGCTTCATTATAAGGGGCTGGATACCTTCACCATCATGACGCGTTTTATACCGTGAGGGGCAGGCGTTGAGGGCGTGTTGGCTGCCAAAGCGGACAATATCATGGTGTGGTTATGCTGGGCTGTTACATTAAACACACCAAATCAAGCCATTTGAACCCAAAACTTTTGAAAAACATTGAAGACTTTGAAAAACATTGAAGACTTTGAAAAACCTTTGAAAACCTTCAAAACCTTGAAAATCTTAACAAATATTAGCTAATCAAGAGCACAAAGGCTCAGATACCAAATTGTGAGTCCCAAAATAGTCTTTGATCACAGTGATGGTGATTGACACACACCCAAACACTTATTGATTAGGTGTTTGAATGATATAATAAGTAAGAAACACAAAGAAACTAAGATGAATATGAAGAATCTTGTCCAAGATGTAATCCCATAATGATGATAACAATCATAGATCCTGGATATCGATTTAGAACAAGTAAATCAGAGACAAAGCACAAAGATGATAACAAACCTTGGTCCAAGAAACTTAGAGCCAAAGGATTCTAGCATTCCATATATATAGATCTGACCTCCCAACGTATTTATTATAAATACGCTGGGAGGATCAATACGCCGCCACAGTAATTGTCTACAAAATACATTTTTGGCCCTTTTAGTTAGACTAACTATTACAATCAAGTTACAAACTATGAAACTCAAATACCAACAGTCTCAAAACGTCCTAACACAACATTGATTCATTATGGAAACGAAGGGCGTAAAGTTGATGAATTTTCAAAATAGAGCGTAAAGTTGACACCGGGTGTTAACCACATGGTGTCAAACTGTAGTTTACTCAATATTTTTTATTTTATTGATTGATGTAATATTAATGTTTAAAAAATATATTTTTTTAAATGATGTACTTTTGCTAAAGGGTACTCGAATAAGATGTGTTATGATCGACTTTAGAGAAAGAAGAAACACAGAGAAAGAAGTTTACTCAAATCATCCATGCCCTGATCTCATTTTTGACATTGCTTAAGTGCAACATGATCATGAACCAACATGATTAGATTTGTTATTTACAAAAAGACACCTCTTACTATTACATTTGGACAAAATAGAAAACCGACTTTTACCCCTTCATCTCCATTGGCTCCGCAACCCTATAACTATGTATTGATATGATACAATATACAAACACAATAAAAGCTTTACTGATACACACAATCTTAAACAAAAGAGTTTAACAACAAGATAATAAGACTGTAACAAGATATTAGGGGTAAACAGAATTACATTGAGAACGCGATGGCTTTTGTAACTAAGTAGCCACTCTATACTATAAGATATAGGTTATGATTTCCGGATTTCGTTTAAGTACCCTAACCACTACGTTCTTCATTGGTGAAATATATGTATAAGTCTTTTATGTCTTGAGTAATTCCTGATATCCATCGAGAGTCTTGTATGAATCTTTAGGCATGTTGTGGTAAATCTAGGATCTTTATTTTAGATCTAGATATGAATAAGATTTATTAAGTGGGTTGGATACAAGAAAACTTTTGCTACTCCCATCCTCATACCCAGTCATAAAGCAGTCTCATACTCATCAGGTACTCGTTACTGAATAGCTACCTGGTGGGATGTACATTACCCAAAATTGGATCTTAAACTCACCTTAAAATTGCATTGACATATAAGATATTTTAATACAATAGATCTTATAAAAATAATAAGATTATGTTAAATCTTGTTATTCACATCTTGACATGTAAACATACATTTATTATACATGTTATTAAGATTATTTAACATATTAATTGCAGGTAATTTTTTTAGTTTTTCTAATTGGTGGGATATACATTATCTAAATTTGGATCATAAACTCACCTTAAAATCGTCTTGACACATAAAATATTTTATGCAATAAATCTTACTAATATAATAAGATTATGTTAAATCTTGTTATCATATCTTGACATGTAAACATACATTTATTATACATATTTTTAAATTATTTAACATATTGATATATTTGATATCGATGTAGGTAAACAGGTTAGAGTAATAGGGCAGGTGTTCACATAATATCATACCTTGTTTTAAACTTGTGATTTTTTTTCATAACTAATCCCATACCTGAGTTACCATTTCACAATATTCAGTTTCTCTAATTGGATTCATATTCGTTTGTCATCTCTAAACACTAACCTTCCAAAGCTACTTGTTATGTGCTCAGATCTTGTTTCTTTACTTGGACTTCTCTTATATTGGAAGTCTTATTCACACTAGTTTGAAACAATAACATATGTATGTAGTTTTGGTATGTAGTAATGAGAGGCAGAATGGAATGGATCATTACGAGGGAATGAAGAAAATGGTGTTTAGTTGGTCAATGGAATGGAATCACTCATTAATCCATTCCCTCAAAATCATTCCATCCACCCCCATGTTTTTTTTTCATTCCATCCTCTCTTGCACCATTTATCAACAACACCACAACCCACCACCTTCACCATCACCTACCACCACCGACCACCAACGCCATCGCCTCAGTCACCACCCCGACAACCACCACCGCCGCCGCCACCCACCCGCCACTGCTGCCACCTGTCGCCGCCACCAACCACTAGTGCCGCCAACGCCACTTATCGTCGATGCCACCCACCACCACCGTCGACTCCACCTCCACCTCCACCGCCACCACCACTACCGCCGCATTCCACCACCACCAACCACCACCGACGGCCGCCGCCACCCCTATCGCCACCACCCGTCATCATCGCCGCACCGCCATTCGCTGTCACTGCCCACCACCGCCACCTATAACTGCCCACAATCACTACCACGACCACCAGCACCACTCACCACTGATTTTATTCCTTCGTTTTTCTTGGCTACCAAACAATACACAATAATAATTCATTCCATTCACATATTGTAACCAAACAAGATATTGAATGGTAATGATCCATGGCATTCCCTCGTCCATTCCATTACCCTGTTCATTCCATTCCTTCATCCATACCATTACCCCGTACCAAACAAACCCTTAGTGTCACGGAGTTAGCTTTTCAACTTGCGTGTGACCTTAGACTTTGATCTAACCCAGCCTTGTTGAACTGGTTATATAATGATTCAAGTAATGGGTTGTGGAAGCATAGTATTTAGGATCAAGCAACTCTTTATATTGATTAAAAAGAACAAGAGCAAAAGAAGCTTTAATAAGGCTACAAGTGTTGTGAGATTTGTACTAGTGTTGTGGGTTTTATGTGTAGATTGTGTGATGGATGCAAATGAGCCCCTCATGTCCTATTGTTGATGCATAATGTTTGCTGCCTGCGTCAAATGTAATAGGGCTGAAATGTTAGAATTTTGATGTATATGTACATCCATATGGATGAGACTCCTCTGCACAGATGAGACTCATCCGCATGGACGTGGCTGGTCCATCCCAAGCATGCTAGGATGTCTATAAAAAGTGGCGAGGACCAAGTCATTTGTAACTTTTGCGATCCGATGGCAAAGCGCTGTCAAATTGGAAACTTGGACGTAACTTTGAATTTAATGAATGAACGACAATTAAAATGAACTAATCTTGTGAAACTAACCTATAATGATGGATTCCGCACATTATTGTTAGGATATAGATATCACCGGAACCTAAAGGTCAAGACAAACGGTCCTAACAAGTGGTATCAGAGCAGGATGGGTGATATCTAAGAGTTACTCTTTTTCTTATTTTTTACAATTCCTACGGACAAATGAGCTGATTTTTCAAGGATTGTAAAAAAGTCATTTTTAACCAACATAATAAAAATCAGATTAAAATTCAAACGTTATCATGCTGCAATTTTCAAAAAACGAGAAAAATCAAGTTTTTGTCTTTCGTACGACGAACTCGTTCGCACGGACTAGGCTTCGTCCGCACGAACCAGGCTCGTACACACAAAAGTAAACTTTCATCTGTTTGAAAATCTTTGGTCCGCACGAAAGAGCTAATTTTTATTTGAATTTGTTTGTTGATCCGTATGAACCTAGGTACCTTCGCACAAAATTTGTTCATGTGTACAAGGGAACTCCTTTTCGTTGGTTTTCTGCTCATCCGTACCAAATTCTCATTTGCGCGAGTGTTAAGGGTTTATCCGTTTGAAACCCTCATTTGTCCAAGTTTTTATTTCATTTGTTTGAAGTATATTTCATCCGTACCAATCAGTTTCAATCATGGAAAATGAGTTTTATAACACGTTTGCTACTACACCCACTAATGTAGTCCAGAATCTCAATCTAGACAACGAGATGGATACTACGACCAAACCTCCTAAGCTGCTAAGCATGGAGGATTATAAGGGGTTGTACGAGCGTTTTGAGACTTGGGTACAAGCGAACTATTTTTATTACTATTTGCAATAGAGGATGAGCATGTTATCCTGACTGGAGAGAATGGTGAAAGAATTAATGTGACACAGATCCCTCAAGATGACAAAGAAATATTTATAAGAGAGAAGAAAATGATGAATCTACGTCAGCAAGCAATTAAAGAAGACATCTTTACTTTGCTACAGCATCAGGAAACTTCTCAATCCATTTGGAATGCACTAAAGGTGAAGTATGAAATCAATCTATGCAAAACAGTAAAAAGCTCCTTGAAGAAAGAGTTTGATATTTTTACATCTTCGAGGGGAGAATCTATGAAGCAATCGATTGATAGATATTGTCACTTAGTCGTTGAGATGAAGAGAATGAGAATTTCAAAAGATGATGACGAGTGTCGTAAAAAGGGTTCTAAAACCCGCTCCGTTTTGTAATTCAAGTATACGTTATGATGTTTCGTTACGCATTTATGTTAAGCGTTTACAATTTGTTATATTATTAGTATTAAATAATAAATAATAATAATAATAAAGTTAAAATAATGATAATATTAATAAATAAAATATAAATAATAAAAATAAAACAGAAAAATAACAAAAGGTGTGGACTGCGGGTATCGAACTCGGGTCTCCACCCAAATCAAACACACAACACACCACCACACCACACACACAACATCTGTTAAAACCGAGACCAATAATCTTTTATATGCTCATTACTCTTGATCTGATATTCAAAGGAAAACGCCTGTAATAGCCGCCCTTGAAATCAGGAAATCATCAAAGCTTCCGTTTTCTTTTCAAACAAATGCTGAAACCGCTTGCAATCATGCGACTGAACCCAATTGTCAATTCAATTTATCAAGAAACGGTTATATCATCATTTCGACATTAAAATCTTTGACCAAAAAGTTTGAAACCGAAATCCAATCAAGCTGCTACTCTACACTATAAATAGTGAACCTCTGAACTCAATTAGAATACGCACATACTCACTTTAACTCTCTACGACTACTGTTCTTCATTTGAACTTCGCCGGAACTCCGAGATTCACCGAAATCTTTGCCGGAAAAACACCACAGTTCAAATCGGTATAATCTTCACTCTCTTCGTTTTTTATATTCCATCTACATGCCATATAAGCAATTAGAAATCATAAAAGAATTTTCAAACAAATCAATTCAGTTGATTTAACTGTTTTTATGTTTTGAAAAGAAGATGAAGTGAAGTGTGTGTTTAAGAGGAATTAAAACTGGTATTTAAACCAGGTTAGACACACAGTCCAGTGGTTGACTGTGTGCATATTAACTAGATGATCACCGGTTTGAGTCTCGTATACGTTGCCGATTTCCTTATATATTGCAACCCTTTTTATAACCTATATATAAACAACTCAGATAGTATATAAAATTAATTAAAATCGTGTATCCGTCGGGTTAGACACACAGCCCAATTGGTCGGGCTGTGTGCAACAAGAAGCTAAGGTCACACGTTCGAGTCCGGTTCCACATGGTTCTTATAATTTAACAAACCTTTTTAATTAATTAAAAATATGGTTTACCTCAGTATGTGTATGTATATAATTAAAATCGGATATATTCTAGGTTAGACACGTAGCTCAGTTGGTAGAGCTACGTGCACGTAAACGAGAGGTCTCGAGTTCGAATCCCACACGCTGCAAATTGTTCGGCCGGTTCAATGCGTATAAAAACATATTTTTTTAATTAAACTTTTGTTTATTTTTCCTTGAAAACTATAAAAATATATAATTAAATAACCTCTTTTTAAGCATCTAAAAATAGTAATAAATACAATAAAAATCATCTAAAATGTTTAATAAAGGTAGAAATAATAAGTTTTACTAAAAGATATATTTACCGAATTATTACGTGAATATTTAGGGTAGCTTTTCTCGTCGGTTGGTATCTCTAACACCAAATCGTGCGCACTCTTCATCTAATCAAAGCGCACCCACTGTGAGTGAATTCCTACAACTTCCCTTTTTTTATTCATGTTTTTGGGGTGTATCATGTGTCGTTTTGTTTATATCACTTGTTCAAATCTCGTACTATTACCATTATATGATCTAACGTACTATGTGATATCTTTGTTTATTGTTATTCGTGGTTATATTTTCTCATTTCAGTCAAGCTCTCACATTAGGCCTATTTGTTCCCTGTTACATACGGGTAGAGCGTCGTGTTGCCTAATTAGATCGGCTTCGTTTAATTGAGCCTTGATCTGACAGCACATCGCTTATCGTGCTCACATATACATTGCTAGATGATTGTGTGGTTTGTGGTTTAGATTAGATATACGTTGCTCATATTTGGTTAATGCACATCTTATTAAAATGATAAACATACAAATTCTTTCTAACGATTAAACGGGATTCACTTGCCAACTTATGTTGACCCAAATTTCTATTTTTACACATGATACAGGTGATCAGGTTGAAGCAAGGAACACATAGGATTTGAGCCTTAGAAGAAAAATAAAGCGTTACTTGAAAGTCTTGTTTAGAACATTTTGTGTTTGTAAGGATTATATGTTGGTTGGAATATTTCTTTTAATTTGAAATAATATATATGAAACTTTTATAATAGTAAATGTCATGAGCTTTGATGAAAACCCAAACATGCCCCAACTATCGTATCCGCTGCGGGTCAGGGTGTGACAGATTGGTATCAGAGCTCTTGACTATAGGGATATAGGATAGGATATTAGACCCTTAGAGCCTATACTATAGTCAATTATAAGTTAATTGCTTACGTGTTAAGTTGGTTACATGCAAACTCATGATATTTACTTGTTTTACATTTCTCTCAAACACAAATACATGCAAGCACTCCCACTACTGTATTATTTTGTGTGAAATTTAATGTGATGTACATATTGTCAACATAACATGCTTACATATATACGCATCACGCACATCTCAATTCTCACATATTTAAACATTTTTCATGCTTTTCTTTTCAAAATTTTGTGATGTTTTCATTTTTCAATCTCATCAAAGTGAGTTCTACGACGGCATGTAGTAACTGGAAGGGTACAAGTACCAGTAGTCAACGTCCTGTCTAGGATTGTCATTCATATAAATCTAAAATAATGGACCAGTTTGCCTACCTGGGGACTAACGATGAGAGTACGAAGGACCTATTAGGCCAAAGCATGCAACACCAAACGTCGTGTGAACTAACCCCACTTTGAATTGTCACTGTGTCTATACCAGGACACCTTCCGACCTTACACCTCGCAATCATGTTTTACGATTTTTATTCAGGTGGTGCGAGTGTTAACATGCCATAACCAATGTGAACCCTACAAAGCCAAGTAGTCATGGGGGCCCACATGACTGCCTAGGCCAAGTCTGGGGGACATATGGGGGCCCAAACATGAGCAAGGCCCAAGACATCCAATGGATGTAGTGAATTTATTTATCTCATTTGTTTTGTGGATGTTAATTTCTAAATGCGACACATGACACATAAACGTTAAACTCATAATCTCGTTGCGTATTTCCTGCAGATGTCTTCTAGGCACTCTCGAGGAGGTAGGAGATCAGGAAGATCCGGCGAGCGTATGGCTGCTCAAATAGCCCAACAAATGGCCGCCGTGATTCCCGATATTGTAATTCAAGTCCAACAAGCTCCCACCGCTAATCCTATCAACCCAATCAACCAAGAGGGTCAAAATGTTGCCAACCCTCCCACAAACACCACCAAGTGCACCTACAAGCACTTCAACTCATGTGACCCTCCAAAGTACGAAGGGACTGAAGGGGTCACTACTCTCCTTCGATGGTTTAAAGTGATGGAGACTACTTTCCTCAATTGTGATTGTCCAACGACCATAAGGTTCGTTATGCTACTGGTCGTCTTTATGGGGTAGCACTCACGCGGTGGAATGCTGAAAAGGGCAAACGACGCTTGGGAACAACTTCGAGAGCTTATGACAAGACGCTTCTGCCCAAGAAGCGAAATTAAGAAGCTGGAGGATGAGTTCTATTTCTTGAAATAGAAAGAGGGAGATCATATAACCTACAACAAGAGATTTCTCGAGTTGAATCAAATGGTTTCCAATTTGTTCACTCCTCTCTACCGTTTGATCAAGCACTATATTCGGGGTCTTCCTTCGAAGATTCAGGACTCTGTGATGAGTACTACGCCTGCAACTCTGGAAGCAGCAATGGAGAGCTATTGAGCTCACCGAAAACCACATCAGGATGGGGATTTCAAGGATGAGAAGAAGAAAGATAAAACACCCACCGAACCCCCAAACCTAACTCAAGTTGGATCCTCTTCTCGATTCGTTGCTGTCACCCAAACAGCTAACCCATTGCCGCCACTCTAATCACCCAAGTTGCTCCCCCTACCGCTCCATACAAGAAACAGTATACAGGACCTCACCCAAAATGCAATCGATGCCAATACCACCACCCTCTTGAGAACCCATGTCTCCACTAGACATGTTGTGGCCGTGCAGGTCATACAATCCAAACCTGCCGCTCTCTTCAAAGACAAGCCCGCAACCAATCGTAAGCCCAACCTAACAACCAAATAGTTGGCCAAGTTCCCTACCCAACAACCTTTACTACTACCACCTGCTCAACCAATGGCCCAACCCTTTTACCAACCTAACTACCCTATGATGCCACCCGTCAGAGCTTGTTTCAATTGCGGAGATCCAACTCATTTCCTCAACACCTGCCGTGTTTAGTGAATATCATCAGTGCACAAGCCCAAGCTAATCCTGTGAATCAAGCCAACCAAGCCAATCCGCCAGCAAGAGGTAGAGCTTTTAACATCAACACCAATCAAGCGAGGGTGGATAATAACGTGGTCAACAGTACGTTTCTTATTAACGGTAGTTATGCATCTATTCTTTTTGACACTGGCACGGATAAAAGTTTTATGTCCTTAGAGTTTGAATCTATTCTTGGTTTACCTCGTGTTAGTCTAGCCGAATTATTTAAAGTGGAAGTAGCAGACGGTGAACCTATCACGATAGACTCTATCATTCGCAATTGCACTCTTACTCTCAATGATCATGATTTTCCAATCAATCTTATTCCTATGAAATTGGGAAGTTTCGACGTCATCATTGGAATGGACTGGCTTTGTCAGCATCATGCTGAAGTTGTTTGTTATGAAAAATTTATTCAAATTCCTCTCGCCGACGGCCAAACTCTTCGTAATTTTGGTGAAACCCCATCCAAGGACTCAAGTTGATGTCGTGTCTTCAAGCTCGAAGAGATCTTCGAAAGGATTACATAACATTCCTAGCCCATATCGTCAAGAAAGAAGGCAAAGAGAAGAAAATTGAAGATATTCCGGTTGTTAGAGATTTTCCTCAAGTTTTTCCCGACGACGTTTCAGGACTTCCTCTTGTGCGGGACGTCGAATTTTGAATCGATCTTATGCCTGGTGCCACTCTCCATATCGGTTAGCCCCATCTGAAATGCAAGAGTTAGCTAGTCAGTTGCAAGAATTGACTGACAAAGGGTTCATAAGCCCTAGCTCATCACCTTGGGGTGCGCCGGTTCTTTTCGTCAAGAAGAAGGATGGAACTTTTCGAATGTGTGTTGATTATCGAGAGCTCAACAATCTGACCATTAAGAACCGTTATCCTTTACCTCGCATTGATGACCTTCTAGATCAACTTCAGGGTGCCACCTGTTTCTCAAAAATCGATCTTCGTTCTGGTTATCATCAGCTTAGAGTACGTGAAGAAGACATTCCAAAGACTAGCTTTCGAACTCGCTAGGTCACTATGAATTCATGGTCATGCCTTTTGGTTTGACCAATGCTCCCGCGTTTTCATGGATTTAATGAATAGGGTGTGCAAACCCTACCTTGATCGTTTCGTTATTGTCTTTATTGATAATATTCTTATTTATTCCAAGACCAAATCAGATCATGAACGACACTTTCGACTCATCCTAACACTTTTGAAAACTGAAAAGCTTTACGCTAAGTTTTCGAAATGCGAATTCTGGTTAAAAGAAGTTCAATTTCTTGGTGATGTCGTCAACGACAAAGGAATTCATGTTGACCCTGCAAAGATTAAAGCAGTGCAAGAATGGCAAGCTCCACGCACTCCTACCGAAGTTAGATCATTCCTCGGTTTAGCTGGTTATTATCGACGTTTCATCACCAATTTCTCTCGTATTGCCTTACCACTCACGGCCTTGAATCATAAGGGCAAGCTCTTCGTTTGGGGGCCCAAGCAGGAAGAGGCTTTTCAAACCTTGAAACAAAAACTTTGTGATGCACCTATTCTCACTCTACCTGACGGTTGTGAAGACTTTGTGGTCTATTGTGACGCATCAGGGCAGGGACTATGGTGTGTCTTAATGCAAAGATGAAAGGTGATATCCTACGCCTCAAGGCAACTCAAAGTTCACCAGAAGAATTACACCACTCATGACCTTGAACTCAGAGCAGTCGTGTTTGCTCTAAAGATATGGAGACATTATCTCTATGGTACCAAGTGTGAGATTTACACTGACCACAAGAGCCTTCAACATATCTTTAATAAGAAAGAGTTAAACATGAGGCAACGACGATGGTCGAACTTCTGAATGACTATGATTGTGAAATTCGTTATCATCCTGGTAAAGCCAATGTCGTAGCAGATGCTCTTAGTCGTAAAGAGTATGCTAACTCCATTCGCCTTTTATGTTCTCATATCGTAACTGACCTTCAAAATCGCATTCGCGAAGCTCAACATACCTTTGTCACGGAAAATGATGTACGAGATGAATTATCTTGTGGAGCTGAAACCAAGTTAGAATCCAAGTCCGATGGTATCCCTTTACTATCTAAATCGTATTTGGGTACCTGATCGTGATAATCTTCGTACTTTTCTCATGAATGAGGCCCACAAAACACAATACTTTATACATCCAGGTGCTGATAAGAAATATCAAGATCTACGATACTCTTATTGGTGGCCTAGCGTGAAGAAGGATATCGCCATTTTTGTTTCCAAGTGCCTCACATGTTCGAAAGTTAAAGCCGAACATCAAAGACCCTCAGGCTTACTTGTTCAACCCGAAATATTTGTCTGGAAGTGGGAAAACATAACCATGGATTTTATTACCGGGTTACCTCGTACCTCTAGTGGGTATGATATGATTTGGGTTATCGTCGATCGTCTTACCAAATCAGCTCACTTCATCCCGATTCGCGAAGATTACAAAAACGAGAAGTTAGCTCGTACTTACATTGATGAAATTGTAAGTAGACACGGGGTGCCTTGAGTATCATCTCAGATAGAGATGGACTTTTTACTTCACGAACCTAGCAAGCCGTACAATCAGTGCTAGGCACTCGCTTAGATCTCAGCACAGCCTTTCATCCTCAAACCGATGGGCAATCCGAGCGCACCATACAGACCCTTGAAGATATGCTACGATCATGTGTTATCGACTTCAAGGGCAACTGGGATAATCATCTACCTTTGGTCGAATTTTCTTACAATAATACGTATCACTCGAGCATCGGTATGGCTCCTTTTGAAGCTCTATAAGGTCGTAAGTGCCGATCTCCTGTATGTTGGCACGAAATCGGTGAACATCAATCACTAGACTGGAATTAATCCAAGAAACAACCGATAAGATACTTCAAATCCGCAATAATCTTCTAGCAGCTCAGAGTCGTCAAAAGATTTACGCTGACAAACGACGAAAGCCACTCGAGTTTTGTTTTAGCGATCAAGTACTTTTGAAAGTATCACCATGGAAGGGAGTTTTTAGTTTTGGACAAAAAGGCAAGCTAGCACCTCGCGATGTGGGACCATTCACAATATTCGAGAGAGTTGGTCCTGTAGCCTACAAGCTTGACTTACCAGAAGAACCAATAAGATCCATCCAGCGTTCCATGTATCTAACTTGAAAAAGTGTCTTGCCGACGAAAAACTCCACATACCATTAGAAGATATTTAGATGGATGAATCGATGCATTTTGTAGAACGACCTGTAGAAATCATGGACTTCGGTGAGAAACGTTTAAGACGAAGTCGAATTCCAATAGTCAGGGTTTGTTGGGAGTCGAAACGAGGACCCGAGTTTACTTGGGAATGTGAAGACTCAATGCGCAAAAAATACCCTCACCTCTTCCAAGACAAACCTACTACTACTTAAATTTCGGGACGAAATTTCTAAAAGTAAGGGATAATGTAACATTTTTCGTAAAACGGGTTCTAAAACCCACTCCGTTTTGTAATTCAAGTATACGTTATGATGTTTCGTTACGCATTTATGTTAAGAGTTCAAAATTCGTTATATTATTAGTATTGAATAATAAATAATAATAATAATAATAATAATAATAATAAAGTTAAAATAATAATAATATTAATAAATAAAATATAAATAATAAAAATAAAACAGAAAAATAACAAAAGGTGTGGACCGCAGGTATCGAACCCGGATCTCCACCCAAATCAAACACACAACACACCACCACACCACACACACAACATCTGCTAAAACCGAGACCAATAATCTTTTATATGCTCGTTACTCTTGATCTGATATTCAAAAGGAAAACCGCCTGTAATAGCCGCGCTTGAAATCAGGAAATCAACAAAGCTTCCGTTTTCTTTTCAAACAAATGATGAAACCGCTTGCAATCATGCGACTAAACCCAATTATCATTTCAATTTATCAAGAACAGTTATATCATCATTTCGACATTAAAATCTTTGACCAAAAAGTTTGAAAGCGAAATCCAATTAAGCTGCTACTCTACACTATAAATAGTGAACCTCTTAACGCAATTAGAACACGCACAAACTAACTCTAACTCTCTGCGACTATTGTTCTTCATTTGCACTTCGCCGGAAGTCCGAGATTCACCGGAATATTTGCCGAAAAAACACCACAGTTCAAATCGGTATAATCTTCACTCTCTTCGTTTTTTTTATATTCCATCTACACCTCATATAAGCAATTAGAAATCATAAAAGAATTTTCAAACAAATCAATTCAGTTGATTTAACAGTTTTTATGTTTTGAAAAGAAGAAGATGAAGTGAAGTGTGTGTTTGAGAGGAATTAAAGCTGGTATTTAAACCGGTTTAGACACACAGTCCAGTGGTGGACTGTGTGCATATTAACTAGATGGTCACCGGTTCGAGTCTCGTATACGTTGCCGATTTCCTTATATATTGCAACCCTTTTTATAACTTATATATATAAACAACTCAGATAGTATATAAAATTAATTAAAATCGTCTATCCTTCGGGTTAGACACACAACCCAATTGGTCGGGCTGCGAAGCTAAGGTCACGCGTTCAAGTTCGGTTCCACACGGTTCTTATAGTTTAACAAAACGGTTCTTATAGTTTAACAAATCTTTTTAATTAATTAAAAATATGCTTTACCTCAGTATGTGTATATATGTAATTAAAATCGGATATATTCTAGGTTAGACACGTAGCTCAGTTGGTAGAGCTGCGTGCATGTAAACGAGAGGTCTCGAGTTCAAATCCCATACGCTACAAACTGTTCGGCCGGTTCAATGCGAATAAAAACATATCTTTTTTAATTAAACTTTTGTTTATTTTTCCTTAAAAACTATAAAAATATATAATTAAATAACCTCTTTTTAAGCATCTAAAAATAGTAATAAATACAATAAAAATCATCTAAAATGTTTAATAAGGTAGAAATAATAAGTTTAACTAAAACATATATATTTACCGAATTATTACTTGAATATTTAGGGTAGCTTTTCTCGTTAGTTGGTATCTCTAAAGCCAAATCATGCGCACTCTTCATCTAATCAAAGCACACCCACTGTGAGTGAATTCCTACAACTTCCTTTTTTATTCATGTTTTGGGGTGTATCATGTGTCGTTTTGTTTATATCACTTGTTCAAATCTCGTGCAATTACCATTATATGATCTAACGTACTATGTGATGTCTTTGTTTATTGTTATTCGTGGTTATATTTTCTCGTTTCAGTCAAGCTCTCACATCAGGCCCATTTGTTCCCTGTCACATACGGGTCGACCGTCGTGTTGCCTAATTAGATCGGCTCCGTTTGATTGAGCCTTGATCTCACAGCACATTGCTTATCGTGCTCACATATACATTGCTAGATGATTGTGTGGTTTGTGGTATAGATTACATATACGTTGCTCATATTTGGTTAATGCACATTTTATTAAAATAATAAACATACAAATTCTTTCTAACGATTAAACGGGATTCACTTGCCAACTTATGTTGACCCAAATTTCGATTTTTACACATGATACAGGTGATCAGGTTGAAGCATGGAACACATAGGACTTGAGCCTTAGAAGAAAAATAAAACGTTACTTGAAAGTCTTGTTTTGAACATTTTGTGTTTGTATGGATTATATGTTGGTTGGAATATTTCTTTTAATTTAAAATAATATATATGAAACTTTTATAATAGTAAATGTCATGGGCTTTGATGAAAATCCAATCATGCCCCGACTACGATATCCGCTGCGGGTCAGGGTGTGACATAAACTTGTAGATGCACAACCGCATGGAGAGTGGTCTACATATTTGCTAATTCTAAAAAGCAACTCACAGAAGTATAACAGACTAACTCTGCCTAAATTCATCGAGATGTTGGAAGCTCACGAGCTTGAACTAAGAAAGATGGCAAAGATGAAGGGACAACCGTCCTGGAAGACGTAGGTTTGTATTACAAAGGAAGCGTTTCTGTGAATATCAAGAGTCCGAAAATTCATATAGCTTTCAGTGCTGACACATCATCTGGGAATTCATCAAGCAATAACATCAGTTATTCAAGCAATGGTGGTTATTCATCATATCCTCAACCATTTCAAACCTTTGATCTGGATACTCCTACTCAAAGTCCTCAATCTTTGCAGAGTTCAAACAATTATTCAAATCTGAATAATTTGAACCCTCACGTTATTCAATGCAACATCGCTGTCAATTTACAGAATGCTTATGGTCTTACAGAGGCTGCAGCAAAAGAGCATATGGCGTTCCTTGATTCATACTAATGCCTAATTGCTGGGAGAATTGGTAACAACAATATGACTAAGGAGGATTATGATCAGATCGACCCCGAAGAGATTGAGTTGATTAATATTAAATGGTGCATGGAGAGCGTAGTATGCAGAGCTCAAAGATTTATGGAGATTATTGGATGTAGTAGTATCGAAGGGCCAGATTCTAAATTGGGGTTTGACAAGTCTAATGTCACCTGTTTCAAATGCAAAGAAAAAGAACATTTTAAACGGGAGTGCACTAACCATGAAGTGAACGATAATACCAACCCATTTGGTGGTTATTATTACAAGGAGGCTATTTACCATAAGAATTCGTAACATCCACCAAACATTTCCAAGTTGATCCCAATAGAAGATGGTTCAAAATCCAAAGACAAGGCCATAGTTGTTATACAAGAGGATAAAGGGTTTAATTGGAACAATGGAAACCGAGAGTCTTGCGCTGATGGCCGAGTTGGTTGAACTGGGTGAGTCTAAAAGGTCCGCGAAGATTGTGAATGAAGAAAAGGTTGAGAAAGCTACTAATATTGTTCATGCTGAGATTAAGTTTGATGAAAGTCTAGAAGAAGTAATTGAAGCTGAATCAATATTGGAGAATGAAGTCTTTCAAATGCCGACAAAAGAGATTATTAATAATGCATTTAGATATTCAACCTGTAAAGAAGGTGGTAGGACCAAAGGAAAGTAGTGCTTCGATGAATGTTAAGAAAACGGGGTCTCCGTTAATAGTAACAAAGGAAGCGATTCTGTGAATATCAAGAGTCCGAAAATTCAAATAGCTTTCAGTGCTGACACATCATCTGGGAATTCATCAAGCAGTAACAACAGTTATTCAAGCAATGGTGGTTATTCACCATATCCTCAACCATTTCAAACCTTTGATCCGGATACTCCTACTCAAAGTCCTCAATCTTTGCAGAGTTCAAAAAATTATTCAAATCTGAATAATTTAAACCCTCACGTTATTCAATGCAACATCGCTGTCAATTTACAGAATGCTTAAGGTCTTACAGAGGCTGCAGCAAAAGAGCATATGGCGTTCCTTGATTCATACTAATGCCTAATTGCTGAGAGAATTGGCAATAACAATATGACTAAGGAGGCTTATGATCAGATTGACTCCGAAAAGATGGAGTTGATTGATATTAAATGGTGCATGGCGAGCGTAGTATGAAGAGCTCAAAGAATGCTTAGTTGTTATACATGAAAGTAGTGCTTCGATGAAACTAGTCCAGGAAGACGTAGGTTTGTATTACAAAGGAAGCGATTCTTAAATATCAAGAGTCTAAAAATTCAAATAGCTTTCAGTGCTAACATCTGGGAATACATCAAGCAGTAACATCAGTTATTCAAGCAATGGTGGTTATTCATCATATCCTCAACCATTTCAAACCTTTGATCCGGATACTCCTACTCAAAGTCCTCAAGCTTTGCAGAGTTCAAACAATTATTCAAATCTGAATTTAAACCCTCACGTTATTCAATGCAATATCACTGTCAATTTACATAATGCTTAAGGTTATACAGAGGCTGCATCAAAAGAGCATATGGCGTTCCTTGATTAATACTAATGCCTAATTGCTGGGAGAATTGGAAACAACAATATGACTAAGGAGGATTATGATCAGATCGACCCAGAAGAGATGGAGTTGATTGATATTAAATGGTGCATGGCGAGCGTAGTATGAAGAGCTCAAAGAATGCTTAGTTATTATACATGAAAGTAGTGCTTCGATGAAAATAGTCCAAGAAGACGTAGGTTTGTATTACAAAGGAAGCGATTCTGTGAATATCAAGAGTCCGAAAATTCAAATAGCTTTCAGTGCTGACACATCATCTGGGAATTCATCACAGCAGTAACAACAGTTATTCAAGCAATGGTGGTTATTCATCATATCCTCAACCATTTCAAACCTTTGATACGGATACTCCTACTCAAAGTCCTCAACCTTTGCAGAGTTCAAATAATTATTCAAATCTGAATAATTTAAACCCTCATGTTATTCAATGCAACATCGCTGTCAATTTACAGAATGCTTAAGGTCTTACAAAGGCTGCAACAAAAGACCATATGGCGTTCCTTGATTCATACTAATGCCTAATTGTTGGGAGAATTGGTAACAACAATATAACTACGGAGGATTATGATCAGATCGACCACGAAGAGATGGAGTTGATTGATATTAAAGGTGCATGGCAAGCGTAGTATGAAGAGCTCAAAAATGCTTAGTTGTTATACATGAAAGTAGTGCCTCGATGAAAATAGTCCAGGAAGACGTAGGTTTGTATTACAAAGGAAGCGATTCTGTGAATATCAAGAGTCCGAAAATTCAAATAGCTTTCAGTGCTGACACATCATCTGGGAATTCATCAAGCAGTAACAACAGTTATTCAAGCAATGGTGGCTATTCATTATATCCTCAACCATTTCAAACCTTTGATATGGATACTCCTACTCAAAGTCCTCAATCTTTGTAGAGTTCAAACAATTATTCAATTCTGAATAATTTAAACCCTCACGTTGTTCAATGCAACATCGCTGTCAATTTACAGAATGCTTAAGGTCTTACAGAGGCTGCAACAAAAGAGCATATGGCACTCCTTGATTCATACTAATGCCTAATTGCTAGGAGAATTGGTAAAAACAATATGACTAAGGAGGATTGTGATAAGATCGACCCCGAAGAGATGGAGTTGATTGATATTAAATGGTGCATGGCGAGCATAGTATGAAGAGCTCAAAGAATGCTTAGTTGTTATACATGAAAGTAGTGCTTCGATGAAAGTGGTCTAGGAAGACGTAGGTTTGTATTACAAAGGAAACGATTCTGTGAATATCAAGAGTCCGAAAATTCAAATAGCTTTCAGTGCTGACACATCATCTGGGAATTCATGTCACACCCCGGATTTCCAACCCCGAAACCCAAACACCGGTGGGCCCGGGTGGGGGGTATCGTGACAACAGTTGATAACGTCATAGTCAATTAAACGTGGCACATTGGAAGTCTTGGAGTAAAATTACTATTACAAACCGAATGTTCGAAAATACAAAATAATATACAAGCTTGTAATAGAAGATCCACAGGCGGATCAAAGAATGTACAAGAAAGAATACAAAACAGGCTTTAGGCAGATCTAAGGATTTATAAGAATCCTCTTATTCTCTACCGAGCAGCTTCCGGCTTAATTTCGTGTTGTACCTGCATATTAGTCTTTGGATACGTCAGCTTATGCTAGTAAATACACCCAACTGACTCATTTTGAAAATATTAAAAATGATTTCAAGTGCAAACGACACAAAATCTTTTATTATCTTAGGAAGGTTAACCATGCAATGGACCATACAATAATAATCTACCATATCCCAAGCCCTTACAAGGGAAATAAGTTGAGAGTATTTACCTGAGATTGATTTTCTTCTTTTATTTTTAAATAACTCAGTCATATACAAAAGTACCGAGTGCAGATAGCTTTTAATGAGAAGGCTCTAGCTGGATTATGGCATAAACTAGCCAATTAAATACTAACGGTTGTATAAACCGAATAGTGTACATGATCATTACGTATAAAGCTTGATTAAACGATGATCAGATAGAATGTAGTTTAAACCCGACAAGTACTTGACTTGTATAATATGGATAAACTAAAAACATTCTGGATTTTGAACTTAAAATGATAAGGTTAAACCCATTACGGTTGAATTCCGTAAAATAGTCACATATACGTAACTGTGCGCATAATAGCGATATCGGGTAACCGGATAAGTTATGGACAACTTCTATATGCCATTATACTTTAAATAAGTTAAGATATCAGTAGAATATCAACTTGTATGCCCGTTGAGGTTTTAAAACGAAATTATGCCTTATAGGGGCATTTCCGTAATTTTGTATCGTATAAAAAGAACTTAAATAAAATTTAAGTTTATGATCATGAGTATTCTAGAAAAATAATTTATTTATGATATAATATCAGTATTATATCAAATATATGTGTATTTTACCTTTTAAGACCAAACTATGCACCGGAGGGGCATTTTGGTCATTTTACACATAGTTTTATAAATTATTTGGGATTCTGAGTTTATAATAAGTACCTACTGTAAATATGTTTAAAATAAGTTTTAAATAGTCTTGGTCCACTAATATGGTTTAAAACCATACTATGCGCCGAAACGCGTTTAGTTCGTAAAGTGACGTCTGTAAGCGATGTTTATGAAACTGATGTTTGGATCAGGTTAAAATGTTTAAAACATGTTAGGTAATATAACATATCGGTAAGTAAGTGACTTATCTCGAAAAGATTTGATTAAAACTATTTTATAAGCCACAAGGGCTAAAACTGTCATTTATCGATATAGTTTAAAGACTTGTTTAAAAACTCAGTTTATAATTTGGTTTAATATCCCAAAAAAATCCTACTTATGATATTACATTAGTAGAAATTCATTTTCAAGTTCATTACCATTTGAAACCTTGTTTTATACAAAAAGGGCATTTTGGTCAAAGAAAAAAAAAGTGGCATAATTATGGAACTTGCGCATAAACTTGGATTCTGATTATGATCATGTAACATAACCTCAAAGGGTTATTCGGGTAACTAATCTAAATCGGGTCAGAATCGAAAGTCAAAGTGGAAGTAAAACTTTGCGACTTTCGGTTGCGAACCGACCCTAGAACTGAAATTGACGAGCCGGACATGTTCATACATGTTCTAATAATAATTACCAACTTGTTTAAGTGTCAAAACAGGTTTCATAACATATATAAGATATATTTATGATTTTTCCGAAAATGGCATGTTTGACTTTTTAATATCATAACTTTGACCCGTCAATTGGTCTAGCAAACGTGATCTTCAGGAGGTGCCATTTATAGGGACTAACACCTACCTTACTATGATCACTTAGCCATGTTCATTTTGAACAATGGCTGGACCATAATGGTCTTAACCGAAAGTCAAAGCGTTTTACGTAAAACGCTTGACTTTATGCTATAGAAGCCTATAAACGAAAATGCACAAGGAAAGAACACTTACCAGTGATCCCTAGTTGCAAAAGAACTATGTTGGATTGCTCCTTTTAGTTAGGAACTTCCAGAGGAGGGAGAAGAGTGAATAAGAACGGTGCAAGTTGAAATGGTGAACTTAAGCACCTATTTATAGTTGGAGAGCTCAAAGGAGGTGAAGCCAGGTGTCTATGGGTGTAAGAAGAAGCTTACAAGTGTCCCAAAGCGTGGCATAGCTGATTAGGAAGGCCATGGTTTTGATTTAATGGTTTTGGAGCTTTGCTTGGGCTCCAAAACAAACTTTCTGCTGCAGGTCTGTTCTGCGGGGCGCGAGAGACACAGGTCGGGTCTCTCGCGGCCCGCGACCCCCATATTTCAGTTTTAAAATTTGACACTTTGGCCCCTAATCTATATAAAGCTTATAAAAACGATTTTAAATACTATTTTGGCACTTTTAGCCCTCCGTAGCCAATACTTGGCATACCGGGTATTATGCCAGGGCATTATTGAGCTCTCGGTTCGTTAAAAGGTCACTCAGAGGTATAAATTAACCTGTTGACACTTTTAATCCCTCCAATATCCAACTTTCACATATTTACATAATTGAACTCTCTCGTCCAACAAACGGTACGTATGAGAGTTAGGACTTCACAAAGGATCACTCAGAGGCTTATCACAAGCATGTTGATTCCGATGTCACTAGGCATGTTGACATATTAGTCACTCAGAGGCCAAGTTTCAAGCATGTTGACGTATCAGTCACTCAGAGGCTAATGATTTAAGCATGTTGACATATCAGTCACTCAGAGGCTATTATTTATGCATGTTGACATCGGTTCATCACTCAAAGGCTCAACTTGAGCATGTTGACGCCTTTAGTCCTTATTGGTCTTTAACAGACAATTATATAAAATATAACACGTGTCACTATACTATTGGACACGATTTTATAGGGTGTTACAATTCATCAAGCAGTAACAACAGTTATTCAAGCAATGGTGGTTATTCATCATATCCTCAACCATTTCAAACCTTTGATCTGGATACTCCTACTCAAAGTCCTCAATCTTTGCAGAGTTCAAACAATTATTCAAATCTGAATAATTTAAACCCTCACGTTATTCAATGCAACATCGCTGTCTATTTACAGAATGCTTAAGGTCTTACAAAGGCTGCAGCAAAAGAGCATATGGCGTTCCTTGATTCATACTAATGCATAATTGCTGGGAGAATTGGTAACAGCAATATGACTAAGAAGGGTTTGAAATGGTTGAGGATATGATGAATAACCACCATTGCTTGAATAACTGTTGTTACTGCTTGATGAATTCCCAGATGATGTGTCAGCACTGAAAGCTATTTGAATTTTCGGACTCTTGATATTCACAGAATCGCTTCCTTTGTTACTGTTAGCGGAGACCATGTGTTCTTAACATTCATCGAAGCAATACTTTCCTTTGGTCCTCCCACCTTATACATGAAAGTAGTGCTTCGATGAAAGTAGTCCAGGAAGACGTAGGTTTGGATTACAAAGGAAGTGATTATGTGAATATCAAGAGTCCGAAAATTCAAATAGCTTTCAGTGCTGACACATCATCTGGGAATTCATCAAGTAGTAACAACAGTTATTCAAGCAATGGTGGTTATTCATCATATCCTCAAACATTTCAAACCTTTGATCCGGATACTCCTACTCAAAGTCCTCAATCTTTGCAGAGTTCAAACAATTATTCAAATCTGAATAATTTAAACCCTCACGTTATTTGATTCTAGAAACCAACAGTCTTGCACTGATGGCCGAGTTGGTTGAATTGGGTGAGTCTAAAAAGTCTGAGAAGATTGTGAATGAAGAAAAGGTTGAGAAAGCTACTAATGATGTTCATGCTGAGATTAAGTTTGATGAAAGTCCAGAAGAAGTTATTGTAGCTGAATCAATATTGGAGAATGAAGTCTTTCAAATGCCGACAAAAGAGATTATTAATAATGCATTTAGATATTCAACCTGTAAATAAGGTGGTAGGACCAAAGGAAAGTAGTGCTTTGATGAATGTTAAGAAAATGGGGTCTCCGTTAACAAAGAAAGCAAGAAAGGTGGTTGAGGATCCTGTGATAGAAACAACTGTTGGAGCTGAACTAGTAGTTACAAAAGAAAGTGCACCTGTTGTTGAAGAATAGATGATTATTCCAATTAAAACTCCAACTGCATCTCAACAAACACCTACACCACCTATACCACCACCGATCTCACCACAACCATGTCAACCTGAACCTGAACAAGCTGGTCTTTCAAACTGAGATTTCTTATTTGAAGAAGGTTTGGAATTTCCTAACATTGGTTCAATGGATTGTGATTTCTTTGTAGATCCGAACGATAAAAAAGATAAAAGATCAAGAGAATGATATAAAGTAATTGAAAGTGGTTATAGCAAGTCTAATTTATGAGAATGAAAGACTGATGAAGGTGACGATAGATCTGGAAGAAGATAAGAAGTTAAAGGATAAGAAGTTGGAAATGTATGGCAATTGGTTTAAAGTGTTGGAAAGACAACTGGGTATCAATTTCAAAGCAGAATTTAAAAAGATGGAAGCTCAAGAAGCAGAAGCACGAGCTGCTGAGAATGCAAAGAAAGCTGCTGAGTCAGAACCAGAAGTTATGATCATAGATAAAGGAGAAAAGCCTTTTGATGCTATTCAAGAGATTTGATCAAAGCCTGTGAAAGAAAAATCTCCTGAAAGAGTTGTCGAGAAAGAACCTGAACCTATTGATATTACTAAGTTTATTCTTATTCCTGATGTTGAAGTATCTAGAGCTGAACCAGAGAATTGAAGAAGATGATGAAAAAGAGGATGATGAGAAGATTGATGAAGTGGGTTCTGATCATAATGATGACGATAAGGGTGATGATGATGATGACACTCAGGAAGGTACAGGGTTAGTTGTTTATGAAGAGATATCTTCAGATCAGACAAACGCTCCAGACATCATGCTCAGAATGAATACATGCAAGATGATGTGAACCATGAAATATTTGGTGAGGGGGAGCAAGATGATGAAGATGTTAATGATGATGCTCTAGGAATCTTCATATACGTTGAGCCTATCACTTCTGTTCCTACAAGTTAGAAGATTATCTACTTGTGTCATGATGTTGAAGAAGGGGAATTTGTACACAACTACACCAAAGAAGAAATAACCAAGATGTGTGGTATTGACAAAGAAAGCTTTGAGTTTGACTTTGAAGAGGAACTGATGAACATTGATATAGAAAAACCTGATGATTATGTATTTGAAAAGGTTCCTGATGCAGATGATTATGATGAAGTGATCGTCGAAGATGATTCAGATGATGAACTTCCACGTCATTCAAACGAAAACACTGATGATTTTCCAACATTCACCGAGATGTTTGAGCATGAACCTGATGATATTGTGATGAGACGAATGGAAGAAAGAATTAAAGCCGGTGAATCTCCAATCAAAACATAACCAGAGATACTAGAAAGAAGTGGTTCAAGTTTATGTCAAATGAACGTAAATTCAGAAGGTAGTTGGAACTTTTCATCAGGAATCAAGATATATCTCTGGGTGACAAACTCAGTTGGGGTTGGATACTAGAATTGAACGTATTTGATATCAAGAGAGAATATGGTGTGCAATATTTCACATATTTGAAAGATATCAAGAGTTTACTATGGTGGGATGTGAAAGAACTTTGTAAAACAAGGCTGATAAATTTAAAAATGAAATAGTACGATTAGAAGATGTGGAGATTTATTCGGTATAAAGCCAAACATGATTTCTGACGTGAGCGAGGGTGTGCATAATTTTTAGATATATTTTAAATACTTTTCACTCATTTATGCAAGCTTTATATTTATAAAACACGATATAACACTATCACTCTCAACAACACGTTAGGGCAAGTACACCCATCGACAGTGTAGTATAGTGATGGTAAGATACCGAGGTTGTCCAAGGACACAAGAGCTTTTAATACTGAATTATCGTCAACGTTTAATTGACACAATTTTTGAGAAAAGGTTTTTAACGAGTAATTTAAACTAAACACAAGAAAGTGTAGGAAACAAATAAACAAGATAGAATCACTTGGTTCCGACTCACCCTTTATGTATCCTTTGATGATTTACGCATTTTGGGTTTTTTAAGAGATTATCTTGATTAAAATGGCATGCCCCTCTTTTGGAGGTGACAATACCCTCAACCATATTGGTCTGAGTCAGTAGGGATACAGTCCCGCAAGGCCGGAATATTGAAAGATAATTAAGTAAGTTATTAATGCAAAATGTGGCACGTCCCTCTTTTGGAGGCAACGCTACCCTCGGCCGTATTGGTCTGAGTCAGCAGGGATACAATCTTGCAAGGCCAGTTTAAAGTTTTAATGGTATTATATAAATAAGGGGTTCAAGCCGTTCTTACTTCCCCTGATATGATGCTATCTGCCTCAAGGGAAGTCCTAATAAGCTTGAACCAAGTCCTCGTACGGTCTATAACACTGAACGAGGCAAGAGTATTACCCAAACCAACCTTCTAACCCCCCTTCCAGGCAGTTAACGTGCTTTATATAGCTGTGAAGACACGAATGAGAGAGTCAACGAAACATGAAGGAATGATAGAATAAAACTCACTTTCAATATAAAGAAACTAGTTATATTAAAGTCATTAATATGAAACCAATTAGAAGTTAATCATATATTGGAAATCAAAAGTAATACATAAAAGGTTTTGTCTTCACCAAATGATTTAAGAGATTAGCCAAGCGTGGCCATAGTTTAACAAAGGCTCTTACGATCAATCTTGGATCCCGAGACTACTACACTCCATAAACTCTAAAGATTGTGGTGGAAGATGATGGTGAAGTGATGTAAGGTGTGAGAGAAATGGTTTGTCAAGGGATGAGTTGGAATGAAACCAAGCACCCCTATTTATAGCTGTGAACAGATCCTTCGTACGGCCCCGTGTCCGCAGGGCACGGCCCCATGTCTTCCTTCTTCTCTGTCTTCATTTAATTCTTATGTCAGATCAGCCTGCTACACGGCCCCCGTGTGTCAGCAGCACGACTCCGTGGCCATTGTACTTGTTGTAATATCCTAGATATGCAAATCTGGAAGTTGACCACGTCCCGTGCCCAAGGGACACGAGCCTGTGTCTCTAGTCTGCTTATGTTTGTCTTCTTCTGATCTGGAATCTTAAAGGGGCACGGCCCCATGCCGACTAGACACGGCCCCATGCCAAACTTCTGATTCGTCTTTAATCCTGGGATGAAGCTCGAAGGGTTGGTATAGTGTGTTGTCTTCCCTTCTTTTGTACTTATGATGTATTTTGTCATTTATTTGTTCCTTTTGTACATTAAATCTCTTTTAATCCTGAAAATCAAAAGTATACAAAGAAACACACTTTTTCCAACATTAGTATTAAAAAAGGTTGGTTTTATACCGTATTTGATACAATTTATATGCTCGATACCGCTATGGGACTTATGCCTACCATATGCTTGACAAGTAATCAACCTCCTTATTTTTAACAAAATCTTTGTAAATATCAAGAGTACTTTTAAAAGGGTAGGTTTTTAGCATAGCGGTAGGATGATTTTATTGAAAAGTGGCTAAAAATGTAAAATGTCGGTTTTCTTTTTGAAAATTTATTTATTTGTGACTTAGTTATAAACTATATGTTAATAATTTTGCTTATTTATTTCAAGTAACCGGGGAGTTTTTTTTTTGATAAAACTAAGTCACCTCTTTTTATACAATTTTCAAAAGATCCGCATTTTATTAAAATAAAGGGGTGTGAAAAGAAGAATTTGCTTTTGGGTGATTGGTAGTTTGTGCAAAAGGGTTTAACTATGATAATATTTTTATTTTTGTTTATGGTGGGGAGATAAAAAGAAAGTAAAGTAGAAGATGAAAAAGAAGGTTTAAACATCCTAATGCCTTTATCATATAGTTACTTGGATTTGTTTGTAAGGAATGGGAATGTATTGTCTAGTCAAGTTCTAGATTCATAAGAACCATACAGCTATTCACACAAGAAATGAAAATGAGCATTTGAATCCTTGGTAAAGGCTCAAGACTCCATTTTTGTGGGAAAAGGGGTATAAGTGTGAAATTATATATTAAATCAAATTTTACAAAGAATTGTCATGCCATTTTTATAAATTTTTCTTGTATGGTTATTTTTATCATGGCGTTATCAGTTGTAAATTTTATAAAAACATGAAAATTTTTAGATCTTGGTTTCTAACTTAAACTATAAACAAGACAAAAACAAACTAAAAAAATGTTTTTGAAAAAGATTTGGGGTGTTTTAGCATTTCCAAGTAGAGTTTTGTGTAAGGCTTGTTTTTAGGACAAACAATTTCAAGTTTAAGCTTACCCCCCACACTTAAATTACACATTGTCCTCAATGTGTCCAAAATTGGTTAAAATTGATTAAATGTGGGTTAAAAACAATAAATTTTCAAAAAACAGGCACTAGACACGGGGGCGTGTTTGGGAGGCATGACTCCGTGGTAAAAGTGCCAGTATCAGATTTCTAAAAACTTACAAAAGGTGGACACGGGGGCGTGTTAAGGAGGCACAACCCGTGTAGCAGTTCCAGAAAATATTTGTTACAGCGACAAGAGCGACACGGAGGCGTGTTAGGTAGACAAGGCCTCGTGTAAAGCTACTGTTAAAATTCAGAAAATTTGGTAGGGTGACGGGTTTTCTATTCTGGGTTCGGGGAGTCGTATGCTTGGTGGTTCCAAGCATCCCAAGGTACCTGTAAGCTTATTCACACAACAATAACAACAACAAATACGAGAAATGAAAATCCTACGTTACGATTGTTTGTTTGTTTCATCATCCAACACAACCAATTGATATTAACATGTCAGCCGCCTTCTTGACATCAATACGGGTGCTAATGCCTTGGCCCGTGGTTAGGGCGTTGTGGGAGATTTGGAGTGATTCTTGCATAAGATTGTAAAGGTTGTGCATGTTAGGAATATCACTACCACCTTGAGAGGAGGAACCTGGGGCGTAGCCGTAGGAGTACTGTCACGGACTGTTCGGGTCGTCTTTGATTGCGAGGATCTGGTCAGGGTCATTCAGGTTCCAAACCCTCCCCTTTTTATCTTTGAAGCGCAGGAGACCATTACCTTATTCGGCGATAAGGTTCAGACTATGGCAAAGTGCAATGTCAGCCCGGGTGATGCTTTCCCCGTTTGAGAAGGTTCGTGGGGCGCGTCCAACATATGCCCTATAGACCCGGGCTATCCAGCCGCCGAAGAATATGGGCGTGGGAGCCATAGCTCTAGCATTGGTGGCCATATTCTTTAGCAGCATCAAGGCGACATTCAGAGGCTCTTGGTTTAGGATGCAATGTGGGAAAGTTAGCTCCCGAAGATTTACCATGCCTCCACTATCTATTCTCTTGCATAAAGCACCGCTCAGGACTCGATGAATGTAGCGAATGAGCGGGTCCCAAATCTTGGTGCTTTTGGTACTGCTTGGATTGTAAAACCCCATCTCCTATGGTTGCCCAAAATGTGTTGCGTGAGTTCGCGGGCAACTCAAAGATACTATCGTAGAACATAGGCTCGGAAAGCTAAGCCTCGGTATAGAGCCCCATATCCGTACCGAACTTTGCAACTGAAATCCTATACCACTTACCACCACATCGGAACGTCACAGCTTCACTGTCGTACATATCCTCGATATCTTTCTTGAAGGTAAAAGTGCTTAGGAATTTAAGATTAAATTCATAAACAGACTTTAGTGGCGCCTCAAGAAATAACCGAAGAGTTCCCGTGACGAGGTTCTCATAACGGTCTCTCTAGCCAACCGTGTCCAAGTTGTCATAATAGACTTGCCTTGGCGGCTCTTCCGTACGGGTCTTGAGAATTTCCATTTGCTCCGCACAGTTAGAGTGTTCTATTGTGAATCTGAGCCATTTGTGTGGCACCATTTCCTGCACAAACAAGCATTTAAACAGTTAAGTTCAGTTAAAAAAACGAAAATATGATAAACAGAGGATTGGGCACGGTCCCGTGTCTACTTGGCACGACCTTGTGCTAGAGATTCTCAGTAGGCACGACCCTGTGCCACGGAGGCACGGCCCCGGGTCGGCTACTGTTTTGACCCAATTTTCTATTTTTCATGTCGGCTTAGAAAAATCTAAAATTTTTGGTCCCCTGTGTGCGGTATACCCCGAAAAACAAACCCAAGTATCGATTTTCACTTACCGACCCTTTTTACCCTTCGATTTTAAGTTTTTCGGTTAAAATTAAGGATTTGTCAAAACTGCTTGCAACGCCTAATTTTTTCAGCAATGGTTTGATGATTTACTTAGCCAAACACTACTACTAACTACTACTAACCAGATTTTATGAAAAAATTCAGATTCTTTGGACCGATATGGGTCTAGTTCAACAACCCTAGTTTTTTCCTTAAATCTAGATGTTTTTAACATGCAAAGCGTAAATCGAATGAATCTAGATGTTAGCAACATACCTTGTTGGTAGATTAGGGAAGAAAATCGTGAAAGAGTGTAGAGAACCAGTGGGTGTAGAGAAATAGGGCGTAGTAGTTGTGAAAAGAAAAAGTCTGCTAGAAGGGTTTTATCCCGTCTACGGATGGGCATGGCCCCGTGCCTCTGAGGCATGACCCCGTGTCTATTTTTTATGTGTGCCCTTGTTTCTCTATCCTTGTTCGTATGTTCGTGTTTACATGGTCCGTAGACTTTTCCGTGTATTATATTCTTCCAAAATATACCTACGTGAGGGATTATTTAAACAAAACAAATATATATACAGGTTCTTACTGTTTGTCTTATTAGTTACTATCTCCTCCAAGGCCATTTCTGTTTCTTTTTCCTCGAGGAATCCTTCATGGAATTTAAGCCGTTGTCCATTTACTTTAAATGGTTCTCCATTTGGAGGCTTAATATATATTGCACCATGGGGGTAAACTTTTGTGATGGTGAAAGGTCCGGACAATCGGGACTTAAGTTTTCCCGAAAAAAGACATAGCCTTGAGTTAAAGAGAAGCACCTGGTCTTCTTCCCTAAATTCTTTTGGACCGCTTATATATTTATCATGTATCCTTTTTGAGCGTTCCCTATAGATTTCAGGTTGGAATATGCGTGAATTCTGAATTCATCTAACTCATTTAATTGTTGTAGGCGTTCTTTTCCTGAAATTTCTTGGTCTAAGTTTACGTTCTTTAATGCCCAAAATGCTCTGTGTTCAATTTCTACTACAAGGTGACAATTTTTTCCATAGACTAATTTATACGGTGTGGTCCCTGTTGGTGTTTTATAAGTTGTTTGAAATGCCCATAAAGCGTTGGCTAATTTGTCTGACCATTATTTTCGATTTTGACCCATAGTTTTTTCTAGGATTCTTTTTAGACCTAGAATTGTTACTTCAGCTTGACCATTTGTTTGAGGATGATATGTTGTTGAGAGTCAATGAAAAACCACATATCGTGTTAGAGTTTTTTCCATTTTAAGATTACAAAAGTGAGTGCCTCTATCACTGATTCGGGCTTTTGGAGTTCCAAAACGTGAGAATAGCTTTTTAAGGAATTTTACTACTACTCTTCCCTTGTTGGTTGGGATAGCTACAGCCTTAGCCCATTTAGAAATGTAGTCAACAACCACTAAAATGTATTTGTTTTCTCTAGAAGGTGGGAATGGCCCCAAGAAGTCCAATCCCCATACGTTAAAGATTTCACAAATAAGAATGCTATTTTGTGGCATTTCATTTCTTCTTGATATGTTTCCTACTTGTTGGCATGCATCACATGTTTTGACTAATACATAAGTGTCCCTATGTATTGTGGGCCAGTAAAATCTTGCATCATACACCTTTCTCGCAGTGCTGGCTATTCTATGATGTCCTCCACATGGTCCTTCATGACAATGGTGAAGAATTTGCTTGGCTTCACGACCATGGATGCATCGTCGAATGAGTTGGTTTGTATAAATTCTGAAAAGATATGGGACTTCCCAGAAATAGTGTTTTACATCTGCGAAAAATTTATTTCGATGATGATAAGATAATCCTTTAATGATAGTGCCACTAGCTAAGTAGTTAGCAAAATCTACGTACCAAGGTTCTTCTTTGAATTCTACCATTTCTAAGGATTCTATAGGGAATTTTTCATTGATGAGTTCTTCTCGAGTTCCCTCCAAGGCAGGGTCTTCAACACGAGATAGGTGCTCAGCACCAGTGTTTTCTACACCTCGTTTATCTTTGATTTCTATTTCGAATTCTTGAAGGAGAAGAATCCACCTTATGAGACGTGGCTTTACGTCTTGCTTTTTGAAAAGGTATCAACGGCGGCGTGATCTGTATAGACTATAGTTTTTGAAAGCATGAGATAGGAACGGAATTTATCAAATGTAAATACTACAGCTAGTAACTCTTTTTCAGTGGTTGTGTAATTTTCTTAAGCATCGTTAAGAGTTTTGCCAGCGTAATAGATGGGATGAAAATGGTTTTCTTTTCGCTGTCCCAAGACTGCTTCCACTACATAATTGCTTGCATCACACATGAATTAAAATGGTAATTTCCAGTCAGGTGCGATCATGATTGGCGCTTTGACTAGCATATCTGTAAGGGCGAGAAATGCTGTCGTGCAATCCTTCTCTGAGATGAATTGTGCATCTTTTTCAAGTAGCTTACTTAGAGGTCGAGAGTTTTTTGAAAAGTCTTTGATAAATCGCCTATAAAACTCGGCAAGTCCTAGGAAACTTCGAATGGCTCGAACAGATGAAGGAGGAGGAAGTCAAGAAATAGTATCAATTTTTGCGCGGTCGACTTCCATTCCTGCGTTAGAGATTTTAGGACCGAGTACTATCCCCTCAGTGACCATGAAGTGGCATTTTTCCCAATTAAGGGCGAGGTTAGTCTCTTCACATCTTGCCAACATTAGTTCAAGGTTGTCGAGGCATTGGTCGAACGAGTCGCCAAAGATAGAAAAATCATCCATGAAGACTTCCATCGTTTTTTCTATCAGGTCGTGAAAAATGGCTACCATATAACGTTGGAATGTTGAAGGTGCGTTACATAGACCAAATGGCATGCGTCGATATGCAAAGGCTCCATAGGGACAAGTGAAAGTAGCTTTCTCCTGGTCCTCAGGAGAGATTGGGATTTGGAAATATCCCGATAAACCATCTAGAAAACAATAAAATTTATGACTGGATAATCATTCTAACATTTAATCAATGAAGGGTAAAGGAAAGTGGTCTTTTCTTGTAGCTTCATTGAGTCTCCTATAGTTGATGAAAACTCTCCACCCGGTGACGCTTCGTGTTGGTATGAGTTCGTTCTTTTTGTTGGTTACAACCGTCATTCCTCCTTTCTTTGGCACAACTTGGATAGGGCTAACCCATGGACTATCAGAAATTGGATAGATGAGTCCAACGTATAAGAGTTTTATTACTTCTTTTTTACAACTTCTTGGACGTTAGGATTAACTCTACTTTGTGGTTAAATTACCGCTTTATAATCATATTCCATTAACAATTTTATGTGTAACCATGGAGCAATTTATTACTTTTATGTCCATTAATTTCCTAGCAATTGCCTTTTTATGTTTTTCAGTAAATTAAGTAATTTTTCTTTTTCTTTACAAGTGAGATACGATGAAATGATTAGGAGGAGTTTACCTTGGTTGTCGAGGAATGCAAATTCTATGCCTTTTGGAAGTTCTTTAAGTTCTAAACAAGGCGGTTCTTCAATAGATGACTTAGTTTTTGGTTCGTCATCGCAGTCGATGGACGAAACTGTTTGGTTAGTGGCAATTTCCTCTTCAACGAATTGATCATTTTGTTCCTCCGTATCGGGTGGCTCAACTTAGGGGTCGTCATTGCGATGTGTATTTCATTTATTTATTTATATTAGAACTTTTCTTGTCAGCCCCAAGTTTAGTAGGAAGATTTTGATGTCTTTGTTTGAGCAAAGCTTGATGGGTTTTTAGAAAAGGTTGTCCCAACACCAGTGGAGTATCATCTAAGATGACGAAGTCGGTTGGAACAATCGTTTGATTTGTTTAAATGAGAACGTCTTCAACCGTTCCCGAAGCATGTTTAATTTTTTGATTAGCCAAAATGACAGGAATTTTTATTGGAAGGAAGTCACCAATACCTAATCTTTCAAAAATGTAGCTTGGCATTATATTTAAACAAAGATCTTTGTCGATAAGATGTTACTAATATAGATATTTTGAACAAACATGTTACTGGTTTTATGTTTAACCCAATTTGTTCATCTTGTATTAGTGAAATTTGATCTTTAGTTAAGTTAATACTTGCCATTTTTCGGATTTTAAGATTAGTGGTTACCTCTTTTAGAAACTTAGCATTAGACGGGACCAAACTATAATTTTCGAAAAAAGGTTGTAGGATATGCATTTCTTGGAGGTATTTTTGTTCCTTCTCAGAATTTACCTTTTAGAACTTACCTTCCGAATTGCTTGGTTCAGATTTATCATCTTCATGTGCCGGTTTTTCTTCAAGTGACTTCTCCTTAGTTGGCTTTTGAGGTTGTACCTCTTCTATGATTACCTCTTTGGTACAAACTGTCTCTTCTTTTGCACGAATTGCTTGATCAAGAATTCTAGGTTCTTGAGACTCTGTATGAGGCTTTCTGTTTCAGGTACAATTGTAGGTGGTGTTTCATATTTTTCAAATGCTGGGGTGTCCCAATCGAAGCTTGATTTTGGAAGCTCAAAATGTGGTTCCTCATATGTTGTGTATGAGGTTGTTGGTTGAATACGATAACAATTTTGTACCAATTCACCACATATGGTACAATATGGTTCCTCATAATCATCATTGTACTAGTTGTAATATCCCATGTAAGAGTCCACTGTTTGGATAGTAACCAGAAGACTACAGCTCTCAGAATTTTTTTTTTAAACAGAAGGTTTACATGGCCCCGTGTCTAGGGATGTATTTTATTCGGTACTAGGAGTTTTTTACACGGCCCATGTCGAATAAGCACGGCCCTGTGTGAGCCTTCTATGAAAATTTTGTTTATTTTTCGTTGCTGTAGATTGGACACGGCCCCGTGGTAGTACAGCACGGCCCCGTGTTAAGCTACTGTAAATAACTTTTTTTTAGAAAAACAAATAGAAAATTTAAAGAAAATGATTAGGTTGCTGATTTTAAGCTTTCTTAAAATCCTTGTGTCCATTCCAACGGCACCAAAAACTTGACGTGAGCAAGGGGTTGTATAATTTTTAGATATATTTTAAGTAATTTTCACTCGTTTATGCAAGCTTTATATTTATAAAGCACGATATAACATTATCACTCTCTACAACACGTTAGGGCAAGTGCACCCATCGTTAGTGTAGTATAGTGATGGTAAGATACCGAGGTCATCCAAGTACATAAGAGCTTTTAATACCGGATTATCATCAACGTCTAATCGACAAAATTTTTGAGAAAAGGTTTTTGACAAGTAGATTAAACTGAACATAAGAAAATGTAGGAAACAAATAAACAAGATAGAATCACTTGGTTCCGACTCACCCTATATGTATCCTGTGATGATTTCCGCATTTTGGGTTTTTTAAAAGATTATCTTAATTAAAGTGGCATGCCCCTCTTTTGGAGGCAACAACACCCTCAGCCATATTGGTCTGAGTCAGCAGGGATATAGTCCCGCAAGGTCGGAATATTGAAAGATAATTATGTAAGTTATTAATGCAAAATGTGGCACGTCCCTCGTTTGGAGGCAACGCTACCCTCAACCGTATTGGTCTGAGTCAGCCGGGATACAGTTCCGCAAGGCAGGTTTGAAGTGTTAATAGTAGTTTATAGATAAGGGGTTCAAGCCGTTCATACTTCCCCTGATTTGGTGTTATCTGCCCCAAGTGAAGTCCTAATAAGCTTGAACCAAGTCCTCTCAGGATCTATACACTAAACGAGGAAAGTTTATTGCCCAAACCAACCTTCTAATCCTCTTCTAGGCAGTGAACGTGCTTTATATAGACCGTAAAGACATGAATGAGTGAATCAACGAAAGATGAAGGAATGATAGAACAAACTCACTTTCAAAATAAAGAAACTAGTTATTAAAGTCACTAATACAAACCGAATTAAAAATTTAACCAAAGATTGGAAATCAAAAGTAATACATAAAAGATTTTGTCTTCACCAAGTGATGTAAGAGATTAGCCAAGCATGACCATAGTTTGACAAAGGCTATTACGATCAATCTTGGATCCCAAGACCACTACACACTCTAAACTCTAAAGATTATGGTGGAAGATGATGGTGGAGTGATGGCAGGTGTGAGAGAAATGGTTTTCCATGGGATGAGTTTGAATGAAACCAAGCACCCATGTTTATAGTTGTGAACAAACCCTTCGCATGGCCCCATGTCCTCAGGGCATAGCCTCGTGTCTTCCTAGAGATCTTCATTTAATTCATATGTTATATCAACATGCTACACGACCCTCGTATGTCAACGGCACGACCCCGTGGCCATTGTACTTGATGTACTATCCCAGATATGCAATCTGGAAGTTGACCACGACCCATGCCTAAGGGGACACGACCCCGTGTCTCTTGTCTTCTTCTCTTTGTCTTCTTCTGATATGGAATCTTGAAGGGACATGGCCCCATGCCGACTAGGCTCGGCCCCATGCTAGAATTCTGATTCATTGTTTTTAATCCTGGGGTGAAGCTCGGAGGGTTGGTATAGTGTGTTGTCTTCCCTTCTTATATACTTATGCTAGATTTTGTCGTTAATTTGTTCCTTTTGTACATTTAAGCTCTTTTAATCCTGAAAATCATAAGTATACAAAGAAACACACCTTTTCCAACATTAGTATTAAAAAAAGGTTGGCTTATACCATATTTGATACAATTTATATGTTGCATTTGACGCATATCAATTTCCCGACCTGGAAACAACATAAACCGAAGAGGGTTGTTTCTGAAGCATAGATTGATAAAGAAACAGGGTAACCAAAAGTGT
The DNA here is from genome assembly GCA_947069175.1 of Scalesia atractyloides. NCBI lineage: Eukaryota > Viridiplantae > Streptophyta > Magnoliopsida > Asterales > Asteraceae > Scalesia > Scalesia atractyloides. Next base: position 57,547,184 of record CAMTDV010000003.1, on the reverse strand, counting down.
CATTGATCTATAAATGCCTTAAATGTATGAAGAACATGCCGTTGATGAAACTAGAACAAGATTTCTATGCTGACTTTCGTTGGTGTGTAACATCCCAAATAAAGGGTTTGGTAACTAAACCAAATTAACTAGGGATGATCGGGTAAAATACCGTTGATGGTAAAAGTTAACCCATAAACAAAATAACTAGAAATGTTCTAATCTGGTTTAAAGACTAGTTAATTCCCAAAGGTGTTGAATGAGTTTTGAACCCCAGAAGAAAACTAATAAAGTGCAAGGGCTAAAAATAAACAAGAACCAAACTTGAATAGTTAAAAAGCAAAAATCACAAAAAAACGCGCACACACTTGTGTATGTCTGTGTCGAATGAGGAGAAGAAAAGAGGTGGAAAACCCTAGTTCATCTTGTTCTAGCAAATTGAAAGGTGAACTGGAGGCAAAACATATACATGAACATAAATTAGTGATCTATTCTAGCCTGGAGATCATAAAGTATGAAGTAATTTATGTTTTGGTGATGAGTAGTACATGAAGAGACTTGTATGTAGTAATCTTGATTTGGATATTTTGATTGTATGATGAAATAGATGATGAATTTATGCTTATGATCATCATACATGCTAATATGCATGAAATACTTAAACTATTTAGAGGTTTAAGTGTGAGTTCATATGTGTCATAAAGTGGGTCTTGATAATATGATGAAATTGATGTGTAAATTTGGTTTAGAAACATGATATGAATAGAAATATACGTAGAAATCATGTGCATGGTTGTTCTAGATCAAAATTCTCATAAGAGGTGAAATGGATTTTTGACATGATTATAGATTTTGAACCTTTTATGGTTGGATTATATATACGAGTAATTGAACTTGATATCATGGCGATGGAATGTGAATAAATGATTAGAAAAGTGTTATCTAAGGGATACGTATGGATGGAAAAATTAGCTAATATGATAGCCTAAAAATGATGCCTACCAAATATTTGATAAAATGCCAAAATGAGTTTATTGAATTTGTTAGTGCATTTGCATATGTCAACTGAGAGTTTGACTTTTAAAGTCAAACTGATCTATAATAGAATCAGATGAATAAAATATGGTATAAAAGTCTATGAGGTGTGATGGTCATAATGTTGGATGGCTAATCTAACCATCTTGTGGGTATTGTATTATAGTTTGACACTTGACAAGCTAGGTGAGAGCTTAGAAAGGAATGGGTTAAACGGATCAAGACGCGAGAAGGCCTAAACGGATGCAAAGTAAGTAAAACTTACACCTCCTAGATTAGAAGCTTTGTTTTAAATGAAAAGTAGACGGTTAAAATCAATGATTTGTTAAAGTCAAGACCCTATGGTGTAAACCATAACGGGTCAAACGAACAAAATGGCAAATAATCACATTTAGGTGATTAACATAAAGAATTTTAGTAATATGACCCTATGGTGTAAACCATAACATGTCAAATGAGCAAAATGGTAAGTAATCAGATTTAAGTGATTAACATAATGAATTTTGAATATATGACTTTCTAAACGTGAATTGAATGGGTCGAACAAGTAAGAATGAGTTTTTGGTGATAAACCAATAAACTTTCAAAATTTGACTATCTGACGCGAACCAAATGGATCGAACAAGTAAAAATGAGTTTTTGTTGATAAACAAATAAACTTTCAAAATATAACTTTCTGACGAGAATAAAACGGGTCAAACAAGTAAAAACGAATTTTTAATATAAACACTTGCTGGTATGAACCAAATGGGCCAAACAAGTAAAAAGTGAATTTTGGTAATAAGCACTTGCTCACGTGAACCAAACGGATCAAACAAGTAAAAACGAATTTTTAAAAATAAAAAACTTGTTGACGCGAGCCAAACGGGTCAAACAAGTAAAAAACAAATTTTGGTAATAAGCACTTGTTGAGACGAACCAAACGTGTCAAACAAGTAAAATGAAATTTTGATAATAAACACTTGCTGACACGAACCAAATGGGTCAATGTGGGTCCTGTGGGCGGCGGCAGTTCTAGACGGAAGCTTTGGAGATAGTACAGATTCGGCAGAATGATATAAACTAGGAGTAGGAACAGAATCAGCGAAAGCTTTTCATTTCATTCATACCGAAAGAGTAAACATCTTGTCTGGCTGGTGGAGTTTCTGGAGAAAATCTGACAGCGTTTCCCCTCAGGGAACTTCCAAAACTTAACAAACAATGAACACACAACACCTATTTATAGACATGACAGCTCGTTCGAAGCGAGCAGGTTGTCACTCGTACGAAGGGTCATTCGTAAGAGTGAGATGTTATCACGCGTACGAGTAACAAAGTCACTCGTAAGAGGCACATGTCACTCATACGAGCCAATACTCGTTCACACTTGGGTCGTGTGTTCGTATCTAATATATACAATATTCAATACACACTCTTTCTAGCCTATTCGCACAGTGACGACCATAAAGTGCATCAACAATTTCCCCTTGGACGTCACTGTCGAAGCTTGAACTTGATCTTGAAATCTTAGAGCTATATTTGAATATTCTACAAATTCAATCGGGTATCTGTTGACGTCGTAATTCCCCCTTGATTGAAGATCCAGGTTTGCATTATCTACGTTAAGAAATATTCCCCCTGAAATAATTTTCTCCAGAAATTAATCTTCAGGTCTTTTGTTTGCTTGGTTCAAGACCTCCTCTATTTTGCTTGATCTACAAATTTCCTCGAGTAATCACCAACTTGAAATTAACCAATGCAGCTTCTCCGTTTCGATGTTAATCCATGTTCGGTTTAGCGCACTCCTCTAATGCTCGATCCTCTGATCTTCAAAACCCAACCGGCAATTGATAGAAACTTCGAATTACCACGACGAAAAACTTCAAATCAGTGAACATCCACAAAAATCTGAAATCCTGATTTTCGTAATCACGATTGATCAGCAATTCGGTAATCTTCTCAATCAGCAAACCATCATCGGAATCATACAATCTGGTAACACATCGAATCTGAGAAACATTCTTCGGCAATCAGAATCACATTCTTCCTTTTTAGTCATAATAACAGATATATAGTTATCTCCGCTGGAATGGGGCATCTGAAACTACAAGACATCCTTGTTTTCTGGTGGTTAGTCCGAAAAACAATTCATTTGCCTTGCAGAGTTAAAGATAGGCAGTCGTATGTGCTTCTAATTCCACATCGGGGTTCAGGTATTTAGCCCTTGACCATCAATCTGTAACATGATCTGAAAATTCTGAACATTCTTTTGATCACGTCATTCCAAATGTATATTCGATCCTTTGTGAATCCCAGATAATCTGCAATCAGAACCACCCGGATACTATTGCAGCATCACGAATTTCAAAAATGCCGGAATTTTTTAAATATACGTGAAAATTTTTATTCCCCCTCATTTTTGCAAATTCTGACGTCTTATGTATTATGGGAATGAAGATATGGTACTCAAATTTTGAGAAAAATTTCCCAAAATTGTAGTTTTGATCAAATGCTGGCTAAACGCCTTTTGTGACCGTGTCATCAAATCTATACTTTGAAGCTCTATACCGTGTACCCGAACAGCCCGAATTAGATGTTAAAATCTTGAAAAATTAGTAATCACCAAATTTTTTCTGGACACTCGTCGATCAGAAAATGCCTTTCTTTCTTTTTTTTTTGGTCACCACTTTGTATGAGTTGTGCTTCGTACAAGTGGTGCTTCGTGCGAGTGATGCTTCGTACGAGTGACCAATTGTCACTCATACGAGCCATAGAGACTCGCTCGTATGAATGAAACCGATTACGTCTTTTCGATCCAGAATCTTCATTTCTTCGAATTCAACATGATTTTTGCACAGATATGGTCGAAAATCAGTTTCTAACAATCCTACGGTTTCAATTTTACATAATGTCCGTTGATTGTCCGATTATTTGATGTTTTACGTCTAAAACCCCACATACGTCCAAAATTCATGAGCTTAGGTGATTCAGCAACTGTTAGATTGAATGAACCAGTATCGTAGCTCATATACCAGTTATGGGTCCCATGGGCGACGACAGTTCTAGACGGAAGCTTTGGGAATAGTATAGATTCGGCAGAACGATATAAACAGGGAGTAGGAACAGAATCAGCGTAGCTTTTCATTTCATTCATACCGAAAGAGTATACATCTTGTCTGGCTGGCGGAGTTCCTGGAAAGAATCCTCCAGCATTTCCCCTCAGGGAACTTCCAAAACTTAATAAACAATGAACACACAACACCAATTTATAGACATGACAGCTCGTACAAAGCAAGCAGGTTGTCACTCGTATGAAGGGTCATTCATTCGAGTGAGATGTTATCACTCGTACGAGTAACAAAGTCACTCATACGAGGTACATTGTCACTCGTACGAGGCACATGTCACTCGTACGAGCCAATACTCGTTCGCACTTGGGGAATATGTAATGGTGGTTACCTATATGTGTGTATATGTAAACGTTGTGTAGCCGAATACAATCCCGTATCATATCTCGCTTAGACGTTGAAATAAATATAAACAGTTATATTTATTATATAAACTTTTCAAGTTGCGGATGTTTGAAATAAATATATATGATTGTGTTTGATTTATATAATCGTCAATTTTCAACGTTTGAAATAATTATATTTATTTTATAAAAGTGTGCGAAGTCGGCTGATGAAATAAATATTCGGCTTCGCGATGTTTGAAGTGAATATAAACTAGTAAATCTATTGTATATAAGTATTCGAATCTCGACGCTTGAAATGGGTATAATGATCATATTTATTTTGTGTGGATTTCGAATACTAAACGTTTGAAAATACTTTCCGAATTCCGACGTTTGAAATAAATATAACTAATTATATTTGTTTTATAAAAATTCACAATTTTGGCTATCTTGCAAACCTTGTTCGTTGAGATGTAGTAAACTTGTTTGGCGAGTTTTAAGGAGTCGTCGAAAGTAAATATATATTTATATCTATTTTATAAAAATACTTTGAATCCCGATAGGTTAGTTTTCAAAATATAACATGTTTCGTATTACGGATTTTTACGAAAAACGAGCAGAGTTTCCTCTGTTTTCGGACGATCCCGACAATATTATTTGTCGATTTATTTATCAAAACGCAACCTGAAATGTACACAATCAAACAATCTATAAATACTTTTTCGTTGTATTAAATATAACGTTTCGCCGATCATTGTTTCCGATTTATATATTTTACTAACGGCGGTCCGATTTTTAACTAATAATTTTTAAACGAGTTACGCAGTCGGATTGATTGTTATATGTTATTTATTTTCTTTGGTGATATCTAGTCGTTTACGGGTCGGGTCGATCTCGGTTCCGCGAGATATAAATATTAATATATAAACAAATATATTTTAAATTTTCGCGTCGTAATTAATTTTTGCCGAGTCTCCGGTTGACTCATTGACCGGGTTTGACCGTGTTGACCGGGTTTGACCCGTTGACTTTTGTTGACCGCACCAAACCGAACACAGAACCTGAAACAAACAGTGTCAAAACTGAAACGAGACAAATCCAACTAACCAAAACTATTATTCGAACCCCAAAACCGAAACCTGAGCCGGGATCTGAACCGGGTTGAACTGAGTCAAACCCAAAAACTAAATCGGAGACGAGCTGAACCGGAAACCCGTTGACTGTTTCTGATTGAGTCAAACCGAACACATTTTGAAACATGAACTAAGATCTGAATCGAATCCGAACCGCGACTGAACCCGAAACTGTTGAATTGAACCAAGATCAGAGCCAAACTGTTGACAGGATTGAACTGAACTGCGACGTGAGTCAAAACTGGTTTGAACCGAGATCTAAACTGAGTTTGGTCGAACCAAAACTTGAACCAAAAGAATCAGCACGCCACTATTGCCGCCGCGACCATCGCGTCGCTGAGACCGGGTGACCGCCGCCGTCGGCTGATGAGTCAGAAATAACCCGCGGCTGCTGTCGCCTAGCCGGAACCATTGCCGCTGCCGCCACACTACCGCCGCCGCTGAAATTCCCAACCCGACAAACCATCCGACCGAAATAAAAAACGACCACCACTGCTGTCGTTCCCGCCGCTGCTGTAACGGAACCGTCGTCGCGGTGTCGCGGCTCAGCCGCGCCGCCGCCTTTCTCTCTCTACCAGTCTCCCTCTCTCATCGATCTCTCTGTCTCTCTAACAGTCTCTCTCTCTCTCCCCCCCTCTCTCTCACTTCGCAGCTCTCTCTCTTCTGTCTGGACTGTATGCGGGGGTGTGTGTGTGTTAGAAGGAGACAAGGTGTGGTGTGCAGGTGTGGGTGTCGCGTCGGAGATGACGACTGGTGTCATCGGTTTCATCGCCGGAGCAAATCCGGCGACCGGATTTTGGAGGGTGAAGGAGAGGGGTAGTGAGTTCATTTTGGAGGCTAGGGTTTTCTAAACAAAAATGAGGGAAATGATGAGTTTAAGGAGTATATATACTTAGGGTTTTTAAATGGGTTGGGCCCAAAGCCCGTTAATGTTTTCAAGGCCCAAACATATTCATGGCCCGTTTTCGAACCCGAGTTTTTGTAAAATGTCATAAGACGTTAATTTGGAGCTGAAACACCAAAAATTTTGTCGGTCTCGGTGTTTGACGCGATTGTTTGTCGGTTGCGTTAAAAATTGCGTAGGAATCGCTACGGTTGTCGTTTTTATCCGTTTTTCGATCCGATTTCGACCACGAATAATAAAATTAAATTGCGGAGCTAAATGTATCATAATATATTAATGTCGAGGTGTAACTCGAGTCCGTTGCTTCCGTTTTGTTGTCGGTACATTCCAGTTTTCCGCGTAACTTCCGCGTTGTGCTTTGCTATGTTCAACGATCCAAATTTATCGCATAATTATAACTATATGACAAATACAAGTACAAAATTCGTGTTTTTAGGCGTTTTCAGTATTTGTTCGGCATCAGTTCGCTTATCGTTTGATTTCGCGTTTAGTGTCTTCGATATCGCCAAACGATGGTATTATTGTTCGTTATGCACTTAATTACAACCGGAAAGTGCCGGTTGTCACATTCTCCCCTTGTTATAAAAATTTCGTCCTCGAAATTTAAGTTATGTTATCTCCTTATATTTTTGTCATACGTAGATAAGTATTAATACCACCCAGGTAAATGACCATGTAATCACATCAAGACTTGTCTGAATTATATGAATACAATGATTTACAACAACAATATGAACCCACTGGTTCAAGTGAATCTGTTTTCAGAATCGATGCCAAGTGAACGAAACGTAATGACATAGTCACCAATGTGACTGAATTTACATGGGTCCTACAAATGAGAATCTCGACAATAAATTTCCAAGACGTTCACAAACTGTGAATGAATTTCATAAACAAAAGGAATCTCTACCAACGGAAACTAGCGTTGGTTGTTGGATTGGTGAGACTTTGAATCAACAAGCTCAACTGAATTAGAAACATGAAGGTGCTTTGTTAACTTTTCGAACCATAAGTTAACACTATTGAATTGCAAGGATACACGGAATTACAACCGAAGTTAGTGTATCATTGTCTTAATACATAGTTGCATTAAGACCACTTTCTATGATTAGTCCAAGCTACAAGTTTATACCGACGCTACAAGGCGTCATAGCCATTGAAATAATTCAATAATAGCGGTGACCGAACAAATTCACCGTGTTTACAATTGAATGAAAGATTCAATCAAGTAATTCTGAATATTTGTTCCAAATAAATCTCATAAGATTTTCAACTGAAAATGAAAGAACCAATAAATATGATTTCCGGTTGATCGTGGAAGAACAATAACTATCCCAAAATTTTCAACCGATGATGAAAGAACCGTTACGAGGTACACTGAAATAGACCACAAATTTGTGTACCATTTTCTTAATACTCGATTGTATTAAGAACGTTTTATGAAAATGATCCAACAATGGGATTTGAAAATGAATAAATAATCAAGAAATTAAATCCATACATGAGTTGAGAAAGTGAGATTAGCACAAGTTTCAACTAGTGTAAACGCCACCACAAGGTGTCGTAACCAATAAATGACTTAACAAGGGTGCAGACTGAACCAGTCTGCTATGGTTCGAAACAAATGAATTGCTTATCGATATTACTTTGAATATGACAGCTTCAATCCGTCATATGAAATCCTTGAATTGAATTTGTATACTGTGAGCAAGTTCAAGCAATTGAACTAGGTTTGACACAATCCAACAATAAACATGATTTGACAAAGAAGCTTTGATATGTTTACTACGAAAACCTATGTATGCAACTTGAAAAGAAAATGAATTTCAAGAAATTCGTTGACTCGATATCAAGGAGTCAATACTTGCAATAATGCAAGTCATCTAGATCACAAAGCAAAATTTGAATATAGCGAACCAACCTTTGAATTATTGATAAAATGACCATTCGAAGTGAAAACCCTGATGGTCTCCACGTATCAAGTTAACCACATGCATAACAAACAAAGCATGCGTATCGTATAAATTTGTCAAGAAATGGCGCGATAGGTGTTCGTTAATCATGAAAGAATTTTTCCGTGACACAATGACCGTTATGACGAGTAGAGGTGTACAAACCTACTCAGTATATTCAAAGTTGAAATTTCAACAAAAGGAATTCGAGGACTTTACCTGGTATTTCCTGTGATGACTTATTGTTTCGAAACATTAGCACCGAATGTCGAATATGGCGTAATCGCCATTAATGAAGTAGGGCAATGCGAAGACATGTGACTTACTTTGTAGCGCCAATTGTTGTGATTTGCCATTGTAATAAGTACCGACCGTTATGTATTCTCGTTTGACGTACCTCAACGTTGTTTGTCGCTTACAGGACCACGTGACAAATTGCTGCATTCTGGTCGGTAGTTCTCCCGCTGACGGGATTAGCATCGTTGTCGTAATGTCGTGCTTCTTCAAGGTCGCGCCTCGAAAGTCGTATGTGATGAACTTCAACATCTGTAATCGTATCGTTTAAGTTTCATGTATATTTGCGCACTAGTGTTTTCGTTTTGCGTAGGATACCTGCTCGGGTGAAAATAGTTGCAACAATATATGTAATGTGTTTGCCCGAGTTAATAATCGTGGTTCCTACGTACTGACCTTTAATGTATATTGACATAAGTTTTCCAAAGGTCTTAAATGCATGTTGCCAAAACTCTCAAAGTTTTGCCTACGGTATGTAATGTTTTTGTGTACCGTGTATGAAATACAACACTAGTGTATGATTAAAATCATAATGTTGACATATTGTTTTCGGCCACGGTTGGAACCCATATTCGAGTGCTAGGCATTCTGTATGTGTATTCAAGTCTTATTGATCTAATGTCCCCAAAGGAACGTGAGGTTAAAGCCTAGGTATCTCTACAGAAACCTAATTCGTTGAAACCTATAGCTCTGATACAGCCAATCTGTCACACCCCGATAAAGCCATCAGAGTTGGGTGTGATCTAACTGATATCTTCATTGCACAGTGGGAGTGTTTGAAATGCTAAGACTTCTAGAAATGAACGCTCGCTAAGTACTCGAATCCACATAGGTTCTCCTACTCCAACCGTGCCATAATTTGTAAATATAACCTGAGAAAGAACATGCGAAAAATCAACATAAAGTTGGCGAGTTCATAGTTTGTCTGTTTTTGGTTTCAAATTCATAAAACATTTGAAATCCTGCATTCGAATAACCGGTTTGTGGGATCATTGTATCCCAAAGCATTTGAAATGTCATGTCTGTATAATAGTATTGAAATGTTTTCCGTGTTGTTTGCAAATCCATGCATATAACTGTTATGTTTATAAACCGGTGATAAAATGTTTTTAATCGTATCTGTAAATAAACCGGTATTGAAATGTTTTCTATTATCCTTGTAAACCAGTATTGAAGTGTTGTTGAGAAAGCGTAATAAAACCATTTTTCTCGGCATGTCAATTAAAAACCTTGTTTTTGTAATATTTGAATAACCTTCGATGTCCACGTACGACAAAGACAACATGCCTACATTAGCCTATAACCCACCCCAAGCTAGTAAGTGCCTTGCCGAACCGTTTACTCAAGACTGTAGACTAGCAGGCGGTTATAGTTCCGATATGTAGCGAGGGCTTCACTGTACAGTTTTAAGCAACCATACGGCCCTTATTGTTGAGTAGAGGACAATCCAGTCCTTGTGTCTTCGTGCCTCACACGAGTATAGGTGGGTCTAACCCACTCGAGTCTTTGTGCCTCGCACAATTGAGAATGGGCCTAGCCCATCTGAGTTTGTAAGCAGGACCAACCAGTCCCCTTATTTGTATGCAGGACAAACCAATCCTGTTGTAACTAGGACCTTCCCGTCACTAGTCATGAAACTCATGCACGTTTCGAAAATACGCGAGTGTTTTGTAAAACCGGTATGTTTAGCATAAACCTTTCATCTACCATTTGAGTTTATTGAAATTCATTTGCAACATGGTTTAAAAATCCATTGTTCAAGTTCATCAAAATATTGTGTACTTTTGCAAAACTTGCAAGTCTTTCCACCCCCGAAAACATTTATAAAGATGATAAAACAGAAAAAGTGGGGATTATGAACTCACCCGATATCCTTCTGCAAAGCTAGCATAATATGATTCTATAATATCGTTTCCAAAGTGTGACTCGCTAGCATGCAACCTATAGCATTCCTATCAAGGAATAACTTATAAGTTTCTAACAAAATGACATAGTTAAACTACGTGATACCGAGCTCTACCGAATCGTTACTCATACGATTCTATGAATGTGTTATTGTCTTGGGTTGGAATTAACCAATATATGGTTGTTTGATTTCATTAAATCGGGATAAACACTAAGTAGTGGAAACGACTTAGTTTTCGTGTGATTTAGAATATATATTTATATATATATATACACATATATATATAATTATAACTATATTTACGAAGTCATGTTAGTTTTCATGGATATGATACGTATACGTAACAAGTATTTATGTGAAAACAACACGTTGCAAACTCGTATAATGGATTTACGCATTTTCTAGATAGTCGTCACATACGTTGGTAGATAACATTACTACTCGTCATAGAGGTTCGTAAGATGCGGGTATATATATATATACATACACACACATATGAAAACGTAAATGTATATATAATGGTGGTTACCTATATGTGTGTATATGTAAATGTTGTGTAGCCGAATACAATCACGTATCATATCTCGCTTAAACGTTGAAATAAATATAAACAGTATATAAACTTTTCAAGTTATGGATGTTTGAAATAAATATATAGGATTGTGTTTGATTTATATAATCGTCAATTTTCAACGTTTGAAATAATTATATTTATTTTATAAAAGTGTGCGAAGTCGGCTGATGAAATAAATATTCGGCTTCACGATGTTTGAAGTGAATATAAACTAGTAAATCTATTGTATATAAGTATTCGAATCTCGACGCTTGAAATGGGTATAATGATCATATTTTTTTGTGTGGATTTCGAATACTAAACGTTTGAAAATACTTTCCGAATTCCGAGGTTTGAAATAAGTATAACTAATTATATTTGTTTTATAAAATTCCCGATTTTGGTTATCTTGCAAACCTTGTTTGTTGAGATGTCGTAAACTTGTTTGGTGAGTTTTAAGGAGCGTTGAAAGTAAATATATATTTATATCTATTTTATAAAAATACTTTGAATCCCGATAGGTTTAGTTTTCAGAATATAACACGTTCCGTATTACGGATTTTTACGAAAAACGGGCAACGTTTCCTCTGTTTTCGGACGATCCCGACAATATTATTTGTCGATTTATTTATCAAAACGCAACCTGAAATGTACACAATCAAACAATCTATAAATACTTTTTCGTTGTATTAAATATAACGTTTCGCCGATCATTGTTTCCGATTTATATATTTTACTAACGGCGGTCCGTTTTTTAACTAATAAATTTTAAACGAGTTACGCAGTCGGATTGATTTATATATATTTCTTATTTTCTTTGGCAATATCTAATCGTTTACGGGTCGGGTCGAGCTCGGTTCCGCGAGATATATATATTAATATATAAACTAATATAATTTAAATTTTCGCGTCGTAATTAATTTTTACCGAGTCTCGGGTTGACTCATTGACGGGGTTTGACCAGGTTTGCCCGTGTTGACCGGGTTTGGCCTTTTGACTTTTGTTGACCGCACCGAACCGAACACCTAACCTGAAACAAACAGTGTCAAAGCTGAAACGAGACAAATCCAACTAACCAAAACTATTATTCGAACCCCAAAACCGAAACCTGAGCCGGGATCTGAACCGGGTTGAACTGAGTCAAACCCGAAACCTGAATCGTAGACGAGCTGAACCGGAAACCCGTTGACTGTTTCTGATTGAGTCGAACCGAACACATTTTGAAACATGAACTAAGATCTGAACCGAATCCGAACCGCGACTGAACCCGAAACTGTTGAATCGAACCAAGATCCAAGCCAAACTGTTGACAGGATTGAACTGAACTGCGACGTGAATCAAAACTGCTTTGAACCGAGATCTAAACTGAGTTTGGTCGAACCAAAACCTGAACAAAAAGAATCAGCACGCCACTACTGCCGCCACGACCGTCGCGTCGCTGAGACGCGGGGACCGCCGCCGTCAGCCGATGAGTCAGAAATAACCTGCGGCTGCTGTCGCCTAGCCGGAACCATTGCCGCCGCCGCCACACTACCGCCGCCACTGAAATCCCCAACCCGACAAACCATCCGACCGAAATCAAAAACGACCACCACTCCTGTCGTTCCCACCGCTGCTGTAACAGAACCGCCGTCGGGTTGTCGCGGCTCAGCCGCGCCGCCGCCTTTCTCTCTCTACCAGTCTCCCTCTCTCGTCGATCTCTCTGTCTCTCTAACAGTCTCTCTCTCTCTCTCACTCCGCAGCTCTCTCTCTTCTGTCTGGACTGTATGCGGGTGTGTGTGTGTTAGAAGGAGAAAGGGTGTGGTGTGCGGGTGTGGGTGTCGCGTCGGAGATGACGACTGGTGTCACCGGTTTCGTCGCCGGAGCAAATCAGGCGACCAGATTTTGGAGGGTGAGGGGAGAGGGCAGTGAGTTCATTTGTGGGGCTAGGGTTTTCTAAAACAAAATTGAGGGAGATGATGAGTTTAGGGAGTATATATACTTAGGGTTTTTAAATTGGTCGGGCTCAAAGCCCGTTAATGTTTTCAAGGCCCAAACATATTCATGGCTCGTTTTCGAACCCGAGTTTTTTGTAAAATGTCATAAGACGTTAATTTGGAGCTGAAACACCAAAAATTTTGTCGGTGTTTGACGCGATTGTTTGTCGGTTGCGTTAAAAATTGCGTAGGAATTGCTACGGTTTGTCGTTTTTATCCGTTTTTCGATCCGATTTCGACCACGAATAATAAAATTAAATTACGGAGCTAAATGTATCATAATATATTAATGTCGAGGTGTAACTCAAGTCCGTTGCTTCCGTTTTGTTGTCGGTGCGTTCCAGTTTTCCGCGTAACTTCCGCGTTGTGCTTTGAGACGTTCAACGATCCAAATTTATCGCATAATTATAAGTGTATGACAAATACAAGTACAAAATTCGTGTTTTTAGGCGCTTTCAGTATTTAGTTTGCTTATTGTTTGATTTCGCGTTTAGTGTCTTCGATATCGCCATATCGCATAACGTGAAGCAAGTAGACGTTCCAAGGTTTTCCAAAGGCCTGGTCGAGTTATTTGTGCCTAATTACGTTAATTACGATGGTATTATTGTTTGTTATGCACTTAATTACAACCGGAAAGTGCCGGTTGTCACACGATCCTCTGTGGGTCCAAATAATTTGTGGTCTGAACCACCCGAATACTGGTGCAGCGTCACGAATTTCAAAAATCTCAGAATTTTTATGAAAATTTTTTATTCCCCTTCATTTTTGCAAATTCTGACATCGAGTTCTTATAGGAATGCGGATTATGGTGGAAGTACATCACAAATTTTGCCGAAAATTTCCCAAAATTTGCAGTTTTGACCAAATGCTGACTAAACGTTAAGGCACAATAATAATCACTACACCGTATGATCAATTTTTTACGCAGGTATCAGTGACTATCCCAAAACCTTCATCCCATTGCGATCATATCATCAAATTTGTACATTGAAGCTCTAGACGGTGTCCCCGAACAACCCGAATTTGACGTTAAAATCTGGAAAAAAATTGTAATCACCAAATTTTTTCTGGACACTCGTCTCTTCGAATTTTGTCATGATTTTTGCACAGATCTGGTCGAAAATCAGTTTCTAACAATCCTATGGTATCAATTTAACATTATGTCCGTGGATTATCCGTTTATTCGATGTTTTACGTCCAAAACACCTCATACGTCCAATAATCATGAGCATAGGTGATTCATCAAATGTTAAGCTGAATGAATCGGTGCCGTAGCTCTGATACCGGTTGTGGTCCCGTGGTCGGCGGTGGTTCTAGACGGAGGTTTTGGGGATAGAGCAGTTCCGGCAGAACAAACATAAACATTAAGCACAAGAGAATTAGCGAAAGCTTTTCATTCATTCATTCATACCGAAAGAGCTTACATCTGGTCTGGCTGGCGGAGTTCCTGGAGAGAATCCGCCAGCGTTTCCCCTCAGGGAACTTCCAAAACTTACAAACAATGAGCACACAACGCCTATATATAGACATGATATTTCGTGCGAATCAAGCCCACTCGTACTAATATTTCGTACGAGTGAGTCACTCGTACTAATATTTCGTACGAGTAAGTGATTTGTACGAATCATACATGATTCGTACAAAACAGTACTTGTTCGCACTCGGGTTGTGTGTTCGAATCTAATCTAATACAATATTCAATACACACTCTATCTAGTCTATTCGCACAGTGACGACCATAAAATGCATCAACAAATCCAATATCCATCACTCCTAACTGGAGTCTTGGATCTAAGACCTGTTGATGGAAATGGGATTTGAGTTCTACGAGGTCTTTGGTCCTGAGGTTTCCTATACAAGTTTGGACTCTATGACCTTTGGAAATTTTGATTTTGAGACCTTGAGTTTTGACTCACATAACTTGATTGATTCCAATAATTTTGACTATTATAATTTCTAAAGCCATTGTTATAAAAATTTCGACCACCAATATTCTGGTATCGATTTTGATATTGACATTGAATTCTGAAATTACCTAAATGACTATTAAAGTTATTCAATCTTGGCAAACTACTTCTGGGTCTCTCATATCTGCCTGATGTAGATTCAGGTTGAAACCTTTGTTGATTTCATTGAAAACGAGGAACTTGAGTTCTTGTTTCAGCCTTACCTACACTAACAGCAACACCCTCTTGTTGCTTAGGAACATATATCTTTGGTGAGCCAGACAGTTTCAGCTTACCATCACCAACCTTCTCTAGTGATTTTTCTCTCTTTCTCTCACTCACCTGTGCTTCACCCTTTTTGTTTGGATAGCAGCTTGCTACATGTCCCTTAGTGTGACATTTGAAGCACGATCTTTTTGCCAAAGACTTCTTAACTGAAGTCTGGTTTAGATCCATCAGGTGATGATGATGATGATGCCGTAGAAGGAGCTAAATTAGTTTTGCTGAATTTAGATTTTTCTTTGTTTTTTATTTTAGCAAACTTCACATTTGAATCGTTTTCAATAACAGTTGTTTCATTTTTCATGTCACTTCCCTGAACAAAATTAACCTATTTAACAAAAGTTTGTTTTTTTTTATTTTTGGTAGGTGCATCCTTTGTTTTCAAAACATATTCACTGTTACTTTCCTTCTTGACACTAACATCATCATACTTAAACAAATCACTTTTTTCTGATGTGGAACTACTAGGTGTAGTTGAACCAAAGTCTGTTAACTCTTCTTCATCTGGCAAGAACGAAGAGTCATGACTAAGAGGTGGTGGAACTACATTGAAACCCTGGAAGCCTGTCACTACTTTTCTTCAAGCTACCCATAATGTGTTTCATTACAAAAGTAGAATCTCTGAATTGATTTAATTTCTTTTCAAGTTCAACAATTTTCAGTTGTACTTCCGACAACTCTTTGCATTTTTCAGAAATCTCTTTTGTTTTCTCACTCATCGTATTATGAGCTAAGTCTATAACTTGAAATTTTTCATTTAATTTGCATGTTAAAATGTCAATTTCATTTTCATAACCTTTAATTTTCTTCAAGTATAAAGACTCCTTTCTTTTTACGAAAAAGTTTAACTCTTTTACGCTCGAATGCTCATTTACCAGACTTTGATTTTGCTTTGTCAGCCTGTCAACCTCACCTTGCAATTCACGACATTTTAAACAAACAGAACTAACAGGATTAGAATTTTCCTCTCCTATTGATTTGCTCAAGTCGGCCATGAAAGCAGCAAAATCAGCAGTCATCTTCTTATCTGTATCATCTTTTTCATCATCAGACTTCACCTTTTCCTCTTGAATTCTGTCTGATCAGCATCAACTTTTTCAACTTCTGTCTCCTTCTCTATCTCTGCATCTTCTTGTACTTCTGTATCATTAACCGTAGCAATCTCTGCCCTGAAAGCCTGTGTGATGTTTCCATCACCTTCCAGATGAATGCTCCAATTATAACAACCATCAGTAGAAGTAGTGGAAACAAGCACTCGTGATACACTGTTGGATGAATTTTGACCAGATGATTTATGAAATGTGGAAGATTGTTGGGGTTCTCCTGTTTGTCTTTGACATTCTCTAGCGAAATGTCCAAGATTTTGACACTTAAAGCATCGAACTTTAGATTTATCAAATCCAACCTTCTTCCTAATGAACTTTCTTCTTGTTTCATTCATGAACCTTTTGCCCTGAGGGTTATCATGGCCATCTGCCACTTAATATCCATCTCATCCAAATCATCTGGATCAATTTGCTCATAATCTTCGTCCAGTGTTGTTGTATCAGTTATCTTGCCCTATATATAATTCTGATATGAAGCCACAAACGAGGCAAGTAGATCCAGTTGATTTTACACTCATGGGCATCGAATTGTGAATTTTGTCATTTGATCCAGTCAGCTGTTCTTGTTGTTTTGTTACTCCTGATGATCCTCCTGAAGCAGCAACAAAGCACACATCACCCTCCGTATTAGTCATAACCTGCTCATTTTTACATGAGAGAAACGCAGTTGCTGAATCACTTGAAGCATTGTGGAAAGAAGAAGATGGAATGCCTTTGTAAACTCCCGGATCCTAGACCTGATCATATCCTGTTTCCTTCTTCTTCATGTTAAGCTCATAAGCTCTTAGCTTCCCAACAACCTCTTCTAAATCCTTAGTCTCGTAATCAGCTTCACCCTTAATCATGAGGGTATAAATATCCCACTTTGCAGGCAAAGCATCAAGCAACTTGTCATTTATCTCAACGTTAGTGTATCCCTCTATCTCATAGTTATCAATTTCAGACATCAGATGATAAAATCTCGTGATGATATCTTCTAGGGACTCATTTCTCATGTATTTGAAAATGGCAAATTGCTTTTTCAGCAGGTCAACCTTGTTCTTCTTCACATCATTATTCCCCTCATACCTCTTTTCTAGAGCATCCCACATTTCCTTAGAGGTTGTATATCGCTTGAAGGTATGTTTGATGCCATCAAGTAAAGACATCTTGATTGCAGCTAAGGCTTTCTTTCCAGATTCATACATTCTCTTTTCTGCCTCTGACATGTTAACATAGGCAGTGACCCATTGTCTGCCTTCAAAATCATGAGTTGGGTTTACGTACCCATCTTTAATACAGATCCACATCCTGTGTCCTGATATTCAATGAACGACTGAAATCTATCCTTCCACGTAAGGTAATTCTCTACCTTCATCATCTTTGGCAGTTTGTTAGTCGTTCTAACCTCATGCTCCATCCTTAACAACCCATTTAAGTTTGACATATTCGACATTTTTACCGAACCGGCTTGCTAAAAACGTTTAAAAATTGTCCGAAATGTGTGTTACCAAATTATACCGTTAGACTCGTCTCGAAAATACGAATCCAATGATATATAATGTCCGAGACCTTTTTTTAAATCACACAAGTCTAATCGTGCAGTTGGTTTGTTAAAATTGTTTACGGATCAATTTCTGTGTACGAAAACGTTTATTACCGATTACGTCAGCTGGTTAACTTTCCATCTTTTCGAGTTCAACTCGGAACAGTACCCAATTCGAAAAAATAATCCGAGATGGTAATCTGAATTGCTATAAATACTAAAGATCTGAGATGCACTGTTTTGATCCGAGATGCTTCCTAGTTTATCCGAGATGCTTCCCAGTTTATCTGAATTACATTGTTATAATCCGAGATGCAGTCCGAGATGTAATTCTGATGATCCGAAATGCAAGACCTCTATCCGAGATGCCTTACTAATGATCCAAAATGCTTGTTCTTTATTCGAAAACAGCAGCAAAACCCTAGAACAGCCTTCAGAACGTCCAAAAACCCAACTTTTTCTACAGTAACGATTTTGAACCGAGCAAATCAAGAGGCTAATGCTCTGATACAAACTGTATGTCCCCTCTCCGTATGGATCTTCACAGAATCGTCTATCTAATCTAGAGTGCGGAATCCTTTAAATCAGATTTACACAGAAAACTAGTAGAAACAGGATTATAATTAAACCGACCTTCTACTGATTATCCAACACGAATGTTTACAATCAATTTAAGACTCACAAGAAATCTCTCAGCCACTCTTTGTAGATTTCTCACACTTCTCTCTAAAGTGATTTACTGAACAACCTAAACCCTAATGTAATGCTCTATTTATATAGAGACAGGTTTGCAACATGGGCTAGGACAAACCTCATGGGCTGCGAATTGGTCTAGGCTCAATTCTCCTACCACCACCCTTATGTGTGAGCTTGGTTAGCACAATCACTACAACTAACTATTACAAATACCGTTTTACTAATTACAAGATATTCAAAGAGCAAATCTAAGCTGTTGTCACGAATATGCACCAACAGTACTGGAGGGTGTTGGAGAACCATAAAGATTTTGGATCCTATGTGGTTTGTGAACTTGTCAGAGAAAGATATAGAGCTGTTGTACTACAACAAGATTTACAACCAAGTGACAGATATAGTACAAGTCATTCAGTTTCAGAATGTGATTAAAGTGTGTTATGCATATGAAGTGAATTCAAGGAAAATGTGGAATACGAAGTGTAGGGATCTTGAAAGAAAAGAATTCTTGAAGGATGTTCGTAAAGAATAAAGGATTGAAGCTAGAATGAAAAAGGTATCCATATCAAGATACAAGTTTATGAAGTGGGCTCCAGCGACAAACCAAACACCAATGTCATACTTTGAACTGAAACATCAACATGTCAGAAAGTATTTCTTTGGAAGATGAAGTATTAAACTTTTAAGAGTTTTGAAGACCGAACGAGACTGCGGCAACATCCAAGGGGAGTTTGTTGATGCATAATGTCTGCTGCCTGTGTCATCGTGTTGTGTCAAATGTAATAGGGCTAAAATGTTAGAATTTTGATATGTATGTACGTCCGTACGGATGAGACTCGTCCGCACGGATATGGCTGGTATGTCCCAAGCATGCTAGGATGTCTATAACTAGTGGTGAGGACAAAGTCATTTGTAACTTTTGCGATCTGACGGCGAAGCCCTATCAAATTGGAAACATGGATGTAACTTTAAATTTTATGAATGAAAAACAGTTAAAATGAACTAATCTTGTGAAACTATCCTAAAATAGTGGATTCCGCACATCATTATTAGGATATAGATATCACCGGAACCTAAACGTCAAGATAAACGGTCCTAACTCCTATTTATACCAGTTAGGGGTTGATCTAGATTATTCTAAATCTAGATTCATCTATATAAATATCTCATAACATTATCCAGGTAATTCTAAGTCTAAACAAGGTTATATGGAATAGTCTAGAAGTTCTAGGACCTATCCAAAATATTTAGCAATGTTCCAGCCCCTTCCTAGCATTTCGAGGCTTATCTAGAGTGTTCCAAAGCTGCTAAATTAGTCCCGAATAGTGTAGGCTGTTTCGAAGATTTCCTGTCAGCTCTAGATGACTCCAAATTGTTCCGGAACCTTCTGGAACTTGATAAAAATTATTTGAATTTTGGTGGATCGTGACGGGCTTCAACCTCGAAGAAGATTTTGAGTAATCTAATGTTTGTAAGGTAATTTTAAATGTTGGGCTTATACTAGTGAAGGTTTACACATTAGTGCTACATTTGGGCTTTTTGAGGGTTTTGGGCTTCCTAGTGCCTTATGGGCCTAGGGTTGTAACTGTTGGGCTAGGTGATTAGTATAAATATATGTATTAGGTCAAGGTTTAGAGGTTAGAGAGTTATAATTGACAAACTTGTATCAGACACTATTCTGTGTATGCAAGTTGATTTTGATTCAAGAGATTGTTCTTCTTCCTAATCTTTATTTCCGCGATTGATTAGGTTACGATACCTGTTAGATCTAATTTCGGGAATTACAATTGGTATCAGAGCCTGCTGTACAATACAGGCTCCGGGTATCGCAGATTGAAAAGCTGATCGGAAGTGGAGTTGTTGCTGTTCAACCCGGATTACTGTTCAGAATTGAAGATTGTTGTGTTTGATCAAAATTGCTACTGTTCCGAAGAACTCGAAGAAGGCCTGAAGATTTCGGATTTGATACTGTTGTGGATTCCGAAGATCACAAAGAAGTTTCAAGGATTTCGATTTGCTACTATTGAAGATCCCGAAGAACACGAAGGAGATCATATCTCGGATTGATCCCGGACTACTGTTCAATCCGGATTGCTACTATTTCGGATACAAAACACTGTTGGTGGTTATCTGTTGCAGGGAATTCTGACTACTGTTGCAGGGAATTCGGACTACTGTTGCATTCGGATACAGACTAGATTCCTGACTGATTTCACTTCGGATCAAGTTCATTCCGGATCCAGTCTCATTCTGGATTCTTCCTCATTCCGGTTTCATTTCGGATCAGCTTTCATTCCGGGTTTTCTTTCATTTTGGACCAAAATCATTCCAGATTTCTTATTTCGGATACACACTGCTTCCCATTATCATTTCAGACTCTTCTATTTCAGATTGTTTTCGGATCTGGCCATCTCGGATTCAACCATCTTGGATTCGACCATCTGGTACTGATTTCGGATCTGCCGATCTCGGAGTTGTCTATTTCGGACTCATTTCAGACACCTTTTATTGGGCACATATTCAGATCACTGTTCATTTTAAAATTCAAAATTAACTTAATTTAATTTACTTGGTAATTTTAATAAGTCAACCATGATGAACAGTTACATGACGGCTCAAGATTTGACCAATGCCACTTTGGCTGCACTTCAATCACAGACTCTGGCCCTCCATCAGGAATTGGATCAAGTGATAGGCACTTCAACTAAGGTGCCCTGTCTGTTCTATTGAGATGAGTACTATGAATGGAAGTTCATATTCGAGCAATATTGCAAGGCCCAAGAGCCTGGGGTGTGGGGGTGCATTATGAATGGTCCTTGAACGATTGTTTACAGTATCGATCAAATCCGGATACAAAGATTCCAAAGCCCAGTCACTTGTGGACTCCAGAAGATGTGAAAATTATTGAAGAAGATGAAAAGGCTTCAGTTGTGTTAACAATGGTTCTTGGACGCGACATTTCTATTGCAGTCAGAAATTGCAAGACCGCTAAAGAAGTGTGGAGCGAATTGCAAAATCTTTATGAGGGAAATGCAGATATGAAGGCTAGCAGAGTAAATCAGCTGAATCAATAATTCAGCTCATTTAATCACATTTACAGGGAAACCATTGAGAACCAGATCCGGAGACATGTAAAGCTCGTTTCCCAGATGATATCAGCTGAGATTACTCTTATCAATAGTGCTATGAACAGACAGCTGTTAAATTCATTACCGAAGAGTTGGGATGCTGATGTTGGAATGATCAAGAAGACTAAGAATTTGAATGTTGTCACTCTCACAGAAATGATAGCTACTATTAAATCTTGTGAGATCGATTATAAGCAGAGAGACATCAATCATCAGAGTAGTTTGATGGTCGCCGTTATTACAGGGCAAAATGCAGCGTTAATGTCGTAAAATATGGTTTATAGCCCTCTGCAAGGAAGTTCTCATACACCGGGTAGCTCAAGCGTGGTGTACAGTCCTCTTGTCACACCACAAAAGACTCAGTACGTCTATGGTCTTAAGTCTCAGACTCCTACCATGATTTCTGCTGCTCAAGTTTAGACACAGTACCATGCTCAGTATCCTAACATGGTGTTCAGTTCCGCCATTCCAGCTGCAGCTCAAAAAGGCGGCATTCCTCAGTCTGCTGCTTCGGCACCGGCACCGGCTCCTGCTCAGGCTGTGTCCAATTCTGCCTTTCTTACCAAAGAAAATGAGGAGAAAAGGCCATAGTTGCTTCAATGATTAACAGCTTAAATGCCTTTTTAGCAGGTGATCTGACTCCCCCATCTTTTCTTCCAACTTAAGTAGATCAAATAATGGAGGAGGATCTGGATGAGATTGATGTGTCCTGGAATCTTGCAATGGCTGCTTTCCATGTTAACAAGTTTCAAAAGAAGTATGGGCGGCAACCATTGTCAAATCTGAAGACTGGGCTCACAAAAGATAAACTCAGATGCTACAGATGTCATGAGCCAGGACATTTTGCAAGGGCGTGCAAGAAGCCGCCATCTGGATATGTGTCATCCAGAGTGGCAAACATACAGAGCAGTGACAGACAGCTGGTGCCAGTCTCTCCTTCAAAGTCTACCACAAGTCCCTCAAGCAGCTCTGGCGGGAAATCAACAGCTTTGGTAGCACAACAGCACAAAGGATTCAACTGGGCAGATGTTGCAGCTCAGATGGAGACTTTGAATCTTTCTAAGAACAGCAACCACTGCATGATGGCGCAGACAACTGAGACACCTGATCTTTCGGAAACGATAAATCGAATTCTCTGTTCAGATAGTTGTCATTTTAAATTATCACAAATGTGCACCCATAATTCAACTCTTGTAGCTGAATACCAGCAAGCTGCATCACAGAACATCGCCCTTAAACATAAGAACAAGCTTCTTATGGAAAAGGTCGAAGCTCAAAAACAAGATATAGCTCAGCTAAAGCTTGACTTGAACCAACAGCAATGTTGGGTATACGACTATAAGCTAAAATTAGCTGAAAAGGACGTAGAACTTCAAGCAGCCTTAGCCAAGCTAAATTCCTTGATAGGGAAGTTTCACGAAAATGAAATAAATATTAAAAATTTGAAACTTCCAGCAAGATGGTCAAGGACTTGTGTGATCTACAGCTTAATTATCAGAAAAATTATACAAAAGGTCTTGGGTACGATAGGGCTCCTCCACCATATAATCATAACTATACCAGAATGGCTGAATCTGAGGCTGATCTAGAAAATGTAGAAAATATGATGTATGGTAAACCTTCAGATTATCTTTCTAAACCATGGAAGCCCTATTACCCAAAGTTCTCCAAGCCAACTGAACTCAAGAGGAATGATGTTTTAGTTACTTCTGCACCAATTTCACATGAATCTGGTGACCATCCATCTTGTAGTTCAGATGATTTAGAGAAAGTGACGCCTAAGGAAGAGGCAGCAACATCACCCACAGAGTCTAAAGGAGAAAATTCTTCTGAAACTGAAACTGACTTAGTGAACGATACTAACGTTTCTACCTCATGTGCAGAAGAAATATTAGTTGAGGATATTACAGATGGTGATCAAGAAGAATGTCTCAATGCAAATTCAGACAATTTAGATGCGGATTATGAATCTTATAAACCTGCTTTTGACATTTTGAATCAATTTCTTGCTAAACAAATTAATTTCTCAGACAGTGTTGGTTGTGTTGATAATACAGACGGTTTTAATTCTGGTTTTTCATCTAATGCTGATGTTTTGAATGCTACTAATAACTGTGATAACTCTTGTGATGAAAACATGAATTTTGCTACAGGTACAACATCGACAGATGATTCGGTTTCCACAGTTCCCACTGAAGAGACCGGAAGTTCTTCTCCAGAGGTTCCGTCTGTTGATGCTAATCTCAGGGTTGACAGTGAGAAATTCAACCAACCAACTGACCTTGTGAAGAATGACGTTGGCATAGTTCTAGAATAATCGGGCGACTCAGCTTCTTCAAACAAGGAACAATGGATTGATTCTGAAATGACAGAAGATGAACATTCTCTTCCTGTTGATTCAGATACAAATCTTGAAACTGAATCTGAATCGGACTCTCAAACTTTTCAAAATTTAGAGATTCCACCTACTTGTAATGTTTCAAGCTCATCTTCTAGAAGTTCAGAAAAGGATGTCCCTTCTGAGCCACCCGTCTCATCTACGGAATCTGCCACACAAAGTGATTTGAAAACTAATAATAAGAAATGGAGAACACGTCGATCCAAAAAGAAGAAAAACAATCATGCGTCTCAGACAAATGAAAAGGCAACTGCTGAGTCACTTCTAGCAATCCAAGGACTGTGTAGAAGTCTGACTCGCTAACCTGGAGGCCAAAGATCTTGACCAAGATTCAGTCTTCTGCCCCCATATCCAACAAATCAAAAGCAACATCGACCTCATCCTCAACTCATTTAATTTTCCGTGAGGTTACCCAGATCATCAATGGCCTGGGTTGCAGCATCTAACTAAAACCTGTTGAAATGTGCAGGAACAGCTCTGGCTAACTCTCGTCAGACTCTAGTATATTTGTAAGTCTCGATAAACCGGATCTAACACTGATATCACACAATCATCAAGGATGGACGGAATCCAAACTTGGTGATCTTCAAGGAAACCGAAAAGATGAAGAACAACACGAATCAACTTTAACACCTTGCACACGATTCTATTACTTAAACAAGCAAAACCATTTGGTACAAGATGGAGGCTCTCTCTAAAGAAATCCCAAAAGTCTTCAAAAGTCTAACCCTAGAAATGACATAATATTTTATTTATACCTAGGGTTTGCCCATGCCCCTCATGGGCTTCCCTTGGGCTTGCCTGGCCCACATGGCCTATGGCATGCCTAAATGACCTATTCAAGGTCCAAACCTGATACAAACTAACCCGGTTAATCCCAGTTAACTACCATAGACCGTTGCGTATATTTGATGCTTTAGTCTCACACTTATAGGACCTAACAATCTCCCCCTAGACTGATGCATCAAATTGTCTTGATAGCATAAATTCAGCAACGTCTTCAACAGAGACTATGGTTGTCGTATGCTGTAAGTGTTGTGGAAGTCAGTCTCATACTTCTTGGACCTCATACTTCAACGAACTCTTAGCATTGGGTATCTTTCTTTAGCTCTTGTGGTTAGTTTCATATCAGGATCTTGGTCAGCTTTGCTTGAAACATCTTTGTCAGAAAGAATGTGAGAGGAGGAACCCCAGCAGCTCTTTTCTTCTTCAATCTTTCTCTTTCAAGCAAGCAGGTTCTCAGGTGCTTCTTCAAATGTACTATCACTGTCAGACGATGACTGGCATCTGGTTCTTCTGACTCAGGTAAACTTTGCTGCTGTGATACTTCATGCTTTGTCGGCAACTAACAGCATCTCAATTTCAGCAACCCATGTTTCTTGATCTAAATCAAGATCTGCACAATTCTCAGAAATTTATAAGCAAACATTCTTATGCAACAGGGAGAGTACCACATGAACACTTGGTACATCCAAGTACTTGTACTCGGATCGAAATTCAAATTTCTTTCATCCTTTGATGATTAATCAAATCTTCAAGAACGGTTAATAATTTTTAATAAAACAAATAAAGCACTCTATTTTTGGATTTTTTGAATTTTCTAACTTTTTTAATTTTTAAAATATAAGAATATAGATAGAAACACAAATAAACAAAGAAACTAACTCAATAGTTACAACTATACAATTGCAATGGGATCAAAATCGTTTTCAGGCTGACCAAGAAACACTTTTCAATGCGAACTTATTCAGACTGGTCTAAGTGATTGCCAATATGTTTGTCCACTTAAACTTTAACGCTCAACTTTCATTTTTCAACTTCGTGATACGCTTAAGGTAGTATTATACTATAATACCCGTGTGTCCCATACCATGACATACCCCCACGATCAAGGTAAGCACAACAATTCATCGTAGCAGGTGAGTATACTGTGTTCATCCTTTATATTTTACAACATCGGGCTATTGGTGAACATGTCAGTGCTTCCGTACAGCAGAGCGACAAATATATCTGACGAGGGTTAGGCAAATACCTTATTTGGTATGTTTGAATTCATGGAATTTTCTCATAATGAGATTTCCTTTCTTTTAAGGTTTTGGCCCTTCTATTTTAGCTCTTTTAAAGATATCATGACTGTGCCTAGGTCTGTATATAATCTGGATGCAACAGAAGGGCAGCCAAGATATCCCCGGATGACTCAACAGCATAAAGACCTGAAACCTCAGATGTTGGCTATCTATCAACACAGGATTTAAGACAATAAAATCATACGCCAATGGTATGTTACCCACAAGATACATAGTTCGTTATGTTTATATCACTTAGTGTCTTTTAATCACTTTGAGCGCTAAGCCTATCGACATATCACATTAGATCCTAATCTTTTCAGCTACAACACCTTACATGTGTCAGCCACACCCTTTATCACGAATAATCATTTCATTTCCCATTTGATGCAAAAAGACCTTTTGTATTTTTTTTAGTTTTTCAAATGTTATTGTATTTTTCAAATATTCTCCCCCTCAAACAGTGCATATATACATATATATCTTCCCCCCTAAATTTGTGCATCATACTTTATGCACAAATTTACCTAATACAGAAAACGTATGCATTAAGTTTTAAACGAAAGGATAGGAAAATATTTTTGTTGTTTTTGCTTAACTGTTCTGTCATTAGATTAAAAAACTAATCAATTTCAAAATTCAAGCACGAAATTTAATTGTACCTTTTCATTGATCTTTTCTTACCTCATCTCCTCCAAAGGAAACATTGCACTCCTAAAAAGTTTTAACCTTTTGCAACAGTGAGATGTTTTCCGATATAGAACAACCGCTATCAACATTCCAGAGATTGTCAACAGCTCCTCCTTGGTTGTTCCTGAAAAATAAGGAGATTAGTAAGACAGTGGGACCCAGGCCATCGTGGTCCTGGGTTTCCCTGAAGCATCAAAATAAGATACTTCTTTTAGACACAAATTCCTTTTTGTTTCAAGGATTGGTGATGTTGCTACCATTTTAGATTTGAGTTTCCAAATCTGTTTCGTTTTAACAAACGCGGTTGTTGCCTTTGATTGAGCAACTTTGGCTGTTTCAGGTTTAGTCATTTTAGAAAAAGATTTTTGTTTCTGAACAGCCTTGCGTTTGTTTTTGGCAACATTTCAATCCCCATCAGATGGTTTAACCTTGGGATTCACATTCTTCATTGCCTTAGGTGATGATACCTTATCGGCTTCGAATGATTTTTATCCTTAGGTGTAACCTTTGGATTTTGAACATGATACAGAACATAGGGACTATGTGTGCAGTTTCGAGCGATGTAACCAGGAATGCCGCAATTGAAGCACGTTTGTCTCTTCACATGTAAAGCATTCTGATCAGCTTGATTTGCTCGTGCAGGCCTTGAAGGATGAACTGATCCCTTCTGTGCTTGATATCCTTGCATGCTTCTTGCAGACAAAGATGAATTTGGATGTTTGTACTTGTCGTTTTCAAGGGCCTTCTTCTGTTGTGGAGAGTTCTTCGGAGTCTTCTTCTTTTGTTTAGACTGCAAGTCTTGTTAAAAAATTTCCCCAACCTTTCCAAAAACTTTGCTAGCACGGTCAAAAGCATATTTTTCACATTTTCCATTAAAGACCGGCTTAACAAATACATTTTTCACAACATTAGCCTTTTGAGGGCTATTGCTGGCCACTGATGATTTAGGAGAGCAAGATTGTCCTTAACGTTTGGCTTATGCTTTCTTCGTCTCCGATTTGCTCGTTTTTGCTCTTTTAGCTTGCTCTGAACCTTTTCATCAGAAGTAAAAGGTTCAGATTGTTCAGTTTGCACACTTGGAGCCTTGTTCACGTCAGCTCTCTCTTCATCAGCTGACTCATTAGAAGAGTCAACAGCACTAGATGGTTCCCGTGTGTCTGACGTATAATCACTGGGTTTGCCATACACCATATGCTGTGCTTTCTCAATTTTTTCATCGGTTTCAGGCATTGTTGTGTAGTTGTGATTATACGGTGGGGCAACCTGATTGAATCCCAAACCCTTTCCTTTATTCTCCTTATATGCCAGCTGCACATTGCACACGTCTTGAACAAGCTTGCTGGATGTATCAAACTTCTTTATATTAACTTTGTTTTGTTGATATTTTCCAGTAAGAAGGCCCAGCTCAACTCTTACCAAGTCACATTCCATGGTTTTTGAATCTAATCTGGTTTTGTAATCATGGACCCAACATTTCTGTTGATTTACGTCCAGGTGGAGCTGAACTATGTCTTTCTTTTGAGCTTCAACCTTTTCTTTGAGTAACTTGTTACTTTCTTGAAGGCTGATGCACTGAGCCACTGCATTATTGTATTCATCGGTCATTTTGGAATTAAGAGCCCTGAGTTGAGAAACCCTATTCCTAAAAGGTTCAGTGCACAAAAGATAGTTGACTGTGTCAATGGGCGAGCTTGATTTGTCAGCGTTAGTTTGGACTTGAGGTCGAGTTTGGGATGCTGGGCTGCTGATTGCTGCTTGCTGGGCTGTTGATTTCTATTCGGACACTCCTTCAGGATGAGACTTTGTTGATTTAGCGTATAGATCTTGGAGATCTTGGTTTGATTGTAAACGGTCCATAACCAAGATACAAAGGAGTCTTTATCGTCTCCTAAAATGCTATCCAACTCATCTCTTACTTCCTCTTTTCTTCTCCCACGTTCAAGCAAACGCATCACATAGTTAGCAACCGGATCAACATTGTAGTCTCCGATAAACTCATTCAGCTTTTCCTTCACTTCATCCCACAGGCTCGGGTTTTGATTTTGTGCTGGACTGTTAGCTATGTTCGAGTGCTGAGCCTGGGCTACAAACATCTTCGGATAATCGAAACTGGACCGGTAAACACGATAAAAACGGTCTGAAACGTGTTTCTACCAAAATGTACCGTTAGACTCGTCTCGACGACATGATTCCAACGATATATAATGTCCGATGGTGATTTTTTTGCCCTAAAAATCACACGAGTCTAACCGTGCAACCGGTTTATTAAGATTGTATGTGGATCAAATTCTATGCACGAAAACGTTTAACTCTGGTTACGTCAGCTGATTAACTTTCCACCGTTTTGGGTACAACTCTGAATAGTACCAAATTCGGAACAGTAACTCGGATTAACAATCCGAGATGGAATCTCAAACAGTGATCTGAGATGCTAATCCGAGATGGTGATTCGGAACAGTATCCGAGATGAATCCGAGATGCACTGTTTCAGTCCGGAATGCGAATCCGGAATGAGAATCCAAAATGCTATCAGATACACAACAACAGTGAGAATCCGGAACAGTAATCCGGAATGCTATCAGATACACAGCAACAGTGAGAATCCGGAACAGTAATCCGGAATGGATGATCTTCTTCGTGTTCTTCGTGATCTTCAACGAATTTGGATCCGAAATGCTTGAAGATTATCCAAATCTATCCGAAATTCAAGATTTAAATCCGAAATACAAAAGAATAATCCGAAATCAACCCGAAATGCAGCAGAATGATCCGAAATATGTCCGAAATGTAACTAGAAAATCCGAAATCCTTGAATGTTGATCCAAAATGCTTGAATCTTCTTTGTGTTCTTCGTGTTCTTCAGCAGAACCGAACAGAATCGTGTAATATCAGATCTGAGCCTGGAAAACAGGTTCAACAGGCTTTGATACCACTTGTAAGTCCCGATAAACCGGATCTAACACTGATATCACACAATCACCAAGGATGGGCGGAATCCAAACTTGGTAATCTTCAAGGAAACCGAAAAGATGAAGAACAACACGAATCAACTTTAACACCTTGCCCACGATTCTATTACTTGAACAAGCAAAACCGTCTGGTACAAGATGGAGGCTCTCTCTAGAGAAATCCCAAAAGTCTTCAAAAGTCTAACCCTAGAAATGACATAATATTCTATTTATACCTAGGGTTTGCCCATGCCCCTCATGGGCTTCCCTTGGGCTTGCCTGGCCCACATGGCCTATGGCATACCCAAATGACCTATTCAAGGTCCAAACCTGATACAAACTAACCCAATTAATCCCAGTTAACTACCATAGACCGTCGCGTATATTTGATGCTTCAGTCTCACACTTATAGGACCTAACAATATTGACAGTGGTTTTTCTAGGCATATGACTGGGGACATCGCGCAGTTGAATGACATTCAATTTTTCGATGGCGCGTTTGTCTCATTCACATGTGGTGAGACCGGAAAGATCACTATCAGAGGAACAATATGCAACGGAGCTCTCAGCTTTAAGAATGTGAACTACGTACTAGAGTTGAAGCATAGTCTTTTGAGTATGTCTCAGCTCTGTGACAATCATTTGGATGTTCTCTTTACCAAGAAAGGGTGTTATGTACTGAAACCATGCCTCATTATTCCGGATGATTGGATTCTTCTAAAAGCTGGGCGAAAAGGAAATGCATACGTCATCGACATGAACAAAGCTCCATCTGACAAGCTCACTTGCTTATTCTCGTCGACAGCTGAGCATGATGCAATGCTATGGCATAGTCGACTCGGACACATCAACATGAAGAACTTAAATCGACTTACAAAAGGTGGTTTAGTCAGAGATCTACCAGTTCATGATTTTATGCAGGTTGAAAAGTGTGAATCATGTGCACGTGGGAAACAACATCGACAACCACACAAATATAAAACCGCCCCTTCCACGTCTCAGGTCTTAGAATTGCTTCATATGGATCTTTTTGGTCTGACAGATGTTCTGATCATTGGCGGGAAGGCATACTGTCTGGTCATTATTGATGACTACTCACGATTCACCTAGGTTTTCTTTCTGGCACAAAAAAAGTGAAACCGCTGAGTTAGTTAAACAGTTCATCACACTTATGGAGAACCAGACAGACACCACCGTGATGGCTATTCGTTGTGATAATGGAATAGAGTTTAAGAATGTTACCTTAAATTCTTTCTTCTCCTCCAAGGGTATTGACCGACAGTTTAGTGCAGCCAGAACTCCCCAACAAAATGGGGTTGCAGAATGGAGAAATCGAACACTGATTGAAGTTGCACGTACTACGTTGGTTGAATCTGAGCTACCTCTTATTTTCTGGGCAGAAGCAATC
Organism: Scalesia atractyloides; assembly: GCA_947069175.1. NCBI lineage: Eukaryota > Viridiplantae > Streptophyta > Magnoliopsida > Asterales > Asteraceae > Scalesia > Scalesia atractyloides. The sequence continues at coordinate 57,515,829 of CAMTDV010000003.1, read as the reverse complement.
AATACCAACTGTTATATTCAGAATCATGCCCTGATCAACAAAAGACACATGAAAACACTGTACGAAGTAGTTGAAGGTCGCGAACCTTCGGTCAAGCATTTCCGCAAGTTCGAACGCCCTTATTGTCTCCTGCTCATGGATGCTAAAGGAAAATTCAAATCACGCGGGGATCCATGCATTTTCATTGGATATTCCAAAAACACTTCATATCGTGTCTATAATAAGATCAAGAAAATGGTAGTTGAAACCTACAATGTGGGTTGGCTGGAGGAAAATCCTAAGGACACACGCATTGGTCCTGATTAGCTGTATGATTATTCCACTTTGTTTAACCATGTTGATGTCCCTTCTAATGTGTCTGCAGGTATAAGCAAAATTTCTGAACTTCCAACGATGCATATCTCACCCGAAGATGATGCCGATGCTGCACAGCTGCACGAGACTTTAAGCAGCTGAGTGTGGATCCACCTGGATTTAATGAAGCTATATCTACACCTTCACCAGTATCACAGCATCAGGAAATGGCATCTGACCAGACTCCTCAGCATGATTCCCTTTAAGTTGAGGCTCCAAACACAGAGCCTCCTACGACAAATGCATGGTCTGCTCCTCCTGATGTCTTAGGCTCATCTCTGTTTCCTGAGCCTACACCGCCAGACTATTCTGTTGATTCCTCAGTCAACACCTCTATGGGTGCAACTAATGAGGGGGAGTCATCTGGAGCTGCTTCACCGAGTGTTACCAACTTGCAAATGAATTTTCTTGTCCCTGCTACGCCTATACCGCAGCGTCTACAGAGTGATCATCCAATTGAAAATGTTATTGGTCCTGTTACTGCTATCGTTCGAACACGCAGTCAAGTAGGGGATATCAATACTTGTCTTTACTCTTGCTTTATCTCACAAATTGAACCTAAAAGCATTGATGTCGCATTGCAGGAACCAGGCTGGGTTGATGCTATGCATGAAGAACTCAATCAATTTGAGAAGCTTGGTGTATGGAAATTGGTGAAGCTTCCTCAAGGAAAACATGCTCTTGGAACTCGCTGGGTATTTCGCAATAAACATGATGACATTGGAGTCATTGTTCGGAATAAAGCTCGACTGGTGGTTCAGGGTTTTCGTCAGATTGAAGGATTGGACTACGATGAGGTTTATGCACCGGTAGCTCAATTGGAGGCTATTCCCATTTTCTTGGCATATGCATCTTACATGGATTTCACCGTTTATCAAATGGATGTCAAGACTGCTTTTCTCTACGGCATGGTGAAAGAGGAAATATACGTGGCACAACCATCGGGTTTTACTGATCCTGACAAGCCAGACTATGCATACAAATTGGACAAAGCTTTGTATGGGTTACATCAAGCGCCTCGCGCATGGTATGCAACTCTAACAGAGCATTTGCTTGCTCATGGATATACTCGGGGAACCATTGATCAAACTTTGTTCATCAAACGTGTTGACAAGGACATCATTCTTGTTCAAATTTACGTTGATGATATCATTTTTGGTTCTACGAATGATGGTCTGTGTCGGGAATTTGAAGAAATCATGAAGAAGAAATTTAACATGAGCTCGCTAGGGGAGATGACTATGTTTTTTGGGACTTCAAGTTCGTCAGAGCCCGCAAGGAATCTTGATTCATCAAGGAAAATATGTCAATGACGTTCTTGCGAAATTCATGCTTACAGACTCAAAGCCTACAGCTTCACCTATTGCAGAACGGCCTTTGTTAAATGAAGACGCTGAAGGAATGCATGTTAATCCAACCATGTATCGATCTATGATTGGTTCACTCATGTATCTCACTGCAAGTCGCCAGATATCATGTTTGCCGTTTGCCGGTGTGCTCGCTATCAGGTTACTCCTAAACTCTCTCATTTACATGCTGTTAAAAGAATTTTTAGGTACCTTAAAGGGGCTCCATCACTGGGCCTCTAGTATCCTAAAAATTATGAATTTGAACTGTATGCTTTCTCTGACAGTAATCTTGGAAGTACAGATAGGGATATGCGCTCAACTTCAGTGGGATGTCAATTCTTGGGAGATCGCTTAATCTCGTGGCAATGCAAGAAGCAGCAGACGGTCTCGCTCTCTATTGTGAAAGTAGAATATGTCGCAGCATCTGGTTGCTGCTCCCAGGTTTTATGGATGCAACACCAACTTGCGGATTACGGTTTGACTTATCTAAACACAACAATTTATTGTGATAATGATGTCGCTATCCAAATCATTAAAATCCCTGTTTTTCACTCCAAAACCAAGCACATAAATATCAAAGTTCATTTTATCCGTGATTGCTATGAAAAGGGTCTCGTTAAACTTGAGCAAATCCACACCGATGCAAACGTGTCGGATTTGTTCATGAAACCCATTAGCAACGTGCGTTTTCAAGTGCTTGTGGATCTTCTTAAAATGATCTGTTTTTCTAACTGAGCATCCTTTGTCCTTTCCGTTTTGTTTATTGTCTTTCATTCATTTTTGTTTGCTTCGTAAATTTGTTCATACATATGCACAAATTTAGGGGGAGAAATATTCAAAACAAAAGTTGTTTTAAACAGCTTTTGCAATGATTGGGAAATGAAATACTTTTTCGTGATAAAGTGTCGGACTAACACATGTAAGGTGTTGAAGCGAGAAAAGACTTGGATCGAAGGTGATATGTTGATAGGTCTAAATCTCAACCGGGTAGTGTAAGCCAAATGATATAAACATAAAGAACTATGTATTCAGTGGGTCACACACTATAGGCGTATGATTTCATGGTCTTAAATCCTGTGTTGATAGATAGTCAACGTCTGAGGTTTCGCGTCTTTATGCTGTTGAGTCATCCTGGGATATCTTGGCTGCCCTTCTGTTGCATCCAGATTATATGCAGACCTAGGCACAGTCAGGATATCTTTTAAAAAGAGCCAAAATAGAAGGGCCAAAACCTAAAGGAACGGAAATCTCTTCATGAGAAAATTCCATAAGTTCCTACGTACCACATAAGGTATTTGCCTAACCCTCATCAGATACTATTGGTCACTCTTCTGTACGAAAGAACTGATCTGTTCACCAATAGTCTGACGTTGTAAAAGATAAAGGATGATCTCAGTATACTCACCTGCTACGATGAATTGTTGTGCTTACCTTGATCGCGGGGGTATGTCATGGTATGGGACACACGGGTATCATAGTATAAAACTACCTTAAGCATATCATGAAGCTAGAACTGGAGGGTTGAGTTTTAGATTTAGATGGACAAGTATATTGGCAATTGCTTAGACTAGTCTGACCCAGTTCATATTGAAAATATTCCTTAGTCGACTTTTGAAACGATTTAATCCTTAGCAAGGCTATGTCTGTGTTTGTGTTTGTGCTTAAATGTCTTATTTTTGTAGTTAGTAAACGGTGGTTGGATGGTTGGTTAATCAAATTGCTGATTTTTGGTTAGATGGTTTCTGTCAAGGGATACTGGACTGGTATGCTAAGTTTCGAAGTTGGGCCAATTCAATAGAATTTCTGAAAGTGTTAAAAAATGAACATTTTTGGCTCACGAGTTACTGTTCCGAATTGGGCTTTCAAGCACCTTCCCGATAGGCCCACTAGGTTGTTAGTATTCCGGATTGGGCCTGACAAAAGCCCAATCCGGATCCTTTGGGAATTGGATGATGGATTCCGAATTGAGTTGGGCCCAAAAGGTTTTAGGCCCAAGCCCATTCCGGAAAAGTACTTAACTGAATCAGAGATACATTTCGGATTATTCACAAAATTTTCTGAAATCATCTGATATTTTCTGATCATCTCTCAACTCACTGTCCATTCTCATTTTGGATTCTTATCTCAAATTTCATTCGGATTAGGTATATAATGCTCTAAAATTATAAAATCTAATGATAATCTTCAAGTTTCATGCATTTCAGGCAGCATTTCGGATTGGCATTCAAAGAAACTTGTATTTCAGATCTCATTCCGGATGGATATTCAACCGAGTTGATGAACTCGGATTTCATCTCGGATAACCTTCATCCGGATTGATGATTCATCCGAAATACTATTGACTTGTTTGCTAATCCGGATTGATGAGTCATCTGAATCACTATTGACCTCTTTGCTAATCTGGAATGATGAAAGGTTCATCCGGATTACTGTTGACCTGTTAGTGAATCCAGATTCTAGGGTTTCCTTTGATCTTTTTTGAACTTTTCCAAGTGATTGAACCTCTCAAACTGGTTTGAACCTTTTGATAATTGAACTTTTGAATCTGTTTGAACCATCCAATTTGTGTTGACCTTTTATCCTAATGAACTCCCTTAACTTCTGTTAGTTGCGTTAAAATAGAGTTAACCTGGTTATTGTTTGACATAAATGATAGAAGAGGCTTTTGATGAAGTCATGTTGGTGGAGGAACAGTTCCATAATCAAGCAGGATATCTATCGGATCCACCAGCGGAATTTTTCCAAGAGTTCCAATCCATGATGGCTGGTCTAAATGCGTGCAAGATTGCGTATGCAGTTCGTGCCAACCCGGTTATTTATAGAGATCTGGTGCACACCTTTTGGAAGAGAGCTCTTTTCCACCTAAGAGGAGCAGATGGGAGACCGTACATTAGCTCTCAGATTCAGGGTAAGGAGATCATAGTGAATGAACCCTGCGTCCGAGATGTTATACAGTTTACAGACGCTATAAGTGATCCAACTGTGTACGCAATGGAGAAAGTGTTGCCGATTTTTGCAGAGATGAGTTATGAGGGTTCATATCCGCCGTTGCTCAAGAATATATTCCTGGTTACTGGAGATTGCTGGTGCACATGTTCATGCAGTGCATTTCAGAGAACAAGGGAGGGTTAGACCAACAGAATCAAACCCAAACTTCCGCGATCATGGCTCTTATTATGGACTGGAAATATAACTTTTCAGGTTATATTTTCGAAAATATGAAGAAGATTTTAGAGCAATCCAAGAAGAGGATGTTTCTATTATATATGCGCTTCATACAGTTGATTTTGGATGCTCGATATCCCGACTTAGCCCAGGATGCTTCTGATGCAAATCTGCTAAATATGAAGCCAATGGGACCGACTATCTTTAGCACAATGAAGAAAAATCGTTCGACATCGAAGCCTGTTTTTGTTGGTTGTATTCCGTTAAAGAAGTTCGGTAAGTTAGCTGAGGTGATCGGACATGATGTCCCAGCTCCTACACTAGTCAATGCTATTGTTACTAAAGAGCATGATGTGCTTGCAAAAGAGAAAGGGGTTGAGATTGAAGATTTGGTCACTGATGCGGATACAAACGAGGAACAAGCTTTCATAGACGATCTTACTGAGTTTAATGCTAATCTGACTCCAGTTTTGCCAGAACTTTCTTCAGAGAACTTAGAACCTCTAATTGCACATCTGAAAGAAATTCAAGAACGACAAGGTGATCCTCTTTTGATAATACCCTCTGTTGATGTTCCTGTAGGTGTGGTTGTGTCTGATGAAGAGGATGAAGAAGACGAAGTATCTTTGATAAAGAGACAGCGGACGGATCCTATTATTGAACCGAGTCATTTAGAAGCTCACGTTGTTAGTATTGCTGAAGAATCTACACCGGTGACATCTAGTCCTGTTTTATCTTCAGTTGCTGTGTCTATGACAGATGCTTAGATGGTTGATCATCCTATTTCTTCTAAACCGACAACTGCTCATATTGCTACACATTCCATGGCCGTATCCATTCCAGCAGACTCTGTATTACAAATGATGGATTTTGGCGGTAGTTTAGTGGGTGCTGAGGGATCTAGAGCGGGTGGAAGTGGTACAGGTGATGTTGAGGATGATGCTGCAGAACATTCACGAAGATCTGAAAAACGCGCTTTTGAGTTTAGTGGTCTGGATAGTGATGATGAAGATGTAGAAGTTGATGTTGTGGATTTGAAGAAACGAGTGATTGTACTAGAACAGGAGGTTATACTTAAGGATGCTCAGATTGCGTCATTGCAAACACGCTTAGACGTGAGAGACTAAACGATCGATCAACTGCAAGGGGACGTCAATATGCTGATAACTTTGGTGTTTGATTTGAAGGCTAAATTGGAGAACAAGTTTGGGCGAGAATTTTCTGACCCTACTGATGATCCAATGAACATAAAACACCGACATAGAGCAGCCGAGCAAAGAGCAGCAGAGGAAAGTGAAGCGAATAGGTTAGCTGCAGAACAGTTGGCTTCCGACAGACAAGCTGGGTTGGATGACTATTCGCGTGATCCGAGAAAGAAATATACTGCCAGTTAAAAGCGTCCAACGACACAAAAGAAGAAACAGATGGTTTTGATGAAAAATGTTGACGTTAATCCGCTTGATGAGAATTTTCATTTGAAAGATCCTTCAAACCAGTCTGAACGGTATGTCATGGAACTTGGCTCAAGTTACTATAGCAAGGTTGGAAACAAATCAAAGGTGCTTAGCTGGATGTACGACCATGTAAAGAAGATGTGGATCATTGTTAGACAGGATGGTACTAGAGAATATTATTCTAAGGAGTCTCAGTTTGAAACGTGGACGAAGATTGCTTTGACTGATTTGTTACGAGCTCCGTACTCTGACGATGATACTACTGAACGAGGTCCAGGCTGGAGGTTTTTCAAGAGATTGGAACAGGAGGTGAAGACTGGGTTCAAGACAATGAAAACAGTTGAATCGTGTTTGCGAGCTGCGAAAGGAGTGCGTGTTGCAAGGACAGGGAGGAGGTTTAAGTCGGTGATGTGGCCCCTGACGGATAAGGAACTTGTTATACCTGTTGCTCAAATCTTTCCGAAAGGAATTTTGAAGAATTTCAATTTCTGGTTGTATGATCCCAAAGTTGGCAGTGTAGCGACTGTGACGAAAGAGAAGGCGTTTCGGGTTAACGATGTGGTCGATTTGGTGAGCTTTCACGATGAAGATCTGCAGGTTCTTGCTTCACACCAGACTCGAACAGCAGAGCTATATGAAGCATGTGCTAAAGATTGGACAGCTGGTGTGGCTGGAATTATTGCTGGAAGATTGGGAGTGGACGCGCAACCTAAATATTAGAAGGCCTAATGTTGTAAACCTAGGGGAGATTGTTGGGCTTATACTAGTGAAGGTTTACACATTAGTGTTACATTTGGGCTTTTTGACGGTTTTGGGCTTCCTAGTGCCTTATGGGCCTAGGGTTGTAACTGTTGGCCTAGGTGATTAGTATAAATATATGTATTAGGTCAATGTTTAGAGGTTAGAGAGTTATAATTGAAAAACTTGTATCAGACACTATTCTGGTGTATGAAAGTTGATTTTGATTCAAGAGATTGTTCTTCTTCCTAATCTTTATTTCCGCGATTGATTAGGTTACGATACCTGTTAGATCCGATTTCAGGACTTACATTAAATCATTATTTTTATGCAATTTTTTTTTATTGTATACTAGGTCATAGTCTCGTGTATTACATGGTTGGGAATAATGAAACCTCTTTATTTATATAGCACAATAAGAAAAGAAGGTGTACCTCGACAAGTTTGCAATCTCTTGCTCATGGTAATCAATAGCTAACTTGTTTTTAAAGTGCTTAACAATTCTCGTCGCAGTCATCAAATTTTTAGAAAGTTTCGTAATTATTATACATTGTTAGCCAATGAAGTAATGAAATAATTTTAATTAAATACATTAGAGAATTTGTTGAGTATTTACATCAACTATAAAGTTTTAAGTATTCATAAACCAAAAACTAAACACAAATTATATGTGCACAGATATACACTTCAAAGTCATTTGTTTTGCAAATAATATAAAGTGATTCACGATTGTATAAACCGTTTCTTTTTTGCAAAGCGAATCTGAAAGTGAGGACTGCTTGTGTATATTGAACCATACAGTAATCTTCTTTAATATCGAATATTGATATGCACATTTATTGTTAATATTTACAACATTAAACAATGTAGTAAATCTTAAACAACATAGTAAATATGAACACAAATTTGTATTTTAATTAAAAAAATATCATTATAACTTTAATATACAAAAATTTTCACAAAAAATCTATTTTTTTTAAGGTTTAATTCAAAATATCATTATAATAATAATCGTCATTATCATTATAAATTATCAGTTATATATTACAAAAATATTTATTTAATCTAATAAAAGATCTTGATCAACTTACATATATTGTTAATCTTTACAACATTAAACAATATAGTAAATATTAAACAACATAGTAAATATGAACACAAAGTTTGTATTTTAATTAAAAAATATCACTATAAATTTAATATACAAAAAATTCACAAAAAAATCTGTTTTTTAAAGTTTAGTGCAAAAATATCATTATAATAATAATTGTCATTATCATTATAAATTATCAGTTATATATTACAAAAATATTTATTTAATCTAATAAAAGAAATTGATCAACTTAAAGATAAATATTGGTCAGCATAAAGATATATTTGAAATAAGAGCGGATATTAAAGTAGTGATTCTAAAATATGCAATATTATATTTCTATGATATTGACACGATTTAACAAGTAATAGAAAAGTTAACTTTGATTAAAAAAATCTTTTTTAGGGATGATATGGTGTTAATATATAAAATATTTTAAAACCATTTATAAGAAGTAGGATTTTACATTGGAATTATAGAATATAAGTTTATTAATTTTTCTTAAATCAATAATCTTCTTTTTATAATTTTGTTCCTAAAAGTAACTAAAATCCAAACAATTTAAAGTAATGTATTGAATTAATACAAAGTCATATAAAGTTACGTACTGAATTATCCAAATTCATATAAAGTCGTGTATTGAATTAAAGAGTAAATAGTATTATGATTAATCAAATATTGTCAAAGTATTATAAGATAAATGTGGTGAATATTACTATGAAATTTTATTTAAACGAGTCGTTGCGTTGCAGCGGCAGTACTAAAACTTGGAAAATATAAATGTAAGTCCTGATATTGGATCTAACAGGTATTACAAACCTAATCAGTAGCGGAAATAATGATTAGGAAGAAGAACAATCTCTTGAATTAAGAACAACTTGCATACACTAGAAAAGTTTCAACAATCTCCCCTAGCTCTGATACCAATTGTAAGTCCCGATATCGGATCTAACAGGTATCACAAACCTAATCAGTAGCGCAAATAATGATTAGGAAGAAGAACAATCTCTTGAATTAAGAACAACTTGCATACACTAGAAAAGTGTTTGATACAAGTTTACAATTACACTCTCTAACCTCTTAACCTTGACCTAAACATGTATTTATACTACTCTCTAAGTCCAACAATTACAACCCTAGGCCCACAAGGCACTAGGAAGTCCAAAACCCCCCTTTAAAGCCCAAATGTAGCTCTAATGTGTAAACCTTTGTGAATATAAGCCCAACAATAAAATCATAACACGAATTAATAACATCAAGTGACTCACACAATGTAAAATGTTGACGATGTCGAACTTATACTAACATGTATTAGCAAGCCGAGGGGGTCAAATAGATAATGTATAAAATTAAATATGAAATACAACATATTTAAATAAATCGATTCAAATCGTTGTCTTTGACAAGAGCTTGAGAAGCGTCTTCTTATGCAATTTCCGCTACGAGAACTTGAACCCCGTCTCTTTGTGAGATCCTTCTTGGCTGCAAAAATGAACAAACTGATGCTGACGGTTATGGCTGAAGCACGTGTTCAACACGCTTCCCTTAAAACAGATTTAGTGTCTCTACTAAAGACGACACGTCTGTCTCCCAGAGTACAACAGCCGAAACAGTCTGTACTACCGGAGATAGCTCACGCGCCCGAGATTACATTGGGTAAAATTGTAATATTTTAACTTGTGGAACGGATAAGCATGCGTTGGTGGTGGAAACGAGTAAAGAGTACTCTTCTCTATATTAGTATTCAAGTATCCCTCTTTTTCAAGTATTCTTCATGTATACATTATGTATATTTCTTATAGTAACAAATAAGGCACATAGCTAACTAATTATTCAAGACTTGAGAGAGAGTTAAGAGTCTCAATTAATTAAGATACTTAACACTCCAACAAAAACTAATCAAATGTTATCAATAAAACTCTACTCAAGAGCTTTACCATATGAATAGTTTAATATTATTAATTTCAATGAATTAATTTCTAAATTATCACATTCTAATTTTCCGGAACATAAACTTTTTAGAAAACGAAAGGAAAAAGTGACAACAATAAAACTTGATTAAAAAAATAATTCAAACAAAAAATATAAAGGTGTCAAACTTGACCACCAAACGTATTTTGGTGGATAAAATTAAAATTCAAAAAACGCAATATAGCTAAGAACTTGATAATAATAATAATAATAATAATAATAATAATAATAGAAAGATTATTTAAATATGAAAAATATTGGGTAAGAAATTTAGAGAAAATGAGATGTTAAGATGTGACATCAGTTGAAATCTTTTATTAATATTTAGATTAGATTTGATTTCTCTAATTTTTTTTAGGTATGTCTATAAAATAGAAATTGTTCAAGCAAATTCCCGAGAGATTTTGGTGATGTGTATCAACATGCTACAGTTACCACAAATTTTTGTAGGATAATTAGTATTTTAGTCACAATAATTGTTTCTTTCACAAGACTTAGATGGATATTCGAATAATTTAATTTTATAATCCTATGAATTATTATTATTATTTAGCTGCATTGTGCCCAAAATATTAATGAAAATAACACACTAGTGCTAGTTCATATCAACACTTCATCAAAGATCTTGAGTTACTCATGCGTGAAACATATCATCCAATAGCAAGAGTTTCATCTAGAAGTTACTAAGAGATACCGCAGTACGCGTCACTTTTGCTCCAGCAAACAGGATAATCAACCGACTACCAGACCAAACCGAAGGCACACCAATTCAGTAACAGTCTGAATATTCACAAAAGTTTTCAAACAAGTTTATTCATGCTCATTAACAAGATAATCAACTTCAAAACAAATTCAAAAATTAAAGAAAAACACTTTTCAAGCATTTTCTCTCATTATTCATAATTATAAAGCTGTCATCTCCGGCAGCCACCTCAAATGGAACCCCAACCACCACCACCAGGAGTAAGAATCTCAAGAATCTCACCTGCTTCCACCTCGATGCTATTCTTACCGCCAAGAAACACACGCCGTTTATCTTTCATTACCAAATAATTCACCCCACGGGCTCCATTTTCCCCACCATTAAGCCCCCGAGGCGCATGCACCCGCCTCTCAGATAGAACACTCACCACCACCGGCCGCCTGAACTCTATCTCCCTCACCACCCCATCACCGCCTCTATGAACCCCATCGCCGCCACTCTTCTCTCTCAACCCAAACCTATGCAAAACAACCGGATACCTCTGCTCAAAAATCTCCGGATCGGTCATACGAGTATTAGTCATGTGACACTGGACCCCACTTGTCCCGTCCCACGTGGGACCTGCCCCGCTTCCTCCTGCAATCGTCTCATAATAACCGAAAGTATCATCACCAAAAGTAAGATTATTCATGCAACCCTGTGAGCAAGCACATGCTTGAAACGCCATTAACACCACATCTGTGATTCTCTGTGAGGTCAAAACATTACCGCCCACAACCGCCGCCTTATCACTAGGCGATAAGAACGATCCCGGAGGTATATGGATTGTTACCGGAGCTAAACAGCCTTGATTCAACGGAATATCGACATTAACCAAACATCGAAGACAGTAAATAACTGCAGCTTTTGTTACAGCTTCTGGTGAATTCCAATTTCCGTAAACTTCAGGGTAGTTCCGGAAAAATCAAAGAAAGCTTCGCCTTTTTTCGAATCAATGGTGAGTTTTAAGCGAATTGATGATCCATCATCCATGTAATCTTCTTCTTCAATGGTAATCAAACCATCAGAACCAACAGATTGAAAAGAAACTTTTTCGGGAATGGATTTTAGCATCTCTCGCACTGCTTCTTCTGCGTTTTTCTGAACATAAACCATGTAAGATTGAACTGTTTTCAACCCGTAGTGCGCGATCAGCTCTTTTATAAGAGTGATTCCTCTTTGATTTGCAGCTATTTGAGCATGAAGATCCGAAAGATTATCTTGTAGCCTACGTGTTCCTGGAATCTTGATAGCCGATTCATCGGAGCTTGGGAATCGAAGAAGATTAGTGATTCCTTCTTCTTGAAAGATACCCTGTTCGACTAATTTAAACGCTTTTATCGCAGCTCCTTCTTCCCGTATGTTTTTCGAAAACGGCGGCATACTTCCCGGAGTAATCCCGCCTATTTCCGCATGATGGCCTCTACTAGCAACAAAGAACACGAGTTTCCTGCTATAGAAAACGGGAGTGATTACCGTCATATCCGGTAAATGGCTACCACCAGAACACGGATGATTAGTCACTAAAACATCTCCTTCATTCAAATTCTCACCCCAATATTTAAGCTGCCATTGAACCGTGCTCGACATGGCTCCTAAGTGAACCGGAACATGCGGTGCATTAGCCACTAAACCGCCATCAGGATCAAAAAGGGCACACGAAAAATCAAGCCTTTCTTTAATATTCGTTGAAATAGAAGTTCTCTGCAACGTTCTTCCCATCTGCTCGGCTATACCCATGAACCGATGATTGAATATCGACAATTGCACAACATCCGCAACTTTCTCCGACACTTTCAAGTTGACCACATTTGACTCGATTTCTATCTTTATGTTACCGAATTTAGTAATTATAGCTTTGCAGTTAGGTTCAACTATCACCGTACTGTTACCGTTCATGATAATTGCCGGCCCGCGAATTTCATGACCATATCCTAAATCTTCGAGTCTGAAAAGCGGTGTATTATGATATCCGTTTCCGAAGTAGACGTTGTATGTCCCTTGAACTTTAGGCGTACCCGAACAACTTTCTAAAGGTTTTGGTTTAAATATATTCGTCACTCCGATACCGCGCACTCTTATATCACATATAAGAATATTTCTGTTTTCGAGTTTGAATCCGTATTCTTGTTGAAATAACTTAATAAACTCAACGTCATAATCGTTTTCTGACCCTTTAACCATTATAGCAGTATCAGTTCCTTCATACCTCAAATTCAAATATGATTCTGTCGTAATACTACTTTCGTTAAATCCTTGTTTTATAAGTTTCTGTTTTACTGACTTCATTAACAGTGTTTCTCTACGTGAAGCTTCTAGAACAGATTCGGGACTGTAAGTAGCAGAAAACGGTTCTTGTGCTTCTTCGATAACATCTGCTAATCCCATCCCGTACGCACTTAAAATCCCGCAAAATCTGTGTACCAAAACTTCATTCATACCCAATGAACGCGCGATCGCACACGCGTGTTGTGGGCCTGCACCACCGAAACAGGCAAGTGCATGATTCTTGGTTTCGTGACCTTTCATTTCGGTTAACTGACGAATGGGCCTACACATTGTCTCATTAGCTACATTTACAAACCCTTGTGCAATCTCCTCAACCGACATTTCTTTCGATAACGGATCTTGACTCTTTCTATAAGAATTAATTTCCTTTGCAAGTTTCTCAAATTCTTCGCGGGTTTTGTTAATATCCAAAGGCTGATCTTCGTTAGTTCCGAAGATTGAAGGAAAGTAATCGGGAATCACGTAACCTAATACAAGGTTAGCATCCGTGACAGCCAGCTCACCTCCTTTGCGATAACAAACCGGACCTGGATGTGCACTAACAGATTCGGGCCCGACCCGAAATGATCCGAATTGAAACTTTAGCTTTGACCCACCACCGGCGGCTACAGTATTAATGTCAAGCTGGGGTGCTTGGATTATCGCACCAGCTATTTGAGTTTCAAGAACTTGCTCATAGAAACCCGCATATCTGCTCACATCGGTAGAGGTCCCACCCATGTCAAACCCGATTAACGGTTTTTTGGTCTCGAGCCCAAAGAGTGTCTGGGAGTAACCCACCACACCACCTGCAGGGCCTGACAAGACTGCTTTGTGGCCCGAGAATCTACTTTCGGGAGCGAGACCGCCATCTGATTGCATGAAAAGAACATTCACCTTTCCTAAATTATTATCAAATTTAGAAATGAAACCCGATAAATACTCTTTAATAACCGGGGTTAAGTATGCATCCACACTAGCGGTCAAACCTCTAGGAACGGCTCGAACCATGGGGGTCAAAGAAGACGATAACGAAACATGCTTGAACCCCATGCTCACAGCCAAATTGCTCACAAAAAGTTCATGGTGTGGATATGTATAAGAATGCATTAACACAACTGCTAAACATTTGATTCCTTTGTCTAACAGACCAGCCAGTAAAGGCCTCAAAATTTCTTCATTAACAGGCTTCACAACCCGCACCCGCTCACCTGAAACGCCAGTAACTACATTCAGGTCAACAGAGTTGAGGGCCGTTTTCTCGGCATCCGGAACAAGCTCGATTCTCTCATCAACTTCTATAACCTCTTCATAAAGATTAGACGGTTTCAATACAGTAAGATCAAAGATATGCGGGCGGGCCTGGTTACCAATTTGTAGTAGATCTTTAAATCCTCGGGTCACACACAATGCAATTCTTTCACCTTTTCGTTCTAAAAGTGCATTTGTTGCAACGGTTGTTCCCATTCTAATCCACTCAATGTTCTCAGTAGGGAGTTTTGAAGTTCTTGGGATTTTATTGCCGGTAAACTCCTCCAAAATCCTTCTGATTCCTTCAACCGGAGCGTCTTCATAGTTAGATGGATCAACAGATAACAACTTCATTACTTTGCCTTCAGATTGACCGGGAATTTCAGCATAGACATCGGTGAACGTGCCTCCTCGGTCTATACAGAACCTAAGTTTTCCTTCATTCACACTGCCCATGGCTCCTACATCACAAACAAACATGAATGTCTTAACAAACAAAGCATCATAGAAAATTCAGACCTATAAGTTCTTTAGTCAAAGGCGCACTATGTAGACTTCAATACAAGTTGGATAACTTTTGAATTTTGAACTTACATAGTATTAGGTTACTAACTTTTTTTTGTTATACTATATTTATTTATTTTTCTAAGCCCTATTATACATAAATTTTACTATCTTCTAATAGTGTCTTTTTTTTTGCTCGAACATGCGCCTTTTTGTGCCTCGCGTCTAGGCTCCGGGTGAGGCCTATGCGCCTTTGACAACATAGATAAGAACCAATGGAATGCAGTTTACAGAATCAGATTAAATAAGCTGCAACGAACTTATGGCTAAATAATATTGTAATTTGTAAGTGATTGTGCATTACATAACAGTCAGGATCACAAAATGATTGAACATGCTTCTAATTATTTCGTCCATATTCCTTAAATAACTGAAAATCACAAATAGTTTTACCATACCTAAACCCTAGAAACTCATTATATGCTACTTGAAAACAATAAATTTCAATAGCAAAAACAATAAGCACACATCAAACTAGAAACAAAAACGATACAATAACAATATCCAGCGATGATTGCTTAATCAATATCAAAAGAAACATGTATTTTTGCACAAGCAAACGTTATTAGCACAAACACTGATAGACTTGAACAAAAACTATCGCGTTGACATATGAACGAAGAACATGTAGAGAGTGTGCAGTAAGTTGATGAATGAATCGCATTTAGATCTAGAAAGTGGAGTAATTGAATAGAGAAATGGTGTTTGTTTGAATCAATCAAAGTGTAGAAATGAACATCAAGAGAAGAAGATTATATATATATATATATATATATATATATATATATATATATATATATATATATATATATATACCTTGATTGTTGTAGATTGAGGCTCAAATTGATAGTAATTTGGGGTGATGATTAAAACCTAGAAACTATTGGATGAAGATGGAGTATAATATTTATTGTATTGTATATCACTGATGGTGGAAGAAGCCGTGGTGGAGTAGTTTGTTGTCTCTCTCTAGTCGATTTTTGTTTTGTTTTGTTTATCCACACTGGCATTTTGTTTTCCACAAACCAAAATGTTACATACAAATCAATTTTAAGCATACACTTCTAAATCTAGGTATCTAGATTTTGTCCCTTCTGCGTTTTGGGGCATCAAGCCAAATATTTCTCTTTTATAACATGTACGTTTTTGTTTTTGTTACTGGTACATACTATTCATAATACGATCTAAAAAAAATTACATCAAGTCAACCGACTAAAACAAAACACTACCATACTTTTACCAAAAAAAAAACTAAAACAATGGAAAAACTACCACTTGGCACAAATAAAAATTACATTGAGCTAACCAATCAAAATAAAACATTACAATAGTTTTGTCAAAAAAAACACTAAAACGAATTTTACACTGGGGCAAAATCATAATTTAACAAGGAAAAAACAAAAACAGTGGCAAAACTATAAATTTGAGTTGAGGCAAATTCGTAATTTGGCTAGGAGAAGAAAAAAACAAAACCGATGGCAAAACTGTAAATATAAACGGGGCAAAATCGTAATTTGGCTGGACCAATGGGTAAGTGTCAGACAGCTAACTGGCACTATTTCTCTCAATCGCATTTGTAGATATATAAAATGTCTGAAATATAATTACATTTAGAGATATAATTACAATTAGTTACATAGATACATTTGTATATAATGCTATCACATTCAAAGCAACAAGCCAATAAATCTCGAGTTGTGATTTAATTGTAAAAAGATGAGAATTTCGGTTATGATTAAGAAGGTTAGTTATGGTTATAATGGGTTACTAGTCCAGTGGTGAAAATGAAACACAAAACTTCGGAACCGGTGGAGAAGATGGTTAAAATCGGTTTCAAGCTATGAACTCCCATATTTTCTTTTGTTTGATAATAACATTAACACCCCTTTTTGCTGCATATTTCCCTTTTATTGATTGTTGTACATTTTCTTTTGTTTCATCACTCGAAATATGCGTATGTGAAGAAGTTGAAACACAAAGCTCGGGAATCGGTTGAGTAACGGTTATAAGTGTTAATCAAATCGTCAAAACCGTAACCATAATCTATTGGTCTGTTAGCTAACCTCAAAACCATAAACATAGGTTATAATTGGTTCAATTAATGGTTTTGTTATCGGTTAAAACACATATGCACATAGCTAGGAGGGTTAACTGTATCTTGTGTGCATATTAACAAGAGAGTGAAAAAGACATGTGAGAGTTAAAGATCATTCTCCAACATGTGCTACAATATAAATACACACCGGGATATAACCGAACTTAGGCCCAAGGGGCCAAACATATCCAAAATGGCCTCACCTAATATAAGGCTCACGATTACACATTTGACTTATCTAAAAACAACCCAACAATGAACAACCTATTTAAGGAAGTGGTTCATTGGTTTTGGATCAATTTTCAGAATGCGTTTAAATCAAACACCGTATGGTAGATGAAATGTAACCCACTTTTAATTCATTTCAGTTTCATTTCATATGTGTTTGTATGGACTTGTAGACAGCATGAACCAAAGACTATACAATGAATTCAAAAACAAATAAAAATTATGAATAGTTAAATAGTAGAATCTAAAATTTAAAGATAATAGAGAAAAATCTGAACCCTTTATGAACATTACTAGCACCTGCAAGGTAAGAAGCGAAAGACAGAAAATTTTAGAAAATTTTAATTTTTAGTTTTGTCGTCATGGATGCATAAGTTCACAATAAATTCCTTGACAAGAGAGATACCTTAGGCAAATCCTATAGTTGTTGTGATACTTTAGGCAAATCCTATATCGCTTTTTTCACAAGAGAGATGGAGACGTTAATCTTGAATTTAGGAGATAATTATTAAACGGAGTAAATTGCCAAAATCGTTCCTTAGGTTTGGGTGTGTTTGTCAGTTTTATCCAAAACAATTTTTTTGTACAATATCACTATAGTTGTTCGTCGTTTGGATGAAAATGACAAAAAAATCTTACAAGTGAATGGCAATACTGTACAAAAAAGTTGTTTTGGATAAAACTGGCAAGCACGCCCAAACCTCAGGAACGATTTTGGCAATTTACTCTATTTAAACGGGTTATAGATAATTCTTGGTAATTAGGGATAATTGTTAGTTTGAATTAGATAGATTTATCTAGTTGGTTATTTTATTTATATAATAAATAGAATTTCAATCGAGTAAGGACTAGAATGAGTTTAGTATAAATAGATGATTAGGGTTATTGATTGGTGTGCTTTCATTGATAAAAAGTAAAAGAATCGAATGAGTTTCGTTCAAATCGTGTTTTTTTTCTATTTGATAAAGGGCCTAATTTGCAACAATTATAAGAAATGTAAGAACTAGAATACCACCAATGCATTTTGGAAGCATATAATGGTTGTCAGGTTCCTCCCCTCACTGGAGCCAATGCGCACAAAAAACGTATGATATTTGAGACGTGGCATTGGTTATTTCTTGCTCTCACATAAGCAGAAGGATGTTGGATTTATTTGTGTCACAATACTAATTAAGTTCTTATGATTGTATATATTATAATGTTCAAGTAACTGCTTGAATGTTACTTATAGTCACAAGAACCTATGATGTTTATCATAAGTTTTAGTATGACTCTTGGCACCAAGGGCCCCCAAATCCCAGTTTAATAAAAAAAACATATGTAATATCAAATGTATGAGTTGCCGATGAGAGAATTATCGGGATGTTGGAGAGAAGTAGATGACGATGATCAGCTATTGAGCACTGTTTTTAAACATATTTCATATATCAGTTATTCAGTACATGGAGTTAAAAAAGGGTAAAAGAACCATGAATTTAATAAGAAAAGTGTAACTCAATCAATTCAAGATACATTTAACAACATTAAAGAATGATTTTCATATATGCTTGTTCAGTAACCAGTAATTGTTCCAATAAACAAATGATAGTGTTAGCTTCCTGCCAGAATCCTAAAAAGACAATATATACTACCTTCAACCACAAGAACAAATTATGTATATGCGTAGCCCTACCTTAATTTGATTAAGTCATCATGCAACACGATCAAGCACAAAACAAAGTTGTTGAGCAACTCTAAAAGACAAAACTCGTATCACCATCTCTTCCTTGAACCCATTTGTCTTGACAACATGGTTCCAGTTGGTTTTCAACACATAGCATTCTTTACTCATCCTCCACTTTGCCAGATTCAACATCGATTTACGCCTTTCCGGATCAAACACCCACACACTTAGGTCTTCTTTTTTTCCCATCATTCTTTCCTCATCCACCGTCAAGAAACCCTTCTTATTCTTGAGTTGCAACACCGGTATCAGCAGCCGCCCCTGGTTCGGGGTCACATCCGAAACCGTGAGCCTCTTCTCGATCACAAACTCAGCCTCCGACCCACCCACACTTTTTATGAAATCCATCACATGATTCACACCCTCGCTTTTCTTGATCATCAACTGCATGCCACCATTGTTGTTGTCGTTCATCTTCTGTCGCTTACACATTAGGGTTTCAGAAGAATGTGAATGTCTACACACGTTTCTTGAATCTTTTTCGATGTCATCGTGTCCGGAAACTAGGGTTTCAGAGTGTGGACGTTTATGGAGAACTGTTTTTGATCCAGCGAACTTGAAAATAATCTTTCGAACTGTTTGAGGTTTGTTGATGACAGCAGATGATTCCCTTTGTTGAATCTCAAGAAGTGTGTTGCGCATGACCTTGATGGTTGTTTGAATATCATCATCATGATAATTCATGGCTGCCAAGAAGTTGGCGATGTGTTGTCTGCCTTTTTGTTGTTTTAACTCGGTTTCGGTGAGTTTCGCCATTGACGGAGCTTGAGAAATTAAAATAGAAGAAGATTGATCGAGTAGTGGGGTAATTATATTATATTGTTTTATAAACTTGGAATCCAAGAAAAGACGAGTTAAATAAATGGGAGGGTTGAGATTACGATGATGATTTGAGTTGTTTCTGTTTTGATTAATTAAGATACAAGTCAGTTTAGTTTCGAAATTTAATGTTTACCCTACTCTATTATCCAGCTTTATTTAAAAAGCAACTTTTTTATGCAAATCTCCTCTTATTAACGTGAATGTTTATGTCACCATATAAAGCATACATCCCTAATTAATGTTTAATTTCCTTCTAAGTTGAAAATAAATATAAGATTTATTTTCTCTCAAGGATATGTTTAGTGAGAGTATAAGTTAGTCGTTAAAAGAAATTAACGTATCCTTATGTGTACTTGCGAGTTGAAACTATAAAATTTATTTTTCTGAAAAGCTTATAAAGGTTTCTAAAATCTTTTTGAATAATAAATTTTTAATATCATGTAACTTTGATGAATTATAATATTTTTAGAAATTATACTATAAAATCTAAGAATTTTATTTCTTTAAAACGGATATAGTTTTGTTAAAAATAATAGAGTGAACTACCAAAATGATCATTAAGGTTTGATCACTTTTGCCATTTTAATTCAAAACTCAAATCTTTTGAATCTGGGTCCCTAGGGTATCAATTTTGTTGTCATTTTCATCCAAAATCAAAATCTGGTCAGAATTTTGAATCTGGGTCCTTTGGTCTCCACCACCTTCCTCCACTTGTTCGATCCTTTGAACTTGGCAATCTCTTCCAATATTTGTGAAAAACTCTCCATATGCATGAGGATCGGAATTCTCAACCAAACATACACGTGCCACCAAACTGCCTTCACCATCACACACTCTACAACTATATGACTATCTGTCTCGGTTTCAAATCCACAAAGTTTACATTGCACATCACTTAAATCAATGTTACGCCACCGAAGAGCCTCACCGAAGGCATACACCCTAGACACAACTTCCAAATAAAATACAATACCTTTTCTGAAACCCAACCATTCCATTTAAATGCTCCTACATCGACCTTTACCCCAATTAAATCACTAATCTCCTCCCTAAACTTCGCAACAGAGAAAACCAGATTTATACCTTCCAATCCAAGCCAATCGCATTTGTCACCCCCATTTTCTTAACATCATTTTCAACCGAAATAATATTCACAAGCCTGCTACATTGCTACGACACGGTACCTCATTATTGACATTCCCATTACCATGAATTGCACGAATTGTCGAATCCCACAATTGAGAATTTTGGTGAGAAAACTTCCATCACCACTTCATTAAGAAAGCCCAATTTAAGCTTCTTATCTCCCTAAGAACCAAACCTCCCTATCTTTTAGGAGCTTGTATTTTTCTCTAATCAACTTGATATGTGTCAAATGCAACATATAAACTGTATCAAATATAGTATAAAATCAATCATTTTTAGTACCAATGTTGGAAAAAGTGTGTTTCTTTGTATACTTTTGATTTTCAGGATTAAAAGAGCTTAAATGTACAAAAGGAACAAATTAACGACAAAATCCAGCAAAAGTATAGAAAACGGGAAGACAACACACTGTACTAGCCCTCCGAGCTTCACCCTAAGACTAAAAACAACGAATCAGAAGTCTGGCACGGGTCTGTGCCTAGTCGACATGGGGCAGTGTCCCTTCAAGATTCCAGATCAAAAGAAGACAAACAAAAGAATACAAGAGACACGGGGTCGTGTCCCCTTAGACAAGGGTCGCGGTCAACTTCCAAATTTGCATATCTGGGATAGTAACAACAAGTACATTGGACACAGGGTCGTGTCGTTGACACATGGGGCTATGTAGCAGACTGATCTGACACACGAATTAAATGAAGACAGAGAAGAAGGAAAACACGGGGTTGTGCCAAGCGGACATGGGGCCGTGTGAGGCTACTGCTTCTAGCTATAAATAGGGGTACTTGGTTTCATTTCAACTCATCCCTTGGTAAACCACTTCTCTCACACCTACCACCACTCCACCACCACAATACCACCATCATCACCACATTTATCCATCATCCACCTTAGAGTGTGTATAGTGGTCTCAGGATCCAAGATTGATTGTAAGAGTTTTTGTCAAACAAAGGCCATGCTTGGCTAATCTCTTACATCACTTGGTGAAGACAAGTTATTTATATATTACTTTTGATTTCCTAGCTTTGGTTAACTTTTTAATTAGGTATGTATTATTGACTTTAATAACTAGTTCTTTATACTGAAAGTGAATTTTATTCTATCCTCCTTTATGTTTTGTTGATTCACTCATTCGTGTCTTTACGGTCTATTTAAAATGCGTTAACTGCCTGGAAGGGGGTTAGAAGGGTGGTATGGGTAAAGTTCTTACCTTGTTCAGTATATAGATCCTGCGAGGACTTGGTTCAAGATTATTAGGACTTCCCTTGTGGCATATAGCATCAAATATGGAGAAGTAAGAACGGCTTGAATCCCTTAGAAATAATCTACTATTAAAACTTTAAACCGGCCTTACAGGACTGTATCTCTGCTGACTCAAACCAATATGGCTGAGGGTAGCGTTGCCTCCAAAAGAGGGACATGCCACACATTTCATTAATAACTCACTTAATTATCTTTCAATATTCCGGCCTTGCGGGACTGTATCCCTGCTGAATCAGCCCAATATGACTAAGGGTAGCGTTGCCTCCAAAAGAGGGATATGCCACTTTAACTAAGATAATCTTTTAAAAAAATTAAAGTGCGGAAATCATCTAAGGATACGTAAATAACGAGTCGGAACCAAGTGATTCTATGTTGTCTATTTTTTTCTTTTATTATTTTATTATTTCTTTAGTTTTACCTTTCCTAAAAAATTGATCAGATTAGACGTCAACTATATTCCGGTATTAAAAGCTCTTGTGTCCATGGACGACCTCGGTATCTTACCATCACTATACTACGCCAACGATGGGTGCACTTGCACTAGCGTGTTGTAGAGAGTGATAGTTGTGTATCGTGTTTTTATAAATTTCAAGCTTGAAAAACCGAGTGAAAAGTACTTAAAATATATCTAAAAATCATATACACCCTCGCTCACGTCAAGTTTTTGGCGCCGTTGCTGGGGACACAAGGATTTTAAGAAATTTTAAAATCGACAGCCTAATCATTTTTAATCTTCTTTATTTTTCTTTCTAGGTTTTTTCTTTTTTTTTCTGCATTTTCTCTACCTTTTTCAGGTTCAGCACAGGTCGTGCCTAATCAACACGGGTCCGTGTCTATCTTACAGTAGCTAAAAATCAACAAAAACTTATTCACAGAAGGCTCCACGGGGCCGTGCACGTCTAACATGGGGTCATGTTAAAAAACGCCAAGTATTAGATAAATACATTCCTAAACACGGGGTCGTGCCTAATCAACACCAAGCCGTGTCTCCAAAAAAAAGTTCTCCTTCTTTCCCGAGAGCCGTAATCTTCTGGGTATTATCCAAACAATGGATTATTACATGGGAGATTATGACTACTACTATTATGTTGATTACGAGGAACCATATTGTACCCTATGCGGTAAATCTCATTCGGTACAAAATTGTTAAATCTTTCAACCATCAACCTCATACACAACATATAAGGAACCAAGGTTTGAGCTCCCAAAATCAAGCTTTGATTGGGACACTCCACCTTTGAAACATACGAGTCACCACCCACCATCGTCCCCGAAGCCGAAAGCCTCATACAAAATCTCAAGAACTTAGAACGATTGATCAAGCAATCTCATGCAAGAGAAGAGACCATTTGTACCAAGGAGGTAATCAACTAAGAGGTAAAAGCTCAAAAGCCGAAAGAAGAGGAACCACTCAAAGAAAAGCCTACGCATGAAGATGAAAAAACCTAACCAAGTCACAAGGAAGGTAAGTCCATAAAGGTAAATTTCAAAGCAGAACAACAAAACCTCCAAGAAATACATATTCTACAACCTTCTTCTGAAAATAATAGTTTGGTATCATCTCATGCTAAGTTCTTGAAAGAGTTAAACACTAATCCTAACATCTAAGAAAAGGCAAGGGTTAATTTAACTAAAGATCAAACGTCATTAATACAAGATGAACACATTGAATTAAACATAAAACCGGTAACATGTTTTATCAAAACATCTACATTAGTAATACCTTAATAGATAAAGATCTTTGTATTAATATAATGCCTAGCTGCATATTTGAAATATTAGATTGGTGATATCCTTCCGATTAAAATTTCTATCCTCTTGGCTAATCCAAAAACTAAACACACTACGGGAGTGGTTGAGGACATTCTCATTCAAACACATCAAACGGTTGTACCAACCAAATTTATCATCTTAGATGATGCTCCACTCGGGTTGGGACAACAATTGAAACCCCATCAAATTTTCCTCAAACATAAACACCATAATCTT
Organism: Scalesia atractyloides; assembly: GCA_947069175.1. Lineage (NCBI taxonomy): Eukaryota > Viridiplantae > Streptophyta > Magnoliopsida > Asterales > Asteraceae > Scalesia > Scalesia atractyloides. The sequence continues at coordinate 57,491,617 of CAMTDV010000003.1, read as the reverse complement.
CCCACTAAACATGGGGCCAACAAATGAAGCTTTAATCTCGATATGAAATATCCAGTAAGCATTGACGACCCCTTTTTGGAAGATGAGCCAGAACCACCCGATGCGGTGGGTCTAGCCAAGTACCCTTATAAACGTGCGCACCATGGAGGCATTCCATGGACTATGAATTAATAAAAGTAGTTTACTTAAGCATAAGTTTTTCGATTTCAAAAGTTTGGCTTCCTTTTGAAAAAGAATAATCATGTTTAAGATTTAGTTTAGTTCTTAGTTAATGCTTTTATTTTGAAGTTTTCTAATTAGTATGGATAATAAACACTCAAAGAAGGATTGGAGCTAGCCAAATGACATTGAAACAAAACCCTAGTAAACAGAAGTCCCCCGACTCAAATTTTTCATAACAGTAAGTGCAGCACGGGGCCATGTAAGTGAAGCATGCCCCCATGCCTCAAGTTTGCAGAAAACAGTTTTGTTTAAAGAACTGTCACACGAGGTCGTGCCTCTTAGGCACACCCCGTGCCCATCTTTGTTAAGTTTTTCAAAAATCATGATACTGGCACTTTTGACATGGCGCGTATCCCCCTAACACGGCCCCATGTCCAGTGCACAGTTTTTGAAAAAACTGTTGTTCTTAACGCACATTTACAAATTTAATCAATTTTAACCAATTTTGGACACATTGAGGACAATGTTTAATTTAAGTGTGGGGGCGACTTAACTTGAATATGTTTGTCCTAAAATCAAGCCTTACATAAAACTTCACTTGGAACCGCTAAAACACCCCAATTTTTTTTTCAAAAATATTTCTTTAATGATTTGTCTTGTTTATAGTTTAAGTTAGAAACCAAAGTCTTAAAAAGTTCAAGTTTTTATTTACAAACGATATTGTCGTGATAAAAAGAACCATATAAGAAAAAATTATAAAAAGGCATGACAATTCTTTTTAAAATTTGATTGTGTATATAATTTTACACTTTTACCCCTTCTCCCGCAAAAATGTGAGTTTTGAACCTTTAGCGAGCATTTAAATTCATATTACTAAATGCTCATTTCCATTTCTTGTGTGAATAGCCGTATGGTTCTTACAAATCTAGAACTTGACAAGACAATACATTCTCATTCCTTACCAACTAATCCAAGTAAGTATATGATGGAGGCATTAGGATTTTTAAACCCTTTTTTTTTATTTTCAGCCTTATTTTTTATTTATCTCTCTACAAAAACAAAAACAAAAATTTCCCTTAGTAAACCCTTTTGAGCCTAAACCTTTCATTTAATAACCCACAAAATTCAATTTTGCATAAACCACCCATCACCCAAAACCTTTTTATTTTTTTACATCCCTTTATTTTAGTAAAATTCGGTTCTTTTGAAATACACAGAAATATGTGACTTAGTTATCTTGTGATATTTATTCTAAAAAAGAAAAAAAATCTCTAGTTGCTTGAAATAAAATAAGCAAACTTATTGCTTATAAACCTTTAGTTCGTACCTAAGTCACAAATAAATAACGTTTTTAAAAGAAAACTGACATTTTACGTGCCACTTTTCAAATAAAACTACCCTACCCCTAACTAAAAACCTACCCTTTAAAGTATTCTTGATATTTACAAAGATTATGTGAAAAAGGGAGGAGGTTTGATTACTTGTCAAGCCTATGGTAGGAGTAACTTCCATGTCGGTTCGAGTGTTTCACTTATACATCTTCGGCCGAGTGTTGAGTGATCACTTGTGAGGTGTGTGAATTTGTATATAGTCTAATGAAATTTTGTAAAGGCATTTTATGCCCAAAAATATTTATTTTCTTATAAAGAGTTCTAAATAAATCATGTCGAATAGGATTGTAAATAAAATAAAAACAAGAATAAAAATAATTTGGATTCCCGACACTCTATAAACAAGACCCAAAAACTTCTTCTCTACCAATTCCATTTAGGTGTGTAAGCAAATATTAAAGAGTTTTGCTTGAGTACAAGCAAATATTCAAGAGTGGGGGTATTTGATATGCGAAATTGTATCAAATACAGTAATAAATCAACCCTTTGTAGTACTAATGTTGGAAAAAGTATGTTTCCTTGTATACTTTTGATTTTCAGGATTAAAAGAGCTTAAATATACAAAAAAAAACAAATTACCGAGAAAATCCAGCATAAGTATAGAAGACGGGAAGACAACACATTGTACCAGCCCTCCGAGCTTCACCCTATGACTAAAAACAACGAATCAAAAGCCTAGCACGGGGCCGTACCCCTTCAAGATTCCAGATAAGAAGAAGACAAACAGAAGCAGACACACCGGGCTGATTGAGAGGTTGAAACTCAGGTGCTAAAGTGTTTAAATATTGTGTTGTTAGCGCGTTTTAGGTGGTTATGTATTCCGAATGTGGTAACCATGAGTCTGTGGTTTTACAGGTTAATCATCTAAAGCGGTGAAGTTATGACACTTGGTGATGAAGCGGAACAACTGGGACTATGAATCAAGTGTATCATATCATTCGGTATGTGTTTAGGCCAAGAGATAGCGTTAATATGTGAGAAATGCAAAACAACAAAGGTATGTGGAGGATTCTTGTAAGTGAACTAGGTTATGTGTTTGAACCCTTGTTAGAATCTGGTAATTTAAGCATTTGATGCTTGTTACCAGTTGATTTGATTGGATTGATTTGTAAGCGATTGTTTTTACTTTCATTCTTAATTCGAACCCATTCAATTCCTGAGATTTCTAGTAATTGGGATACATTTGATAAGGGTTAGGGTTAGTAATTGTAATTGGTAATTCATATGATTACCTTCCATTGTATGCAATAGAAGTAAGCAGTCTTTAGTTTATCACAATCAATTAATCAGATTATACAATTATATCTATGTGATTGTAAACAATTAAACATATAACCAGTGTTTACTTTGAATCTGAAATCCGGAGGAACCGTTGTTTCCTCCAACTGTTTACAACTTTGTTTTAGAATTCGATAGTTAAACCAACAACCAAATAACCGAGTTTACATTTTTGCAATTAGCTAATCATTACTTAATCCATAACACTTTCCACCATACTCCCATGGATTGATACCCTGCTTACCCTAACTAGTTAGGTTAATTAGGTTTTTGCATGACACTCACGACAGTCATCAAAATGGCGCCCTTGCCGGGGAGTCGTGTGCAAAGTGTTTTGCTTTAAGTACCTTTAGAAAAATAACTAACAAATCCAAAATAGTGTTTATTTCGTTTTGAGAATTACACAAGGTTTTCTTGTCTGTGCTTGTGCAGGTGAGCTTGGACGTGTATGCATCATACTTGGAAGTCCAGAAAGTCGTCACCACTAGTCTTTGATCAATAAATCGAGAGGACAGTTCGGCAAACCCGAGTTTTGAATCGAGAGAACAAGATGGTGCAATCAACATCATCGAACCTTAAACCATGGAGAATTCAAGCAACATTGATAAGCAAACCGAAGCCTCACTTCCACAAACCTAGTTCACACCAATGCCTACTCAACCTTCACCGAACACCTTGATACCATCCCAACCACCATCACAATCCACTCAACCTTCCACCACTCAACTCCCACCAATGCCACCACTACTGTTCCCCAACCTAGACAATCTACCACCAATCTCGACCCAATCAACATCTCTTTGGTACCCATCATTTACCCAAACGTCTAATGCCCAAAATTCTTCACCATATGTGAGGATTGTTGCTGATGATACCATCATTCCACCAAGTCAGACTCGACCCGTTAATTCGTCAATATCAATTCCTCTACCACTCAGCCTTCCCATTATCAACCCGCTCAGCAACAATAGTTCTCATTCAAAACTTCGATGTTCAATCAAGGGAATTTGGAGACGGTTATGAAGAATATGACAGTTATGGGAATCAAGGTGAGAGGTAAGTGATGCTTGTGGGAAATTATGAAGGAATCAACACGGGGTTGGGACTTTTCGAAAGAGGGAATCCGGGTACGTTTGGGTACCAACAGAATGTTAATCAACCGGATCCGATTAATCATCAACCAATTCATGGAAGACCCCTAGACATTCCATTACCACTACTGGTACACCAAATGCTGGTTCAATAAAGGCCACTTCCAAGAAATTTGGTTCCACCGGTCAACCAACTAACCTGAAGGTATCCCAAGAAGATATGATCGGGGACCGGTGAGGGGCATTGAGAGTCACTTTAAACCCGGCATTGCTAATAATCCCTCAGCAGTAGTCATTCCTCAGTTACGAGGTCGGTCATTCGAGGTATAAGCACAATCCATCTTTAGCCTACCTAAGTACCAGTGGTTGGCCACTAAAGAACCGTACCTACACATTGCTGCTAATGATGCCTGTTGCAATACCATCGAGGGCCAAGGTATCACACCGGATGAGGTGAAATTGGTACTCTTCCAATTCACATTAGAAGACAAGGCGCAGCAATGGTTCCACTCATTACCATCTGCCTCGATTTTCACATGGCCCGACATGCAGCAGATGTTTTTGGATGAATTCTATACGCCGCAAAGGACCAATAAGGCTCGTAGGGACATCCGAAACTTCCAACAACAATCAGGTAGGTTATTGAATGTTTCAGCCGATTCAAGATGTTGTTGAAGAACTGCCCACATCATGGCATACAACTGTGGGAGTTACTTAATGCTTTTCACGAGGGGTTGACACTGGAAGATGCTCGTGATCTCAGCTCTATATCGAATGGCACATTCGGCATAAACTATGAGCATATAGACTAGGATTACTTGGAGAAAATTGTGAGCACTTCGAAGCGAAAGGCTCAATCGTCTAGAAGAGGTCGGCAGTCAGTGGTGTGGGCAATCGAGAATACACCTGAATATGGGGGACAGTTCCCAATGTGTGGGCATTGTGGGGATCTAGGGCACATAGCTGATCAATGCTCTGCATGATGAGGTAAATATGCTGTAAGGTAATGGGAATAGATATTCGGGTTTCCAAAGTAATAACCAATATTTCCAACCCCGTAATCAGAATAATTATCAAGGGGGCAACAACTTTGGTTATCAAAGAAATTACCAGCAAGAAAGTGGTCAGGGAAATGGTGAGCTGATGGAGATATTAAAAGTTATGCAACAAGAAATGCAAAGAGAAGTCAATTGGATGACGCTCAGGCACAAAAGGATGAGATTCGGGACAAAGCCATCCAATCGCTGACCACACAGATGGGACAGTTAGCTAGCGAGGTAGCTAATTTGAAGCAATAAAATGGGAAGCTGCCAAGTGACACCTAAACTAACCCCAAGAATGCAACGAACATACCCATTAGTGGGGTAAATCACGTTCCTAAAAGTAAAAGTTATGACAATTGTGTGCCTATTTCTCATGTAATTGCAGGATTAAGTTAAGCACATGAGGATGGAAATGGAGGCGACATAGGGGAACCACTTGTTCCGATCAGAGTTGGGAAGTTCAAGATCCTCTGAGCATTACTGGATTATGGAGCTGGATGAGTGTCCTCCCAAGGAGCCTGTATGACCAGTACGACTTTGGTCCTCTACAGGCGGAACAGCTGGGACTGTGAATCAAGTGTATCATATTATTCGGTATGTGTTTGTGCCAAAAGATAGCGTTAATATGAGAAATGCAACACAACAAAGGTATGTGGAGGATTCTTGTAAGTAAACTATGTTATGTGTTTGAACCCTTGTTAGAATCTGGTAATCTAAGCATTCGATGCTTGTTATCAGTTGATTTAATTGGATTTATTTGTAAACGGTTGTTTTTTACTTTATTTCTTAATTCAAACCCATTCAATTCCTGAGATTTCAAGTAATTAGGATACATTTGATAAGAGTTAGGGTTAGTAATTGCAATTGGTAATTCATATAATAACCCTCCATTGTATGCAATCGAAGTAAGCAGTCTTTAGTTATCACAATCAATTAATCAGATTATACAATTATGTCTATGTGATTATAAACAATTAAACATATAACCAATTTTTGCATTGAATCTGAAATCCCGAGGAACCGTTGTTTCCTCCAATTGTTTACAACTTTGTTTTAGAATTCGATAGTTAAACCAACAACCAAACAACCGAGTTTACATTTTTGCAATTAGCTAATCATTACTTAATCCATAACACTTTCCACCATACTCCCATGGAGTGATACCCTGCTTACCCTAACTATTTAGGTTAATAAGGTTTTTGCATGACACTAACGACAGTTATCAAAATGGCGTCATTGTCGGGGATTCGTGTGCAAAGTGTTTTGCTTTAAGTATTTTTATAAAAATAACTAACAAATCCAAAAATAGTGTTTATTTCGTTTTGAGAATTACATGAGGTTTTCTTGTTTGTGCTTGTGCAAGTGAGCTTGGACGTGTATGCACCATACTCAGAAGTCCAGAATGTCGTTACCACTAGTCTTTGATCCATAAATCGAGAGGACAGTTCGGCAAACCCGAGTTTTGCATCAAGAGAACAAGATAGTTCAATCAACATCATCGAACCTTAAACCATGGAGAATTCAAGCAACCCTGATAAGCAAATCGAAGCCTCACTTCCACAAACCCAGTTCACATCAACGCCCACTCAACATTCATCGAACACCTCGATACCATCCCAACCGTTGCCGGGGACACAAGGATTTTCAAAAAGTTTAAAATTGACGGCCTAATCATTTTTAATCTTCTTTATTTTCTTTCCAGATTTTCTCTTCTTTTTTTGCATCTTCCCTACCTTTTCAGGTTCAGCATGGGGCAGTGTCTAACTTTCAGTAGATAAAAATCAACAAAAACTTATTCACAGAAGGCTCACACGGGGCCGTGCCACATCTGACATGGGATTATGTTAGATACGCCCAGTGTCAGATAAATCACAGTCTAAACACAGGGCCGTGTCTCCAAAAAAATTCTTTCTTTCTCGAGAGCCGTAATCTTCTGGGCATTATCCAAACAATGGATTATTACATGGGAGATTATGACTACTAATATTATAATGATTAGGAGCTATGTATTAATCGCTTTTAAGGGAGCTTTAAAGATCGAAAGGAAATAGGAAGGCATATTTCTAAGAACCTCTTTAGCTAAAGTTATTCTACCCCCCCCCCCCAATGGATAAATACTTTGCCTTCCAACTAGAAAGTATTTTGGCAAACTTGTCTATAACCGGTTTCCATGGCTTGACCCGTTTCATATTTAGGGAGGCCAAGGAAAGTGAATGGAACGTAACCGGTCTTACATTGAAGCACTCGGGCCATCCTATTGCCGTCTCCCCATCAACCCCGACACCCACAATGCTACTTTTACTTAAATTTACCTTAACCCGGATACAAGTTGAAGGCATCTTAAAATTCTTTTAAGGTTTTCACATTTTTCTCAGAGCACAAACCCAAAAAAATCACATCATTGGCGTAACGAAGATGCGAGGGCCCCGGTCCTTCGTTTGGAAGTGAAATCCCTTCGAACATCCCCAACCTCACGGCTCACTTCATAAATATTTCAATCACTTCTAAGAAGAGAACGAAAGGAAAGGTGAAAGCGGGTCTCCTTGGCGAATACCTCTTTTAAGGTTAAACTCCTTAGAAAGGGAGGCATTCACCAAAATAGAAGCCTTGCTATGTCACACCCTGACTCGCAGCAGAATAGATGATCGAGGCATTATTGGGTTAACCAGAGAGCTTATGACTTGCTATTACTTGTTTTAAATAATCATTAATTCATATTAGATGTCTCACAATACAAATAATTCACATAAACAATTACAAACGCAAGACATTGTTTATAAGAACTAACTTCCACTAATCTGTTTCTTGTTAACTAAGGCCCATCCTATGTCCAATCTTCTCTTCATACCTGTTCACCTGTATCATGTGTAAAAATGTTTTTTGGGTCAACAAAAGTTGGCGATTGAACCTTATTATTATTAGAACAATAATATGTTTAAATTTGGTTTATTGAGAAAAGCGTGCATCAACCAATGTAAGTAAGTATGTTGCATGCCATAAGTCAAAGCTCACAAAAACAACCTCAAACAATATATCAATTATATGTAATGATTCAATAAATGTATGCATGTTGCACGGTATTGTGGTGTGCTGCAAGGTCTAAGCTCAATCAAACGGAGCTCGCCTCGTATGTTGGCAACGTCACTTTCGCTCATAGGTAATGAGGCAACAGACGAGCCTATGATGATGTGATGTCCAACATGAATGAAATGCACCAAGTGATAAACAATAATCCACATGTAACACATATACTTCACATAAGGGAGTTTGCACGAATTTAATTCTTGTAAATGTAATAACGAAATACGACACATGATACACCCCAAACGTGTAATAAAAAGGGAAGTTGTAAGATTCACTCACAGTGTTTGTGCTTTTAATCCTTAGTGAAAAACCGCACGAGAATAAGGAGAAAATTCAATTGATAAGCGTGATTTAAGCTAGACAAACGAATACAACAAGAAAAAGATAAACGTTATGCTAGGCATAGTTAAATGAACGAACATGATATGGTAGACTCGTTGAGCCTAACGTGCCTCTACAAGGCTACGCCAAGCCTAAAGGCGATCCTAAACTAAGCTACCTTAACGAGTCTAATTCTCCTTAACTAAGAACCTAAACTAAACTAATTAAACTAAGAAAGCAATAAAAAATGAATAATAAAAAAAATTAAAAAAAAGAAACGAAGATTACCTCGAAGAAAAACTTTACAAAATGAGAAGAGCTTGAAGGGCAACACCTCCTCGTCAAAAACTGTAACACCCTGTAAAATCGTGTCCAATAGTATAGTGACACGTGTTGTATTTTTAATATAGTCTATTAAAGACCAATAAGGGCTAAAGGCGTCAACATGCTCAAGTTGAGCCTCTGAGTGACGAACCGATGTCAACATGCATAACTAATAGCCTCTGAGTGACTGATATGTCAACATGACTAGCGTCTGAGTGATATCGGAATCAACATGCTTGTAATAAGCCTCTGACTGATCCTTTGTGAAGTCCTAACACTCATACGTGCCATTTGTTGGACGAGAGGGTTCAATTTTGTAAATATGTGAAAGTTGGATAATGGAGGGATTAAAAGTGTCAACATGTTAATTTATACCTCTGAGTGACCTTTTAACGAACCAAGAGCTCAACAATGTCCGGGCATAATCCCGGTATGCCAAGTATTGGCTACGGAGGGCTAAAAGTGCTAAAAAAGTGTTTTAGAAGGCCTTTAGAGGCTTTATATAGTTCAGGGGTTAAAAGTGTCAAACTTTGGAAATGGCCATGGGGCGGTCGCGGGCCGCGAGAGACATGACCTGTGTCTCTCGCGCCCCGCGAGACAGGCTCTGCTGCAGAAAGTTTATTTGGCCTCCAAGAAAACTCCAAAACCATTTAATCTGAAACCATGTCTTCTCTAAACTGCTATGCCACGTTTTGGGACACTTGTAAGCTTCTTCTTACACCCCTAAACACCTGGCTTCACCTCCTTTGAGCTCTCCAACTATAAATAGGTGTTCAAGTGTTCATTCCAACTTGCACCTTTCTTATTAAATCACTTTTCTCCCTCCTCTGGATGTTCCTAACTGAAAGGAGCATCCAACTTAGTTCTCTTGCATTGTAGGAACCTCTTGTAAGTGTTCCTTGCTCTTGCTTTTTCGTTTTTAGGCTTCTATAGCCAAAAGACAAGCGTTTTACGACAAACGCTTTGACTTTTGGTTAAGACCATTATGGTCCAGCCATTGTTCGAAATGAACATGGCTAAGTGATCATAACAAGGTAGGTGTTAGTCCCTATAAAGGGCACCTCCTGAAGATCACGTTTGCTAGACCAATTGACGGGTCAAAGTTATGATATTAAAAAGTCAAACATGCCATTTTTTGGAAAAATCATAAATTGATCTTATATATGTTATGAAACCTGTTTTGACACTTAAACAAGTTGGTAATAATTATTAGAACATGTATAAACATGTTCGGCTCTTCAATTTCAGTTCTAGGGTCGATTCCCAACCGAAAATCGCAAAGTTTGACTTCTGCTTTGACTTTCGATTCTGACCCGATTTAGATTAGCTACTTACTGATCTAAAGTTGCATTAAGATCATAATATAATGTAGCATAACCCTCTGAGGTTATATTACATGATCATAATCATAATCCAAGTTTATGCGCAAGTTCCATAATTATGTCATCTTTGACCAAAATGTCCTTTTTGCATAAAACAAGGTTTTAAATGGTAATGAACTTGAAAATGAATTTCTACTGATGTAATATTATAAGTAGGATTATATGGGATGTTAAACCAAGTTATAAATTGAGTTTTTAAACAAGTCCTTAAACTATGTCGATAAATGACGGTTTTAGCCCCTGTGGCTTATAAAATAGTTTTAATCAAATCTTTTCAAGGTAAATCACTTACCTACTGATATGTTATATTAAATAACATATTTTAAACATTTTAATCTGATCCAAATGTCAGTTTTCATAAACATCGCTTAAAGACGTCATATTACAACATAAGCACCGTTTCGGCGCATAGTATGGTTTTAAACCATATTAATGGACCAAGACTTGTTACCTACTGATTTTAAAACTTATTTTAAACATATTTATAGTAGGTACTTATTATAAACTCAGAATCCCAAATAATTTATAAACTATGTGTAAAATGACCAAAATGCCCCGTCGGTGCATAGTTTGGTCATAAAAGGTAAAATGCACATATAATTGATATCCTACTAATATTATATCATAAATAAATTATTTTTCCAGAATACTCATGATCATAAACTTAAATTATATTCAAGTTCCTTCTATATGATATGAAATTACCAAAACGCCCTTATGAGGCATAATTTCGTTTTAAAACCTTAACGGGCAGACAAGTTGATTTCCTACTGATATATTAACTTATTTAAAGTATAATGGCATATAGAACTTGTCCATAACTTATTCGGTTACCCGATATCGCTAAATTGCGCACAGATACGCATATGTAACTATTTTTCAGAAATTAACCGAAACGGGCTTAACCTTGTCATTTAAGTTTCAAAATTCAGAATGTATATAGTTTACCCATATTATGCAAGTCAAGTACTTGTCGGGATTAAACTACATTCTATCCGATCATCGTTTAGTCAAGCGTTATACATAATGATCATGTACACTATTCGGTTTATAAGACCGTTAGTATTTAATTGGCTAGCTTATGCCATAATCCAGACTAGAGCCTTGCCGGTAAATGCTATCTGCACTTAGTACTTTTGTATACGGCTGAATTATTAAAAATAAAAGAAGAAGACAAGCTCTTGTAAATACTCTCGACTTATTTTCCCTATACGGGCTTGGGATACGGTAAATTATTATTGTTTGGTCCATTGCAAGGTCAACTTTCTCAAGTTAATAAAAGATTTTGGTGCCGTTTGCACTTAGAACCATTTTTAATGTTTTCAAAATGAGTCGGTTGGGTGTATTTACCAGCGTAAGCTGACGTATCTTCCAAAGGCTAATCTGCAGGTATAATACGAAATAGGCCGGAAGCTGCTCGGTAGAGAATAAGAGGATCTTGCAAATCCTTAGATCTACCTAAAGTATGTTTTATATCCTTTCTTGTACATTTTACGATCTTCTATTACAAGCTTGTATATTATTTTGTATTTTCGAACATTCGGTTTGTAATAGTAATTTTACTCCAAGACTTCCGCTGTGTTATTTTTAATTGACAATGATGTTATCAACTTACGTCATGATACTCCCCACCCGGGCCCACCGGTGTTTGGATTTCGGGTTGGAAATCCAGGGTGTGACAAAAACAGAAATAAAAACTACTACACACCATACCCACATGGGTATTGTGCTTGTGGAGCCACCAAATTTGGTTATTCCACTTGTTTATACTCAAACTAGGAGTTGCAAGCTATAAAGAACCAAGCAAGGGTATTTATAGGTGTGAAAGGGAGCACAAAATGGTGATTGGGGCGATGTGGGATGAATTTAAAACAAGATTTTCGCGTCTTTCAAATCAGCAACAAATACCAAACTTGTTTTCACGATTCCCGCTTCGTTATAACTCTGTTTCGCGCACGGTTTTCGCCTACGCTCATTATTTTCAGAGTACTATCATATGGAAGAGAGTAATCCAACATCCATGGTGTCGAGAATTGAGCTTAAACCTTGGGTATTGATGCGGTCGAGGGTTACGTTCTAAAACTTGTGTTTATGATTCCCGTTACGCTGGAGCTCAGTTTTATGCACCATTTGAACCTACTTGATCCTTAATATACCAAGTATATCTTAGAGCTTTGAATGGACCAGAATGATAGCTCAAGGATGGAGAAAAGTTGGCAAGAAAGTCACCCAAAAGTCATCTTATGACAAAACTAAGAATACGACATGTAGAGCTTCTTACTTGCTATCATTTACATCTAAACCCTCCAAAATACAATGTCCTATCTTAAGGCATGTATATAATGAAGTTTGAATGATAAGAAGGTTAGGATGTGCTGTGTTAGGTATGTTCACGAGTTAGGTTTTTGAGTAACTTAAGAAAAACCTTAGTCTTAGACTTTGAGAGATGGATGGTTGCTTCAAAATACATGGAAATGAATTTACAAACTTGTCTAGAACATGTATAAGACTATAAATCACCAGATATGATAACATATATGATCAAAACATAGAATCCAAGACATTTTATTGCGTAAACATTAAACAAAATTGCGTGGAATATGGAAACAGACCGGGTGTCAAATTCAGGTTGGGTTCTATGATCTGTTTTTTACGAATGTTACATTTCTAGAAGTAAGACATCATTTATCCACCGCCTCCACCTCTTAGGGAATCCCATCAATTTTCAAATTATCTAAAAGAAATCCCCAATTTACCGAGTCATAGGCCTTATCAAAATCGACCTTGAAAAGCATGATTTCCTGTTTCTGCCTCTTTGCCCAAGAAACAACCTCACTACCAATTACTGATCCATCAATCATGTTCCTATTTTCCATGAATGTAGATTGCGTAGGAGAGGAGATGATGGGTATCACTTTCTTCAAGTGATTGGTAAAGGTCTTAGCGATTGCTTTATACACGACTCCAATCAAAGAAATAGGCATATAATCCGTTATTACTTGTGGATCATGCACTTTTTGGATAAGGAAAAAAACGAAATATTGCACCCATAATTAATCCTTCCCGTCACGAAAAATGATGCATCATATCCATAAAATTGGATTTTAGTGGCGACCAAAACATTTTCACGAACTTAAAAGTAAACTCGTCTGGACCAGGAGCCTTATTTCCCCACGCCCCCAAACCAAATCTTTAATTTCATCTTCCATAAAAAGAGCCGTCAGTTTCCTAGCTTGGTTCAAGAATATTTTTATGAAATCATTAATAACCAATTTCGGCCTCCGCTTCATGGGTTCATCAAATTTGTCTTTAAATGCTTTCCTCATTTCCTTCTTCATTTCATCCGGTTCATAATAGACTATCTCTTTGATGCTGATAGAATTAATTCTCTTCCCCATTTTGCTAAAGTTTATCCATCTATGAAAAAAGAGGAATTCTCATCTTCATATTGCACCCATTTAACTCTAGATTTTTGTCTTAGCTTTTGATTTCTCCTTTTCTCCACCAATTTAATAATCTGCTTCCAAGATACTCTTTGTTCCTTTTCATCTTTGTTTAATTCTCTGCACTCTGCCACCTTTTCCAAATTCTCTACTTCTTTAATAGCCAAAGCTCTTTGTGCCTCTTCCTTTGTTTTATTCGCCTCCTTCCACAACTAATCTTGGATTTTAACCTTTTAAAAAGATCCAAAAAGACCTTATCCCCTTTACCTACACTAACCCCCTCCGCCACCACCCCACTAAACACATCCGAGAGACCTTCACACTCGAGCCAATTATTAAAAACAACTTAAACGATATAGGGCCGAAGTCGATCGAGGCACAAGATAGGACCAAAGGATTATGATCCGTAAACTACCGACTAAGAGCCAAAAGCTTAGCATGAGGCCACCCCGCCATAAACCCATCACACACGAGAACCCGATCAAGTTTGTTAAGCTTACAACCATCATCTGAAACATATGTGAACCTACTATCCACCATAGCATATTCAACCAAGCCTGCCATTCGGATGAAACTGTTAAAAGCTAATGCCCCACCCATATCAAATTTGAATTACACCTTAATTCCTCGCAACAGACTTCATTAAAGTCTCCCATGAAGATAAACATGCCGCTTAATTTTCTCCTAATCCCCAACAATTCTTCCCACACTTGTTTCGTCCTAGGTGTATCACATTGCAAACATTTACCGAACTATCCACCCCCGCTAACTTCCCGCTCATGCATATAAAGTGTTTGCCTGCTATAACCAAAGTATCCAAAAAAACCTCGATACTCCATATCGAGAATAACCCCGCCTGACCTACCCGAAGCATTCACCACGAACCGACCTGACATAATGTTACCCCAATATCGAGAAACCAAGCTCTCCGGTGTATCGACCAATTGAGTCTCTTGAATTGCTACAGAAAAAACCCGATTCTCCGCTTTAATTCTCCTAACCCACCTAGCCTTCTCTCCACCCATCGCTCAACGACAAGTAATTCATTGTTCACTGTTAGTCACCAATTCTCCCTCTACCAACAACTTCATATCCTCTTCAAAATTGTATAGATCCAAACCCAACTTGGAACCAACCTCAATTGTATCAGCAACTTCAGTGTTGATATCCACCTATTCTATTCCCTCCCCACCCTCAACTGTAACTACATCTTTTTAAGACCCCCTACACCCAACGACTCATGCACCAAACTTGCTTCTTTTAATCTTTTGAATAGGTGGTAGGAAGATGTGGGAAATGTCAGATGCAAAACGCCTTTTTTTCTTATTCATGGACCCCTCCCCGTTCCAAATAATCTTATCCAAATCGAAAGGGTGATCAGGTTGTAGATTTAAATCAATAAAAGGACCCCACATTCTTTCATTATCACATTTCACATTTTTTATCCCAATACCAACTTTTGATACGAGTGGGTCCGACCCACTATTAATCATACTAAGATTGCACACCTTTTGTCTACCTTTAGAAATTTCCTCATGCTTCACATTAAAGTAAAAAACATACCTTTTATTATTATTATTATTATTATTATTATTACTCCACCTCATGCACTTCACATAACTTAGATGGAGCCTCTTCATTAGACCCATGCATCTTTTCTATCACCTCCACCAAGCTAGAAGTCGATGATTCTTCCCGAACCTTAGGAGCGGACTGTTTTTTAAAAACTCGACGGATTCAAACCAACCATCTCGACCTCTGGTGACACCGAATCAGGTGCAATACGATCACCAGAACCCCAAATGACGAAATTCGAAGTCCATTCGCCTTCTTCGTCATGAACCCACACTTTAAAAATCGAACCTTTCCAACATACCATAATCTCTTCAACAATTTTGTACCCGTGATTAACCACCACAACCATTTTTTCAAAAGCCAAACAACCATCATCGACCGAAGCTTCCGATGATTGAACGACCCTACCAAAACGTTCCCCAATCATGTTGAAAACCGACCTATCCCACAACGCTATGGGCATCCCTCTTATGACAATCCAAGCCAGCCTATCGTACCACACAAAATCTCCGTTCCAAATATCCATTTTAAAAGCCCATTGATTCCAAAAGTGAACCTTATTTGTTACAAACTCATTCACTGTCATAGTATCTTTAAAGCAGATCAAGATCTTCATGCCTCCAATGTAACTAGTTTTGGCCCGCAACATATCTTCTTGCAAAAGATAAATCTCCAGCTTGTTTAAAACATCAAAACTTTGTACCACTGCAACTACTGCCGTCCCCTTCCAGGTATCTAAAGCCTTAGTATTGTCCAAATTCACGACGACCATCTTCTCCTATGTAAATTTTACTTTCTTTTCGATCAGCGTATCCCGGTACCTAGAGTTACCGAGCTTCTCACGAACCCCCAGATCATGCCTAATCTCCTCTTTCTTCCCACCTCTTCTTAATTCATCCTCCTGCTTTACAGGTTTTGTATTAACCGGTGGTTTAGGTATGTAGACATGAGTTCCATCTCTATTGAATCTCTTTACCTCCACCCTCGCCCCCTCGATGGTAACTTCTTTTAACTTTTTGACCCACTCCTCTTCATCTTCTATCTATTTGAGTCTTATAAACCCCAACCTATTCCCAACCCCGTCCTTCTTCTCTGAAACAAACGCGTCCCCCAGGTTTTCAAAATCCAAAAAAGCCATCCAAAGTCTAGTGCTCGAGCATCCTTCCGGCAGATTGGAGATGAAGAACATGGTGACATTCTCCCGGTCCTCCTCTCTTTTACCCCATTGTCTCTCCCTCGCTCTCTGTCTCTTACTCCTGTATGGTTGCCATTCTTCATCTCTTCTATAATATTCATTGTTGATTCGATCCCTCTCTACTTGTTTACGTTGTCGTAGTCTTTATAGATCTTACGACACCGAACTTCCTGACTCCTGCCGCTGACTCTCCCCTCTCACCATTAGGGGTTTTTTTTTTAGTATTTCCAAATTAAATATATAACCTCTATAATCCAGCTTTATTTAACAAACAACTATTATGCAAATCTCATCTCATTAAGTAAAGTGCATTTAGAATTAATTAATGTGTACTTTTGAGTTGAAAATGATTATAAATTTATTTTTGTGTAGAGATACGTGTAAACAGTGTGTAAGTTGGTCCTTCAAAGAAACTACAAATAAGACTCGTGCGTATTGCGACGCGGGTACGTCACAAACATCGAATAGATTAGTCCAAACGTTATGTGATACGTTATTCATATGAAAACGCGTGTTTCGACGTATCCGATTGAACTCAATGTAACCTATATAAGCATTGCGATTTGATCAAAACATAAAGTAAATTAAATTTATACCGTATAATCATAACGTATTATATGTGACCCGACTCATACATAGAAAACGTAACGCATGTAACGGAAACGTTGACACGTATAATTTGAAACAAAGGGAAAAAAAGAAACCATAGTTTGACTCCACTCGATTCGAAACAAATTTTACGAAATATCCATAAACTAAGTATGAAAACATATTGTATTTGACCTGACTTGTTTCCCAAAAAAGTTTACGTCGAAACATACACCAACTCGAATTTATGCCGAAAAGTACATAAAAATATGGATCTAAAAATTGTTTTTTAAACGAAAACGTATTATATTTGATCAGACTCATTTACAGAAAAAATTTACGTCGAAAGGTATAGCAAATTGAATTCATACTAACACGTACATAAAAATATGCACATAAAAATAGTTTTTATTTTTTAAGTAAAGGACGTATAGAGGTAAACTCGAAACAAATTATTAGCAAAAAACTTAATAGGTTAAATACGTTCGTAAAATCGTGCAAAATAGCACCAATGCCACACCACTCCCAGCGACCACCAACATCAGAAGATCTCGTAAAAGTAAAATAAATAAAAAAAGAAATAATTAATACCGAACGAAAAATAGACGTAAAGTTGTTAAACCACGCACACCTGTTGCGCCATGCTAATGCAGAAAATTAGACTGTAACATAAAACGTAGAAAATAATAGCTAAGTCGATCTAGGACCTGCGCATTGCGATGAACTTGTCAAACGGAGAAAAATAGACGCATTGCGACGGACCTTTCAAATGGAAAAATAGACGAAAAAATGTTGAACCTCACACGCACGTTGCGGCATGTTGACTCACAAATTTAGAACGAAACGTAAAACGAAAAGCTTGCGAAAGATAAAAGTATAAGGGACTAAAGTTGAACATAAAAAGTGTTTGTTTTATATTGCAAAAAATTAAAAACTTTGGGTTAAAAGTAAAAAAGTTAAAGGGTTAAAATGTAAAAGATAAAAAACTTTTGGGTTAAAAGTGAAAAATCATTTTTTTAGAGTAAATTGCACAAAACATCCTTTATGTTTCCTCAAACTTGCAGGTTCCAGCCTTAATGTTTAAAAGTTGCTAGAAACAGCCTTTAACTTTATTTTTGTTGCGGGTTCAATCCTTTACAGCTAACCACGTTATTTTCTTCAGTTAAGTTCCCTCACATGCATAACATGTGAGGGTATATTCGTCATTTTGGTTGATCATGTAAGGGAACTTAACTGAAGAAAATAACGTGGTTAGCTGTAAAGGATTGGACCCGCAACAAAAATAAACTTAAAGGTTGTTTTTAGCAACTTTTAAACATTAAGGCTGGAACCTGCAAGTTTGAAGAAACATAAAGGATGTTTTGTGCAGTTTACTCTTTTTTTTTAAAACATCCTATGCATTAGGTAAAACAATATGAAGCAACAATATGTTACTAATTTATAATGTGGTAATTTTTTTTTAAAAAAACACCCTATGCATTAGGTAAAACAACATGAAACAATAAGATGTTGCTAATTTATAATGTGGTAATTATTCTTACGTGTGTACTTGTGAGTTAAAAAGAGTAATAAAATTAGTTTAAAAAAAGTTGTATAAAGGTTTGTAAGTATTTTGATCGGACTTAATGTCTACGTCCTTAATCTTTCCAGCTAATTAAAGTTACTGATTGTTGTAATGAGTCAAGAGGGTATTGTTTTGTTGAATTTTTTTGAATAATAAATTTGTAATATCAAGTTTTTTTTATATATGTCAACGCGAGCTAATGCAGTTGATAAAGACACATTGGAGGTTTCAAGTTCAAGCATGAGAAAGGAGAGTATTTTAGTATAATTTTGTAAAGTAAGAGTAAGGATATCATTTATCGTTCAAACAAAAGTAATTTATATATATACTTTATTATTTATAAAAATATATTATAAAGAAATTTATTCTCTTTAATTAGGTATAGTTTTGTTAAGTATTTAAAAAAACAAAATTTATGTTTAAAGTTGTAATACATTATGCGATAAATGATTTGTTTTACACATTTACATGATGCTAATTATGCCTCATTATATATGGTGTGATTCATGTAACGCAATTACACACTGTAACAGGTTTTGATTACGCACTAAATGGCGGGTCTACCCATTTACAATGTGTAAGTGGAGAAAAAACTTAGTAGCTTATAAAACCCAAATGCGCCTGTGTTGGGTTAATGTGTATGGGCTTACAGATGTACGAATTTTGGTCTAAATATCTACTATATCATGGATAAAAGTTTGTCCCAAACAAGGATACACAAATAGGGATTAATGCCACTAAAAGTTCAACTTAATTTACATATTGTCACTCGTCTCATTAAATGGTTAATTTTGTGAATCATAATAATCCAAAGTTTCACATACACATATATGTTTGAATAGTTATATATATATATGTGTATTTATATTTAGCGAGCCCTGTGAAAATGTTAGGCTTAGAGTTGTTCATGAGTCAAACCAATCCGAGCTAGGATTAGCTCGAGCTGGATTTAAATTTCTAACAAACAAATTTTGAACGAAATTTAAAAAAAGAAAAAAATCAAATTGTATAATTTGACCACCCACTTTACCATCACGCAACAACAATGCCTAAAGAAGAAACAAGTTTATTTCAAAACGAAAAGGGTATGTAAGTATGACCCAATTCACAATTTCAAACCCCACACCTAAATTGAATCTCAACCAGAGGTTTTTAAATTTCCAACTTCAATTTCCCACAAACCCTTTTCAAGCATTCACACAATCCAAATCAATACCATCAAAATTACCATTTGAATCTCAATCTTTCACCGTATAATTCATCGAATTTTGAATAGAACCGGCCATAGAAATCCAAACCAACGCCACCATTGATGAAATGTTGAAACTGTGGAGATGGTATAAGAATTGTTTAACTGAACATCCCGTTAAAACGCAGGTGATCAGCTCCGGTTTGATTTGGGGACTCAGTGATCTTGCTGCTCAGGCGGTTACACGCGGCACCGCTACCAAGAACAAATACATTTTTCTTCCTGTAAGTTTTGTTACATTCTGTTTCAATTTTAACGGTTTTCCCGCCATTTTAAACGTATTTGTGATGGTTTGACTTTCGTTGACTTTTGCTGACGTCAAAATTCTGTAATTTGTTTAATTAACAGGAGGATGACAAAGATTTACGTATCAACTGGAGACGAGTGGTCACCACAAGCCTTTTCGGGATGGCGTTTGTCGGGCCAATCGGGCATTTCTAGTGAGTGATTCTTCGAAAATTTCTTATGGGAATGAGGTTATGTCAATTTTACCTATACAGTAACCGTACGAGTTATCAAAAACTAAATAAAAACAAAATTGTACCAAAGCGGGTACCGTACCGAAATATTCATAGCAATATCCGTACCGTACCAATATATTTGATAAAGTATTTGGTACCTAGTTTTTTTCAAATTCGGTACCGGTATGGGTATTGTACCAATCTCATCCCTAATGTAATGAGATTTGCTTTGATTTGTAGGTATGAAGGTTTAGATAGACTTTTACAATATAAAATCCAATACCCACCTAAATCTATGCGATTTGTGGCGATGAAACTGGCGCTAGACGGGATCATATTCGGGCCAGTGGACTTACTAGTGTTTTTCGTGTATATGGGCTTTGCGTCAGGGAAAAACCTTACTCAAGTTACCGAAGAGGTGAAGCGTGATTTCCTGCCCGCGTTGATAGTGGAAGGCGGGATATGGCCGATGATTCAAGTGGTTAATTTTCGGTTTGTACCGGTTAGGTACCAGCTTTTGTATGTGAATCTTTTCTGCTTGTTGGATAGTTGTTCTCTTTCGTGGCTTGAGCAGCAACAGGATGCTGCTTGGAAACAATGGTTTAAGACGTTTTCTTTTGATAGGTATAAAAGGAGGGTGTGGGTGATTGTTTTGTCCATTTTAGTAGTGTGTATTCTAATTTTTTGGTCTTTTTTAGCACAATCAAAGCAATAACTAAATAACATCTAAAACTTACTTCTAACTTATAAAGCAATTTGATAATTCTTATGTTATGGAATGATGAGACTGATTCTGACTAGCCAGCGTAGATCCCGTTAGAAAGACCCTTGTAAAATTTCAATTGCGTTTCTTGCATCACTTGAGTAAATATTTCATAGTAGTCTTATTAGACCGTATATCTTTCTAACTATTTGGGACGGAACATAAAAGACTAACTTGAATAAATATTTTATAGTCGTCTTGTTAGACCGTACATCTTTCTAACTATTTGGTACGGCACATAAACCACTAACTTGAATAAATATTTTATAGATAAATATTTTATAATAGTCTTGTTAGACCGTACATCTCTAACTATTTGATACGACACATAAACCACTAACTTGAATAAATATTTTATAATAGTGACTGTACATCATTCTAACTATTTGGTACAACACATAAATAACTAGACTATGAGACAAGTCAATACAATCCCCGTTTAAATTGCAACCAAATTGATCCGTCTAAAAAACAATCCAAATTATTGATAAACCAACAGTTTTAATCACACTCGTTCCCAAATCAACCATCTTCCTTTATTGTTCTTCCATTATGCATATACAATTGTAACAACACATCTAAATCAAGACATCAACTGTGAATAGAAGATGACGATGGGTCATAAAGAATGACCAATCTTCAATACCAATAATATATTTCAATTGTATCAGTTGTAGATGAAAATTACAGAGTTGAGCAAGCAGTGGCGAAGTCTATACAAAAACTCGGTTGGGGCTAGACTCTCAAAATCCAAATTGGTGAGACCAGACTCATAAAAATCAATTTTTTACACTACATAAATTAATTTTTCCAAATTTTTCAATAAAATTAACTTGACAAGCAAAAAAACCAGTAGAGACTAGGGCACCCCAGGCTTTCATTAACCTATGCCCATGTGAGCAAGTGCAATCCAAAGATGGATGAGAGAGGTTGAATGTCTCATAAGTCCTAATTCCATATCTATAGAGAAAGGTTGTTTAAAGTTGTATAAGGGGTAAAGACACGTATTATTTAAGAGTAAACTGTCATTTTGGTCCCTAAGGCTTTGTCACTTTTATTACTTTAGTTCAAAACTCAAACCTTTTGAATCTGAGTTCCTATGGTTTCAGTTTTATTGCCATTTTGATCTAAAAGTAAAATTACCTCATATATGTCTAATAAAATCCTAGTATTTTGTCCTTTTCCTCAAGGGTAAAATGGTCATTAATATTTTATTATAACCTAACAAAGAACATCCTAAAGCATCATCAATGGTGGTATGCACATTTCCAAACCCTCATCTTCCCAAAATAAATCATCCTTCACCTCTTCTACACACACACAAATCACACACTCCACAATCAACAATCATGAAGCCGATTCAGCCGCCACAACCCACCAGCCAGAATCTCAACTGTCAACGCCGCCGCCGTGACCTCTTTTATCGTCATCCGCTCCTACAACCGCCTCTCTAACACCTCTCAAACTCCAAACAACAACCACCACAGCCGTTTAACCTCTCTGAACTCGACCTGATGAACCGAATCGGCAACGGCAGCGATGGCACCGTCTACAAAGTCATCCATGAGGACGACGTCCGCCGTCAGATCTGCCGTGAAATCGGGTGTCACACCCTCAATTTCCACTTACGGAGTTTTACCGCGAGACGTGTGAACAAACCAGAATCTAAGACACTAGTACGTCGAACGACTCTATATGATTTGATAAGACGTTTTCCAAAATCATTTGTTGTAAATTTTAGATTACCAATATTTAGCATGAGTATCAGTTTTAAATTTGAGCGGAAGCATAAATAAGTAATGATGCGGGCGCCAACACAAACGCCAAAACAAATGAAAAATCCCAAAACAATATTAATAAATGAGACTCGATAAAGATGTCTTGTTCAATGCATGTGCGTGCACCTAGAGCTCCTAGCGTCCTGAGAAACATGTAAAGAAACAAGTGTCAACATTAAAGATGAGTGAGTTCACAGGTTTTTATAAATTCGTTTGTTCGGTTATAGTTTGTTACTCCGTTATCCCCAACCCGGGATAACATATCAGTTCCATTATTCCAACCCGGAATAATAAGTTGTTGTTTCCAATATTCCCAAACCGGAATATTAAGTTGTTGTTTCCATTATCCCCAACCCGGGATAATAAGCTGATGTTCCAATATTTCAAACCCGGAATATTAAGTTGTTCCGTAATTAAGTTCAATATTAATGTATATAGGTAGCTAGCCTAAAGTCATGTCACTAAGTGTTCGCGATCGAAGCTGACTGTGTGCCTCCGTTTTGCCAGGCCTATCACATGACCATGGCGGTGTTAGGCCAATTATACACCCGTTAACCATACCCGGTCGGCTAGCGCGACTAGCTCGGATGGGACTCGTCAGACCCAGTAGTACTACTTATAATTCCCCCGCTATTTAACCCAAATACTAACGATCCGAGGAGATTGTCGAGGACTTAAGTGATAAAGCTGCATAGTGACCATAACATTACATTAACATTAACTTAGTTACCGTATAGTTATGTGACGTTAGATTCGTATAACGTAAAGAGTTTGAGTTTGAGAGTGTATACATGTTTCTCCCCCTGTTGTTTAAAAACCGTATGAAGTTAGGGGCCGTGAACTCACCTTTATTTGCTCGGTTAGTGTGGCAAAGATGTTATAAGGAATGGGACCGCTAGTTGCGTCCTAACAAACCAATTAATTCCACGTCAGTGTGTAATCACACCAATACAAATTCCACACGCAATTACTCACAAAGTGATACACACAAACAACATATCTAACACTCAAACATGCATGCAAGTATTCTCATATAATCATAGTAATCAAACAACTTATCATGAACACATTCCAAATCCATGCAACACTTTAATGCATAAAATCACAAGTTAACAACTTTCTGCTCAACACTCAGTTATTCAGCTGTTTTCTAGGATTTTTATAAAATAGTTTCAGCATTCTAAAAATTCCCATATTTTTACAGTAGGTGACATTTATACCATAGAAATTTATATAATTTTTCCAAGTCCTAAATCTTTACCAATTAACCATAAATATTAATTCATTAAGCTGCAGTCAGATTTACCGCTTTCTGACTGCAGTCCACGAAAGAATTTATTTAAAAATCACTGATCGTCCGATTAACAAAATTCCAGTTGGAGTTGCCCGGAAATTTCTATACCTAATTGCTGTACAAAAATCATGACTCAACCCTCTACTGACTTTAAAATCTAGCTTGATAAACAACCAGCAAAATTCCAGAATTTTAACAGCTTTACCTACTGAACTTGTTTAGCCCTTTAAAAATATCAAACGATTTCAGAAAATTATGAATCCAGCGCCATTAGATTCCTTATTCAAATCTCTACGTTCTAGATATCAGAAAATCCGTTTTTCGACAACTAACGACCAAGTTACAGCCAGATGAAATCGGCTGTAACTTTCACTCAGCTTCCTGTTTCAGCATGTTAATATTATAAACTCGTGTAATCCCGTTCATGCGATTAATCTAAGTGATCAAGAACTGATTTCTAGTCCTAGATTAATACTAATATCCTATCCATGCAAACCCTTCTCAATACTTTAGTTTTTATACACAAATCACAGCCTATACAATCAGCTTTCAATATAACATTCAATTCGGTTTAAACACTCCGCAATCATACAATCATCTAACGCAAACATCATTAACAAATCAGCTAGTCTAACATTCATTCAATCATGCTTGGCAATCTTATATGTTCCGGAAACAACCATACTTGTAACTATGATACATCAGCCGATTGACACATGTATACTCCGAAAACACACGATCGTTTCAGTCAATAAATCAATCCGAAACAACAACAAAATCAACACACATAACTCAGAACTTTCAAGTCCCTACATACTTGCAGACAACCTACATATGCATATGATCGTATTAAACTTACTGCCAGTTAACTTCCCATGCATCCATTCACACCCATAATACACCCATATCACTACATATTTATCGAAACATCAAGTAATACTATCACCGAAGAACCTCACAGCCATATATACGAACAATTTAAATCAAGAATTTGGGAAAACAAGACTGTGATTAACGTGTTACCGAGAGCTAGAGAGGGTATGAGCCGATTAAACTTGAACCAAAGTCGTGGAAGAGTCCTCTTGGAGATCTTGCTTGCGTCGGCAGGAAGAGAGGAGGGAAGAAGAGGGCAGGCGATATGGAGTGTAGGGCTGTTTGCGATCGGACAATTGAACAAAGCTGATCAGATCAAGATGCTGAAGGATAGAAGATATTCGCGACCAAGAGGGATGAAGGTGAGGCTGCCGACGACAGTCTTGTTGGTTAGGGTTTTCGGATTGTGAAGGAAACATGCAAGAGCTGAATTTATAGGCGCACATGATAAGGTTTACGGTTTGGGGTAAGTGTTGTTGGCCGAGAATCTTGGGTTGTTTGGTTTGGGTCTTGATCACATGGCCGAGGGACTAAAGTTACATGCTATGAGTTTCGGTTTTGGTTAGTGTTTGTGGCCGAGGGATTAAGGTTACGGTTGGGTTTGTATATTGTAGCCGAGAGACTAGAATGGTTGTTTTGGTTTTGATCATGTGGCCGATTAGTTTGAGTTGGATTGGGTTTGGTTTTAAACCAAATAAGTTTGCGGTCTTGGGCTTGGTATCGACCGAGAATGATTTGAGTTGTTCACAAAGGGTTTGCGGCTTGATCTTGTAGCCGAGATAGGTTTGGGTTTAAGGTTTGATCTCGGTTTGTGTTTGCGATTTCGGTTCCGTTCGTATACATATTTATTATACATACATATATAACTAAAAATCCACACAACACACAACACGTATTTAATTCATGCATACTTATCATATATATTATTCGACAAATATCACGTGTAAGTTATCCGAAAAATCCGGGATATCACATTATCCCCATGTTGAAAGAATTTTCGTCCCGAAAATTGAGTAAACGCGGGTTAGCATGTAACGTACATGTTTAGAGTGCCACGCACAAAGAGTTAGTTCGTTTATAATGGTACGCAACGTTACAAGAAATTCCCAAGTGTCATACACAAAGATTTCCAAGTGCCATGCACAAGAACTTAGTCAACAATAGTACACGAAAGTATGAGAAATTTCCAGGTTGTCACATCATCCCCTTGTTGAAAGAATTTTCGTCCCGAAAATTTAGTTACTGGTATCGTTAGTTTGCTGCTCAGTTGTGAAGAGGTGTGGGTATTTGCTTTTCATTTGATCCTCTCTTTCCCACGTGAACTCCGGT
Source organism: Scalesia atractyloides (assembly GCA_947069175.1). Lineage (NCBI taxonomy): Eukaryota > Viridiplantae > Streptophyta > Magnoliopsida > Asterales > Asteraceae > Scalesia > Scalesia atractyloides. The sequence continues at coordinate 57,465,429 of CAMTDV010000003.1, read as the reverse complement.
CCACGCTTAGAGTCCCAACGAACTTTAACGATCGGAATCTTGCTGTGCCTCCGAGTCTTGATCTCACGATCCATGATCTCGATAGGCTTTTCCACGAAGTGTAGTTGTTCATCCACTTGGATCTCATCCAATGGAATAACTAAAGTTTCATCTGATAGACACTTCTTCAGATTTGACACGTGAAATACGTTGTGAACTCCACTGAGTTCGGCAGGGAGGTCTAATTGGTATGCTACGGGTCCAATTCGTTTCAAGATTTCAAACGGGCCTACGTACCGTGGGTTAAGTTTGCCCCGTTTTCCAAAACGGATTACACCCTTCCAGGGTGACACCTTTAGTAGGACGCGATCGCCTACTTGGAATTCGAGCGGTTTGCGTCGTTGATCAGCGTAGCTTTTCTGTCGATCTCGTGCCGCCGCCATGCGGTTTCTGATTTGTACAATCTTTTCAGTGGCCTCAAGTATTAACTCTGGGCCTGTGAGTTGACTGTCACCGACTTCTGCCCAGCAGACCGGTGATCTACATTTGCGACCGTATAATGCTTCAAACGGTGCTGCCGAAATACTCGTGTGATAGCTGTTGTTATATGAGAATTCCACTAGAGGCAGGTGAATTTCCCAATTATTTCCGAAGTCCACTACGCATGCCCTAAGCATGTCTTCCAAGGTTTGTATGGTCCTTTCGCTTTGACCATCAGTCTGAGGGTGATAAGCTGTGCTCATATCCAAGCGTGTTCCCAACGCTTTCTGGAGTGACTGCCAGAAGTTTGACGTGAAACGAGCATCTCTATCTGATATGATGGACGTTGGCACTCCGTGCCGAGAAACTACTTCCTTAATGTAGATGCGAGTCAACTTCTCCATCTTATCTGTTTCTTTAATAGCTAGGAAGTGTGCGGACTTAGTTAAACGATCCACAATCACCCAGATGGTGTCGCAACCACCCAAGGTTCGCGGGAGTTTAGTGATGAAATCCATTGAGATTTGATCCCACTTCCACACTGGGATCTCAGGTTGTTGGAGTAGCCCCGATGGCTTTTGATACTCCACCTTGACTTTTGCACAAGTCAAACATTTACTCACGTAGGTGGCTATATCGGCTTTCATGTTGGGCCACCAATACGCAGCTTTAAGGTCTTGATACATCTTATCCGAACCCGGATGGACAGAGTATCAAGATTTGTGAGCTTCATCCATGACTAGCTCTCTGAGGTTCCCGTAGAGAGGTACCCATATGCGATTCATGAAATACCGGGCTCCATTGGGCTTTACCTCCCAATCGCGTTCCATTTTTCCCACTGATTCGGCTTTATGTTTTCCTCCTTAACTGCTTCTAACTGGGCGTCGCGTATTTGATCGGGTAGCCCGAATGAATAGTGAGTTGTAGTGCTCGTACGCGACGAGGTTTCAAGTGTTCCTTCCTGCTGAGGGCATCGGCTACCACGTTAGCTTTACCCGGGTGATACCGAATGGCACACTCATAATCGTTCAAGAGTTCGACCCAGCGACGCTGTCGCATGTTCAACTCCTTCTGATCAAAGATGTGCTGGAGGCTTTTGTGGTCAGTGAAGATTGTGCACTTCGTTCCATAAAGGTAGTGTCTCCAAATCTTAAGTGCAAACACTACTACTCCCAATTCTAGGTCATGCGTCGTGTAGTTCTTCTCGTGAACTTTCAGCTGTCGCGACGCATACGCGATGACCTTATCGCGTTGCATGAGTACGCATCCCAATCCCTGAATGGAAGCATCACAATACACTACGAAGTCATCTGTCCCTTCCGGCAAGGACATAATGGGTGCACTGCAAAGTTTCTGCTTCAGCAGTTGAAATGCTGCTTCTTGCTTGTCACCCCAATTATACTTGATACCTTTCTGGGTGAGGGTAGTAAGCGGTTGTGCAATCTTTGAAAACCCCTCAATGAAGCGTCTGTAGTAACCAGCCAATCCCAAAAATTGGCGGATTTCCGTCGGTGTCTTAGGTGCTTCCCAGTTTTTGATGGCTTCAATCTTGGCAGGGTCTACGTGGATACCCTTTTCATTCACGACGTGCCCGAGAAACTGAACTTCTCGGATCCAGAAATCACACTTCGAAAGCTTGGCGTATAGCTTTTCCTGTTGAAGTAATCCTAGCAGTAATCGTAGATGCTCAGCATGTTCTTCTTCACTTTTGGAGTAGATGAGTATGTCATCGATGAACACAATGACGAATTTGTCGAGGTATGGCTTACACACGCGGTTCATGAGGTCCATGAACACCGCAGGTGCGTTAGTGAGACCGAATGGCATGACCAAGAACTCATAATGGCCATACCGAGTGCGAAATGCTGTCTTAGCGATATCCTCCTCTCTGACGCGTAGCTGATGATAACCAGACCGTAAATCAATCTTAGAGTAGTAACTTGACCCTTGTAGTTGGTCGAATAGATCGTCGATGCGAGGTAACGGGTATCGGTTCTTGACTGTAACCTTGTTGAGTTCCCTATAGTCGATGCACATGCGGAAAGTCCCATCCTTCTTCTTGACAAACAGGACTGGAACTCCCCATGGCGAAACGCTTGGTCGGATAAATCCTTTTTCTAGTAGCTCTTGAAGTTGGGTAGACAGCTCCTGCAGCTCGGCTGGAGCTAGGCGGTATGGAGCTTTGGCGATGGGAGTTGCATTGATTGCCAATTCGATTTCAAACTCCAATTGTCGATGTGGTGGAAGACCAGGTAGTTCTTCTGGGAATACATCGGAAAAATCACGGACGACAGGGATGTCTTCTATACGTTTCTCGTCCTTAGGCTGTTCAGTAATTAGCGCGAGTAAAGCGAAAGAATTCTTTCTCCGAAGATACTTCTGAGCTTGCATAAATGAGATAATGTTGGTGACGGCGCTTGCCTTGTCGCCTTGTACCGGCAGGATTTCGTCGTTCGTGAGTGGAATATGGATAGACTTTTCGAAGCAGAGAACTTCAGCCCGGACGTCGGATAGCCAGTCCATTCCGACTACCACGTCAAAACTACCCAAGGTAGTTGTCATCAGATTGATGGTAAAAGTGTGGCCCGCGAGTTTGAGTTGACAGCCGGATACGATTTGGGTCACATTTACAGATTTACCATTGGCTAATTCTATCACATAAGGGGTCTCTAATGGTTTAAGCGTGAGATTTAGGTTCTTCCTAAAAGACTCAGATATAAAGCTCCTATCCGCACCCGTATCAAAAAGCACAGAAGCAAAATGTTCATTAAGGGGAAACTTACCGGTGACCACGTTCATGTCGTTTCTGGCCTCTCCGCGGCCCAATGTAAATGCGCGACCTTTGGCACCTCCTGTGCCACCGTTCCCATTATTGTTGTGGTTGTTGTGGTTGTGGTTGTTTCCACCATTATTGTTGTTGTTGTTGCGCAACTGTGGGCAGTCTTTTCTGAAATGAGCGGTGCTACCACACTGATAGCATCCCCGGTTTATACCCTGCTGCTGACCTTGGGGCTGATTCTGATTTTGTCGGGACATAATTTCCCCACGACAATCCCTTGCCGCATGTCCCATCTTGCCACATCTTTGGCAGCGATTTCCGGCACAAGGGCCGTTATGATGGAGATTACAGCGGTTGCACTGCGGCTTTCGACCTACATAACCGCCTGCATTCTGGTTGTTGTTGTTGTTGTAGTTGTTGTTGTAGTTGCTGTTGGAACGATTTTGATGACCCCGGTGGCTGTGGTAATGATTGAACCGTTTCTGGTTCCCTTGCTGCGGATGAGATGACGAAGACTGTCGAATGGTGGAGTCTTCAAACTTTCTTTTGTTATCTGAGGCAACTTCAGTGGTACCCCGTGCTGGCAGTTTCTTCTGTTCCACCGCTTTATCGGTGAGTTTGTGAGCCAATCGGATAGCTTGATGTTCTGTTACAGGGTTACTAGACATCACCATACCCTGAATTTCCGGAACCAGACCCCCGAGATAGAACTCGAGTCTTTTCTCCACCGTGTTTGCCAAATCAGGACACAGAAATACCAAGTCATGGTGTTTTGCAGTGTAAGCCTCAATTTCCGATCCCACCATCTTGTGGTTCCATAGAGCTTGCTCTAGCTGTTGCACTCTGTCTCGTGGACAGTACTCCTCTTTAATCAGGGCCTTGAACTCAGCCCATGCCATTGCATTTGCAGCTAATAGTCCACGTGTTTGGACTTGGGCATTCCACCATGTCAGTGCCCCATCTTCCAGCGTTGAGGCGGCGTATTTGACCTTGTTGGCCTCTAAGCAGTTGCACATTTCAAAAACGGATTCCGACTTCTCGATCCAGCGGACCAGTCCAATGGGTCCTTCCGCCCCCGAGAACTTGCTAGGCTTTGCGTCAAGGAACATCTTATAGGGATTAAAGCCCCCTCCTGCTGCTGGTGGGTTTTGAACACCTGCCAGAGCAGCGTTCACGTGTTTTTGGATCGTTGCGGCCAATTCTTCGTTGACATGTTGAGGTTTCCGTGACGTCCAGTTGTCATTTCAAATAAACTAAAGAAAACAAAGCGGGAATTGGCGAGACGAGTTAGTCCTCTACGTCTCCATCTCCCAAGTTGCTATCGTTGCCGTCATCCTCCGCGGCGTTTCCAGCTTCCTCAGCTGGGTCCTCCTCCGGATCCTCTTCAGGATCCTCCTCTGGATCCTCTTCTGGATCCTCCTCTACCGGCACTGGAGGGGCCGGTGCTGGTTCAAGTGCTTGATTTTGCAGTTCCTGAATGTTCCAACTATTTTCCAGGACCCTGTTCTCAAGCCAGTCAGCTCTTATCTGCTCAGCACGCAGATCTCTGTCTATGGTGTTACGAGCTATCTTACTCGTATGCTGCTCTTCCTCGAGCGACTCAGTTTTACCAGTCAGTTGTCGTATCATCCATCCCTGCGCTAGGGTGGTTTCATGCATTCTTTCTAGTTGTTCTTGTTGCGTTCTTATCATATCTCTAAGTAGGTCGTTCCCTACTTCTAACGAGTTAACCGGTTTGACCGTCACAGCGATGGTTGGTGTGAGGACGACTCCTCCCCCAGAGCGAGTCTTTTCCTCGCAGCTGAGCGCGTTTCCACGCCATAAGATGGTAAGGGTTCCACCACAGGTGCCTTTCCTGGTGCCCTTGGTTGCGTAACTTTGTCGGATGAGGATGATGATGACATTGCCTTTAGGTTGTGTAGTTAGTTACGAGTTGCATTCGCTTCAATTATGCATTCATATTTCACATAGCATAGTAGTGGTACATCGCATAACAAGATATAATAAGTCAGTGCCAAACTAAGTCTAGTGTCGTGATATCAGCTATAGTTTAGGTCTACTTCTAATGCAAACCTGGTTCTCTATAGCTAGTGGCTCTGATACCAATCTGTCACACCCTCAATTTCCATTTACGGAGTTTTACCGCGAGACGTGTGAACAAACCAGAATCTAAGACACTAGTACGTCGAACGACTCTATATGATTTGATAAGACGTTTTCCAAAATCATTTGTTGTAAATTTTAGATTACCAATATTTAGCATGAGTATCAGTTTTAAATTTGAGCGGAAGCATAAATAAGTAATGATGCGGGCGCCAACACAAACGCCAAAACAAATGAAAAATCCCAAAACAATATTAATAAATGAGACTCGATAAAGATGTCTTGTTCAATGCATGTGCGTGCACCTAGAGCTCCTAGCGTCCTGAGAAACATGTAAAGAAACAAGTGTCAACATTAAAGATGAGTGAGTTCACAGGTTTTTATAAATTCGTTTGTTCGGTTATAGTTTGTTACTCCGTTATCCCCAACCCGGGATAACATATCAGTTCCATTATTCCAACCCGGAATAATAAGTTGTTGTTTCCAATATTCCCAAACCGGAATATTAAGTTGTTGTTTCCATTATCCCCAACCCGGGATAATAAGCTGATGTTCCAATATTCCAAACCCGGAATATTAAGTTGTTCCGTAATTAAGTTCAATATTAATGTATATAGGTAGCTAGCCTAAAGTCATGTCACTAAGTGTTCGCGATCGAAGCTGACTGTGTCCCTCCGTTTTGCCAGGCCTATCACATGACCATGGCGGTGTTAGGCCAATTATACACCCGTTGACCATACCCGGTCGGCTAGCGCGACTAGCTCGGATGGGGCTCGTCAGACCCAGTAGTACTACTTATAATTCCCCCGCTATTTAACCCAAATACTAACGATCCGAGGAGATTGTCGAGGACTTAAGTGATAAAGCTGCATAGTGACCATAACATTACATTAACATTAACTTAGTTACCGTATAGTTATGTGACGTTAGATTCGTATAACGTAAAGAGTTTGAGTTTGAGAGTGTATACATGTTTCTCTCCCTGTTGTTTAAAAACCGTATGAAGTTAGGGGCCGTGAACTCACCTTTATTTGCTCGGTTAGTGTGGCAAAGATGTTATAAGGAATGGGACCGCTAGTTGCGTCCTAACAAACCAATTAATTCCACGTCAGTGTGTAATCACACCAATACAAATTCCACACGCAATTTACTCACAAAGTGATACACACAAACAACATATCTAACACTCAAACATGCATGCAAGTATTCTCATATAATCATAGTAATCAAACAACTTATCATGAACACATTCCAAATCCATGCAACACTTTAATGCATAAAATCACAAGTTAACAACTTTCTGCTCAACACTCAGTTATTCAGCTGTTTTCTAGGATTTTTATAAAATAGTTCCAGCATTCTAAAAATTCCCATATTTTTACAGTAGGTGACATTTACACCATAGAAATTTATATAATTTTTTCAAGTCCTAAATCTTTACCAATTAACCATAAATATTAATTCATTAAGCTGCAGTCAGATTTACCGCTTTCTGACTGCAGTCCACGAAAGAATTTATTTAAAAATCACTGATCGTCCGATTAACAAAATTCCAGTTGGAGTTTCCCGGAAATTTCTATACCTAGTTGCTGTACAAAAATCATGACTCAACCCTCTACTGACTTTAAAATCTAGCTTGATAAACAACCAGCAAAATTCCAGAATTTTAACAGCTTTACCTACTGAACTTGTTTAGCCCTTTAAAAATATCAAACGATTTCAGAAAATTATGAATCCAGCGCCATTAGATTCCTTATTCAAATCTCTACGTTCTAGACATCAGAAAATCCGTTTTTCGACAACTAACGACCAAGTTACAGCCAGATGAAATCGGCTGTAACTTTCACTCAGCTTCCTGTTTCAGCATGTTATTATTATAAACTCGTGTAATCCCGTTCATGCGATTAATCTAAGTGATCAAGAACTGATTTCTAGTCCTAGATTAATACTAATATCCTATCCATGCAAACCCTTCTCAATACTTTAGTTTTTATACACAAATCACAGCCTATACAATCAGCTTTCAATATAACATTCAATTCGGTTTAAACACTCCGCAATCATACAATCATCTAACGCAAACATCATTAACAAATCAGCTAGTCTAACATTCATTCAATCATGCTTGGCAATCTTATATGTTCCGGAAACAACCATACTTGTAACTATGATACATCAGCCGATTGACACATGTATACTCCGAAAACACACGATCGTTTCAGTCAATAAATCAATCCGAAACAACAACAAAATCAACACACATAACTCAGAACTTTCAAGTCCCTACATACTTGCAGACAACCTACATATGCATATGATCGTATTAAACTTACTGCCAGTTAACTTCCCATGCATCCATTCACACCCATAATACACCCATATCACTACATATTTATCGAAACATCAAGTAATACTATCACCGAAGAACCTCACAGCCATATATACGAACAATTTAAATCAAGAATTTGGGAAAACAAGACTGTGATTAACGTGTTACCGAGAGCTAGAGAGGGTATGAGCCGATTAAACTTGAACCAAAGTCGTGGAAGAGTCCTCTTGGAGATCTTGCTTGCGTCGGCAGGAAGAGAGGAGGGAAGAAGAGGGCAGGCCATATGGAGTGTAGGGCTGTTTGCGATCGGACAATTGAACAAAGCTGATCAGATCAAGATGCAGAAGGAGAGAAGATATTCGCGACCAAGAGGGATGAAGGTGAGGCTGCCGACGGCAGTCTTGTTGGTTAGGGTTTTCGGATTGTGAAGGAAACATGCAAGAGCTGAATTTATAGGCGCACATGATAAGGTTTACGGTTTGGGGTAAGTGTTGTTGGCCGAGAATCTTGGGTTGTTTGGTTTGGGTCTTGATCACATGGCCGAGGGACTAAAGTTACATGCTATGAGTTTCGGTTTTGGTTAGTGTTTGTGGCCGAGGGATTAAGGTTACGGTTGGGTTTGTATATTGTGGCCGAGAGACTAGAATGGTTGTTTTGGTTTTGATCATGTGGCCGATTAGTTTGAGTTGGATTGGGTTTGGTTTTAAACAAAATAAGTTTGCGGTCTTGGGCTTGGTATCGACCGAGAATGATTTGAGTTGTTCACAAAGGGTTTGCGGCTTGATCTTGTAGCCGAGATAGGTTTGGGTTTAAGGTTTGATCTCGGTTTGTGTTTGCGATTTCGGTTCCGTTCGTATACATATTTATTATACATACATATATAACTAAAAATCCACACAACACACAACACGTATTTAATTCATGCATACTTATCATATATATTATTCGACAAATATCACGTGTAAGTTATCCGAAAAATCCGGGATATTACATCGGGATCCTCCGTGACGTTGATAACCTAAACATCTTGAAGATTCATTGCTCCAATCACCGTCAGATCTCCCATGAAATCGAGATCCTCCGTGACCTCTTCATCACCACCACCACCACCGTTACCCCAACGGCTCCCTACTAGATCTCCTACCCTCTTCATCACCACCACCGTTACCCCAACTAGTGTCACACCCCAACCGATGGCGGAAACATCGGGATGAGATGAACAAGTTGCTCAAAACTTCATAACGCTATGTGACAATATAGATTAAATTCAAATTTCATTCAAAACTAAATTGTCATACAAAAATTCCATATAATAGTTAACAATTGTTTCAAAACGTCATAACATCAAAATAGATAAATTAATATAGGCGTGTATCTAAGCAATCCTACTAGATTTCTTGCATCATCAGCTTTCCTGCAACATGTATTAAAAACGTAGATCAATACAAAAGTATTGGCGAGCATACAAGTTTGAAAATAAAATCTAAGTGTAAGAGTTTATTTCAATCATGACGGGAGTATAATAAAGCTGATTTGCATATATATATAGAAGACTCTCACATAATAATAGCATATAATTGAATTTCTTAACTAGCATGCATAGTAACATAATCATAACAATGTCGTGAGAATACAAATTAAAACTAATAAGCATAAACAACATAAATGTAACAAGTAGCATGTACAAACGAGTTTAATCTAACACATATAATTCACATAAGCGTAATTGATAACCCGTTTGGTATTGGGAACACATTTAATCTTGTAAAAAAATAAATCTTGTAATTTATACATGTTGCACCCCAAAATGCGTTAAAGTGTAAAAAGGGGTCGAGCATGCTCACCTTAGGTTGCGTATACGTTTCTTGAATTCACGAACGAATAAGGATGAAAGTTCGGCAAAAGTTAACCTAAAATGAAATAGTGAATTGTTATTATTTTGGTATGAGTTGTTTGTAAAATTATTCGAGCTAAGATATGTTCTTAGTTACAGGTTAACAACTTGGTAGATGGTTTTGGTGAAATTTGCAAAGGTCCTAATTAGCATAAATTATATTAATGATAATAGTTAAAAAGGATAAAAAATACTTTAGCAATATTAATTAGTTTAAATATAATAATATTACCTATATTAAACTTGTTAATGAATATAACGTTAATAAAGATAACTGTTATTAAATATAATCTATGTTAATAATTTAGTTTAATAGTAACAGTGATAATAATAACATAAAGGGATGAAAATGTTAATTATGTTAACAAAGATTACCATTACCAATCCTAATAATAAAAATAGTATTAACAGTGATAATAAAATTGTATTAGCACTTGTTATCAAGTTGTAAAAAAAATAATCCGTTTCATTTGATCCGGCCGAATTCTGAGCCCAAATCTGGCCCAGAAAGAAAATAAAAAGGACTTGGCTCAAAACAGGAAGTAAGAAAAAAAAAACAAGGAACCAGGCAAAAAATTGGCATCGACAATGTAGGGGCCGGGTTCGAACCCGATAAGCGTCCACTTATCGCCAACAACTTTTACCCCTTGGACTGCATCAACATCTTTGAAAGATGTTTGATTTTAATTCATTTATACATTGTAAAAAAAACATGTAATCTTCTTCCCTTAAAAGATCAGACGAACTACTTTTTTTTGTTCATTGTTTCAAAACAAAAGCAATGCCTTTGCAATCTTATTTGTATGACAATAATATAGGATCACATAATCTGTTTTGTGTATCATCTTTATTCAAATGATAAACAGTGATGATATATATGATATACTTACTCAAAAGTTCCGCCGATCGAACCCGGTATGGAGTTAGAAATAGATGTTTATCAATTAGTGATTTAAACGAAAATAAAAAAGGACAAGAATAAGAAATTGTACCGAATGCGAGATTAGTTCCAACGTGTTATCGTGAACTTCGAGCGGCTATGGTGACGTCTCCGGTGAACATGGCATCTGCAACAACGTTCTTCATGTTTTCCGGCGAACTGAATCTCCTGCGAGATTAAACAGAGGGAGAGAGAGTGTCAAGATGTTGTGAGGCTGTGTGTCGGTGCTTCGAGAGTCTTCGGCCATGTCGGGTTATCCGGTGACTTGCAGGTTTCCGGCGACGGCTTGCGTAACTCCGGCGAAGTATATTCGGTCAGAGAGGGTTCTTGAGAGAGTGAGGAACGAGAGAGGGAGGCAGGTGTGAGTGGGTGGCGGCTCCTCTTGCGTGTGTGTGTGTCTAGAGTGTATGTAGTTAGTTATATGTATTAGGTTTAGGGTTTTAGGTTGGGTTGTGGTGTTGGGCTCAAAGCCCGTTAGCTTGTTACTAGGTTTTTGAGTGGCCCGATCGCATTCACGAGATCCGTTTTCAAATACAAGTTTCATAAAACTGCCGAATTTATTTTGTTTATTATTATTATATTATTATTATTATTTATAAAAAGAATAAAAAAATAATAAATAATAACAATGATAATAAAAATGGACAAATAAGTAATTTATTGGTCTGACATGTATTTCTTTAACGTAGTGGAATGCGGAAATACGAGGCGTTACAACCAGATCCCCAACGCGAGTTCAAAGATTCGTTATTCCGATCATTGTACGATCTGAAACCGCCGCCTAACCTAATGCCGACGAGTTCCTCCGCCATGCGCTGACGTGGACCGGTGGTGAGATTCAAGAGATCCTCTGCGGTTAAGCCTTTGGGGGTTTGATAACGCTGATTTGAAGAGTTTGTAACAAATTGACCGAGAGTAAGTGTCCGGGCATTCTTTTTCTTTGTTTTAACTAATAATGTGTCATAGTAAAATTACAATGACCATTTTGCCCCTGAGGAAAACGACAAAATAACAGGATTTTTGTCACACCCCGGATTTCCATCCTAAATCCATACACCGGTGGGCCCGGGTGGGAGTATCGTGACGTCAGTTGATAACATCATAGTCAATTAAACACGGCACAACGAAAGTCTTGGAGTAAAATTATTATTACAAACCAAATGTTCGAAATAAAATAATATACAGGCTCGTAATAGAAGATCCACAGGCGGATCATTAAAATGTACAAGAAGGAATATAAAACAGACTTTAGGGCAGATCTAAGGATTTGCAAGATCCTCTTATTCACTACCGAGCAGCTTCCGGCCTATTTCGTATTGTACCTGCAGTTAGCCTTTGGACGATACGTCAGCTTTCGCTGGTAAATACACCCAACTGACTCATTTTGAAAACTTTAAAATGATTTTTTAAAGTGCAAAATGGCACAAACTCTATTATTAACTTGGGAAAGTTGACCTTGCAACCTTGTATCAGATTCACATGTTTGTTAATACATAGAGGGCCTAGTACAGAAACCGAGACATGATTAAATACACACCACTTACGAACTCACGAAGGAGTTATCCCCAACGTCTTGGTAAATTTGCATATGAACGTCTGTCAGGTGTATGCCTACACCCCGTGCTAAGGTCGTGGCCAATACACACACTCCACAATCAACAATCATGAAGCCGATTTAGCCGCCACCAACCACCAGCCAGAATCTCAACCTCCAGGCCGTCGCCCTGACCTCTTTTATCGTCATCCGCTCCTACAACCGCCTCTCAACACCTCTCAAACTCTAAACAAAAACCACCACAGCCGTTTAACCTTTCCAAACTCGACCTGATGAACCGAATCGGCAACGACAGCGGCAGCGGCGGCACCGTCTACAAAGTCATCCATGAGGACGACGTCCACCGTCAGATCTGCCGTGAAATCGGGATCCTCCATGACGTTGATAACCTAAACATCGTGAAGATTCGTTATTCCAATCACCATCAGATCTCCCATGAAATCGAGATCCTCCGTGACCTCTTCATCACCACCACCGTTACCCTAACGGCTCCCTACTAGATCTCCTATCCTCTTCATCACCACCGCTGTTACCCTAACCAGATCCCCAACGCGAGTTCAAAGATTCGTTGTTCCAATCATTGAACGATCTAAAACCGCCGCCTAACCTAATGCCGACGAGTTCCTTCGCCATGCGCAAACATGGACCGATGGGGAGATTCAAGAGATCCTCTGCGGTTAAGCCTTTGGGGGTTTGATAACACTGATTTGAAGAGTTTGAAACAAATTGACCGAGAGTAAGTGTCCGGGCTTTCTTTTTCTTTGTTTAAACTAATAATGTGTCATAGTAAAATTACAATGACCATTTTGGCCCTGAGGAAAACGACAAAATAACAGGATTTTTGTCACACCCCGGATTTCCATCTTAAATCCATACACCGGTGGGCCCGGGTGGGAGTATCGTGATGTCAGTTGATAACATCATAGTCAATTAAGCACGGCACAACGAAAGTCTTGGAGTAAAATTATTATTACAAACCAAATGTTCAAAATAAAATAATATACAGGCTCGTAATAGAAGATCCACAGGCGGATCATTAAAATGTACAAGAAGGAATATAAAACGGACTTTAGGGCAGATCTAAGGATTTGCAAGATCCTCTTATTCACTACCGAGCAGCTTCCGGCCTATTTCGTATTGTACCTGCAGTTAGCCTTTGGACGATATGTCAGCTTTCGCTGGTAAATACACCCAACTGACTCATTTTGAAAACTTTAAAATGAATTTTTTAAAGTGCAAAATGGCACAAACTCTTTTATTAACTTGGGAAAGTTGACCTTGCAACCTTGTATCAGATTCACATGTTTGTTAATACATAGAGGGCCTAGTACAGAAACCGAGACATGATTAAATACACACCACTTACGAACTCACGAAGGAGTTATCCCCAACGTCTTGGGTAATTTACATATGAACGTCTGTCAGGTGTATGCCTACACCCCGTGCTAAGGTCATGGCCAATACACGCACTCCACAATCAACAATCATGAAGCCGATTTAGCCGCCACTAACCACAAGCCAGAATCTCAACCTCCACGCCGTCGCCCTGACCTCTTTTATCGTCATCCGCTCCTACAAACGCCTCTCAACACCTCTCAAACTCCAAACAACAACCACCACAGCCGTTTAACCTTTCCAAACTCGACCTGATGAACCGAATCAGCAACGGCAGCGGCAGCGGCGGCACCGTCTACAAAGTCATCCATGAGGACGACGTCCACCGTCAGATCTGCCATGAAATCGGGATCCTCCATGACGTTGATAACCTAAACATCGTGAAGATTCGTTGCTCCAATCACCGTCAGATCTCCCATGAAATCGAGATCCTCCGTGACCTCTTCATCACCACCACCGTTACCCCAACGGCTCCCTACTAGATCTCCTATCCTCTTCATCACCACCGCTGTTACCCTAACCAGATCCCCAACGCGAGTTCAAAGATTCGTTGTTCCAATCATTGAACGATCTAAAACCGCCGCCTAACCTAATGCCGACGAGTTCCTTCGCCATGCGCAAACATGGACCGATGGGGAGATTCAAGAGATCCTCTGCGGTTAAGCCTTTGGGGGTTTGATAACTCTGATTTGAAGAGTTTGAAACAAATTGACCGAGAGTAAGTGTCCGGGCTTTCTTTTTCTTTGTTTAAACTAATAATGTGTCATAGTAAAATTACAATGACCATTTTGCCCCTGAGGAAAATGACAAAATAGCAGGATTTTTGTCACATCACGGATTTCCATCCTAAATCCATACACCTATGGGCCCGGGTGGGGAGTATTGTGACGTCAGTTGATAACATCATAGTCAATTAAACACGGCACAACATAAGTCTTGGAGTAAAATTACTATTACAAACCAAATGTTCGAAATAAAATAATATACATGCTCGTAATAGAAGATCCACAGGCGCATCATTAAAATGTACAAGAAAGAATATAAAACAGACTTTAGGGCATAAGGATTTGCAAGATCCTCTTATTCACTACCGAGCAGCTTCTGGCCTACTTCGTATTGTACATGCAGTTAGCCTTTGGACGATACGTCAGCTTTCGCTGGTAAATACACCCAACTGACTCATTTTGAAAACTTTAAAATGATTTTTTTAAAGTTCAAAACGGCACAAAATCTTTTATTAACTTGGGAAAGTTGACCTTGCAACCTTGTATCAGATTCACATGTTTGTCAATACATACATGGCCCAGTACAGAAACCGAGACATGATTAAATACACACCATTTATGAACTCACGAAGGAGTTATCCCAACTTCTTGGGTAATTTCCATATGAATGTTTGTCAGGTGTATGCCTACACCCCGCGCTAAGGTCATGGCCAATAACTATTGTATTGAGCCGAGGATATCCAGGACACGGTAATTTAACCCCTAATGTTTATGTTATCAAACAAAACTGATTAAAACGGAATATGCATGTTTACTAGCCATAAATGGTCATTCGATTGACCCCATTTTGGACCAAGAGGTAAAAATTTACCGTATCCCAAGCCCATATGGGGAAAATAAGTCGAGAGTATTTACCAGAGCTAGTCTTCTTTCAAAATTCAATAATTCAGCCGTATACAAAAGTACTAACGTGCAGATAGCATTCACCGGAAAGGCTCTAGTCTGGATTATGGCATAAGCTAACCAATTAACTACTATCAGTCTTTATTTAAGTCATAGACTTAGACCGAGTAGTGTACATAATCAAAACGTATAACGCTTGATTAAACGATAATCGGATAGAATGCAATTTAAACCTGATAAGTACTTTGACTTGCATAATATGGGTAAACAATTAACATTCTGGATTTTGAGATTAAAAGGATAAGGATAAACCCGTTTCGGTTAAATTTCGTAAACTAGTTACGTGTAATCAACCGTTTGCTTAAAAGCGATAATGGGTAACCAGATAAGTCAAGGACAAGTTCTATATGCCATTATATTTTAAATAAGTTAAAATATCAGTAGGATATCAACTTGAATGCCTGTTAAGGTATTAAAACGAAACTATGCCTCATAAGGGCGTTTTGGTAATTTCATACCATATAAAAGGAACTTGAATATAGTTTAATGTTATAATTATAAGTATTCTGGAAAAATACTCTATTTATAATATAATATCAGTAGGATACCAATTATATGTGTATTTTACCTTTTATGACCAAACTATGCACCAAGGGGCATTTTGGTCATTTTACACATAGTTTATAAATTATTTAGGATTCTGAGTTTATAATATGTATCTACTGTAAATATGTTTAAATTAAGTTTCAAAATCAGTAGGTATCAAGTCTTGGTCAATAATATGGTTCAAAACCATACTATGCGCCTAAACGGCCCTTATGTCGTAAAATGACGTCTTTATGTGATTTTTACGAAAACTGATGTTAAGGTCAGATTAAAATGTCTTAGATATGTTATTTAATATAACATATCAATAGGTAAAAGATTTACCTTGAAAAGATTTGATTAAAACTATTTTATGAGCCACAAGGGCTAAAATCGCCATTTATCGACATAATTTAAGGACTTGCTTGAAAACTCAGTTTATAACTTGGTTTAACATCTCAAATAATCCTACTTATAATATTACATCAGTATAAGACTCATTTTCAAGTCATTACTATTTAAAACCTTGTTTTATGCAAAAAGGACATTTTGGTCAAAGATGGCATAATTATGGAACTTGCGCATAAACTTGGATTCTAATTATGATCATGTAATATAACCTTAGAGGGTTATGCTACATTATATTATGATCATAATGCAACTTTAGATCAGTAGGTAACTAATCTAAATCGGGTCAGAATCGAAAGTTCCAGCAGAAGTCAAACTTCGTGACTTTCGGTTGCAAACCGAACCTAGAACTGAAATTGACAAGCCGAACATGTTCTTACATGTTCTAATAATTATTACCAACTTGTTTAAGTGTCTAAACAAGTTTCATAACATATATAAGATCAATTTATGATTTTTCCAAAAAATGCAATGTTTGGCTTTTTAATATCATAAATTTGACCCATCAATTGGTCTAGCAAACGTGATCTTCAGGAAGTGCCCTTTATAGGATTAACACCTACCTTATTAAGATCACTAAGCCATGTTCATTTCGAACAATGGCTGGACCATAATGGTCTTAACCGAAAGTTAAAGCGTTTTCCGAAAAAACTTGACTTTTGGCTATAAAAGCCTATAAACGAAAATGCACAAAGAAGGAACACTTACCAGTGATTCCTAAGGTGCAAAAGAACTATGTTGGATGCTCCTTTCAGTTAGGAACTTCCAGAGGAGGGAGAAGAGTTATGATTTAGAAAGGTGCAAGTTCAAATGGTGAACTTGATCACCTATTTATAGTTGGAGAGCTCAAAGGAGGTGAAGCCAGGTGTTTAGGGGTGTAAGAGGAAGCTTACAAGTGTCCCAAAATGTGGCATAGCAGTTTGGGAAGCCATGGTTTCGGTTTTAATGGTTTTGGAGCTTTGTGTGGCAGCCAAGAAAAACTTTTTGCTGCAGACCCCTTCTCGCGCCCCGCGAGAGACCCAGGCCAGGTCTCTCGCGGCCCGCGACCGCCCCATAGCCAGTTTCAAAGTTTGACACTTTTAACTCCTTAACTTATTATAGCTTCTAAAAACCTTTTTAAACACCTTTTTGGCACTTTTAGCCCTCCGTAGCCAATACTTGGCATACCCGGGATTATGCCCGGACATTGTCGAGCTCTCGGTTCATTAAAAGGTCACTCAGAGGTATAAATTAACATGTTGACATTTTTAATCCCTCCATTATCCAACTTTTATATTATTGGATTTAATCACTCTCGTCCAACAAACATGACATATGAGAGTTAGGACTACGTAAAGGATCACTCAGAGGCTCAGTAAAGCATGTTAACTCCGATGTCACTCAGAGGCTAGGCATGTTGACACAACGGTCACTCAGAGGCCAAGTTTAAGCATAACGACACTTATGGTCGTTCAGAGGCTATGTTTTTATGCATGAGACACTAATAGTCATTCAGAGGCTTGGTTTATGCATGTTGACATCAGAAAGTCATTCAGAGGCTCAGTTTGAGCATGTTGTCACTTTTAGTCCATATTAGTCTTTAATTGACTATATTAAAATACAACATGTGTCACTATATTATTGGACACGATTTTACAGGGTGTTACATCCTCACCCGCTTAAAAGAAATCTCGACCTCGAGATTTTATTAAAAAAGATGGGGGTACTTTTGTCGCATGGTGGACTCAACCTCCCATGTATACTCGGGACCTCTAAAGGCATCCCATTTAACCTTTTCTATAGGTATCAATTTTATTCAGAGCTTCATAACCTGTCGATCCTCGATCGAAATTGCTTTCTCAACAAACCTCAGCATTTCATCAATTTGCACATCCTTGTGTGACATTGCTAGTGACTCATCGGCTAGACATTTCTCAAGGTTAGATATGTGGAATACATCATGGATTCCACTAAGCTCCCCAGGCAACCTAAGCTTATAAGCTACAGTGCCGACACGTTCGATTATCTCGAAGGGTCCTATATATCTTGGGCTCAACTTGCCCTTCTTTCCAAATCGCATCACACCTTTCCAGGGTGATACTTTTAGCGTGACCTTGTCCCCTACTTGGAACTTAAGAGGTTTACGCCTCTTGTCAGCATAGCTCTTCTGCCTATCTCTGGCAGCTTTGAGACGATCACGGATTTGCACAATCTTTTCCATGGTTTCTAGGACAATCTCTGGTCCTGATAGTTGGTCTTCCCCAACTTCTGTCCAGCACACGGGCGTTCGACACTTTCTACCATACAAGGCCTCAAAAGGAGCAGCCTTGATGCTCGTATGATAATTGTTATTGTAGGAGAATTCTATTAGGGGTAAGTAGTCATCCCAACTTCTACTTAAATCAATCACACATGCCCTGAGCATGTCTTCCAAAGTTTGAATAGTACGCTCACTTTGACCATCAGTCTGTGGATGGTAAGCATTACTAAAGTTTAATCGTGTGCCTAAGGATTGTTGAAAAACTTTTCCAAAAGTGAGATGTGTATCTAGTATCTCTGTCAGATACAATAGATACCAGCACACCGTGTAGGGACACAATCTTGTCCACATACAACTTAGCCAATTTATCTGAATTACACGTTTCCTTTATTGGCAAGAAATGTGCTGACTTAGTTAGTCTATCCACTACGACCCAAATGGTGTCATTACCACATTTGGTCTTAGGTAACTTGGTAATCAAGTCCATTGTTACCATTTCCCTTTTCCAAGTAGGAATCTCAAGTTGTTGTAGAAGTCCTGACGGTGATGTTCGGCCTTAACTTGCGAACATGTCAGACACTTAGCTACATAAGTGGCTATGGATTTCTTCAAACCCATCCACCAATACTTTTTCTTCAAGTCTTGATACATCTTGTTACCTCCCGGGTAAACCGAGTATCTTGAATTGTGCGCTTCTTGGAGGACTAGATCTCTAAGTCTTCCAAGGATTGGAACCCAAATTCTATCATTAAATCTAAGGATTCCATCCTTTCCATGCGCTAACTGATCAATAGTTCCGCCTAATCCCTCATTAGGGATATTAGCCTCTAATAGGGCTTGCTTTTGCGCATCTAGTAGCTTCTCACTTAAGCTATTTCTGAGCTCAATGCTCTTACCGTTAATCCTTATAGGTTTAACTCGTTCTTTGCGACTTAAGGCATCAGCAACTACATTTGCTTTGCTTGGATGGTAGCGAATTTCGCAATCATAATCATTAAGCATTTCCATCCATCGACGTTGTCGCATGTTCAATTCTTTCTGATCGAACAGATGCTGGAGACTTTTATGGTCTGTGTATATAATACACTTGGTGCCATATAAGTAATGTCTCCACAGTTTTAGTGCAAATACAATGGCACCCAGTTCCAAATTGTGAGTGGTGTAATTCCTTTCGTGCACCTTTAACTGTCGTGATGCATATGCAATTACTTTGCCACTTTGCATTAGCACACAGCCCATGCCAGTGTGCGATGCATCACAGTAGACTACAAATTCCTCAATACCCTCAGGTAGAGATAACACAGGAGCATTGCTCAACTTGTGTTTAAGAACCTCAAAAGATTCTTGTTGCTTTGGACCCCAATTATACTTAACATTCTTTCGGGTTAAGGTAGTTAAAGGAGTGGCTATTCTTGAAAAGTTCTCAATGAACCTCCTATAGTAACCAGCCAGTCCTAGGAAACTACGAACTTCTGTTGGGGTTTTGGGTACTTCCCAATTTATTATGGCCTCAATTTTAGCGGGATCTACTTGGATACCATGCTCACTTACCATATGTCCAAGAAATTGGACTTCTCTAAGCCAAAACTCACACTTAGAGAATTTAGCATAGAGCTTCTCTTGCCTTAGCAGTTCTAAGATGCACCGAAGATGTTTCTCGTGATCAGCTTGATTACGAGAGTAAATAAGTATGTCGTCTATGAAGACAATGACAAACTTATCCAAATATGGCTTGCAGACTTTATTCATGAGGTCCATGAATGCTGCAGGTGCATTTGTGAGTCCAAAAGGCATCACTAGGAACTCAAAGTGACCATATCGGATCCTGAAGGCAGTTTTAGGAACATCTTCACTTATAACCTTCAGCTGGTGATATCCTGATCTTAAATCTATCTTAGAGAAATAGCTAGCCCCTTGAAGTTGATCAAATAAATCATCGATCCTGGGCAGATGATATCTATTCTTGATTGTTAACTTGTTCAGCTCCCGAGTCAATGCACATCCTCATCGAACCGTCTTTCTTCTTTACAAAGAGGATAGGAGCTCCCCAAGGCGAGGAACTAGGCTGAATAAAGCCTTTCTCCAAAAGTTCGTCTAGCTGCGTTCTCAATTCCTTCATTTCCGTTGGTGCTAGCCTATATGAAGCTCTAGCTACGGGTGCTGATCCTGGGAGGATATCAATTCTAAACTCCACTTGTTTGTCTGGAGGTAAGCCAGGTAATTCTTCAGGAAAGACATCTGAATATTCTGAGATAATTGGTTGATCTTCAACGTTTGGTTTAGGTTCATTTATGGTTACTTGTGCCATATAGATGACACAACCTTTTCTCAAACACTTGGATGCCTTAAATAACGACACCTTGTTCGGCAATCCATAGTGTGAGTCTCCGGGAATGATGATCACTTCACCAGATGGGGTTTTAATTTCGATGAGTTTTTTTATCACAGGCAATACGGGCTTGGTTATGAGATAACTAATCCATGGCTAAGACAACATCGAATCCCGCCAATTTCATTGGCAGAAGAGAGATATGGATGGAATGTTTCTTAATGGATATAGAGCATCCATCATGTGATATTCCGGGTTTTTCGGATAAATTACACGTGACACTTGTCGAATAATATATGTGCTAAGTATTAAACGTGCATGGATTAAATACGTGTTGTGTGTTGTGTGAATTTTAGTTATAGAATAATTACTGTAGAAATGTACACGAACTAAACCGAACCGCGACGTGAACTAACTTCAATTCATCGTGACTCTAGGAGTAACAAGTTTTAAACTTTAGCTCAAGTCAAGTCCCTCGGCCATAAGATCAAACCAAATCAAGTCCTCGGCCAAGATCGAAACCAAACCAAGAGCAAACCTAAACCCTAAACCAAAACACTCTCGGCCGAGATCAAGTTCAAAAACCGCGAGTTCAAACCCAAACCGAATCCACCCGAGTACTTGGCCGCGAGACTACATCCAAACTAAACTAACTCACCCAAGCCCTCGGCCATAAACCCCAAACCAAACCGTAAACCCTATCATTGTTGCGCTTATATATACAATACCCATACATACTCCTTCACAATTCACAAACCCTAGTTGAAGAAAATAGCCGTCGGCTGCCTTACCCTCTCCACCCTCTCGGTCGCAGCAAGCAGCAGCCAAGCCTTTCATCTTCTCCGACCGCAAACTGCCTCACTCTTGCTCCATTGATCGCGAACAACATCCTTTTCTCGGTCACGGATCTCTCGGTTGCAAGCAATCTTTGATCACCGGATTCCTTAGCTTAATCACGGTTCGTTTACCTTATCATATGATACAAGACCATATTCGGATACATGTGTGTGACTTTGTTGTGTTCGGATCGTATGATTGTATTGTCTCCGATAAATATGCATGCTTGAATGTCTAGTAATGTCTAGTTGTTTCGGATATATATGCATGCTTGAATGATTCGTTGTCTCGGACGTATGCTTGAATGATTTGTTGTCTCGGACATATGCTGGAATGATTAGTTGTTTCGAATATATGTGTGTTGATTGTTGCTGTTCACAGACTGCATGATGGTATAGTTTCGGAGTATAAGTGCTGTTAAGTAATCGGCTGATTTGATCATTGTTCACATGCAGAATTGTTTTCGGAAATCACAAGTTACAAGTATGTTTTGGTTATAATAACTAGAAGCAAGAACTAGAGTTTGTATGGATAGGTTACTAGTATTAGTCTATGATTAAAAATCAGTTCTTGATCGCCTAGATTAATCGCATGAACGGGATTACACGAGTTTATAATAATAACATGCTGAAACAGGATGCTGAGTGAAAGTTACAGCCGATTTCATCTGGCTGTAACTTGGTCGTTAGTTGTCGAAAAACGGATTTTCTGATGTCTAAAACGTAGAGATTTGAATAAGGAATCTAATGGCGCTGGATTCATAATTTTCTGAAGTCGTTTGATATTTTTAAAGGGCTAAACAAATTCAGTAGCTAAAGCTGTTAAAATTCTGGAATTTTGTTGGTTGTTTATCAAGTTGGATTTTAAAATCAGTAGGGAGTTGAGTCATGATTTTTGTACAGCAACTAGGTATAGAAATTTCCGGGCAACTCCAACTGGAATTTTGTTAATCGGACGATCAGTGATTTTTAAATAAATTCTTCCGTGGACTGCAGTCAGAAAGCGGTAAATCTGACTGCAGCTTAATGAATTAATATTTATGGCTAATTGGTAAAGATTTAGGACTTGGAAAAATTATATAAATTTCTATGGTATAAATTTCACCTACTGTAAAAATATGGGAATTTTTGGAATGTTAGAACTATTTTATAAAAATCCTAGAAAACAGCTGAATAATTGAGTGTTAAGCAGAAAGTTGATAACTTGTGATTGTATGCATAAAGTGTTGTATGGATTTGGAATATGTTCATGATAAGTTGTTTGATTTCTATGATCACATGAGAATACTTGCATGCATGTTTGAGTGTTAGATATGTTGTTTGTGTGTATCACTTTGTGAGTAAATTGCGTGTGGAATTTGTATTGGTGTGATTTCACACTGACGTGTAATTAATTGGTTTGTTAGGACGCAACTAGCGGTCCCATCTCTTATAACATCTTTGCTACACTAACCGAGCAAATAAAGGTGAGTTCACGGCCCCTAACTTTATCCGGTTTTTAAACAACAGGGGGAGAAACATGTATACACTCTCAAACTCAATCTCTTTACGTTATACGAATTTAACGTCACATAACTATACGGTAACTAAGTTAATGTTAATGTAATGTTATGGTCACTAAGCAGCTTTATCACTTAAGTCCTCGACAATCTCCTCGGATCGTTAGTATTTGGGTTAAATAGCGGGGGAATTATAAGTAGTACTACTGGGCCCGACAAGCCCCATCCGAGCTAGTCGCGCTAGCCGACCTGGTATGGTCAACGGGTGAATAATTGGCCTAACACCGCCATGGTCATGTGATAGGCCTGGCAAAACGGAGGCACAACAGTCAGCTTCGATCGCGAACTCTTACGTGACATGACTTTAGGCTAGCTACCTATATACATTAATATTGAACTTAATTACGGAACAACTTAATATTCCGGGTTGGGAATATTGGAAGCAACAACTTGTTATTCCGGGATTGGAATAATGGAACTGATATGTTATCCCGGGTTGGGGATAACGGAGTAAACAAACTATAACCGAACAAACGAATTTATGAAAACCTGTGAACTCACTCATCTTTAATGTTGACACTTGTTTCTTTACATGTTTCTCAGGACGCTAGGAGCTCTAGGTGCACGCATATGCATTGAACAAGACATCTTTATCGAGTCTTATTTATTAATATTGTTTTGGGATTTTTTTTTTCATTTGTTTTGGCGTTTGTGTTGGCGCCCGCATCATTACTTATTTATGCTTCCGCTCAAACTTTAAAAACTGATACTCATGCTAAATATTGGTAATATAAAATTAACAACAAATGATTTTTGAGAAACGTATAATCAAATCATGTAGAGTCGTTCGACGTACTAGTGTTTCAGATTCTGGTTTGTTCACACGCCTCGCGGTAAAACTCCGCAAGTGATTGAGGGTGTGACAGATTGGTATCAGAGCCACTAGCTATAGAGAACCAGGTTTGCATTAGAAGTAGACCTAAACTATAGCTGATATCACGACACTAGACTTAGTTTGGCACCGAATTATTATATCTTGTTATGTAATATACCACAACTGTGTTTGGTAGATTATGCCTTCATGATAAGGAATGAAAACAACTCATAACTAACTACACGACCTAACAGGCAATGTCATCATCCTCATCGTCATCATCGTCCGACAGACTTACACCACCAAGGGCATCAGGAAAGGCACCAATGGTGGAACCCATACTACCTTATGGCGTAGAGACACGCTCAGCGGCAAGGAAGAGGCTCGCTCTGCGGGAGGAGTCGTCGTTACGCCCAACTATTGCTGTACCGGTTGAACCGGTTAATCCTGTAGAAATAGGAATTGACATGCTTAGAATCCTAGTGCATACACAACAAAAACAGTTAGAAAGAATGCAGGAAACCATCTTAGCAGAAGGATGGATGATCCGACACCTTACAGGAAAGACCGACTCGCTCGAGGAAGAGCATCGTACGAGTAAGATAGCTCGTAACACCATAGCCAGAGATCTGCGTGCTGAGCAGATAAGAGCTGACTGGCTTGAGGACAGAGTCCTGGAAAATAGTTGGAACATTCAGGAACTGCAAAATCAAGCACTTGCACCAGCACAGGCCCCTCCAGTGCCGGTAGAGGAGGATCCAGAAGAGGATCCAGAGGAGGAACCTGAAGAGGATCCGGAGGAGGACCTAGCTGAAGAAGCTGGAAATGCCGCACAGGATGACGGCAACGACAGTGACTTGGGGAATGGAGACGTAGACGACTGACACGTCTCATTTATATTTGTTTTCCTTCAGTTTATTTATTTTCCCACTTGTGTTTAAACTTGAGACTTTATAGTGAATTCGTATGTGTGATTTGCACTTTTGTAAGACGTTGAAATTTCAATTAATCAAGTATTTCTTTTGATTATTTAACATATTGAGTTGACATAACTTACTAATTATTAAAGTACGAAGTAGAGTAGCTATATTGGATATATAGACTTATCGGGGTGTGTTTGTGTTGTGTTTCGAAGATCTAAATGGCGACTGGAAGACGTGGAAACCTTAACTTGACGCCCGAAGAGCTAGCTGCCATGATTCAGGAGCATGTGAACGCAGCTTTAGCGGGTGTTCAGAACCAGCCGGCAGGTAACCATTATTAAATTTTCGCGTGGAAATCTAATAGTGAGGCTAGTAAAATTCCTTGCTGACTTCCTGTTCTCTGTCAGCAGGAGGGGGCTTTAACCCCTATAAGATGTTCCTTGACGCAAAGCCTAGCAAATTCTCGGGGGCGGAAGGACCCATTGGATTGGTCCGCTGGATCGAAAAATCAGAATCCGTTTTTGAAATGTGCAACTGCCTAGAGGCAAACAAGGTCAAATACGCAGCCTCAACGCTGGAAGATGGGGCACTGACATGGTGGAATGCCCAAGTCCAAACACGTGGACTGTTAGCTGCAAATGCAATGGCATGGACTGAGTTCAAGGCCCTGATTAAAGAGGAGTACTGTCCACGAGACAGAGTGCAACAATTGGAGCAAGCTCTATGGAACCACAAGATGGTGGGATCGGAAATTGAAACTTACACTGCAAAACATCATGACTTAGTATTTCTGTGTCCCGATTTGGCCAACACGGTGGAGAAAAGACTCGAGTTCTATCTCGGGGGTCTGGTTCCGGAAATTCAGGGTATGGTGAAGTCTAGTAACCCTGTAACTGAACATCAAGCAATCCGATTGGCTCACAAACTCACCGATAAAGCGGTGGAACAGAAGAAACTGCCAGCATGGGATACAACTGAAGTTGCCCTAGATAACAAAAGAAAATTTGAAGACTCCACTGTTCGACAGTCTTCGTCATCACATCCACAGCAAGGGAACCAGAAACGGTTCAATCATTACCACAGCCACAGGGGTCATCAAAATCATCTCGCCAACAACAACAACAATATCAACAACCCGAATGCAAGCCGCTATGCGGGCCGAAAGCCGCAGTGCAACCGCTGTAATCTCCACCATAACGGCCCTTGTGCCGGAAGTCGCTGCCAAAGATGTGGCAAGATGGGACATGCAGCAAAGGATTGTCATGGGGAAATCATGTCCCGACAAAATCAGAACCAGCCCCAAGGTCAGCAGCAGGGTATAAACCGGGGATGCTATCAGTGTGGTAGCACTACTCATTTCAGAAAAGACTGCCCACAGTTGCGCAACAACAACAATAATGGTGGAAACAACCACAACAACCGCAACAATAATAACAACAACAATAATGGGAACGGTGGCACAGGAGGTGCCAAGGGTCGCGCATTTACATTGGGCCGCGGAGAGGCCAGAAACGACACGAACGTGGTCACCGGTAAGTTTCCCCTTAATGAACATTTTGCTTCTGTGCTTTTTGATACGGGTGCGGATAGGAGCTTTATATCTGAGTCTTTTAGGAAGAACCTAAATCTCACGCTTAAACCATTAGAGACCCCTTATGTGATAGAATTAGCCAATGGTAAATCGGTAGATGTGACCCAAATCGTATCCGGCTGTCAACTCAAACTCGCGGGCCACACTTTTACCATTGATCTGATGACAACTACCCTGGGTAGTTTTGACGTGGTAGTCGGAATGGACTGGCTATCCGACGTCCGGGCTGAAGTTCTCTGTTTCGAAAAGTCTATCCGTATCCCACTCACGAACGACGAAATCCTGACGGTACAAGGCGACAAGGCAAGCGCCGTCACCAACATTATCTCATTTATGCAAGCGCAGAAGTATCTTCGGAAAAAGAATTCCTTCGCTTTACTCGCACTAATTACCGAACAACCTAAGGACGAGAAACGTATGGAAGACATCCCTGTCGTCCGTGATTTTTCCGATGTATTCCCAGAAGAACTACCTGGTCTTCCACCACATCGACAATTGGAGTTTGAAATCGAATTGGCAAGCAATGCAACTCCTATCGCCAAGGCTCCATACCGCCTAGCTCCAGCCGAGCTGCAGGAGCTGTCTACCCAACTTCAAGAGCTGCTAGAAAAAGGATTTATCCGACCAAGCGTTTCGCCATGGGGAGCTCCAGTCCTGTTTGTCAAGAAGAAGGACGGGACATTCCGCATGTGCATCGACTATAGGGAACTCAACAAGGTTACAGTCAAGAACCGATACCCGTTACCTCGCATCGACGACCTATTCGACCAACTGCAAGGGTCAAGTTACTACTCTAAGATTGATTTACGGTCCGGTTATCATCAGCTACGCGTCAGGGAGGAGGATATAGCTAAGACAGCATTTCGCACTCGGTATGGCCATTACGAGTTTTGGTCATGCCATTCGGTCTTACTAACGCACCTGCGGTGTTCATGGACCTCATGAACCGCGTGTGTAAACCATACCTCGACAAATTTGTTATTGTGTTCATCGATGACATACTCATCTACTCCAAAAGTGAAGAAGAGCATGCTGAGCATCTGCGATTACTACTAGGATTACTTCAACAGGAAAAGCTATATGCCAAGCTCTCGAAGTGTGATTTCTGGATCCGGGAAGTTCAGTTTCTCGGGCATGTCGTGAATGAAAAGGGTATCCACGTAGACCCTGCCAAGGTTGAAGCCATCAAAAACTGGGAAGCACCTAAGACACCGACGGAGATCCGCCAATTCTTAGGATTGGCTGGTTACTACAGACGCTTCATCGAGGGGTTTTCAAAGATTGCACAACCGCTCACTACCCTTACCCAGAAGGGCATCAAGTATGCTTGGGGTGAAAAACAAGAAGCAGTATTTCAATTGCTGAAGCAGAAACTTTGCAGTGCATGTAACATTTGTATAAATCGGGTCTCCAAAACCCGCTCCGTTTTGTAATCAAATACCAAGTTATGAAATTTCATTAAGTATTTATGAGTATTTTGAGTTTAAACGTTACATAATTAATATATAAACTAAACTATAAAAATTATATATGATAAAAAGTTAAAATAAAATAAATAAAAATATTTGTAGCTGACCGGACTCGAACCCGGGTCAACTGCCTCCAACAATCTATCAACCAATCCTTTAACCACTCCGCCACCAATTGTTTTCTGTTAACATTATGAAAACAATTGAGTTTTATGCGCAAACACAAATTAACGGTTAATGATATCTGAATAACGGAAATCAGTAAACCGAATCGCCAAATCAGTTTTGGTTCGTTTAGCTGTCTTATAACCGATGAATATCGGTTTCTAATTAAGTTCAAATTGAATGAACTTCAAGTTTCGGGTTTTGAAACCGAAAGGCATTCAAACTTCAAATAATTCAGGTTCCAATCATTATTACGATTCAGAACCGTCTCAAATACATTCCAATTCCTTTTCGTCGCGTTTTCAAGTCTTTTGAGCACAAAAGAACTGTCGCCGGAATTCTCTGCAAATCTCGCCGGAAAACCGGGTTCAACACAAATCAGTAAGATTTTCCTCTATTGCTGTTTCAATCTATTGTTAGGACTCTACTAACATTAATCCGTCACTCAAAATCAGTCACAGAAGACTTTGCTGGATTTCTGAGTTCGCCGGAGAAATTCTGGATTTTGCCGGAAACTCGCTAGTTAACGGTAAACACATTCAATCGTGCTAATAATCCATGTACTCTAGTTCAATTTCAAATCTAATTCTTTAATTCTGTTGTTAGACCCTCTCAGCCGAAGGTTCAAAAACAGAGTTGCCTGTTCTCGCCGGACTTTCTGAAGAAGACGACCTGTCTGGTATTTCTTTTCCCCAAATTGTTCGGTTTTGTTCATTCAAACTAGTAGTCATGTTATTTAAGTAGTTAGACCATGAACCAGTTGTCTGAGTAAAAACCGGAAATCGTAGTGAAGAAGACGAATCTAAAAACGAGATAAGAGTAAATAAAATTCGGATAATTAACGGGTTAGACACACAGTCCAGCGGTGGACTGTGTGCAAAGTTAACATACACGTCCCGAGTTCGATTCTTACTACACACACACTCTGCGTAATAACATTCCTTTTATTTATGAACTAACCGGGTTAGAGTGGGTAGTTGTTAAGTATAATATAAATCAAGAATATAACCGGGTTAGACACACAGTCCAGCGGTGGACTGTGTGCAAAATAAACTACACGTCGCGCGATCGAGTCCCGTCACAAGCACCGGTTCAATGAGATTAAAACGTTTTGCAAAATAAAGGAATTTTCGGTAAATTCGAATAAGTGTATAAATATAATTAAAACTGGATTTCTAACGGGTTAGTCACGTAGCTCAGTTGGTAGAGCTACGTGCGCGTGAACGGAAGGTCACCGGTTCGAATCCCGCTTGGCGCAAGTATTACCGCTGACCGAACCGGTCAACGGTCAACGGTCAACGGTCAAACAGTAAAGAAATATTATTTTTTTTAAATATTTATTTGTTTAATTTAAATTAAAAATCAATTAAAAATACTTAAAAATAACATTTTTAAGGATACAAAATAGCCATAAACTCACAAAAATATATCTAAAAATCCCATTAAAATCTTTAATAAAATCCATCCATTTAATATATTTTTCCCATTATTATTTAGGTTAGTGATTCCTCGTTGACTCGCTTCGTCTAAATCGTGCGCATCTCACCAACTCAAATCCAACGCACCCAATGTGAGTGAACCCTTCAAATTCCCCGTTTTAATCACGTTTTTGGGGTTATCATGTGTCTTGTTCATATATATATTATAACCAAGTCATTGTGCATATATCATATCATGACATGTGTAGTAGTTTGTTGCTGTTAAGTAGTTATTATTGTATGCAAATTATTATTTCAGTACATGCAATTGCCGAGGCCGTAGCTCCCCACCTATCGAGGTTGAGTTTGATCCCCATTTTATTATGCGGTTGATCAGGGCGTGCCCGCACGATCGGCTCCGTTTGATTGAGCCTTGATCGGTCATTTTATTTTACATTTCAATACATGCAATACGCTCGGCTCCGTTTGATTGAGCCTTGAGTGCACAGTTCAATTTACATTTCCAGTTCATGCAATACGTTCGGCTCCGTTTGATTGAGCCTTGAGCGCACAGTTCAATTTACATTTCCAGTTCATGCAATACGATCGGCTCCTTTTGATTGAGCCTTGATCGCACAGTTCATTTATGTTAATTATTATGTGATGTTGGTATGTTCATATATGCTATCGATTGTTAATGTATGTTATAATTGTACTGATGTTTGCCAATGTTTGATTTCATACATGTACTCTTTTATGATTATGCACAATATTTTATTGATAAACTAACCAAACAATTATTATCAAATGTTTATCTATAAGGTTCACTCGCCAACTTATGTTGACCCAAAAACCCCCTATTTTACACATGATACAGGTGAACCAGCAGCAGCTAGGAACACTTAGGACCTGGATTAGAAGAAATAAAACGACTTAGTATTTGGATTATCATGTTTGTTTATTTTCCTTTGTAATGAATGAACATGTTTGGATGTTTGAGAAATGTAACTTTGACTTCATTTAATTATGAAACATAATAGTAAATGTCATGTGCTTTGGTGATAACCCAATTATGCCCCGACTCTTAATTCCGCTGCGGGTCGGGGTGTGATAGATTGGTATCAGAGCCATGACTATAGGGATATAGGATAGGTTATTAGACCCTTAGAGCCTATACTATAGTCGATTAGAAACTTATAAGATTTTTTTTGTGTTATATGCCAAATTTCATGATGTTTATATGTTTATGTTAAATGTTACGTTTGATATTGTTCAAGCATGTTCATAAGTATGTATTATCAAATAATGCCTATCATGAAATCGTATGATCATAACATATCACATCCATGCAAGCACACACCACATCATGATTGATTTTACAATGATTTTCGTGTTTTCAAATCTCATCAAAGTGAGTTCTCATGACGGGCATGTAGTAACTGGAAGGGTACTAGTACCGGTAGTCGGAACGTCCTGTCTAGGCTGGCATTCGTATAAATCCAAAATAAAGGACCAGTTTGCCTACCTGGGGACTAACGATGAGAGTACGAAATACTTATTAGGCCAAAGCATGCTATACCAAACGTTGTGAGAGCTAATCCCACTTTGAGTTGTCATTGTGTCTACACCTGGACACGTTCCGACCAAAACATCTCATGAACATATTTTGTGGTTAGCATTCGGGGGATGCGAGTGTTAAATTGCCAGTACTAATGTGAATCCTACCAAGCCAATTGCCATGGGGGCCCACATGACTATATAGGTGAAGGTATGGGGGACATTTGAGGCCCAACATGAGCGAACCCAAGACATCCTTCGGATGTAGTTGCATTATTGATATTTATGTTATTTTCATTTTCTTAAAGACACATGACACCTTAAAAGATACCATAAACTCACAATCTTCTCATTTTATGATCCTGTAGATGTCGTCTAGACCGCATCGAAGGAGTAGGAAATCGGAAAAGTCTCAGGAACGTTTGGACACTCATATCGCCAATCAAATGGCCACGATATTACCTGACATCGTAGTACAAGTACAACAAGCACTTGCTGCAAATCCTACTAACCCTCCTCAACAACAGGACCAGATCATCAACAACCCTCCTACCATCAAATGCTCCTTCAAACATTTTAAGTCCTGCGATCCCCCAAAATTCGAAGGGACTGAGGGAGTCACTGCTCTCCTACATTGGTTCGAGGAGATGGAAAACGTCTTTTTAAACTGCGATTGTCCTGAGGATCGCAAAGTTCGTTATGCCACCGGGAGACTACTTGGTGTAGCTCTCACTTGGTGGAATACCGAGAAAGGAAAGAGGGGAACGGAAGATGCGATGGCCTTAACTTGGGAGGAGTTAAGAGAAATCATGACTAGGCGATTCTGTCCTAGGAGTGAAATTAAGAAATTGGAAGATGAATTTCATGCCTTGAAGCAAAAAGATGGTGATCACTCTACTTACAACAAAAGGTTTTTGGAGTTGAACCAAATGGTTCCAAACTTATTCACTCCAATCTACCGTCTGATAGAACATTACATTCGAGGACTTCCCTCGAAAATCCAAGATTCGGTCCTCAGCGTTTCACCAGTAACACTAGAAGCTGCCATGGAGTTGGCGATAGAACTGACCGAAAACCGAATTCGCAATGGGAAGTTCAAGGAGGAAAAGAAGAAAACCCCTGCTGAGGGACAAACCTCAAACCACCACACTCCTTCCTCTAAATTTGCTAACAAGAGGAAGCGTAACACCAGGAACTTTGCAGTCACCCAAACCATCACCCATGTTCCTGCTGCACCCATCACTCAAGCCACTCCTTCACCCGCGCCATACAAAAGACCATACACAGGGCCACTACCAAAATGTAACCGTTGTCAGTATCACCA
This sequence comes from Scalesia atractyloides, assembly GCA_947069175.1. Classification (NCBI taxonomy): domain Eukaryota; kingdom Viridiplantae; phylum Streptophyta; class Magnoliopsida; order Asterales; family Asteraceae; genus Scalesia; species Scalesia atractyloides. Next base: position 57,433,130 of record CAMTDV010000003.1, on the reverse strand, counting down.
CTCCCCTGCCTATCCTTGCCAATACTGTACCGGCTGCGGTCGCGCTGGACACACTGTTCAAAACTGCCGCACGCTTCAACGAACAAACCACCACCAACCTATAACACAAACCCACCAACAATTAATGGGTCAGGCCCAACAACAACAACCATTTCCACCCACTCAACATTTAGCCCAAACATACTATCAACCCAACTACCCTATGGGCCAACCTATGCGGGCTTGTTTCAATTGCGGTGATCCAAGTCATTTCAGGAACACATGTCCAAGGCTGGTCAATATTATTCATGCTCAGGCCCAAGCCAACCCTGTGAACCAAGCAAACCAAGCTCCTCCACCTGCTAGAGGAAGAGCTTTCAATATTAACGCAAACCAGGCCAGAGCTGACGGCAATGTGGTCAACGGTACGTTTCTTATAAATGGTAGATATGCCTCTATGTTATTTGATACTGGTGCGGATAGAAGTTTCGTGTCATTAGAGTTTGAACCTATCTTAAGTAAAAATCGAGATAAGCTCGCGGAATTCATAACAGTGGAAGTTGCAGATGGAAAACCAGTTTCGTTAGACTCTATTTTACGCAACTGTACGCTCACCCTAAACGACCACGATTTCTCAGTCGATCTTATTCCTATGAAGCTGGGAAGTTTCGACATCATAATCGGAATGGATTGGCTTAGTCAGCATAATGCGGAAGTTGTATGTCGTGAGAAATTTATTCGTATTCCTCTTTCAAACGGTCAGACTCTTCGAATTATTGGAGAAACCTCGGCGAAAGGGCTCAACTTAATGTCTTGTCTTCAAGCTCAAAAATACCTTCGCAAGAATTATGTCGCGTTTTTAGCCCATATCATCAAGAAGGGGACTTCAGAAAAGAAACTTGAAGATATCCCTGTCGTAAAAGATTTTCCACAAGTTTTTCCTGACGATATTTCAGGACTTCCTCCAATCAGAGATGTCGAATTTCGTATCGATCTTATACCTGGTGCTACACCAGTGGCAAAATCTCCATATAGGTTAGCCCCCTCTGAAATGCAAGAGCTAGCCAGTCAATTGCAAGAGTTGACTGACAAGGGATTTATACGCCCCAGCTCATCGCCTTGGGGTGCACCTGTACTTTTTGTAAAGAAGAAGGATGGATCTTTTCGCATGTGCATCGACTACAGAGAGCTCAACAAGTTAACTATCAAAAATCGTTATCCTTTACCTCGCATAGATGATCTTCTTGACCAACTACAGGGTGCCAGTTGTTTTTCAAAAATCGACCTTCGATCCGGCTATCATCAGCTTAGAGTGCATGAAGAAGACGTCCCTAAAACTGCTTTTCGAACTCGATATGGTCACTATGAATTCATGGTTATGCCATTTGGATTAACCAACGCACCAGCTGTTTTCATGGACCTAATGAATAGAGTCTGCAAACCTTACCTTGATCGATTTGTTATTGTTTTCATCGACGATATTCTTATCTATTCAAAATCTAAAGCTGATCATGAGCGTCATCTGTGACTTGTTCTTGCACTTCTAGAAAAGGAAAAACTTTATGCCAAGTTCTCTAAATGTGAATTCTGGTTAAAAGAGGTGCAATTTCTCGGGCATGTAGTCAATGACAAAGGAATACATGTGGACCCATCAAAGATCAAAGCAGTTCAAGAATGGCAAGCTCCACGTACGCCAACTGAAGTAAGGTCTTTCCTTGGACTTGCTGGCTATTATCGTCGGTTCATTTCAAACTTCTCTCGCATTGCGGTGCCACTCACGGCTTTAACCCATAAAGGGAAACCATTTGTATGGGGGCCCAAGCAAGAAGAAGCTTTTCAAACTCTCAAGCAAAAACTTTGTGATGCACCAATCCTCACTCTTCCTGAAGGTTGTGATGATTTTGTAGTCTATTGCGACGCGTCAGGGCAAGGATTAGGTTGCGTTCTCATGCAAAGAGGAAAAGTCATAGCTTATGCCTCAAGGCAACTCAAGACGCACGAAAAGAACTACGCCACTCATGACCTTGAACTTGGAGCCGTTGTATTCGCTCTTAAGATATGGAGACATTATCTTTATGGTACGAAGTGTGAAATATACACTGACCACAAGAGTCTTCAACATATCTTCAATCAGAAAGAGTTAAATATGAGGCAACGAAGATGGGTCGAACTCCTAAATGATTACGACTGTGAAATCAGATATCACCCTGGTAAAGCAAATGTGGTGGCTGATGCACTTAGTTGAAAGGGTTATGCGAACTCCATTCATCTTCTATGTTCGCAAATTATAACCAATATTAAGGACCAAATTCGAGAAGCTCAACACGTTTCAATAACAGAGGAAGATGTACAAAAAGAGATGTCCTGTGGAGCCGAGCTAAAGCTTGAAACTAAATCTGATGGTATTTTGTATTACTTAGATCGTATATGGATTCCTAACCACATCAATCTTCGTGAAACACTCATGCATGAAGCCCATAAGTCGCGATATTCTATACACCCAGGAGCCGATAAGATGTATCAAGACCTACGGTACACCTATTGGTGGCCTGGAATGAAGAAAGATATTGCCGTTTTTGTTTCCAAGTGTCTCACTTGTTCTAAAGTAAAGGCTGAACACCAAAGACCCTCAGGACTTCTAGTCCAACCCGAAATACCTGTTTGGAAGTGGGAAAATATAACCATGGATTTCATTACCGGGTTACCTCGCACTTCTAGTGGGTATGACACTATATGGGTGATTATAGACCGACTTACAAAATCAGCTCACTTTATTCCTATTCGGGAAGATTTCAAGAACGAAAAGCTTGCTCGTATTTATATCAATGAGATCGTCAGCCGACATGGAGTTCCATTAAGTATTATTTCCGATCGTGATGGCCGTTTCACCTCACGAACATGGCAAGCAGTACAATCCGCTATGGGCACTCGACTAGATCTCAGTACCGCCTATCATCCTCAAACTGATGGACAGTCTGAGCGCACCATTCAAACCTTGAGGACATGCTTAGGGCATGTGTCATAGACTTCAAGGGAAATTGGGACGCCCACCTACCGTTAGTCGAATTTTCGTACAACAACAGCTATCATTCTAGCATCGGCATGGCACCTTTTGAAGCTTTATATGGTCGAAAGTGTCGATCTCCTGTTTGTTGGCACGAAATTGGGGAAGCACAAATTACTGGTCCAGAATTGATCCAAGAAACCACAGATAAGATTCATCAAATCCGAAACAATCTACTAGCGGCTCAAAGTCGTCAAAAGAGTTACGCAGATAAACGACGGAAGCCCTTGGAGTTTAGCGTTGGTGATCATGTGCTTTTAAAAGTATCACCGTGGAAGGGAGTAGTTCGTTTTGGTCAAAAGGGAAAGCTAGCACCACGTTACGTAGGACCTTTCAAAATACTCGAAAGAGTAGGTCCTGTAGCATACAAGCTTGACCTACCGGAAGAACTCGATAGGATTCATCCCACATTCCACGTGTCGAACTTGAAGAAGTGCCTCGCTGATGAGAATCTTCATATTCCACTAGAAGATATTCAGATCGATGAATCCATGCATTTTATTGAAAGACCAGTGGTGATTATGGACTATGGAGAAAAGCGTCTACGTCGAAGTCGCATTCCTATTGTTAGAGTACGCTGGGAGTCGAAACGGGGACCTGAGTTTACTTGGGAACGTGAAGACTCAATGCGTGAAAAATACCCTCATCTTTTCCCTACTACTTAAACTGTTTAAATTTCGGGACAAAATTCCTAAAAGTAGGGGATACTGTAACATTTGTATAAATCGGGTCTCCAAAACCCGCTCCGTTTTGTAATCAAATACCAAGTTATGAAATTTCATTAAGTATTTATGAGTATTTTGAGTTTAAACGTTACATAATTAATATATAAACTAAACTATAAAAATTATATTTGATAAAAAGTTAAAATAAAATAAATAAAAATATTTGTAGCTGACCGGACTCGAACCCGGGTCAACTGCCTCCAACAATCTATCAACCAATCCTTTAACCACTCCGCCACCAATTGTTTTCTGTTAACATTATGAAAACAATTGAGTTTTATGCGCAAACACAAATTAACGGTTAATGATATCTGAATAACGGAAATCAGTAAACCGAATCGCCAAATCAGTTTTGGTTCGTTTAGCTGTCTTATAACCGATGAATATCGGTTTCTAATTAAGTTCAAATTGAATGAACTTCAAGTTTCGGGTTTTGAAACCGAAAGGCATTCAAACTTCAAATAATTCAGGTTCCAATCATTATTACGATTCAGAACCGTCTCAAATACATTCCAATTCCTTTTCGTCGCGTTTTCAAGTCTTTTGAGCACAAAAGAACTGTCGCCGGAATTCTCTGCAAATCTCGCCGGAAAACCGGGTTCAACGCAAATCAGTAAGATTTTCCTCTATTGCTGTTTCAATCTATTGTTAGGACTCTACTAACATTAATCCGTCACTCAAAATCAGTCACAGAAGACTTTGCTGGATTTCTGAGTTCGCCGGAGAAATTCTGGATTTTGCCGGAAACTCGCTAGTTAACGGTAAACACATTCAATCGTGCTAATAATCCATGTACTCTAGTTCAATTTCAAATCTAATTCTTTAATTCTGTTGTTAGACCCTCTCAGCCGAAGGTTCAAAAACAGAGTTGCCTGTTCTCGCCGGACTTTCTGAAGAAGACGACCTGTCCGGTATTTCTTTTCCCCAAATTGTTCGGTTTTGTTCATTCAAACTAGTAGTCATGTTATTTAAGTAGTTAGACCATGAACCAGTTGTCTGAGTAAAAACCGGAAATCGTAGTGAAGAAGACGAATCTAAAAACGAGATAAGAGTAAATAAAATTCGGATAATTAACGGGTTAGACACACAGTCCAGCGATGGACTGTGTGCAAAGTTAACATACACGTCCCCAGTTAGATTCTTACTACACACACACTCTGCGTAATAACATTCCTTTTATTTATGAACTAACCGGGTTAGAGTGGGTAGTTGTTAAGTATAATATAAATCAAGAATATAACCGGGTTAGACACACAGTCCAGCGGTGGACTGTGTGCAAAATAAACTACACGTCGCGCGATCGAGTCCCGTATCAAGCACCGGTTCAATGAGATTAAAACGTTTTGCAAAATAAAGGAATTTTCGGTAAATTCGAATAAGTGTATAAATATAATTAAAACTGGATTTCTAACGGGTTAGTCACGTAGCTCAGTTGGTAGAGCTACGTGCGCGTGAACGGAAGGTCACCGGTTCGAATCCCGCTTGGCGCAAGTATTACCGCTGACCGAACCGGTCAACGGTCAACGGTCAACGGTCAAACAGTAAAGAAATATTATTTTTTTTAAATATTTATTTGTTTAATTTAAATTAAAAATCAATTAAAAATACTTAAAAATAACATTTTTAAGGATACAAAATAGCCATAAACTCACAAAAATATATCTAAAAATCCCATTAAAATCTTTAATAAAATCCATCCATTTAATATATTTTTCCCATTATTATTTAGGTTAGTGATTCCTCGTTGACTCGCTTCGTCTAAATCGTGCGCATCTCACCAACTCAAATCCAACGCACCCAATGTTAGTGAACCATTCAAATTCCCCGTTTTAATCACGTTTTTGGGGTTATCATGTGTCTTGTTCATATATATATATTATAACCAAGTCATTGTGCATATATCATATCATGACATGTGTAGTAGTTTGTTGCTGTTAAGTAGTTATTATTGTATGCAAATTATTATTTCAGTACATGCAATTGCCGAGGCCGTAGCTCCCCACCCATCGAGGTTGAGTTTGATCCCCATTTTATTATGCGGTTGATCAGGGCGTGCCCGCACGATCGGCTCCGTTTGATTGAGCCTTGATCGGTCATTTTATTTTACATTTCAATACATGCAATACGCTCGGCTCCGTTTGATTGAGCCTTGAGTGCACAGTTCAATTTAAATTTCCAGTTCATGCAATACGTTCGGCTCCGTTTGATTGAGCCTTGAGTGCACAGTTCAATTTACATTTCCAGTTCATGCAATACGATCGGCTCCGTTTGATTGAGCCTTGATCGCACAGTTCATTTATGTTAATTATTATGTGATGTTGGTATGTTCATATATGCTATCGATTGTTAATGTATGTTATAATTGTACTGATGTTTGCCAATGTTTGATTTCATACATGTACTCTTTTATGATTATGCACAATATTTTATTGATAAACTAACCAAACAATTATTATCAAATGTTTATCTATAAGGTTCACTCGCCAACTTATGTTGACCCAAAAACCCCCTATTTTACACATGATACAGGTGAACCAGCAGCAGCTAGCAACACTTAGGACCTGGATTAGAAGAAATAAAACGACTTAGTATTTGGATTATCATGTTTGGTTATTTTCCTTTGTAATGAATGAACATGTTTGGATGTTTGAGAAATGTAACTTTGACTTCATTTAATTATGAAACATAATAGTAAATGTCATGTGCTTTGGTGATAACCCAATTATGCCCCGACTCTTAATTCCGCTGCGGGTCGGGGTGTGACAGTGCACCCATTCTGTCCTTGCCGGAAGGGACAGATGACTTCGTAGTGTATTGTGATGCTTCCATTCAGGGATTGGGATGCGTACTCATGCAACGCGATAAGGTCATCGCGTATGCGTCGCGACAGCTGAAGGTCCACGAGAAAAACTACACAACGCATGACCTGGAATTGGGAGCAGTAGTGTTTGCACTTAAGATTTGGAGACACTACCTCTATGGAACGAAGTGCACAATCTTTACTGACCACAAAAGCCTTCAACACATCTTTGATCAGAAGGAGTTGAACATGCGACAGCGTCGCTGGGTCGAACTCTTGAACGATTATGAGTGTGCCATTCGGTATCACCCGGGTAAAGCTAACGTGGTAGCTGATGCCCTCAGTAGGAAAGAACACTTGAAACCTCGTCGTGTACGAGCATTACAACTCACTATTCATTCGGGGCTACCCGATCAAATACGCGACGCCCAGTTAGAAGCAGTTAAGGAGGAAAACATCAAAGCCGAATCAGTGGGAAAAATGGAACGTGATTGGGAAGTAAAGCCCAATGGAGCCCGGCATTTCATGAATCGCATATGGGTACCTCTCTACGGAAACCTTAGAGAGCTAGTCATGGACGAAGCTCACAAATCTCGATACTCTGTCCATCCGGGTTCGGATAAGATGTATCAAGACCTTAAAGTTGCGTGTTGGTGGCCCAACATGAAAGCCGATATAGCCACCTACGTGAGTAAATGTTTGACTTGTGCAAAAGTCAAGGTGGAGTATCAAAAGCCATCGGGGCTACTCCAACAACCTGAGATCCCAGTGTGGAAGTGGGATCAGATCTCAATGGATTTCATCACTAAACTCCCGCGAACCTTGGGTGGTTGCGATACCATCTGGGTGATCGTGGATCGTTTAACTAAGTCCGCACACTTCCTAGCTATTAAAGAAACAGATAAGATGGAGAAGTTGACTCGCATCTACATTAAGAAAGTAGTTTCTCGGCACGGTGTGCCAACGTCCATCATCTCAGACAGAGATGCTCGCTTCACGTCAAACTTCTGGCGGTCACTCTAGAAAGCGTTGGGAACCCGCTTGGATATGAGCACAGCTTATCACCCTCAGACTGATGGTCAAAGCGAAAGGACCATACAGACCTTGGAAGACATGCTTAGGGCATGCGTAGTGGACTTCGGAAATAATTGGGAAATTCACCTGCCTCTAGTAGAATTCTCATATAACAACAGCTATCACACGAGTATTTCGGCAGCACCGTTTGAGGCATTATACGGTCGTAAATGTAGATCACCGGTCTGCTGGGCAGAAGTCGGTGACAGTCAACTCACAGGCCCTGAGCTAATACTTGAGGCTACTGAAAAGATTGTACAAATCAGAAACCGCATGGCGACGGCACGAGATCGACAGAAAAGCTACGCTGATCAACGACGCAAACCGCTCGAATTTCAAGTAGGCGATCGCGTCCTACTAAAGGTGTCACCCTGGAAGGGTGTAATCCGCTTTGGAAAACGGGGCAAACTTAACCCACGGTACGTAGGCCCGTTTGTAATCTTGAAACGAATCGGACCCGTAGCATACCAATTAGACCTCCCTGCCGAACTCAGTGGAGTTCACAACGTATTTCACGTGTCAAATCTGAAGAAGTGTCTATCAGATGAAACTTTAGTTATTCCATTGGATGACATCCAAGTGGATGAACAACTACACTTTGTGGAAAAGCCTATTGAGATCATGGATCGTGAGATCAAGACTCGAAGGCACAGCAAGATTCCAATCGTTAAAGTTCGTTGGGACTCTAAGCGTGGACCGGAGTTCACGTGGGAAAGAGAGGACCAAATGAAAAGCAAATACCCACATCTCTTTGCAACTGAGCAGCAAACTAACGATACCAGTACCTAAATTTTCGGGACGAAAATTCTTTCAACATGGGGATGATGTGACAACCTGGAAATTTTCTCATACTTTCGTGTACTATTGTTGACTAAATTCTCGTGCATGGCACTTGGAAATCTTTGTGTATGACACTTGGGAACTTCTTGTAACGTTGCGTACCATTATAAACGAACTAACTCTTTGTGCGTGACACTCTAAACATGTAGTTACATGCTAAACCGCATTTACTCAATTTTCGGGACGAAAATTCTTTCAACATGGGGATAATGTGATATCCCGGGTTTTTCGGATAAATTACACGTGACACTTGTCGAATAATATATGTGCTAAGTATTAAACGTGCATGGATTAAATACGTGTTGTGTGTTGTGTGAATTTTAGTTATAGAATAATTACTGTAGAAATGTACACGAACTAAACCGAACCGCGACGTGAACCAACTTCGATTCATCGTGACTCTAGGAGTAACAAGTTTTAAACTTTAGCTCAAGTCAAGTCCCTCGGCCATAAGATCAAACCAAATCAAGTCCTCGGCCAAGATCGAAACCAAACCAAGAGCAAACCTAAACCCTAAACCAAAACACTCTCGGCCGAGATCAAGTTCAAAAACCGCGAGTTCAAACCCAAACCGAATCCACCCGAGTACTTGGCCGCGAGACTACATCCAAACTAAACTAACTCACCCAAGCCCTCGGCCATAAACCCCAAACCAAACCGTAAACCCTATCATTGTTGCGCTTATATATACAATACCCATACATACTCCTTCACAATTCACAAACCCTAGTTGAAGAAAATAGCCGTCGGCTGCCTTACCCTCTCCACCCTCTCGGTCGCAGCAAGCAGCAGCCAAGCCTTTCATCTTCTCCGACCGCAAACTGCCTCACTCTTGCTCCATTGATCGCGAACAACATCCTTTTCTCGGTCACGGATCTCTCGGTTGCAAGCAATCTTTGATCACCGGATTCCTTAGCTTAATCACGGTTCGTTTACCTTATCATATGATACAAGACCATATTCGGATACATGTGTGTGACTTTGTTGTGTTCGGATCGTATGATTGTATTGTCTCCGATAAATATGCATGCTTGAATGTCTAGTTGTTTCGGATAAATATGCATGCTTGAATGTCTAGTTGTTTCGGATATATATGCATGCTTGAATGATTCGTTGTCTCGGACGTATGCTTGAATGATTTGTTGTCTCGGACATATGCTTGAATGATTAGTTGTTTCGAATATATGTGTGTTGATTGTTGCTGTTCACAGACTGCATGATGGTATAGTTTCGGAGTATAAGTGCTGTTAAGTAATCGGCTGATTTGATCATTGTTCACATGCAGAATTGTTTTCGGAAATCACAAGTTACAAGTATGTTTTGGTTATAATAACTAGAAGCAAGAACTAGAGTTTGTATGGATAGGTTACTAGTATTAGTCTATGATTAAAAATCAGTTCTTGATCGCCTAGATTAATCGCATGAACGGGATTACACGAGTTTATAATAATAACATGCTGAAACAGGATGCTGAGTGAAAGTTACAGCCGATTTCATCTGGCTGTAACTTGGTCGTTAGTTGTCGAAAAACGGATTTTCTGATGTCTAAAACGTAGAGATTTGAATAAGGAATCTAATGGCGCTAGATTCATAATTTTCTGAAGTCGTTTGATATTTTTAAAGGGCTAAACAAGTTCAGTAGCTAAAGCTGTTAAAATTCTGGAATTTTGTTGGTTGTTTATCAAGTTGGATTTTAAAATCAGTAGGGAGTTGAGTCATAATTTTTGTACAGCAACTAGGTATAGAAATTTCCGGGCAACTCCAACTGGAATTTTGTTAATCGGACGATCAGTGATTTTTAAATAAATTCTTCCGTGGACTGCAGTCAGAAAGCGGTAAATCTGACTGCAGCTTAATGAATTAATATTTATGGCTAATTGGTAAAGATTTAGGACTTGGAAAAATTATATAAATTTCTATGGTATAAATGTAACCTACTGTAAAAATATGGGAATTTTTGGAATGTTAGAACTATTTTATAAAAATCCTAGAAAACAGCTGAATAATTGAGTGTTAAGCAGAAAGTTGATAACTTGTGATTGTATGCATAAAGTGTTGTATGGATTTGGAATATGTTCATGATAAGTTGTTTGATTTCTATGATCACATGAGAATACTTGCATGCATGTTTGAGTGTTAGATATGTTGTTTGTGTGTATCACTTTGTGAGTAAATTGCGTGTGGAATTTGTATTGGTGTGATTTCACACTGACGTGTAATTAATTGGTTTGTTAGGACGCAACTAGCGGTCCCATCTCTTATAACATCTTTGCTACACTAACCGAGCAAATAAAGGTGAGTTCACGGCCCCTAACTTTATCCGGTTTTTAAACAACAGGGGGAGAAACATGTATACACTCTCAAACTCAATCTCTTTACGTTATACGAATTTAACGTCACATAACTATACGGTAACTAAGTTAATGTTAATGTAATGTTATGGTCACTAAGCAGCTTTATCACTTAAATCCTCGACAATCTCCTCGGATCGTTAGTATTTGGGTTAAATAGCGGGGGAATTATAAGTAGTACTACTGGGCCCGACAAGCCCCATCCGAGCTAGTCGCGCTAGCCGACCTGGTATGGTCAACGGGTGAATAATTGGCCTAACACCGCCATGGTCATGTGATAGGCCTGGCAAAACGGAGGCACAACAGTCAGCTTCGATCGCGAACTCTTACGTGACATGACTTTAGGCTAGCTACCTATATACATTAATATTGAACTTAATTACGGAACAACTTAATATTCCGGGTTGGGAATATTGGAAGCAACAACTTGTTATTCCGGGATTGGAATAATGGAACTGATATGTTATCCCGGGTTGGGGATAACGGAGTAAACAAACTATAACCGAACAAACGAATTTATGAAAACCTGTGAACTCACTCATCTTTAATGTTGACACTTGTTTCTTTACATGTTTCTCAAGACGCTAGGAGCTCTAGGTGCACGCATATGCATTGAACAAGACATCTTTATCGAGTCTTATTTTTTAATATTGTTTTGGGATTTTTTTTTCATTTGTTTTGGCGTTTGTGTTGGCGCCCGCATCATTACTTATTTATGCTTCCGCTCAAACTTTAAAAACTGATACTCATGCTAATATTGGTAATATAAAATTAACAACAAATGATTTTTGAGAAACGTATAATCAAATCATGTAGAGTCGTTCGACGTACTAGTGTTTCAGATTCTGGTTTGTTCACACGCCTCGCGGTAAAACTTCGCAAGTGGAAATTGAGGGTGTGACACATCAAGAATGGAAGAAGCAGTTTCTAAGGTTCCATCGGCAAGTTCTATCTCATAAATTTTATCTAGGGTTCTTATGGGTAAATTTAACAGTTTACTAAACTTATGATCAACAAATGATTTATCCGCACCCAAATCGAAGAGAACTCTAGCATAAATATCGTTAATGAGGAAAGTACCTATTATGACGTTATTGTCATTAACAGCTTCCTTAGCAGTCAGTCGAAAAGCGCGTGCATTCCCCTTCTTGGCCTCTCTAGGCTTCGGATTATTATTCTTTGAATTCTTAGGGCAGTTAGTTGCAATGTGCCCTTTTTCATTGCAGATATAACATATAGCATCCTTAAGATCTTTACATTCTAGGGTCTTATGCCATCTTCTTTTACAAATACCACAAGGTCTAGCTTGTGAATCAGAATTACACTGTCCCCAGTGTCTGCGGTTGCAAGTCTTGCAAAATGGCATCACAGCCGACTTGCCTTGGTTCCCTTTGAACCCGAATCTCCCTTTATTTTTCTTATTAAATCTTTGGGAGTTGTCTTCATCTCTCTTCCTTTTCCCGTTAGTTTCTGGCTTAACTGACTTTTGCCTTACAAGATCAATGGTGAGAGAGAGAGATAGGTCTACAGCAGACCTATAGGCATTAGGCTGAGCAGCGTTTACCATGCCCTTTATCTCGGGCGCTAGCCCATTAATAAAACGCGCAAATAGGAAACTAATCTAGATAGGTAATTGAAATCGGACACATATTTCTGACAATCTAGGTTTTTCATGGAAAGAGACAAGAAGTATGTCTCTAATTTCTCCACCTCATGGGGTGGGCATTATGTTTCCTTAACGAGTTCCACAAATTTGGACCACCCCAAATTATACAGGTGTACTTTACCTGTAGACTGTATCATGGCCTTCCACCAGATTAGGGCATCGCCCTTAAAGGACTGTGATACATACTTGACCACATCCTTATCAGCACAGTTGCTGATATCTACTATTGTTTCCATCTCATCCAGCCACTTTAGGGCTTCTATAGCTCCTTTTTCCCCATTAAAGTCTCGGGGTTTATAGGAGACAAAGTACTTGTAGGTTCATCCGTCCTTAGAAGAACATGACTTATCAGCATAGTCTATCCTCTTAGGTTCACTCTTCGCATTTGATGAGTGAATAGAGCTCTCTTTATGAGCTGAGGATGGGGTAATCGACAGTGGTTTAGAGCGAGTAGCACTCGATTCTCTTAGCTTTTCTATGGCCTTACCCATGGCCTTTTCTGTAACATCCGTCAAAAACCGGATTTACCAAACCCGCTTCGTTTATTAACCGAACAACCAGTTAAAAATTTCGTTGCGTATTTAATGCCCAAATTAATTTTAAACAATACATAATTAATAAGTATATTAGAATATAAAAATTACATTTGAAAAAGTACTAAAAATAATGAAATAAAAATAAAAGGCTGAAGCCGGGTTTCGAACCCGGGTCAACCAGATATAAGCAAAGAATTAACTCACACGCGCTCAACCACTCTGCCACTTGTGTTTCTTGTTCATTATTGGAAACAATTAATTAAAATATCACAAACTCGAATTCAAACTGACGTGCCCAAATCGCAGTCGTCGGAAATCTCGACGAATTCGCCTTTCTCGGTCGGTTTCTTGTGTCTTAACGCGAATAATAACTATTGCATCGGTTATAACCGATGTCCAGTCCGCGACATCAGTCATAACCGCCAGAAAAATTATTAACCGACGAATCAAGACTGAAATCAGACCACATGCATCTCGATTCTTTCCTATAAATGCACCCTCTAACCTCTGATAGCCTTTTCGCTCACAATCACACCCATTCTCGACGAAATTTCACTCGCCAGAAACTTTTTGCAACTCGGCGGAAAACCGAACCCCTTCACCTCTGTGCCTTATTCTAAAAACAGAACACCTAGAGCTCATACCGAAGTCACCCACACTCACCTCAAGCTTCCTAAAGACCTTCTGCCGCAAGATAAACGTCGCCGGAATAACCTGCTGTCATCGAAATTTTGCCGGCGAAACAGAGGACCTCTGTTCGGTATATCTTACACCTAATCTCTCTCGTTTTTATTAATCTCACATGTAGCTAATCACAACTTACTAAAGAAATTGATTAAACTGATGAAACAGTCGGACATTGGTTCTGGGATTAAGCTTAACGAAGAAGATGAAGTTTTCAGTTATATATATATATAATTTAAATCAAGTTATATCTCGGGTTAGACACACAGTCCAGCGGTGGACTGTGTGCAAATAAACACGCATACGTCCCGAGTTCGATTCTTGTCACACGCACACTCGCCTTAATAAAAATGTTCCTTTTTTAAACTGAACCGGATTCACTCGCAAATAGATTTTAAGTTTAATGAAAACCAGAATAATAACCAAGATAGACACACAGTCCAGTGGTGGACTGTGTGCGCGTTTAAATCATACGTCGCGGGTTCGAGTCCAGGCTACCGCACCGGTTCTGGCAATTATCAAACTTTTTATATAAGGACAGAAATGAATTTATCTAGTTTGTATATAAGTATAATAAAAACCAGATTATTTACCAAGTTAGACACACAGTCCAGCGGTGGACTGTGTGTCAACCTAAACCACAGGTCCCGGGTTCGAGACCTGTGGCGAGCACCGAGTCATGTAATTAGATCGTTTTTAAATAAATGATTTTCGGATAAATCTAATTTGTATATAAATATAATTAAAAACAGAAATATTTCGGGTTAGACACGTAGCTCAGTTGGTAGAGCTGCGTGCACGCGTACGGGAGGTCACCGGTTCGAGTCTCACCCAGCGCATATCATATACACGACCGAACCGGTCAACAAGTCAACGGTCAACGATCAAACAAGTCAATGGTCAACAGTCAAAAATCAACATTTTTTTATTTCTTTTATTTATTTATTTAAATTAAAAATACTTAAAAATAACATTTTTAAAGTTAGAAAATAGCCTTAAACTCACAAAAATATATCTAATAATCCTACTAAAATTGATTAATAACGCTTATTTACCGAACCACTATGTTATTATCTAGGTTAGTTTCACTCGTGGTTAAATCCAACTTCGTGCGCATTCAACATCATCAACCGAACGCACCCAATGTGAGTGAATCTTACAACCCCCCTTTTTAATTACACGTTTTGGGGTGTGTCATGTGTCACTAAAATTAACTCGTTTATTTAAACTCGTGCCATACCATATTGTGATCTAAACTTAGAATGTAAATATTGTTTGTAGTTATGTATTTCATATTGTCAAGTTGTATGCAAATCATTCATTAGGCCCATCAGTTCGTAGAACAACGCGTGCCTCAAAACTCATTCATTAGGCCCACCAGTTCCTCGTGGGAGACGAGTTGAGCAACGCGTGCCTCAAAACAATCTATTATTGTATGTGTATGCATTATTTAATATTAAGTGATTTGTGAATAAGTTTACATCTATATTTACTCATATGTGGTTGTACACTTTATTTTATAATCAATTCAATAAACTTGTTCAAATGTTTTTCATAGGATTCACTCGCCAACTTTTTGTTGATCCAAAACCATTTTTACACATGATACAGGTGAACAGGATGAAGCAAGGAAAACATAGGAAATGCCTTAGAAGAAAATAATGAAGTCTAGAATGATGTGTAGAACATGATGTAATTATGATTGTATGTTTCCCTTTAAGTTGTAATAATAAATATGAAACGTTATAATAAATGTCATGAGCTTGATGATAACCCAATCATGCCCCGATCACCTTTTCCGCTGCGGGTTGGGGTGTGACATTTTCCACAGCCGCATCAATACGCGCTTGGAAATCATTATTATCTATGGCTACATTTTCGGCGTCCTTAGAGTTGACGTTTCGATGGCTACTTTGTGCCTCATTTGAATTAGCCATTTTTCAAATCTTTGGTTCTATATACCAGATAAAATTTGCCTTAGCCATGTTATACTAATCATTTCAGCTTTAAACATTGGATACAAAAATCCATCGCCTAATCATGCTAGTGTGAATAACATCACAACTCTTAGGCTTAAAGTATCTATATTTGGCCTAGGTCTTAATAGGACCATTATAGGCAACTTACAATCTGGACGAGGTCCATATATTACTAGACAGTGGATCGTAATGTCACATATTCATTGTCAATGAATATTTGATTCTTTCTTCAATATGGAATCGATTCACACCAATTCTTCTATGTATACAGGTTTATCCTTCTTCTTTTCTAAAGAAGAGAAGTAGGCGTACAGTCAGTAACAGAAGCTTTAGCTTTCGATAGCAGGGCTAAACTAGAAGAGAGGATGCTTTAAAATATAGCGCATAGGCATTACATCACTAATGGATGTTTTAGTTATCACCGCACTAGTGATATTTAGCCGGGATCAAATAGATCTCATAGGCTATATAAAATTAATCATAACCCGAAAGGGTAATACATCACTAATGGATGTTTTATTTATTACCGCACTGGTGTTATTTAGCCGGGATCAAATAGATCACATAGGCTATATAAAATTAACCATAACCCGAAAGGGTAATACATCACTAATAGATGTTTTATTTATCACCGCACTGGTGATATTTAGCCGGGACCAATTAGATCACATAGGCTATATAAAATTAATCATAACCCGAAAGGGTAATAAATCACTAATGGATGTTTTATTCATCACCACACTGGTGATATTTAGCCGGGATCAAACAGATCACATGGGCTATATAAGGTTAGGACATAGTCCATTAGCTTGAAGGCTAGTGTGATTCCTCAAGTCACACTACCATGAGTATGAACATTACTTGAGTGTTAACATAAGAGGACCTTAATGGTTGATTAATAGTCCCGGTCGCATTGACCTTAATGACTTGGAGGCTTGAACTTAGTCCACCACTTCTAGATAGAAGGATAACTTCCCTTAACTATCATGATAGAAGACCCTTCCGTTCTTAACTATCATTTATATATTTGGCCAAATATGTGGTTTGTGCCACTTGGCAAATCAAAACCATTAAGATCTTTTTGGAATTATATAGTTGATCAAAAATTCCGAGTAAAATCGAGACGATCGCTTGAAGAGGATAAGTACATATATATAATTCCAAAATATTTCATTAAATTATAATTAGAAAGTACAATACTTGAAATAAATAAAAGAAACTGATTGTCCATGCAAGGACTAAGAGAAATAAAATGTCCACGCAGGGAGTAAAGAAATAACAATGTCCACGCAGGGACTACATATAATAAAAGAGACTTCACTCATCCTTCTTTCCCTTAACTAGCTTGGAGAGTTTCTTGAAGAACTTATTTGTCTTCTTCTCCGTCTTCTCCGCCTACTGTTGCATTCCTTCATTTTTTCAAAGGCCTCATTAATGGCCTCGAGTGGTGGCGGAGGTTGTGGTTGTGGTTGTGGCATAACCGGATACTGGTACCCATAAGTTGGATATCCAGTCGACGGAAAAGTAGGTGGGAAAGGAGACGGGTAAAGTGCATTGTGCATAACTGCTTGCATATAGGGGTCTTGCGACCATGCTTGATAGTCTACCAGTGTAGACGGGTTAAAAGGATCATATCTAGATGTGTCTGGATATGTGATATCCAGACGTGTCTGGATACGTGGGGATTGGGTTAGTATAACCCGATGGTGGTTGAACAGCAAGTGTTGGTGTTGGTTCCACTATAGGTGAAACATTAGAGGGTCCACCCATTTGTGAGTCCTCTTGAATTGTAGGGTAGGAATGGGGCAAGTTTGGCAGCGATCCCGACCTTTGTCCGGCACGTACCGACATACGTGCTCCACGCTTCCTTCTTGGTGGTTCAGGTGGTGGTTGAGGTTGGTCCACCGGTTCCATGTGGACGTCTTCTTGTACTGGGGGTGGTTGAGAGTGATGAGAAGGAGTGTGGGCAAAGGTGAATTGGTTCCAATATTGGTCCCATTCATTAGGACCTTGGTAGGGAGATTCGGCATAAGAGTTTGAATCGCTTGATATTTCAATGGGATGCATATTTGATCCCGACGGCGGCATCTCCGGGTCGGAGTCCTCGTCCATAGGGTTCGGCTGGTCCAACTGATTTTGATCGGCTGGAGGCGTGTTAAAATAATGGTTAGGGTTAAATTCTTCATGGTAAGAATGATGAGAATGGGAATGGTGAGAATGATAGGAGTGGTGAGAGTGGTAAGAATTTTGGGAATGTGAGGGCGAGTGTCTATTTGAGACAGAGCGTCTCGCTGGTTGCCAAGGAGATAAATCTCCTGATTCTTGGTAAGCATTTGAGTTGTGAGGTTGAGGGGGAATGCGCCCCGATGGTCCTCCCCTCATTGGACCTTTTCCTCTCCCACTTTGTCCTCGTACACGTGGCGGCATTTTCATGTCAAAAATCAATTCAAAATCAATACTAATAACTTAATAATGAAATGAGTAATCCTAGGTCATTGCCTAGACTCGGGGAAGTCTAAAGAATGTGCACGTGTAAGTTTGAGATTAAACACAAGAGGCTAGTGTTTAATTTTCTCAAACCTTGGCTCTGATACCAACCTGTCACACCCCAGATTTCCATCCTAAATCCATACACCGGTGGGCCCGGGTGGGGAGTATCGTGACGTTAGTTGATAACATCATAGTCAATTAAACACGACACAGTGGAAGTCTTGGAGAAAAATTACTATTACAAACCAAATGTTCGAAATAAAATAATATACAGGCTCGTAATAGAAGAACCACAGGCGGATTATTAAAATGTACAAGAAAGAATATAAAACAGACTTTAGGGCAGATCTAAGGATTTGCAAGATCCTCTTATTCACTACCGAGCAGCTTCTGGCCTATTTCGTATTGTACCTGCAGTTAGCCTTTGGACAATACGTCAGCTTTCGTTGGTAAATACACCTAACTGACTCATTTTGAAAACTTTAAAATGATTTTTTTAAGTGCAAAACGGCACAAAATCTTTTATTATCTTGGGAAAGTTGACCTTGCAACCTTGTATCAGACTCACATGTTTGTCAATACATAAAGGGCCCAGTACAGAAACTGAGACATGACTAAATACAAACCACTGACGAACTCACGAAGGAGTTATCCCCAACGTCATGGGTAATTTGCATGTAACGCCTCGTTTTTTCGTACTTTCCTTAATTAGAAAGTTTAATCGTATTTCTATTTATGGAAACTTGTATCGTATCGCATTCGTATTTCATTTCCCAATCTTATAATCCGAGACTTTGATCGTAATAAAATTCATACTTGATACATACTTGCCTTACATGCATTTAATTGTTAAATACGTGTTTTCATACAAACCGATACTTGTTATACGTGCAAATACTCATACGTTTATATTTAATACCTAAAATATACTTACATATACATTATACACTTGAAAACATGCGAAAATATCAAGTTTTCCCATGAAATGAAAGATAAACTAAGTTCAAGGAATAAAAATAGCATAATCCGGAGAAAGTTGTTTCAAGCTCATGGATTGGGCAAAAGTGTGTTTGTTGGATTGTGTTTCTTTCATTTAGTACTCACCTAACTCAACCCCCAAACCTCAACTATAAATACCCCACTCCCTATCACTCTCAACTCACACCTAAATCTTCTTTTCTCTTCTCTAAAAGCTCTAAAGAGCTCTCTTCTTCTCTCAAAGATCAAAGCTCCTAAAAAGTGAGTTCTAACTCACCTCCCTCTTTTGATCTTTCCTTTTTCTTACTACTTGGAAATACCTTTGTAATGTTCCCATAAGTCTTCCATGGAAGACTAGCTTGGAACATCACCATGTCTAAGGTCCCAAGGGTAACGACTTTCTTTAGGTTTTATTAGGGTTTTACCCACAGGTGTTGTATCCGTCCAAGCTTGTTCTCGAAACAAGACTTGAGTTGGTAGAGTGTGATCACTTGGAAGCCTTGGCGATCCTAAACTTCGATCCACCACCTCACTTGATGTTTTCATTTACTTTTTGTCTTTTACTTAAATGTTCAAACGTACTCATTACCATCCTTGTCGACCTTGTGATGGCTTGTGCATTGGTATACTATACGAGAGGTTTTAAAAGGAAGGTTCTCCTCTTGCCTCCATGCATGACTTCTATGAAATTACATGATGTTTACGAATTACCGATTGTTATACTATAATATATATATATATATATATATGAATACTAACCGAACTCTTGATGGTAATCAAATGATTATTCGTCATGGTACTAGGTTCCATCAACTAAGTACTTAATCTTTCGTTACGATTCTAATGGGTATCCTAACCTATGAAAACACATCAACCCGAATAGTGTCAAAAACGAGTATTAAGTCTAAGTGTTTACTTTCTCGTAAAAACTACTTTATTGCTTTTAATTCCTAAATCCTCTGTTATCGTTCGAATACTTACCAACCTAATTTCTCATCTTGTAGGATTCTCCTCTTGTAGGATAACTCGGCGCTCATCCCACCCGTCAACCCACTTTGCGAACTCGTCAAGTGTGAAGACTACGCAAAACTATGAGTACACTCGACCCACTTTTCGTTTACAACACTTTTGGGTGTAACATGTTTACTTATACCAAAACCACAACACTTAAACTTTATGAAATGCACAAACAATCCTATACACATGAATACTTGATACGATTACTTGATGCTTATATCCTGGACATTCTCTATGTGATACTTTAGTCATTATCTTGTTTTAAGACTTCGTTTAACATGTATAGCGCTATAGGAAGTCACGCATCCCCCTCCATCGCATAAACTTGAGGCCATGTTAAAACAGCGTGTTTGCGTTAAGGGTTTAGCTAGTAGTATTGCATGCCTTGTATATGCTCTCGTAAAATCATAGTCGCCAGGAGGATTCATTTAAATGTTAATCGTATACGTATACTATGCTTAAACTTGTGTACTCGCCTTTGCTTTTGCATTGAATTGTATTTTAAAACATGTTACAGGTTTATGAAGAGGATGCTATGAAATCAAATAGCAAGGACTTAGATACACACAAGTAGACCTTTAGGCTAAATTTGTTGTATCAATTTTTGTTGTATTATGTTATTTGTAATTTGCTTCAATGTTGTACTTGACAATCGTTATTAAAATGAAATTCGGCTTTAATTAAATATTGTCATTATTAGCGTTATGAGCAATGAGCAATCTATTTCGTCTCACTCTGATGTTTCCGCCATCGGTTGGGGTGTGACAGATTGGTATTAGAGCCATAGCTATAGGGAATTAGGTAGAATTGCCATGTTTGACCTAGTCTATAGTTCTAAGTACCTGTTTTGACCATTCTTGTTTATGCTTAAAACTTTATGCTTCCTACTTGCCTCTCCTCTTTTCTTTTGGCCTTAACACATATACATGATGTCTTTCCTAAGACATTTTTACACACGCACTTTGAAGACTTGAAGACACTCGTAACACAAACGAGACGAGTTCACTTAATAGGCGTGAAACCCACAATTTGGTGAACGACTCTCATTCCGCTATTCTTATTCTTTTTGCACGAAATTTCGTCATCAAGTTAGGAGTGAAATCCACATCTTGATGGAAAAATTTCCAATTCAAACTCTAGTGGACCCTTACCAACGAATCAGAATATGCCCTTCGTTTGGTAAGTACCAACCATGCTTAGGGTACGAAATCGTCAAGTTAGGGGTGAAACCCGCACCTTGTCAATTAAGTCCCACTCCTCGATTTTTGGATCTCGCCAAGATTTCGATTTTCCGATCATTTAGAGACGTGTAGTAACTGGAAGGGTAAATGTCGTTAATCGCTTCTCGGCGAGAGCATTTTACCTATAGGCCAAAGCACGTTCCTCTAATTTGAAAGGATCTTCGATTCACTTTGGAATAGTCGACGCTTCTCAACCCATAGCACTCTAATATTTTACTAAGCCTATCTTTTATGCTATCTCAATTTCTATGTGTTTTAATACTTATTACATCGTTCATTTCAAACCCGATGCACAATTCGCAAATCTTTCGCAATCAAAAACAATAATAATTCTCGCAAACCAACTAAATTCATACTCCTTATGCAATCATACGTGTTTATACTATTGAATACTTGTTATGCTTATGTCACCTATGTGAACTCATACATGTTATACAATACTTACATGCTCAAACGTGAATTTATTGTCGATCACCTAGATGTCTTTTTTCGCAAAACTCAAGTTGGAGTTGAAGTCCAACTCCAACTCGACTATTTTCATAACAATCACTATATCAAAACTTATACCTAAACCTTTTATCATTGTTTCGATTTTTCTAATTTATGCATAAACCTCAAACCTTACTATTTTATCCAAACGATTTCTCACCCTACAACACATTTAGGTAAATTACATACATGAAACCCCTAATGACACTTTAAATGTTTCTTTCACAAATTTTCAAAAACTTTATGAAATGCTACCCATCAACTTAGTCGGTCAAACGAACCTTATGCCCTCGATTTTCACAACTCGTCCAAAACACACTCACTTTATACTACCATTCTAAAGACATTTTATTTCCAACAAGAATCCAACGAAAACTTTCTCTCACATACGTATAAGTAATTTGCTAAAATACGTTTCAAAATTTTAAGTTTTATATGAAAATTTTCAAAAACGACTTTTCTTGCACCGATAAGATAAAATAAAATAAAGCAAGCTCACTATTTCACAACTTTTTCAAAACATGCAAATCTAAATCTGAACACATGGGCAAGAAAACTTCATATGCGAATACAAATTTTAAAACAAAAGTAGCATTCCTTTTACAAACCACATTTTACATCAAAATTTAATACTTTTCTCAATATTCACCCGACATTCACAATTTTGGTCCTTCATTCCCGACAAACCCAACTTATTTTATTTCAACCAACTCAATGTTTTGACTCAAGCAACCATACACATGCATATCGCCTTACATGTTTCTATTTACATTGTCAATATTACATGACAATATTACGCATATCACCATTACACTTCGTACTTTACACACTCGCAACTTCATGGTAACTTATATATGTTAAATCTCATTTTATGCCGCCTATATGCTCGATACTACATGCTAATATTATACATATTTGTCTTCAATCATACTCAAAATTTATACACTTTCACTACTTGGTAGTCATACTTGAAATCTATAAGTAGGCATGACCCGAGTGGTTTCGCCTACGTTCGACACACTCATACATACATACAATCATGCTTACATACTTAATTTTTATATGCTATCTTACATACCCTTTGCTTAGTAGATGTAACCTGACCCGTACACTACTAGTACAAACTAAGCGGATCATGCACAAACCAAAATAATCACGGGTGCACACGGGATTATATTGGTAGGCGCATGAAAATCATAGTGGGTTCTACTGTGTATCGCAACACGGAACGTAACATGACACCGAATAGCGAAACAACGTAACATGGTGTGAACATGGTGGATACGCCACTGGTACTTCCTATATATAAGTGTCCCTGCCATGTTACCGAACTTTCGTAAAACGTGCCATGAGAAATTCGGTGTTTTCCCAGACCTTGTTATATACATTTCATTCATAACAAACTTTGGTGACCCCACATCAAAATGATTAGTACTCGATTACCCATGACAAAGCTTCATTCTCAAAATCGTTAGCTTTAATCGCCACAACTATCACTAGCATCTCTCAACATTCCATGTCGCATTTTATCCGATATTCATACCATTTTTACCCCTCGCATACACCTTCCGAATCATTCACTACCATACCACGATTTTTCCAATTCTTCCCTTAACCTTTCATCCAAACTTTATTTACAGCAAGTCAGCCTAAAACATTCAATCCATTTTTATAAACGTCCCCACCGGCTCAATTTGGTCAAAATGTTCCTTTTCTTTTAAAACTATCTTTCACTCTTATCTACGCGCAAACTTCAACCAGTCGGTCTATTATCGCCAATACCTTTTAGAAACCATAAATATTTACCATCCTAGCTCTCTCCAATAAACATTTTTTTCTACAACAACTGATTTTACTAATACGCATTAGAACTGACAAAACTTTTCTTACAGCTTTCGGTGCGGACTGCTCATTTTAATCAAAATACATCCATAGTCATACTAAAACCTTCCTGTTAGGTCGCACTCTTTTAAAATATTCCTTCCAATGAGTTGTCCAGACCCAGTCAAACTCACTTGCTTACACACACACATGCACGTTTTTACTTATCCTTATACACCTTTACAATTGGTGTCTCAAAAAAAACCTTAGTCAAACAAATTCCTTTCACGAACCTACCATTTTTATCCTTCAAGATTTCGATACATATTGACACACTTATACATGAACTCCGCAAAAACTTTAAACTTCAAAATCTTGATTTTGGCCAAACATTTTCACCAAAATGACATCTTTTCCAAAGTCTTCCTCTTGAAAAAATTTCAGGACGAAATTTCCTAAAGGAGGGGAGACAGTAACGCCTCATTTTTTCGTACTTTCCTTAATTATAAAGTTTAATCGTATTTCTATTTATGGAAACTTGTATCGTATCGCATTCGTATTTCATTTACCAATCTTATAATCCGAGACTTTGATCGTAATAAAATTCATACCTGATACACACTTGCCTTACATGCATTTAATTGTTAAATACGTGTTTCCATACAAACCGATACTTGTTATACATGCAAATACTCATACGTTTATATTTAATACCTAAAATATACTTACATATACATTATACACTTGAAAACATGCGAAAATATCAAGTTTTACCATGAAATGAAAGATAAACTAAGTTCAAGGACTAAAAATAGCATAATCCGGAGAAAGTTGTTTCTAGCTCACGGATTGGGCAAAAGTGTGTTTGTTGGATTGTGTTTCTTGCATTTAATACTCACCTAACTCAACCCCCAAACCTCAACTATAAATACCCCACTCCCTATCACTCTCAACTCACACCTAAATCTTCTTTTCTCTTCTCTAAAAGCTCTAAAGAGCTCTCTTCTTTTCTCAAAGATCAAAGCTCCTAAAAAAGTGAGTTCTAACTCACCTCCCTCTTTTGATCTTTCCTTTTTCTTACTACTTGGAAATACCTTTGGAATGTTTCCATAAGTCTTCCTGGAAAACTAGCTTGGAACATCACCATGTCTAAGGTCCCAAGAGTAACGACTTTCTTTTGGTTTTATTAGGGTTTTACCCACAAGTGTTGTATCCTTCCAAGCTTGTTCTCGAAACAAGACTTGAGTTGGTAGAGTGTGATCACTTGGAAGCCTTGGCGATCCTAAACTTCGATCCACCACCTCACTTGATGTTTTCATTTACTTTTTGTCTTTTACTTAAATGTTCAAACATACTCATGACCATCCTTGTCGTCCTTGTGACGGCTTGTGCATTGGTATACTATACGAGAGGTTTTAAAAGGAAGGTTCTCCTCCTACCTCCATGCATGACTTCTATGAAATTACATGAGTTTATGAATTACCGATTGTTATACTATATAATATATATTATATATATACATATATATATATATACTAACCGAACTCTTGATGGTAATCAAATGATTATTCGTCATGGTACTAGGTTCCATCACCTAAGTACTTAATCTCTCGTTACGATTCTAATGGGTATCCTAACCCATGAAAACACATCAACCCGAATGGGTCTTATAGTGTCAAAAACGAGTATTAAGTCTAAGTGATTACTTTCTCGTATAAACTACTTTATTGCTTTTAATTCCTAAATCCTCTGCTATCGTTCGAATACTTACCAACCTAAGTTCTCCTCTTGTAGGATAACTCGACGCTCATCCCACCCGTCAACCCACTTCGCGAACTCGTCAAGTTTGAAGACTACGCAAAACTGTGAGTACACTCGACCCACTTTTCGTTTGCAACACTTTTGGGTGTAACATGTTTACTTATACCAAAACCACCACACTTAAACTTTAAGAAATGCACAAACAATCCTATACACATGAATACTTGATACGATTACTTGATGCTTATATCTTGGACATTCTTTATGTGATACTTTAGTCATTAACTTGTTTTAAGCCTTCGTTTAACATGTATAGCGCTATAGGAAGTCACGCATCCCCCTCCTTCGCATAAACTTGAGGCCATGTTAAAACAGCGTGTTTGCATTAAGGGTTTGGCTAGTAGTATTGCATGCCTTGTATATGCTCTCGTAAAATCATAGTCACCATGAGGATTCGTTTAACATTAATCGTATACGTATACTATGCTTAAACTTGTGTACTCATCTTTGCTTTTGCATTGAATTGTAGATGAAGAGGATGCTATGAAATCAAACAGCAAGGACTTAGATACACATAAGTAGACCTTTAGGCTAAATTTGTTGTATCAATTTTTGTTGAATTATGTTATTTGTAATTTGCTTCAGTGTTGTACTTGACAATCATTATTAAAACGAAATTCGACTTTAATTAAATATTA
Source organism: Scalesia atractyloides (assembly GCA_947069175.1). Classification (NCBI taxonomy): domain Eukaryota; kingdom Viridiplantae; phylum Streptophyta; class Magnoliopsida; order Asterales; family Asteraceae; genus Scalesia; species Scalesia atractyloides. Next base: position 57,406,937 of record CAMTDV010000003.1, on the reverse strand, counting down.
TCATTATTAGCATTGTGAGCAATGAGCAATCTATTTCGTCTCACTCTGATGTTTCCGCCATCGGTTGGAGTGTGACATTGCATATGAGCGTCTGTCAGGTATATGCCTACACCCCGCGCTAAGGTCGTGGCCAATAACTAATGTATTGAGCCGAGGATATCCAGGACACGGTAATTTAACCTCCGATGTTTAAGTTATCAAACAAAACTGATTAAAATGGAATATGCGGGTTTACTAGCCATAAATGGGCATTCGATTGACCCCATTTCGGACCAAGCGGTAATAATTTACCGTATCCCAAGCCCATGTAGGAAAAATAAGTCGAGAGTATTTACCTTAGCTAGTCTTCTTTCAAAATTCAATAACTCAGCCGTATACAAAAGTACTAACGTGCAGATAGCATTTACCGGCAAGGCTCTAGTCTGGAATATGGCATAAGCTAACCAATTAAATACTATCGGTCTTTATTTAAGTCATAGACTTAGACCGAGTAGTATACATGATCAAAACATATACGCTTGATTAAACGATGATCGGATAGAACGTAGTTTAAACCCGACAAGTACTTTGACTTGCATAATATGGGTAAACCATTAACATTCTGGATTTTGAGATTAAAATGATAAGGTTAAACCCGTTTCGGTTAAATTTCGTAAACTAGATACGTGTAATCAACCATTTGCTTAAAAGCGATAATGGGTAACCGGATAAGTCATGGACAAGTTCTATATGCCATTATATTTTAAATAAGTTAAAATATTAGTAGGATATCAACTTGAATGCTCGTTAAGGTTTTAAAACGAAACTATGCCTCATAAGGGCGTTTTGGTAATTTCATACCATATAAAAGGAGCTTGAATATAATTTAATGTTATAATTAGAAGTATTCTGGAAAAATACTTTATTTATGATATAATATCAGTAGGATACCAATTATATGTGTATTTACCTTTTATGACCAAACTATGCACCGAAGGGGCATTTTGGTCATTTTACACATAGTTTATAAATTATTTGGGATTCTGAGTTTATAATATGTACCTACTGTAAATACGTTTAAAATAAGTTTCAAAATCAGTAGGTATCAAGTCTTGGTCAATAATATGGTTCAAAACCATACTATGCGCCTAAACGGCGCTTATGTCGTAAAATGACGTCTTTATGTGATTTTTTCGAAAACTGTTAAGGTCAAATTAAAATGTCTTAGATATGTTATTTAATATTAAATATCAGTAGGTAAAAGATTTACCTTGAAAAGATTTGATTAAAACTATTTTATGAGCCACAAGGGCTAAAATCGTCATTTATCGACATAGTTTAAGGACTTGCTTGAAAACTCAGTTTATAACTTGGTTTAACATCCCAAATAATCCTTCTTATAATATTACATCAGTAGAAGACTCATTTTCAAGTCATTACTATTTAAAACCTTGTTTTATGCAAAAATGGCATTTTGGTCAAAGATGGCATAATTATGGAACTTGCGCATAAACTTGGATTCTGATTATGATCATGTAATATAACCTCAAAGGGTTATGCTACATTATATTATGATCATAATGCAACTTTAGATCAGTAGGTAACTAATCAAAATCGGGTCAGAATCGAAAGTTCCAGCAGAAGTCAAACTTCGTGACTTTCGGTTGCAAACCGAACCTAGAACTGAAATTGACGAGCCGAACATGTTCTTACATGTTCTAATAATTATTACCAACTTGTTTAAGTGTCAAAACAAGTTTCATAACATATATAAGATCAATTTATGATTTTTCCGAAAAATGGCCTGTTTGACTTTTTAATATCATAAGTTTGACCCATCAATTGGTCTAGCAAACATGATCTTCAGGAGGTACCCTTTATAGGGATTAACACCTACCTTATTAAGATCACTAAGCCATGTTCATTTCGAACAATGGTTGGACCATAATGGTCTTAACCGAAAGTTAAAGCGTTTTCCGAAAAACGTTTGACTTTTGGCTATAAAAGCCTATAAACGAAAATGCACAAAGAAGGAACACTTACCAGTGATTCCTAAGGTGCAAAAGAACTATGTTGGATGCTCCTTTCAGTTAAGAACTTCCAGAGGAGGGAGAAGAGGTATGATTTAGAAAGGTGCAAGTTCAAATGGTGAACTTGATCCCCTATTTATAGTTGGAGAGCTCAAAGGAGGTGAAACTAGGTGTTTAGGGGTGTAAGTGGAAGCTTACAAGTGTCCCAAAACGTGGCATAGCAGTTTGGGAAGCCATGGTTTCGGTTTTAATGGTTTTGGAGCTTTGTGTGGCAGCCAAGAAAAACTTTCTGTTGCAGACCCCTTCTCGCACCCCGCGAGAGACCCAGGCCAGGTCTCTCGCGGCCCGCGACCATTCCATAGCCAGTTTCAAAGTTTGACACTTTTAACCCCTTAACTTATTAAAGCTAAACCTTTTTAAACACATTTTTGGCACTTTTAGCCCTCCGTAGCCAGTACTTGGCATACCCGGGATTATGCTCGGACATTGTCGAGCTCTCGGTTCGTTAAAAGGTCACTCAGAGGTATAAATTAACAGTTGCACTTTTAATCCCTCTATTATCCAACTTTTATATATTATTGGATTTAATCACTCTCGTCCAACAAACATGACATATGAGAGTTAGGACTACGTAAAGGATCACTCAGAGGCTCAGTATAAGCATGTTGACTCCGATGTCACTCAGAGGCTAGGCATGTTGACACAACGGTCACTCAGAGGCCGAGTTTAAGCATAACGACACTAATGGTCGTTCAAAGGCTACGTTTTTATGCATGATGAAACTAATAGTCGTTCAGAGGCTAGGTTTATGCATGTTGACATCAGAAAGTCATTCAGAGGCTCAGTTTGAACATGTTGTCACATTTAGTCCATATTAGTCTTTAATTAACTATATTAAAAATACAACACGTGTCACTATATTATTGGACACGATTTTACAGGGTGTTACAATTTTATTAGACAAATATGAGCTGATTTTACTTTTGGACCAAAATGACAATAAAACCGACACCATAGGGACCCAGATTTAAAGGTTTGAGTTTTGCAATAAAATGACAAAAGAGATAAATCTTAAGAACCAGAATGACAGTTTACTCATTATTTAAAGTATAACAATTGAAATTAAGATTTACAATGTCACATTAATCATGATCATGTTGTGTAACATAACACACATTCACATAATAAGTTGTTATACTTTAATAAGTTGTTATTACCTGTTCAGTTGTCATGTTATTTATATCCTTATTTCTTATTTCTCACTGTCTCAAGGGATCATTGCGCATTTAACCAGTCCCTCAAATTATTTTTATAAAAAACAAGAAAATACAAAAGGTTACAGATTATATATATATATATATATATATATATATATATATATATATAGGGTGGGTTTTAGAGTGAACACTATTGTATTTGTGAACTGAGTGAACAAATCCTGGCCATTGATTTATATTATCAAATCGTAAAATACACTAGTGTACTGGCCATTGATTTATATTATCAAATCGTAAAATACACTAGTGTACTGGCCATTGATGTACACATGTGTTTACATTTGTGTATTGATAATCAAGGACTAGATTAGTTTACTAGTGTTCACAATCAAGGGGGTTGTTCACAAATGAATCTAACCCTATGTACATATAGGGTGTGGTTTTAAAGTGAACACTAGTATATTTGTGAACTGAGTGAACAAATCCTAGCCATTGATTTACATCATCAAATCGTAAAATACACTAATGTATTTTAATCATCAAACCAATTCTGACCTAACAACATTGGTATTAGTATCAATATTATTGGAAACAAACCGGTATTCGTCTTATTGTATGGTATATGAGTGCTGGTATCATACATGTGTCGTGACGAACCGAACCGATTTTCGTCTAACACCATTGGTATCAGTATCAATATTATTGGGAATGTACCGACATTCGTTTTTTTCGATCAATGTAAAACATGTGCTGATATCCTATTGGGCATATGTCTTTTAGTTGTTGTACCGAGTATTTGTATCCTACCGGCACTGTAATGAACCGAAGTGTCGCAACACGTGAGAATCCGACTAGTTCTATGCTATAACAAAAAATAGTGTTCGGTGCTAACATGCACCAGGATTGTTTCATTATTTTGGATTCTTTTCTTTTATTTTTTTTGCTTGCGTTGGTCAGTAAATACCAACTAAATTTGATAGTGTTTATATCTTACATATATAAAATATTATATTATTCTTGATTTTGCTTGAAAAAATCCATATTTATTGAAAACAATGATAGTTAGGTTGAGTCGATAGTTTTTTAGATTGGGTTATTAATAACTTTGTAGCTTATATGACTTTCAGCAAAACATTAACTTAATAAGTTATAAATCTTTAAAAAACTTAAACATTAAGTGAGGTTGAGTCATATTAATAGTTTATAATATATATGATTTTCAGCAAAACATTTACTTAATAACTTGTAAATCTTTAAAAATAAAACTTAAACATTAAGTTAATAAGTTATAAATCTTTAAAAAAAACTTAATAAACTTAACATGTGTTCATGAATGAGTATATATTTCTAAGTTCATGAATGAGTATATATTTCTAATCCTATGTCATGACAAGTTATATTTTGACTTATAGAATCCATTACCGTAGTTTTTTTTTTGAATATTGCAAATATTTATGTAAATATTGAGAGTTAACTTTTTTGCACTTATTAGGTGTTTTGTTCTATAATTTTTATATAAATATTGAAGCTTAATATTAAAAATTGAGATAAATAAAAAATACCAGAAGTGTTTAGTAGTTACTTTTATCTTCTCAAACGAACCGAAACCATATAGATATTGTTTTGGTTATGTTACGACCTTAATTTTTCATTTTTCGCTTGCCATTGTATATACTGGTATCGTGACCAATCAAACTTATACCGATTTAATTCACTCCATGTCCTGGGGCAACGCGCAGGAGAATCATCTAATATTGTTTATACGAAACATTGAGGGGTTGACTTAAATTCCGTAATTTACATATGCATCAATTGGTAATCCATACGAAAACTTGAACAACATTCTCTAGGTTTTACATACTATCCAGGTTTCAAAAGGTTGAAGACAATGGCCGGAGGAGGTGTATTCAAGCTCGTCAAGCCAAACAAGCGTCCTCAAGCCACCGATATCCAAGCCGCCGCCGGTTGGGGCGTCGCCGCCTTCACCACCGCCGTTTGGATCGTTCAGGTCCTTCTAACTTTTCCATTTTCATTTCCTCCATAGCTTCTTTGATTAAATTTATCATCCTATAGCTAGAATCTCGTCAATTTGTATCTATATTATGAATCAATTTGTTAATTTCACGGATTTGTTCTAGTTTTTGTTTTTGTTTTTGTTTTGTGTAAAGCTGTAGATCTGGATCCTGTGTTTATGAGTTATTTTTTCAGAAATTGTGCACTTTTGTGGTCAAATTGTTTCTGTCTCTTTAATGGATGATTATTAATGTAAAGATAGTAGTATCGTTATTAACAGATGGTGCATGTTAGGGTTTGTTGTTTGGGTTTTATATGTTATGAATTTATTTAAATGATGTAGTGTCCTCTACCTTTTGTTGCATTTAAAGAGGAGATGTTGACAACTTTATTAGTTGATCCTTTTGATAAGTTATTATGATGCATTGAAAGTTTGAAGCATAAATTGTTGGGTTTGAGGCTATATCTTTGCCCGTATGACCTACTGCACTTTACCAATTGCCTCAGCTATCTGTATTACTTAGTTGTATATAAGTCAACATCTGGTTTTACGGGTTTGGGTTGGGTTACAAACATAGTTAAAAAACGGTTGAGGCGTGCGTCTCAAGGCGAAACGCCCAAAAATGATTCTGAGGCGCGTCTCCGGGGGTTTCTATTGTACGTGCGCCTCAGAGGGGTTGAGGCGCTAAAAAGGCTGCTCCTCAGGGGTTTTTGATATTTGTTTTTGATGTTTTTGACTTTTTGCGTCAATTTCAAGCAATATGTGTCTTTTTTATGTGTTTTTGATGATTTTAATGAATTGATGATGAATTTAGTTAGTATTATGATTTTTATAAGATATATAATTTTTATATTTATTTTTAATTCCGCCTTGGGCTTACGCCTTGGGCTTACGCCTCGTGAGGCGAAGGGAAAACGCCTCGAAACTCGTTCCCGTTTTTTTAAACCTTGGTTACAAATACAATTGAGTTGAAACCTGCAAAACTAGTCTGTGATTGTGAGGTGGGTACGTACATTGGCTTGGGAAATGCATGAAGATAGAAGATAGGCTTGAGTTACCTTTTTTTTTGCTTTGTATGCGGAGAATTAAGCATTCTCTATTTTTTTAGGGTATATGATTCCCAGTTGGCAGCATATCATCTTTTGGTATGCAGCTATGGATCGCTTGTCATCTTGCTCTATTTGCTTACCGCCTTTAGAATAGTTCATGGCTTCTATTTCAGGTTTTACAATTTGCAAGATGCCTTTAAGTGGGGTCCTATTAGAATGGATATTAGAATAGAAGATGTACAGGACATTATTGATATTAGCATAAACTGGTGGAAACTTGATGATTTTTAAATGATATATTAAATTGTAGAGAAGTTTTTTTTATCGATATGGTTAATTTCCTTATAGATTTCTAGTTCATTTCTTGGTTTTTATTTGATTTTGATATCATACAAACCTTACAAATGCTTCTATGTTAGTGATCATTATATTTCATTATGGTCAAGATGAAAACAACCTAAGTATAAACCCAAACCGTTGTAGGGTTAATCTTGACGGGTTCTAAACCGGGTCATCGGGTACGAGAAATGGGGCTTCACGGGCCAAACTTGTTGCAGAAATTTAGTAATTTAATCACATGTTTTATTAGGTAATGGGTCGGTCGTTTGTTATGCAAGTAGTAATGGGCTAGTAAATAGGTTGGTGTTGATTTTCTCTTTTTTGGTGTAAGTTTGTTTCTTTCTAGTGTTAATATGTATGCATTATGAGAATAAATGAATCGTGGGGTTTTAAAGCAGAAAATATACGTCTCTGTTCGTGAGGTTTTCATTTGTGTGATTGAAGCTTGAAATCCTAGCAATCGTGAAATGTAAAAAACAGTCCGTTTATGCTACTTATTGCAATACAGTGTGGCTAATTAAATCAGACTGTTAACTACTACTTAATGGCTCTTTCTGTCATTTGTGTCTGCTAAATACTACTTTCTTGAGCAATCTAACAAATGTGTTGTGTTTGCAGCCATTTGATTGGGTGAAGAAGACCTTCTTTGAAAAAGCAGAGCCAGAAAATTAAATAGAGTTGTGAGAAATGGTTCAGATATTGGTTTTGCCATGGGCTTCATTTCCGCTGATGAGAGAATTTTAGGCAGGTTTTGTTTTTAATAAAAATGTAAAACTCCAATATTTGGTGATTGTGGTTTATTGAAGTTGAGAAAAGATAAACCATGGTTTTTGTGTTCATCTTGCTTTCTTTCTTGCTAGTGTTGATTTGCAATTAAGAGTTCGAGCACAAATTTTAGAATTGCCAGAATTTTGTTGCGGTTTAACTCTGATACATGTTATGGTATTTTTCTAATGATTTATACAAGACATACTCTTAATTTAACAGACATCTTTAACAAGTAATTTTGTACTTTGATCACTTATACATTAGTATTTACAACATACTTTTGACTAAAATTTTACTGAGACGTACAAATAAATAAGCACGTCGAAACAACATACTCAAAGTTTTATAAAACATTGCGTTTTAACAGTTAAAAAAAAGAAAAACGAACTACGTTAAATAATAATTATAAATATAAATCTAAAAAACATTTCACTATTCATGCTACATGGATTTTAATACATAGTTTTGAGTAAAATTTTACTAAACGTAGATATAAATAAACATGTCAAAATGACATACTCAAAATTTTACAAAATGTTGCGTTATAAAAGTTAAAAAAAAAAAGAAAAAAGAAAAACAAACTATGTTAAAAATAAGTATAAAAAATTAAAAATATAAATCTAAAAACCACTCTTCATCCTACATGGATTTTAACACGTAGATAATATGTAGATAATTAATTTCGATTAGCATTACTTAAGCTACATTTATGAGGTAGTAATCTTGTAGTTTCGAAATATCTATTAACTATACTAAAATAAAACAATCTTATGCCACATGACATAAACATAAGCTTATTATTGTTATGTGACAATCCCTTACCCCATATCTCTTTGGTTTAGGGGGAAAACTATTTTGCTTTACTTTCTTTCTTCATCTTAATGACCTTCCTTATTTATTTAATGACATTCCTTATTTACTGTGTCTTTAGATTATTATACCATTTAAAAAATGTCGCGAGATATGATATTGATGGAAAGATTTATAATTAGAGTTGAGTATACTTTTTAATTATTCTCCTTATGAAAAAATGAGATTTGTTACTATTCTACTCTATAGTTTAATAAACAAGCACATTATTTTTATATCGCGATTTTGGCATATAGACTTTTATTGGTTATTGTAGTGATTGTTGTCTTAGTATTATAGCAAGATGGCTTCCAAGGTAACAAAGAAAATTTAGTCAAATATACATATTCTTTTATTAAATATGTCAATTATCATAAAATAAATACTATAATTGTCACATAAGCAAATAACAAGTAGAAAATTGTAGGCTGCAAATTTCAGCAAATGTTCTACAGATCCTATAAATTTTGATAAACCTGACCCTTGAAGAAGGTGATCTCGACCGTCATGCACTTGTAACTCGAGTAAAAAAATGAGTTTTACACAACCAATGATGTAGTGGTGGAGTGGTTGAGGAAAAACTTGGTGTTTCTTATGACCTAGGTTTGACTCTCACTCTCCCCATTATTTTCTGCATCATATAAGTGAAGCGTGAATACGGGTCGCGCCAGTTCGTCTTGGAAGGAAGGTGAGGTTTTACCGATTATTCCACTATCGTGGCTTTGGCCGGGTGGAGGTCGGGTTTCCACGTATCTGGGAAAGGCAAGGGGCTGGCGGCGGTCGAGTAGTCGATCTTGGCCACCGCGCCTGGTGTCACGGTGGTTGGCACGTCGTTCCTTGCCGTTCAAAATAAAAGTCCGAAACACACTAAGTTCTATATTGGAAAAAAAGCCATATAAATGAAAGAAAAAACTAATTAAAGTACCTGATCCGAATATTGGTAGTTCCGGATGATTTTTGTTTTAGAAACAAATTGGAGTTTCGGTGGATTGATCAATGTAGTTTTACTGATAATGGAAACAAAACTGTGATCATTGTGGGTATTGAGGTGCAAGAACAGACGTAAGTTGTTCCTTGATCGAAAATGAATGGTTCCGATCATTGTAGGAAAGGGTCTGACATCATTTGAAGCATATTGGACATCTGCTATGCTTGGGGTCACACTTAGATTATATTATTGATTGCTTTAATTGATCAATCAGTATCTATTACTTCAACACAATCCGGAAATGTTGGACCTGACAATTCATTCGAAACCGCTTAGTAGGGTAAATGTTATATGTTGCTTCCTAAAAAATAAAATAATGTTTGTTCATACATGCCTTTCCGATAGACTATATACTACAACTTTCCAATAGACTGTATACTACAACCTAATAATGAACATACCATTAAGCAATTAGGTTTGACTAAAATTTATACTGACATTTCTATGATTGATTGTGCATTTGTGACTAACCAAGTGTACTCCTTTTTCAATAAATATGGTGCTCCTTAAGAGTTTGGTATTTTGCTTATTTGAATACCCCTTTTAGTATATGTTTAATAAATAAATTGGTTATTATCCACATGGCTTCACAAGATATAAAGGAAACATCATTTACGCAAAATTAATTGCACAAACATTTTGTTTCGAAATCGTCTATGAAGTCAGTGTGTTGGTTAACATGTATTTACTTATACCTATATTTAATTTGATACCTTCGGATAAAAAGATTCTTTTCGCATTTCAAATAAGACAATTTCCATTAATGATATGTTTCTTGATGACAATCAACAAAAGTCAAGGATAATCACTATCTAGGGTTGGTTTGTAGTTGAAACAACCCGTTTTCACTCATGGTCATTGTACGTTGCTCTATCACTAGTAAAAAACCAGAGATGGAATCATTTCTTTCAATTCAGTGTAATTTAATATTTACGTTAGTAATTGAACATTTCTTCATTAAAAAATATGTCAACAGTGTTGAATAATATACTTTATTGTGAGGTCACACATGTAACACACGTGAACTTAAACTAGTATAGGTTATGTAACTTAACAATCTATTATAAATCACTCAAATAATTTAGTCATTATAATATAAGTATAAATATAAAAACTATCTGTAACTATGTTTATCATTTCTAATTCCTCTCTTACTATAATTACAATATATGAAGGGAGTTTAATTATAAATGTTGAAGTTCATAAGAACATATGTTTTTCTTTAATGGCTATATTTGAACACCATGAGAATTGAACCCCTTACCTCATAGTATCCTAAACTCCATCTAATTCACTAACGTGGTTGGAGAACAACCACTCTACCATCAGGCTTTCCCCTCGAGGACAAAAAAAGTCAAACACAAATATGTATATTGCTTTAAATAATGTTTGTCCCTGTTAATGTCACACCCTAACCGATGGTAGAAACATCAGAGTGAGATGAAAACGAGATTGCTCGAGACTTCATAACGGTGACAATATTTGAATACACACATTTCATTTCATACTAAAGGATTTAATTTTCTTGAATTGGAAAGTACAACTTTTGCAACTTAAACAATTACAACAACAAGATTAGAAATAAGAATTTAAGCGCGCTTCTAAATCCATCCTAAATAGATTTCTTCAAGCATCAACATACATTCCTACAACATGTATTAAAATAAAATCAACAAAAGTTGGCGAATATACAAGTTTGAATACATAGCATAAGCATAAAAGATTGTCTCAAATCCACAATGGCAATTTATATACTAAGTTGAAGCTAGCATGCATAACTATAGGCCAAACCCGAGTGTCCACTAGGATAATGTGCATCCCTCGTCACTAAAGTGAACGAGACCGTAAAGTATAATGTGCGTCCCTCGACACCGAAGTAATCGAGGCCGTAAAGTATGTTAACTTAACAATACCCCGACAGGTGATGTGCTACTCCTATAACGCTATAATTGTTAAGGTGGGCTAGCAAGTTAATGACAAATAGAATGCATGAAAGTATTCTAGCATTAACAACCTAAGCATAAAAAAATAGCATGTTTAGTGGATTGAGTGATTGAATGTGTTTGATTGTGTGTATTGTGAATTTTGATAGTTGATACATGTTACACCCAAAAGTGCATTAAAGATTAAAAAAAAGTCAAGTATGCTAACAAATTTGCGAAGATAATTTCCACAAAGTGCTAGTAAACGAGTTTGACGAATGGAATCACCAAAGTCACCAGTTTTGGTCCTTGAATTTCCTTCTCGATGTTGGGAAAATGGAAGATTAGAGAGTGTTTGAGAGAGAAAGTTAGAGGTGGTGCAAGTGTTTAAGAGGTGTTAGGGGTTGGTATTTATACGTGGGATAAGTGTTTGGGGTTAGAAGGAGTTGGTTGGGGTATTAAAGGAGTTGGTTGGGGGTTAGAAGGAGTTGGTTGAGGCAGTAAATGAGTTGGTTGGGAGTTAGAAATAGTTAGTTGTTATTTTTATGCTAAAACTCAGTGTTTTGCACATTTTAGGTTTTTAAGTGTATGCAAGAATGAATAATAATAAAACATGTATGAATATCATTCTGATAAAATATAATCTCGATGTATGGCTTGATTTTTTAATCAAAATGCGTATTTCATGTTTGTTTACGTATTTTAAAAGTGTGATTAAACAAAAATAATACAAAATATTGTTTCCATTATGATCAAATCTTGAATTACAAAGGATTTAGATAAGATACGACTTAAAATAAAATGAAAAAGAATGAAAAATACGGAACGTTACAGTCTCCCCTACTTGAGGAAATTTCGCCCCAACATTTGTATAAGAGTTGGCTTCTAGGAAAGAAGTAAAAGATGGTATTCTAGTGGTTAGATACGCGTGATAACTAGTTAGAACATTTGGCTATGACGAGAAATTTTGATGTTTAGTGCCAAAGCAGCGTTTATGTATAAGCGTGCTTAAAAAATGTATAGGTCAAAATTTTGGCAAAATTGGTAGTTTATGGTTGATTGGGTGTACGTAGATAAATTTGAAGGGATGAGAGATAAGTTTTTAAAAGTAACTGGTTTGGACAAAATGGATTGGCATATCAACCGTAAGTAAGTGTAAAAAGAAGTAAAATGGGTATGTGTGCATTTAGGCGATGTTAAATTTGACCGAGTTTGGACGACTCGGTGAAAGAAGTTTTTAAGGGAGTGCGACTTGAAGAGTGGAAAAGCTTTAGGATAAATAGGAATGTAATTTTATGTAATGAGGCGGCCCGCACCGTAGCCTATAAAAAGTTTTATCGGCTTTAAAATGTATTAGTAAAATCACGACTTGTAGGAAAAACGTTATTGGAAAAAGGAATGGGATAGAAACAATTATGGTTTCCAACAAGGTTTGTTGGGTAAATGGGTTGACTAGTTGGTGTTTCAGTACGATAAAGGATGAGAGAAAATTTCAAAATGTCTTTGGCGGAGTCGAGTTTGTGAGGATGTTTGCTAAAAGAGATTAAATGTTTAGGCCGGATTGCTTTAGATGAGATTTGGATGACGCGTAGAGTGAATAGTTGGGAATAATTTGACATAAAAGGGAGTGAATGATTTGGTAGCACTATGTGTGAGGTAAAAATAGTAAGGGTACCGGATGGAATGCGAACATAAAGTTTGAAGGATGTTAGTGACAGTTGTAGCCGCATGGCTAACGATTTAGAGTACGGGATTTTGTTATAATCAACCGTGTATTAAGTGTTTCAAGGTGTATTTGTGTATAAATATGGAAAAGCTTGTGACACGCCATAGTTTGTTTGTTAGATGATAATATTTACTAAGGTCCGAATAACACGAATTCACATGGCATGTTTTACGAAAGTTTGTTAACATGGTAGGAACACTTATATATAGGAAGTACCGGCGGCGTACCCACCATTTTCTGTTTTGTTACTTGATGTCATGTCAAGTTCCGTCCCATGACACACAATAGAACCTACTATGGTTTTCATGAGCCTACCAATATAATCCGTATGTACCTGTGATAATCTTGGTCATTGCATGATCCACATAGATTTTACTAGTGGTGTAGGGGTTGATATGCGCAAAATGCAACATATAAATTATATCAAACAAGGTATAAAATCAACCATTTTATGTACTAATGTTGGAAAAAGTGTGTTTCTTTGTATACTTTTGATTTCAGGATTAAAAGAGCTTATATGTACAAAAGGAACAAATTAACGGCAAAAACCAATATAAATACAAAATAAGAGAAGTTGATACCCCATGCCTACCTTCCAAGCTTCACCCCAAGAACAAAAACAACAAATCAGAAGATAAGCACGGGCCGTGCCACCAAGGCATGGGGCCGTGCCCCACTCCAGAGTTCATGAAGAACAAGGCAAACATAAGCAGCCAAGAGACACAGGAACTCCCAGATATGCAAAATCTCTCAAAGTACAACAAGTACAAGACGACGTGGTCGTTCCCTCTGACACAGGGTCGTGTGTGCATACAGACTAACACAACTCATTAATTGAAGACAAAGAAGAAAAAGGGCACAGGGCCGTCTGAAGGGTCTGTTTCCAGCTATAAATAGAGATGCTTGGTTCACTTGTAACTCATCCCTTGGCAAACCACCTCTCTCACACCTGCCACCACTCCACCACCATTATACCACCATCATCCACCACATTCCTCCATCATCCATCTTTAGAGTGTGTAGTAGTCTCGGGATCCAAGATTGATGGTAAGAGTTTTTTGTTAAACAAAGGCCATGCTTGGCTAATCTCTTACATTACTTGGTGAAGACATATCTTTTATGTATTACTTTTTATTTCCAAGCTTTGGTTAACTTTTTATTTGGTTATGTATTAATGACTTTAATGACTAGTTTTTTATATTGAAAGTGAACTTTATCCTATCATCTCTTTATGTTTTGTTGATTCACTCATTCGTGTCTTTACGGTGTATATAAAGCACGTTAACTATCTAGAAAGGGGTTAGAAGGGTGGTTTGGGTAAAGTTCTTACATCGTTTAATGTATAGATCCTGTTAGGACTTGATTCGAGCTTATTAGGACTTCTCTTGAGGCATATAACATTAAGTTGGGGGAAGTAAGAATGACTTGAATCCCTTAAAAATAAACTACTATTAAAACTTTAAACCGGCCTTGCAGGACTGTATCCCTGCTGACTCAGATCAATATGGCCGAGGGTAGCATTGCCTCCAAAAGAGGGAAATGCCACATTTTGCATTAATAACTTACCTAATAATCTTCCAATATTCCGGCCTTACAGGTATGCATCCCTGCTGACTTAGACCAATATGGTTGAGGGTAGCGATGCATCCAAAAGTGGGACATGCAACTATCACTAAGATTATCTCTTAAAAAACCCAAAGTGCGGAAATCATCAAAGGATACGTAAAAGAGGAGTCAGAATAAAGTGATTCTATCTTGTCTATTGTTTCTTTTTAATATTTTAATTTCTTTTTAATTTTTATTTACTAAACAGTTGGTTAAATTAGACGTTGATGTATTCCGGTATTAAAAGCTCTTATGTCATAGGACAACTTCTGTATCTTACCATCACTATACTACACCAACAATTGGTGCATTTGCCTTAACGTGTATAAACTTAAATCTTTATAAACGAGTAAAAGTGCTAAAAATATATCAAAAATTAAAACTCACATTTCATGACGTCATGTTTTTTGCGTCGTTGCCAAAGACACCAGGATTTTAAGAAATAAAATCGACGGCCTAATCATTTTTCCTCTTTAATTTTTTGTTAGGTTTTTGTTTTTCTTTTTCTGCATTATTTTAACTTTATGCAGGTTCAGCACGGGCCATGTCTGATCACACACGGGGACGTGCCCAACTTACAGAAGGTCTAACATGGGCCGTGTCTATCATACAATACTAAAAAACGTCTGTTCTATGGGTTACTGGAATAAAAACACGAGGCCGTGTCACAGTAACACGAGGTTGTCTCTTATATCCAATATCTGGGGACTAGAAAACAGAAACTTTATCTCGACAGCACGAGGCCGTGTTTGTTAACTGATCAACATTTCTTCTATTTTTGTTTGCTCAATTACACCATTCGGTATAATTCGTAGAAAATATGACCTGGTGGATGAGCTCCACCTCCGGAAAAGACATAAAAGTGCCACTAGAAGAAGCCGTGCGCTTTTTAAGAAAAAGACTTCAAGCTAAAAACAGACAAAAAGCCTCGACCCAAAACCTTCCCATGGCGGATCAACGTACTCTCATGGATTACCTACGACCTACGGTCAATAATCTTGGAGCCGCTATTAACCCACCAAATGTCGATGCTAACAACTTTGAGCTTTGACCACACCTAATCCAAATGCTCCAACATTCCGCCACCTTTCATGGCCTACCCGATGAAGATCCCATTTACATATTACCAAATTTTTGGAAATATGTGACACCTTTCAAATTAGGAGCCTCCAATGATGCTATCCGGCTCCGTATGTTCCCGTTTTCAGTCAAGGACCGAGCTAAGGCTTGGCTCAACACCTTTCCAAGTGGATCCGTGCACACTTGGGATGAACTTGCCCAAAAGTTTCCCTACAAATATTCCCCTCCTACTAAAACCACCAAACTTATGACCGAATATAACTCATACTCTCAAGACGACAGCGAATCTATGTATGAGACATGGGAAAAGTTATAGTAGTTATTAAGGAAATGCCCATATCATGGTCTAGAACGTTGGCAACAAGTGTCCATTTTCTACAATGGACTCTTACCACACTGTAACACCTCGTAACATCGTGTTCAATAATATAGTGACACGTGTCATAAGTTTTATTTTATTTTTATATATATATAAGTCTATTAAAGACAAATAAGGACTAAAGGTGTCAAAAAATGCTCAAACTAAGCCTCTGAGTGACCCTCTAGTGTCAACATGCATAAACTGAGCCTCTGAGTGACCATTAGTGTCAACATGCTTAAATCAAGCATCTGAGTGACCATTAGTGTCAACATGCTTAAATCGAGCCTCTAAGTGACCATTAGTGTCAACATGCTTAACTTAACCTCTGAGTGGCCGTTAGTGTCAACATGCTTAGCCTCTGAGTGACCATCAGAGTCAACATGCTTATACTGAGCCTCCGGGTGATCCTTTACGAAGTCCTAACTCTCATATGAGCCACTTGTTAGATGAGAGGGATTAATTTTGTAAATATGTAAAAGTTGGCCAATGGAGGGGTTAAAAGTGTCAACATGTTAATTTATATCTCCGAGTGACCTTTTAACGAACCGAGAGGTTGACAATGTTCGGACATACTCCTGGGTACGCCAAATGTTGGCTACGGAGGGCTAATTATGCTTATTAAGGTGTTTTAGAGGTTTTATAAGTTGAGGGGCTAAATGTGACAAAGTTTGAAAGTACCCATGAGGAACTCGGGGGGCGCGAGAGACACTGGCCATGTCTCTCGCAGGCCGCCAGAAGCCTGTGTGTGCAGAAAGGAGCATCAACTTAGTTCTACTTCATCCTAGGAATCACTTGTAAGTGTTCCTTTCTCTTGCATTTTTGTTTATAGGCTTTTATAGCCAAAAGTCAAGCGTTTTACGGAAAACACCTTGACTTTCAGTTAAGACCATTATGGTCCAGCTATTGTTCATAACGAACATGGCTAAGTGATCGTAATAAGTTAGGTATTAATCCCTATTAAGGGCACCTCCTAAAGATCACGTTTGCTAGAACAATTGACGGGTCAAAGTTTAAATATTAAAAAGTCAAACAGGTCATTTTCAAAATTTTTATAATCTGAGATTATATGTGTTATGAAACATGTTTTGGAACTTAAACAAGTTGGTAATAATTATTAGAACATGTAAGAATATGTTCGGCTTGTCAATTTCAGTTCTAGGGTCGGTTCGCAAAAGAAAGTCGCAAAGTTTGACTTCTGCTTTGACTTTTGATTCTGACCCGATTTAGATTCATTAGCTACTGATCTAGAGTTGCATTATGATCGTAATATGATGTAGCATAACCCTCTGAGGTTATATTACATGATCATAATCAGAATTTGAGTTTATGACAAGTTCTATTATTATGCCATTTTGACTAAAATTCACTTTTTGCATAAAATAAGGTTTAATCGACAACGAACCTAAAAAATGAACTACCTACTGATGTAATATCATAAGTAGGATTATATGGGATGTTAAATCAGATTATATATTGAGTTTACGAACAAGTTCTTGTATTATGTCGACAAATGAGGATAAAGCCCTTATGGCACATAAAATGGTTTTAATCATACCTTTTTATATCAAATCTTTTACCTACTGATATGTTATATTAAATAACATGTATAAAACAATTAAACTTCATTTTAACATCGGTTTTCACTAAACTTCGCACAAATCGTCATTTTAAGACATAAGTGTTGTTTCGGCGCATACTATGGTTTTAAACCATGTTTATCAACCAAGACTTGTTACATACTGATTTTAAAACTTATTTAAAATATTTTTACAGTAGGTACATGAAATAAACTCAGAATCCCAAATAAGTTAATATATTATGTGTAAAATGACCAAAATGCCCTTCGGTGTATAGTTTGGACATAAAATAAATTACACACATAATATATCTTACTGATATTATATCACAAATTAATTATTTTTACAGGATACTTATGATTAGAACATTATAATGCATTCAAGTTCCTTTTATACGGTATATAATTACCAAAACGCCCTTATGAGGCATAGTTTCATTTAAAACCTTAACGGGTATATAAGTTGATATCCTACTGCTTTACAACTTATTTAAAGTATAATGCCATATAGAACTTGTCCATGACTTATCTGGTTACCCGATATCGCTTATATACGCACGATTAAGTATATGTAACTAGTTTACGGAAATTAATCGAAACGGTTTTAATCTTCTCATTTTTGTCTCAAAATCCAGAATGCTTATGGCTTACCCATATTATAGAAGTCATAGTACTTGTTGGGTTTAAACTACATTCTATTCGGTCATCGCTTAATCTAGCGTATTATACCGTTTTGATCCTGTATGCTATTCGGTCTAAGTCTATGACTTAGTTAAGACTGTTAGCATTTAATTGATTAGCTTATGCCATAATCCAGACTAGAGCCTTCCGGTAAATGCTATCTGCCCTTAGTTCATTTTGGATACGGCTGAGATATTAAAACTTGAATTTTAATCAAGACTAGCTCAGGTAAATACTCTCGACTTATTTACGGACTTGGGTTACGGTAAATTATTACCGCTTGTTCGGAAATGGGATCAATCGAATGCCGGACTGTGGCTAGTAAATCCGCATATTCTGTTTTAATCAGTTTTATTTGATAACTTAAACACCGGGGGTTAATGACCATGACCCGGATATCCTCGGCTCATTACATTAGTTAATGGCCACCAACAAAGCACGGGGTGTAGGCATACACCTGAAAGATGCTAATGCTAAATTATTTTTACCCACTAGTTGGGGATAACTCCTTCGTGGGTTCTTAAGTGGTGTGTACGTTAATCATGTCTCGGTCTCTGTACTGGGCCCCGTATGTATGGACAAACATGTGAATCTGTTAACAAGGTTACAAGGCTGACTTTCCCAAGTTATAAAAGATTTTTATGCCATGTGCACTTAAAACCATTTTCAAATGTTTTCAAAATGAGTCAGTTGGGTGTATTTACCAGCGAAAGCTGACGTATTTTCAAAAGACTAATCTTGCAGGTGCTATACGAAATAGGCTGGAAGTTGCTCGGTAGTGATATAAGAGGATCTTGCAAATCCTTAGATTTGCCCAAAGTCTGTTATACACTTTTTGTACATTTTACGATCCTCTTGTGGATCTTCTGTTATAAGTTGTCTGTATATTATTTTTCATACTTTGAAAATTTGGGTTGTAAAAGTAATTTAAACTCCATGACATCCGCTGTGCTGTGTTTAATTGACTGTGATGATATCAACTTACGTCACGATATTCCTTACCCGGGCCCACCGGTGTTTGGTTGTAAAATACGGGGTGGGACAGGTTGGTATCGAGCCAACATTTGAGAGAATTAAACACTAGTCTTCTTGTGTGTAATCTCAAACTTACACAAAAGCACATTTCTTAGACTTCCGAGTCTAGGCTTTAGCCTAGGATTACTCATCTCAGTATTAAGTTACTATTATTGTTTTTGATTTGATTTTTAAAAGGAAAATGCCGCCAAGAGTATGAGGAAGAGGTGAGGGGAGGACCATCAGGACATATCCCTTCACAACCCCATCACTCGAATCCCTATGAGGATTCAGGGAATTCCTGGTCACTAGCACAACATTCACCTACCCACACACAAAACTCATACCACTCATATCATTCTCACCAATCACACCACTCCCATCACTCTCATCATTCATATCATGATGAGTTTAACCCTAACCACTACTTCAACACACCCCCAGCTGATTAGAATC
Source organism: Scalesia atractyloides (assembly GCA_947069175.1). Lineage (NCBI taxonomy): Eukaryota > Viridiplantae > Streptophyta > Magnoliopsida > Asterales > Asteraceae > Scalesia > Scalesia atractyloides. Next base: position 57,387,283 of record CAMTDV010000003.1, on the reverse strand, counting down.
AGTTGGATCAACCCAATCCCATGGACGAGGACTCTGATCCAGAAATGCTGCTGTCAGGATCGCACGCACATCCCAGTGAAATCTCTAGCGATCCAACTCTTATGCCGGATCGCCGTACCAAGGTCCTAACGAATGGGACCAATATTGGAACCAATTCAGTTTTGCTAACACTCCTTCCGATCACTCCCCAACACCTCCCGTACAAGAAGATGTTCATATGGAACTGGTGGAACAACCTCAGCCGCCACCTGAACCACCAAGGAAGAAACGTGGAGCACGTATGTCGGTACGTGCGGGTCAACGGTCGGGATCGCTACCACCATTGCCCAAACCTTACCCTACCATTCACGAGGACCCACTAATGGGTGGACCCTCCAATGATTCACCAGTGGTGGAACCGACACCATCACCTGTGGTTCAACCACCACCATCGGGCTTTAATAACCCTATCCCTACATATCTGTATACATCTGGATATGATCCTTTTAACCCATCTACGCCGATAAATTACCAGGCACTATCGCATGACCCTTATATGCAAGCGGTCATGCATAACGCACTTTACCCATCTCCTTTCCACATGTTTATCCACCTACTGGATATCCAAATTATGGGTACCAGTATCCTGTTGTACCTCTACCACAGCCACAACCTCTGCCGCCTCTTGAGGCCATCAATGAGGCCTTGGGACGAATGAAGGAAATGCAACAACAAGTGGAGAATTCGGAGAAGAAGACGAATAAGTTCTCCAAGAAGCTCTCCAAGTTGGTTAAGGGAAAGAAGGATGAGTGAAGTCTCTTCTATTATTATATTTAGTCCCTTCGAGGACATTGTTATTTCTTTAGTCCCTGCGTGGACATTGTTATTTCTTTTAAGTCCTTGCATGGGTGGTTTGTTTCATTTATTTATTTCTAATATTGTAATTTCTTATTGGCATTTAATGAAATATTTTGGAATTATATATATAAATGTAGTCATCCTCTTCAAGCGAACGTCTCGATTTTACTCGAAATTTATGATCCGCCATATAATTCCAAAAGATCTCAATGGTTTTGATTAGCCAAGTGGCACAACCACATTATTTGTCCAAGCTTATAAATGATAGTTAAGAATGAATAGCCTTCTATTATGATAGTTAAGGAGAGTTATCCTTCTATCCAAAGGTGGTGGACTATGTTCAAGCCTCCAAGTCGTTAAGGTTAATGCGACCGTGACTATTAGTCGACCATTAAGATACTCCTATGTTAACATTCAAGTAATGTTCATACTCCTAGTAGTGTGACTTGAGGAACCACACTAACTGTCTAGGTGATGGACTACGTCCTAAAACCTATTATATAGTCTATGTGATCAATATGATCCCGGCTAATATCATCAATGCGATTATAATAATAAACATCCATTAGTGATGTAGTGCCTACGACCATAATTGACATCCATTAGTGATGTAGTGCCTACAGGCCCTAATTGACATCCATTAGTGATGTAGAGCCTATGGGCCATAATTGACATCCATTAGTGATGTAGTGCCTACGGGCCATAATTGACATCTGTTAGTGATGTAGTGTCTGTGGACCATAATTAAACATCCATTAGTGATGATTTGCCTTTGAGCAATATTATATTGTCAATTATGATAATGACAGTTGTGGTTAATATGACCCTCTGCCCAAAATTATGTCCATTAGTGACAGGCCTATGTGCCGTATTTTTATGTCCATTAGTGACAGGCCTATGTGCCGTAACTTTATGTCCATTAGTGACAGGCCTATATGCCGTATTTTTTTGTCCATTAGTGACAGGCCTACGTGTCGTATTTTTATGTCCATTAGTGACAGGCCAATGTGCCATATTTATATGTCCTTAGTGACAGGCCTATGAGCCATATTTTTAATGTCGTTCATGACAAGCCTATGAGCTATTTATAATTGTCTTATGACAATGGCAGTTGTGACATTAAGAACCACTGTCTAAAATATATATGGACTATGTCCAAATTGTAATTTGCTTTTGATGGTCCTTTTGAGACCTAGGCCAAATATAGATAACATTCATAGAAATGTTAAGCCTAAGAGTTGTGATTATATTCACACTAGTTTAAATAGGCGATGGATTTATATATCTAACTTAAGAGCCAATATGGTTATTAATACCATGGCTAAAATGTGAGGTTTAATTTGGTGTTTAGAACTAAGACTTCAAGAATGGCTAACTCGGATGAGGCACAAAGTAGCCACCGAGATATTAACTCTAACAACACCGAAAACATAGCCACTAATAACGATGATTTCCAAGCTCGCATAGATGCAGCTGTCGGAAAGGCCATGGAAAAGGCCATGGAAAAAATTAAAGAAGTGAGCGCTACTCGCTCCAAACCTTCATCAATTCCACCATCATCAGCTCGTAAGGAGAGCTCTGTTCACTCTTCAAATGTGATGAGTGAACCAAAGAAATTAGAATTCAATGATAGGTCCCGTTCTTCTAAAGACGGATGTACCTACAAATACTTCGTCTCCTGTAAGCCCTGATATTTTAATGGAGAAAGGGAGCTGTAGAAGCCTTGAAATGGCTTGATGAAATGGAGACAATAGTGGATATCAGCAGTTGTGCTGATAAGGATGTGGTAAAGTATGTCTCACAGTCCTTCAAGGGTGAAGCCCTGATTTGGTGGAAGACAATGGTCCAATCTACAGGTAAGGTACACATTTACAACTTAGGATGGTCTTAGTTTGTTGACCTTGTAAAGGAGACTTACTGCCCACCTCATGAGGTGGAGAAGATAGAGTCAGACTTTTTGACTCTTACAATGAAAAATCTAGACTGTCGGAAGTATGTTTCTGACTTCAATTCCATGTCTAGGTTAGATTCCTATCTAATCACCCTTTAACCCAAACGCATAGCGTGTTTCATTAAAGGATTAGCGCCCGAGATTAAGGGCATGGTCAAGACTGCTCAGCCTAGCACCTATAGGTCTTCAGTTGACCTATCACTCTCACTCACCTTAGACTTAGTGAGGCAGAAGTCAGTCAAAACTGAGACTGATGGGAAAAGGAAACGGGAGGACGATAACTCCTAAAGGTTTAAAAAGAAAGGAAATTTTGGGTTAAAAAAGAACCAGCACAGGTTTGATGATAGACCTTTGTGCAAGACCTGTAACCGCAGGCATTGGGGGCAATGCAATGCTGACCCACATATTAAACCATGTGGTATTTGCAAAAGAAAAGGGCATAAGACCCATGAATGCAAAAATCTTTAAGATGCCGTTTGTTACAATTGTAATGAGAAAGGGCATATAAAGCCTAATTACCCTAAAAACCCCAGAGGTAATGATGCAAAGCCTGGAGAGGCTAAGAAAGGAAATGCTCGTGCCTTCCAGATGAATGTTAGAGAGGCTGTTAATAACAACAACGTCATAGCAGATACATTCCTCATTAATGACCTAATGCTAGAGTACTTTTTGATTCGGGTGCAGATAAGTCTTTTGTAGACCATAAGTTTAGCAAACTATTAAACTTACTCATAAGAGCTCTAGACATAACCTATGAGGTAGAACTTGCTGATGGAACTTTAGAAACAACATCTTCCATTCTTGATGGATGTTTTATATCCATTAAGACCAATATATTCCTATCTCGCTTTTGCCAATGAAATTGGCGGGGTTCGATGTAGTCTTAGGCATGGATTGGTTATCTCATAACCAAGCCCGTATTGCCTGTGATAAGAAACTCATTGAAATTAAAACCCTATCTGGTGAAATGATCACCATCCTTGGATATTCACACTATGGATTGCCAGACAAGGTGTCATTACTCAAGGCATCCAGGTGTCTGAGAAGAGGCTGTGTCATTTTTCTGGCACAAGTAACTATCAATAGCCTAAGCCAAACATTGACGACCTTCCAATCTTCTCGGATATTCCGATGTTTTCCCTGAAGAATTACCGGTCTACCTCCAGATAGGCAAGTTGAGTTTAGGATTGATATCCTACCAGGATCAGCACCTGTTGCTAGAGCTTTGTATCGGTTAGCACCGACGGAAATGAAGGAGTTAAGAATTCAATTAGATGAACTTTTAGAGAAAGGTTTCATACAACCTAGTTTCTCACCTTGGGGAGCTCCTATCCTCTTCGTTAAGAAAAAGGACGGTTCAATGCGAACGTGCATTAATTATCGTGAGTTAAACAAAATAACAATCAAGAATCGTTATCCTCTGCCCAGGATCAATGAATTATTCAATCAACTTCAAGGTGCTAGTTACTTTCTAAGATTGATTTGAGATTAGGATACCATCAACTGAAGGTTAGAAGTGAAGATGTTCCTAAGACTGCCTTCAGGACCCGTTATGGTCATTATGAATTCCTAATGATGCCTTTTGGGCTCATAATGCACCAGCAACATTCATGGATCTCATGAATAGAGTTTGTAAGCCATATTTAGATAAGTTTGTCATTGCCTTCATAGACGACATACTTATCTACTCTCGTAATCAGGCTGATCACGAGAAACATCTTTAGTGCATCCTAGAATTGCTAAGATAAGAGAAACTTTATGCTAAGTTCTCTAAATGTGAATTTTGGCTTAGAAAAGTCTAATTTCTTGGACATGTTGTAAGTAAGCATGGTATCCAAGTAGATCCCGATAAGATTGAAGCCATAATGAATTGGAAAATACCCAAAACTCCATCGGAGATTCGTAGCTTCTTAGGATTGGCTTGTTATTATAGGAGGTTCGTTGAGAAATTTTTGAGGATAGCCACTCCTTTAACTACCTTGACCCATAAGAAAGCCAAGTTTGACTGGGGTCTAAAACAACAAGAATCTTTTGAGATTCTAAAACACAAGTTGAGCAATGCTCCTGTGTTATCTCTACCTGAGGGTATTGAGGATTTTGTCGTTTATTGTGATGCTTCGCACACTGGCATGGGCTGTGTGCTAATGCAAAAAGGCAAAGTAATCGCTTACGCATCACAACAATTAAAGGTGCACGAAAGAAATTACACCACCCATGATTTGGAATTGAGTGCTGTTGTATTTGCACTTAAGTTGTGGAGATATTACTTATATGGCACGAAGTGTATTATATACACTGACCATAAAAGTCTCCAGCCTTTGTTCAATCAAAAGGAATTGAACATGCGACAACGCCGTTGGATGGAAACACTTAATGATTATGATTACGAAATTCGCTATCATCCTGGCAAGGCAAATGTCGTTGCTGACGCCTTAAGTCGTAAGGAAAGGATTAAGCCTATAAGGATTAACGCCAAGAGCATTGAACTCAGAATTAGCTTGAATGAGAAGCTATTAGGCGCGCAGAGACAAGCCCTATTAGAGGCTAATATTCCTAATGAGGGATTAGGCGAAACTGTTGAGTAGTTAATGCGAGAAAAAGATGGAATCCTTAGATTTAATGGCAGAATCTCGGTTCCAATCTTTGGAGGACTTAGAGATCTAATCCTCCAAGAAGCGCATAATACGAAATACTCAGTTCACCCGGGTGGTGGCAAGATGTATCAAGATTTAAAGAAGAATTTTTGGTGGATGGGTTTAAAGAAATCCATAGCCACTTATGTAGCTAAGTGTCTGACATGTTCGTAAGTTAAAGCTAAACATCAGAAACCGTCAGGACTTCTACAACAGCTTGAAATTCTCACTTGGAAATGAGAAATGGTAACAATGGACTTGATTACCAAGTTACCTAAGACCAAATGTGGTAACGACACGATATGGGTCATTGTGGATAGGCTGACTAAGTCAGCGCATATCTTGCCAATTAAAGAAACTTATATATCTGATAAATTAGCTAAGTTGTACGTGGACAAGATCGTGTCCCTACGTGGTGTGCCAGTATCTATTATATCTGATAGAGACACTAGATATACATCTCATTTTTGGAAAAGTTTCCAACAATCTTTAGGCACAAGATTACATTTTAGTACGGCTTACCATCCACAGACTGATGGTTAGAGCGAGTGTACTATTCAGACTTTGGAAGACATGCTTAGAGCATGTGTGATTGGTTTAGGAGGAAGTTGGGATGACCACTTACCCCTAATAGAATTCTCCTATAATAATAGTTATCATACGAGCATCAAGGCCGCTCCTTTGAGGCCTTGTATGGGAGAAAGTGTCGAACGCCCGTGTGTTGGGCAGAAGTTGGGGAAGCCCAATTATCAGGACTGGAATTTGTCCTAGAGACCACGGATAAGATCGTGCAAATCCGTGATCGTCTCAAAGCTGCCCGTGATAGGCAGAAGAGCTATGCTGACAAGAGGCGTAAACCTCTTAAGTTCCAAATAGGAGACAAAGTCATGCTGAAAGTATCACCTTGGAAAGGTGTAATGAGATTTGGAAGGAAGGGCAAGTTAAGCCCAAGGTATATAGGTACATTCGAGATAATCGAATGTGTCGGCAATGTAGCTTATAAGCTCAAGCTGCCAGAGGAGCTTAGTGGAATTCATAATGTATTCCACATGTGTAATCTTAAGAAATGTCTAGCTGATGAGTCGGTAGCAATGTCACATCATGATGTGCAAATTGATGAAAACCTGAGGTTCATTGAGAAACCGATTTCGATCGAGGATCGACAAGTTAAGAAGCTCCGGAGGAAAAAGATATCTATAGTAAAGGTTAAGTGGGATGCCCTACGACGCCCCGAGTATACATGGGAGGTTGAGTCCACTATGCGACAAAAATACCCGCATATTTTTGAATAAAATCTCGAGGTCGAGATTTATCTTAAGGGGGTGAGGATGTAACACCTCGTAAAATCGTGTCCAATAATATAGTGACACGTGTCATACTTTATTATATATATATAAGTCTATTAAAGACTAATAAGGACTAAATGTGTCAACATGCTCAAACTAAGCCTCACCCTCTAGTGTCAACATGCATAAACTGAGCCTCTGAGTGACCATTAGTGTCAACATGCTTAAATCAAGCCTCTGAGTGACCATTAGTGTCAACATGCTTAAATCGAGCCTCTAAGTGACCATTAGTGTCAACATGCTTAGCCTCTGAGTGACCATCAGAGTCAACATGCTTATACTGAGCCTCCGAGTGATCCTTTACGAAGTCCTAACTCTCATATGAGCCACGTGTTGGACGAGAGGGATTAATTTTGTAAATATGTAAAAGTTGGCCAATGTCAACATGTTAATTTATACCTCTGAGTGACCTTTTAACAAACTGAGAGCTTGACAATGTCCGGACATACTCCCGGGTACGCCAAATGTTGGCTACGGAGGGCTAATTATGCTTATAAAGGTGTTTTAGAGGTTTTATAAGTTGAGAGGCCAAATGTGACAAAGTTTGAAAGTTCCCATGAGGCGCTCGCGGGCCGCGAGAGACACTTGCCATGTCTTTCGCAAGCCGCCAGAGGCCTGTGTCTGCAGAAAATTTGCTTGGCCTCCACACATGTTTCCAAAAACCATTTGATTTGAAACTAGGGACTTCCAAACTGCTATGCCACATTTTAGAACACTTGTAAGCTCCCTCTAACACTCCCTAACACCTGGCATCACCTCCTTCAAGCTCCTCAACTATAAATAGGTGCAATGCTTCACCACTTGAACTTGAACCTTTCTCGTTTATCACTCTATCTCCCTCCTCTGGAAGTTCCTAAGTGAAAGGAGCATCCAACTTAGTTCTACTTTATCCTAGGAATCACTTGTAAGTGTTCATTTCTCTTGCATTTTCGTTTATAGGCTTTTATAGCCAAAAGTCAAGCGTTTTACGGAAAATGGATTGACTTTCGGTTAAGACCATTATGGTCCAGCCATTGTTCGTAACGAACATGGCTAAGTGATCTTAACAAGGTAAGTGTTAATCCCTATTAAGGGCACCTCCTAAAGAAAACGTTTGCTCGACCAATTGACGGGTCAAAGTTTTAATATTAAAAATTCAAACATGCCATTTTTTTGAAATTTTTATAATCTGAGCTTATATATGTTATGAAACATGTTTTGGCACTTAAATAAGTTGATAGTAATTATTAGAACATGTAAGAACATGTTCGGCTCATCAATTTCAGTTCTAGGGTCGGTTCGCAACCGAAAGTCGCAAAGTTTGACTTCTGCTTTGACTTTCGATTCTGACCCGATTTAGATTTGTTAGCTACTGATCTAAAGTTGCATTATGATCATAATATGATCTAGCATAACCCTCTGAGGTTATATTACATGATCATAATCAGAATCTAAGTTTATGCACAAGTTCCATTATTATGCCATTTTGACTAAAATTCCCTTTTTACATAAAATAAGGTTTAATCGGTAACGAACTTAAAAATGAACTACCTACTGATATAGTATCATAAGTAGGATTATTTGGGATGTCAAGTCAGATTATATACTGAGTTTATGAACAAGTTCTTGTATTATGTCGACAAATGAGGATAAAGCCCTTGTAACACATAAAATGGTTTTAATCATACCTTTTTATATCAAATCTTTTACCTATTAATATGTTATATAAAATAAAATGTCTAAAATAATTAAACTTGATTTTAACGTCGGTTTTTACTAAACTTCACACAAATCGTCATTTTACGACATAAGCGCCGTTTCGGCGCATAGTATGGTTTTAAACCATATTTATCAACCAAGAATTGTTACCTACTGATTTTAAAAATTATTTAAAATATTTTTACTGTAGGTACATGAAATAAACTCAGAATCCCAAATAAGTTAATATATTATGTGTAAAATGACTAAAATGCCCCTTCGGTGCAAAGTTTGTTCATAAATGATAAATTACACATATAAACAATATCTTACTGATATTATATCATAAATTAAATATTTTTCCAGAATACTTATGATTATAACATTATAATACATTCAAGTTCCTTTTATACGGTATATAATTACCAGAACGCCCTTATGAGGCATAGTTTCATTTAAAACCTTAACGTGTATATAAGTTGATATCCTACTGATATTACAACTTATTTAAAGTATAATTCCATATAGAATTTGTCCATGACTTATCCGGTTACCCGATATCGCTTATATACGCACAGTTAAGTATATGTAACTAGTTTACGGAAATTAATCGAAACGGGTTTAATCGTATCATTTTAGTCTCAAAATCCAGAATGCTTATGGTTTACCCATATTATACAAGTCATACGACTTGTTGGGTTTAAACTACACTATATCCGTTCATCGCTTAATCTAGCGTATTATACCGTTTTGATCCTGTACGCTAGTCGGTCTAAGTCCATGACTTAATTAAGACCGTTAGCATTTAATTGGTTAGCTTATGCAATAATACAGACTAGAGCCTTCCGGTAAATGCTATCTACACTTAGTTCATTTTGGATACGGATGAGATATTAAAACTTGCATTTTAATCAAGACTAGCTCAGGTAAATACTCTCGACTTATTTTCCTTATATTGGCTTGGGTTACGGCAAATTATTACCGCTTGGTCGAAAATGGGATCAATCGAATGCCGGACTGTGGCTAGTAAATCTGCATATTCTGTTTTAATCAGTTTTGTTTGATAACTTAAACATCGAGGGTTAACGACCGTGTCCTGGATACCCTCGGCTCATTACATTAGTTAATGGCCACGACCAAAGCGCGGGGTGTAGGCATACACCTGACAGATGCTCATGCTAAATTATTTTTACCCACTAGTTGGGGATAACTCCTTCGTGGGTTCTTAAGTGGTGTGTACGTTAATCCTGTCTCGGTCTCTGTACTGGGCCCCCTATGTATGGACAAACATGTGAATCTGTCAACAAGATTACAAGGCTGACTTTCCCAAGTTATAAAAGTTTTCCGTGCCATGTGCACTTAAAACCATTTTCAAATGTTTTCAAAATGAGTCAGTTGAGTGTATTTACCAGCGAAAGCTGACGTATTTTCAAAAGACTAAGCTTGCAGGTACAATACGAAATAGGCTGGAAGTTGCTCGGTAGTGATATAAGAGGATCTTGCAAATCTTTAGATCTGCCCAAAGTCTGTTATACACTTTTTGTACATTTTACGATCCGCCTGTGGATCTTCTGTTACAAGCCGTCTGTATATTATTTTTCATACTTTGAACATTTGGTTTGTAATAGTAGTTTAAATTCCAAGACTTCCGTTGTGCTGTGTTTAATTGACTATGATGATACCAACTTACGTCACGATATTATCCACCCAAGCCCACCGGTGTTTGGTTGTAAAATACGGGGTGTGACACACACACACAAGGCAAATCCTTGATTCAAACTCCGAGGGGGGGGGGGGTCCTTGGAAATTAGCGACCTGACGAAATTTACAACCAAATTGAAGAAATTACTTAAATTAGTTTTCAAACAAAGCCACCTCTTTACAAGCCCAAATAGAAGCTTTAACCACAAAATTGAGAAACTTGAATTAACAAAAACGACTTGATTATGGCTTGTGAAGGATGTGGCAGACCACATGAAAACTGGAGTTGCATGAAAGATGGGGAAAACTAAGCGGAAATGGTGAACTACCTCAACAATCGTCCGCAACCATCTGGAGCTCCAAGAAACTCTTATAAACCCGAATGGCGAAATCATCCCAACTTTAGTTGGAGAGAATCGGGAGGTAGCAACCAAGAAAATCAAAATCAAAATCAGCGGCCCAACTTTCAACAACAACCCCGAAACGAGCAACAAGGATGCCCACAATAGCAAGAAGGGGGAAGAGAAAGACTTGAGGAGCTCATTACTCGTCTTTTCTCCGAATCCGACAAACGGTTCGGAGAGGTTCCTACAAACTGAAGCCGAAATTAGGAACCAACGGGATAGTATATAAAACATTGAAAAAAAAGTAAGCCAACTTGCCCAAAATTTCTATGAAGACCACAAGGTGCCTTGCCTAGCAACACTGAACTAAGCCAAAGAGCGCAAGTAAATTTCATCAATTTAAGAAACCGGAAAGTAGGGCCCGGTAATGAAACAACTTTACCTTAAAGCACTCTACAAACTAACCAACCCACAAATACAGCAAAACACCGACCCAACCAAACCACCGCCGCTACCTTACCCCAGCTGTTTACTCTGCCAAAAGATGGTCGAGCAATTCACCAAGTTTGTAAACCTCCTAATACAACTTCATATTATGAAGTCCTCACACAATTGCCAAAATACTCCAAATTCATAAGAGACTTCCTCACCCACAAAAGGAAGATTGAATCAATTCAACAGTTAACCTAAGTGAAGTGCGTGGCAACACTCCTCAACAAACTCCCCCAAAAGAAGATTGATCCCGGAAGCTTTACAATACCTTGCTCCATCAGAGGATCGCTAATAAGCAATGCGCTTGCCGACCTAGGGGCTAGCATCAACCTAATGTCCGCCTCTATGTTCAAGTGACTCGGAGTAGGGAAACCACAGCTTACAAGGATTAGCATCTAACTTACGGACAAGTCAGTAAAATACCCTCAAGGTGTCATAGAGAATCTTTTGATTAAGGTCGAGTAATTTGTTCTTCTGGCCAACTTTTTAATCCTTGACATGAAAGAAGACACCGAGATCCCGTTCATATTAGGGAGATCATTCCTTGCCACTGCATTAGCCATGGTGGATATGAGTGACGGAAGGATAACATTGAGGGTTGGTGACAAGGAAATGAAGTTCGAAGTGGGACAATGTGTGGAGGATGATCTGGTCAACTATATCAAGGCAGTAGAATCGAGCTTGGACTACACCCTCAGCAGGTGCAACTTGGGGTGCGAGTCATCCCACTCAGGTAACATTTGACCAACTTTGTGTCTAGCCAAGGGCCCTTGTTAACGTGGCGCACCATGGAGGCATCCCATGGACTATCCAATAATAAAAGTAGTTTATTTAAACATAGATTTTCCAATTTCAAAAGTATGGCTTCCTTTTGAAAAAGAATGATCATGTTTAAAATTTAGTTTAGCTCTTAGTTAATACTTTTTATTTTCAAGTTTTCTCTTTGAAGAAATAAAATACACTCAAAAGAGGGTTGAAGCAAGCCAAAGGACGTTGAACCAATGCCCCATGCACTTAAACACAAGTCCCCTGACTCGAAATCTTCATTACAGTAAGTTCAGCACGGGGCCATGTAAGGTAAGCACGCCCCCATGCCTCTACAATGCATAAACATTCTTTCTTGTAGACCTGTCACACATGGCTTTTCCTTTTAGGCACGACCTTGTGCCCATCTTCTGTAATTTTTCCATACTGACACTTGTTTCACGGGGCCATGCCTGCCTAACACGCTCCCGTGTCCACTAGCCAGTTTATGAAAAATTTTGTTGTTTTAACCCACATTAACACATTTAATAAATTTAACTCATTTTAACACACGGTGAGGACAATGTATAATTTAAGTGTGTGTGTGTGGGGGGGGGGGAGTTGCATCTTATAAGTCCAGGAAACTATCAACTGGATATCACAAACACAACCAAAGTGCGGAAAAAATAAGAAATTGTAGAAACAAGATGAAGATGTAATCGATTGTTATTGATAATTGCACACAAACTCAAAGGTTTGTCTAGTACAATACGCATGAGAACACAAACAACCAACAACCTTAACTCGTCTATCTAGCTCTCTCTGATGTCTAACCCTAATAATGAACTAAACATAACATTATATAGGGTCCACATATAACTCGGCCCACATGGCCTAACCAAGACCACTAGAAAACTAAGTTCGGTAACTATAATTGTGTTTGATGAAGACAAGTGTAAACCTACTCAATTTTAGGGCCTTACAAATCTTTATTCATAAAACAAGCGTTACACGAAACTCTACTTGGAACCGCTAAAACACCCCAAATCTTTTTCAAAATATTTTTTTATTTTTATTTGTCTTGTTTTAGTTTAAGTTAGAAAACCAAGTTCTATTTTTTTTGTTTTACTAATTTACAACCGATAGCGCCGTGATAAAAAGAACCAAATAAGAAAAATTTATAAAAGGGCATGCCAATCTTTTTAAAATTTGATTGTATGTACATTTTCACATTTTTAATCCTTTTCCCACAAATAGTGAGTTTTGCCTTTACCGAGCATTCAATACCATATCTTTACTAAATGCTCACTTTTCATTTCTTGTGTGATAGCCTGTATGGCTATTACAAATCTAGAACTTGACAAGACAATGCATTCACGGTCCTTACCGACTAATCCAAGTAAGTAAATGACTGAGGCACTAGGACTATAAACCTTTTCCGTTTCAACCTTATTTTCCTTTTTTATCTCCCCAGCAAAACAAAAATACCTTAGTTAACCTCATTTGAGCCTAAACCTTTCATTTCAAAACCCGCAAAGTAAAATTTTTCAACAATCACCCATCACCCTAAACCTTTTTTATTTTTACACCTTTGATTTTAGTAAAAATTTGGTTCTTTTGAAACATATTAAATTGTGACTTAGTTATCTTGTGAATACTATTATCTAAAAAAAATTGGATGAATCCTTTTTGAAATATATCATAACAAATTTGGATGAATTATCCGTGTGAAGGGTCTGTTTCCAGTTATACATAGAGATGCTTGGTTCACTTGCAACTCATCCCTTAGCAAACCACTTCTGTCACACCTGCCACTATTATACCACCATCACCCATCTTTAGAGTGTGTGTAGTAGTCTCGGGATCCAAGATTGATGGTAAGAGTTTTTGTTAAACAAAGGCTATGCTTGGCTAATCTCTTACATCACTTGGTGAAGACAAATCTTTTATGTATTACTTTTGATTTCCAAGCTTTCGTTAACTTTTTTTGGTATGTATTAATGAATTTAATAACTAGTTTTTTTATGTTGAAAGTGAATTTCATCCTATCATCTCTTCATGCATTGTTGATTCACTCATTCGTGTCTTTACGGTCTATATAAAGCACGTTAACTATCTGGAAGGGGGTTAGAAGGGTGGTTTGGGTAAACTTCTTGCCTCGTTCAGTGTATAGATCCTGCGAGAACTTGATTCAAGCTTATTAGGACTTATTTAAAGGCATATATCATCAAATCGGGAGAAGTAAGAATGGCTTGAGTCCCTTATAAATAAACTACTATTAAAACTTTAAATCAGCCTTGCGGGACTATATCCCTACTGACTCAGACTGATTTGGCCAAGGGTAGCGTAACCTCCAAAAGAGGGACATGCCACATTTTGCATTAATAACTTACTTAAATATCTTCCAATATTCCGGCCTTGCAGCACTGTATCCCTTCTGACTCAGACCAATATGGCTGAGGGTAGCATTGCCTCCAAAAGAGAGAGATGCCACTATAACTAAGATAATCTCTTAAAAAACCTAAAGTGAAGAAATCATCAAAGGATACGTAAAAGAGGAGCCGGAACCAAGTGACTGCATCTAGCCTATTGAATCTTTTTAATATTTTAGTTTCTTTTTAATTTTTATTTACTAAACATCTTTTCTCAAAATTTTGTTAGATTTGACGTTAACGATATCGCGGTATTAAAAGCTCTTGTGTCCTTGGACGACCCCGATATCTTACCATCACTATACTATGCCAACGATGGGTGTACTTGCCCTAACGTGTTGTAGAGAGTGATAGTGTTATATCGTGTTTTGTAAATTTAAAGCTTGATGAACTAGTAAAAGTGCTAAAAATCTTTCAAAAATTATACTCATACTCCATCACGTCAGGGGTAAGGGCAAATTATAGTATTTCAAGTGAGGATACACGTATGATAGCGTATGAAGAACTAAGGATGTGTATGTGATTGTATTTACGTATGAATGTATCCAACGTGTACCCAGGTTATGCCCATGTATAGATTCAACTATGACTACCATGTAGTGAGAAATGTATGAATTTAAGTATGACTGACGACAACCATATGTAGGATTAGCACGTAATCTGGACGAAGTATAAATGACGATATTTGTAAGACTCGCATGAAATGTGGATTGCATAAGTTTAAATGTGAATAATGATATGTGTATGACTTGAATGAAATGTGAATAATGATATGCACGTGTATGTCTAACACGAAACGTGGACTTGTAGAAAGTCATGATTACAAGGAGTTTGAAAGGTGCGAGATTAATCCGTGAGTGAAATGGTCTTTTTGTACGAATGATCGAGTTTGTTGAACTGTATAATTTGGTTTGTTGGGAATGGAGAATCAAGTTTGTGGATATTGGGAAAATATTGGGAGAAAGTAGCGTTTTATGACGAAAGATGTAGTTCATAAAGGAAATGTCACATTCGTTAAAAATTTTGGATTTGCATACGTCATAGGTTGTTCGGTCTTAAGAACTTTTCCTGCCCACGTATTTAGTTTTATAATTGCGTATTAGCGACGTTGAGAAAAGTTTTAGGCGGTGAGCTTGTTTATTGAAAGTATTTTCACCAAAACGAGAAAAGTCGTGCTTGGAAATTTTGTGGAAAACTTGGTTTTGAAAAGAACTTTTAGTAAAAACGGACTTATAGATAGTCAAACTTCGTTGGTACTGGCCTGTATGTGTAGGGTTACTACGTCTAGAGTATGCATGAGGAGTTAGGTTGACCGGTGCGATGGTTGTGGTAGGTTGGTTGAGTTGTAGTTTGATGATAGGGTGTCGAGTTCCGACTAAATGTTTATAGTTGCTACACTTGGTGCACAACGATGCATTGTATGAGTGAGTTACCGGTCTTGGGTTTTGAGAGGTTCCCTAGGTATGGTTCTTACCGGGTTCCTTGGTTCATGAGTATAGTCGAGGTTTGTAAGAGGTCTGGGGTGTGTAGAATTACCGGTAGGAGAACTAGTTATAGTTGGGATCTATTGTAGTAAATCGAAGCCTCAAGGGTGTGCAGGTCCACTATGTGCATTCATTGGTTGGGTTGACCATTGACTAATTATGTTTTACCAACTAAGCGAAGTTAACGTTGAGACAAAGTGACATCTATAAAAACTATACACATATGAAAGAAAGTTTTTGGTTTCCCATTGGAACAAAGTGTCGTAAGTATAATAGAATAATGTGAGTGTTTATTAGTGATCGGATCAAGTATGAAATTCGTGGGCAACAATTTACTAGACCGATTAGGTTGATAGGTAGCGTATTGTAAGACTTAAAAAATCGTGTAAGAAAATATTTAAGGCATGAATGGGATTATCACACATAGTGATTTGCGCAAATATGCGTAACCGGGCGTTGTTGCGGTAATGTCGGTCGCAAGTGGGATGGATTCAAAGTGGTTTTGGAAATGTAAGTTCCTGTAAAAACTACATAAATACATACATCTACTTATATATGATAAATGAAAATACGTTAGAACACGTGACAGTCGATTAGAGCCTCCTTGAGAGGCAAATTTTCTGGTCCGCTTTTTTTCTTTACGAAATCAAATACCTGTTTAATGACCCAGTCACAACAACCTTCTAAACACGCTTCTTTTCTAATCCCTACCACACAAACCCTAATTTTCTTCTTCAATCAGCTTCCTTTGTCATCGAACTGCCGTTACACCTTTGATCTTCCAATTTCTCACACATTATCAATAAGAAATCCTCTACCCATCCATCTTCTCTACATGATTTTGTTTTTCTGATTTGTTGTCTGACGATTTGTTCCCTAAACCCTAGAATCCCTCTCATTCGTCAGATCATTTCAATTCATTTGTTGATTCGATTCAAGTCATTTCGTAAAAAAACATGGAAGAAAAGGTCAATAGGTGAAAGGTCGAGGATCTCCTGCTTCAATTTCACCTTTGCTGTTACACACACTGGTACATATATATCACCTATTTGATATTATTTATTGCTTTTTTAAAAACTTTTTTTCATGTTTTTGTTAAGTAATTTTGTAAATTAGTCGATTTGGTGGAGAAGTTTGATTCAATTTGTTTAACATTGATTGTTTCTAGTAAAAGTTTGACATTTTGCTGTTCAGATTTAAAATTCACATCCACTAACTCCCTATAGTAACACATCTTGATTTTGTTTGCAATGCTTGAAACATTTCAGGGATTTACACGAAGTTTCTACTATCAAGAGCGGGATTGAAGGTACAACGACTTATATTTTGTTATGGTAATGGTTTCGGTTTGTACTAGGATTGTGCTTTTGTTGTGAACGACCTACACAATTTCTTTGTGCTTTATGTTTTGTTAAACTTTTTTATTTGTACTTGAGTTTTGCGTTTAATTGGGCATTGCGATTTGTTTTAACATCTAGGGTTCGTGTTTGATCGTCTTTTTTACAGTTCATTGCTGTTTACTTCGCAATTGTTTTCCTGCTATTGTTTCCAATGACCCTTTAATTGCTTATGATCAATGGAAGGTATATTTTTAAGCTTGAAGCTTTAATTAAGTTGTCTGAGAGACTGGTGATTGATGTTTTTGCCAATTTCTGAATGCTTTATTCGTAAATTTTTAGCTAATTATTTAATAGTTTAACTAATTAGCTGCAATGGTTTTGAAATAATCTCCAAAGTAGAAGCATTCCAGAAGCAAGGCTAGGCTTGGTATGTTCTTTAATCTATGTAAATTTTGTTATTCTTTCTAGCCTACTGAATACAAATATGTACGCTTTTTGGGCACCATTGTGTAATAATCCAAATTTATATATACATACGTATGTCTTCCTTTATTATAATTAGAAGTTTAAAATAATAATAATAATAACTAGTAAACGAATAAATTCTTGTTACAGATTATGAAATCTCATAATAACACTGATTAAATAATATAATACTTTCACCTTTGCATGTATACATGCAAAATGGGCATACGTGTAAGTATCAGACAATTGAATAGAAATGAATAAATAAGAATTTATTTAAATAAAAACTTTTAGAAAACTTATCTTCAACTAGAAGCTTCATATCCCCTCTATAATAGAGGCATCCATTGTTTGCAAAGCATCCTCAACTTCTTCACAAACTACACCATTTATCACCTTCCGATAAGAAACCTGGTTCCGGTAACTGTAACTGAAACCGAACACCATATTAACACCACTTTACATTCACCACCATCTATACTAAACCACTGAGAGCTTTAACCACGAAAATCGTACTACTGAAACCATTTTCCGGTGAAGAAATACCAATTTTAGCGATACTTACGTATTTTCCGACGACGTCTCTCGTAACCGAAACCTTTTTTTGACCAAGGTAATCATAAACTAAATTTTTATTTTTGAAACTTCAAGGTTAATCTATAATGAAAATGGAATATATAATTTATTTTGTGAATGTTAGTTTTAGATTAAAGATGATGAAATAGAGATAAACGAGTGAACTGAGAACTAAGTAAATAAATAATTAAGAAGTCTGATTATTCACAAGGGCTCTAGTAGCCCAGTTTAGATTCTATTTTACAACCCAGAGGTCACAAGTTCGAATCCAACAGGTGACATATATTTTTATCAGATTAACATCAGATTTTCGTTCTGATGAAACATAAATCACTAAGTGATCAAATTTCCTATTAAATGCATCAGATTTCTTATATAATAAATCAGATTTTATAAATCAAACATAAATCACTAAGTGGTCCACTAGTTGAGACTCTAACTTATAACTTAAAGGTTTTGTATTCAAATCTTACAAGAGAGATCAAATATGGTATAGTCCAGCTGGTTAGAGATCTTGGGATCAAACACCTTGCTGGTGACATTACTTTTATTAGATTTTTGGTATTTCATGAATCAAATTTCTTATTTAATCACTATTTGTTAGGGACAAACTTTTATGCACGATATAATCGAGACATAATTCCATACATCTGTAAAGACCATAAGCTTCAGCCCAACATAGGTGCATTTGGGCTTTATAAGCAACTGAGCTTTTCTCCATTTACACACGTAGATATTTTTGCGTAGTCACATCTTGTTAATAGGGTAGACCTGCCATTTAGTGCATAATCTAAACCTGTTATGATATGCTGTGTAGTTGGGTTACATGAATCACATCATATAAAATGAGGCATAAACGCATCACGTAAGTGTGTAAAACGCATCATTTATCACACAATGTATTACAATTTTTAACTTGATGTTTTCTAAACACTTAAAAAAACTATACCCATATTAAAGAGAATAAAATTCTTGATTTTATAGAGTAATTTATAAATTAATGAAGTATATATAAATTACTTTTTTTAACGACAAATGATATCACTACTTTTACTTTATACAAATTATATTAAAATACTCTTTTTGCTGATGATTGAACTTGAGACCTCCCATCTAAAGACATGCGTCTTTATCAAATGCACTAGCCCACGTATATATATATATATATATATATATATACATATATATATATATATATATATAAATGCTTGATATTGCAAATTTATTATTCAAAAAAGTCAACTAAACAATACCCTCTTGACTCATTACAACAATCAGTCCGGAAAAGTTAGGATAGTAGACATTAAGTCCGATCAAACACTTAAAAACCTTTAGAAAAATAAAAAGAAACGAGTTTTACAACTCTTTTTAACTCATAAGTACACCTAAGGGTATATAATTAATATCTTTTAACGACTTAGACACTATTTCAACGTATCTCTAAACAAGAAAAATAAATTTTATAATCATTTTCAAGTCAGAGGTACACATTAATTAATTCGAAATTCACTTTAGTTAATGAGACGAGATTTGCATATAGTTGGTTGTTAAATAAATAGAGTTGGATTATAGAGGTTATATGGGAAATTAATGGTTAAAAGTAAAATTATATTATTGATTTACGAAGAAAATGGTATACAAAATTTGAAAATTAATGCAAAATCCCCAAGTTTTACGGAATGGATTTTGGACTCTTGATAATGAAAGCTATACAACTCAAATCATGATGATCTGAATCCTCTCGTAATTATTATTCATGATCTCAAACTTTTACTTGACTTCCAAGTGGTTCATCTACATCTTTAATTCTTCATTTGAATTTCTTCATCAATGGTGGAAGTGACTGAAACCGAGTACTTGTAACAACAAAAAGGCAGACGGCACATCAAAAACTTCTTGGTTGCGATGAATTATCATGATGATGATCTTCAAACAAACATCAAGATCATGCGCATGAAACCGCTTGAGATTCAACAAAGGGAATCATCTGCTGTGATCAAGAATCTTCAAATAGTTCGAAAGATTATTTTCAAGTTCGGTGGATCAAAAACAGTTCATCCACACTCTGAAACCCTAGTTGCCAGATAACATGACATCGAAAAAGATTCAAGAACATGTCACATTCCGAAAGCCTAATCTGTTAACGACAGAAGATCAACAATGGTGGCATGCAGTTGATGACCAAGAAAAACGAGGGTGTGACGGATTTCACAAAACGTGTGGGTGGGTCGGAGGCTGAGTTTGTGATCGAGAAGAGGCTCGCGATATCAGATGTGACCCTGAACGAGGGGTGGGTCCTGATACCGGTGTTACAAGTCAAGAATAGGGTTTCTTGACACTGGATGAGGAAACAATGATGAGAAAGAAAGAAGACGTAAGTGTGTGAGTGTTTGATCCGGAAAGATGTAAATTGACTTTGAATCTGGCAAAGTGGCGGATGATTAAAGAATGCTATGTGATGAAAATCAACTGGAACTATATTTTTAAGACAAATGTGTTCAAGGTAGAGATGGTGATACGGGTTTTGTCCTTTAGACTTGATCAACAACTTTGTTTTGCGCTTGATCGTCTTGCTTCATGAGTTAATCAAAGGTAGGGCTACGTAGCATATACAGTTGAAGACGTCTATACATAATTTGTCGTGTGGTTTAAGGTAGTATATTGTCACAGAGTAACTTTTTGACTCACGTGTAGCAACTTAGACTCAATCTAAGTAAGCAATGTGCCCAAATGATGTAGTATTTTGAGTGAATCGAGTGATGGTTGCGAGTATTGTTTACAACGAAATAACTTTGTATTGGTTACAAGATGTTTACAAAAGTGAGTTTACAAGTACAAGTATGATAACTTGCTAAGATGTTGGGTGATCTCCAAATGAGACCGCTTTCACTTATTTATACTAGCTAACTACTAGTTCTAGAGAATTCTCTAATTAGAGAATTCTATACAAAATATCTTATCTTGGATTTTTATGAGCTGAAAACTAGAGTGTTCCTTCAAAATATCCATGCTTTCCAAGTGATTTCACAATCTTTCTAGAGGATTCTTGGCTGCAGAAATATCATCCCTTTCTAGGCCCTTCCTGAATCTTTGAAGGTTGATCTAGAAACTTCCGATGGTGCCAAATCGTTCCAGCAACTTGTAGGCTGTTCCGGAGGTTCCGGACAGCCCTAGACGCTTCTTTAGTGTTCCAGAATCTTCTGGAACTCACGAAAAAAATTATGTATTTAGGTGGATCGTGACAATAACTGTCGTTTGGGATTCTATATGATGGCAGGAAGCTAACTCTATCATTTGTTTATTCGAACAAGAAAAAGTACTGATGGTTTAGGGTAGTATATATTGTCTTCTTGGGATTCTATATGATGGCAGGAAGCTAACTCTGTCTTTTGTTTATTCGAACAAGTACTGAGCATATATAAATATCATTCTTTAATGTTGTTAAATGTATATTGAATTCATTTATTTGAGTTACATTTTT
This sequence comes from Scalesia atractyloides, assembly GCA_947069175.1. NCBI lineage: Eukaryota > Viridiplantae > Streptophyta > Magnoliopsida > Asterales > Asteraceae > Scalesia > Scalesia atractyloides. The sequence goes on along the minus strand of CAMTDV010000003.1, from coordinate 57,365,780 downwards.
CTTATTAAATTTGTGGGTTTGTATCCATTTTAACTCCATGCATTGAATAACTGATATTGGAAATATGTTTAAAAATCAATAGTCCTTAACAGCTGATAATGGTCATCTTCTCCAACATCCTGCTAAATCTCTGATACATTTGATTTTAAATATGTTTTTTTATTAAACTAGGATTTGGGGGCTCTTGGTGCCCAAAGTCCTAGCTTGAGTAAAATGGCCTTAGGGTCAGCCCTGCGATATCATATCTAAACTTATAGCATAAACTACATAGGTTCTTGTGACTATAAGTAACAAGCAACATCAATATTATAAGAGTGATACCAAAGTATGGATTACCTTCACTTAATAGCTCATCAATTACTTGAACATAATAACATATACAATCAGAAGAACTTAGTATTGTGACACAGACAAATCCAACATCATTTCGTTTATGTGAGAGCTTAATAATGAGTAATTGCAATGTCATGTCTCAAACATCATCAACGTGTTTTGTGCGCATTGACTCCGGTGAGGGGAGGAACTCGACGACCATTATATGCTTCCAAATGTATTGGTGGTATTCTAGTTCGTACATTTCTTATAACCACCATCTCTCCGGCCATGTAGCATTTGCCTAAGTATCACAATAACTATAGTGGTATCACAACAAGGTCAAGGAATCTTATTGTGAACTTATACATCCGTGACGACGAAACTAAAAAAATAAACTTTTCTGTCTTTCGCCTCTTACCTTGCATGAGCCAGTAATGTTAGATTTTTCTCTATCTTCTTTAAATTTTAAATTCTACTATTTATTTGTTTTTCAATTCATTGTATCCTATTCGGTTCATGCTGTCTACAAGTCCATACAAACACATTTGAAATGAATTAAAAGTGGGTTACATTTCATCAACCATACTGTGTTTGATTTAAACAGATTTTGAAAATTGACCCAAAACTAGAGGTCAAAAAAAAAAAAAAAAAAAAAAAACCAAAAAAAAAAAAAAAAACCTGAACCCGGGTATTAAACAAACCTGGTTTTTAAACCTGACTCTACCCGTAGGGTAGAGACCGAGTATGCATATTCTGTTCAATACCCAAACTCGAACCCAAGTTTTTTCATACCCGGTTTGTACCTAGGTTTCCATAAAATCCGTATCTGGGTTTCCGTAATACCCGTAACCGGGTTTTGGAATACCCGGACCCGTTGTGTACAAAAGTTGTTTTTAACGTTTAGAGCTTGTATGAGGCTTATTTGGGCAAATTTCAAGACATACTATATGTATAAATAAAGGTTTCCATTATATTTCTAGGTTTTATGCCAAAAAAATGAATCGAAAAACCCGATCTATACCCGAACCCAAATCATACCCGACCAATACCTGAACCATACCCGAACCCTACCCGGACTAGGAAATAAGGTATTCTAATACCCGGAAAACCCAAACTAGGGTATTGAAAACCCGAACCCTACCCGAACCCGGGTACACAGTGTATAGATTTTCTGGCCATTACACAGACTCGAACCTTACTCAGGTATAGCAAATACCCGAAAAGTCTAAACCCAGTCATACCCAAACCCGGGTATTTAAGAAAACCTGGTTTGTGCATCTCTACCCAAAACCAATGAACCATTTCCTTAAATAGGTTGTTCATTGTTGGGCTATTTTTAGGTAAGTCAAACATATAATCGGGAGCCTTATATTGGGCGAGGTCATTTTGGATATATATGGCCCATTGGGGCAACTGTTAGGGTACAGACTAGCAATTAACTAGGATTAATAGAGATTAGTAGGAGTGGGATTTTATATGTAATTTTCAATTGTATATAGCTATCCACACATTTATATATGTATTTTTTAAGTAGACATGTTTTAACAGCTTCTTTGACCCATGTTTTCAAGTAGATAGCATTAATTGCTGGAATTTACAGGTGTTGGTCAAGAATTTAGCCAGAATTTGGCCGAAATCACTAGAATGCCGTCTATTTTTGGCCTATTAGGATTGGATTTGGCCACTGTTGATTGCTTACTAATTAATTGGCCGATTTGATAAAAATTAATCGGCTCCATCTAGCGATTAATCGATGACTAATCAGAGGCTAGTCGGGATTTAACTTGCCATGATTTTACCCCTGAGGTTAAAGATAAATAGTTTAAAATATCATTAAATTACCCCTCATCTTCTTCCTCCCCCCTATCTAAAAAAATTATGATAAATAAAACCCTACCATCTACGACTACACATCATTATCTCGTCGGAATCTCACTGCCCGTTCATACCCTCATCTTCTTCTTCCTCCTCCTCCTCCTCCACTTTCTCAAAAACCCTACCAGCTACAATTACTCCTTATCATCTCGTCGGAATCTCCACGTCCGTTCATCCCTTAATCTTCTTCCTCCTCCCCCTCTCTTTAAAAAACCTACCACCTGCAACTACTCCTCATCATCTCGCTGAAATCTCACAGTCCGTTCATCTTCTACCAAATTCTAACCCTCCGATTTTGGATAATCTAATCTCCGTACTCGCCACTTCCCTCGCTATACTTTTTCTCACCTTTAGGTCCGCCATCGATCGAACAACCAACCAATCCATAATTGGAATGTCAATCAACTACATCGACATCTCACCTTTACTAATGCTCAACATAGACCTCGAAATCAACGGAAAATACCCACCATCCGTCACCAGTTTTCATGACCAAATCCTCCAACCCGACCATTTCCCCTTCGCTTCACCAGTGTACAATTATTCGGTCACCACACCGCTAAAGAACGCCATCAATTTGATGATGAAGGGAATTTAACTAATATGGAAGCGGATGAGAGGTTGAAATTGGTTCTGAATACGTTGAAGGCTTTCACTTTGAGGTTACAGAATAAATGATTGAATGGTGTTTTAGGGTTTACTGGTTATATATGTTTTGAGTGAATTGTTGAAGGTGGATCGGTTTTTTGATTTAAGTTGTGAAAAATGGAAACAAAATTTTCTAAATTGTAATAATTTTTTAATTGTTTAATCTTCAATCCTAGGGGTAAAATAGACATTTTACATATATTTAACTGAGAAATCTAACGTTAAGGATCATCCAAGTTTAAAAATTGCAACCACTAGGATCACCTATGTAATTATGGAAGGTTGGGGATCAACTCAGCAAAAATCGCAAACCATAGAGGCCAACGAGGCATTTAACTCTTAAAATTTCATTTTTTTTTCAAAAGTTAAAAAACAAAAGGTTAATATACCCTAAAATTTCCTATTTATAGTTCCAATTTAGAAATAGAAAATAAGAAAATTTAAGTCTAAAATGAAAAACCAAGATAAATCTAGGATGCAAACCAAAAACAAATGTAAATATGTTCAGTGTCACCCTACTCGTAACGGAAGTGCAAGGTGTGATCACAAAATGTTTTCATAACATTAAATAGTAATCATCTACATGATTTAAGATAATCGAAGGATGTTAAATATATATTATTTGAAAAGATGTTTACAAAACCATATTATTTCTTTTGCATACATGAACCGTAAACTTCAACTTTCGCAAATATATTAAGACAAAATATAAGACTTGATAACTAGGCTTTGGCCTATATATCACTGCACAATGGCGAGAAATATAAGACAAACCCCTAAAATGACATCGTTTATGCAATCCTAGTCCTTGAGTTCCAAATCATGTGATACTATTTTTTTTCCTGAAATACATGTTAAGTAAAAACGTCAAAATAATTTTAGTGAGTTCACAGGTTTTGCTTGACACAAATGAATCTTTAAAACATTTGATAAACTTTAAATAAAACTGGTATGCATAGTGTCAATAATATTCATTGATCAATTAATGTTTAGCTAGGACATTAACGAATGTGTCGACATAAGCTAGTAACCAAACCTTAACAATGTTCGGTCATACCTGGCCACTAAGTCCTAGTGAAGCATGAGTCTCAAGGACACAAAAGCACTTCCATAGAGTCTCAAGGACTAGGAGTGGAGCTTGCCTACACTCATAGATCTATCCAATTGTTCCTCGGTCTGTAATGTAACTAATGGCTACTAAATGCACTACCACTTATGCACACATAATGATCTAGTTGATTCACTCCATAACTATAATACCATTGTGTAACATGTATCTCCCCCTAATTTTGAAAACAAAATATTTAAAAGAGGGGTCGTGAAACTCACTACTTGATGATCTAGCAATGCTCAAAATATTTAATGATCTAGCAATGCTCAATGTTCCAGGTATTGTCTCCGACCTACAAGTGTCCTAATTCGTTAAGACACTTAGGTCTAATTGTTTGTTTCATGTACAAGTCTTTCACCAAATCCTTTTTAAGACTTAACATGGGTTCGTTTGTTTTAAAAACCCTTGTTTGTTTAGACACGTTGGTGGGTGATTATCCGAATTACCATATATGTATATTACCATATATATACATATATTCCTATGTACACTTGTTTATATAATGTCTGGGGCCTAGCCCCCTTGTATAAACTCGTGTCCTACACGCTTGTTTCGTTTAGTATAAATAATATATTTTTATGTCCAAAATATATTCTTATATCGTGTAACATTATTTCATTAAATCAGTAGTTACTGAAAGTATATCTATCCTTAAATATAAATATATTTCCTAGTTTGATATTTTGTTAAAAATATTATTTTTAACATTATTCTATTACTTAATGTAACTTGATTATTGTCACGAATGTGTGGTTTAACTTCCTTGTATACGTATACATATATTTACTTATATATACTTTTCTAATCCATCCAAGTGTCGCGTATTTGTACATAAACCCGCGTACGTGTATTCTACTTTTAACCTCGTATTTTACTAAGTGGGTTAAGATATACGTAGGCACGTATATATAAGTATATATATATATATACACACATTTATCCCTTGATTAGTTCACACTTAATATCTTGTCAGACAGAATAAATATACTCTAGTGATCACCTAAAAAGTAATATATTATTCTGATCGGTTGTAATATATATATATATATATATATATATATATATATATATATCCGACATCGAAAATATATATTTTTACCAAGGTGTGTTAATATATATTTTTGGGGAATTATAGAGAGAAAACCCATTTAAGTTAAAAAAAACTCAAGAAAACCTTATGTAACAATTTTCTTTTGCGAAAAAATTATGGAATGTAAGTTAGATATTGAAAGTTATCTAACAACATAAATCAAAAAGCGCCGAAGGAATTTTTTATAAATTTTTTTAAAATTCAGTTACATATATATATATATATATGCTAATAAATTGAATTTTTAAAATTTTTATAAAAATATTCCTTTGGCGCTTTTTGATTTTTTTGTTACAAAACATTCGATAACATGTTATTTACATTCCCTAATTTAAAAAAAAAAAATTGTTACATAAGGTTTTCCTGGGTTTTCTTAACTCAAGTGAGTTTTCTTTCTATTCCCCCCTATACTTTTTATCCAACACACACACATATTATATATATATGTATGTATGTCTATATACTTACATTTTGTCCAAATGTCCGGCATGGTCATCATGTTTATCGTGAACTCGGATTTGTCAACATAATATATTTTGTTAAGTTTATGATTAGATTTTTGGAACTTATTTCCCTATTCCATTTTATTCATATTTCTCAAGGTTCCACTTGTCCATGTATTTCATGTCCAATATAAATATATATATATATATATTGTCATATTTTATACAAAGTATTTACATACATAATACTTATATATATGTGTTTCCCATAGTTTACCAAGTATGTATATGTAAAATACTTTATATATATATATATATATATATATATATAAAAGTCTTTAAAACCCTAGTTCACCAAGGTGTTATATTAACTATATCTTTATTTTATTTCATAATTCTACATACAACACATAATTAGTGAAATTAATCCTTGTTAGTACTTGTAACCCTAGTTAACAATGTTTAAGCATGTATTTGTCAACTTGGTAATTCTTAAGTGACCCAAGATCATCATCATCCTTTAATCATCATCATCCACTAATTATCATGGTAATCCTATTTTATCATCATCATCCTTTAATCATTATCATCATCCACTAATTATCATGGTAATCCTATTTTATCATCATCTAGATTTTCTATGCTTTTAAATCAAGATCAATGAACATAAAATTTATATAAACCTTAAAAATACTCAGAAACAAGTTTCATGATCAACATGCTTTTTAAACAAGTCCCACACATACTACTACACTTAGTATCATGTTAAATCACTTTTGATAATTAATTGAGTTCATCACATATACTAACATCATCTACTTTAAGATCACCACAAAACCACCAATATTACTTTGATTATATTTCATCTCTTTTAAAAACTCTTCATGTGTCTTAACATGTTCTTTGGTTAATACTTGTACTTTTATACTAAATCAAAATTAAAAGGCAAATATTAAAGCTTACTACTAGCACAAAGTTAGGGATGAACAACCTTGATAAAACTAGAGAAAATGCTTCAACTTCTTGCAAACTAAGCCTCCTTAATGACTTCCTGATCTTGGTATCCACTTGAATCACCTTTGGAATGAACTAAGGAACTTTGAAATTACTAGTAAACTTTTGAAAAATGAAGATGAAAGTTCAGGAACGGTTCACCAAAGAACACTAGATTTGCATATAATCTAGTTTAAAGTGTGGAATTCGTTAAACCGAACCACAATCGTGTACACGTATGTAAATATAAACTAGCTTGAGCTTTATTACAAACTTAACGTCACCTGGACATAGTTTTGTTACAATCAGACTCCTATTACATAAGCTCGCTCGAGATCGTTCCGGAAATTATAAAGAGTTGTGCGTAGGACTCTTGTATTTATAGGCTTGAACTATTGCGCATGATTTATATAATGAGCCTACAACAAAGTTAAAGGTTCCATGTCAAGGGTGTAGATGGATATGACCGTCGCAAAAAATGACCATACTACCCCCGATGATAAATTGACACACACTGGAAATATGTTCACATGAAACAAAAGTATGGACAACATAATGCTCGTATTATTCCTTAACTTAGAAGGAAAAAATCATTTGAACCTACAACATTCAATGTACGGGTCAAATTGACAAATTAAACACCATTCTTGCTAGAGAAGAACCATTATTTTAATACATTTCAAGCAATCATACAAATAAATTCATCCCAGGCATCATAATAATGAACAAAAGTATGCAGCATAGAAAATCTATATGGCCAGATAAAAAGAACTTTAATTAATGTTTTAAAAGTTGGAGTACCTTCCTCACAAACTCTCATCCATACAAAGAATAAATAACCACAAGGCAAATTTAATGAAGCAAATTATGACAACATTAGAGTCCCATTCAAAGTAAGATAAATTAGAGTTCCTTTTGAGTCTCTTTCCAAATGAAACTGAATTATTGAAAACAGGTTAAAGATATTAATCACAAATTTAGAACTCGATTCTAAGTGCTACAGATTAGAGTCTGCTTTATATTCATTAGGAAAATATTAAACTACAGCAGAAAACGTTTTAAGTTTACCGGATCATCATCACTTCTAAAAATAGCAAAAGCCTCATAAAAGAAATCAACAACATTAGAACTCGGTCCAAAGGATTAAATATGAGAATCCGTTTTGAATTCATTAAGAAAACATTAAATTGCAGCAGACAACATTACATAGGATTCAGAAATAGTTATGGCAACAAACCTGGTCCCAAAAACTGAATTCATCAACATCATAACTCAACCAAATTTATAAGCAATCAGCATAAACCAAATCAAACTAAGATCATCAGCATCATAAAGACATCTAACCATCAATAAACCGATAATTAAAATACAGTAACGAAATAACTGCCTCACCTTCACAAAATATGCAAAAAAAGCTTTATGTCACTCTCATCAAAGCACGTTACGATACTTCTTAATCCCAAAGCTCTGCAATCAAAAAGTCAAACGAATAAAAGTGTTCATGTTGGTAATTTTAGTACTATCTACATGTATTTCAGGGTGTTGGATTAACTTGTTGATCGAGGAAATAACATTACAGATTAAATGAGTTATGTGATGTGGGTGTGCGGACTCGGTTTAATCACTTTATGGTGGACTTAATATGTATATATCCATATTATTGTTTTTTGTTAAACTCCATTAAACACTTAACTCCATTCAATCCGTGAAGCCCACTAATCTTTTAGTCCATTACTTTGATTGGAACGAAAAGTCCCTTAAAGTCTTAGTCCATTATTTTGATTGGGGCTGATTATCGCAAATAGAGAAGGCCGTATGAAGTCTGTTTAGACTTGAAAAGAATACTTTCAATCGCAGATATATGAACACTGAAAACAAAAGCATACTTACAGTCACATATATTTTTTTGTGTGCTCTTCATCATTCAGCATCACAGAATCATCAAATCCAATTCCTTTTCTTTAAGACTGATCCCTGTCTAATCCAATAAATCATTGCGTGTAACCAGCAAATAGGTTTACGATTCAGAGATTAATCTCGATTTCCTCATAAACTTGCAATTTCAATTTAGGTTCCAGGTTTGTTGTTTTGTTCAAATGACTTATTCTGTGACACCCGGCTATTTTGAGTATGTACCTTACAAGTGTGACATGTGTTAGGAATAAATAAAGGTAATATTTTATTAAATTCAGTGTTAATTGATGGTATTTGATGTGTTGGTAAATCCAAACTTTGTTAGAAATTATGTTGGCAATAATAAGATAAACGCTTATCGCCTAACGAACAAAATGCAAAACGAACGTCGGTGACCGCCCGATTAATGTTAAAATCCTAAAAATATTCCGTTATGATTAAAATGCTATTTTTAATCATATTCATGAGGAAAAGTTAATTAAAATGTTTAGAAACTCTATTTTGCGAGTTTAAGCGCATACTGTGCAATACCGTGCATATACTGTAAAATACAGGCAACGCAGCCAGTCTAGGCAAATAAAACATTATTGAGCAATATTATGGCGTGTTTAATTTTATAGAATGATAAAAAATAATTTTAAACACCTTAAAATGGGATGAAAACACGAGATAAAATGCCCGGTAGCCAGTTAAATACATGTATTTAACTAAATATATTATATATATGCATATGTATATGTATGTATGTGAGACATGTGAGAGGCGGCGGCCAAGGGGGTTGCCTACCTTTTCTCTCTCTTGAGACATGTTGAAAATGGAAGGAAACCTCATGATTAAAACCCTTCCACACTCCAATTTATACATTTTCCAACATCCAAACAACTTTCATTTCCTTCCCTCCTCTCAATCTTAGCCGAACACACACCCATACACATTCACTTTCAAATTTCAAACTTCATCTTGAAGATTTAAGGCCATTTCAAGCCAATTCAAAGTTAGTTTGGAGATCCAAAGGTGTTTTCAAGGAGGAACAAGCTTCATATCATCAAACCTTATCCAAAACCCACCAAAAATCTTGAACGTATAAACTTATTTTTAAAACCATGTTCTTGATTCTTGGTGATGACGATGATAGTGGAATGTTTCTCTTAATTTGGAATTATTCACAAACTTGAACTAATAACAAATGGATTTTTAAACAAAATAGAAATGGAAGTATGTTTGTACATATATATGGCCGTGAGTGTATGTAAATGTATGTTAGAGGTTGTGTTTTTATCATTAGTTGATTTTTGTTGATGTGATTCATGAAAAGTTGATGCATGCATGATCAAAAAGGGATTTTATAAAAGTTCATATGAATAAAGATTAACATGTAAAAGTGGGTTTTTGGATGTATATGTGCACATGTGTGTGTGTCGTGTATGTGTATATATGTACGCATGCATGTGGGTTTTTGTTGGATAATCATAAATGTAAGAATGTTACATGAATTTATGTCAAGATGATTAGATGATGATTTGATGAATAAGTCTTGGATTTTTGAACATGAATTAAATACATGTTAGATGCATTTAAGTTCATGAAGGATGATGATGATGTGATAACCATGCACTAGATACTTGTAAATAAGCATGCATGATGATTAAATAATCATAAGTTGTGAAAATGTTATGGTATGTCAAAAGTGTATAAAATCAGAAAATAAACATATAAAAATGATGTTATATGATGTATTGTGATGACACGAAATTTGTCATAAGTTAGATAGCTTTGCATGTTGTACATGTAGCTTAAAAATTAGTAAAATGGGTGAAATCACATGATTTATGTGACTTACATGAAATCTGAACTAACATGAGTATAAGTACCATTTTATTCAGTAGATAACATGTGTTATGTTAAAATATAAAATCGTTACGATTTGGGATGCTTATAGTAAAGTTCGGTACAGACTATGCGTTAAAAATGGTAAAAGTCGGCTTTTAAAGTGATTTTTGTAAACAAATTTAGATTCGAATATAAACTGATATTTTTGATATAAATATAATTATTTTAACTTATATTAATTATCCTTGGTGTTTATATACCCATACGTGACTTCCGACGCCCAAAAACGTTACCGTTAACGCTAATATACGCATATTTCAACGTACACAAAAATGGATTGTTCAAGGGTGAACTTTGTGTGATATGATATGATATGATATGATATGATATGTGAATATGAGTATATAAAATGTGAGATATTAAGTGATGATATGATAGTAGAGATTAAGACTATGCATGTACACTAGTGTGGTTAAGACGGTAATATCTAGTAAATATCACGTTAAATGTATAAGTTATTTATCGAGCATGGAAATAATACATATGTTAACTTGATGAGTTATTTCATGTGTATATGCTTTAAAAATGATAAAATATATAAATTGACGAGATACGTGTATTACGATATTTGATAATATGTTCACGTTTATGTATATATATTACGAAGCGCAAATCGTAGATATATTGGTTATAAACGGGTGTGAAGACGGATATAAAATAATGAGGGTCACCAATAAAATCGTTCAAATCACGAAAATCTTACAATTATATATGAACACACACACACACACACACACATATATATATATAAAAGTCAACATAATAAAAAATAAAGACTTTTCAAGAAAATCTCAAAGTTATGTGAAAATTCTAAGTATCAGAGAAACTTAAGAATTTTGTAGAATATTGATTGTTAAATCGTTCCTACGTAAACTAGGACATGTAGATCAATTTGTGGGATTGCCCTAATATAAATACGCACCCAAAGATGAGTGTCACTAATCCCTCTTTTATACTATTTTATATTAAGTTTTGGGGGAAGAATACGTATTAAAAGTATAATTATACATTTATGTATAAAATATGCCTTTAAATAAATTATTAATATATTTTTTTGAAAAATATATGGTTTTGATGAATATAATTATACGTTTCGGGGAGAAACGAGTTTTGATTGGTTATATATATGTTTCGGGGAGAAACAAGGATTATTATGGTATTTTGGATAAAAGACCGTGTAGATTTAAAAATGATAAAATCTAAGTTGTGACGAATTTGCTCGATCTCAAGAGAGTAAGTATCGGTATTGGCTTACGTTTCGTTGGGGAATTCGAGAAATTCGTACAACACAAAATATTAAATTTATCAAATTTTAGTAGGATACATATATGTATATATACATATATATATGTATATATATATATATATACATATGTATATATATACATATGTATATATATATACATATGTATATATATATACATATGTATATATATATATATGAGGCAGGCATTATAAGTGATCCATTTAGGGCACTTGCGCAAATTTCGCTGTTTAATCATTGATACTGTATGCGTAGAATTGTTGAAAGATCTATCGGGTTGACCACCCCGTCGTGATTGGTAGCTCCGTGTCAAGTTAAGCGACGAATTTATATTCTATTATTTTCTAATTTTGATTATACCCTTATTGTTAATATATAGCTCGTATGCCTTGCAAACTTACGAATCTGAACATCGGATGCTAGAAGTTTAATATATATAAACCTTGGGAAGATGTCTTAATATTGAAGGTTTTAGGAAAACGCTTGCGATGACTGACCTTCGGATTTTTGTAATGGAAATAAAATTGACGTTTTATGGATGTTTTATTGTTAAATACATAATAAGAAAATTTTCCTTGGATCAAATTATATGTAATTTGAATATGTGAACTCACCCTCCTTTATGTTGACACTTGATTTTAACGTGTTCTTCAGGTACCTGAGTTCGGCTTCGGGATTTTGGCGTATCTTGTGGTTGTTGATGCATGTTATGTTAAATAATACTTTGGATAACTTCTAAAACTATTTTGGGACCAAGTGTGTACTAAGATCTATAAGGGTCAAGACAACTTAACTATGTTGTGGTTGTGGTTGTGTTTAAACTCTAAACTTGTGTTTCAATTAAGTTGAATGTTCAAAAATAAATATTGCATCGTGCACAAAGATACTTATGGGCACCAACTTCTGTCACCACTACGTTTGTATTTCCGCTGTGACATTTTTGGGGTGTGACACATTCTAGACCAAATATACAACAAAGATAAACCTATTCTAGGGTTCAATTGAGTTATTGGTTGTGATTTGAAGAATACAAAAATTATACAGTGAGTATTTTTATGTTCCATGGATTGTGAATTACCTTTAATTCAGACGTTCTAGTGATTAATTTGGGTTTGTTTATCTTGATTTCACAAGTTTTGATTTCTAAAAAGTTTAGTTTCATAAATTTGATTTACAACAATAGATTTTGTAGTCTGTAGTTTTGCTAGGAATTCTTATTTACAAGTTTGACTTTTAGTTAAATTTTGACACTTGTTTTAGTCTTCTAGATATAGTGGGTGAATGAATTTGGAGAATTAATTCAAGATAGGAATTTTGTTGGTTGAAAATGAATTTGGAGAATTAATTCAAGATAGGAATTTTGTTGGTTGAAAAATGAATTTGAAGAATTGGAAAATCATTTAATTGAAAGTGGGATTTTCAATTGATTTAGAAAGGTACTGTATTTTACTTTAATTTGATCACTATTAAATTTTAAAGTCAATTGATTCAAGATGGTTGAACATGATGAGAAAACTAGAGAGTTTAATAAGTGTAAGGGTAATAAAAGAAAGTTTGACTAGTACAATAGTAATTCCAATAAGAAACCAAAGGGGGTTGTTGGGGATGTGGAAAATCGGGGAATTTCAAGAAAGATTGTCGCGTGAAGCTTGCAAATGGAAACAAAGCTAATATAGTAGGTCCAAGTGGGTCGATAGATTCAAATGCTCCACAAGATACGCTTATTGATTTCACTTTAAGTTTGACAAAACCTATGAGTTTTGTACTTGATTCAGTTAGTCATTACGGACATGTTAATTATTTTCAGAACACAAAAAATGGATTTGATTCAAAGAAACAAAATTTATTTTATGATTTGTCTAATGAACAAATAAAAGGTAATGTTTTTGAATCAAATAAATTTAATTCTAAAGTGTAACCCGCTAGCTAGCTATGATGATACTCAAACAAGAAGTGTATAAGTGGGAAAATCCCATTGAGGTGTGAAATAAATGAAACCCGGTCTTTGGGGTTGTTAATGGACTCAAAAAGTCCAATGGTTTATAAACATAATTCTGCTGAGAATTATGTATCATTTATTTCTAAATCCTTTTATGTCGAAGATTATATAATTGCATGGTGGGTAGACTCTAGTACTATAAGTCACATCTGCAAGGATCTCAAATGGTTTGAGGAATTTGAGCCAATTGAAGATGTATATGTACTAAGGATGGGAAATGTTGCAACCGAGCCCAAGTTAGACTTGTACTCACGTCTGGAAAACACTTGTTGTTAGATAATGTGTTGTATGTACCGTGGATTGGAAAGAATCTCTTATATGAGATTGTATTAAATAATTGTGGTTATAAATAGGTCATTGAGTATGATAAGTCTATATTGTCTCGACATGGAACATTTGTTGGATTTGGATATTTATGTAAAGGCATGTTTATGCTTAATATTAGTGTCCCGTTTGCACTGGTTTGAGGGATTTAAGAATCAGTTTGGTAATTAGACTCAAACGTTATGTGCTCTTGAATCTTTAAAAGGAGATGTTGATCCGAGACTTGACCACTCACTTTACGCGAGATTGAAGGAGTTAAAGGTAAATTGTTTGAAAATTTAACTTGTCTATTTGGAGTACTATATAGTAATGATAAGAATACTTGAGGACATCGTGTTGATTACTACATAGGGCCCGTGTAGTAATCAACGTGATGTAGTCATGTACTCGTATGATCGACTTTATAGTATTATACATAACAAGGGGAAAAAATTTTGTTAAATGAAGTCTTTGACTTCAAGGAGTTATGTGAAGTCGTTTGAATTTCACAAAGGAGTAAATGAAGTCTCTGACTTCAAGGAGTAATGTAAAGTCATTTGACTTTCACAAAGAAGTTAATGCCATCTTTGACTTCAAGGAGTTAGGTGAAGTCGTTTGACTTTCACAAAGGTGTAAATGAAGTCTCTGACTTCAAGGAGTTATGTGAAGTAGTTTGACTTTCACAAAGGAGTTAATGAAGTCTCTGACTAAAAGGAGTAATTTGAAGACGTTTGACTTTCACAAAGGAGTTAATAAAGCCTTTGACTTCAAGGAGTTATATGAAGTCTTTTTGACTTTATAAAGGAGTTAAATGAAGTTTTTGACTTCGTAAGGAGTTATGTGAAATCTTTGATTTCACAATGGGGTTATGTGAAGTCTTTGACTTTACAAAGGAGCTATATGAAGTCTTCGACTTCATAAAGGAGTTAAATTAGGTATTTGACTTCAAAAAGGATTATATAAACTTTGAATTTCATAAAGGAATTAAATAATGATTTGGAAGTAAACATGATAATAATGCTTTAAAATGTGGCCCCGGTAGGGGAAATTGTAAACAAAAAATTATGTATTTCTTAGATGCATTAGTTCAAGAGTTTGGTAATAGAATTAACATGACGAGGATTACAAGCCATCACCCGTAATGGGAAATAATGAATTTAAAGGGATTTTTGAGGTCTCTCACCTCACTAGTATTATAAACCATTAGATTTAAGATAATGTGTTTACAAAACAGAATTAAAAGAGATTATGTTGAGACTTGTAGGAGATATGTCATATGTAATGTACTTGCCTTTAAATGGAGTTTGTACAGGTGGGATGGAAAGGTGTTGATGAAACAAGAGACCACTAACCTCGCAAAGGAAAAGAAGAATCACGCAAACTGTGATCAAAAGGAGGTAATATATATATATATGTGTGTGTATGTGTTTGTTTGTGTCAAAAGGTGGGTGTAAACAAAGGGGATGTTAAAGTTAAAATAACATGTGAAACAAAAAAACTCTTCCCATATGATAAAGGTTATGAGTGAAACATAACATGATAAGAACAAGATTACATGTGTAACCTTAAACTAACCAGGTTATGGTAGATGGGGTTTGTAAAAGTGCCTTGTTAAAGTATAGCTATAATTATATATAAAATTATGGGATGCTCACGAATAAAGTGAAACAAAGGTGGTGGACAAAAGGAAGATATGTATTTATGAAAAGGGTGGTCTTGTTCGATAAAGAATGGATCATCGGGTAAGTTAAAATGAATTGTCTTATATCATTTTGGATACGTAATAATATAAATAGTCGCAAGTTGTTAACTCGCTAGAGTTGATATAAAAAAAGGTCTTGTGACTACAAATAAAGTAATTTAGAAAGGTGGTGGACAAAAGGAAGATAAGTATTTATGAAAAGGGTGGTCTTATTCGATAAAGAATGGATCATCGGGTAAGTTAAAATGAATTGTCTTATATCATTTTGGACACGTAATAATATAAATAGTCGCAAGTTGTTAACTCGCTAGAGTTGATATAAAAAAAGGTCTTGTGACTACAAATAAAGTAATTTAGAGGTCCTTGCTCTCATTCAAAGTGTTTAAAAGGTCTTTTGACTTTAAAATTAGGAGGAATATATCAATTTTGACCTACAAAGAGAAGTTTTTTTAAAGTTTTTATCACTAGTGCTTTTATGATGAAATATCAGTCTTGGAACTTTTGTTAAAGTCTTAATGATCATTGAATAACTTTAAAATTTTATGAGGTTATGTAACTATTAGGACTAGATTTTTATTAGGATGGATCCTATATTCTGAGGTCTCATCTGGATAACTTAACCTTAACAGATAATGCAGGGTCCTGGAGGATCAGGGATCCTTAATATTTCTTATAGTTTCTAACAATTGTTCTCGATATTTTCTTATGTTCATATATAGGATAGCAACGTGGTGGACCAAGTCTAAGATGGAACATCGGTGATAGGTTACTAGGAGCTAGCACGTGACTATTTTTCAATGGTTTTGAATGAGAACGTTGTCAAGCGACTATTTCAGACTTGATTGTTATTGTTATTCAAAAAGTGTTGATTGAGTGTTATTAGTGAACAACAACAACACACACATTTGCATACACCCCAACAAGCAGAATGCTCACACTGATACACTCTTAGCGATTATACAATCATTGTACCACACTCGATCAACATCTGAAGTTGTATTCATATTCATTGGTTAATATAGTTGGTGGTTGATAGTTTTCCCCACCCAAGTTTTTTATGTCGACGATTTAATAGTGATCAAGGGTTTTTCCTTGTATAAATCATCGTGTATTAGCTACATTTCTCTTTCCTATTTTGTTTATTCAAACAAGCACTCTATCTTACAAACAGATTTGGTTACATTATCCTTAAACAAATTTTTGACGGAAACAATATGGCGCCCACCGTGGGGTAAGTGGTGCTTCAATTCTAAAATTTTCTATCACTTTCAGCCTATTTTCATCAATACCATAACACTATGGCTTCTCAAGGAAAGTCTATTTCAACTGCCATGCTAACAACTACCTTGTCACAAAGCTCCATGCCGCTACCTCATATTCCCCCACAAATTCAAAAGTATAATGAAATTACTTAGAAGAAGACATCTTCTGTCTTCCAAGGATCCAAACCTTTTGCTATTTCCTCCTCTATAAATACTGACAATAATAATTCTGTTTTGTATTCGCAAATGAAAAGCTATATGGAGCTGTAGAACAAGACTAATAAAGATCCTTGGGCTCCATTTTCTCTCCCTTCATTAACTGTAGATATCAGGTCTTGTACTAACACGCCCTGTGGTGACAGAGCATGGCCCCGTGGTCAGTGTACTTGCTGTACTATCTCAGATTATGCAAATCTTAGAGTTGACCACGGCCTATGTTGCTTGTCTTTTGTTGTATGTCCTTTTCTGCAGAGAACCTTGTCTGGGCATGGCCCCATGCCTGGGGGCACGACCCATGCCTGAGCTTCAATCTTCGTTACTTTTGGATGTGGATGGGGGTTTGGCAGGTCGTGTTAATCCTTCTTCTTTGTATTTGTGTTAGAATCTGCTGTTAATTTGTTCCTTTTATTCGTTTAAACTCTTTTGATCATGTAATTTAAAAGTAAACAAAGAAACATGATTTTTCCAACATTAACCAAAAAAGGGTTGATTTTATGCCTTGTTTGAAGTAATTTATATTTTATATTTTGCGCACATCAAATACCCACACACTTGAATCTTTGCTTGTCTTCAAGCAAAACTCTATAATGTGGCTTACACCCCAAATGGAATTGGTAGAAGAGAAGTTTTGGGTTTATCTTTGGAGTGTCGGGAATCCAAGTTCTAAATTATTTTGTTTTTATTTTATTTACAATCTTATTTGTCATGATTTATTAGAACACATTTTAAGAAAAATTATGTGTTTTGGGCATAACATGCCTTTATAAAATTCTATTTAGTTATATACAAATTCACATACCTCGCAGGTGGTCACGCAACACTCGGCCGTAGATGTTTATGTGAAATCGCTAGAACCCGATGTGGTGCTTACGACTACTATAAGCTTGACAAACAATCAAATCTGCTCCTTTGTAACGTTTAATCTTTGTAAATATCAAGAGGGCTTTAAAAGGGTAGGTTTTTAGGGGTAGGTATTTTTGGGTAAAATGGTGAAAAGTGTAAAAGTGTCGGTTTTCTTGAACAATTTTTGTGGCTTAGAAAAAAAACTTTAACCAATGTTTTTTTAGCTAAAGTTGAAACTAAGCCATACCTTGTTATTTATAACCAAACTTGTTACTAAAATAAATGGTGTAAATAAAAATAAGTTTTGTGGATGTGGGTGATTGTTTTTGTAAAAGTTTATATTTTTGCGGGTTTTAGAAACGAAAGGGTTAACGCTCAACGGCTTTAACTAGGGGGATATGAAAAGGAAAATAAAGTTTTAGAAAAAATGGGTTATAGTCCTAATGCCTCTCTCATTTACTAACTTGGATTAGTGTCGATAAGGATTGGAAATATATTGCTTTTGCAAGTTCTAGATTTGTAAGAACCAAACGGGCTATTCATACAATAAATGAAAAATTGAGCAATTAGTATAGATATGTATTTATATGCTCGGTAAAGGGTGAAAAACACACTTTTGTGGGAAAAGGTTATAATATAAAATTGTATATATAATCAAATTTTACAAAGATTTATGCCCATTTTTATAATTTTCTTAATTGGTTCTTTTTATCACGACGCTAACAGTTGTAAATTTGTGAAAACATATTTTTTTAAAACTTTTTTTCCAAATTAAACCAAGATAAGTAAAAAAATGAAAAATTTTGAAAAATATTTGGGGTGATTAGCGGTTTTCCAAGCCGAGTTTTGTGTAAGGCTTGATTTTAGGACAAGCGATTCAAGGTTTTAACATCCCCCCAAACTTAAATTACACATTTAAGTTTTGATTAAATGTGCAAAAAGTGGGGTTAGGTCACTGGGCACGGGGGTGTGCCAGGTGGACACGACCCTATGGCTAAAGTGCAAGTAACAAGAATTGGAAAGTCTTACAGCAGGTTGGGCACAGGGGCGTGGGCTATGGGCATAACCCCGCAATTGTCTCTAACAGTTTTGGGAGCTGTGTTTCGTCGCTGGCGTCTGATTTCTTGGCTTGGGGATCGCTAGACTTGTGTTCAAGCCTCCCAAGGTACCTGTAAGCTATAATTCTACCACAATACAACAATCTAACACAAAATAACAAATTCCTAGATTATGAAAGTTTACTTGTCCAACCATTATCACACGAAAATAAAAATGCAAGAAAGGAAATTGTGTAAAGAAGCAAATTATTCATCGGTATGCAGCCTGGAAAGTACCAAATTGTTCAAAGTTCAAAGAGAGATAACCTAAAGGGTAGATCCTTTGCCCACCACCACCACCACCATCACCTAATCCGAATCCATGTCCTCGTCTTCTTCTTCTTCTTCTTCTTCTTCTTCCTCCTCCTCCTCCTACTCGTCTTGGTACGCCATATGCTCTCGGATGAATGTAATGTCATTTTGCATGGTAACCATGTTAGGCTCCATGCTCTCAATCTGGCTGCTTGAGCTTTGTCCCAAGATATAGGCATTCCTAGACACTTGTAGTGTTTCTTTCATAACATTGTATAAATTTTGTAGGTCAGGAAAATCTCCTCCTCCTTGAGAGGAGGAGCCCGGGGTGTATCCAGAGTATCGAGGATGGTCGGGGTTATCTTCGATTGCAAGGACCTCATCCGGGTCATTTGGGTTCCACACCTAGCCACGTGCATCCTTAAAGCGCATGAGACCATTGTTGCAATCGATGATAAGACCCAAGCTTGGACATAAGGCTAGATTGGCCCTTGCCACACCCACTTCCTTGTGGAACCCACTCGGAGTGCGCCTAATGAAATTTTGGAATAACTTGGCGATCCATCCTCCGAAGAATATCGGTGTACGGGTGTAGGCGGTGGCATTTGAGGCCATGTTCCTCAACAACATGTGGGTGACATCGATAGGTTGGTGATTCAGGATGTAATATAGGTAAGTTAGCTCCCTAAGATTCACCACCCCACCAGTATCCTTCCTTTGTCACAAAGAGCCATTCAAGCTCAGAACTTTTGAACCGTAGGAACTTATGAGGTGCCATTCCTGCAAGAAAGAACCAGTAAGACAATCAGCGTGTCAAAACAATTATGCAAAAAATGAAATCAGGGGGTCTGGACATGGCCTCGTGCCTTCTAGGCATGACCCCGTGTCTGCAGAATGGGGTGCCCACGACCCCGTGTCTGATGGGCATGACCCCGTGGTGAACCTTCTGTTAACCCAATTTTAAGGTTTTCGAGCCAGCTTCAAAAATTCAAAAATTTTCATTCATCATGTGCGGTTTACCTCGAAAATCAAACCCCAAGTGCCAATTTCGCACAAACTACCTGTTTACCCCTTCAATTTTAACTTTTTTTTTTCGGTTATAAACGAGGGTTTGTGAAAAACTCTATGAACAATTCTATTTTTCTGACGGTAACAAGATCTAAGCAAAAATTGGGGATTGGCAAGGGTCTAGTTTAAGAACCCTAGATTTTTCCTGAACTTTTGATGTTAAACTACATGCAAAATGTTAATCTAACTAATCATGATCTTAGAGTCATACATTGTTGATGGATTTGGGTTAGAAATCGTAAAAAATCGGCGGAAGTAGGGCAAGAACCGACTGTTTTAGAGAAACGGGCCATGGTTTTGTGTTGAAAAAGTGAAGAAAAAGGGGTTATAAACCTGTCTGCAGTTTTGCCACGGCCCCATGGCCAATTTTTTTATGTGTGTGTGTGACCGTTTCTGAGGGTTCCCTTTTTGGTACTTACATGTTTCGCTTTTATTCTTGTGTCGCCTCTCAAATGTGTCTACAAGATATGAAAAGAAAAAATATACATATTTACAGTTATCGATTATTCCTTGATTCTTGGAATGTTATTTCAACTTCCTCATCCTCAAGGAAACCTCTATAGAGCTTAAGCCTTTGTCCGTTGACCTTGAAAGGTTCACCATTTGGAGGTTTAATATCTATGGCGCCATGTGGAAAGATTTGGGTAATGGAAAAAGGTCCCGACCACCTAGACTTAAGTTCTCTAGGAAACAACCGAAGTCTTGAGTTAAACAAGAGCACTTGATCATCCTGTTGAAATTCTTTAGGTTTGCTTATTTTATCGTGTTTGTTTTTCTTACGTTCCTTATAAATTTTGGAGTTGGAATATGCTTGATTTCTCATTTCTTCTAATTCAATTAACTGACAGAATCGATTTTTACCAGAAGTTTCTTGGTTTAGTTTACGTTTTTAATGCCTAGTATTTGTGTGCAATTTTTACTGGGAGGTGACAATTTTTCCATAGACGAGCTTGTATGGGTTAGTGCCTATTGGTGTTTTATAGGCTTTTCGAAAGGCCCATAAAGCATCGTTTAATTTATCTGCCCAATCCTTTCTATTTTGACCCATAGTTTTCTCTAAGATTCTTTTTAAACCTCGATTGCTTACTTCAGCTTGGCCGTTGGTTTGAGGGTGGTAAGCGGTTGAAAGACGATGATAGACCCCATATTTTTTTAAATTCTTATTTAATTGGTAATTACAAAAGTGGGTGCCTATATCACTAATAAGTTCTTTTGGAGTGTCAAAATCGTTTCAGGAATTTTACCACAACTCTTCCATCATTTGTTGGAAGAGCATCGGCTTCGGCCCATTGGACATGTAATCGACTGTCACAAGAATATTTTTGTTCCCTATTGACGATGGGAAAGGTCCCATAAATCTAAACCCCAAACATCAAAGATTTTACGTGTAACATCCGTCAAAAACGGATTTACCAAACCCGCTCCGTTTATCAACCGAACAGTCAGTCAAAATTTTCGTTTCGAATTAAATGCCCAAAATAATTTTAAACGATCCGTAATCAATTATTATACGGGAATATATATTTAGTTTTTGAAAAACTGTCAAAAATCGCAAAATAAAAAGGAAATGTTTCTGCCGGGTTTCGAACCCGGGTCTGTACCGAGTCATTCAGTGTTTTATCTCACAAACACAAACCACTGCGCCGCTTGTTATGTTTGATGAATAATAGAATCATTTAATTGATATAGTGACTTTACAAATTCAAAACCGGCGCCCAACGATTCAGTCGTCGGAATCCCGGAATATTCGCGAGTTTTAACACCAATTTACGTTATAACGTAAACCTTTAATCACAAATCGGTTATAACCGATGTTTGAAGTCCGCGACACTTTTCAAAACCGCCGGAAAAATTTAAATAACGAACACAGTCAAAAATCAGACCAAATACATTTCGATTATTCCCTATAAATTCAACCACAATCGTCTGCAAACCTTTTCGCTAAAAATCACATCTTTTCACGGCGAAATTTCACTCGCCGGAATAAACCTGTTCGTCGCCGGAAAACCGGTTTCCCCATTGCCGAGCTTTTCTGAACCTCTGAAGCTTATACCGGTGATACCCTTACCTTTTCCAAACTTTTCGGAGACTAGCTGCTACAAGGAACACGTCGCCGGAGTTGAATTCAGTCGCCGGAGTTTCTGCCGGAAAACAGAGAGTTCAGTCGGTATATTCTCCGCTCAGTTTCTTTTCCTTTTCACTTCTATCTTACCAGTAATTAACCTAAAACACTATTGAAACTTGAATAAAAACTCGAACCAGTCAGACCCGATTTCTGGTTCAACTTTGACGAAGAAGACGACGCACTTCCATATCATATAAGTATGTTATAAATCAGGATTTTACTCGGGTTAGACACACAGTCCAGCGGTGGACTGTGTGCACATAAAACGTTAAACATGCAAAGGTCTCAAGTTCGAATCCCGTCTCACACACGCTGCCTTAATAAAATCCATTTTTTGTTTACTGAACCGGAGTCACCTTAGTTATATGTTAAGTATATTAATAACCGGAATAATAACCAAGTTAGACACACAGTCCAGCGGTGGACTGTGTGTTTGTTTATATCGCTGGTCACGAGTTCGAGTCCGGTCATCAGCACCGACTCGGACAATTATCTATTTTTTTTAAATAAGGCAGAAAAAGGAAATAACTAAATTGTCTTTAAGTAAAATAAAAATAAAGTTATATAACATGTTGAACACACAGTCCAGCGGTGGACTGTGTGTTATATTAACCCACAGGTCCCGGGTTCGAGACCTGTGGAGCGCACCGCCGAGCCGCTTAAATTGTTTTTAAAATAAAAATGATTTTCTGTTAATGTTAATTAATGTATATATGAAATTAAAATCGGATATATAACGGGTTAGACACGTAGCTCAGTTGGTAGAGCTGCGTGCACGCGTACGGGAGGTCTCGGGTTCGAGCCTCACCCAGCGCACAACAATACGCCTCGAACCGGTCAACGCCGGTCAAAGTCAACTGGTCAATGTCACTGTAGCAGAAAAAAAATAAAATATTTTTATTATTTTTATTTAATTATTTTAATTAAAAATCAATTATAAATACTTAAAAATAACATTTTTAAGATTAGAAAATAGCCTCAAACTCACAAAAATGCACCCAACAATCCTACTAAAATAGTTTAATAAAATCCGTTTACTTACCAAACCATAATGCGATTTATCTAGGTTTTTAAATCTCACTCGTGGTTAAAACCACTTCGCGTGCATTCAACGTCATCAACCGAACGCACCCACTGTGAGTGAATCTTACAATTCCCCCTTTTAAATTACACGTTTTGGGGTGTGTCATGTGTTATGAATTAATTAATTTATTTATTTAAACTTGTGCCATACCACATCATGACTTAAACTTAGATTGATTTATTGTTGTGATTTATTTATATTCCGTTTGTCAAATTACATGAAACTCATACATTAAGCCCATCAGTTCCTCGTGGGAAACGAGTAGAACATCGCGTGCTTCAATTCAAATTCATTATCGTTCATGTGTGTTTTCATTGAGTTTATATTGTTTGTAGTCGTGTTATTCATATTATCATGATTATGCAATTCATTCATCAGGCCCCTCAGTTCCTCGTGAGAGACGAGTTGAGCATCGCGTGCCTTTAATTGTTTCCATTAGTATTCATGAGTGTTTCTTTTAACATCTTATGATTGTTGATCAAGTTACATCTAATTTTATTCATGTTTGGTTGTGCACATATTTCATAATCAATTTAAATAAATTGTTCAAATGTTTTCCATAGGATTCACTCGCCAACATTATGTTGATCCAAAAACCTTTTTACACATGATACAGGTGAACAGGTTGAAGCAAGGAAAACATAGGATATGCCTTAGAAGAGAACAAAGAAGTTTAGATTGTAGTTAGATCATGTTGTAGCAATCATTGTAAATTTCCATTTAAATTGTATTAATGAATATGAAACGTTTAATAAATGTCATGAGCTTTGATGATAACCCAATCATGCCCCGATCACCTTATCCGCTGCGGGTCGGGGTGTGACAGATTGGTATCAGAGCCATGACTATAGGGAAATAGGATAGGTTATTAGACCCTTAGAGCCTATACTATAGTCTGCCTAAATTTTAAATTGATTAGGTGGTTACATACAAACTTGTGATATTTATTTGTTTCATATTTGTTTACATTTCAGTCAAACATACATGCTCATATACATGTTCATTATACATATATACATATTCATTATACATATATCGATGTTCATGTATTCAATTTATTTTCATATTCTCATTATCCAAAGATTTTATGCAATTTTCAATTCTCATCAAAGTAAGTTCTGCGACGGGCATGTAGTAACTGGAAGGGTACAAGTACCGGTAGTCGGAACGTCCTGTCTAGGCTGGCATTCGTATAAATCCAATATAACGGACCAGTTTGCCTACCTGGAGACCAACGATGAGAGTACGAAGGACCTATTAGGCCAAAGCATGCCACACCAAACGTCGTTCGAACTAACCCTACTTTGAGGTGTCATCGTGTCTACACCTGGACACATTCCGAACATCACACGTTGTATACATATTTCTCGATTTTCCCGGGTTTTGTGTACGCAACCAGGCAGAAACCGTGCGAACCATATGAAAAACCGGTATTCATGGGGGCCCACATGATTACATAAGGTAAAGTATGGCGGCATGACGGGCCTAACAGCGAGCAAAGCCCAAGACATCCTATGGATGTAGTATTTTTGTATAATTATTTTATAAATGATCATTCTTGAATGCGACCCATGATCCCAAAAGCATCCAACTCATACTCTTGTCATGTATTCATTGTAGATGTCTTCTAACCTCACCCGTAGGAAGACGAGAGCAAGAAAAGCCCGCGATCGCATGGCTGCCTTAATCGCTCAACAAATGGCTGCCGTAATACCCAACATTGTAATCCAAGTTCAACAAGCACTTACCAATAATCCTGTCAATCAAGCAAACCAAAACATTTTCAACTCTTCCCCAAACACCACTAAATGCACCTACAAGCATTTCAAATCATGCGACCCTCCGAAATATAAAGGGACTGAAGGTGTCACCGCACTCCTCCATTGGTTTGAAGAAATGGAGAATACTTTTCTAAATTGCGATTGCCCTGATGATCGCAAAGTGCGTTATGCTACCGGTCGACTATATGGGATAGCACTTACTTGGTGGAACACAGAGAAGGCCAAACGAGGTGTGGAAGATGCTATGTCCTTAACTTGGAACGAATTGAAGGAAATCATGACCAGACGATTTTGTCCAAGGAGCGAAATCAAGAAGCTAGAAGATGAATTTTACTCATTGAAGCAAGTGGAAGGAGACCACACCACCTACAACAAAAGGTTCCTCGAATTACATCAAATGGTTCCCAACATGTTTACTCCCCTCTACCGTTTGATCGAGCACTACATTCGTGGTCTTCCGTCAAAGATTCAAGACCCTGTGATAAGTACCAAGCCTGCAACCTTGGAAGCAGCAATGGAGCTAGCAATAGAGCTCACCGAGAACCGAATCCGAAACAAAGACTTCGAGGAGGAGAAGAAGAAGGATAAAGAATCGACTGAAACCTCCGACTCCACCCAAACTGAATCCCCTTCTCAACCCAACCCTAAGAGAAAAAGAGTCGGGCGACTTTTCGCTGCTACCCAACGAAATCAACCCGTTTTTCACGCTATACCCATCCGAGCTGTCCCAATCACCCAAGTGGCACCCAACTCAGCTTACCCAAATAAGAAACCATATCTCGGACCTCACCCTCGATGCAACAACTGTTTTTATCACCATCCCCTTACTTTACCTTGCCGGCTATGTGCAACTTGTGGACGTTATGGTCATTTGAGCAACGTTTGTCGCACCTTTCAAGACCAAACCTTTTCCCCTACACAAAACATGGCCCAAACTTATCATCAACCCCAACACCCCATGTTCCCATATGCTCGAGCTTGCTTCAATTGTGGCGACCCTACCCACCTTAGAAACACATGCCCTCAATTGGTTAATGTTATCAACACTCAAGCCCAATCAAACCCAGTTAACCAAGTAAACCAAGAAAACCCAACCACTATGCCACCAGCAAGAGGAAGAGTCTTCAATATCAACGCCAACCCTGTCGAAGATAATGACGGCCCTGATGAAGATACTCAGCTAGTCCTCTTCGCCGAAGATCCAGATTCAACTTCTATTGTTTAGTCTTATGTTTTTCTTTATCACATGTGTAGACTGTTAGAGAAATTATTGGATATTATATATTATATATTGTTTTCGGTATATGCTTTTACCGAGGCCGTGGCTCCCCATCCATCGAGGTTGAGTTGGATCCCCATTTTATTATGTGGTTGATCTTGGCGTGCCCGCACGATCTGCTCCGTATGTTTGAGCCTTGATCGGTTACGTAATTTTACATTTCAATACATGCAATACGCTCGGCTCCGTTTGATTGAGCCTTGAGTGCACAGATTTATTCACATTTCCAGTTCATGCAATACGCTCGGCTCCGTTTGATTGAGCCTTGAGTGCAAAGATTTATTCACATTTCCAGTTCATGCAATACGTTCGGCTCCGTTTGATTGAGCCTTGAGCGCACATACAATTTCATTATCAGTATCATGTGGTTGTGGTGTTTGTAGTAGAGTCGCATCGAACTAACCATAACTTTCGGATAAAGTCAACGAAAATTTGACAAGGGTATGGTGGATACGCCGATGGTACTTCCTATATATAAGTATTCTTGTCAAATGATCGGAGGCATTATCAGGCGGTTATGAGAGGTTCCATGCATAGGCTGATTGTGTGATGGTTGTTTAAATTAAGTTGTTCAATTTCAGTACATTCAATACGTTCGGCTCCGTTTGATTGAGCCTTGAGCGCACATACAATTTCATTCAATACGTTCGGCTCCGTTTGATTGAGCCTTGAGCGCACAGACAATTTCATTATCAGTATCATGTGGTTGTGGTGTTTGTAGTAGAGTCGCATCGAACTAACCATAACTTGCGGATAAAGTCAATGAAAATTTGACAAGGATATGGTGGATACGCCGATGGTACTTCCTATATATAAGTATTCTTGTCAAATAATCGGAGGCATTATCAGGCGGTTATGAGAGGTTCCATGCATAGGCTGTTTGTGTGGTTAAGTTATTCATATTCAGTACATTCAATATGTTCGGCTCCGTTTGATTGAGCCTTGAGCACACAATTTCAATTTCAGTACATTCAATATGTTCGGCTCCGTTTGATTGAGCCTTGAGCACACAAATTTCATTTTCAGTACATGCAAAACGATCGGCTCCGTTCGATTGAGCCTTGATCGCACAGATATATTTCATTTCAGTATTTTATGTTTGTTGTATTGATTGTAGAGATATAGGACTAATCATAATTCACTGATAAAACCAATGAAAATTTGACAAGAATATGGTGGATACGCCGCTGGTACTTCCTATATATAAGTATTCTTGCCAAAGGATCAGAGGCATTATCAGGCGGTTATGAGAAGTTCCATGTAGGATTTATTATTGCCTTGGTTAGAATTTGTGATACATTTATATCATCATGTTATTTAAAGAGATTGGATTGTGTTCCATTTCTACATAAATTAACCTCTCCATCATAACAAACGAGAGAGGAACTTCCATCATTCAAACATATATGTTATCAGAATGTGAATTCAAATATTTGCTGTTGTGTTTATTCATGTTCAAATATTCGCTGATGTGTCTATTCATGTTCGAATCTTTGCTGTTGTGTTTATTCATGTTCAAATATTTGCTGATGTGTTCATTCATGTTCGAATATTTGCTGTTATGTTTATTCATGTTCAAATATTTGCTGATGTGTTCATTCATGTTTGGATGTCAGCTGTTGTGTTTTTATTTATGTTCCATGTAGATTGTAGTGTTAGAAGTTTTGCCTTAGGATATAACCATATTTTTCCCAAACGTATCTAAACTCTTATGCATGATATCATTTTTAGCGAATCATTCCTGTTTATCAATATTCATACAGTAGGCAACAAAAAGCGATTCCTGAATAGGGTACTTAACCTTTACAAGGAACGTTACCGCCTCGAACAAAAAACTTAAACCCTCATTTTTTTTTCTAAGCATACAACTGTCAAACAAAACATCATCATTCTTATAGTCAAAATATATCATTATTTAAATTTCGGGACGAAATTTCTAAAAAGCAGGGGATACTGTAACATCCGTCAAAAACGGATTTACCAAACCCGCTCCGTTTATCAACCGAACAGTCAGTCAAAATTTTCGTTTCGAATTAAATGCCCAAAATAATTTTAAACGATCCGTAATCAATTATTATACGGGAATATATATTTAGTTTTTGAAAAACTGTCAAAAATCGCAAAATAAAAAGGAAATGTTTTTGCCGGGTTTCGAACCCGGGTCTGTACCGAGTCATTCAGTGTTTTATCTCACAAACACAAACCACTGCGCCGCTTGTTATGTTTGATGAATAATAGAATCATTTAATTGATATAGTGACTTTACAAATTCAAAACCAGCGCCCAACGATTCAGTCGTCGGAATCCCGGAATATTCGCGAGTTTTAACACCAATTTACGTTATAACGTAAACCTTTAATCACAAATCGGTTATAACCGATGTTTGAAGTCCGCGACACTTTTCAAAACCGCCGGAAAAATTTAAATAACGAACACAGTCAAAAATCAGACCAAATACATTTCGATTATTCCCTATAAATTCAACCACAATCGTCTGCAAACCTTTTCGCTAAAAATCACATCTTTTCACGGCGAAATTTCACTCGCCGGAATAAACCTGTTCGTCGCCGGAAAACCGGTTTCCCCATTGCCGAGCTTTTCTGAACCTCTGAAGCTTATACCGGTGATACCCTTACCTTTTCCAAACTTTTCGGAGACTAGCTGCTACAAGGAACACGTCGCCGGAGTTGAATTCAGTCGCCGGAGTTTCTGCCGGAAAACAGAGAGTTCAGTCGGTATATTCTCCGCTCAGTTTCTTTTCCTTTTCACTTCTATCTTACCAGTAATTAACCTAAAACACTATTGAAACTTGAATAAAAACTCGAACCAGTCAGACCCGATTTCTGGTTCAACTTTGACGAAGAAGACGACGCACTTCCATATCATATAAGTATGTTATAAATCAGGATTTTACTCGGGTTAGACACACAGTCCAGCGGTGGACTGTGTGCACATAAAACGTTAAACATGCAAAGGTCTCAAGTTCGAATCCCGTCTCACACACGCTGCCTTAATAAAATCCATTTTTTGTTTACTGAACCGGAGTCACCTTAGTTATATGTTAAGTATATTAATAACCGGAATAATAACCAAGTTAGACACACAGTCCAGCGGTGGACTGTGTGTTTGTTTATATCGCTGGTCACGAGTTCGAGTCCGGTCATCAGCACCGACTCGGACAATTATCTATTTTTTTAAAATAAGGCAGAAAAAGGAAATAACTAAATTGTCTTTAAGTAAAATAAAAATCAAGTTATATAACATGTTGAACACACAGTCCAGCGGTGGACTGTGTGTTATATTAACCCACAGGTCCCGGGTTCGAGACCTGTGGAGCGCACCGCCGAGCCGCTTAAATTGTTTTTAAAATAAAAATGATTTTCTGTTAATGTTAATTAATGTATATATGAAATTAAAATCGGATATATAACGGGTTAGACACGTAGCTCAGTTGGTAGAGCTGCGTGCACGCGTACGGGAGGTCTCGGGTTCGAGCCTCACCCAGCGCACAACAATACGCCTCGAACCGGTCAACGCCGGTCAAAGTCAACTGGTCAATGTCACTGTAGCAGAAAAAAAAATAAAATATTTTTATTATTTTTATTTAATTATTTTAATTAAAAATCAATTATAAATACTTAAAAATAACATTTTTAAGATTAGAAAATAGCCTCAAACTCACAAAAATGCACCCAACAATCCTACTAAAATAGTTTAATAAAATCCGTTTACTTACCAAACCATAATGCGATTTATCTAGGTTTTAAATCTCACTCGTGGTTAAAACCACTTCGCGTGCATTCAACGTCATCAACCGAACGCACCCACTGTGAGTGAATCTTACAATTCCCCCTTTTAAATTACACGTTTTGGGGTGTGTCATGTGTTATGAATTAATTAATTTATTTATTTAAACTTGTGCCATACCACATCATGACTTAAACTTAGATTGATTTATTGTTGTGATTTATTTATATTCCGTTTGTCAAATTACATGAAACTCATACATTAAGCCCATCAGTTCCTCGTGGGAAACGAGTAGAACATCGCGTGCTTCAATTCAAATTCATTATCGTTCATGTGTGTTTTCATTGAGTTTATATTGTTTGTAGTCGTGTTATTCATATTATCATGATTATGCAATTCATTCATCAGGCCCCTCAGTTCCTCGTGAGAGACGAGTTGAGCATCGCGTGCCTTTAATTGTTTCCATTAGTATTCATGAGTGTTTCTTTTAACATCTTATGATTGTTGATCAAGTTACATCTAATTTTATTCATGTTTGGTTGTGCACATATTTCATAATCAATTTAAATAAATTGTTCAAATGTTTTCCATAGGATTCACTCGCCAACATTATGTTGATCCAAAAACCTTTTTACACATGATACAGGTGAACAGGTTGAAGCAAGGAAAACATAGGATATGCCTTAGAAGAGAACAAAGAAGTTTAGATTGTAGTTAGATCATGTTGTAGCAATCATTGTAAATTTCCATTTAAATTGTATTAATGAATATGAAACGTTTAATAAATGTCATGAGCTTTGATGATAACCCAATCATGCCCCGATCACCTTATCCGCTGCGGGTCGGGGTGTGACATTACGAATAAGGATGCATTTTGAGGCATTTCATTTCTTGATGAGATATTACCTGTTCGAATACCTTATGTACCATTGATGAGCGCTCATCAATGGTGTGTCACAGGTTTTTATTAAATTATATGCATCCTTATGGATGGTTGGCCTATAAAATCCTGAATCGAATACCTTACGTACCATTGATGAGCGCTTCTCGATGTTGTCCTATAAAATCCTGAATCGAATACCTTACACCACGACCCGTGTTGCTTGTCTTTTGTTGTATGTCCTTTTCTGTACAGAATCTTGACTGGGTACGACCCCATGCCTGGTGGGCACGTCCTCATGCCTAGGTTATGTCTTCGTTATTTTTTATATGGATGGGGGTTTGGCAGGTCGTGTAAATCCTTCTTCTTTGTATTTGTGTTGGTCTCTACTGTTAATTTGTTCCTTTTATTCGTTTAAGCTCTTTTGATCCTGTAATTTAAAAGTAAACAAAGAAAGATGCTTTTTCCAACATTAGTACCGAAAAGGTTGATTTTATGCCTTGTTTGACGTAATTTATATGTTGCATTTTGCGCACATCAATGGCCAAGGAAGAACGACAAGTTAACTTCCTTTAAGGATAAATCCAAATGGTGTGCATAGCGTGAGGATTTCGCGCATTTAACAGATGAATGCATTGCACTAAGGAGAGAGATTGGCTACGTCCAAAAATTTTGTGTCATTAATAGCTTATCATGTTGCAATGTGATTCTTGGCAGGCCCTGGATACATGAGATGAAGGTTGTTCCTTCAACATATCATCAGTGTGTGAAGCTTCCAACGCCTTGGGGAGTGGTAAAGATAGACAATGACTGGTAGGAAGCTAAAAATTGCTACACTTCATCGATGAAACCAGCTTCAAAAACAACAGCAGCATAGCAATTACAGAAACCTCCAAGAGATGCCATGGAGGCAAGGGAACGTGATATTAAAGAGGTAATTTTGGAACCTGAGGATCTTATCATTTAGGTATTCATTGGATCAGGGATCCTGGATACTATAGGACAGGATCTCATATCCTTTCTTAGAAGAAGAAAATCAACCTTTGCATGGAAATATGAAGACATGACAGGTATTTTAAAGATATCATTACACATAAATTGGGTATAGACAAATATTTCAGGCCCATCCACCAAAAAAGAAGGAAATTTGCACCTGAGACAAATGCTATTATCCAAGAACAGGTAAATAAATTCCTAAAAGTAGGTTTGATTAGGGAAGTAAAATATCCAAGATGGTTAGCCAATGTAGTGGTAGTATAAAACAAAAAAAATGAAAGCGAGGGTTATATGTCTATTTTACTAAGTTAAATAAGGCATGTCACAAGGATCCCTTCCCACTCCCACACATTGACTCCATGGTGGATGCAACAGCTGGTCATGAGTTGCATACCTTTATGGATGCGCCATCTTGATTTCAACAAATACAGATGGAATCATCTGATCAAGAGGACACTACATTCATGACCCTGATATGCGCCAAATGCAACATATAAATTGTATCAAATGAGGTATAAAATCAACCCTTGTTAGTACTAATATTGGAAAAAGTGCGTTTCTTTGTATACTTTTGATTTTCAGGATTAAAAGAGCTTAAATGAACAAAAGGAACAAATTAATGACAAAAAACCAACAAAAATACAAAAGAAGAGAATTTGACACTTCATACCGACCCTCCAAGCCTCACCCCAAGACCAAAAACAACAAGTCAGAAGACAGGCACGGGGCCGTGCCCCACTCCAGATTCCATGAGAAAAAAGACAAATAGAAGCAGACAAGAGACACTGGGTCGTGTCCCATGGACACGGGCCATGGTCAACGCCAAGATATGCAATCTTGGATAGTACAACAAGTACCAGGGCCACGGGGCCGTGTCATTGACACACGGGGCCGTGTGAGCATCTGGATTGACACAGATCAATAACGACAGATAAGAAGGAGGTACGAAGCCGTGTGAACTGCCTGTTTCCAGCTATAAAAAAGGCCATGCTTGGCTAATCTCTTACATCACTTGGTGAAGACATGTTGTTTATGTATTACTTTTGATTTCCAAGCTTGGTTAACTTTCTAATTGGCTATGTACTAATGACTTTAATAACTAGTTTTTTATATTGATAGTGAAATTTATTTTATCACCTCTTCCTGTTTTGTTGATTCACTCATTCATGTCTTTTCGGTCTATATAAAGCGCGTTAACTGCTTAGAAGGGGGTTAGAAGGGTGGTATTTTCAGTATATAGATCCTGCGAGGACTTGATTCAAGCTTATTAGGACTTCCTTTGAAGTAGATAACATCAAATCATGAGAAGTAAGAAGGGCTTGAACCCCTTATATATAAACTACTATTAAAACTTTAAACCGGCCTTGTGGGACTATATCCCTGCTGACTCAGACGAATATGTCCGAGGGTAGTGTTACCTCTAAAAGAGGGACATGCCACATTTTGCGTTAATAACTTACTTAATTATCTTTCAATATGATGGCCTTGCAGGATTGTATCCCCACTGACTCAAACCAATATGGCTGAGGGTAGCGTTGACTCCAAAAGAGGGATATGCCACTTTAACCAAGATAACTTTTAAAAAACCCAAAGTGCGGAAATCATCAAATGATACATAAATGACGAGTCAGAACCAAGTGATTCTATCTTGTCTATTTATTTCTTTTATTACTTTAGTTTATTTCCTTAATTTATTTATTAAAATCTTTTATAAAAATTTGATTAGATTAGACGTCGATGACATTACGATATTAGAAGCTCTTGTATCCTTGGACGACCTTGGTATCTTACCATGACTATAATACGCCAACGATGGGTGTACTTGCCCTAGCGTGTTGTAGAGAGGGATAGTGTTATATCGTGTTCTATAAATTTAAAGCTTGAATAAACAGGTGAAAAGTACTTAAAATATATCTAAAAATATACTTACGCTCACACCAATCTATTGTTATATTGCTATGCCCTTTGGACTAAGAAATGCAGGTGCAACATATCAAAGATTGGTTAACATGATGCTCAAAGACCAGCTTGGTGATACCATAGAGGTCTACATAGATGACATGGTAGTCAAATCAAAGAAGGCGGAGGATCACCTCAAGGATCTTAAAGTTGCATTCAACATACTTGATGCATACAACATGAAGCTGAATTCTTCAAAATGCCACTTTGGTGTTAAAGATGGAAAGTTCCTCAGGTACATGGTGACCAAGAGAGGAATAGAAGCCAGTCCGAAACAGATAAAGGCATTGTAAACTTGAAATCCCTGACAAGTGCAAACGATGTCCAAAGGCTAACAAGGAGGATCACAACTTTAAACAGGTTAATCTCGAAGTATTCAGAAAAGTGCAAGGATTTCCATGACATCTTGAGAAAGAATAAGAAGCTGCACTTAAAGCTCTTAAGAATTACCTATCCTCAGCACCACCATTGAAGAAGCAAGTGTATGGTGAACCCTTATCCTTATACCTAGCCATCAAAGGTAATGCGATGAATGCTGTATTAGTCAAGGATCATGAAGGCCAACAACACCCGGTTTACTATGTAAGTAAGAGCCTTCTTGTTGCTGAAGACATGTATTCTCAATTAGAAAAATCAATTCTCGCATTAATTATGGATTCAACTAAGCTAAGACACTATTTTAAAACTCATACTATTATTGTAAAAACTAACTTTCCAATTAAGAATGTTCTTAGGAAACAAAAAATGTCAGGTAGGATGGTAAAGTGGGCTGTAAAACTCAGTGCCTATGACATAAGATGTGAGCCTAGAACCGCCATCAAATCTGTTAGTCTCGAAAATCTGGATCTAACAATGATATCAAACAATCACCAAGGATGGGCGGAATCCAAACTTGGTGAGATTCTAGAAAACCGAAAAATAAGAAGATCAAGATGAACGAGAATAACACACGAATCACTTCAAACTTGCATAGGATTCTATTACTATAAAATAGCAAAATCGTCTAATACAAGTTCTTCCACCTCTCTCTCTAGGGTGTTTCTCTCTCTAGGAATTCTATCTATGGAGGCTCTCTAAAAGTCTTAACCCTAGAAATGACATAAACATGTTTATATACCTAGGATAAGCCCATTCCACACATGGGCTCCCCTTTGGCTTGCCTAGCCCACATGGCCTAAGGCATGCCAAAATTACCTATTAAGGTCCAAACCTAATACAAACTAACCCAAATCAATCCCAGTTCGCTACCATAGCCCGTTGTGTATATTTGATGCGTCAGTCTCACACTTCTAGGACCTAACAATCTCCCCCTAGATTGATGCATCAAATTGTCTTCATAGCATGAATTCGGTAGCGTCTTCAATGGAGTCTATGGTTGTTGCTATGCTTTGATGTTGTGGAAGTTCTTGACTTCTATAAATCAAAGAACTTCAATCGGATATCACAATACACTAATCAGAGTGCGAAAAACTAAGAAAAGTATAGAAGAACAAAGAAGCAATTGATAGTATTATATCAAAACTGCACACGATCTCAAAAGATTCGTCTTGTACACCCACACAAGTTTTCAGAACAATCAACAACCCTAACAAAATAAATGTGCACCCTATTTATAGACTATACGTAAACCTATCAGACCATGCCTTACATTATCCCCCTAGGTTTATGTTGTCTTGGTAATTCAAGCTTCAATTGCGTTTATGCTTCTTCTTCAGGTCAGCTTCAGAAATCTTCTTTCCAACAGATGATCCAAACATTTGAGTTTCAACTCTGCCTCTAACCCCAGACCATAGCTTCATCTTAATGATCTGAGCTACCCCACCTGTATACGTCTTTGCACATACTTCATATTGAGGATCACTGTATCTGAGATCTTCCTAGCAAGTGTATATCCCTTTCTCCGAACCTCATCCAATCACGAACATCATTGATTCGATACTCTTCGTGTTCACAAACTATAACAGCTTGCCCAGTAATAAGATCATACATCCAGAAGTTTAACTCATTCAAATTAGCATCCGGAAGATCTTTGAGCAATGGGATGGTCTTGGCTTGTTTGGTCGGAGGCCACATCACTGTCTTCAAAGGTTCATTCGTTTTTGGATCAAGCACTTCTTTATGAACTTTGATGAAAGATTGTTGCAAATTCATATCTCTGAAATTCACCAATGCTTGTTGTTGAAGCTTGTTATAAAAAATCTATCCAATCTTGCAATTTGGATTTCTGCATTGATCACTATATGGAACTTGGCTCAATTAACGAAGATCAACCAAGGTCTAGGATTCAAAAGAGCTGGAGGAATTATAATATTCCACTTTCCCATTCTTTCTTGTAACAAGAGACATCCCCTTTTCATCATTATACGCCCAACTCTTGATTCCAGACCTATTCCCATATCTTTCAAATCTATCTTTCCTAGTACTCACCACATAACGATCAGGCATATCTTAAAAACCATAGTTCTTTTCACTACCCACATTCCTCATAATCACATCCTTTGGCTTCCTTTTCTAACTAACAGTACGAGGAGGATCTTGAATATACTTGTTTAATGCATCTACACGCTCTTTATCCATTTGCTCCTTTTCAGAGGAGGCTAAGCAAACTCCTTTCCAAACTTTCCTTCTAGCTTTTGTCTCAAATCCATCACAACTGCAGAAAGAGATCCGAGATTTGTTTCCGGTTCATGAATTTGCTGATTCTTGTGGGTAATTTCCTCTAACAGGCTAGCAATCAGCACATCTTTAAAGATCTTGTCCTCCTCAAGAATAGTGACTCTTTTCATTAATGCTCCAACATCAACATCACAAATAAACTCTCACTCTCTAGACTGCTAACAGGTCCATGAGCTTCCTCTTGAGTAGATTTCTCTACAATAGCACTATCTCTCACTTCTTGTTGCAACACAGATGCGACTTTAAGCACTTCAGCTTCGGAAGGAGCACTACTCGATCCTTTACCAGTTTTCACAATAGGCACATACATATCTACCCTTGGGTTGGTATAAAATTCAATAAAAGCATCACTTATGGGTGTTCCAGTAGCACTAGTGGGTTGTGAAGTAGTGACTACTAGTACATTCACTTCAGGGTTCGGACTTGAAACATTTATCTTTTCATGATTGAACCTAGGATCCCTTCGACTCCGTTTCCTAGGTTGAAGATCAGCCTTAGCATCTTCATGTATAACTTCATGTTTAGCAGACCCTGGTTTAGGAGTTACAGTATGGGAGGAACCACACTTAACACCTGATCTTCAATGACTTTCTCTACTTTGAGGCTTCCTGTCTCAATCTCTGTTTCATCTTCAATTTTTGCATTAGCCATAATGCTCTCTTCAAACACATTCTTTGTATTTTATTCAGCACTCTCCACTTTAGTCAAATCGATATTTTCAATCGGCTCACTCGATCCAGGAGGAGCATCAATAATCTGCACATGATGTTCATCAGCCGCAACAGCATTGACCGGTGCAACAGTTGGTTCTGTAATCTCTTGAAAAGCACCAAATTTCTTTAATGGTTTCTTGTTTTGATATGTCACTTGTACATCTTGTCACTTCTGATTGAGCAATGAAAAAACCATACGGTTCATTATCTTTGTATCATAAATGCTCACAGTCGGTTGTAGCTGAGGGTACTTAGCTTCAAGAATCATTTGGAAGAACCTCGGAAACTTGAACCAATATTTACTTTTCAAAGTCTTACAGTAGCCATCATGTGGTCGAACACACTCTTCGAATAGTTGAACTTCCAGCCTTCAACTAAAGATACCACACTAGAAGTTTGTCTAATAGTTAGAACATCTATGCCACTCTTGTTTCTGCTGATGCAGACGAGATAAACATTTGCCAAGAATCTCCAATAAGGATGTAGTAGTTTTTTAGTAGTCGGCGGATACGGTCCTTCATAGCTAATATTCTCGAGAACCTGTGTAATCTTTTCTGTTGGAACTTTTAAGATCATTGGTACTTGGTTTTAGTAGGCTCTGGATAGTTGTGTAATAGTTTATTGTATTTTAGAAAGTTCAGGAGCTGAAAGTGTAACTACGGAAAAATATCCTGCTGCGGCGTATTTAAGTACCCAGCGTATTTAATAAATACGTTAGGTAGTCAGTGTGCATAAATGCATGATCAATGAAAACCCTAGTTCAAGGTTCTTGGACAAGTTTTGGTGATTTCTCTTGTGTTGTGATTGTTGTTCTTGTGCTAAATCCGAACATCTAGGTGCATTCCGTGATTATATCTTTTGGGATTCCATATACATCACTTGTTGTTTGATACATACAAGAATCTTCATCTTTTGGTTTTTCTTAACTTTTACACATTCAAGCAACTAATCGATAGTTGTTTGGGTGATAACAATTAAACCATTGTGATCCATATCTGTTTTGGGACTCATATTTTCCTTTTCATATTCTACGGGATCGTCAGCAGCATCACCAAACAATAAACCTCTCTGATTGTCTGTTCTATGATGAGAATCTCTTTATTCTAAATCATTGATCTAATCAAAGTGTATGTCTTCTTTGCGGTGGCGTTGTTCCAGAAATCTCTAATCCAATCTTCACGTATAATTGGATTTTCTTGTAAAGCATCAGCCAGTCGACATGTATTCAGTCCCACCATCATGGACTTATAAATTTCATGTCCCCTTAGAGGTTCGCCCAAAAAAACATGAAACATTCATACTCTTTTAAACTTTGGAACATGTACTGACTTATCAGTTGCCTGCTTTCCCGTATCTGCACCAAGCGGTTTAAGTTAGATGTACGTGATAGACACTGACACAATAATTCCCGAGTTTGGCCGTAAACTTGGTCAAACCTTGATCAACATTTTAAAAATAAATTTTGAGTTTTAAAAAATTTAAATTGTTTTACAATCAGTTTCAACAAATATAACTCTCAAATTACATAGAAATGGATCCGGGTCCAAGTTATTACAAGAACAGGCCCAAAATAATTGGACAGGTTCAAACACAGATTAGTGTGCGGCCCACACATAAGTGTGCTATCCCAACACTAGTGTGCTTGGGCACCAAAGACATTTCCAGCTGAGTTTAAGGGGTAATAATGTAATAAGACAAGCAAGTCGCACACTGATTATGGTCAACAAGTCAACCGCACATCCAAAACGGTCAACAAAGTCAACTCACACCATTACATGTGGCACACTTATAATATACTAGTGTATGGAGGGCAATTTAGTAAAATTTCCAAGTGTGCGAGGGTATAATGGCCATTTTACAGTGTGCGACTCCTCTTTCCCGGCGTGTATAACCCAAGCCATGTCACTGTTCTTCTTCTCCAGCAATCCCATACAACTTTTCGGCTCTATTTCAGATTCCGAAAACTCTTCAACTCAGACTTAATCATAGAACTACTTCCGATTCAAACAAGAATCATCATTAATCATCAGCATCGATGAATCCCTCCATCTATTCACTATCATTTAAGATAAACCTAATAATCAAAATCATCAGTTTAATTCAAAATCAATAACTCGACCTTTTATCTTGCCCTTTTGTCTTGACATTTTGAATTAGAAGATTATAACTTCTTGAAGAAGACATTTTTCAGAAAGATAGAGAAGAAGAAACAAGGTGTTTGAATTTTGAGAGGATAAGTGTGTGATGGGTTTTTGAAACAATGTGCAGCCGTCAACAAGTTTATGCATTAAAAACCCTGGCACTCTTTTGGTTTAGTGGGCCCACCAAGTGTGCGGTGGGCCCAGCTCGAATCCCGAGACCAAATAAAAACTTTGCAAACAGGTTTTGAAGAAAAACATGGTCTTTCTCAATTCTTGAACAGGCCACAAAAATTTTTGATAATATTAAATATGTACATATTAATAAAAATTATCAAACATAAACACAAATCTGTTTGCAAGAACTTTTCTCACGGGATCAAATCATGGTGTTTCAAGCCAGACTACATTTATCAACACTAATTTACTTTGTGTAATACGAGCAATTGCAAGTATGTTTGTCCTCTTAAGCTTATCTCATTAGGCCTTATCCATATAACGGTCTACAACTGACTTATCATGTTTTAGATTATTTAATATGAGCACCCAAACAAATCACTACCAAATCCAGGATCTTTAATTAGGACACCCTATCATGCATGTAGTTTCCCTACCACATATTTTCACAAGCCTATTTTAGGATTCTGAAACCTTACCTGGGACTTGGTTGAGAGGAGAACATAATAGATTGAATATAGAGATATGGATATAGTATACAGATCAAATGGATTTTCCAGTTTGATATAAGTTTCTAGGGTTTCTTTTGGGCACTAGAGGGCCTCTTTCGGGTGTAATTGATCTATACGCGACAACATACAGCTAGGTCAGTATGTATCTGGATAGAGTAGAAGCTGACATTGCCTAGCACCTCCAGGTCTTTGCTCATGTAAAACAAAGGAGATACATGAGTTTGTTAGAAAAGATTTCAGAACTAGAACAAAATTATGTGTATCGAGAAATCACACAAGCATTCAAATAGAAATATACTAATTCCAAGTGACATTCTTTCCTGAGGAAAGAAAACTAAGAAAAGTGCGAAAACTAAGAAAAACAATTGTAAGTCCAAGAACTTTAATTGGATATCACAATACACTAATCAGAGTGCGGAGAACTAAGAAAAGTGTAGAAGAACAAAGAAGCAATTTATTGTATTATATCAAAAGTGCACACAATCTCAAAAGGATCATCTGGTACACGCATACAAGTTTTCAGAACAGTCAACAACCCTAACAAAATAAGGTGCACCCTATTTATAGACTATAGGGACGACCTAAGTACATAATTGGGCCAAGCCTAAATCAGACACCCAAAATACATTATTAACTAACCCTTTAACTAGCCTATAACAAACTAATACAAGACAAACGTAAACCTATCAGACCATGCCCTTATAATATCCCCCTAGGTTTATGTTGTCTTCGCAATTCAAGCTTCACTTGCGTTTATGCTTCTTCTTTAAGTTAGCTTGAGAAATCTTCTTTCCAACATACGGTCTAAACAGTTAAGTTTCAACTCTATCTCTAACCCCAGACCACAACTTCATCTTAATGATCTAAGCTACCCACCTGTATAAGACTTTGCAAATACTTCATATTGAGGATCGCTCTGTATCTGAGATCTTCCTAGTAAGTGACTATGCCTTTCTTTGAACCTCATCAGATCACGAACACCATTGATTCGATACTCTTCGTGTTCACAAACTATAACAGCTTTCCCAGTAACAGGATCATACATCCAGAATTATAATTCATTTAAACTATCATTAGGAAGATCTTTGAGCAACAGGATGGTCTTGGCTTGTTTGGTCGGAGGCCACATCACTGTCTTCGAAGGTTCATTCCGTTTTGGATCAAGCACTTCTTTATGAACTTTGACGAAAGATTGTTGCAAATTCATATCCCTGAAAATCACCAATGCTTGTTGCAGCTTGTTATAAACATTCTATCCAATCTTGCAATTTGGATTTCTGCATTGATCATGATATGGAGCTTGGCTCAATTCACGAAGATCAACTACGGTCAAGGATTAAAAAGAGTTGGAGGAATTATAATGTTCCACTTTCCCATTCTTTCTTGTAAAAAGAAACATCCCCTTTTCATCATTATATCGCCAACTCTTGATTCCAGACCTATTGTTGATACACTTTTATGTCTGTCGCTTGTTCTTAGTTACGTCTGTAACTGTACGGTCTTTGTTTACAGTGTCTGTATAGTTTGGTCGTGTCGACCAAATCAAGATATCCTCCTATCTTGGTTTAGTACGACGATTAGTTTGTCTGTGTAAATTAGTTGCATATGTGCGTAATGTTGAGTCTTGTGTACGTCATGTCTGTGACAC
This sequence comes from Scalesia atractyloides, assembly GCA_947069175.1. Classification (NCBI taxonomy): domain Eukaryota; kingdom Viridiplantae; phylum Streptophyta; class Magnoliopsida; order Asterales; family Asteraceae; genus Scalesia; species Scalesia atractyloides. The sequence goes on along the minus strand of CAMTDV010000003.1, from coordinate 57,323,777 downwards.
GATCTCCAAGGAAGACTTCCATGTGCGAATGGAAATACTTCGTATGAGTAAGATATTGCTCGTACGAGCCACCTGCCATTCGTATGAACGAATCCATCTAAACAAGTATCATACTTGCTTCGTACAAGCTAGTTGATGCTCGTACGAACCAGCTTGTTTATACGAGTATCTTTGGAGTAGTTCTTCGTGTCTTTTGGTGTTTCATATGTCCAGTAACATACTTCGTATTGTTGCTAGGTATGGATATAAGCAGATATTCACTTCTCAGAGAGTTAGACGTTCAAGAGTTGTTGAGACCTTCCAAAGAGACTAGAGCTATGCTAGAGAAGGAGACACAAGAGCACAGAGTGTGTTGCATGAGAGTGTATGAACATTGTTTGTATATGTGTACCAGTTCTCATCAGTTAATCAAGATATTGAATCTTTGGTTATCCTGTGTTCTTACTTTGCTTTGGTTTGCATTCTTACGAGGATTCCACACTCGTATTCGTGTTGTATGAACAAGGAAGCAGGTTTATCTTGATCCTCCAAGTGGACCTACAAGTGGTATCAGAGCTTTGGCTCTCTTCCTTGTTCAAAACCAAGCTTAGTGTTTTTGTCTGATCTAGTTGAGAGGGTTTCTTGAAGTGTTCTTGAACTTTTAGCAGGAACTTAATTTTTGAAAGATATAACTTAAAACTTGGTTAAAGCCTGTTGTATCCAGAAAATTTTCATAAAAACCTAGTTAGAACACATGGAGACATGTTAAAATCTGGGTTTTCTTAAAATTTTCTTCTAAATTGAACACATTTGCAGGAGAAACTCACCGGAATATTATTGTAGGGTTGACCAAATCTCTGACATTCTTGACTTGACTGTTAAAACTGAAAAGCTGATGGAATGTTTGTCTTTCTTAACTAAAATTGTGTAGACAACAGAACACTTTCGAAAACCAGTCTGTGTAGAAAAGGAAAATTTTCACTAACCAGCCCTGCAAAAAGATTCCTCTGCGAAAAACATCTTTGCGAATAATCCATCCACACGAAGAACCAGATTGTTCGTACGAAAGACTAGTCATCTGCTCGAAGAACCTGGTTCGCACGAAAGACTTAGTTGTTTGCACGAAGTAGTATCCTCCATACGAAACAAGTAGTTCGTATGAAGAATATACCACTCGTACAAAATAGTTGTTCGTACAAAGAACAACTCAGTCTGCTTTTCGAGTTTAGTTTTTCAAACTTTGTGATTTCTAAAATTGTGAATTTCTAAAAGGGACAATGTTATTTTTGAAAATCAAACTTTAAACTTTTTAATTTTCATAATCAAGAAAATGAGTACTAATCCATGGGATTGGAGTAGTAGTTCAAGCACAAATCAGGACTCTTCGCAAAGCTCCGCAACCTCATGGGTAAAATCATTGATGCCTCAACATACAACCATGATTACTTCAAATTAATGGGCGTGTGTCGCAAACCAGAACCAGAGCATTCAGAATCTTCTGATGAGTGAGAGTGAAACCGGGAGTAATAGCCGTCCACCTAAACAGAACCATATGAATGATTATTCGTCCTGGAAAAGTCGTTTCACACATATGTTCTCGGACAGAACACAGAATTAAGGACATGTTTTACTACATCCTATAAAGAATCACTCGAAGAGGCAGGCTCAAACCCAACCTCCTTAGCCAATCTAGATGAAGGAGATAAAATGGCTTACGATCTAGAGAAAAAGGCGTTTGCTATCCTAACACAGGCACTCCATAAAGATATTTATCATCAGTTTATGTACTTTATGACCACGAAAATTCTGTGGGATACCCTGGAAGCAAGAGGAGAGGGTAATGCTGCAACCAGAAATATTCGACATGATCTGCTAAAGAAGGAGTTTGAAGGTTTCATGTTCATGGAAAATGAAACATTGAATGATATGAGAACACGTTTCTACCATTTGCTCAGCGAAATGTACTCTTACAAAGTATTAGCATCTCCACAAGAAATCATTATGCGCTTTGCTGACGCATTACCGCCAAAATGGGGTCAATTTATTGACTTATTAAAACATACAGGTGTTTTGGATTCAATCAGTATTTATGAATTTGTGCAGAAATTGGAGAACAAGAATGAATAGGAACTTCGAAAGGCACAAAGAGTTACTGTTCCACAAAACCCTGAGATGTACTTCGGAGGTATTAATACAGGTATTAGTGCAAGTCAGCAACAAAAGCTTCAAACTATTTTTGTGTCAAACGTGAATCCCTTTCTACCACAACCTGTTCAAACAAATTAGTTTACAAGCTCAAATACTCAAGCTTATGGACAAGTATTTGATCCGAAAGCCTTTCTACCATAACCACGAGATCTTGCACCTCAAGTTCCACAGCAAGCTCCTCAACAAGCTTTCTATGGAAACAACTTTCAAGCCGCAAACCCCAACACAGTCAGACTAGACACATCACATCTTTCCAAGGTCAGCGTAGAAGTTGCTCAAGAACATATGGAACTTCTAAACACCATGGTTAGTGCCTATTGCGGATTAGTAGCTGGTCAAATTGGAAACATCAATTTGACAAATGAAGACTATCAGCAAATAGATAGAGATGAGATGGAGCTAATGGATATCAAGTGGGCATTTTCAAGTGCGGTAAGAAGAGCCAAGGATTACATGAGCAGAATAGGAAGAACCAGTTCGGAAAGCAAGAAAGATACAAAATATTGTTTTGATAAAAATGTTGTTACTTGCTTCAACTGCAGTGAAAGAGGTCACTTCAAACGTGAGTGCACGAGATCCAACAAACAAGGAAATCACAACCCCTTCCAAAATCAATCACAACCATCCAACACAGTTCAAGTTTACAATGATAGAAGAATAGTAGCTGTTAGCAACCCAAGCAACACCAATCAATTAGGACTTTCAAACAACACACACAGAGGTTTAGTAGTTCAATCTGATGAAGGATGCGATTGGTCAGTACAATTGGGAAATGAGAATAACAGAGGAACTACATGTTATGCCAAGATCATCAATCGAATCAAACATGTTCACAACATTGATAGTTCAGATGATGATGATACTTCAGGGTATATTGGTAGTTCTGATGAAGAATGCTCAAGTTTGGGTGGTTATGGATCTGATTCAGATAACATAGAAGGAAGTGATGCTAAGGTCAGAAAGTTGCTGAAAGATGCAGAAAGGCTGAAAGGTAAAAAGGCGGGTTTGATGATCAAGGCAGAAGCTTCATTAAAGGAAACACAAAAATTCTTTACAAATAGTGGAGCCTTCCCTCATCATACTGCCTTCATGGCGAATGTTGCCGGTTCGACAAGTCAGGTAAATTCCGACTCTCCTAAAGTTTGCAATGACTGTGCTGAATTAAAAACAAAATTTGAAACAATTAACAGTCATAATCAAAACTTAGTTGTTGAACTGTAAAAATTCAAAGAGGCGAACTTGGCTTTAACTCGAAACGAAAAAGAATTCAAATATGTAATAGAATCCCTTAAGAAAAGCGTTTCTAAATTGAAAAAGACAGTTTTGAACTAACAAACAGGAATTAATAACTACATTAATCTCCTAGAATAAACAAAGAAAGAGTTACCCATCGCCAAATGCGAACATGATCCGATCAAGCTAAAATTGGACAGCTATTCTAACTCGCGATATGTGCTTGATCATATCATTGATGTTCAAAAACTAAAAGAAGATGTTAAATGCATTGGGTATAAGTGGTGTCCACCCCGAGGAAACACAACTATACTAAATTGCCTGATGAAGAGGAAATGCCACGCTTTGAACCCTCCGTACCTCTTAATCCTGAAGAATTTGCAGCATGACTAGGGTTCAAGCTAGACAATTCCTCGGCTGAATCAAGAAAGTTCAAGAACTCATCATCAGTTGTTAATCAGAACCCCTCTACAGAAGAGGAGGATGATTCATCAGATGATGTGTAACACCTCGTAAAATCGTGTCCAATAGTATAGTTACACGAGTTGTATTTTTAATTTAGTCTATTAAAGACTAGTAGTGACATCGGAGTCAACATGCTTATAGTGGGCCTCTGAGTGATCCTTTACGAAGTCCTAACTCTCATATGTCTCATTTGTTGGACGAGAGGGTCCAATTCTGTAAACATGTGAAAGTTGGATAATGGAGGGGTTAAAAGTGTCAACATATTAATTTATACCTCTGGGTGACCTTTCAACAAACCGAGAGCTCGACAATCCGGGCATATTCCTGGGTATGCCAAATATTGTTTACGGAGGGCTAAATATGCTAAAAAGGTGTTTTAGAAGGTTTTAGATGGTTTTATAAGTTAAGGGGCTAAAAGTGTCAAACTTTGAAACTGGCCATGGGGCGCTCGCGGGGCGCGAGAGGCAGGGCTTTTGCCTCTCGCGGGGTGCGAGAGGCCTTTGTCTACAGAAAATTTGCTTGGACTCCACAGAAATTGCCAAAAACCATTTGATTCGAAACCATGGTCTTCCAAACTGCTATGCCACGTGTTAGGACACTTGTAAGCTTCCTCTTACACCCCTTAACACCTAGTAGCACCTCCTTCAAGCTCTCCAACTATAAATAGATGCCAAGGTTCACCATTTGAACTTGCACCTTTCTCATTCACAACTCTATCTCCCTCCTCTGGAAGTTCCTAACTGAAAGGAGCATCCAACTTAGTTCTATTGCATTCTAGGAACCTCTTGTAAGTGTTCATTCCTCTTGCATTTCCGTTTATTGGCTTTTATAGCCAAAACTCAAGCATTTTACAAAAACGCCTTGACTTTCGGTTAAGACCATTATGGTCCAGCCATTGTTCGTAACGAACATGGCCATGTGATCGTAATAAGGTAGGTGTTAGTCCCTATCAAATCAGATTATAAACTGAGTTTATGAACAAGTCTTTGTATTACGTCGATAAATGACGATAAGACCCTTATGGCTTATAAAATGGTTTTAATCACATCTTTTCAAAGTAAATATTTTACCTAGACATGTTAATCCAACCTTAACATCAGTTTTCATTAATCATCACACAAATCGTCATTTTACGACATAAGCGTCGTTTCAGCATAGTATGGTTTTAAACCATATTTATTAACCAAGACTTGTTGCCTACTGATTTTAAAACTATTTTAAATACTTTTACATTCGGTACATGATACAAACTCAGTATCCCAAATAATTTATAAACTATGTGTAAAATGACCAAAATGCCCATTCGGTGCATAGTTTGGTCATAAAAGATAAATTACACATGTAATTGATATCCTACTGATATTATATCATAAATAAGTTTTTTTCCAGAATACTTATAACTATAACATCAAATTATATTCAAGTTTCTTGTATACAGTATGAAATTACCGAAACGCCCTTATGAGGCAAAGTTTCACTTTATAACCATAACGGGAATATAAGTTGATATCCTACTGATATTACAACTTATTTAAAATATAATGGCGTATAGAACTTGTCCATGACTTATCCGGTTACCCGATATCGCTAATATGCGTACGGTTAAGCATATGTAACTAGTTTACAAAAATTAACCGAAACAGGTCTAACCTTGTCATTTAAGTCTCAAAATTCAGAATGTTTATAGTTTATCCATATTACACAAGTCAAGGTACTTGTTGGGATTAAACTACATTCTATCCGATCATCATTTAATCTAGCGTTATACGTTTTGATCAAATACGCTAGTCGGTCTAAGTCTTTGACTTAAACAAGACCATTAGTGTTTAATTGGTTAGCTTATGCCATAATCCAGACTAGAGACTTGCTGGTAAATGCTATCTGCACTTAGTACTTTTTGTGTACGGCTGAGTTAATAAATATTGCGTTTAAACGAAGACCACCTTAGGTAAATACTCTCGACTTATTTCCCCTATACGGGCTTATGTTACGGTAAATTATTACCGCTTGGTCGGAAATGGGTTCAATCAACTGCCTGATTGTGGCTAGTAAATCCGCATATTCTGTTTTAATCAGTTTTGGTTGATAACTTAAACATCGGGGGTTAACTACGGTGTCCTGGATATCCTGGGCTCATTACAATAGATAATAGCCACGACCTTAGCGCGGGTGTAGGCATACACCCGATAGACGCTCAAAATGCATTACCCACAAGGTTGGAAGAATTGACTCCTTCGTGAGTCCAAAATGGTGTGTACGTTAATCATGTCTCGGTCTCCGTACCGGGCCCTGTGTGTATAGACCAACATGTAAATCTGTTAACAAGGTTGGACGGTCAACTTTCCCAACTTATAAAAGATTTTGTGCTGATACGCACTTAAAACATATTTTAAATGTTTTCAAAATGAGTCAGTTGGGTATATTTACCAGCGAAAGCTGGCGTATTTTCAAAAGACTAAGCTTGCAGGTACAATACGAAAATAGGCTAGAAGTGCTTGGTAGTGATAGAGGATCTTGAAAATCCTAGATCTGCCCAAAGTCTGTTTTATATTCTTTCTTTGTACAATTTATGATCCGCCTGTGGATCTTCTATTACGAGCCTGTATATTATTTTGTGTATCAAACATTTGGTTTGTAATAGTAATTTAAATGCAAGACTGTCGCTGTGCTGTGTTTAATCGACTATGATGATATCAACTTTATGTCACGATATTCCCTACCCGGGCCCACCAATGTTTGATTGGCTGTGGAAAGCCGGGGAGTGACATGATGAGTCAGAGACAATTGACCAGGATCAATCTCTTGATGAAGAAAAGGGAATAGAAATGTCTGCTACTCCCTGTGTAAAATTGTCGAAAATCAAGAGAATGATCCTATGAAATTTGTCAAGACAGAAGTGTCTACAGATGAAAGTGATATGTGTTGTATACTTTGGTTGGAGAAAAGAAAATCTAGTCTAACAAAGCTTTCTGATAAAAAATGTAAATCCAACATCTATTGATTAAGTTTTTAACCAAATTTTTGAAGAAGAAAAACCCAATAAAATCACAACCATTATCTGTTTCAAAAGAAAAACAAAAGGAAAAGCGAGTTGAAAAGCCTAAGGTACCACAACCAAAGGTTGAGACAAAAGGCACTCACTACAAGAAGAAGCTTAAAAATGTTAAATTTGTGAGTTCTACGGGTACTGATAAAGTCGAGACTTTTGAAGGCATGTCTAATGTAGATTTTATAAACAAAGTCAAGATTTTAAAGCGTAACAGTGACAACAACTTACCCAACATACAAATGGGTGTGACGAAAATGAACCCAGTACCTCAAGACCCGCAAGTTCAACATCAAGTCATGGAACACGATCTCCTAAATTTGTTGAAAGGAGAACATGTTTCAAATGTGGAGAGTTTGGTCACATTATCAAAAATTGTACAAACCAGCAAAGCCTAGATTTGTTGAGAAAGCCCCTCCTGAACCAACTTGCCAACGTCGATCTGTTTCTCCAAAACAAGACAAACGGATTGTTAAAGAACAAGAAGAAAAACAGAGATATAAACAAGTAAAAGTAATTGAAAAAGCTTTAAAACCGTATTCTTCAGAAAGGAATCCAAGATCTTCAAATTTAATAAAACCACAAATTGTTAAAACTGTAAATACTAGTCATTCTGGAAAATTTAAAAAATCTTGGAAACCTAAGACCGGTAATGGTTCAAGAGGTGATACACAATTTCTGAATCATCAAGAAATTGAAATCACATTTCTTGATGATAAGGGTCGGCCCAAGACCACTAAGGCTTGGGTACCCATCTCAAATTGATTGAGATTTTTGAAACGTGTAGGGTGTTATAGGAGGAACTGTGAATAGTCATTGGATTGTTGACAGTGGAGCATCAAGGCACATGACAGGCGACTTACGACTCCTGTATGATGTGAAAAGCATTAGGGGTGGTCATGTTGCTTTTGTTGGTGATAAAGGCGGATACATCACTAGAGAAGGGATGTTTTCCATGGTGTTGTGAGTTTTGATAAGATCAATTATGTTCGTCAAATTGATCACAATCTTCATAGTGTTTCTCAAATCTGCGACAAGTTCATTTTGATGATGCCGGATGTTATGTGCTAAAACCTGGTTTCAAGATTCCCAAGGAATGGATCCTCCTGTCGGCTCCTAGAATCAACGACTTGTATATTCTTAACATGAGCCAAGCTATTACCACGTCTTCACAAGTCACATGTTTTGTCTCAAAAGCCACCGAGAAGGAATCAATCTCTTGGCACAGACGAATGGGACACATTCACTTGAGGAAAATGAACTATTTGGTGAAACACAATCTTGTGAATGGTGTGCCAGTTAAGAATTTTCATCTACAAGACGTCTGTGTATCATGCCAAAAAGGAAAGCAAGCAAGAAAATCTCATCCTGTGAAGAAGATCAACACGGTGAATATGCCTCTGGAGCATCTTCATATGGACCTCTTTGGACCTATGAAACACAAGACTACCTTTGCTGATTCCTATTGTGTAGCAGTTACTGATGACTACTCAAGATTTTCATGGGTGAATATGTTGGCACACAAGAGTGAAGTTCCTGAAATCCTCAAGAATCTCCTAACTCTGCTTGAAAATTTGTACAATTTGAAGATAAGGAGAATTAGAAGCGACAATGGCACCAAATTCAAGAATCAAGTTATGGACGAGTTCTGTTCTTCTAAAGGCATTCTACATGAATACAGTTCTTGATACACTCCACAACAAAATGGTGTCGCTGAGAGGAAAAATAGAACACTAATTGAAACAGCAAGAACTATGTTAGTAGAATTAGAACTTCCTGTTTAATTTTGGGGAGAAGCTGTGGCTACTGCATGTTACATGATGAATAGAGTTCTTACGGTAAAGAGACATGAGAAAACATGTTTCGAGTTGTTACATAAAAGGAAACCGGATGTTTCTTTCTTAGAACCTTTTGGAGCTCCATGCACTATGATTGATCCACATGGTAAATTTGGTCCGAAGGCTATCGAAGGTTTCTTCCTTGGATATGCTACTCCTAATTTCAGAGTGTGGAACTTGTCAACAAAGAAGATTGAAGAATGGGGTGAAGTCAAGGTTCAAAGATACACTGAATCAGTAAGAGCTCCGGGTGCTCCTTAGATATTTGACTATGATGGACTGTTTGACTCCTTTAATCTGCCAACTTATGATGATGCTTCTGCAGCGGCTCAAATGTTACTTGAAAGTGATACTACAATTGACTCATCATTAGTTCGACCAATTATTGTTAACCCTCAAGTGTCTACTTCGGTTAACAATCTTGTTCAAAATGAGGAATTCGAAGATGGTGCTGATTATAATGTTTCATCAGAAGATGATGAGTTCCATGATGCAAATGAAGCTACTTCTGCTCCGGTTCCTGGAATTTCAAATGTCACGTCAAATATTCAGAATCTAGGAACAACTGAAGGTCGTGCATCTACATCATCATCAAATCTAGCAAATGAAATGGTTGTTGATCTGAATATCAACAATTTGGGTATAAACTCTCGAGTTCCTGATATTCCTGAAACTCGAATTCATAATACCCATCCTCAACAGAATATTATCGGAGATGTCCATAGTGGTGTACAGACACGTAATCAGCTCAGGAATAATCAGAATGCTGGATTGTATTCGGTTATTAGGGAATCTGGGGAACAAAAGGATTGGTCTTTTGCCTGCTATGTTTGCCAAGTTGAACTAAAATCTTAGAAGGAGGCTATGACAGAAGACTCATGGGTTGAAGCTATGCAAGAAGAACTTCAGCAGTTTCAGAAGTTAGGCGTGTGGAAGTTGGTTGACAGGCCTGACAATTATAAGAAGATTGGTACACGATGGGTTTACAAATGCAAGAAAGATGACCGTGTTGTTATGAGAAACTAAGCAAGATTGGTCGTCCAGGGCTTTAACGTAGAAGGCATTGATTACAATGAAGTTTATGCATCGGTAGATCGTCTTGAGGCCATAAGAATTTTCTTGACTTATGCGTCCTACAAGAAGTTTACTGTTTAGTAAATGGATGTGGAGAGTGCATTTCTTCATGGTGTGGTTGAAGAAGAGGTATATGTTGAGCAACCGCTTGGTTTTGAAGATCCAATCCATCCTGACAAGGTTTGGCTTCTCAACAAGGCGTTATATGGTCTTCATCAAACTCCACAAGCTTGGTATGAAACGTTGTCTTCCTATCTTCTGAAGAATGATTTTCAACATGGATTGATCGACTATACTCTCTTCATCAAGGAACGGAATGAGGACTTATTGCTGGTGCAGGTGTATGTTGATGATATTAATTTTGGGCCTACAAATGAAAAGATGTGCAAAGAATTTGAGCAGGTGATGCAAGAGAAGTTCGAGATGAGCGCTATGGGAGAAATGACTTTCTTTTTAGGTTTGCAGGTTCAACAATCTAAGGAAGGGATTTTCATCCATCAAACCAGGTACGTCGGGGTATATTCTCAAACGATTTCAAATGGAAGATTCAAAGCCCTTGGGAACTCCATTAGCTCAGAATCATGGGATTACTCCTGACGGAATGGGTGAACATGTGGAACCATCTCTTTATCGTGCTATGATCGGATCTCTCCTGTCTCTTACTGCTTCAAGACCCGATATAATGTACCCAACATGTCTTCTAGCTCGCTACCAGTCCAGTCCAAAGGTTTCTCATTTGATAGCTGTAAAAAGAATCTTTCGTTATTTTAAGGGTCCCCCGGACACTGGTCTATGGTACCCTAAGGATGATAACTTTGATTTGACAGTATTAAGTGATTCTGATCATGGCGGCTGCAAGATCGATGGAAAATCAACATCAGTAGGATGTCAGTTCTTGGGAAATCGCCTAGTCACGTGGCCGTGGAAGAAGTAGACTTGTGTAGCTACGTCAACCTGTGAGGCTGAGTATATTTCGGCTTCTAGTTGCTACTCTCAGGTTCTATGGATTCAACAGCAATTGCACGACTATGGTTTTGAATTTCTAACTACTCCTACTTTTGTTGATAACGAAGCTGCTTTACAGATCACTCGTAATGCTGTTCAGCACTCAAAAACCAAACACATTGAGATTAATTATCATTTCATACGAGATTGTTATGAAAAGAAACTTATCAATGTTGTTAAAATCCACACCGATCACCAATGCGCCGACCTGTTTACAAAAGCTTCTGATAAATCTTATTTTGATTATCTACTTTTGGTCAATGGCATCAAGGTGAGACCCGAGTAATTCATCCTTGGCTAATCATTTTTTGTAATATTTTCTTCAAAATCTAATAGTATAGAAATATTTTCTATTTTCTCTTAGTTTTATATTTTAGGGAGAGAATATTTGAAGAAAATACAAAAACATGAGAAAATGCAAAAATACAAAAATATGTCTTTTATGTAGTTTAAGATTTTATTACCTTCTTTATTTAAGGGGGGGGGGGGTAATTTAGAAAAATACAAAAACAATAGAAAAACAAAAAAATTCAAAAATGAGTTTCTTGGATAGATAATTGAAGATGATGAAATACACCGGTGATCTGTCATAAACAGTCAAAAACACAAAATGAAAATTGATAAGTAGCTTTACGAATGATGTATCGGTAGGCTCACAATCAGATTAAAATGTGAAGTTGATATAAACTTAACGGATTGCAAGTTGGTGGGAACTATTCATTGGCAAATGGTCTCGGTACGGAAGTATGCCGAGGTTCTGAGATATGCGGTCTTTATGCTGACTTATCATTTAGGTATCATGGTTGAATCTTTTGCCGAAAAATAACGGTGACGCAAGTCTAGAACTTCCATGGTACCATACATACGTGTAAATACTGCATACGACCTTCAACAAGTGATAACTATATCACATCCACCCAAAAATAAGTGATAAAATATCACAGCTTTATGAAAGAGCTAAGTTTGTCTCTTTGTCGGTGATGGTACTAACCTGTTCACGGACTTACTCCTGTGCCCTGCATGCATCTGAAAATCAAGTTCCTCATCAATAAGTGATTTAATCACATAGGGCTTGTTTTCAATAAAAATAAGTGAGTATCTCACATCATATACGTCAAAACAGATGATAAGCAGTATACTCACCGAAAAGATTTTCTCTCGTGCATGTCTTGATACAGGAATGTGTCGTGAAGTGGTTGAACACCGGCTAGTAAGTATAAATCATACATTAATCATATCCTAATCATGATTACATCTGATAGTTGAGCTTACGAGGACAACAATACCGATAATCATAGTAGAATACTTATTTATTTAATTTGATGTTTTAACGAAACCTGTTTTTTGACAAGATTAAAAGCTGGTATGATTCTCTTACCTTGAAACTCTGAAAAATATTATCCAGTAAATATATAGTTTACTCTTAATTGTTACTAGTTATTTTAGATTAGTTTACTTTGTTGTTTAATTAATTTCTTTTTGAATTAGCCAAAATTGAAGCTCAAAAGTTTTCTACCAAGATACGCCCTAAAAACCATTCGCTTTCATATCATAACTTCATAAAAGTACTTTCTTACAATGGGTAAACTCATAAGAGTAAAATCTGTTTAACAAGCACTTTTCCGAACTTAACTTGTGATTAGTGTCGATCTGTGCAAAGTTCTAAACAGGTCAGCGAAAAACCTAAAGACGTCGAAGAACTGAAAGTCCAGTTTTGAAAAACATGGACTCGTATGGATCATATCATTCGTACAAGCCTGTGTGCTTCGTATGGATGGCGATTGGGTTTTGTATGTTTGAAGCTCTTCATACGAACTAAGGTTGTTTCGCACGAGTGTCTCGATGTGGTATAAAATGTGATGAAGTTCTTTGGTAGAACGTCACTTTCACCTTGCTCACGTCATCTTTATACCTCTCCTTAAGTTTTTTTTATTTGACCATGTGACTTTGACTGACTTGAACAACAAAATTTAAACGAAGAATCTTTAACGAAAAACAAAACAAGTATCCCATATTGAAGTTATTTGTACGAACTAGATTAGTGCGAATGAAACATCACTTGCACGAGTATCACATTACTCGTATGAGCCAGTTACTCGTATGAGTAAATCAATTGTTTGTCTAAATCAGAAGTTCGTTAAAATGAGTTGGTCTTCGTTCGAATAAGTTGTTATTCGTATGAGTCAGTAGTTCTTTGTTTAGGGAATACATACAGATATACATAAAGTTTGAAATAAAACTTTTTGTGTATATTCCCTAATGAATTTGTGTTCTTATCCTAGTTGTCTTATGTGTATAGAATGGAACGAAAAAAACATAAAAGAAAACCAACAACAACTGACAAGTCAGAAGTGGAAATTACGTCTGAACCGAGGCATAACATGGTGGCCTACTTGGATCTGGAAGACAAATTTGCTGAGTACAACAGTATAATGAAGTTTTTGCATGACTCAAGGATACATTACGCTATCACTCACAAGACTATAATATACAAGACATTGATCAAGGAATTTTGGGATTCAGCTAAAGTTGTTGAAGAAAATGGGAAGGAACTTATCTGCGGAAAAGTAAATGACTTGAACGTAGAAGTGACTGTTGAAACCATTAACTTAGTATTACAGCTTGGTGATAATCCTAAAGCTCCATTCTCAGTGTCGTTGAAGTGTTAACATGGATGTTTGCTTAAAATGAAATGTGTTGGAGATTTCCTTGTGGGACAACTAAACAAAGCATGGTTGCCACTCCGATACAAGTTCTTTCTACATGTTCTGATTCACTGTTTGAGCAACAGACGAAGTGGTTATGACATGGCAAGTAACGACCTTGTTGGAATGATGGTAGCTTTGGCATTGAACAAACCGTTTAGTGTTTCAAAGTATATTTTTGCAAACATGAAGGAAAACCTGAGAAGAACCGGATATGGTGGAAATAAGTTTTGGATGTATCCTCGTTTTCTCCAAATGATTTTGAATGTGCAACATCTGAATCTTCCAAAGAACGACAATGATGTTTTAAAAGTTGAGGTTATGATGGAACATTCATTGAAGATATTTAGAGGTGTAGCAACAAAAGGTTACAAGGAAAGCACACCTCCTTGTAGATTAATCGGTTTTCTAGCAAATGATACATATGTTGCACCAGAAAACGACAAGTGGCGCCATGATGATAGTGATTCAGATAATGAAGAACCAACTTTGAAAAAGATGATCGAAGATAATTTTTGTCATAAAAAGGGAAATGGTAATGATGATGATGGTGACAATGTTGGTAATGATTGTGCTAGTGAACCAGTTGCAGAAGTTCAGCCTACTTTTACAACAGAGGAGACTGAACCTTTAATAACGGAACCCACTACAATTCTTGAACCACAACCTTCAAATACCACAGTAGCTGAAACACCTTCGGCTGTAGATACACCAGTTCAACCGCAACCTACTACTTATTCAGCTCAACAATCCTAATCTACATCTCATTAATATACAAAACAAAGCAGTCGTTTGTTCTCTGAAATGGAAAAGGATGAGAAAGTGGATTTTCTGTTCTCTCAGTTGCAAGCTGCTGCAATCTAGATTAACAAGCATTCAGAGTATATATCTTCCAATCGAAACACAGTTGTCAAACAACAGTTGGAGAAAAAAGTCTTTGAAAGAGATGGTTAGAAAACGGGATTCTGAAATTGTGCAGTTAAGAAAAGAAAATGAGCGACTGAAGGTTGCAGATGCTGAAAGAGCAACTCAGGTACAACAGATGAGAACAGCTGATAACTCTCGGGGAATTGAGATAAATAGGCTGAAAGAACGTAGTTCGGCTGTACAACGATCTGCGAAAACATTAACTACTATGCATAATGACTTAAGAGAATGGTATCATTCTCGAAATGCTACACTGGTTTAAGGCTTTAATGGTATTAAAGACGTGTTTGAAATGAGTAGAAAGCGAGTGAACATTCTGTGGAATGAGAGATGCAAAGCAAAGGAGATCAAACATCAACATGATCTGGTTAGTGAAGACACTGGCAATCCTGATGCTTCAGCCTCATCCTCGCAATTAAAGGTTTCTGCTTCAACTCCAGTGGTAGAGTCTAATGCACAGCAGATCGTGACCAATCCAGTTACCTCCATGCTACTCAAGAGGAAACAGGAAAGGTTGATGTTCTGGAAAATTTTGAAGACCTGATGTTCTATCAACATTGGATAGCAGATATTTAGGGGGAGTTTGTTGATACTCGGGGCCATTCAGTATGAAGACCAAAGACTAAAGACCGAAGACCAAGCAACAGCCAATGGGGAGTTTGTTGATACACTTTAGTGTCTGTCTCTTGTTCTTAGTTACGTTTGTAATTGTACGGTCTTTGTTTACAGTGTCTGTATAGTTTGGTCGTGTCGACCAAATCAAGATATCCTCCTATATAGTACGACGATTAGTTTGTCTGTGTAAAACAGTTGCATATGTGCATACTGTTGAGTCTTGTGTACGTCATGTCTGTGACACGATCTCCAAGGAAGACTTCCATGTGCGAATGGAAATACTTCGTACGAGCAAGATATTGCTCGTACGAGCCATCTGCCATTCGTATGAACGAATCCATCTAAACAAGTATCATACTTGTTTCGTACGAGCTAGTTGATGCTCGTACGAACCAGCTTGTTCGTACGAGTATCTTTGGAGTAGTTCTTTGTGTATTTTGGTGTTTCGTATGTCCAGCAACATACTTCGTATTGTTGCTAGCTATGAACACTTTATAAGCAGACATGCACTTCTAAGAGAGTTAGATGTTCAGGAGTTGTTGAGACCTTCAAAAGAGACTAGAGCTATACGAGAGAGAGACACACAAGAGCACAGAGTGTATTGCATGAGAGTGTATGAACATTGTTTGTATATGTTTGTATCAGTTCTCTTCAGTTAATCAAGATATTGAATCTTTGGTTGTCCTGTGTTCTTACTTTGCTTTGGTTTGCATTCTTATGATGATTCCGCACTCGTATCTGTGTTGTATGAACAAGGAAGCACGTTTATCTTGACCCTCCAAGTGGACCTACAGCTATTCTCATACCTGTCAAATCTGTCTCTCCAAGTAGTCACTACATAACAATCAGGCATATCCTGAAAACCATAACTCTTTTCACTACACACATTCCTCATAATCACCTCCTTTGGCTTCCTTTTCTAACTAATAGTATGAGGAGGATCTTGAATATACTTGTTTAATGCATCTTCACGCTCTTTATTCATTTGCTCCTTTTCAGCTGCAGTAAATTCTTTAGGTGGCTCAACAAACAACTTTCCAAACTTTCCTTCTAGCTTCTACTTCAAAATAAATAGAAGAAAAAATGAAAAATTAGATTATATTAGATTAGAAGGGGGCCAAACTTCTTGTTCTTGAAAAAATGAAGATTTCATTTAAATTAAGAAAAAATTTGGGCTCAATCTGAAGAGAGTATCCGGCCCAGCACTGCACAAATATGTTCCAGACATGTATATCATATATCTGTGGACATATTGTGTATTATAGACATATTGTGTATCAAGAACGAAAAAAAGCGGATATAGTCGAATGGTAAAATTTCTCTTTGCCAAGGAGAAGACGCGGGTTCGATTCCCGCTATCCGCCCAAAATCAAAATGAAGTCATTTATTTCATATCTAAAATTCTAAATTAAAATGCTAAAGGATTTGGTATAGTTAGTCGTCATATTCTATCCTTCCCCTCTTTGCCTTCTACCCCTACCCCAAAAGAAAAAGTGTTAACTAATTACTAGTTACCAGAGTAAAACAGACAATTTTTTTGACAAAAAGTATTGCGGAGACAGGATTTGAACCCGTGACCTCAAGGTTATGAGCCTTGCGAGCTACCAAACTGCTCTACCCCGCGCTGAAGAGAATAACTGAAAACTAATATACAAGCAAGGATTGAATGCGCCCCTCTACCATATCTGTACAAATAGAATAGCCTATTTATACAGAATGGTAAAGAGGCCGTGAAATGACCAGGAAATTCGACAGAGCTTCGTCGTCTTAGTCACAAAAGTTCTACACACTAACACCTCACACATCCTATATATAGACACCCTACCTTCTTGCGAGGGTAGTTTATCATCACACGAAGGTAATACAACTTCGTGCGAAGGTAGACTCACCTTCAAGCTAAGTTAAATACAAACAACGTAATATCTAACAGTTTCGCCCTATTACAAATATAGACACATCCCGAAGACGTAGACAATAGACATTATGCACCAACAAACCCCCCTTGGATGTTGCCGTAGTCTTGGTTTGTTCTTCAAAATCTTCAAGTATGTAACTTTAATGCCCAAAGAAATTCTTATGCGGCTTCCTACGCTTTTCAAACGGTATTGGCGTTTGATCAGTCGCAGGAGCCCACTTCATGAACTGAAATCTTCTTAATCGAGCTTCTTTAGACTTTTATTCGATCTTCTCCAATCTTCGTTCCTCTTTCAGAAACTCTTCTTTCTCTAATTCTCTCGAAGTTGATTCCCACATTTTTCCTGAACTAATACTGTACGCATAGCAAACATTAATCACGCCATAGTATTGCATCGCTTGCGTTTTCTCCTTCACATCATAACGGATCTAGCTGAAGAATAAACATTTATATCTTCCTTCGAACAATTCACTAGCCACATTGGGTCTAGTATCCGTATTTTCCTCCATAAACCCCATATTCTCCTTCGTTCGATCATCTCTGGATTTAACTCTTCCATAACATCCCAAGTATCATCAGCTTTCAAAACAATAACAACTTCATTTGTTTCAGAATCCACTTGCCACCACTGTAAGTATTCATCATGTTCAATCTTCATCAATGGCATGTTTTTCATCACACGTGGCCGTTCCATCACAAGCGTGACATCTTTCTCTTTAGTAACTTTGTCAATCTTTATCGTTTTCTTCGGAATCATTAGTTTCCACTTGTTAAAACCATGAGCTGCTTCGTATTTGATTAACTTCTATAATCTTTGATCATGAAACCTCATTTGGAAGTTAATACTATTCGTCTGTACAAGCTCCTCGATATCCTAGTATGGCATCGTCTTTAAATCATTCAAATATCTGAAGTATTGTATGCCAAACTCTCTTTTGATTGAATAAACATTCAATTCTGGAAGCTAACCCCAGCTTAGAATACCTCCAAAAGATTTATCTTTGTCGCATGTGAAGAATGCTACCGATCGTCTAAACTTCCTTTCCTTCAACAATTCTTTAAACCACGTCCTCTTAGCTTCAGCAATTTGTTCTTTAGATAGACGTTTAGGAATACGTCCCTCTGTAACTTTTTCTTCAATCCTTCTTTTCAACAAATCCTCATTCTTTTCACTGAATAACTCTTCAAACGTTGGAAAGTTATCAGTTCCTTAACTAGAATACTTTATCGCTTCATCATCATCATTCGATGCATCTTTAATAATAATCCTATCATACATATCAGCATCTGGTATATGCTTGTAAGCATAATCATTTTGCTTGAAAGTACTGATGTTGTTTAGTTCTTCTTCAAGGTCAAACTCGAATGATTCTTTATCAACTCCTTATATTCTCTTTTGTATAATTGTGCATGAACTCTCCTTCCTCAACATTATGTTCCAAATACAAAATTCTCTTATAACAATCAGAAACAACGGTTGTTAGTAAAGCTGTGAAGATTCCTGACTGTTCTGCATCATGAGTTTGCTCTTTCTATTCCCCTGGCGTTGTGTATCATCTTCTTGGTTAGCGGAATCATTCAGATAAGCATCGTAAAAAGAAATTCATTAATCTTTGGTGTTTTAACGATCAGCCGTGTTCCACCTTGCATATTAGCGTCATCGTCGCCTTTGTCATCATCATCTTTTCTATGTTTTGTACCGACATCTTTATCTTGTTCATTATCCGCCATGTCTTCATCAAATCCATCTAAATCTGCATCTATCTCAGCATACATTCTCCTACATTCTACAATCTTTTCTATCATAGAATTATCAGAAACATCCACCGGTCCTCCAACAAGTACAAAATTAACCGATTCAGCATCAACATCTATGTCAACTTCTTTCTCATTCTCAACACTTGCAGCAGTAATTTCTGGCACAGACTTAACTTCTAGCGCAGATTGTTCTATCACAGGAACCTCATCAATCTTCTCTTTCCCCTTGCCTAAAGCTTTAGCATCTTCCTCTGCCTTCTTAGCCCATTCAGCTGCTTTTTTGCCTTGCTTCTTCAACTTCTAAACGGTCAAATTCAGCAGCAAAGTCTATCCCCAACCTGTAGCCAATACCTTCTGAAATAAATCAAATCTTCGATTATTCCTAGCACGTTCATACTCAGAATCTTTTACCACTCGTCTCAATCTGTCATTATCAGTGACCAAACTTTCGATCACAACTTTTATATATTCTCGATCATTTTCAAAAAATTTCACCCTACCTTCCAATACTTCTTTATTATCTTCCAAGGCTTTGATCTAGCTTTCCAACTTTACTATCTTGGTGTCATTGAACATGTCTGCATTGAAATTTTCATCAAGTCCTTCTTTAAATGGAATCTCCCCAAAATTTGTAGGAAATCTGTCAGACAGTAATTGTCTCAGAGCTGATTTAGGTGTTGATCATAATTTAGGTATTGGTTGTTTAGGTGTTGTTTGAGTTTGCGGAGGTGTTTGATGTTGTGGAGATATTGGTTTTGGTGGAGTTTGATGTGAGGGTGTGACATGTTATGGTGATGGTTGTGGTGGTGGTAATGGTGGTTGTTGTGGTGAAGAAATGTGAATAGGTGATGTATGTGGTTGTTCAACACTTTCAACCTCTGCTGTCTTTCTCATCTTGTATTTCCTTCAAGCTTTCTTTACTTCGGGAGACCCATTAGTCTTTTTCTGCACATCAGGTTTACTCTTGACTCTTCGTATTTTCTTTGTGGGCCTCTCGATAACTTCTTCAGATTCAGGATCTGATGGTACATAAATTTTATCAACATCACCAACAACTTTCTTTTTCTTTGCTTATGCTAGTCTTTCTACTTTCTCTATTTATTTTATCTTTCTATCAAACAAATCATCAGAAGCTTCATCATTATCACCAGCTGCTCCTGTTTCTTTTTCATGATAAGAGGTAGCAGAAAATACCTCGTCCTCAATATTCACATCGGCTTCAACATGTTGCTCAATATTTTGCTAAATCTCTACTTCCTCATCAGCAGTTTCATCTATGAGGATTGTTTCTCTCTTTCTTTTGTGAGCTTTGGCTTTTGAAGTACTCTATTTCTTAGCACCTTCTTTCTCTTACCGCATACCTCTCTTAGGCTCATAACCATCCATCTGAGCAGCCTCATCATCAGAACCACTGCCTTCATTTCTCCATTATCCTTCGGAGGTGCTTTGTATCTCTTATCTTTAAATCTTCCAATGAACTTTCTGGCCATGGGCTCTATAGTCTGCTTTAGATACTGATTCAATCTTACCAAAGATAACCATGTCATGTGATCCAACGTCATCACATTCTTGTTTTTCACTAAGTTGGGAAATTGATCATCCAACATCATCTGCACGGATATGGGGTATTGCAGAAGCTTTTCTTTATCAATGTTCAACTTCATCTGCTTGAATAGCATCTTGGTGAAGTTGTAAGGCTTGTTCAGTATAAGTGCAGCGATCATGCACATCTGATAATCAACTATAGCATCACCCCCTTTCCTATGACTTAATGTAGATAACACAGAATGTACGAAAAACTTGTAAGGCCTTCTGAGATAAGATTTATTGAACTGAGTGTTGACATGCCCCTTATAGCCCATTCTGTAGAAGCAACCTTTGCACATAAGTTCAGTATACATCATTGGATCTTCATCTTTATCTTATAAATCTAACTGTTAGAACTTTTGAGGGGCTAAAGTGTAACTACAGGGAAACTTCTCTGTAGTGGTGTAATTAAGTACCCAGCGTATTTAACAAAAATACGTTGGGTAGTCAGTATGTATATATATGTGCTGAATGAAAACCCTAGTCCAAAGTTCTTGGACAAGTTTTGTTGATTTCTTGTGATTATTATTCTTGTGCTAAATCCGAACATCCAGGTGTTTTTAGTGATTATATCTATTAGGATTCCATATACAACACTTGTTGTTTGATCCATACAAGAGTCTTCATCTTCATCTTTTGTTTTTCTTAACTTTTACATATTCAAGCAACTAATCTGTAGTTGTTTGGGTGATAACAATCAAACCACTATGATCTGAATATGTTTTGGGAGTTACAATTTGGTATCAGAGCCTTTGTGCTCTTGATTGTTTGAGTTTTGTTCAGATACTTCAAGTTTTGAAGGTTTTTCAAAAGTTTTCAAAGTTTCAAGGTTTTTCAAAATTTTGAACTTTAAATGGCTTAATCAGTGTTTTGGTGAACATTTGGGTCATTTTAGTGCAAAGAAACATGGATTTTGAGTCTTTTTTAAGTGATTAGAGGGTTTTTGTTCGTACCCTTAACCCTGTTGGGCGTATTTAAATTTGAAGACAATGTAGATAAATTTAAATATAGCGTATTTAGTTTGAAGATCCCATAATTAATAAATACGCTGGCGATATGCGAGCGCACTTGTTGATTCTCAGCGAAATAGTGTCAGCGTGCTTAATCGAAGGCCACTTCGAAGTCAGTCATAAAGATCCTCAGCGATTTTATGTGTTCCAGTGGATTTAGCTATTGTCGGTGGTCCAAGAGTGCAAAGAACATCGGCGTAATTATTGATCTCAGCATATTTGCTCACTGATCTCATCAATTTACCAGTGTAATTGATCTTTACCAGCGCATTTGAACATAGTAACTTAAAAAAAACCAACGTAATTGACTCCTGATCACAACTTTGAACTTAAAATTAAACCAAAATTTCACTTAATCAACTGAATACGATCACTCAAGCCGAACCTGAAACTGGAACTTCAACTAGGCCATCCAAATTGAAGGGATCCGAAGATTTCAGCAGTTAGAAAAACAGAATCAAGTCATTCTTTGAGTATACAGACTATACTTAATGGATGTCTGTCACTGTAGGACCCCATATTCCTATGGTTATTCGTGATGATATTCGTACTATCAATGAAGATCCCTCAACCTTCACTGATGAAGATAGGACACTCATCCAATGTGACCGACGTGCTCACACTACTCTAACTATGGCTCTGTCAAAGGATGACAACAACTTGTTTGAAGAGTTCACCTCGGCTTATGAACTATGGTTGACTCTTATCAATCACCACGAAGGCAACGAAGAACTGATGGAAAACAAGAGAGATGTGATTAAAAAAGAATATGACATGTTTAGAAGTGTTCGAGGTGAAAGTTTGTCAGATCACATTAGCAGCTTTCTGAATGTGTTAACAAAAATGAAGAAAGTTGGTAATCCTGTTGCCAAATATGCTTCAATCAAAAAGCTTTTGGACTCACTTCCAAAATAATGGAGCCTACAGTGCATGATGATCAAAAAAACCTTCCTAACCAGTATGACTCCAGTTACCTTTTCGGAATTGATCAACACTCTAAAGGCTTTCGAAATGGACGTGCTCAAAAGAGAGATGAATCAAACAGGATGCTTACAACAAGAATCTGCTCAATCCACTGCTGGTATTATGCCCAAGAACATGGCATTGTTGCCCCCATAGTCTCTAGGGGTTCAAGCTCTCAAAGTGCCGATGCATCTTACTTCAACGCTTCCACAAATTCTGCTAAGGTTCCACAGTCCAACGAGAAAGCTACTGTGGTCAACGATGTTCAAGGACTAAAGATCTCTACTATACATGTTGCACTATTTAACACCTTCCACAGCAGCTATGAGGCTCTTATGTCGGGTGAATTGAAACGAGACTTTCTTTCAGCTGAAGACATGTACCAAGTTATATGGAAGAAATGGATCTCAAATGGCAGATGACTATGATCACCTTAAGACTGAAGAAATTTCAACATAGGATAGGAAAGAGATTGTCTCTCGGAAAAGCTGGTTTCGACAAGTCAAAGTTGCGATGCTACAACTGCAAGAATTTGGGTCACTTCAAGAGAGATTGCCCTCTGTTGAAGAACGAGAATGTTGGAATTGCCCCAGTGAGAAGGCCATTTGCTATTGAGGAAAATGAGAATGCTGATAACAACCCAAAGGTACCGGTGGTAGAAGATTATGATTGGCCTGAAGAAATTGTTGAGGCAAAGGAAGAAGTCAACAAGGCTCTTATGGCTAAAATCTCTATTGGATCAATCTCATCTTTATAAAACTGTGTTGGGAAACAAGTTGTAGGAATTCCTAAGGGTGAAAAAGTTATAGATAAAGGCTTGAGGAGCATAGTTGCTCCTACTGAACCGTCAACACATAAGGGAAAGAAAGAAGCTGAGAAGCCTGAACCAATGAAGAATGCCCAAGAAGCAACTAGTAGCATCAAGAATGAGAACGCTGAAGCTCCTACAGCCGCCATGAAAGCTAAATCTGCAAAGGAGAAAGATGATAAGGATTTGGTAAACAACATATCGTTTGAATTTAAAGCAAAACTATGCTCCCAACCATGCTTGAACGTCATGGCACATTATAAATCACTTGACCGTGACCTGATTAGAGAAAAAGAAAAGGTTTTGCAATTTAACAAAGAACACAAAGAAATGAAGCTGCATATCAGAGAAAGTTGAATTCAACTTTAGCTGAAATGCAGACATCAAAAGAATTCGTTTTTAGAAAATATTTTATCATAAATGATTTAACTAAAGATTAGAAAAATCTCAAAATGAAAACAATAGATTGCAAATCACGATCGATAAATGGAAAATTAGCCAAAAGGCACTGGTTGACATTAAAAATTACCAACGACCGACATGCGCGAAGGATGAGATTGGGTACAAGGATAAGCTTAGAAATGAAAGAAAAATCTTTCCTCCTCCACACAGCAAAAACTATGTACCTATGCCATCTCCTCATCCTAATAATGATTTAATTGATAAAAATGATCTTTTTGCTCAAAATGTCTCTTACGAAAATGACAAAAATGCTAACATTTTTGAAAATAATGCAGATGTGTTTGAGCATAAAGAAGACGTGTGCGATGAGGATGATGATTGTGGAGGATCGAAAATAGGGATAGGATACTCAGGCAACAGTTATTCCATCGTTAACTGGTTCGCCTGGAATTGTAAGAAAAACAGAACTCTATTCGGGATGACTGTAATAGTTTGACTAGGATGTATGACTGTAACGACCGTGTGCCTAAATTTAACATTCGGGTGACTGTAATGGCCGTGTGCCTACATTTAAGACCCACAACCATGAGAATATAGTGGTTTAATATCATGACTTAAATTCTGCTTTTTGTGATGAAAAAGTTGTGTGTGAACCTCTTGTGTTTGTGCCTGAATTAAAACAAAACAGTTTTGGGAATTTCCTCACCAGAATTTGTTCCATCACACGTAGGTAAATCAGAGACAAAAATGGAAATCAATAAAGATAGCAACAGCAAGGACTCATTCACGCAACTTCAGAAAATGATAGAAAAGATTTCAGCTCTTTTAATGATCTTTGTTCAAATGAATCAAGTAAAGAACAAGAATCAGATTTTTCATCAGACACCGAAAATGATGAAGATTGCTCAGATGATGAATGCCGCATTGACAAGAAAATGAAGAAAGTCGAAAGTTCAAGCTACATTGCATCATCGGACAACGCTTCAAGCAGCTCAAGACTCTTCTCATATACATCATCTTCACACGCGACATCTACCAAAAAGAAAAAAAGTAAATTGAAAACGATGTTTTCGCTTTGGTCATTTTGGATATACGGCGAAACATTGCAAGAGCAAGAAATTTTCTGAACCTAAACAAGATTTTGTCAAAAGTTTCACCGAGCAATTTGATAGTTTTAAGAAATCAGTCAAAAACATAGTTAATTCAACATGTTTTTGGAAAAGAAAAGAAGATATTCTCATTCAAAATCATGATAGATTAAACTTGAAGCAAGTCTGGGTTCCGAAACTAACTAACTTGTATATGGTTTTGTTTGTTGTTGTATAACATGACAAATTGCCAAAATGGCTTCGAATGCTCATCGAATACCTGGATAGTGGATGCTCAAGGCATATGACCGGGTTAAAGGAACTCCTAAAAAACTTTCGATTCATCGACGACGACTTCGTATCTTTTGTCGGAGACGAACAGGGAGGGAAGATTGTTGGAACGGGAGACGTTTATCTGAAGCACTTACTTTGGAGAATGTCAATTATGTACCAGAACTGTGTTACAATCTCATGAGCGTATCACAAGTTTGCAACAAAGGAATATCTGTGCTATTCAACGACGTGGAATGCCTATTTCTCAAGCCCGAATACTCTGTTCCTGCCGAAATGATATGCTCATAGCTCCTCGTCAAAACAATACCTACGTTCTCAATATGAAAATGCAAAAGCCAATGAGCAGATGACGTGTCTGATCTCTAAAGCATTAGAATCAGAATCACTGCTTTGGCAGAGGCGGTTGGGGCATGTGTACTTAAAAAATATGAATAAACTCTCTAAGTTAAATTTGGTGAGAGGTTTACCTATAAAAGAATTTCCATTTTCAGAAAAATGTATCGCATGCGCCCAAGGGAAGCAACACAAAAAGCCCCACAAATCCAAAGCAGTGAATACGAAAACCTACCATTGCAATTGCTGCATATTGATCTTTTCGGTCTTATTAGTGTTAAAAGTCTGGCTAAAAGATCATATTGCTTGGTGATTACAAATGACTTCTCTCGATTTTCATACATGTATTTTCTTGAAGCCAAAAGCGAGACCGCCTCCAATCTCAAGACCTTTATTTCCATGATCGAAAATGTGATCAAACTAAAGGTCAAATCAGTCAGGAGTGATAACGGTTCTGAATTCAAAAATCAGACGTTTATCTCATTCTACGAAGAAAAGGGAATACGCCTTTCGTACAGTGCAACCAGAACTCCTCAGCAAAACGGCGTAGCAGAATGGAAGAATAGAACACTCATTGAAGCTGCTCGAACTATGCTCGTAGACTCCAAGCTTCCTATCATCTTCTAGGCAGAAGCAGTCAACATAGCATGCTATGTTTTGAATCGAGTTCTCATCGTTAATCCTCATGAAAAAACCGCCTATGAACTTCTTTTAAAAGAAAGCCTCTGATAGATTTCTTTAGACTGTTTGGATGTTCTTGTACACTCTTCACATTGCAGACAATCTTATCAAGTTTGAAGCAGTTGGTGATGTGTGCTACTTCATGGGATATTCATCTACTCAGAAGGCGTATCGTGTTTACAACAAATGAATCAAGATGATGCTTTAATCATACAATGTTGACTTTCAAGAAGGAAACACTACCAACACTGGAAATTCTCCGAACTGTTTTACGATGTAGATGTTGTTTTCAACACTATCGACATTCCTAAACCACTCTTTGAAACCCAACCTACAGAAACAACCCCTATTGAACCCTTGTTTGATCCTTCAGACATTGACTTCACCCCTTTCACAACTCGTTTCACCCCAGTTTCAGCCATTCAAATCCTTCCTGTCGAAGAAGTTAATGGTGACACTTCGGCTGAGAATGCATCTGCAAATGATACTTCTTCTTCACAGCCGAATGTGGATGAACCAACTAAAGAAGACGAGCCTCCAATTATCTATGTCAACGAACATTTAACTAGTCTACCTCAACAAATTGAGACCCACACCAACGCAGGTTAGAAGACAAATTGAAATCATCCCCTTGAAAATGTCATTGGTATTGTGGAAGATGGAGTACGAACTCGTGGACAAACATACATCTTCAACAAAGAATTGTATGTTGCGTTTCTTTCACAGTCTGTGCCAAGTGACATCTAAGAAGCTATTCTAGATTCTAGCTTGGTGCAGGCAATGGAAGAAGAATTATCTCAGTTTCGTAAGCTTAAAGTTTGGGAACTCGTTGATCTACCAAAAGAAAGTATCCCATCGGCTCAAAGTGGGTATTCCGTAATAACATGGATGATCATGGTGTGGTTATCAAGAACATGCAAGATTGGTCGTTCAAGGTTTTCGACAGGAGCAAGGGATTGATTATGAGGAAGTTTTCGCTCTGGTAGCATGTTTGGAGGCTATTAGTATATTCTTGGCATATGCTTTGTACAAAAACTTCAAGGTGTTTCAGATGGATGTGAAGAGTGCATTTCTATATGGGAAGGTGAAAGAGGAAGTCTATGTTTGTCAGCCTCCTGGCTTTGAAGATCCACATTTCCCTAAACGATACTATAAGCTTGACAAAGCACTCTATGGTCTTCATCAAGCTCCTCGTGCCTGATATGAAACTCTGTCAACATATATTTTGGAATGTGGATACATAAGAGGTAAAATCGACATGATTCTCTTCACGAAAAGGATCGAAGACAATGTGATGCTGGTTCAGATTTATGTGGAAGATATTATTTTTGGGTCAACCGATTAGGCGCTATGCAAGGAGTTCGAGAAGGTTATGAAAGCAAAGTTCGAAATGATCATGATGTGGGAGCTCACATTTTTCTTGGGATTGGAGGTGAAGCCACGAAAGACGGAATCCTCATTCATCAAGCCAAATACATTAGGGATATTCTTGCTAAGTATAATATGATGACTGCAAAACTGTAAGCACTCATTCGCATCTCAAACCGAGCTCACTCTTGGTCCTCAAGAAAAGCCTATGAATGAGTCATTCTACCTTTCAATGATAGGCTCGTTGATGTATCTAACCACAAGTAGGCCTGACATTATGTGGGTTGTTTGCATATGTGCACATTTCCAGACGAATCCAAAAGAATCTCATGAAACTGCAGTCAAATGAATTTTTTGCTATCTGAAAGGAACACCCAAGCTTAGACTGTGGTATCCCAAAGATAGTAATTTTAATTTAATTGCTTACTCTGACAGTGATCATGCAGGTTACAATGTTGATAGAAAGTTAGTTTCAGGAGGTTGCCAATTCTTAGGAAATCATCTTATAACGTGGCAAAGCAAGAAGCAGAAGACAGTTTCCAAATCTAGTACTCAAGCCGAATATACGACGGCTTACACTTGTTGCTCACATGTCCTTTGGATACAAAATCAGTAGCTGGATTACGGGATCAATATCATGAAGACTCCGTACGAGAAAGGATACATCCAAGTGGTGCCTTTTGATACTGCGCAACAGAAAGCAGTTATTTTCACTAAAGCCTTTAGCAAAACACGTTTCAAACAGTTGGTAACCTGGTTGGAAATTATAAATTTCCTTGAGTGGAAATAAATTGCGTCTTCATAACCAACTGTACATATTAAAAAAAAATTTTTTTTGCCTACCAAAAACTATGCCCACCAAAAATATTTTCTTCAAATTAAAATTTCATTTTCACGCAACGGACATTCGAAAATAAAATTTTCGGGGGGAAGATATGCAGAAAATACTTTGATCTCCTGTTTAACTGCTAACACCTTGTCTTTTTTATTACAATAGAAAAGAAAAGAAAATCAAGATGCTAAGCAAGGAAAATCGGGGTACCAAGCAACGACGTGTCAGTAGATTCAACAATACCATCGAGTAAACTGCGATTAGGCGACAAAAGTTAATGCTTACACAAGAATTTTGGATACCCACAATGTTGTGCAACTTAAGGGTAACACGTTGTGGCATATGGCTCAATTGTCTTAAATCTTACGTTGATAGATTGCCAAAGTCTGAGATTTCCGGTCTTTATATTGATTAATCATTCGGGGATATCATAATTTCTCTTCTGTTGCATCCCGATATATGCTGACCTAGACACGATTTTGATATCTTTTCAACAGAGCTAATGTGGCCAAAATGTTACAAATGCATAAATCGTATCGTCTGTCGTATTTGTCTTAGCCCTCGTTAGACATTGGTCACTCTGCTGTACGAAAGTACTGACCTGATGATCAGTTGTCTATCATTGAAAAACAAAACGAATGAAGTCAATATACTCATCCGTTATGAGGAATCTTTGTGCATACCTTGATCGCGGAGGTATCACCTAAAGTGGGACTCACGGACACAACATTCTAAGAGTCTAGCTGAGTAGGGGCCATTGCATTTTTTGTCAATATTACCACAACAAGATAAAAAGCTTACCGAAAGCATGTTGAAAGAAGGTTGCATGGATTTAAGAGGTCAAACATACTGACAGTTTTTCTTGTGCCTCGATTATTCAAAATTCTTATGTTTAATAACAAACTAACTGTGTTGCTAGTATGATCTTTTGCAGGAAAGTCACGAAGTTTTAAACCAAAGAAAGCTAAATGAATTTCGGAGTCCAAAGTGCAAAATTCGGATTTTCTTAAACTTATTTTCATTTTTTGGACTAATTTTAGTTAAAAAGACGCACATTTTTTCGAGAAAGTTTATGATTTTCGAGCGTATTTGGTTTGGATTCCTTAACTTTGAAGAATCCTTCCAGAAACTTGAGGCGAAGTATTTATCTTTCCAGCGTATGTAATAAATACGCTGGAAGATATTTTAGTGTGTGTGTGTATATATCGTAAATATGCACGGTTTTCTATTTCACTCATTTCCTTCTTCTTCAAAAACATCAAACAAAACCAACTCTACAAATCCGTAAAACAGATCCTATTATTGTTTGATATACATTACGGTATGTTTAGTGGCCTTGAATACTTTGTCGAACAATCGTGAACCAGTAACAAGACGGAGAATGGTTTACGATCAGAGATTGAATTGGGCTTTGGGGTATTTAAAGGGTTTATCAAGAAAAACTTGAAGCTAGCATTATTACGTTAAAAATAGCGGAATTACCTTGAAGCCAGCGTAGTTAGATGAAATCAAAGGATCTCTCCTTTAAGTCTCAAACGCGAGTTTGATAAATATCTACGCTGACTGCAGTCTGGAAATGTGACTTAAATACATGATCTGATACAAGCGTAATTATATAAAACTGAATCAAAATCACAAGCGTAACTGTTCAGCGTTTTAATCTGTTAAGACGACTTATATATCCATGTCACCTGCATATTTAAGCTAATCAACACTATTCCATTCAGCGTTTTTAACCCATTTTATCAGCGTAAATAGTTTTAACTCGAGCGTAATTAACAACTAGACAGCGTTTTTATCTAGCGAACTTATAATTTTTTTAAAATTATGTAAATAGTTTGTAATATTCTGTAATTATTTTAACCAACTAACCGGTATATTTAGAAACCCAGATCTCACTTGGCTTGTTTCCATATTTTCAGAAATGGTGAAAGAGATAATCTGGGATAAAACTCGGAAGCACAATCAACCATGCAAAATACAGCTGTCGCTGAAAGACTTTGAAGATGTGGTAGACTGAATAAACTCAAGCAAGAGCAGTTATTATGTCCAAGCAGATCCAACTATATAAAGCGATTAAAGATCAGTTACTTAGTCTCGGAGATGATCATAAGGATCCACTGCGATTAAAGAAAGATGATATTCTGGATGGATTCAGAGGAATAAGATATGTTGGAGACTTTAGGGACAAGAATGAGATCAAACGGAAAGGTCTAATAAAAGATTGGCGACTCATTCTTCATGTGTTTGCTATGAGTTTAACCCACATAAAAGGAGGTTACGACGGGTTAAATTTGGAATGGTCCGCTGCTATGCTAAACTTATGCACCAAACAATTGTTCAACATTTCTGGCCTGATTTTCTACTATATGGTCGATAACGCAAACACAACAACATGGGCCATGTATCCTCGATTTGTAAAGCTTCTCATCAATGATCAACATCCAAGCTCCACACGACGATGAAATGTACAAATTTCAGTTGCCAATGGGCCGACAAATCACATAACTGAAAATAGAAGAGTGGGTGATGCTTCACCAGTGGATGTATAGAGAGGAAAGATTTCCATTGGTGAAAGCTGCATACGGAAAATATTGGGAGGGTGTTAAAAGAAAGAAACAAAACGACATTGAAGAGGAAGCGGAGGAAGAAGAAGAGGCAGAACAGTTGATTAGAAATAATAAAGGAAAACAGCCTGCGAAAGAGGGGGGATCGTTGAAGAAAAAGAAAGATACGCCAATTCCAGAACGTTTAATGGAAAGTAGTATTCGTGCAGGTGGCACAATAGAACACAGAGAGCACATTGAGAACTTATATGCCATACATGAAGCTGAAGAACGGGAAAAGAAAGAAGCAAGAGAAAGAGGCGTGAAATGACAGAGTCCGAGACTCGAGTGACTGTTACATCCGAACAGGGCCAATTGGATGATTTTGTTGATCAGCTGATTGTAGATCCAGAAGCTCCAAGTAAGTCACCTCCCAAGAAAACAGGGGGGGGGGGTTCCTCAAGAAGTGTACCAACAAGATCAACACCTCAGCAAGTTCCACGCACACTTCGTCCATTCCAAGAAGTTTACGATAAATTGTCAAAAGATATTGGAGTAGGTCCAGCACAAGGAATATGCTCACTAAAGCATCAAGTGAGTGACATGAGTGTGATACGTGAAAAGCTGAGAGAGCAAAGAAAAAGAAACAGGGGGCTTCATGCCTATGTGTCTAAACAAACAAGATTTGTAATATTCCAACAGGATGGTATGGAGAAAATGTACAGGATGATCAGACAGCTCTATGCGAAGGTGGAAGTACAACCAATGTTCTCAATCACAAACATCTTTGACTATGTGTAGTATAAAGTTGAGGAAGATAAACATAAAGTAGAAGAAGCTGAGAAAAAGAAGAGATGATTAGAATCAACTATGAATGTTAATGAAGATGATGAAAGTGAGGAAGAGAAGGTGGAACGAGATGAAATGCCAGCACGCAGCACAATTTGTGGAATGGGGATTAGAGGAAGAGGTTCTGTATGAAACAGAAGACGGTAATGAAGTGACCTTGCAACATCCTAAATGGTTTAAAAAGGAAAGAGAAAAGCTTCCAGATTTTTATCAAGTAGTCACTGTTGAAAAGACAGAAGCCACCGACAAGATAATCAACTTGTGGTACTGTAATTTGAAAGGGAAGTTCATTGTGAAGAGAAGAGGTGGGGTCAGACAATATTTCAAGTCTGGAGTAAACGTGAAAAGTCTTCCTCGGTGGGACATCCGTGAGCTCGGAAAATTAGACATGATCAATCCAACTAACAATAGCATTGGTGCTGACTTTGAGCGACTAATCTTAAAAGAATGCAATCGCGGATTCGTTGTTTTCAAGCGTCAGTGCCCTCGCAGAAGAGTTTCGAAAACGACAAAGGATCCCATCACCAGTAAAGGCAAGGTCACATGGTTTATCGATCCTGCCAATGTAGAAACAAGAATCAAGATCCCTCCAGAGATTCCAGTAACTCTTACTGACTTCAAGAAATGGTTCTATGATGGTAAAACAGGTGTAGCAGTCATCAGATCCAACACTAATGAGAATATCCACATTCTAGATTCAATGGTTGTCTTTATGTTATGCCTGTCCGATTAGAATGTTCTCTATGGCCACAAGATTCGTGTTGGTGCTGGAAACCAGTACAAAGAAGAAGGCATGCTATTAGTGTTAAATGTCTAGCTAAAAGATCATATTGCTTAGTGATTACAAATGACTTATCTCGATTTTCATACATGTATTTTCTTGAAGCCAAAAGCGAGAGCACCTCCACTCTCAAGACCTTTATTTCCATGATCGAAAATGTGATCAAACTGAAGGTCAAATTAGTCAGGAGTGATAACGGTTTTGAATTCAAAAATCAGACGTTTATCTCATTCTGCGAAGAAAAGGGAATACACCTTGAGTATAGTGCAACCAGAACTCCTCAGCAAAACAGCGTAGCAGAACGAAAGAATAGAACACTCATTGAAGTTGCTCGAACTATGCTCGTAGACTCCAAGCTTCCTATCATCTTCTAGGCAGAAGTACTCAACACAGCATGCAATGTTTTTAATCGAGTTCTCCTCGTTAAACCTCATGGAAAAACCACCTATGAACTTCTTTTCAAAAGAAAGCCTCTGATAGATTTCTTTAGACCGTTTGGATGTTCTTGTACACTCTTCACACTAAAGACAATCTTATCAAGTTTGAAGCAGTTGGTGATGTGTGATACTTCATGGGATATTCATCTACTCAGAAGGTGTACCGTGTTTACAATAAACGAACCAAGATGGTGCTTTAATCATACAATGTCGACTTTTAAGAAGGAAACACCACCAACACTTGAAATTATCCAAACTGTTTTACGATGTTGATGTTGTTTTCAACACTTTCGACATTCCTAAACCACTCTCCGAAACCCAACCTAGAGAAACGACCCCTATTGAACTCTTGTTTAATCCTTCAGACATTGACTTTACCCCTTTCACAACTCGTTTCACCCCAGTTTCAGCCATTCAAATCCTTCCTATCGAAGAAGTTAATGGTGACACTTCAGCTGAGAATGCATCTGCAAATGATACTTCTTCTTCACAGCCGAATGTGGATGAACCAACTAAAGAAGACGAGCCTCCAATTGTCTATGTCGACGAACATTTAACTAGTCTACCTCAACAAATTGAGACCCACACCAACGCAGATTAGAAGACAAATTGAAATCATCCCCTTGAAAATGTCATCGGTATTGTGGAAGATGGAGTACGAACTCGTGGACAAACATATATCTTCAACAAAGAATTGTATGTTGCGTTTCTTTCACAGTCTGTGCCAAGTGACATCTAAGAAGCTATTCTAGATTCTAGCTGGGTGCAGGCAATGCAAGAAGAATTATCCCAGTTTCATAAGCTCAAAGTTTGGGAACTCATTAATCTACTAGAAGGGAAGTATCCCATCAGCACAAAGTGGGTATTCCGTAATAAGATGGATGATCATGGTGTGGTCATCAAGAACAAGGCAAGATTGGTCGTTTAAGGTTTTCGACAGAGGAAGGGATTGATTATGAGGAAGTTTTCGCTCCGGTAGCACGTTTGGAGGCTATTAGACTATTCATGGCATATGCTTCGTACAAAAACATCATTGTGTTTCAGATGGATGTGAAGAGTGCGTTTATATATGGGAAGGCAACTGAGGAAGTCTATGTTTGTCAGCCTCCTGGCTTTGAAGATCCACATTTCCCTAAACGATACTATAAGCTTGACAAAGCACTCTATGGTCTTCATCATGCTCCTTGAGCCTGATATGAAACTCTGTCAACATATCTTTGGAATGTGGATACACAAGAGGTAAAATCGACATGATTCTCTTCACGAAAAGGATCAGAGAAATGTGATGTTGGTTCAGATTTATGTGGACAATATTATTTTTGGGTCAACCGATGAGGCGCTATGCAAGGAGTTCGAGAAGGTTATGAAGGCAATGTTCGAAATGAGCATGATGCGGGATCTCACATTTTTCTTGGGATTGGAGGTGAAGCCACGAGAAGACGGAATCCTCATCCATCAAGCCAAATACATTAGGGATATTCTTGCTAAGTATAATATGAATGACTGCAAAACTGCAAGCACTCCATTCGCATCTCAAACCGAGCTCACTCTTGATCCTCAAGAAAAGCCTATCAATGAGTCCTTCAACCTCTCAATGATAGGCTCGTTGATGTATCTAACCACAAGTAGGCCTGACATTATGTGGGCTGTCTGCATATGTGCACGTTTTCAAACGAATCCAAAAGAATCTCATGAAACTGCAGTCAAACGAATTTTTCGCTATCTGAAAGGAACACCCAAGCTTGGACTGTGGTATCCCAAAGATAGTAATTTTGATTTAAGTGCTTATTCTAACAATGATCATGCAGGTTGCAAGGTTTATAGAAAGTCAGATTCAGGAGGTTACCAATTCTTAGGAAATAGTCTTATATCATGGCAAAGCAAGAAGCAGACAACAGTTTCCGCATCTACTACTCAAGCCGAATATAAGGCGGCTTATAGTTGCTGCTCACAAGTCCTTTGGATACAAAATCAGTTGCTGGATTACGGGATCAACATCATGAAGACTCCGTATGAGAAAGGATACATTCAAGTGGTGCCCGTGGATACTACGCAACAGAAAGCAGATATTTTCACGAAAGCCTTCGACAAAACCCCTTTCAACCACTTGGTCACCAGGTTGGAAATGATCAATTTCCTTGAGTGGAAATAAATTGCGTCTTCATAACCAACTGTACATATTAAATTTTTTTTACCTACCAAAAACTGTGCCCACCCAAAAGATTTTTTGCAAAATTAAAATTTCATTTTCAAGCAATGGACATTCAAAATAAAAATTTAGGGGGGAAGATATCCAGAAAATACTGTGATCTCCTATTTGACACCTGTTGTTAAAGAAATGATATAAAACTGCTAACCACCTTGTCTTTTTAATTGAAAAAGGAAAGAAAAGAAAATCAAGATGCTAAGCAAGGAAAATCGGGGTACCAAGCAATGACGTGTCAGTAGATTCAGCAATACCATCGAGTAAACTGCGATTAGGCGACAAAAGTTAATTCTTACACAAGAATTTTGGATACCCACAATGGTCTTAAATCTTACATTGATAGATTGCCAAAGTCTGAAATTTCAGGTCTTTATATTGACTAATCATTCGGGGATATCATAATTTCCCTTCTGTTGCATCCATATATATGCTGACCTAGACATGATTATGATATCTTTTCAAAAGAGCTAATGTGGCCAAAACGTTACAAATGCATAAATCGTATCGTCTGTCATATTTGTCTTAGCCCTCGTTAGACATTGGTCTCTCTGCTATACGAAAGTACTAACCTGATGTTCAGTTGTCTATCGTTGAAGAAACACAAATGAAGTCAATATACTCATCCGCTATGAGGAATCTTTGTGCATACCGTGATCGCGGGGGTATTCCTGAAGTGGGACTCACGGACACAACATTCTTAGAGTCTAGCTTGAGTAGGGGCCTTTGAAATTTTTGTCAATATTAGCACAACATAAAGAAAAACTCACCGAAAGCATGTTGAAAGAAGGATTCATTGATTTCAGAGGACAACGTACTGACAGATTTTCTTGTGCCTCGATTATTGAAAATTATTTTGTTTAATAACAAACTAACTAGTGTTGCCAGTATGATCTATTGCAGGAAAGTCACGAAGTTTTAAACCAAAGAATGCTATGAAAAAGGAGGTCCCTTAGTTCGAAAAATGAATTTCCGTGTCCAAATTGCAAAATTATGATTTTCTTAAACTTTTTTTCAAATTTTTGCACTAATTTTAGTTAAAAAGGGGCACGTTTTTTCGAGAAAGTTTATGATTTTCGAGCGTATTTGGTTTGGATTTCTTTACTTAGAAGAATCCTTTCAAAAACTTGAGGCGGCGTATTTTTCTTTCCAGCGTATGTAATAAATACGCTGGAACATATTTTAGTGTATATATATTGCAAATATGCACGGTTTCCTCTTTCACTCATCTCCTTCTTCTTCTTCAAAAACAACAAACAAAACCACCTCTACAAATCCGTAAAACCGATCCTATCATTACGTTATGTTTAGTGGTCTTGAATACTTTGTCGAACAATCGTGAACCAGTAACAAGACCGAGAATGGTTTACGATCAGAGATTGAATTGGGCTTTGGGTTATTTAAAGGGTTTATCAAGAAAAACTTGAAGCTAGCGTAATTACGTTAAATATAGCGGAATTACCTTGAAGCCAACATAGTTAGATGTAATCAAAAGATCGCGCATTTAAGTCTCGATGTGAGTTTGAGGAATATCTCGCTGACTATAGTCTCAAAATGAGACTTAAATACACGACCTGATACAAGCGTAATTATCTAAAACTGAATCAAAATCAGAAGCGTAAATGTTCAACGTTTTAGTCTGTTAAAACGACTTATATATCCGTGTCACATGCGTATTTAACCTAATCAACACTATTCCATTCAATGTTTTTAACCTATTTTGTCTGCGTAAATAGTTTTAACTCGATCGTAATTAACAACTAGATAGCGTTTTTATCTAGGAACTTATGATTTATTTAAAGTTATGTAAATAGTTTGTAAATTTCTTTAATTATTTTAACCAACTAACCGGTATATTTAGAAACCCAGATCTCACTTGGCTTGTTTTCGTATTTTCAGAAATGGTGAAAGAGATAATCTGGGATAAAACTCGGAAGCACAATCAACCATGCAAAATACAGCTGTCGCTGAAAGACTTTGAAGACATGGTAGACTGAACAAACTCAAGCAAGACCAGTTACTATGTCCAAGCAGATCCAACTATATATAGGATTCTTATCAAAGAATTCTGGAAAACAACAAAAGTCACAACTGTCAACGAGGTCAAGAGTATTATGGCAACTGTCTGAAACAAGAAAGTCATTGTAATAAAAGACAGTGTGTGAAGAGTGCTTAGTCTCGGAGATGATCATAACGATCCACTGCGATTAAAGAAAGATGATATTCTGGATGGATTCAGAGGAATAAGATATGTTGGAGACTTTAGGGACAAGAATGAGATCAAACGGAAAGGTGTAATAAAAGATTGGCGACTTATTCTTCATGTGCTTTCTATGAGTTTAGCCCACATAAAAAGAGGTTATGACGGGTTAAATTTGGAATGGTCCGCTGCTATGCTAAACTTATGCACCAAACAACTGTTCAACATTTTTGGCCTAATTTACTACTGTATGGTCGATAACGCAAACACAACAACATGGGCCATGTATCCTCGATTTGTACAGCTTCTCATCAATGTTAAACATTCAAGCTCCCACACGACGATGACATGTACAAATTTCAGTTGCCAAAGGGCCGACAAATTAGAGAACTGAAAACAGAAGAGTGGGTGATGCTTCACTAGTGGATGTATAGAGAGGAAAAACTTCCAATGGTGAAAGCTGCATACGCAAAATATCGGGAGGGTGTTAAAAGAAAGAAACAAAACGACATTGAAGAGGAAGCGTAGGAAGAAGAAGAGGCAGAACAGTTGATTAGCAAGAATGAAGGAAAACAGCCTGCGAAAGAGGGGGGATCGTCGAAGAAAAAGAAAGATACCCAATTCCAGAACGTTTAATGGAAAGTAGTATTTGTGCAGGTGGCACAAGAGAACACGAGAGCACATTGAGAACTTACATGCTATACATGAAGCTGAAGAAAGGGAAACGAAAGAAGTAAGAGAAAGAGGCGTGAAATGACAGAGTCCGAAACTCGAGTGACTGTTACATCCAAACAGGAACAATTATGAGTTTGTTGATCAGCTGATTGTAGATCCAGAAGCTCCAAGCAAGTCACCTCCCCATAAAAAACAGAAAACAGGGGAAGGTTCCTCAAGAAGTGTACCAACAAGATCAACACCTTAGCAAGTTCCACGCACACCACGTCCATTCCAAGAAGTTTACGATAAATTGTCAAAAGATATTGAAGTAGGTCCAGCACAAGAAATATGCTCACTAAAGCATCAAGTGAGTGACATGAATGTGATACGTGAAAAGCTGAGAGAGCAAAGAAAAAGAAACAGGGAGCTTCATGCCTATGTGTCTAAACAAACAAGATTTGTAAGATTCCAACAGGTGGTATGGAGAAAATGTACAGGATGATCAGAGAGCTCTATGCGAAGGTGGAAGTACAACCAATGTTCTCAATCACAAACATCTTTGACTCTGGAAAGTATAGTTGAGGAAGATAAACATAAAGCAGAAGAAGCTGAAAAAAAGAAGAGATGATTAGAATCAACTGTGAATGTTAATGAAGATGCTGAAAGTGAGGAAGAGGAGGTGGAATGAGATGAAATGCTAGCACGCAGCAAGGTTTGTGGAATGGGGATTAGAGGAAAAGGTTCTGTATGAAACGGAAGACGGCAATGAAGTGACCTCGCAACATCCTGAATGGTTTAAAAAGGAAAGAGAAAAGCTTCTACATTTTTATCAAGTAGTCACTATTGAAAAGACAGAAGCCACCGACAAGATAATCAGCTGGATGTACTGTAATTTGAAAGGGATGTTCATTGTGAAGAGACGAGGTGGGTTCATACAATATTTCAAGTCTGGAGTAAACGTGATAAGTCTTCCTCGGTGGGACATCCATGAGCTCAGAAAATTAGACATGATCAATCCAACTAACAATATCATTGGTGCTAGCTTTGAGCAACTAATCTTAAAAGAATGCAATCGTGGATTCGTTATTTTCAAGCCTTAGCGCCCTCGCAGAAGAGTTTCGAAAACGACAAAGGATCCCATCATCGGTAAAGGCAAGGTCACATGTTTATCGATCCTGCCAATGTAGAAACAAGAATCAAGATCCCTCGAGAGATTCTAGTAACACTTACTAACGTCAAGAAATGGTTCTATGATGGTAAAACAGGTGAAGCTGTCATCTGATCCAACACTAATGAGAATATCCACATTCTGGATCCAATGGATGTCTTTATGTTATGCCTGTCCGATTAGAATGTTCTCTATGGCCAAAAGATTCATGTTGGTGTTGGAAACCAGTACAAAGAAGAAGGCATGCTATTTTAAAGTGCGGTAGAATGAGCGAGGGAACGAAAAATTGAAATGATGGACATTCTGAAAAGAATTGAAAAACAAAAGGAGAAAGAGGAAGCTACGAAAAAGAAAAATAAGTAGAAGACTCTAGCAAAGCAAAAGGATCCATCACCCACTCCAGTATCATCCACATGACACTAGTGAAGCTATTATCAACCAAACTGAAGCACCACCTATACCAACTGCAGATCAAGCTACATCAAATCTAGATTCCGAAGCTCAAGAATGAAGAACAAACTAGTACGCAACGATCTAGGGGGATATTGTTGGAACTTTTGAGATTGTTGGTACTTAGTTTAATTAGGTTTTGGATTGTTTTGTAAAGTTTTATAGTAATCTAGAAAGTTCAGGCGCTAAAGTGTGACTACAAGGAAACTTCCCTGTAGCAGCGTAATTAAATACCCAGCGTATTTAATAAATATGCTGGGTAGTCAGTATGTATATATATGTGCTTAATGAAAATCCTAGTCCAAGGTTCTTGGACAAGTTTTGGTGATTTCTCTTGTGTTGTGATTATTGTTCTTGTGCTAATCCGAACATCCAGGTGCTTTAGTGATTATATCTATTGGGATTCCATGTACAACACTTGTTGTTTGATCCATACAAGAATCTTCATCTTCAACTTTTGTTTCTCATAATTTTTACAATTCAGGCAACTAATCTATGCCCGGACATTGTCGAGCTCTCGGTTCGTTAAAAGGTCACTCAGAGGTATAAATTAACATGCTGATAATTTTAATCCCTCCATCATCCAACTTTCACATATTTACAAAATTGAACTCTCTCATCCAACAAATGGCACGTATGAGAGTTAGGACTTCGCAAAAGATCACTCAGAGGCTTATTATAAGCATATCGATTCCGATGTCACTCAGAGGTTGGGCATGTTGACATATCAGTCACTCAAAGGCCAAATTTCAAGCATGTTGATATATTAGTCACTCAGAGGTTGTTATTTATGCATGTCGACATCGGACCGTCACTCAGAGGCTCAAATGTCATTAGTCCTTATTGGTCTTTTAACAGACTATATTTAAAATACAACACGTGTCACTATACTATTGGACACGATTTTACACGGTGTTACAATAACCCTCCACTTTTCAATTTAAGAAAACCATATTTCAAGCCCTTTTAACCTCTTACAAGATGATCTAAAGATGCTACAAGTTATGGATGCACACTAGGAGCTTTCTCTTGCATTTGGAGCTTCCACATCACCATCTTCTTCATTCTAGAGCTTACATAACATTGTGCAAAGTTGTAAGATCATTTCTCACCATTTTCATGCTTTATATGTTATGTAGAATACCAAAGGTACAACTTAATCATCTTGAACTCCAAGAAAACCAAGGCTTACAATCCTAATCATAACAACAAAAGGCTTACAAAAATAAAGTGTTTATATGTTAAATTTGTTGGTTAGTGATAACTAGTGTGTATGATCTTGATGGTTATGTTAAAGTAGGTTGATTAAGTGTGATTATCTTGTATGAACTTAGCTTAGAATGATGATCTAAACACCAAGATGATTAGATCTAAACAAGCTCATCACCTTCATAACCCATGAACTTAAACACTAAACTTGAAAGTGATTTTTAACAAATATAACTTTTACAAGAAGTTATGAACATGGTTTAAAATATAAGGATCTTGAAACGTAACATAAACAAGTTTATGTTACATGGATAAGCTAGTGAATGATTATAAAAATGTTATTTTTAGAAGCCTTATTAAATATATATATATATATATATATATATATATATAGTTCATGGGGAAATGAAGGTGTTTATGTGGGTATAGGCATGGCAAGTATGATATGGAACTTGATTTTTGTTGATTGTGATTTTGGGTATTAAAAAATGGTTTAAAATACGTTTGAAAACATGGAAAACGCCTTAGTTTAGGGGAAACTGTGGTGAAATTTTATAAAAACCTAATCGCGTTTAAGGGATAATTAAAGGGTGATTAGTAAGACTAAATATGATTAGCGTTCTTAATCATGATTATGCAAGTCTTAATGGAAAAGTTTGAAGTCCTAACTCCCAAGGGTTTTCATAAACACCTCTATAGATTTTCATAAGTTAAAATGGAAATATTACATATATAAATATATATTCTTAGAGAATTCATATTGTGTGTATATGTATAAATACTTGTGTATATTTATGTGTATCTATTAGAAAGTTGGGAAAATACTAACTAAATACCAATACACCACACATGAGAACCTTCAAATACTTGGAGATGAACAAGTATAATAATGCATATGGAAATACATGTACGAACGAGCTCATGTAATATCTGTAAATGCGATGCGGATAACGAAAAACAGGAAATCAGACAAACCTTACATAAACAAGTATAATAGTGCAAATGCATACAAAGGAATAACTTGCATATACAATGCAATATTTGCATATATAATGGTGCAAGTGCATACAATGGAACTAATTGCATATACAATGCAGTATTTGCATATACCATGAAACAAATGCATACAACGAAACAATTTGCATATACAAAGTAACATTTGCATATATGATGGTGCAAGTGCATACAATGAAACAATTTGCATATACAATGCAATATTTGCATATACCATGAAACAAGTGCATACAAGCGAAACGAACAAACTTATACATGTGAACCAGGTTCACTATACTTATAATATATTTGAAGAACTATATATATATATATATATTACGGACTCTTGAAAATAAATTATATGGGCTAGGCCCAATCACCTAAAGATATGGGCTAGGCCCAATGACATAATTTACATGGGCTAGGCCCAATCACATAAAGACATGGGCTAGGCCCAATGATATAAATTACATGGGCTAGGCCCAATCACAAAAAGACATGGGCTAGGCCCAATTACATAAATTACATGGGTAAGGCCCAATCATATGAAGACGTGGGCTAGGCCCAATGACATACATGACATGGGCTAGGCCCATTGACATGCGTGCAAGGCACGAGGACATGTGAGGGCGAGGCCCGTTCACACACGATCTAAGAACAACAACATATAGATATATTTGAGAAGTATATGTATAAAAAATATATTAATCGAACAAACGAACTACCAACACTATGATAATATTAAAGTTTGTTCTAATGTGATAACTCAATAAAAATTCAAGATGAAAAACTAGTACAGGTCCAACGAGACCTAGGTGTCTAATGAAATTAATACACATGTAGGTTACACACTTGTACGGACACCGAACTTTGATAAGTACGACTTACGGAATGCAAAGCTGTGAGTTCATGTCCCTCCTTTCAATTATTTCAAAGTTTTGTTTTAAAACTATTGAGGGGAAAATACATGTCATACCAAACAATATGTTAGTTATGGGTTTAGATGAAAACACGATCAAATGTGCATAAGTAGGATGATGACAATAGTAACCATTAATCACGTAGTGACCAAGGTGCAAAAGATATTGATCTATTGAGTTTGAGACGCGCTCCACTCCTGGTTGGTAAACCTTTAGGAGTGCTTTGTGATGCCAATGATGTCAAAGTTGTCTTGGTTTGGTTGCTTACTTATGGCACATATGTCAGGGTGCTCGGACACACTGATAGATCCTTAAAACTCCATGAATGCTAATAACATACTCAGATTTCATTACTAGATTACAAGGATGTCGTTTTATATGGAAACATTTATTGATACACTTATGTGTTTGTCGCTTGTTCTTAGTTACGTCTGTAATTGTACGGTCTTTATTTATTGTGTCTGTATAGTTTGGTCGTGTCGGCCAAATCAAGATATCCTCCTATATTGATTTAGTACAAAGTTTAGTTTGTATGTGTTGTAAAACAGCTGCATGTGTGCATACTGTTCTTGTGTTCGTCATGTCTGTTGGAACGTTCTCCGAAGAACATTTGTTAGTAAAAGTGAAAGGTGCTTAGTACGAGCAAGATGTTGCTCGTACGAGCCACTTGTCGTTTGTACGAGTAATTCACTAGTCGTACGAGTAGGACATTTCAACCAAGCACATTGCTTGTTCATACGAGCCAGTCTTGTTCGTACGAGCAATGGGTTGTTCATACGAGTAGCCTTTGGAGAATGTTCTTCGTGACTTATAGTGTTTCGTATAACTAGTAACATTCTTCGTACTGTTGCTAGGTGTGGCACTATATAAACAGACATGCACTGGATTACACGGACGATGTTTTATATGAAAACATTAACTACATGAACTCGCCAACTTTTGTTGACTTTTTAAAATTACATGTATTTCATGACGCAAGGCATGAGCTGGTGATACATATCGGGTTGTTAGAAATGACAAGACAACGAGTGCCATCTTTTGGAGGATTTGCCTCTTATATGCCAACCTAGTATGGGTATATAAGGGTCAAAACCTCATTATGCATTTATGACAAAAACAATATTTTATTTTGAAGTAATGTATTTTCAAACTACGTTATGATGATAAGGTGAAATCCGTGAAAACCCTGAAATTACTTTTGGTTGGTTGTAAATGTTGAAATGCAAATTTATATTTGGTATAGCATCGTTGTTGATATATACTAGTTTACTTAGTTGGATGCAACGATTACCTCATAGTCACACACCTGCGCTTTCGATACGACCAGGTGTGACAGATTGGTATCAGAGCTCCGATTGTTGTGAACCGGGGACAAACTTTTATTAAAGTTTGGTATACAATCACTAAGGGCTCACACATGATTACAAAGTTTAAAACATAACATAAATGTTTTCGGAATTATGGCAAAAGGCTTTCACTGTGTCACGATAACATGAGGATCTATCTCACAAGCTCAACTATAAGTAACGAACAAGGGTCAATACATGATTAGTCTATAAGGGATAGACACAAAACATTAAGATTACATGTGAAAACAAAGAACAAGTTTTGCATGAGAAGTGGTGATTAATATAAAAATATATCATAAGTAATAATAAATTACTAACATGTATATATATGAATTGTACGGATTATTTGCCAGGACAATGTCTTCTTCGTCGAGCCACGAGGGGGATCCGATGGAGTACGTGCCAGATGATGGATACGGTTCCGACGCTGAGGCCATACCCCATGAGGATGGAGCCGGACCATGAGGTCCCTGACGACGAGGACCTTGACGATTTTCAGCCCTTTGCTCTACTTGACCCTCTGGAGGACAATGCCCCACAGGGAGATGACGTGCTGGCCATTCCGCAGCCTCCAACGATGTTATTATTTATGGTCATCTGGAGGGAGAGGACGTGATACTACACTTCGCCATATCGCTAGCCATGGTTCCTCCAGTCATTGACATAGATGATGATGACATCCCGGTGTTTCACGTCGACCATATATATGATGAGTTTAGAGACGGCGAGGTTTTCGACGACATAGCCATACTTGAGATACCATCCCGTGTCATATCAGTTGCCGATATCTCATCATCCTTAGCCGCCACCGAGAGTGATCATATGGCGGATGATGCCTCTTCTGCTGACCCAGATTCACCCATACCGATGCATTCAGCACCTGCAGTCTCACATGTCTGTGTTAGCTCCTTTCCTGCTAGTACCCCTACTCATGGATCCGCTCCATATACTAGACCCGCACCATATTATGGA
Organism: Scalesia atractyloides; assembly: GCA_947069175.1. Taxonomy (NCBI): domain Eukaryota; kingdom Viridiplantae; phylum Streptophyta; class Magnoliopsida; order Asterales; family Asteraceae; genus Scalesia; species Scalesia atractyloides. The sequence goes on along the minus strand of CAMTDV010000003.1, from coordinate 57,278,909 downwards.
CCCGCACGACACTACTCACTGAGCGGTACCCCACGTGCCCCTGAGTAGCTACCCCCGTTTTTCTCTGAGAGGTCCACTTATCATCCTATATACAATCCATTTGTAGCTGGACCCTCTCACATGGTTGGACCTTCATTCTCTGCTGGACCACCTCCCATGTATACCACACGCCCCATACCAACTACTGCCAGTATGCCTACCCCGATACCCCACCGCGCATGAGCCCTTCTGACCCTTACCATCCCTTACACTTCCCTCCGACTTCTGTGGAGGAGAGAGTGACATCGCATAACCTTCAGCTCTCCTTGATCTTTCGGAGGATCTGGGAGCTAGAGACCCAGCGTACTGCTCATGTTACTTCCAGAGCCACACCCCCATTACCATCATCACCACTACCACCCCCACCACATACCCACCACCATCATCACCACCACTACCGCTATCACCACCACCGACCCCACCCTTCTATTTTTCGTTTAACCACTTGTCCTGCCCATCATAGGCGCGAGTGCGTGAGTTAGAGCATTTCCAGACTGTCTCCACTAGGCGCATTTCTAGCCTAGAGAAGGAGGTGGCTTACCATCACAGTTTGCTCCACTGATCACCATCCCCACCTCCCCATCCACCGCAGTAGTATGTTTATGATTATTTGTTGGGGATCAGACTTGCTTTTGATGATCTAGCTCATGAAGACTCAGCTTTGAAGATCCTGACTTTTGAAGACAACTTGAAGACATGAAGAAACAATGTAGAAGGAAATCTTACTTTTGTAATGTAAAACTTGTACTGACTAGGGTTATGTATCCCTAAGTCCTTTTGATCTTCATGAACAAACTGTAACAAGTTGTCATTGTATAAAAGTGTATTTTATTTATTTCACATTGTATCTCCTTTATGTTGTGGTTTTTAGTATTATGATGTGGTGATATTACGGTTGACGTATTATGTTGTGGTGATATTGCGATTGATGTCTTACGATTTGGTGACTATCCACACGAGGAGTTATGTGTTTATAATGATGATAGGTGTACGTATGTCATATACATACATTTTTCCCTTACTTATTATATACCCGATGTGTTATACATATATGTTTGACAAATATATATATATATATATATATATATAATTCGGCTAATTGTGAGGGACATTTTATACTATAAGATGATGCCGCCCCGCCGAAGGAGTTACAATACTAACGCACTACCGGCAACACAAGAGGAGTTAGACGAGCAAATTTCTCAGGCAATCGCACAGTACGAGGCTAACCACTCTGAACATAGCGTTGGCACCGGAGATTCAACTGGAGGCAACCCTCCAACTGGTAATACTCAGTTATTCGTAAAACCGCACGATACTCTCATTTATTCTATTTGTGCTTGTGGTTACTCATACTTAAATGGTGTATCCAATGATTTCAGGTTGCACATACAAGCAGTTTCTAGACTGTAAACTTCTGAATTATGATGGTACCAGAGGTGCTGTAGCCTTCATACATTAGACTAAGAAGACTGACTCGGTCATTCGGATGAGCAAGTGCCCTACTGAACAAAGAGTCACTTATGTTACTGGACTCTTCGTAGATGGAACATTATCTTGGTGGAACCTCTAGGTCCTACCTAAGGGCGACGATGCTGCATACGCCTAACCTGGGAGGAAATTAAGGAAAGGATGAGGAAGAAGTATCGCTTGAGGTCAGAAATTTAGAAGTTGGAGACGGAGTTCTAGAATTTAAAGATGGTTGGTCTCAAGTAGCGCCATACTTGGTCAAAACCAAATTTAAGAGGATCGAGAGGTACATCTGGGGACTTGCCCCCGAAATTCTATGTCTGGTTACCTCTTCAAAACCCACTGAAATTGTAGAAGCAATTGATTTAGCCGTCAGCCTTACTGAGGAGGCTGTACGTCAAGGGAAGCTACCTAAGAGTGGTGTGAATAAAAAGGAAAAACTACTGAGGAGACTACGGACTCCAATAAAAGAAAATTATCCCATTTCAAGAAAGGCTCTCCGGGTAATAATAACAGTTACAAGAAGCAAGCCACGAAAAAAGTCAAAGAAACGAAGGCATATGTTACCACTACTACAAACATTGCTGTTAAGAAATCTTATATTGGGGGCGCACCAAAATGCCCCTTCCACCACTACGGGGAATGCCGAGGCCCCAAGTGCGGCAAATGTGGTAGGTTTGGGGCATCACACCGATGCGTGCCGGGGAACAAATGACCAACGATCAAGGTTGTTTGGATGTGGAGACAAAGGGCATTTCAAGAAAGATTGTCCTAAAGAAAACCAAGCTCGAGGAAGAGCTTTCGTGATTGGAGCTAAGGATGCTCGTCAAGACCTGAATGTGGTTACCGGTACGTTTCCTATCAACGATCACTTTGCATCTATTCTTTTTGATACCGGGCATATTTTAGTTTTATTTCTAATGAATTTAGAGATATATTGTCACACCCTGACCGACAGCGGAAATGGTAGTCGGCGCATGATTGGGTTTTCATCAAAGCTCATTACATATACTATTATAAAATTTCATATTTATTATTGCAAATTAAAAGGGATAATTCAAACAAACACATAAATCAAACAAGCACACAATGTTCTAATCATGACATTTAAGTAACTCTTTAGTAAGGCCCAATCCTATGTGTTCCATGCTTCAGTCTGTTCACCTATATCATGTGTAAAAATAGAGGTTTGGGTCAAAAAAAGTTGGCGAGTGAATTCCGTTTAAATATTTGAAAGAAAAGATATTTTTTTTAATTTGAATATAAAAAATGTGCATAAAGCAAATATGAGCAAACGGATAGGTAAAACAATTCACAAACCACATAAGCATCTAGCAATGTACACATGAGTATGATAAATGATAAACTGTGAGATCAAGGCTCAATCAAACAGAGCCGATCTAATGAGGTATGCGATGCTCAACTCGTATCCAACGAGGAACTGATGGGCCTAATGTGAATGATTGCACTAAAATGAGAAAAATAAATAATAAGCTGTGAGATCAAGGCTCAATCAAACGGAGCCGATCTAATGAGGCACGCGATGCTCAACTCGTATCCAACGAGGAACTGATGGGCCTAATGTGACAGCTTGACTACATTGAGAAAGTATAACCACAAATAACAATAAACAAATATCACATAGCACACTAATTCATATAATGGTAGTAGCACAAATGTTTGAAAATAAATATTTAAATGAAACGACACATGATACACCCCAAAACATGAATAAAAAGGGGAAGTTTGTAAGAATTCACTCACATTGGGTGCGTTCTCGGATTGACGACGAATGCGCAAGATTTAAGGTTTCACCCGGCGAGAGAAAACTAACCTAAATAATCATGTAATGGTACGATAACTATAAAACTTTTATTTGAATTTAATATTTCTAATTAATGATATTTATTAGATTTTTAAGTCTATTTTTATTGTATTTATTACACTTTTAAAACTTGAAAAGTCTTATTTTTAGCATTATTTTAGGGATTTTTGAATTAAAAAATAAAAAAAATAAGAAGTAAAAAATATTAACCCTTTTCAGGGTCTGACCGGTCGAACCAGTTTGACTTTGGAATTATTGTCATCGTGTGAGGATCGAACTCGTGACCTCCCGTATACGTGCATGTAGCTCTACCAACTAAGCTACGTGTCTAACCCGAAATAATCTTGATCTTAATTATATATATATATATATATATATATATATATATATATATATATATATACTAACTAAGTTATATCATAAGTTCTTTTAATTAAAAAGGTTTTGTATAACATCAAACCGCTGTACTCTGCTGGAGTCGAACCTGCGGCCATACGATAAGTTGCACATAGTCCTTCCAACTGGGCTGTGTGACTAACCCAAAATATTCTAGATTTATATTAAATTTATATACATACTAACTGTTAATATATGAAAGGATTAAAAACTTTGGTTTAAATTGGAGATAGGCAGCGTGTTTAAGGTTCGAATTCGGGCAACTGTTTTTTGTATTGCACACAGTCCACCACTGGACTGTGTGTCTAACTTGGTTATATCTCTAAATTTAATTATATTTTATAAACTATAAGAATATCATCTTCTTCATGTATAAAAACCCAGAAACTTGACCAGCCTGATTAACTCCGAAGATTACTATGATTCAACAATGCTGATGATCTGAAAAAACATAAAAAAGAAAGTTCAAGTGTTAATATCGATCCGACGTGATGACTGCTCCGGCCATGTTTTCCGCCGATAAACCAATTTCCGGCGAAGTGGTTTGACTGAACCGAAATTGCTGGCTTGAGATTTGGTTTCGGTTTCTAAAGGTTTCGGTCAAAGATTTTAAATGCTCCCATGATTTCATAACCGAATTAACCATAATTGAGTATTAATACATGTTTGGAGAAATAGTTTCTTCAGTTAAATTCAAAATTTAAACGGGTATTTATGATAAATTGGAAGTTACAGCCGTTTTACAGGCGGGTTATTTTGAAGATGGTCTTAGAATGTTATTTCGATATAAGAGTTATTTGTTTTAGAATTAATTCAAACATGTGTGTGTGGTCTAGTGGTGTGTTGTGTGTGTTGAATGGGTGGAGACCCGGGTTCGATACCCGTGGTCTACACTTTTGTTATTATTACTTTTTGCTTTTTTTATTACTTATTTTTATTTATTACATTTTTATTTTAACTCTATTGCTTTATTTATTATTATATACTAACAATAATATAACAAAATTTTAAACTTTCAAGGTATTTGCGTAATGAACATCGTATGTATATTTGGATTAAAAAACGGAGCGGGTTTTAGAACCCGTTTAACGACAAATGTTACATATACTTGGGGTAGAGTCGAGTAACTTAGATGTTCCATACTCGATTGAACTAGCTAACGAGATATTGGTAGAGTCGGGGAAAATTATAAGAAATGTACCTTAGAACTGGGTGATATAGATTTATTAGCAGTTCAACTAGGTAGTTTCGATGTCGTTATTGGTATGGATTGGCTATCCGATAATTGAGCCGAAGTCATATGTCATGAGAAAATCATTCGTATCCCTCTACCCGATGGAGAACATTTGATGATTCACGGTGAGAAGCATGACACGCCACTGCGAATCATAAATTGCATGAAAGCTCAAAAATGTTTGAGGAAAGGATGCATCACCTTTCTTGCCTACGTGGTGGATAAAAAGGCTGAGGAGCGCAAGGTGGAGGACATACCAGTAGTAAAGGAATACCCCGAGGTCTTTCCGGAAGACTTGTCGGTACTACCTCCACAACGACAAGTCGAGTTCCGTATTGATTTAGTGCCAGGAGCTGCGCCTATGGTGAAGGCCCCATATCGACTAGCGCCCTCGGAGATGAAAGAATTATCTACTCAGCTGCAAGAGTTGCATGACAAAGGTTTCATAAGACCGAGTTTCTCGCCTTGGGGAGCTCCGGTACTGTTTGTGAAAAAGAAGGACGAAACCTTTCGAATGTGCATCGATTATCGAGAAGTAAACAAGTTAACCATTAAGAACCGGTATCCATTACCGAGGATCGATGATCTATTCGATCAATTGCAAGGGTCGAGCTTTTACTCAAAGATTGATTTAAGATCCGGGTATCATCAGTTAAGAATCCAAGAGGAAAGTATTCCTAAGACGGTTTTTTGGACTCACCTCATTACAAGTTCCTTGTTATGCCTTTTGGCCTAACCAACGCCCCTGCAGTATTTGTGGATTTGATGAACCGGGTATGTAAGCCATACCTCGACAAGTTCGTGGTCGTTTTTAAAGATGACATACTGATACACTCGCGAACCGAGGAAGAACACGAACAACACTTGAGAACTATACTGGAGTTGTTAAAGAAGGAGCAATTATATGCCAAGTTCTCAAAATGCGAATTTTGGATTCGCAAGGTACAGTTTCTCGGTCACATGGTGAACGAGAATGGGATACATGTTGACCCCTCAAAGATGGAGGCTATAAAGAATTGGACCACGCCAAGAACACCCACGGAAATACGACAATTTCTAGGTTTAGCGGGATATTATAGGAGGTTTATTGAGAACTTCTCTTGCTCAACCGCTAACCACACTTACACAAAAGGATAAAAAGTTTGAGTGGGGAGAAAAACAAGAATCGGCATTTCAAATATTAAAAGAAAAATTATGTAAGGCGCCGATATTATCACTCCCAGACGATACCGCTAATTTTATGGTAACTGTGATGCATCACATCAAGGCTTGGGTTGCGTGTTAATGCAATGTGAAAAAGTCATCGCGTACGCGTCATGCCAGTTGAAAGTTCACGAAAGGAATTATACCACACATGACCTAGAATTAGGCGCAATGGTTTTTGCTTTAAAATTTTGGCGTCATTATTTATATGGCACTAAGTGTACCATATTGACAGATCATAAAAGTCTTCAACATATATTAAACCAAAGGGAACTGAATATGTGCCAACAACGTTGGGTGGAACTGTTGAATGATTATGACTGTGAGATCAAGTATCACCCGGGCAAGACAAGTGTTGTAGCAGACGAACTTTAGAGATGACGACCCAGACGAACTTTGCGGCTTGAGTGCACGATGCATAACAAGAAGCTTTATAATCAGAAAACATTCCAGAGGAATCATTACGGGGAAGAGAGAAACAAATGGAACTCTATATTTCACAGGAAGGATCTGGATTCCCTATTTTGGCGACTTACGAGACTTGGTGCTGGAAGAAGCACACAAGTCTAAATACTCGATATACCCAGGATCTGATAAAATGTATAAGGATTTGAAGGAGTATTGTTGGTGGCCTAATCTCAAGGGAGATATCGCGACCTATGTTGGGAAATGCCTAACTTGTGTAAAGGTTAAGGCCGAATACCAAAAATCATCTGGTCTACTACAACAAACTAAGATCCCTGTTTGGAAGTGGGAACAAATCTCAATGGGTTTCATTACAAAATTACCACAGACCTCTCGAGGTCAAGACATGATCTGGGTTATCATTGATCGGTTAACCAAATTAGCTCACTTCTTACCCATCCGTGAGAAAGACAGTACCGAGAAGTTAGCTGAACTGTATCTTAAGGAAATCGTGGCACGTCATGGAGTGCCAATCTCAATAATCTCTAATAGAGATGGTCGCAATCTGACAATCATTTCAAACTTTGTTTGGTTCTCGCTTAGATTTAAGCACAAGTTTTCACCCGCAGACCGATGGTCAAAGCGAGCGAACCATCCAAACGTTGGAAGACATGCTTCGGGCCTGTGTGATGGATTTAGGCGGAAACTGGGATACTCATTTACCATTACTACCAGTTTTCCTATAATAACAGTTATCACACAAGTATCAAGGTCGTGCCCTTCGAAGTACTATATGGACGAAAGTGTCGATCTCCGCTATGTTGGGCGGAAGTCGGTGACAGACAACTCATTGGTCCAGAACTAGTCCAAGACACCACAGACAAAATATTCCAGATCGGTGAGTGTATCAAAGCAACCCGGGATAGACAAAAGAGCTACGCATATCGGAGACGCAAACCATTATCCTTCGAGGTTGGAAACAAAGTGTTAGTAAAGGTCTCACCTTGGAAAGGCATAGCTAGATTCGGGGAACGCTGAAAACTAAACCCGAGATACATTGGGCCTTTCAAAATTCTGGAAAAGGTCGGTATCGTGGCTTACAAGTTGAAACTGCTAGAGGAACTCAACAATTTACACGACACATTTCATGTGTCTAATCTAAAGAAAAGCCCGACTAATGACACGGTTATCATCCCAGCGGATGAGATTCATGTTGATGAAAAACTCGAATTTACCGAGGAACCATTTGAAGTCATGGATTGGAAAGTTCAAAAGACGAGGATAAGTAAATCAAACTGGTAAAAGTTCACTACTACTCATGTCACGGTCCCGAGTACACGTGGGAACGTGAAGATCAAATCAAGACAAAGTACCCCCACCTGTTCAAGAAGACTCCTTCAGTGGATGCCTCAAAGTGAATTTCGGGACAAATTTTTTTCAGGGGGAGTATGTGACAAATGGCAAATAACCGGTAATTCCGTACAATATAATCACTATTTTTTATTACATAATCTCAAGAATTTTATCATAATTTGATTTCATAACTGATTCGTACGCCATATGACAAGTATTAGGACAAGTAATCAGATCATAACATATACTGGTTTCCGTTACGATGAGAAACAAGCCAAACAATGCCCTAAAAGTGTTGTTAGAAAGTGTTGGGCGCATTATTCGCGGTTGCACTATCCATGTCAGCAAGTTCTGAAAACTGTCTGGACGATCATCGAACGATATGAAAGCATATCCTCATTGAAATATGAAACAAGCCCCTAATTATGGGCACAAAATGCATAAAAACTTGAACTTTCCGGAAAATGCTTATATTTATGAATCGTCTGATCTGCACTAAAACTAACAATATATTTTGTCCGCAACATAAAAAACTTCAGCATTTGCAAGGTCTATGAAGCTTGTAAATAATGATAAACATCATAGCTAATCTTGATTGTATCGAATAATTATTCAAGACAAAGCTTCTTGTATTACGACGCATCTTTAACGTATTGTCCGGTTTCGAGCGGACAAGTGAACTAATGATATTTTTATCATCCTAACACCTAGTTAACTAGTCAAATGAACTAGTTAAACTTCATTTGACACCCTAAACACCATTAACATCTTAATGGTGCAAGAATACATCTAATGACATAAATCTCTAGATTTAACAATCTAGCACATGTATATTTTATAAAAGTTATTTTATAAATAATTTACACTTCAACTCCCCCCATGAGGACCCCACTCCCTAAACCTATCCAATAGTGTATGATGGCTAGAAGCATGGTTCATGGAGACTTATGAGTCTTGAAAAGATTTGAAATCTCATACATGTAACTAACATCATTCTCACTTATCGATTTCCATATTTAAGAAATCAAAACAACACCCTCTTAGTCTCTTTCTTTACTCATGTCCACAAACCACCTACATAACCCTCCACTTTTCAATTTAAGAACACCACATTTCAAGCCCTTTTAACCTCTTACAAGATGATCTAAAGATTCTACAAGTTATGGATGCACACTAGGAGCTTTTTCTTGTATCTGGAGCTTCTACATCACCATCTTCTTCATTCTAGAGGTTACATAACATTGTGCAAAGTTGTATCACCATTTTCAAGCTTTATATATTATTTAGAATACCAACGTACAACTTGATCATCGTGAACTCTAAGAAAACCAAGGCTTAAAACCCTAATCATAAAAAAAAAAGCTTACAATAATAAAGTATTTATATGTTGATTTTGTTGGTTAGTGTTAACTAGTGTGTATGATCTTGATGGTTATGTTAACGTAAGTTGTTTAAGTGTGATGATTTTACATGAACTTAGCTAAGAATGATGATCTACACACCAGGATGTTTAGATCATCACCTTTATAACCAATGAACTTAAACACTAAACTTGAAAGTGATTTTTAACAAATATAACTTTTACAAGAAGTTATGAACATGGTTTATATTATAAGGATCTTGAAAGGTAACATAAACAAGTTTATGTTACATGGATAAACTAGTCGATGATTAAAAAAGTGTTATATTTAGAGGTTTCGTTAAATATATATACATATATACATATATATACATATATACATATATATACATATATACATATATATGCATATATATATATAGTTCATGGGAAATGAAGGTGTTTATGTGGGGTATAGGCATGGCAATTATGATACGGAACTTGATTTGGGTATTAAAACATAGTTTAAAATACGTTTGAAAACGTGGAAAACGCCTTAGTATAGGGGAAACTATAGCGAAATTTTCTAAAACCCTAATCGCGATTAAGGGATAATTAAAGGGTGCTTATAAAGACTAAAAACGATTAGCGTTAATCATGATTAGGCAAGTCTTAATGGAAAGGTTTGAAGTCCTAAACTCCCAAGGGTTTTCAAAAGTTAAAAACGGAAATATTATATATATTTATATATATATATATAGATAAAATATATATTCTTAGAGAATTCATATTGTCTGCATATGTATAAATACTTGTGTGTATATATGTGTATATATTAGAAAGTTGGTAAAATACTAACTTAATACCAATACACCACACATGAAAACCTTCAAATATATGGAGATGAACAAGTACAATAATGCATATGGAAATACATGTACGAATGAGCTTATGTAATATCTCTAAATGCGATGCGGACAACAAAAAACAGGAAATCAGACAAACCGATACATAAACAAGTATAATAGTGCAAACACATACATTGGAATAACTTGCATATACAATGCAATATTTGCATATATAATGGTGCAAGTGCATACAATGGAACAAATTGCATATACAATGCAGTATTTGCATATACCATGAAACAAATGCATACAACGGAACAATTTGCATATACAAAGTAACATTTGCATATATAGTGGTGCAAGTGCATACAATAAAACATTTTGCATATACAATGCAATATTTGCATATACCATGGAACAAGTACATACAAGTGAAACGAACGTACTTATACATGTGAACGAGGTTCACTATACTTAAAATATATTTGAAGAATTATATATATATATATATATATATATATATATATTATGGACTCTTGAAAATAAATTACATGGGCTAGGCACAATGACAAAAATTACATGGGCTAGGCCCAGTTAGATAAAGACATGGGCTAGTACCAATGATATAAATTACATGGGCTAGGTCTAATCACATAAAGACATGGGCCAAGCCCAATGACACGCGTGCAAGGCACGAGGACATGTGGAGAGCGAGGCCCATTCACACACGATCTAAGAACAACCACATATAGATATATTTGAGAAATATATGTATAAAAAATATATTAATCGAACAAACGAACTACCAACACTATGATAACATTAAAGTTGTTCTAATGCGATAACACAATAAGAATTCAAGATGAACAACTAGTATAGGTCCAATGAGACCTAGGTGTCTAATGAACTTAATACACATGTAGGTTAAATACGTGTACGGACACCGAACTTTGATAAGTACGACGTACGGAATGCAAAGCTTTGAGTTCATGTCCCTCCTTTCAATTATTTCAAAGTTTTGTTTTAAAATTATCGAGGGGAAAATACATGTCATATCAAATTGTATGTTAGTTATGGGTTTAGATGAAAACACGATCAAATGTGCGTAAGTAGGATGATGACAATAGTAACCATTAATCACGTAGGGACCAAGGTGCAAAAGATATAGATCTATTGAGTTTGAGACGCGCTCCATTCCTGGTAGGTAAACCTTTAGGAGTGCTTTGTGATCCCAATGATGTCAAAGTTGTCTCGGTTTGGTTGCTTACTTATGGCACATATGTCAGGGTGCTCGCGACACACTGATAGATCCTTAAAACTCCATGAATGCTAATAACATACTCAGATGTCATTAATGGATTACACGGACATCGTATTATATGAAAACATTTGTTGATACACTTTTGTGTTTGTTGCTTGTTCTTAGTTACGTCTGTAATTGTACGGTCTTTATTTATTGTGTCTGTATAGTTTGGTCGTGTCGGCCAAATCAAGATATCCTCCTATATTGATTTAGTACGACGTTTAGTTTGTCTGTGTTGTAAAACAGTTGCATGTCTGAATACTGTTCTTGTGTTCGTCATGTCTGTTGGAACGTTCACCGAAGAACATTTGTTAGTAAAAGTGAAAGGTGCTTAGTACGGGTAAGATGTTGCTCGTACAAGCCACTTGCCGTTCATACGAGTAATTCACTAGTCGTACGAGTAGGACATTTCAACCAAGCACCTTGCTTGTTCGTACGAGCCAGTCTTGTTCGTACGAGTAATGGGTTGTTCATACGAGTAGCCTTTGGAGAGTATTCTTCGTGACTTATAGTGTTTCGTACAACCAGTAACATTCTTCATACTGTTGCTAGGTGTGGACACTATATACACAGACATGCACTGGATTACACGGACCATGTTTTATATGAAAACATTAACTACATGAACTCGCCAACTTTTGTTGACGTTTCAAAATTACATGTATTTCATGACGCAAGGCATGAGCTGGTGATACATATCGGGTTGTGGGAAATGACAAGACAACGAGTGCCATCTTTTGGAGGATTTGCCAACCTAGTATGGGTATATAGGGGTCAAAACCTCATTATGCATTTATGACAAAAACAATAGTTTATTTTGAAGTAATGCATTTTCAAACTACGTTATGATGACAAGGCGAAATCAGTGAAAACTATGAAATTACTTTTGGTTGGTTGTGAATGTTGAAATGCAAATTTATATTTGGTATAGCATCATTGTTGATATATACTTGTTTACTTAGTTGGATGCAATGATTACCTCATAGTCACACACTTGCGCTTCCGCTACGACTAGGTGTGACAGATTGGTATCAGAGCTCCTATTGTAGTGAACCGGGAAAAACTTTTATTAAATTTTGGTCTACGATCACTAAGGGCTCACACATGAAAACAAAGTTTAAAACATAACAAAAATGTTTTTCGAATTATGGCAAAAGGTTTTCACCGTGTCACAATAACATGAGGATCTATCACACGAGCTCAACCATAAGTAACGAACAAGGGTCAATACATGATTGTCTATAATGGATAGACATGAAACATTAAGATTACACATGAAAACAAAAAAAAAGTTTTGCATGAGAAGTGGTGATTAATATAAAAATATATCATAAGTAGTAATAAATTACTAACATGTATATATATGCATTGTACAGATTATTTTCCCGGACTATGTCTTCTTCGTCGAGCTAAGAGGAGGTTCCGATGGAGTATGTGCCCGATGATGGATACGGTTCCGACTTATTTCCTGAGTCTGTTGAACATTGTTTGTATATGTTTATACTAGTTCTCTTCTATTAATCAAGATAGTGAATCTTTGGTTATCTTGTATTTCTTACTTTGCTTTGGTTTGCATACTTACGTGGATTGGCGCACTCGTGTGTGTTACATAAACGGGGAAGTAGGTTAATCTTGTTCCTCCAAGTGGACCTACAAGTGGTATAAGAGCTTTGGCTATCTTCATTGTTTAAAAACCAAGCTTAGTGTTGTGTCTGAGCTAGTTATGAGGGTTTCTGGAAGTGTTCTTGAACTCATAACAAGAAACTTAAGTTTTTAAAGATAACTAGCTTAAAACGTAGGTAAAACTTGTTGCATCTAGAAAATTTTCATAAAAGCCTTGTTAGAATACATGGAGGCATGTTAGGATATGGTTTTTCTTCAATTTTTCTATCAAAATATTTTCAGGTGAAACATCTGCCGGAAAACTCACCGAAATACTCTTTTAGGGTTGACCAAATCTCTAGACTTGATTGTTTTGACTAAAAAAGCTGATATTGGAATGTTTGTCTTTTTAACCAAAATTGGGTAGACAACTGATCACTTTCGAACAAACTCAGAAACAAGTCTCTATTAGAAAAGGAAATTTTCACCAACCAACCCTGCAAAAAGATTCCTTCTTGCAAAAAATGAAACTTCAGCGAAAAACATCCGCGCGAATAACCCATCCGCACGAAGAACAAGATTGGTCGTGCGAAAGACCAAGTCATCCGCACGAAGAACCTTATTCATGCGAAACATAATTTTTTGTTGGCTTATAACTAAAGATTTACACATTAGTGCTACATTTGGGCTAAGCTTAAGGGATTTGGGCTTCCTAGAGGCTCATGGGCCTAGGGTTGTAACTAGTGGGCTTTGTGATTAGTATATATACATGTATTAGGTTAATGTTTTGGGGCTAGTGAGTTATTATTGAAAAATTTGTATTAGACACTACTTTGGTGTATGCAAGTTGCTTTGATTAAAGATTGTTCTTGTTCTTCATTCTAATCTCTATTTCCGTAATCGATTAGTCTTCCGATACCTGTTAGATCCGAGTTCTAGAGTTACAATTGGTATCAAAGCCGGCTGTACAAAAGGCTCTAGGTATCGCATATCGAAAAACTATTCAGAGTTGAAGAATCGTTACTGTTCAACCCGGGTTGTTACTGTTGAAGATTGTTGCTGTTCTCATCTCGCATTGCTACTATTCTGAAGAGCAGGAAGAAGTTTTGAGCATCTCGGATTCGGTACTGTTGCGGATTCCGAAGAACACGAAGAAGATTCAAGCATTTCGGATTGGGTACTGTTGAAGATCCTGAAGAACATGAAGGAGATCATCCATCTCGGATTGATCCTGGACTACTGTTCATCAACATTCTCAACAATCTTATCCGAATTACTCATATTTCGGATAAGGATTACTGTTTAAAATAATTTGTGTTTATCTGTTGCAGGAATTTCGGGATGATGTTGTTTTCGGATAAGGACTCTTATTCCGGATCAGCTTTCATTCCGGATCAAGTTCTCATTCTGGACCTAGTTCTCTACTTCGTATCATATCATCTCAGATTGCTTTCCGGATTTTCATCTCGGAATTATTTTGGTTTCTTACCTCGGACTTGTCCCATCTCGGACCTGTCTATCTCGGACTCATCTCGGACTTGTCTCATCTCAGACCCATCTCAGACTCATCTCGGACTTACATTAAAGACTAGTTTCGGATCACTGTTCATTATAAGAAGTTAAAATTAACTTTAATTTACTTGGCATTTTAATAAAGTTAATAATAATGAATAGTTTTATGACAGCTCAAGATTTGACCAATGCCACCTTGGCAGCACTGCAATCACAGACACTGGTGTTGGTGCATTATGTCTATTGCCTACGTCTAGGATATGTTTGTATTGCATATAGGGCTTAAGAGTTGAATGTATAAATGTTAATGTTTATTTTATATTGTTTTGTAACATGCTCGTACGAGTCAGTCAGGTCGGTTCGTACGAGTGACTCTCAGTCACTCGTACGAAGCAGCTACTCGTACGATCAAAATCTTTGTTTAACACACACTCAAGTGCGAGTTATGTCGACCTATAAATAGAGGAGTGTTGTGTCAGAGCTAGATAGTGATAGTTCAGTTGGTACAGCAAAGCCTGCTGATTTGTTTACTCGCGTTTGTACTTGCACGTCATTAATACAATTCAGATCAGTCAAACAGTAAGATCTTTCTTGTTTGTTTGTCATCTTCTCTAGCAATGAATTCCACCTCTGCTAGTTGAGTTAGATCAGACGGTTGCTCATTGGAGGAGCTGATCCCCGTTCACAATTGGTATCAGAGCCTTGGGGCCTGATTTGCTGACAAACGTCATGTTTTCTAGGCTAGCAACTTTTTCAGATCAGATTCACTGTTGTAGCTTTCTACTTCTACATTTATCCCAAACTGATCACGAATTTGGACGAAATTATGGACAAATTGGACTATGATTCTAGGATATTCCGTTAAAATCAATTCTAAACAATATTTCAGATCTAAAATCGAGCTTAATCATGTTAAAATCGATAAAATTCCTCCTTTGGAGACTTAGTTGTTTCGGACGAGTAGAGAGACCACTCGCACGAACAAATTTAGACAATTCGTACGAATAAGTAACCAAAAGTTCCTTGTCACACCCCAACCGATGGCGGAAACATCGTTAGTGAGACGAACTAGATTGCTCAAGACATCATAACACTATTTGTGACGATATTTAATTAAACAACTCATTTCATTTCAAAGCATCAAATTGTCAAATTAAAACATAATCGAAATACAAAGTAACAATAACAAAACAAGTTCAACAAAACATAATAATCATCTTAGCATTCTACGCGTGTTTCTAAGCCGATCCTACTAAGTTTCATCATACCACTTCATCAACCTACAACATATTAAAAAGTATAGTTCAATAACAAAGTATTGGCGAGTACACAAGTTTGATATCATAGCATAATTATTAAAAATCGATTAAACAAATACACATGAATAGCTAGCATACGAGATAAATCTAAACAAGGCATGTGAACTACAAGTCAATCCTCTAGTGTACCGCATAATAGATTAAAACTTAACATTGACACAAGAATACGGGTGGTGCGTTACTTAGAGCTATACATGTTAAGGGAGGCTTGATCGAAGTTAATGACATTTAGATCACATAAGAATAGACCAAGTAACAAGTCAAGTAGCACATAACTAAAGCATGTTTGATGGATTGTTTGTGTGATTTCATAGAATAAAAGTGTGATTTAGTGTAGTTTGATAAGTTAACATATTGCACCCAAAAAGTGTAAAACATAAAAAGGGTTCGATTGTACTCATGGTTTTTGCAAAGTAAATTCCATGAAAGCGTTTAGGTTGTTTTAGGGGAACGAACACCAAGTTATCCTACACAAGGAAATATAGGCGTGTGAGTTTTAGATTTACGATGGAGTTTGTCAATTTTAGGAATTTAAAGTATGCACAAAGTATGTATAGACAAAGTATTTATCTAGACGTTAACGCTCGATTTTGACACTATAAGCCCCGAAGGGTGTTTGTGTTTTTATGGGTCATGCCCAATAGAATCGTAACGATGGTTAGGTCTAAGATAAAATAACCTAATATTAGGACAAATAACCATATGGTCATTGTCAAAGGTTTGGTTATATTAAGTATTTACATATATAGTTTACATATAATATTACTAATTAATCATAGAGTTCATGTATTTCATAGATGTCATGTAAGTCATGTAAGTCATGCATGGAGGTAGGAGGATAACCATCCTAAACCTCTTTCGTAAGATTCACCAATACACAAGATTGTCACAAGGACAATCCAGATTGTCAAGAATTATAGAAATCATCAAGTGAGGAGTGGATTTAAAAGTTGAATGGCCAAGGCCTTCATGTAAGCACACCTACACCAACACAAGCTTGTAAGCTTGGATGGCTCAACACTTATAGGATTGAAACTGTAGTAAAAACCACAAGTTCAGAGGCATGTTATGCCTCTTGATTGTGTATGAACAAGTCTAGCTTAACACACTAACCATAAGCTTGGTTAGAGGCATAAGTAGCATGGAGTTGTTATGTTAAAAACAAGTTCGAAAAAGTTTTATAAGTTAACTTCCAAAACAGAAAGTGTGGCCCCAAAAATGGTGTGATTCCACCTTGGTTTTCCATAGAAAATAACATCCATAGGGCTTAGCAAACAATGTTTAGGAAGAAAACAAGAAGAAAACATTGAAAATCTTGGAGTTTAAAAGAATAAAATTTAGGCAGAAAGTTTGCACAATTTTGGACCTCAAAATGATGGGGTTTCACTTTAGTTTGCCCAAGCAAACCTGTGAGAACCTTCCTAGAGGTTATCCAAGAGTGTTAGAAGGAAAAACAAGGTTAGAAGAAGGAGAGAAGTGAGTCGAAACTCACTTGCAACCTGCTGTTTTTAGCAGAGAATATTCAGAAGTTTGGAGGTTGTTTGAGGTGTTTGGAGGCTTGTAAAAGTGGGGAAGTGATGGAGGAACACTTGTTAATATAGAGGAAGGACTATGGTTAAGATTAGGGTTCCACTAAAAGTGATTGGGTGGAGTTTTTTTATTAAAAAAAGATTAAACTTACTTACACAGCTTGCGGCTGTGTTCTTTTTTTTTAATTTTTTGTTGTTTTATTTATTTAATTGATGTATATTGGACTTTTATGTATTGTACATTACATATATTACAAGTATAGGTCTTGTACAGTCCAAGGTCACATGTAAGGTCATTTAAAAACCCAAAAAAAGACCTCTTAAAGCATATTTTAAACACAAGTTGTGACAAGATTATTGCGATGACGGAAGCTTGAATAATTTGCATTAAGTCACTAATTGTCTTGCTTGACTTTGGTATTAAGATTTATAAACATTCAACAAGAATTTACGAGTCGTTTTGAATTGATTATGAAGAAATAAAGTAAGGTACGATCACAAGTTTAAACATGAATAAAGTTTGCAAATTATGCGTAATGGATGAATCTTGATTACAATCAAAGCTTTATATTATAATGAATTGGAACTAGAAATACGATTGCAAGGTTTGGACTTTCCAAAAAAAAAACACGAAGCGATCTTACTAAAAACTGAAAGTTACAAATGCGAAGCGTTAGAGTCTCCCCTCCTTTAGGGAATTTCGTCCCGAAATTTAGGAAGGCGCAACGTACAAATGTGGATATTTAATCTTCATGTTGCTTTCAAGTTCCCAAGTAAATTCAGCGCCACGTTTTCCTTCCCATCAAACCTTCACGATAGGAATTCGACTGGGCATAGTTGCTTAGTGCCTCGATCCATGATTTTGACTGGTTTCTCCACGAAGTGTAAAGTCTCATTGATTTGAAGATCTTCAAGTGGAACTTGGAGTCCTTCTTCGGCGAGACATCTTTTCAAGTTTGAGACATGGAAGGTAGGATGAACGTTGTTGAGCTCTTGTGGTAGGTCCAGTCGATAGGCTACCTTGCCAATCCTTTCGAGGATCTTCAAAGGACCTACATAGCGAGGAGCGAGCTTTCCCTTTTTCCCAAAACGAACCACACCCTTCCAATGGGATACCTTGAGAAGTACAAAGTCATCAACGTTGAATTCCAAAGGCTTGCATCTTTTATCTGCGTAGCTCTTTTATCGGCTTCTAGCTTTCAGCAAGTTTCCCGAATATGCAAAATCTGTCCGTCATCTGTTGTATGATCAGGACCGGTGATTTAAGCTTCCCTGATCTCATGCCAACAAATAGGCGATCGACACTTGCGTCCATACAATGCCTCGAATGGTGCCATTTGAATACCCGTATGGTAACTGTTATTGTACGAGAATTCGACCAAAGGCAAGTGCATGTCCCAGTTGCCACCAAAATCAATTACGCAAGAATGAAGCATGTCCTCTAGAGTTTGGATAGTATGCTCGGTTTGACCATTAGACTGAGGATGGAAAGTAGTACTAAGATTGAGTTGAGTACCAAGCGCCTTTTGAAATGTTTACCAAAGGTGAGAAGTGAAATGACCATCACGGTTCGAGATAATGTCAACGGGGACACCGTGACGACAGATGACTTCATCCGTGTAGATACGAGCCAATTTCTCAACTCGGTAGTCTTCACGTATGGGAAGGAAATGGGCAGACTTGGTCAGGCGGTCGATGATTACCCAAATACTATCGTGACCAGACGATGTACGAGGGAGTTTGGTTATGAAATCCATGGCAATACTCTCCCATTTCCAAACAGGAATTTCCAGTTGTTCGAGTAAGCCAGAGGGTCGCTGATGTTCGGCCTTTACCTTGGAGCAAGTAAGGCACTTCAAAACGTAATAGGCGATATCTTTCTTCATACCAGGCCACCAGTACGATGCTCGGAGGTCGTGATACATCTTATCGGCGCCAGGATGAATAGAATACCGAGACTTATGAGCTTCAGTCATCAACAGGTCACCAAGATTATCACGGTTTGGAATCCAAATACGGTCGAGATATCACATG
This sequence comes from Scalesia atractyloides, assembly GCA_947069175.1. Taxonomy (NCBI): domain Eukaryota; kingdom Viridiplantae; phylum Streptophyta; class Magnoliopsida; order Asterales; family Asteraceae; genus Scalesia; species Scalesia atractyloides. The sequence continues at coordinate 57,259,498 of CAMTDV010000003.1, read as the reverse complement.
ATGCCATTAGATTTGGTCACCAGTTGGTTTTCCGCACCACACTTCAACTAATTATCGAGGTTACCTTCATTAACGGTCGAGTATTGTGCCTCACGAATCATTTCTTGAAGCTTTCCCAAAGTTTGGTAACAACGTACACTCTTAACATGAGTTTTCCGACTAAGTGCGTCGGCCACAACATTCGCTTTACCAGGGTGGTAGCGGATATCGCAGTCGTAGTCATTTAATAATTCTACCCAACGACGTTGACGTATGTTGAGTTCCTTTTGGTTAAAGATGTGCTGAAGGCTCTTATGGTCAGTGAAGACCATACGCTTTCTACCATAAAGGTAGTGTCGCCAAATCTTTAATGCAAAAACAACTGCACCAAGTTCAAGGTCGTGCGTAGTATAAATTTTCTCATGAATCTTGAGTTGTCGTGACGCGTAAGTGATAACCTTGTCGTTGCATAAGAACGCAACCAAGACCTTGTCTTGAGGCATCGCAATACACGACAAAGTCGTCGGTACCATCAAGAAAGGTTAGGATAGGAGCATTGCAAAGCATGTCCTTGCGTTTGAAAAGACTCCTCTTGTTCGGAACTCCAAACAAAAGGCTTATCCTTTTGGGTCAAGGAAGTGAGAGGTACGACAATTTTTGAGAAATTTGAAATAAACCGACGGTAATAACCGGCTAAGCCGAGAATGAACATATTTCAGACGGTGTCTTAGGAGCAATCCGAGTATTCACCTCCTTGATTTTCGCGGGGTCAACGTGAATACCAAGTTTGTTGATGACGTGACCAAGGAATTGAACCTCTTTTAGCCAAAATTCACATTTAGAGAACTTGGCGTAAAGACGTTCAGTACACAACAGCTAAAGGATAAGACGTAAGTGTCACTCATGCTCTTCTCGCATCTTGGAATAGATTAGGATATCGTCAATGAAGACGATCACAAATTAGTCGAGATAGGGCTTACACACGATTCATCAAATCTATAAACACGGCGGGTGCATTGGTCAAACCAAATGGCATGACCACGAACTCATAGTGCCATAACGTGTTCGAAACGCGGTTTTGGGTATTTCTTATTCGAGGACTCGAAGTTGATGGTAACCAGAGCGGAGGTCGATTTTTTAGAAACAAGTCGCGCCTTGAAGCAGATCGAAAAGGTCGACGATGCGAGGAAGAGGGTATCGGTTCTTGACTGTGAGCTTGTTGCGCTCACGATAGTCGATGTACATACGAAAGGAGTCGTCTTTCTTTTTGAGGCATAGAACATGAGCGCCCCAAGGAGATGTGCTAGGACGTATGAAGCCTTTATCAAGAAGCTCTTGAAGTTGGCTAGACAGCTCTTGCATCTCCGAGGGTGCTAGACGATAGGGGGATTTTGCGACCGGAGTTGCGCCAAGGATGAGATCAATGCGAAAATCAACAGAACGAGCAGGAGCAGGACCAGGAAGATCCTCGGGGAAGACGTCAGGGAAATTGCACAAAAGGGGAACTTCACTCACACTTGGACCCTTATAATTCTTTTCCACAATGTGGGCAAGAAAGGCGAAGTATTCCTTACGCAAGTACTTGTTTGCTTGGATACACGACATAAGTTTGAGACCTTTGGAAGGTTTCTCGCCATAGTCGTGTAAGGAATCATTATTGGGAAGGGGAAGGCGGATGTATTTTTTCTAACAAACAACTTCAGCACGGACCCGCCTAAGCCAATCCTACCTACTATGATATCGAAGCTACCCATTTGCATGGGTATGAGGTCAGTAGAAATAGTATGATCGTTAAGATTAAGAGTACAATTAGAAAGGATGGAATTGACGGTGACGGATTTTCAGCCAGATACTTCGACTTCGAATGATTTAGGCAACTTAGAACGACTACACATAAGTAAAGGTTCGAATTCAACGGATACAAAACTTTTATCCACACCAGTATCAAACAAACGCGTAGCGTAAACATTGTTAACGAGGAACGTAGCTGATATGACATCATTTGAGTTTTGGGCTTGAGCGGCTGTGATAACGAAGGCTTGGCCGTGAGCTTGCTGTTGTTGGTTGCTATTGTTGTTGCGTTGCGGGAAGTTGTTAGCGAAGTGATTTGGGTATCTGCATCTGAAGCAGGCACGAGCGGCGGGCGCAAGGGGTCAGTTTTTGTTAGTGGCAAGGTTCTGAGGTGCGGTAATGGCTCGGGCTTGGTTAATGGGGGCTTGCAGAGGATTTTAGCACTGTTGGGCGAAGTGCCCATACCTATTGTAGATTGTGCATAGGCGGCACGGGGCGGTAACCGCATGGTGGAAAGGACAGGTGTTGCACTTAGGATGGGGCCCAGTGTATGTTTTCTTGATGGGTTCGGGTGCGGGTAAAGCTAGCTGTTAGGGGTTTGGCGGAGTGACTACCGCGCAGTTCGGGCTTGAAGCCTTCCGCTTCTTGCCCCTGATGTTGCTTCTTGGGGGTTTGGGTGAGGTAGGCTCGGTGAGGGCTTCGGTGGTGGCTTAATGGGCTTTCCTTAGTGGAGCCTTGGCGGCTTCACGAAGGATATGGTTGTTGTTCAATCGAGCCACCAAACGAAAAGCTTCCTCGATGGTTTTTGGTGAGGTGGTATCGACCAGGTCCATGAGGTGAGGAGGAGGCAACGGATTTATTTAGCAGCATCCTTTTTGGCCGTGTCGACTTGGCTTGGGCAAATCGCACCCAGATGTTTAAAACGGGTCTTGAGGCCAGCGTTGTCATTCCCCACCTGTTGAGGTTCCAAAACTCATATTCGAGTCGTTATCGTTCGTGGGGAGGGCAAAATTAGCTTTCCATAATCTTCGTAAGTTCGGTCCAAGGGAGGGCTTGAGCGATTTCGTTGCCACGAGCATTACGCTCGGAAGTCCACAAATCAAGAGCTCTTGATCGGAACACTCCCATAGCGTTCATGGTACGCAGGTGGTCGGGACAACCACTTTGGATGAAAGTGACCTCAATGGCGTCGAACCATTGTAGTAACTTGGTGGCCTCCCCTTTGTCGGTGAATGGTAAGGGATTGCAAGAACATAATTGCTTATGGGTGAAGGTGGTTTTAGGGGGGTCGGCCTTGGAGTCGACAGAGGTGTGAGGTGATTCGGCATTGGGTGGAGATTGGACCTTGCTGACGATTTCGGGGATGACCTTGGCCATATGCTCGGCCATGAACTTCATGCAATGCTTCTTTTACATGGAGTTGGATTGGGACTTCGACTTGGACTTCGACTTCCTCCTACCCATGACACTTTGAGAGAAAGACATCTAAAGGATTCGACAATAGAAGATAGATTTAGGCTTTGATCATAATGCGTTGTTATAAAGAAAAGAATTTGTTTTGAGCATAATCATGTAACACGTATGAATTCACGTAGATAGCATAAGCATATTGGCATTCAAAAGCATAGGCACGTATGATTTGCGTAAGGAGTATAAATTTAGTTTGTTCATGAGAATTATTATTATTGTTTTTGGTTATGAATGGCGTGCGAATTGTGCATCGGGTCCGAAATGAACGAGATAGCAAGTATTAAAACACATAGAAATTGAGATAGCATAAAATATAGGCTTAATAAAACATTGGAGTGTTTCGGGTTGAGAAACATTGACTAATCCAAAGTGAATCGAGATCCTTTCAAATTAGAGAAACGTGCTTTGGCCTATAGGTAAAGTGCTCTCGTCGAGAAGCGATTAACGACACTTTACCCTTCTAGTTACTACACGTCTCTAACCGATCGAGAAATCGAAACTTTGGCGAGATTGAAAATCAAGGAATGGGACTAGTTGAAAAGGTGCGGGTTTCACCCCTAACTTGATGTTGATACACTTTTGTGTCTGTTGCTTGTTCTTAGTTATGTCTGTAATTGTACGCTCTTTGTTTATAGTGTCTGTATAGTTTTGGTCGTGTCGACCAAATCAAGATATCCTCCTATCATGGTTTAGCACGACGTTTAGTTTGTCTGTGTTAAACAATTGCATGTGTGCATGCTGCTGAGTCTTGTGTACCTCATGTCTGTGGAACGTTCTCCAAGAAAAACACTTTGTGCGAGTGGAAAATGCTTCGTATGGGCAAGTTAATGCTCGTACGAGCCACCTACAGTTCGTACGAATGAGTTCACAGAATCAAGCATCCAGCTTGATTCGTACGAACAAGATAATGATTCGTGCGAGCCTGTTTATTCGTACGAGTCTATTTGGTGAAATCCTTCGTGTATTTTGGTGTTTCGTACGACCAACAACATACTTCGTATTGTTGCTGAGTGGGGACACTATATAAGCAGGCACTTCTCAGAACGAAGTTGGTTGGTCTAGTCGAGTTGAGCGAGTAACAAGCTAGAGAGAGAGAGACACAAGATCATAGAGAGTGTTGCATGAGTCTGTATGAGCATTGTTTGTATATGTTTGTACAAGTTCTCTTCTGTTAATCAAGATAGTGAATCTTTGGTTATCCTGTTTTCTTACATTGCTTTGGTTTGCATTCTTACAAGGATTCCGCACTCGTACTTGTTTTACATGAAGAAGGAAGCAGGTTTATCTTGATCCTCCTAGTGGACCTACAAGTGCTATCAGAGCTTTGGCTCTCATCCTTGTTCAAAACCAAGCTTAGTGATTGTGTCTGAGCTAGTTGAGAGGGTTTCTTGAAGTGTTCTTGAACTTTCAGCATAAAACTTGAATTTTTGAAAGATAACAAAATTAAAACTTGGTTAAAACCTGTTGTATCCAGAAAATTTTCAAAAAAACCTAGTTAGAACACATGGAGACATGTTAAAATCTTGTTTTTCTTAAAATTTTCATCTAAGTTGAACACACTTGCAGGAGAAACTCACCGGAGAAACTCACCGGAATATGTTGTTGTAGGGTTGACCAAATCTCTGACATTCTAGACTTGACTGTTAAAACTGAAAAGCAGATAGAATGTTTGTCTTTTTCAACTAAAATTGTATCTACAACATAACACTTCCGTTAAATCAGTCTGTGCAGGAAATTTTTCACCAACTAGCCCTGCAAAAATATTCCTCTGTGAAAAACATTTGTGCGAATAACCCATCCGCACGAAGAACTAGATTGTTCGTACGAAAGACTAATCATCCGCACGATGAACCTAGTTCGCACGAAAGACCTAATTGTTCGCACGAAGGAGATTCCTCTGTTCGAAACTAGTAGTTCGTACGAAGGACTTACAACTCATACGAAAGAGTGGTTCGTACGAAGAACAATTCAGTTTGCTTTTCGTGTTTCAGTTTTTCAAACTTTGTGATTTCTGAAATTGTGAATTTTTAAAAGGGACACTTTTATTTTCATAAATCAAACTTTAAACCTTTTAATTTTTCCTAATTAAGAAAATGAGTTCAAGTCCGTGGGATTGGAGTAGTAGTTCAAGACAAATCAGGACTCCTCACAAAGCTCTGCAACTTCATGGGTTAAATCATTGATGCCTCAACGTACAACCATGAGTACTGCAAATCAATGGGCGTGTGTAGCCAATCAGAACCAAAGTATTCAGACTCTTCTTATGAGTGAGAGTGAAATCGGAAGTAATAACCGCCCACCTAAGCTGAACCATATGAATGATTATCCTTCTTGGAAAAGTCGTTTTCACACATATGTTCTCGGACAGAACACAGAATTGTGGACATGTTTTACTACACCCTATAAAGAATCTCTCGAAGAAGCGGGATTGACTCCAACCTCCTTAGCCAACCTAGACGAAAGAGACAAAAAGGCTTACGATCTAGAGAAAAAGGCGTTTGCTATCCTTACACAAGCTCCTCATAAAGACATTTATCATCAGTTTGTGTACTGCACCACCACCAAGAATCTATGGGATACCCTGGAAGCAAGAGGAGGGGGTAATGTTGCGACTAGAAAAATTTGGCAAGATCTGCTTAAGAAGGAGTTTAAGGCTTTATGTTCATGGAGAATGAAACGTCGAATGAAATCACGTTTCTACCATTTACTCAGCGAAATGTACTCGTACAAAGTGTTAGCATCTCCGCAAGAAATTGTGATGCGTTTTGCTGACACGTTACTGCCAAAATGGAACATACAGGTGTTTTGGACTCAATCAGTATTTATGAATTTGTGCATAAATTATAGAATAAGAATGAAGAAGAACTTCGAAAGGCACAAAGAGTCACTGTTCCACAAAACCCTGAGATGTACTTTGGAGGTATTAACAAAGGTATTTGTGCAAGCCAGCAACCAAAGCTCCAAACCGCGTTTGTGTCAAACGTGAATCCCTTTCTACCACAAATTGTTCAAACAAATCAGTCTGAAAGCTCAACTACTCAAGCTTATGGACAAGTATTTGATCCGAAAGCCTTTCTACCACAACCACGAGATCTAGCACCTCAAGTTCCACAGAAAGCTCCTCAACAAGCTTTCTATGGGAAAAACCTTCAACCTGCAAACCCCAACACAGTCAGACTTGACACATCACATCTTTCCAAGGTCAGCGCAGAAGTTGCTCAAGAGCATATGGAACTTCTAAACACCATGGTCAGTGCCTATTGCAGATTAGTAGCTGGTCAAATTGGAAACATAAATTTGAAAAATGAAAACTACTAGCAAATAGATAGAGATGAGATGGAGATAATGGATATCAAGTGGGTGTATGCTAGTGCGGTGAGAAGGGCCAAGGATTACATGAGTAGAATAGGAAGAACTAGCTTGGAAAGCAAGAAGGATACAAAATATGGTTTTGATAAAACGCTGTTACTTGTTTCAACTGCGGTGAAAGAGGTCACTTTAAACGTGAGTGCACGAGGCCCAGCAAACAAGGCAATCACAACCCCTTCCGAAATCAATCACAACCATCCAACACAGCTCAAGTTAACAATGTTAGAAGAATAGTAGCTGTTGGCAACCCAAACAACACCAACCAATCAGGACCTTCAAACAACACACAGAGCTTTGGTAGTTAATCTGATGAAGGATGCGATTGGTCAGTACAGTTGGAAACTGAGAATAACGGAGGAACCGCATGTTATGCCAAAATCATCAGTCAAATCAAACATGTTCACAGCATTGGTAGTTCAGATGATGATGATGCTTCAGGGTATACTAGTAGTTCTGATGAAGAATGCTCAAGTTTAGGTGGTTATGGATCTGATTCAAATATCAGAGAGGGAAGTGATGCTGAGGTCAGAAAGTTGCTGAAAGAAACTGAGAAAATGAAGAGTGAAAAGGTGGGTTTGATGAAGAAAGCAGAAGATGCATCAAAGGAAACAAATTTTTTTTTACAAATAGTGCAACCTTCCCTCATAATACTGCCTTCATGGCGAATCTTGCCGGTTCGACAAGTCAGGTAAATTCCGACTCTCCTAAAGTTTGCAATGATTGTGCTTGATTAAAAACAAAATTTGAAACAATTAACAGTCATAATAAAAACTTCGTTGTTGAATTATCAATATGCAAAGAGGTGAACTTGGCTTTAACTCGAAACGAAAAAGAATTCCAATCTGTAATAGAAACCCTTAAGAAGAGCGACAAAGACAGCTTTGAATAAGCAGACAAGAATTAATAACTACATTAATCTCCTAGAAGAAACAAAGAAAGAGTTAGTCATTGCCAAATGCGAACATGATGCGATCAAGCTAAAATTGGACAGTTATTCTAACTCCCGATATGTGCTTGATCATATCATTTATGTTCAAAAACTAAAAGGAGATGTTAAATGCATTAGGTATAAGTCGTGTCACCCCCGATGAAACACAACTATACCAAATTACCTAATGAAGAGGAAATGCCTCGCATTGAACCTTCCGTACCTCTTAATCCAGAAGAATTTGAAGCAGGAATAGGGTTTAAGCTCGACAATTCCTCAATTGAACAAAGAAAGTCCAAGAACTCATCATCAGTTGTTAATCAGAACCCCTCTACAGCAGAGGAGGATGATTCATCAGATGATGAGTCGGAGAAAATTGATCAGGATCAATCTCTTGATGAAGTAAAAGGGAATAGAAATGTTTGCTACTCGAGTGTAAAGGTTGTCAAAAATCAAGAGAATGATCCTAAGAAATCTGTCAAGACAAAAGTGTTCGCAAATGAAGATGATGATGTGTTGTATACCTTGGTTGGAGACAAGAAAATCTATTCTAACAAAAATTTTCCAATAAAAAATGTAAATCCAACCTCCATTGATCAAGTTGTTGAAAATCAACATCTAAATTTTTGGTGAAGAAAAATCAAACCAGTCACAACCATTATCAAGCTCAAGAGAAAAGCACGAAGAGAAGCGAGTCGAAAAGCCTAAAGTACCACAACCAAAGGTTGAGACAAAAGGCACTTGCTACAAGAAGAAAATTAAGAATGTTAAACTTGTGAGTTCTACGGGTACTGATAAAGTCGAGACTTTTGAACACATGCCTAATGTAGATTTTGTAAACAAGTCAAGATTTTGAAATCTAACAGTGAAAACAATTACACTCAACACATAAATGGATGTGATAAAAATGAACCTAGTACCTCAAGACCCACAAGTTCAACATCAAGCCATGGAACATGATCTCCTAAATTTAATGAAAGCAGAACATGTTTCAAATGTGGAGAGTTTGGCCTTATTATAAAGAAATGTATAAACCTAGCAAAGCCGAGATTTGTTGAGAAAGTCCCTCATGAATCAACTTGCCAACGTCGATCTGTTTTTCCAAAACAAGACAAACGAATTGTTAAAGAACAAGAAGAGAAACAGAGACGTAAACAAGTAAAAGTAATTGAAAATGCTTTGAAACCGGATTCTTCAGAAAGGAATCCAAGATCTTCAAATTTAATAAAGCCAGAAAGTGTTAAAACTGTAAATAATAGTCATTCTGGTAAATTTCATAAATCTTGGAAACCTAAGACTGGTGATGGTTCAAGAGGAGGCACACAATTTGCAAATCATCAAGAAATAGAAATCACATTTCTTGATGATAAGGGTCGACTCAAGACCACTAAGGCTTGGGTCCCCATCTCAAACTAATCTGGTTTTTGAAATGTGCAGAGTGTTCCAGGAGGAACTGTGAATAGTCATTGGATTGTTGACAATGGAGCATCAAGGCACATGACAGGCGACTTACGGCTCCTTTATGATGTGAAAAGCATTAGGGGTGTTTATTTTGCTTTTGCTGGTGACAAAGGTGGATACATCACTTGAGAAGGAATGGTTTCCAATGGTGTTGTGAGTTTTGACAAGATCAATTATGCTGGACAAATTGATCACAATCTTCTTAGTGTTTCTCAAATCCGCGACAAGAAGTTCACGATTCATTTTGATGATGCCAGATGTTATGTGCTGAAACCGGGTTTCAAGATTCCCAAGGAATGGATCCTCCTGTCGGCTCCAAGAATCAACGACTTGTATATTCTTAACATGAGCCAAGCTATTACCACGTCGACACAAGTCACATGTTTTGTCTCCAAAGCCACCGAGAAGGAATCAATATCTTGGCATAGACGAATGGGACACATTCACCTAAGGAAGATGAACTGTCTGGTGAAAAACAATCTTGTGAATGGTGTGCCAGTGAAAAACTTTCATCTTCAAGACGTGTGTGTGTCATGCCAGAAAGGAAAGCAAGCAAGAAAATCTCATCATGTGAAGAAGATCAACACAGTGAATATGCCTTTGGAACATCTTCATATGGACCTCTTTAGACCTAAGAAACACAAGACCACCTTTGGTGATTCAACTGTTTAGTAGTTACTGACGACTACTCAAGATTTTCATGGGTGAATATGTTGGCACACAAGAGTGAAGTTCCTGAGATCCTCAAGAATCTCCTTACGCTGCTTGAAAATTTGTACAATCTAAAGATAAGGAGAATTAGAAGCGATAACGGCACCGAATTTAAGAATCAAGTTATGGACGAGTTCTGTTCCTCTAAAGGCATTCTGCATGAATACAATTCTCGATATAATCGACAACAAAATGGTGTCGCTGAGAGGAAAAATAAAACTCTAATTGAAACAGCAAGAACTATGCTAGTAGAATCAGAACTTCCTGTTCAATTTTGGGGAGAAGCTGTTGCTACTCCATGTTATACGATGAATAGAGTTCTTACGGTGAAGAGGCACGGGAAAACATGTTTTGAATTGTTACACAAATGGAAACCGGATGTTTCTTTCTTGGAACCTTTTGGAGCTCCATGCACTATGATTGATCCACATGGTAAATTTGGTCCGAAAGCTATCAAAGGTTTCTTTATTGGATATGCTACTCCATATTTCAGAGTGTGGAATTTGTCAACAAAGAAGATTGAAGAATGGGGTGAAGTCAAGGTTCAAAGATACACTGAATCAGTAAGATCTCTGGGTGCTCCTTGGATGTTTGACTACAATGGGCTGTTTAACTCCTTTAATCTGCCAACTTTTGACAATGCTTCTGCAGCAACTCAAATGTTACTAGAAAGTGAAGTTGCAATTGACTCATCATTAGTTCGACCAATTATTGTTAACCCTCAAGTGTCTACTTTGGTTAACAATCTTGTTCAATATGAGGAATTCAAAGATGTTGCTGATTATAATGTTTCGTCAGAAGATGATGAGTTCCATGATGCAAATGAAGTTGCTTCTGCTCCAGTTCCTGGAATTTCAGATGTCACGTCGCATATTCAGAATCTAGGGACGGCTGAAGGTTATGCGTCTACTTCATCATCAAATCCAGCAAACGAATTGGCTGTTGATCTAAATATCAACAATTTGGGTATAAACTCTCGAGTTCCTGATGTTCCGGAAACTCGAATTCATAATACCCATCCTTAGCAGAATATTATCAAAGATGTCCATAGTGGTGTGCAGACACGTAATCAGCTTAGGAATAATCAGAATGTTGGATTGTATTCGGTTATTTGGGAATCTGGGGAACAAAATGATTGGTCTTTTGCCTGCTATGTTTGCCAAGTTGAACCAAAATCTTGGAAGGAGGCTATGAAAGAAGACTCATGGGTTGAAGCTATGCAGGAAGAACTTCAACAATTTCAGAAGTTAGGCGTGTGGAAGTTGGTTGACAAGCCTGACAACTATAAGAAGATTGGAACATGATGGGTTTACAAATGCAAGAAAGATGACCGAGGTGTTGTTGTGAGAAATTGTAAGTCCCGATAACGGATCTAACAGGTATTACTAACCTAATAAGTAGCGGAAATAATGATTAGGAAGAAGAACAAACTTTGAATTAAAAACAACTTGCATACACTAGCAAAGTGTCAGATACAAGTTTTGCAAATACAACTCTCTAACCTTTTCACCTTGACCTAATTCATCTATTTATAATGCTCACTAAGCCCACCATTTACAACCCTAGGCCCACAAGGCACTAGGAAGCCCATAAACCCATCCAAAGCCCAAAATAGCCCTAATGTGTAAACCTTTAGCAATATAGGCCCAACAATCTCCCCCTAGGTTTACAACATTAGTCCTTCGGTTGCGCATCAGCTCCTAGCCTTCCAGCTATAATACCTGAAACAGCTGTAGTCCAATCCATTGCACACACCTCATATAACTATGCAGTGCGTATCTGATGAGAAGCAAGAACCTGCAGGTCTTCATCGTGAAAGTTTACTAAGTCGACCACATCATTCACCCTGAACGCCTTTTCTTTTGTTACAATCGCAACGCTGCCAACCTTGGGATCGTACAACCAAAAGCTAAAGTGGAAATGTTGGAGCGACTGGCATAACTAATTCCTTGTCAGTTGGCGGCCACATCACAAATTTAAATCTTTTCCCTGTATGCGTATCACGAACGCCCTTTGCAGCTCTCAAATAGGGTTCGGCAGCCTTCATCGTCTTAAAACCATTCTTGACCTCATGCTCTAGCTTCTTGAAGAACCTCCATCCAGGGCCATGCTCAGTTGTATCATCATCTGTATACGGAGCACGCAGTAAATCAGTAAGAGCAATCTTTGTCCATGTCTCAAACTGAGATTCTTTTGAATAATACTCTCGAGTTCCATCTTGGCGCACACTTATCCACATGTTCTTTACTTGATCATACATCCAACTTAGCACCTTGGATTTATTCCCTACTTTGCTGTAGTAGCTGGAACCGAGCTCCATCACATAGCGTTCTGATTGGTTCGTTGGATCTTTTAGCTGGAAGTTCTCGTCAAGAGGATTTATGTTAACGTTCTTCATCAGTACAATATGTTTCTTCTTTTGACTCGCTTCACGCTTTTGGCTCGTTGTATATTTCTTACGTGGATCGCCCATAATCATCTAAACCAGCTTGGCGATCAGAAGCCAACTGTTCAGCCGCCAGCCTTTCTGCCTCAGTTTCCTCTGCCGCTTGTTGTTGTGCAGCATGATGCCTATGCTCTATATTCATTGGATCGTCGTCGGATCAGAAAATTCCCTTCCAAACTTATTCTCTAACTTGGCTTTCAAATCAAACACCATGGTCATTAGCATAGTAACATCTCCCTTCAACTGATCTATAGTTTGATCTCTAACATCCACTCTTTTCTTCAGATCCACAATGTCAACTTCCACATCCTCATCATCACTATCCAACCCGCCAAATTCAAACGCACGCTTTTCTGATCGTCGCATATATTCTGCAGAATCATCATCATCATGACCTACACCACTTCCACCTGCCTCAGAACCTCCTGCACCTGTTGAACTTCCCCCAAACTCCATCATTTGTAGTACTGTATCTGGTAGAATTGAGACAACTGTAGAATGCGTAGCAATAGGAGTGGTTGTCGGTTCAGATAAGACAGGAGTATCAACTATCAGAGTGTCGATAACAGATGCAACGACTGAAGATACAACAACAGTAGACGTCATCAACACAGACTCTTCAGCAGTACCAGCAACATGAACTTCGGACTTACTTGATAGAACAATCGGATCTATATGCCTCATCTTAATTAGTGGAACCTCATCCTCTTCATCTTCGTCATCATCTTCAATCATATCAGTCGGAGCAAAAACAGGTGGAATTTCTAGTGGAGGATCACCCTATTTTTCATAATTTCCTTTAGATGAGCAATCAAAGCTTCCAAGTTCTCTGAAGACAACTCTGGTAAAACTAGAGTCAAATTAGCATTGAACTCTGTAAGATCATCGAGAAAAGCTTGTTCGGCCTCAGTTTCGTCATCTATAACTAGATCTTCTACCTCTATCTCTTTCTCTTTGACTAGTACATCATGTTCTTCGGCCACAATTGCATTTACTGGTGGAGGAGCTGGGACGTCCAGCTAACAACCTCTGCAAACTTTCCAAATTTCTTCAGCGTAAACCGACCAACAAATACAGTCTTAGATGTCGAACGGTTCTTCTTCATGGTAGTGAAAATGGTTGGTCCCATCGGCTTCATGTTCAACAAATTCGCATCTGAAGCGTCCTTGGCCAGATCCGGATAGCGAGCATCAAGAATCAACTGAACAAACCGCGGATACAAAAGAAACATTCTCTTCTTAGACTGCTCAAAAGTTTCTTCATATTGTTGAAGATATAACCAGAGTAGTTATACTTCCAGTCCATAACTAGAGACACGATAGCAGAGGTCTGAGTTTGGTTTGGCTGATAAAGACCTCCTTTGTTTTCCGAGACGCACTACATAAACATATGAACCAATAACCGCCAGTATGCTGGAAACATCTTCTTAAGCAGCGGTGGATACGATCCTCCATAACCCATCTCCATCAATACCGGCATCACCTTCTCTTTCACATATACTGTTGGGTTGCTAAAAGTATCAACAATCTGGAGCACCTCCCTGACGCAAGCTTCATTTACCAGTATCTCCTTTCCTTGTATCTGTGAACTGATGTAGGGTCCCCTTCCGCGCCTCTTTGATGAAATCGAGCTCTCTTCCAGAAAAAATGCACTAAGTCTCTGTATATGACTGGATTGGCTAGGAGAGCATAGGCTATCTTGCATGCTTTTAAACCCACGATCATCGACTGGAACTCTTGATAAAACTCGGCCGATGGATCTGAATGATATCCTGCCTGGTTGTGGAACTGCTCCTCAACCAGCATAACGGCGTCAACGCTTCTTCAACCATTTCTGTCAAGATAATAACCAAGTTAAATTCCAGCTAATGGAGTTTACCAGAGTGAATGCTAAACCTAACTGGATAGTTCAAGCAGATTTTTAAGGTTCAAAAATTTAAGAGTTCAAATCAGATTTATGGGTTCAATAGTTGAAAAGGTTCAAAAACCTTAAATCAAGATTACTGACAGGTCAACACTAATACGGATGAACCTTTTCATCATTCCGGATTAGTAGAAGGTCACTTGTATTTTGGATAAGTTTGCAATCCGGATTACGCAACAGTATCTATGATTAATCATCAATCTGGATGAAGATTATCCGATATGAAATCCGAGTTCATCAATTCGGATGAATAACCATCCGGAATGAAATCCGAAATGCATGTGTCTTTGAAGATTAATCTGAGATGCTATCCGGAATGCTTTAAACATCAAAATTATCATCCGGATTACATGATTTTAAGCATATTTACCTAATCCGGATGATTTTCGAGATGATCAGTGCAATTGAGAGAAAATCAGAGAAGAATTTAGATTTCGGAAATTTGTGAATAATCCAAATGAGGTTTCAGAGACAAAGATAAACTTTCCGGAATGGGCTTGGGCCTCAAATTTCATAGAGTCCGAATTGGGCTTATGTCAGGCCCAATCCGAAATAGTAAAGTCCAGGTGGGCCTGTCCGGAAAAGCCCAATCTGGAACAGTAATCCAATTAGGCCTATCCGGAAAAGCCCAATCTGGAACAGTAACAAGTGGGCCTATCCGAAGAGTCCAAGGAACAGTATTCTAGTTTTCCAATTTTTAAGACTTTTAAAAATTCTATTAGATTGGCCCAAATTTCAAAACACAATGGGCCAGTCCAATATCCCATGACAGAAACAATCTAAACAAAAATCATCAAGTTGACTAACCAAGCATCCAACCACTTTTTACCAATCTACGAAGAGAAGACTGTTTAACACACACATAAATATTAACAAAACCTTGCTAAGGGATCAAATCGTTTCAAAGGTCGACTAGGAACATTTTTCAGTATGAGCAGGGTCAATTGGTCTAAGTGATTGTCAATATACTTGTAAATCTAGAACTCAACCCTTCCAGTTCAAGCATTATGATACGCTTAAGGTAGTATTATACTATGATACCCATGTGTCCCATACCATGACATACCCCGCGATCAAGGTAAGCACAACAATTCATCATAGCAGGTGAGTATACAGTGGTCATCTTTTTAATTTAAAACGTCAGGCTATTGGTGAATTGGTCAGTACTTCCGTACAACAGAGAGACCAATAGTGACTAAAGAGGGTTAGGTAAATACCTTATGTGGTACGTAAGAACTTAAGGAATGTTCTCATGAAGAAACTTCTGTTCTCTTAGGTTTTGGCCTTTCCATTTTGGCACTTTTAGAAAGATATCCTGACTGTGCCTAGGTCTGCATATAATCTGGATGCAACAAAAGGGCAGCCAAGATATCCCTGGATGACTCAACAACATAAAGACCCGAAACCTCAGACGTTGGCTATCTATCAACACAACATTTAAGATCATGAAATCATACGCCTATAGTAAGTGACCCACTGAGTACATAGTTCGTTATCTTTATATCATTTGGCTTACACTATCCGGTTGAGTTTTAGACCTACCGACACATCGCCTTCGATCCAAACCTTTTCCCGCTTCAACACCTTATGTGTTAGTCAAACATTTTATCACGAAAAAGTATTTCATTTCCCTATCCTTGCAAAAGTTGTTTTTTTTAAAGATTTCTCCCCCTAAATTTGTGCATATACATGAACAAATTTATGAAGCAAAGAAAAAGAAAGGAAAGACAGTAAACGAAACAAAAAGACAGAGGATACCTAGGTAGAAAACCGAATCATTTTGAGAAGATCCACAAGCACTTGAAAACACGCGTTGCTAACGGGTTTTGTGAACAAATCCGCCACGTTTGCATCAGTGTGGATTTGCTCAAGCTTCACGAGACCCTTTTCATAGCAATCACGGATAAAATGAACTTTAATATTTATGTGCTTGGTTTTGGAGTGACAAAAAGTATTTTTTACGATTTGGATAGCGGCATCATTATAACAGTAAATTGTGGTATTTAGATAAGTCAAACCGTAATCCGCAAGCTGGTGTTGCATCCATAAAACCTGGAAGTAGCAAGCAGAGGCTGCGACATATTCTGCTTCCGCAGTAGAAAGCAAGACCGTCTTTTGCTTCTTGCATTGCCACGAGATTACACAATCTCCCAGAAATTACAACCAGCTGAAGTTGAGCGCATATCCCTATCTGTACCTCCTATATTACTGTCAAAGAAAGCAAACATTTGAAATTTAGAATTTTAGGATACCAGAGGCCTAGTGATGGTGCCCCTTTGAGGTACCTAAAGATTCGTTTAGCAACATGTAAATGAGAGAGTTTAGGAGTAGCCTGATAACGATCACACTGGCAGACGGCAAACATGATATATGGCCGACTTGCAGAAAGATACATGAGTGAACCAATCATTGAGCGATACATAGTCGGATTAACAGGCGTTCCTTCAGTGTCTTCATTTAGCAAAGGTCGTTCTGCAATAGGTGAAGCTATAGGCTTTGAATTTGTAAGCTTGAATTTTGCAAGAACGTCATGGACATATTTTCCTTGATGAATCAACATAACTTGTGGGCTCTGACGAACTTGAAGTCCCAAAAACATGGTCATCTCCCCCAATGACCTCATCTCAAATTTCTTTTTCATAATTTCCTCAAGTTCGGGGCACAAACCATCATTTGTAGAACCAAAAAAGATATCATCAACGTAGATTTGAACAAAATAATGTCCTTGTCAACACGTTTGATGAACAGGGTTTGATCAATGGTTCCCTGAGTGTAACCATGAGCAAGCAGATGCTCTGTAAGAGTGGCGTACCATGCGCGAGGCGCTTGATGCAACCCATACAAAGCTTTGTCTAATTTGTATGCATAGTCTGGCTTGTCAGGATCAATAAATCCTGGTGGTTGTGCCACGTAGATTCCCTCTTTCACCGTGCCGTAGAGAAACGCAGTCTTGACATCCATTTGATAGACAGTGAAATCAATGTAAGATGCATATGCCAAGAAAATGCGTATAGCCTCGAAACGAGCGACAGGTGCGTAGACCTCATCGTAATCTAATCCTTCAATCTGTCAAAAACCCTAAACCACCAGTCGAGCTTTATTTTGAACAATAACTCTAGTGTCATCCAGCTTGTTACGGAAAACCCAACGAGTTCCGAGAGCACGTTTTCCTTGAGGCAGCTTCACCAATTGCCAGACACCAAGGTTCTCAAATTGATTGAGTTCTTCATGCATGGCATCCACCCAGCCTGGTTCCTGCAAGGCAACATCAATACTTTTAGGTTCAATTTGTTAAATAAATCAAGAATAGAGACAGGTATTGATATCCTCGGATTGGCTGCGGGTTCGAACAGCAGCGTTAACAAGACCAATAATATTTTCAATGGGGTGATCATGATTTAGACGCTGCAATATTGGTGTAGCAGGAAAAAGAACGTCTGTTTGCATGTTGGTAACACTTGCTGAAGCTACTCCAGATGACTCCCCCTCAATAGGTGCACCAGTAGTAGTAGTTGCTGAGGAATCAATCGAACAATCTGGTGGAGTAGGCTCAGGGAACAGAGATGAACCCAAGACATCGGGAGGAGTAGACCCTTCATTTGTCGTAGGAGGCGCTGTGTCAGATGCCCCAACTACACGAGTATCATTCTGAAAAGTCGGATTAATTGCGGGCTCTTGAGAGAAACGGAGGAAGCAGACGAGACAACGTCATTAAATCCTGGAGGGTCCATACTTAGCTGCTTTAATGTCTCATGTAGCTGTGCAGCATCAGCATCGTCTTTGGGTGAGATGGGCACTGTTGGAAGGTCAGAAATTGGACTTTTACTTGCAGACACATTGGACGGAACATCAACATGGTTAAATAATATGGAATAATCATACAGCCCGTCCGGACCAATGTGTGTCCTTGGGATTTTCCTCCAGCCAACCCACATTATAGGTTTCAACTACCATTTTCTTGATCTTGTTATAAACTATGAAGTATTTTTGGAATATCCAACGAAGATGCATGGGTTCCCGCGTGATTCAAATTTTCCTTTAGCGTCCATGAGCAGAAGAACACAAGGGCATCCGAACTTGCGAAAATGCTTGACCGAAGGTTTGCGACCTTCAACCACTTCGTATGGAGTTTTCATGTGTCGTTTATTGATCAGGGCATGATTCTGAATATAACATGCAATATTGATTGCTTCTGCCTAGAAAATGAGAGGTAGTTCGGATTCAGCCAGCATAGTACGTGCAGCTTCAATTAGTGTTCGATTTCTACGTTCTGCAACTCCATTTTGTTCTGGGGTTCTGGCTACACTAAATTGGCGGTCAATTCCCTTGGAGGAACAGAAAGAATTTAAGGTAACATTCTTAAATTGTGTCCGTTATCACACCGAACGGCCTTCACAGTGGTGTCTGTCTGGTTTTCCATAAGCGTGACGAACTCTTTGAATAACTCAGCGGTTTCACTTTTATGTGTAAGAAAGAAAACCCAGGTGAATCACGAGTAGTCATCAATAATAACCAGACAGTAAGCCTTCCTACCAATGCTCAGAATGTCTGTCGGACCAAAAAGATCCATATGAAGCAGTTCTAAGACTTGAGACGTGGAAGGAGCGGCTTTAGATTTGGGTGGCTGTCGATGTTGTTTCCCTCGTGCACATGATTCACACTTTTCAATCTGCATGAAGTCGCGAACTGGTAGATCTCTGACTAAACCACCTTTTGCAAGACGATTTAAGTTCTTCATGTTGATGTGTCCCAATCTGCAATGCCATAGCATTACATCATGTTCAGCTGTAGATGAGAAGAGGCAAGTGCGCTTGTCAGAGGGAACCTTGTTCATGTCAATGACATAAGCATTTCCTTTTCGTGCAGCTTTAAGAAGAATCCAATCATCCAGAATAATAAGACCGAGTTTCAGCACATAACACCCTTTCTTGGTGAAAAGAACGTCCAAATGATTTTCGCGGAGTTGAGACACACTCAAAAGACTGTGCTTCAATTCTGGTATATAATTAACATTCTTAAAGCTGAGGGCTCCGTTGAAACTGTTCCTCTCATAGTAATCTATCTTGTCTCACCACCTGCGAAGGAAACAAACCCGCCATCGAAAAACTGAATGTCATTCAACTGTGAGATGTCTCCGGTCATGTGCCTGGAACAGCCACTGTCAATATACCATAGTCTGACAAGAGTTCGCCAGAGCTGTTCCTGCACATTTCAACAGGTTTTAGTTCGAGGCTGCAACCCAGGCCATTGAAGATCTGGGCATGCCATTAGCATCAACGTAAGTAACCTCACAAAAAATTGAAATTAGTTGAGGAGGAGGTTGATGATGCTTTTGATTGGTTTGTAATGGTGGCAGAAGACTGAATCTTGGTCAATGTCTTAGGCCTCCAGGTTAACGAATCAGACTTCTGCACAATCCTTGGAGTGCTAGAAGGATTCTGGGAACATGAAGGTCTTAAGGATTTGAGAGATTATTTCTTGGCTAAGTTCCAGTCTTGACAGAAGACTTAGCCACAAATCGAGCCTGAGGTAGGCGATTAGGCATAGTCTTCTGATATCGTGAATACAAATTTTTAAATGGGGTAAAGGTCTTTTGAAAATTTCGCGCAATATGCCCGGGAAATCCACAATTGAAATAGGTCTGCCTCTTCTAGAAGAAAACAGTCCATTCAGCTTGGGAAATTCTGGGCAATTTGTCTGTCAGTTTCTTGCTTGCGGGTACTGACGGCTGATGTACGGTGTTGTTCTTGACTGTGTCTTGCGCACAACCATCAGCAAACTTGATAGTTTTGTGATTTGAATTGGACAATTTTGAACGTGTAGATTTAGGCGTAATTTTAACTGATATCTGTTCAGCTGGTTGCTTAACAGATTCAGTTTGCGACTGCTGAGTCAATTTCTTAGAGTGATGAGGGGACTCAGCAGTTGCCTTTTCAGTTTTCAGAGACACCTGTTTGGTTTTCTTCTTTTTGGATCGGCGTGTTCTCCATTTCTTAATCTTACTTTTCAAGTCACATTTCACGAAAGATTCGGTAGAGGACACGGGTGGCTCGGCGGGGACATCTTTTTCTGAATATTCAGAGGATGAGCTTGAAACGTTACATGTAAGTGGAATGTCAAAATTTTTGAAAATTTGAGAATCCGATTCAAAATCTGTTTTAAGGTTTTCATTTGAATCATTAGAAAAAGAATGCTCATCATCTATCAATTTAAAATTAGTTCCTTGTGCCTGGTTGGAATAAGATGAGTCACCCGAATCTTCTAGAATTATGCCAACATCAATGTTCACAGGGTCAGTTGGTTGGTCGACTTTTTCACTGTCAACCCTGGGATACGCATCCACAGACGAAACCTCTGGAGAAGAGCTTTCGGTCTCTTCAGTTGGAACTGATGAAACCGAATCATCTGTCGATGCTGGACCTACAGCTAAATTCATGTTTTCATCACAAGAGTTATTACGGTTATTAGTATCATTCAAAACATCAGCATTCGATGAAAAACCATAATTAAAACTGTCTATGTTCTCAACACAACCAACACTATCCGAGAATTTAAATTGTTCAGCAAGAAATTGATTTAAAATGTCAAAAGCGGTCTTATAAAATTCATAATCAGCAGCCGAATTGTCTGAATTTGCATTCAGACATTCCTCTTGATCACCCTCTGTGATATCCTCAACTAAAATTTCTTCTACACATGAGTTAGACACGTTAGTATCGTTCAACAATTCAGTTTGAGTATTAGAACATTCTTCTCCTTTAGATTCTGTGGAGGATGTTGATTTCTCCGCCTCAGGCATTACTTTCTCCAAACCATCTGTACTATCAGAAGGATGATCACCAGATTCATGTGAAAGTGGTGTAGAAGTAACAAAAACATCATCCCTCTTGAGTTCAGTTGGTTTAGGGAACTTTGGGTAATAGGGCGTCCATGGTTTAGATAGATAATCTGAAGGTTTACCATAAATCATTTTTTCTGCATTTTCTAAATCAGCCTCAGATTCAGGCATTCTTGTATAGTTATGACTATATGGTGGAGGTGCCCTATTATACCCAAGACCTTTGGTAAAATTTTTCTAGTAATTTAGCTGAAGGTCACATAAGTCCTTGACTAGTTTACTGGAAGTTTCAAATTTTTTAATGTTTATTTCATTTTTGTGAAGCTTCCCTATCAAGGAATTTAGCTTTGCTAAGGCTGCTTGAAATTCTACGTCCTTTTTAGCTAACTTTAGCTTGTAGTCATAGACCCAACACTGTTGTTGGTTCAAGTCTAGCTTTAGCTGAGCTATATCTTGTTTCTGATCTTCGACCTTTTTCCATAAGAAGCTTGTTCTTATGTTTAAGGGCGATGTTCTGTGACGCAGCTTGTTGGTATTCAGCTACAATAGTTGAATTATGGGCACGCATTTAATTTAAAACGAAAACTATACAAACAGAGAATTAGATTTACCGTTTCCAAAAGATCGAGCGTCTCAGTAGTCTGCGCCATCATGCAGTGGTTGTTGCTCTTGGAGAGATTTAATGTTTCCATTTGAGCTGTAGCATCTACCCAGTTGAAGCCTTCATGCTGTTGAGCCACCAATGCTATTGACTTCCCACCCGAGCTGCTCGATGGACTCGTAGTGGACTTTGAGGGAGAGACGGGGACCAGCTGTCTGTCGTTGCTCTGTATGTCTGCCACCCTGGATGGCACGTACCCGGATGGCGGCTTCTTGCATTCCCTGGCAAAGTGTCCTAGTTTGTGACATCTGTAGCATCTGAGTTTATCATTTGTGAGACCAGTCTTCAAATTTGACAATGGTTGTCGTCCATACTTCTTCTGAAACTTGTTAACCCGAAAGGCAGCCATTGCAAGATTCCAGGACACATCGATCTCGTCAAGGTCCTCCTCCATTATTTTATCAACTTCGGTTGGAAGAATGGATGGAGGAATCAGATCACCTGCCAGAAAGGCATTCAAGCTCTTGATCATCGAAGCTGCAATAGCCAATTTCTCTTTATTTTCTTCAGTGAGAAACGCAGAGTTGGACACAGGTTGAGCAGGTGCAGGCGCTGCTGCAACAGTTTGTGGAATGTTGCCTTCTTGAACTACTTGAGGAATTGCAGGACTGAACACCATGTTGGGATACTGAGCATGGTACTATGTCTGAACTTGAGCCGCCAAAATCATAGTGGGATTCTGAGATTGAAGACCATACACGTAATGGGTGTTCTGTGGCGTGGTGATAGGACTATAAACCACGTTTGAGCTACCCGGTGTTTGTGAATCCATGAAGAGGGCTATAAAAATTTTTTGTAACATCAATGCTACATAATCCCAGCTGAAATCATCTGGGAAACAAGCTTTACATAGCAACGAATCTGATTTTCAATGGTTTCCCCGTAGATGTGATT
The DNA here is from genome assembly GCA_947069175.1 of Scalesia atractyloides. NCBI lineage: Eukaryota > Viridiplantae > Streptophyta > Magnoliopsida > Asterales > Asteraceae > Scalesia > Scalesia atractyloides. Next base: position 57,237,027 of record CAMTDV010000003.1, on the reverse strand, counting down.
GAATGAGCTGAATTGTTGATTCAACTGATTTACCCTGCTTTCCTTCATATCTGCATTTCCCTCATAGAGCTTTTTTAGTTCATTCCATACTTCCTTTGCGGTCTTACAATTTCTAACTGCAATAGAAATATCAGGTCCAAGCGCCATGGTCAGTGTAGCCGAGGCCTTTTCATCTTCCTCAATTATCTTAACATCTTCTGGAGTCCACAGGTGACTCGGCTTAGGAATTTTTGCGTCCGGATCTTGCTCTGTACTGTAGACTATCGTTCCCGGACCATTCATGATACACCTCCACACACCAGGCTCTTTTGCCTTGCAATATTGTTTGAAACGAAACTTCCATTCGTAATACTCATCTCCATATAATAAACATGTCACTTTAGTAGAAGTGCCAATGACTTGATCCAACTCTTGATGGAGGGCCAGAGTTTGTGATTGCAAGGCAGCCAGAGTGGCATTGGTCAAGTCTTGTGCTGTCATATATCCGTTCATCATGATTAAATTAATTAGAATTACCAAACTGATTTAAAAACAAATTATATTAAGTTTTCTATGATGAACAGTGGTTGATCCGAAATTGATCCGGAATGGTCAACTCTGAAGACAGTCCGATATAGTCAAATCCAGATGATGAATCTGAGTCCGAATTTAATCTGAATTGATAAATCCGAATTGAAAAATCAGAATTAACTCCGAAATGATGAATCCAAAACTGAGAAGTCCGAGTTGATGAATCCGAAAACCTGTAAATCTGAAATGAGAATACGGAATGAAAATCTGAGTTAAGAGAATCCGGAACAACGAATTCTAAATGCGAATCCGGAATAGAGAATCCGGATTGATGAGTATCCGGAATGATGATAATCCGGAATGATGAGAATCCGGAATCCAATCCTTATCTGATTGCAATAGTAATCCGAATTTTCAGCAACAGAAATCCGAAATCCAAGGAGCCGATAAACACCAACAGTATCTCTAATCCGGAAAAGTGGTAATCCGGATTGAACAACAGTCCAGGATCAATCCGAGATGGATGATCTCCTTCGTATTCTTCGGAATTTGTAACAATAGCAGATCCGAAATACGAGAACCTTCTTCGAGTTCTTTGGAATCCGTAACAGTAGCAGATCCGAAACCCTCAAATCGTCTTCGAGCTCTTCTGAACAGTAGCAAATCCGAAGAGAAACCTGTGATTCTTCGATTCTGAACAGTGATCCGGAACAGCATCAATTCTGAACAGCAGCAACACCACTTCGAAACACCTTCTTCAATCAGCGATACCCGGTGCCAGTATTCGAACAGCAGGCTCTGATACCAATTGTAAGTCCCGATAACGGATCTAACAGGTATCACTAACCTAATCAGTAGCGGAAATTATGATTAGGAAGAAGAACAAACTTTGAATTAAGAACAACTTGCATACACTAGCAAAGTGTCTGATACAAGTTTTGCAAATACAACTCTCTAACCTCTTCACCTTGACCTTATACATCTATTTATATTGTTCACTACCATTTACAACCCTAGGCCCACAAGGCACTAGGAAGCCCATAAACCCCTCTAAAGCCCAAAATAGCCCTAATGTGTAAAACCTTTAGCAATATAGGCCCAACAGAAACAAAGCAAGATTGGTCGTCCGGGACTTTAATCAGGTAGAAGGCATTGATTACAATGAAGTTTATGTACCGGTAGCTCGTCATGAGGCCATACGAATTTTCTTGGCTTATGCGTCCTACAAGAAGTTTACCGTTTATCAAATGGATGTGAAGAGTGCATTTCTTCATGGTGTGGTTGAAGAAGAAGTATATGTTGAGCAACCGCCTAGTTTTGAAGATCCAATCCATCCTGACAAGGTTTGGCTTCTCAACAAGGCATTATATGGTCTTCATCAAGCTCCACGGGCTTGGTATGAAACGTTGTACTCTTATCTTCTGAAGAATGGTTTTCGATGTGGATTGATTGACTATACACTCTTCATCCTGGAACGGAATGAGGACTTATTGCTGGTGCAGGTGTATGTTGATGGTTTTCTATATGGATCTTCACAGAATCGTCTATCTAATCTAGAGTGCGGAATCCCCTAGATCAGATTTCACTGAAACAAGAACACGAACACGAAAATAATCTTTCAAACATTCTTCTATGAATTTTCCAACACATTGGTTTACAATCAATTCAAGACTCTATAGAAATCTCTCAACCACTCTCTGTAGATTTCTTACACTCCTCTCTGTTCTTCCACCAACAACTCAAAACCCTAATGCACAACATATATATATACTACATGTATATATATACTAGGCTTTATAATGGGCTAGGCCATTCACCAAGCCCATTACAACTCTAAACAAGCTAAATACAAATGCTAAGCCCAATACAGAATATCCAAAGACTAAACTATTAAACTATTAAGCTGTTGTCACAAATATGCACTAACAGATTCCCCCTTAACAATAACTTCATAGTGTAACTTTGTCTTCAAACATCTTGTGATCTTTTGGTCTTTGGATAGCTCCAGCTACACGCAAATTCTGACATTAACAGACTCCCCCTTAGCTGATGCTTCCAATCACCAAAAGTTTCATTCATTGTAGATTAGCAAGCTAGCATTCTCTAGTTAAGCTCTTATATCCAAATTCCTCTATATCTCCCTTTGCAATGTAGTAGAAGGATCCTACCATGCATCTACACACATTCTGCACTCCACTCTTAATATGTACTTTACTTGAATTCCGCACTACATTTTGATAATTGCATCAATCTGTTTAGAAACACAAGCAAGTAACTCGAAAAACCATTAGTTCTTTTCCACATTAAAGATAAACCAATATTTTATCTTATCCTGCAAAAATATACACTTAATGAGTTCAAAATGGGAGACTTTAAAAAAAAATCTTTTTGTATTTTTAGATGTTCTGAAAATAAATAACTAACAAGAAAATAAACACTCTATTTTTGTGAGAATCACCGTTAAGAAGATCATATCAGCAACATCAAACTGTTTCTACACTATTTGATAATTCTCTATGCAATATTCATGAAAAGCAGTTCAAGACGAATACCGGTATTGTTTATCCACTTAAAAAAATACATGAAAATTTCAAGTTCCATTACCTAGTGATATGTTTATTTAATTTATACTGATATACTAGTGTGTTCCACTTCAGGACATACCCCCACGATCAAGGTATATACAAAAATTCATCGTAGTAGGTGAGTATACCGAAATTCATCCTTTCTAATTTACAACGTTAGATAATTGGTGATTAGGTCAGTACTTCCGTACAACAAAGAGACCAATCCAATGAGGGTTAGGGCAAATACCAAATTTTGGTACGAATAATGCAATTTGCATATTTGAATGACTCTCTAGGAGAGTTTCTTCACTTTTTTTGGGATTTGGCATTTTAGTTCTTTTAAGATATCCTGGTTGTGCCTAGGTCAGCATATATCTGGTTGCAGTAGAAGGACAACCTTGATACCCCAGATGAAATAACGATATAAACACCTAAAACCTCAGATTTTGGCAATCTATCAACGCAAGATTTAAGGTTATAAAACCATACGCCACTGATATGTTACCCACTCATACACAGTTTATAATATGTGTATCACCAACGTAAGTTGATTATTTCATGCCTTTTTGCCTACTGGTACATAATATGATGAAGCTGCTATCACACTTAAACAATTTTAATTTTAATTTCAGTGTGACAGTCTAACTTGCTGATGTACTATCATTTCTTTTTTTTCCACAAAGTGAAAAACTCATTTTTGATTTCTATTTTTTATGTTTTTGATTTTTGAAAACACTTTAAACTTTTCAACTTACTCCTCCTAAATTCACGCACTAACTAAAACTTTTTTTGGCTTAGGAAAATTTCTCCCCCTAAATTTTTGTTTTTATGGAATAAGGTCTTAAAAAATAGAAATTTAAATACAAGCAGACTCCCACTTTAACCTGACAAAGGGTTTTTCACTGTTAGTAACCATTTTCTATCGCAGAAGTAAATAATTCGTTACCATGGGTAACCTACTATTCACCTAAGATGCTTTACAGGAATAACCACTGTTGAGCACATCAACAGTCCTTCTGGTCATCCTACACACACTCAACAACTTAGTTAGACTGGGGGACCCAAGCGGTCATCCAGATTCATCAACCACTGGAACATCCATTCAATATCCATCACACCCTACTGGTGTCTTGGATGTCTTCCAAGTTGTTGGACACGATTTATAATTTTCACGATATCTTTGATCGTGAGAATTCCAATAAACTCTCGGATTTTCCAACCTTTGAAAATTATTATCTCGAAACCTTCTTCTCCCATTATCATAATATGATCTTTGAAAACTTTTGGATTATTTTGAACATTTGAGTTACTAAAACCCCTATATTGTTTCTTCTTTGAAAGTTTCGATTACCAGAAGTTTGGTATCGATTTTGATATCCAAAATTTTTCTTTGTAAAACAATTTGATTGTCCATTAACATGACTTGATTTAGAAGAAAATTTTCTTGGACTATCAAACCTTCTTGATGTTGAAGATTTAGGTTGAAATCTTGGTTGATTTGTCTGGGAACTTGGTTTAATATTCTTATTTGAACAAACCTGATTTCCATCCTTACCCTCAACCTCAGCCTCCACTTGCTTACCTTTTTTAAAAGGACAACAACTAGCCACATGCCCTTTGTTGAGACATTTAAAACAAGATCTTTTCTTAAAAAATTTCTTTCTGTTAGATCCTTTTTGAATGTTTTGACCGTTTTGTCTCCAGTATCCTCATCCACTTTATGAGGTGTACTGTTAGACCTAACCGATTCTTTCAAAGAACCTGGGCTATTAGGTATGTCAACTGTTATCGGAACCACTAAATCTGGTGTAGTAGGAACAAAATCCGTTAGCTCATTTTCATTTGGTAAAAAGGAGTAATCCTGATCCTCAGAAGATGAAGCTTTACCAAACCCCACTCCCGTTTTATCACAATTTGACTCCATTTTACTCAAAATAATATTTGACTCTTTCTGTTTTTCTAATTCGGCTAACAGGATTTTGTTTTGCTCTGATAGTTTGTCAAGTTTACCTTGTAGTTTAGTGCAATTATGACAAGGATGACTTACATATTGAAATTTTACTTGTACCTTTGCTGTAAGCTCATCCGTATCGTCCATGCACACTGTAGCTTTTGCATCCTTGACTTCCATTCTCTCCTTCTCAACTTCCTTCTTCTCTTCTATCTTAGCAGCTGTTTCTTCAATGCTCACAGCTCCAGACTTAGCAAAACATGCTTTTTCACAGGTACTTTGTCTTGAAGAACTCTGATAACGTTTTCCTAAAGCTTTCCACAGTCTCTAGACGATCCATACCTACTACAAATTTGTTTCATATCAGTTCGCAAGGACATCTTTATCGTTGCTCAAGCTTTCTTCTCAGCATCATACATCTGTTTCTCAGAGTCTTCCATCTTCTCATATGAAGGTACCAGAATTCTCCTGTTAACTCGACGTGTGGGAGAAATGTACCCATCAATCATACAGCTCCACATCTTAGAATCTTCACATTGAACAAAAGGCTCAAACTTTTCTTTCAAGTCCACATATTGTTCAGCATTAATCAATTTTCGACAGTTATTAACACCCTCACTCATATTGTTCAATTTGACCATCTTTAACACGCAGCTAACAATTTAAATGGATTTTGGTATACCTGTGACAAAATCCAAATCTAACCTCTCATCTCGTCCTTCTTCGTGTATTACCGTAACCGTACCATTAAAAACGTTCAAAAATTTGTCTGAAAAGTGTGGTTACCAAATTGTACCATTAGACTCATCTCGACGATACGAATCCAATGATGTATATTGTCCGATAGTGATTTTAGGAATTTTCGTGCCTTTTTGTACACAACTCGGAAAAGTACCAAATCCGGAACAGTAACTCTGATTGACAATCTGAGATGAAAATCCGGAAAAGTAATCTGAATTGATATTCCGAAATGGTGATCCGGAAGAGTGATCTGAGATGAAATCCGGAATGCACTGTTCTGATCTAAAATGGAAATCCGGAATAGACTATTCTGATCCGAGATAGAATCCTAAATAGTTCTGATCCGAGACGGAATCCGGATTAACTTCTGAACCGAAATTCAATCCGAAATAGCTTCTGATCCGAAATTCACCGAAATCAATCCAAACTGGAATCTGAAATGGGCTTTTCAGATCCGAAATGGGCTTTCTAGATCCGAAATGGAATCCGAATTACACTTCAGATGATCCGAAATGCAGATTTCTGATCCGAAATTCAAGTCTGCAATCCGAATTGCTTCACTTTTGATCCGAAATGCTGCTGTTAATTCGGAACAGTAACTGAAACCCTTATTCGGCCATCACAAACTCCAAAACAGCCTCCAAAACGTCCAAAAACCTAATTTTTCAGCTGTTACGATTCTGAACCGAGCAATAATCAAGAGCCCAATGCTCTTATACCAATTGTAGGTCCCCTAGTCCGTATGGATCTTCACAGAATCGTCTATCTAATCTATAGTGCTGAATCCCCTAGATCAGATTTCAAAGAAACAAGAACACAAACACGAACAAAATCCTTCAAACAGTCTTCTATTGATTATCCAACACAATGTTTTACAATCAATTCAAGATTCTATAGAAATCTCTCAGCCACTCTCTGTAGATTTCTTACACTCCTCTCTGTTCTTCCACCAACAACTCAAAACCCTAATGCATAACATGTATATATACTGCATGTCTACATACTAGGCTTTATACTGGGCTAGGGCATTCACCAAGCCCATTACAACTCTAAACAAGCTAAACACAAATGCTAAGCCCAATACAGAATATCCAATGACTAAACTATTAAACTATTAAGCTGTTGTCACAAATATGCACTAACAGATGTGCAAAGAATTTGAGCAGGTGATGCAAACGAAGTTCGAGATGAGCGCAATGGGAGAAATGACTTCCTTTTTAGGTTTGCAGGTTCAACAATCTAAGGTAGGGATTTTCATCCATCAAACTAAGTATGTCGGGTATATTCTCAAACGATTTCAAATGGAAGATTCAAAGCCCTTGGGAACTCCATTAGCTCAGAATCCTTGGATTACTCCTGACGGAATGGGTTAACATGTGGAACCATCTCTTTATCGTGCTATGATCAGATCTCTCATGTATCTTACTACTTCAAGACCCGACATAATGTACCCAACATGTCTTCTAGCTCACTACCAGTCCAGTCCGAAGGTTTCTCATTTGATGGCTGTGAACCGGATATTTCGTTATTTGAAGGGTCACCCAGACACTTGTCTATGGTACCCTAAGGATGATAACTTTGATTTAACAGCATTCAGTGGCGGCTGCAAGATCGATGCAAAATCAACATCAGCAGGATGTCAGTTCTTAGGAAATCGCCTTGTCACGTGGCAGTGCAAGAAGCCTTTGATAAATCTCATTTTGATTATCTACTTTTGGTCAATGGCATCAAGGTGAAACCCGAGTAATTCATTCCTGGCTAATCATTTTTCGTAAATATTTTCTTTAAAATCTAAAAATTACAAAAAGATTTTCTATTTTCTCTTAGTTTTATATTTTAGGAGGAGAATATTTTAAGAAAATACAAAAACATGCGAAAATACAAAAATACAAAAATATGTCTTCTATTTATCTAGTTAAGTTTTTATTACCTTCTTTATTTAAGGGGGAGAAAAATTTAGAAAAATACAAAAAAAATAGAAAAACCAAAAAATCAAAAATGAGTTTCTTGGATAAATAAGTAAAGATGATGAAATACACCAGTGATCTGTCATAAACAATCAAAAACAAAGAACGAAAATTGATAAGTGGCTTTACTAATGATGTATCGATAGGCACACAATCAGACTAAAATTGCAGGTTGATATAAACCTAACAGACTGCAAGTCAGGTGGGAACCATTCATTGGCATATGGTCTTAGTACAAAAATTTCGTTTGATAAGTGTGCCGAGGATCTTAGATATGCGATCTTTATGCTGACTTATCATTTGGGTATCATGGTTGAAACTTTTACCGAAAAATACGGTGGCGCAAGTCTAGAACTTCCATGATACCATACATACGTGTAAATACTGCATACGACCATCAATAAGTGATAAACATATCACATCCACCAAAAAATAAGTGATAAAATATCACAGCTTTATGCGGGAGCTAAGTTCGTCTCTTTGTCGGTACGATGGTACTAACATTTTCACGGACTTACTCTTGTGTCCTGCATGCATATGAAAATCAAGTTCCTCATAAATAAGTGATCTAATCACATAGGGCTTGTTTTAAATCAAAATAAGTTAGTATCTGACATCATATACGTCAAAATAGATGATAAGCAGTATACTTACCGGTAAGATTTTCTCTCGTGCATATCTTGATACGGGAATGTGTGGTGAAGTGGTTGAACACAGGCTAGTAATTATAAATTATACATTAATCATATCTCCTAATCATGATTACATCTGATAAGTTGAGCTTACGTGGACAACAATACCGATAATCATGGTATAATGCTTATTTATTTAATTTGATGTTTGCAACAAAACTCATTTTTGACAAGATTAAAAGCTAGTATGATTCTCTTATCTTGAAACTCTGAAAAAGATTGTCTGGTAAATATATAGTTTATAGTTTAGTAGTTGCTTTAGTTTAGTTTACTTTGATTGTTAAATTAAGTTCTTTTTTAATTAGCCAAAATTGAAGCTCAAAGGTTTTCTACCAAGATACTTCCTAAAAACCATTAATTTTGATATCATAACTTCATAAAACCAATTTCTTACAATGGTAAACTCATCTCTAAAGAACAAAATCTGTTTTAACGAGCACTTTTCTTAACATTAATTTTGTGTTTAGTGTGGATATGTGCCAAGTTTTAAACAAGCCCGCGAAAAACCTAAGGTTCTCGAAGAACTGAAAGTCCAGTTTGTGAAAAACTTGGACTCGAACGAATTAAGGATCGTTCGTACGAACCATTGTGCTTCGTACGAATGACCTTTAGGTTTTGTACAAGTCAGTTATTTGTACGAAGCTAGGTTGTTCGCACGAGTGCTTTTAATGTGGTATATTAGGTGATGAAGTTCTGTGGTAGAACTTCACTTTCACTTTGCTCACGTCATTTTTACAGCTCCCTTTAAGATTGTTTTTTTATTTCTATAAGGTATACTTAAAATGTTTGGCATACTTTGAAGATGAACAACTTAACAATTATCTGACCATGTGAATTTAACTGACTTGAACAAAACAATCTAAGCGAAGAATCATTTTTAACCGAAAAAACTTCCTTTGAGATATTTGTACGAATTAGATTCGTACGAATGAATCAGTTTCTTGTTTTTAAAATCAGAAGTTCGTGAGAATGTGTTGTCCTTCGTACGAATAAGTTGTTATTCGTATGAGTCAGTAGTTCCTTGTTCAGGGAATACATACATACATACATAAAGTTTGAAATAAAACTTTATATGTATATTCCCTAATGAATTTGTGTTCTTAACCGAGTTGTCTTATGCATACAGAATGGAACGAAAAGAACATAAAAGAAAACCAGCAATAAAGAGGACTGACAAGTCAGAAGTGGAAATTATGTCCAAACCGAGATAACATGGTGGCCTACTTGGATCCGTAAGACAAATTTGCTGAGTATAATGGTATAATGAAGTTTTTGCGCGACTCAAAGATAAATTATGCTATCACGCACAAGACTACAGTATACAAGACGTTGATCAAGGAATTTTGGGATTCAGCTACAGTTATTGAAGAAAATGGACAGGAACTTATCCACAGGAAAGTAAATGACTTGAATGTAGATGTCTCTGTTGAAACCATTAACTCAGTATTGCAGTTGGTGATGATCCTGAAGCTCCATTCTCAGTATCGTTGAATTGTCAACATGGATGTTTACTTAGAATCAAATGTGTTAGAGATTTTCTAATGGGACAACTAAACAAAGCATGGTTGCCACTCAGATACAAGTTCTTTCTGCATCTTCTAATTCAGTGTTTGAGCAACAGACAAAGTGGTTATGACATGGCAAATAACGTCTTGGTTGGAATGATGATAGTTTTGACATTGAACAAACCGTTTAGTGTTTCAAAGTATATTTTTGCAAACATGAAAGAAAACATGAGAAGAACTGGATATGGTGGAAACAAGTTTTGGATGTATCCTCGATTTCTCCAAATGATCTTGAATATACAACATCCTAATCTTCAAAGAACGACAATGATGTTTTGAAAGTAGAAGTTATGATGGAACATTTGTTGAAGATCTTTAGAGGTGTTGCAGCAAACCGTTACAAGGAAAGCAACCCTCCTCGCAAGTTGATCGGTTTTCTGGAAAATGATCAATATGTTGCACCAGAAAACGACAAGTGGCACCACGATGACAGTGATTCAGATAATGAAGAACCAATTTTGAAAAAGATAATCGAAGATATGTTAGGACATACAAAGGGAAAGGGTAATGATGATGACAATGATAATGTTGGTAATGATTGTGCTAGTGAACCAGTTGCAGAAGTTCAGCCTACTGTTATGACAGAAGAGACTGAACCTGTAATGACGGAACCCACTACAACTTCTGAACCACTACCATCAAATACCACATCAGCTAAAACACCTTCGGCTGCAGATACTCCAATTCAACCGCAACCTACTACCTCTTCAGTTCAACAATCCCAATCTACATCTCACCAAAGTACAAAACAAAGCAATCGTTTGTTCTCCGAAATGGAAAAGTATGAGAAAGTGGATTTTCTGTTTTCTCAGTTGTAAGCTACGGCAATCTAGATTAACAAACATTCGGAGTTTATATCTTCAAATCCTAACACAGTTGTGAAACAATGGCTGGAGATAAATTCTTTAAAAGTGACTTTTAGAAAATAGGATTCTGAAATTGCGCAGTTATGAAAAGAAAATGAGTGACGGAAGGCTGCAGATGCTGAAAGAGCAACTCATCTACAACAGATGAGGTTTGCTGATAACTCTCCAGGGATTGAGATAAATAGGCTCTAAGAACGTAGTGTGGCTGTACAACTATCTGTGGAGACATTAACTGCTAAGCCTAACGACTTGAGAGAATGGTATCATTCTCATAATGCTACACTGGTTGAAGGCTTTAATGGTATTAAAGACGTGTTTGAAGTGAGCAGAAGGCGAGTGAACATTCTATGGAATGGGAGATGCAAAGCAAAGGAGATCAAACGTCAACATCTGGTTAGTGAAAACCCTGGCAATCCTGATGCTTCGGCCTCATCCTCGCAACCAAAAGTTTCTGCATCAACTCCAGTGGTAGAGTCTAATGCATAGTAGATTGTGACCGATCCAGTTACCTCAAGCATCAATCAAGAGGAAATAGTAAAGGTTTGATGTTTCTGGAAAGTTTTCCTGATACTCTATCAACGATAGATAGTAGATTTTCTGGGGGAGTTTGTTGATACTCCAAGCCATTCAAGTATGAAGACCAAAAGACTGAAGATCGAAGACCAAAGATCAAGAAACCGCCAAGGGGGAGTTTGTTGATACACTTTTGTGTCTGTCGCTTGTTCTTAGTAATGTCTGTAATTGTACGGTCTTTGTTTACAGTGTCTTTATAGTTTTGGTCTTGTCGAACAAATCAAGATATCGTCCTATCTTGGTTTAGTATGATGTTTAGTTTGTCTATGTTAAACAGTTGCATGTGTGCATACTGTTGAGTCTTGTGTACGTCATGTCTGTGGAACGTTCTACAAGAAAAAAAACTTTGTGCGAGTGGAAAATACGAGCAAGTTAAAGCTCGTACGAGCCACCTACAGTTCGTACGAATGAGTTCATAGAATCAAGCATCCAACTTGATTCGTACGAACAAGATAATGATTCGTGCGAGCGTGTTTATTCATACGAGTCTATTTGGTGAACATCCTTCATGTATTTTGGTGTTTTGTACGACCAGCAACATACTTCGTACTATCGCTGAGTGGGGACACTATATTAGGAGGGACTTCTCAGAATGAAGTTGGTTGGTCTAGTCGAGTTGAGCAAGTAACAAGCTAGAGAGAGAGACACAAGAGCACATAGAGTGTTGCATGAGTCTGTATGAGCATTGTTTGTATATGTTTGTACTAGTTCTCTTATGTTAATCAAGATAGTGAATCTTTGGTTATCCTGTGTTCTTACTATGCTTTGGTTTGCATTCTTACGAGGATTTCGCACTCGTATTTGTGTTATATGAACAAGGAAGCAGGTTTATCTTGATTCTCCATGTGGAACTACACTTGACAACATTGTACCCTAAGTGTGGTTGGTACTTACCAAACGAGGAGCGTATTCTAACTCGTTGGTAAGGGTCCACTAGAGTATGAAATGGAAATTCCCATCGAGATGTGGATTTCACTCCTAACTTGATGGTGTGATTTCATGCAAAATCAAATTTCGTAGATTGAGAGCGATCACCAAAGTGCGGGTTTCACCCTTATTTTGGTGAGTTCGTCTCGTTTATAGTTTGAGTGTCTTCAAGTGTGTATGTTGTGTAAGTGTCTTAGGAAAAACACATATATATATATTTAAGACAAAAGAAATAGGAAGAAGAAAATAGGAAGAATTAACACTTTATTCATGAAGCAAGAATGGTCAAGTTGGTCACTTAAACTATAGACGAGGTCGAACATGGCATTCTACCTAATTCCCTACAGTTATGGCTCTGATACCAATCTGTCACACCCCGACCGATGGCGGAAACATCGGAGTGAGACGAACTAGATTGCTCGAGACATCATAACACTATTTATGACAATATTTAATTAAACAACTCATTTCATTTCAAAGCATCAAATTGTCAAATTACAACATAATCGAAATACAATGTAACAATAACAAAATAAGTTCAACAAAACATAATAATCATCTTAGCATTCTACGCATGTTTCTCAGCCGATCCTACTAAGTTCATCAAACCACTTCATCAACCTGCAACATGTTAAAAAGTATAGTTCAATAACAAAGTATTGGCGAGTACAAAAGTTTGATATCATAGCATAAGTATTAAAAATCGATTAAACAAATCCACATGTATAGCTAGCATACGAGATAAATGTAAAAAAGGCATGTGAACTACAAGTCAATCCTCTAGTGAACAGCATAATAGACTAAAACTTAACATTGACCACGAGAATACGGGCGGTGCGTTACTCCAATAGCGCTATACATGTTAAGGGAGGCTTGATCGAAGTTAATGACATTTAGATCACATAAGATTAGACCAAGTAACAAGTCAAGTAGCACATAACTAAAGCATGTTTGATGGATTGTTTGTGTGATTTCATAGAATAAAACTGTGATTTAGTGTAGTTTGATAAGTTAACATATTGCACCCAAAAAGTGTAAAACATAAAAAGGGTTCGAGTGTACTCACGGTTTTTGAAAAGTAAATTCCGTGAAAGCGTTTAGGTTGTTTTAGGGGAACGAACACCAAGTTATCTTACACAAGGAAACGTAGGTGTGTGAGTTTTAGATTGACGATGGAGTTTGTCAATCTTAGGAACTTAAAGTATGCACAAAGTATGTATAGACAAAGTATTTATCTAGACGTTAACGCTCGTTTTTGACGCTATAAGCCCCGAAGGGTGTTTGTCTCTTTATGGGTCATGCCCAATAGAATCGTAACGATGGTTAGGTCTAAGATAAAATAACCTAATATTAGGATGAATAACCATATGGTCATTGTCAAAGGTTCTATTATATTAAGTATTTACATAATCAGTTTAAATATAATATTACTAATTAATCATAGAGTACATGTATTTCATAGATATCATGTAAGTCATATAAGTCATGCATGGAGGTAGGAGGATAACCGTCCTAAACCTCTTTCGTAAGATTCACCAATACACAAGATTGTCACAAGGACAATCTAGATGGTCAAGAATTATAGAAATCATCAAGTGAGGGGTGGATTGAAAAGTTGAATGGCCAAGGCCTTCATGTAATCACACCTACACCAACACAAGCTTGTAAGCTTGGATGACTCAACACTTGTGGGTTTGAAACCCTAGTAAAAACCACAAGTTTAGAGGCATGTTATGCCTCTTGATTGTGTATGAAAAAGTCTAGCTTAACACACTAACCATAACCTTGGTTAGAGGAATAAGTAGCATAGAGTTGTTATGTTAAAAACAAGTTCGAAAAAGTTTTATAAGTTAACTTCCAAAACAGAAAGTTTGGCCCAAAAAATGGTTCCACCTTGGTTTTCCATGGAAAACCTATGGTAACATCCATAGGGCTTAGCAAACAATATTTAGGAAGAAAACATTGGAAATCTTGAAGTTTAAAAGAATAAAATTTGGGCATAAAGTTTGCACACTTTTGGACCTCAAAATGATGGGGTTTCACTTTAGTTTGCCTAAGCGAACTTGTGAGAACCTTTCTAGAGGTTATCAAAGAGTATTAGAAGGAAAAACAAGGCTAGAAGAAGGAGAGAAGTGAGACGAAACTCACTTGCAACCTGTTGTGTATCAGCATAGAATATTCTGAAGTTTGGGGGTTGTTTGAGGTGTTTGGAGGCTTGTAAAAGTGGGGAAGTGATGGAGGAACACTTGTTTATATAGAGGAAAGATTAGGGTCCATTAAATGCAATTAGGTGGGGTTTTTGATTAAAAAAAGACTAAACTTACTTACACAGCTTGCGGCCGCAAGCTGTGTTCTTTTTTTATTTTTTGTTGTTTTCTTTATTTAATTGATGTATATTGGACTTTCAGGTATTGTACATTACATATATTACAAGTAGGTCTTGTAACGGTCCAAGGTCACGTGTAAGGTCGTTTAAAAACCCAAAAAAAGACTTCTTTAAAGCGTATTTTAAACACAAGTTGTGACAAGATCATTATGATGACGGAAGTTTGAATAATTTGCGTTAAGTCACTAATTATCTTGCTTGACTTTGGTATTAAGATTTATAAACATTCAACAAGCATTTACGAGTCATTTCGAATTAATTATGAAGAAATAAGTAACGTACGATCACAAGTTTAAAGATGAATAAAGTTTGCAAATTTTGCGTAATGGATTAATCTTGATTACAATCAAAGCCTTAGATTACAATGAATTGGAACTAGAAATACAATTACAAGGTTTGGACTTTCCAAAAAAATAGAAACACGAAGCGATCTTAATAAAAGTGGAAAGTTACAAATGCGAAGTGTTACATTCCTAAAATTTACAAGTTTCAAATTTTACAAGAGTGATTCGCACGAATTATACATTCGTACGAGCATCTCACTCGTACGAACGAATCTTGGTCACTCGCACGAGTAGCTGTCGTGTGCAAATTACCTTGTCTGTACAAATTTCTGGTTTGTACGAATGAATCTTGATCGCACGAGTTGTTCTTGATATCCACAGGAAAGAATTTTTCCGAACTAATCAGTTTGTTCGAAAAGTGTGTTTTTGAATTTTTATAGAAAAATGTCAGACGAATTTTACAACACATTCACGACATCGGCCATCACGACCACAGCTGCTCAAAACATGAATCTTGAAAATGAGATGGGTACCATGACCAAAGTTAATGAACATAGAAGATTTCGACAGCTGGAGTGAACGATTCATGAATTGGGTACCTTACTTGCTGGTTCGATATCGAAGTTAAATATCAAGCTCCTATAGGAGAAAATGGCCTCGAAAAGACTCTAGCTCAACTTTTGGAAGGGGAAAGGTTCATAAACGAAAAGAAAATGATAAACATTCTGCAACAATCTATCAAAGAAGATATTCTGGCATTACTACAACATGATGATGATGCTCAATCATTGTGGAATGCTCTTCGTTTGAAGTTTCAGGGAAGTGCTCAGCTTCGAAAGAGTAAACGGGCGTTGTTAAGTAAAGAGTTTGATATCTTTACACTAATTAAAGGAGAGACTGTGAAACAATTGATCGAAAGATACTGTCATTTGGTGGTACAAATGAAGAGAATGGGAATCATGAAGACCAACGAAGAACTTGTTGATAAGTTGGCAGATTCTCTACCGCAGGGCGAATGGTCTACTTATCTGACCATATTGAAGAATGGAACCGAGTATGGTAATTTCTCATTACCACGTTTCATTGAAAGACTAGAGGGACATGAACTCGAAATTCAGAAGATGGCAAAGAACAAAATCGTCCAAGTTCAACAAGATGTTAATATATACTTCAAGAATAGTTCTGCTGCTCAAATTCAGTCTCCGAAGATCCAGACAGCCTTTAGCGCCTACAACACACCAAGTTCACCATCAAACCAGAACAGTGGATATCAATCCTTTACATCAGTTGATCCTAACACGCCTCCAAGCCCATAGTCATCTTATGGTTCAAACAAGCCCCAGATCAATTAGACTACTCAATCTATTCCTAATCAGAGAATCTTAGAATGCAACATTGCTGTAGATTTCCAGAATGCGTAGAATTTTGATGAGAAGAGCGCGAAGCAACACATGTCTTTAATATCTTCGGTACTCGAGTCATATGATAGCCTAGTTGGGGAAGAATTGGAAACTCAGAAATGACAAGAGAAGATTACAATCAGCTAGATCCGGTTGAAATGGAGCTGATTGACATCAAGTGGTGTATAGCATCGATCGTTCGGCGTGCACAAAGATTCATGGAGATAATTGGAAAAGATAACTTGGGAGGTCTAGATGGAAAACTTGGGTTTGATAAATCTAAAGTTACTTGTTTTAAATGCCGGGAGAAGGGACACTTCAAGCATGAATGTCTGAATAGAGAAGTTTAGGGTAACCATAACCCTTTTGCCAATGATTACTACAAGAGAGAAATCTACCATCGTCCTCAGCCAAGATCTCAAATGGTGCCGATCGAAGACAAACAGCCAGAGACCAAAGATAAAGCACTGGTGGTGACTCAAGAAGATGAGGGCTCCAACTGGAACAAATATATATCAAAGAATGAAAGTTTGGCTTTGGTTGCTGAAATTATTGACGAACCTGAGGAGGAATCAGGGGCATCTTTTGACAAGGGTCCTGAAGATGATTTTTACTATCATACGTCATTAGAGGAAGAGGAACTTTTGAACAGTCCGTTTAAACACCTCTTGCCTAATGATATCCTAAAAACTTTTGCAGGTTATTTTGCACCAAGTCAACAATCATCATGCGAAGAACAAAAGAAGCCAGTTGATGTAGAAAAAGTTAACGAAAAGATGGAGAAGTTGTCAGATGACATCATCAAGGCATGAATGGCAAATGGTAATGAAGTAAATGAGTCAAAGAGTGAGTTTGTGGTTGAAAAACCGTGCCTAAAATGTGCAGAGCCATGTAGTGATTGTCTTGTAAAAGGCACATGATATGCTGAACTCCAAAGTTAATAGATAATTTTTCCAGTGATTGCAAATCAACTAAAGAAGCTTACGACAAATTAAGTAACTATGTTAAACAATACACAAAAGCACTCAGAGAAAGTGACGCAACACTCTTGATGCTCAAAGCGACAGTAATGGACAAGCAAATGGCCATTAATATTCACTTAAATACTATCGCTGAGCTAAAGAGTGAGATTGAGAAGGTAAGAATTGAAATAGAACGGGTTAATAAACTGTTAATCAGTTATTCAACAAGCTCTTACGTCATTGATCACATTTTACCTAAAAATTAAGAACAAGGAAGAATCAGAAAAGGTTGAAACCAAAAGTGCGAGTTATGATCGAGTTCCACCCCCTATCTGGAATAGTTATGCATGCAAAAAGCTAGCAGGGGTGGAGAAGGCACTCAATCTAAAACTAAAAACTGAACAATCGAATGAGTTGCCTACAAACATCGACGTAACTTACACAACTGTTGACAGTGAATGTGACTCTGAGGTGGTTAAAACTGTGGTAGAAAAAGTTTTAAAAAGTGAATTTGAAAAGTCTGAGTCTGATGCTGAACCATCGAAAAATAGTTTGACCAATGATTCAAGCGTCATAGTTTATAAAATGAAAGGATCAAATAAACTATTTTCTAATGAAGACTTCCCATCCAGAATGTGAATCTGGATCGTGTTGAGAAAATGTTCAAGCTTGTGGAGGTAAGTCATGCTGATTTAGATAAACATGATGCATCTTTCTACTCTAAATCAAAAAGTGACAACCGACCCTACTATAATAAAAACAGAAATTATCCTAAAAATAAGAGGGCAAGGTTGGGTTTCCAAAAGCCACGAATGAACAATAAGTCTCAAAACTTAATTTTACCAAGAAAATCAACTTTGTTTTTGGGACAACAACAGAGAAAGAGAAAGAAATCATTGGAACACAATCGAATAATGATTTCAAGAAAGAGAAAGAGAAAAGGAAACAAGTTTTGGAATCTTCTGTTTGGAAGGACAGTAGAACATGTTTCAAATGTCTAAATGTTGGGCATATTGCAAGATATTGCTTACAAGAATCTCCAAAATATGTTTCTCATTCTAAAAAAATCACTAGGGACAAGAAACAAAAGGCCCCTATGGTTGCGCCAAATCAAATCTTGAAAAGAACAAATGAATGTTACAAAAATGTTAAACCAATTATTCAACGTCATTCAAAATATGAAATTGGCGAAACATCAACTAAACATCGCCAAATGGATTCTAAATTTTATGCAAAAAAGGCAAATCTGAAAACGCAAAAATGGGTGGCAAAACTGAAACCGTCCAAGGTAGAACCAAAACCTGTTCGAAACAAAATTGAGCTTAAAAAGAAAGTTAAAAACAAAGTAGGTCCGAAATTCGAAATTCCGAACCCACCCAAGACCCAGATGGCTTGGGTTTCTTTGTTTAAATAGTTTCTTCCGTTTGTGTGCAGGGACTCCCATGATCGATAATGTCTAAATGGATAATGGATAGTGGAGCTTCCAGGCACATGATAGGGATGCTTGCATTGTTACATGACGTTAAAGCTATCCGTAGAGGATAAGTAGGTTTTGCAGGAACTCAAGGAGGGAGGATTGTCGGTGAAGGAATTCTCACGAACAAAGTTGTAACATTTGATAAAGTGAACTACATCGCTGAACTTGAGAATAATCTACTTAGTATTTCGCAGATTTGTGAAAAAAATTCACGACGCATTTCAACAATAAAGAATGCTTGATCTTAAAACCGGGTTTCAAAATTCCAGAGGAATGGATTCTGATGCGTGCTCCAAGAGAAAATGACTTGTATGTTCTAGATATGAGTGTCGCATCAACAACATCGAAGAAGTTCAATGCTTTGTTTACAAAGCTACTGAGAAAGAATCGATATTATGGCATAGAAAGATGGGGCATACTCATCTACGAAAGATGAATTATCTTGTGCGTAACGACCTAGTGGAGGGTGTTAATTTGAAGAATTTTCAATTATCCGATGATTGCTTGAGCTGTAAAAAGGGGAAGCAGCACAAGAAATTGCACCCACGAAAGTTGTAGAATTCTGTCAAGCTACCACTAGAGAGGCTACATATTGATCTTTTCGGACCAGTAAACGTCAAATCCGTTTCCGGTGATCTATATTGCCTTGTCGTTACAGATGATTATTCAAGATTCTCATGGGTTTTCTTTCTTGAGAGCAAAGATGAAACTTTTGAAACTCTAATGATCCTCTTCAGAAAACTCGAAAACCTATATCACTTGCCAATCAAGAGAATTCGCTGTGAAAATTGTACAGAGTTCAAAAACAAGCGGATGCTTGAATTCTGCAATGAGAAGAGGATTCTTCATGAATTCAGTGCTCCTTATACTCCTCAGCAAAGTGGAGTTGCTGAACGAAAGAATCGCACATTGATCGAGACTGCCAGAACTATGCTAGCCGATTCAAAATTGCCAATCAGTTTCTGAAGTGAAGCAGTCGCGTCAGCGTGTTATACCTTGAATCGTGTGTTGACAGTCAAGCCTCACAACAAGTCATGCTTCGAGTTACTTAATCAGCGAAAGCCTAACCTTGCATTTCTGGAGCCATTTGGATCACCGTGTACTGTATTGGACCCGGCTGGTAAATTTGGTGCCAAATCCTTGGAAGGATTCTTCGTGGGTTATGCTATTCCTCATAAACGTGTCTTCTTGCTGAGTCTGAACCAGGTTATTCTTGCGCAGCCTATGGATTGTCAAAGATATACGACACCAACGCAGAAACCTGGGGATCCATGGCTGTTTAACTACGATAGTTTGTGGAATTCTTTTGACCTGCCAGAGGTACCATTAGAAGAAGAACTTGTTATGCTCTTTCAACAGCATCAAATTTCTAACCAAGAACATGTTACTAGACCATTAGTGATTTCCCCGTCACTTCCTGTGTCAACCACATCTAATGTAGGTCCGAGCACTACTCTTCAAGACTCTGTCCCTGTACCTAATGTCAACACTGCTGAATCATCTGCCCAACAACAGCCAAATGCTAACTCTGATCGGGAACCGACTTTTGATGATGGTGGATCCAGTTCCGATGAAGGATCTGAACATATTGAAAGCTTTTTGGACACACAGGCTGATCAGTCAAACCTCAGGAATGAAGCTTCATCATCTGTACCGGTTGTGGATGAGGTCATCACAAATTTACAAACGCAAGTAGATGTTCCGAATGAAGTGATGCCGAAGACGCTTTCATATCATCTGTTGGAGAATATTATAGGCAACTTACAATCGGGAGTGCAAACTCGCAATTAGATCAATAAGGATCTAAGCTGTTTCTATACTCGTATTGCTCCACATTAAACCAGACTTTCTAATAGTTGTTTTCTTTCTCAGGTTGAGCCGGGAAACTGGAAAGACGCGTTAAAGGATGAAAGCTGGGTGGACGCGATGCAAAAAGAGTTGCTTCAATTCCAGAAACTTGGAGTCTGGAAGCTTGTTGACCTACCCGATCATCACAAAAAGATAAAGACTAGATGGGTCTTCAAGTGCAAACGTGATGATAGAGGGATTGTCGTGCGCAACAAATCTCGACTTGTGTTTCAGGGTTTCCATCAGCAGGAAGTGATAGATTACACCGGAGTCTATGCCCCGGTCGCCCGTCTTGAAGCAATCCGCATATTCTTGGCCTTTGCCTTGTGGAAAGGATTCAAGGTGTACCAATCAGATGTTAAATCTGCTTTCCTGTACGGAAAAGTAAAAGGGGAGGTGTATGTCGGTCAACCACCGGGGTTCGTCGATCCAATGCACAAAAACAAGGTCTACCTTCTGAACAAAGGCTTATATGGTCTGCATCAAGCCCCGAGAGCTTGGTACGAAACGCTGTCAAGACATCTTACGGACAACGGCTTTATCAGAGGAACTGTAGATTCTACCCTCTTTACAAAGGAAGTGGATGGGCATTTGATTATCGTAAAGATATATGTGGATGATATAATCTTTGGGTCGACAAATGACAAGCTGTGTAAAGACTTTGAAGAAGTCATGAAGCGCAAATTTGAAATGAGCGCTATGGGGGAGATGAAGTTCGATCTAGGACTTTAGGTCGATCAGTTGCCTGATAGTATCTTTATCCATCAGACAAAGTATGTTCATGACATATTGGAGAAATTTGATATGGCAGGAGCTAAACCATCATCAACCCCATTAGCTCCTAATCACGGCATTTGTCCAGATCTTACTGGAGTTAAAGTTGATGAAACTTTATACCGTTCCATGATTGGATCCTTGATGTATCTCACTGCTTCTCGACTAGATATCATGTATCGAACATGCCGGTGCGCCCGTTATCAGTCTAATCCAAGAGATTCGCACTTGCTCGCTATCAAACATATCATGAGATATCTAAAGGGATTTCCAAGCACCGGCTTGTGGTATCCTAGACATGACGACTTCAATCTTGCGGGTTACTCAGATGATTTCGGTTGCTGCAAACTCAACACCAAATCTACGACGGCTGGTTGCCAGTTCTTCAGAACCCGTTTGGTAATATGGCAATGCAAGAAACAGACTGCGGTAGCTCTCTCTACTAGTGAGGCTGAATACGTTTCAGCATCCAGCTGTTGTACCCAGATTCTCTGGATTCAACAGTAGATGAGAGACTTCGGACTGCAATTTCTTGATACGCCAATAGATGTAGATAACCAGGTTGCAATTGATATCACTAAAAACTCATGTCAACATTCTCGAACGAAACATATTGAGATTCAACACCACTTTATTCGTGATTGCTACGAGAAAAAGTTGGTTAGAATTGAAAAAATCTACACTGATGACCAAAAAGCAGATTTTTATACCAAAGCCTTTGATCGAACAAGATTTAAAAATCTTTTAAAATTGAATGGTTTAAGAAATCTGACATCAGGGGATATACACGAGGTTGAGTTTGAGGATGACGATGACTTGACGTGATAACTCACCGGTTTGACGAATTTTATGTATATTCTGTCTTAAAAACTCTAAAAATCCAAAAATTGTTTTTGATTTTATGGGGAGAAATTTTGGGAAAATACAAAAACAATATAAAAGTCAAAAAGAGTTTTTGTGAAAAAGGGAGATCATATTATATCAATATGACAGTCATAGTATGCTAAAGAACTGGAATGATTAAACAAGTAATTAAACAGGTCTTACTGAGGATTTGCCAATAGGCTTCACTCGTTCAGTAAATTGTTTTCAAGATATAAACCTAAATGAAAAACTGAATATCTTGTGGGTTAACATCTCTCGGATATATAGACTTAGTACTCAGAAATTTCGTTTGAGAGAATGCCAGATTTTGTGATACTAGGTCTTTATATTTAATCGATATCTTGGGTCTTATCCGAATTCTTCTGATTTTGTGTAAGCAATGGCCTACAACTTGTATAATACTTTACACATAATTCGCCTATAAAGCTGCATAAAAATGATTATGTCATAACCTTTGAGACATCTGCAGTTCAAAAGATTCCTTTAAGGAACACCACCTAAAGACGAGCCTTCATCTCTTTGTCTGTCCGGTAGCACTAACCTGAGCTCTCAAGGTGTCGCAGTTCACCCATTTACAGATATCAGTTAGATATATTCACCTATGAAATGAAATTCTGGGAATCTCGATACGGGAGTATATTCTGAGATGGGACACACAGTTATTTTATGCTCTTAATATTACTTAACATATCTTGAAACAATTGAGAAACGAGAAGAGGTTTAAGTGGATAACAATATTGGCAATCTAGGTAAATCTGGTTAAGAACTTAATGAGTATACCAAGATCAACGGTACTGGTGATTTGTTAAACACTTGATATGATCTTCTTAAGACACGAAACTCACAAAAAATACGTATCTTTACTTGCTATTTCTTATCAAAAAATTCCAAAACCTGAAAAGATATTCAGTTTCCTTAGCTTGTTAGTTTTATTTTTAGTCTACCAATGATGTAAACACGGATAGTTGAAGTCATGGCGACATCTTGCTGAAAGGAACCTGAAGACCATGGGTTGGGAGCTAATCTTAATCGAAAAATTTCTTCAACGTTAATAAAGTTCATTAATTTGAAACTTTAGAATTTAAAAGAAATATGTTTTAGTCAAAAATGGTCAACCAAGGTCATTAACTTGGACTTAGTAGGCAAATTAGATAACCAGGGTCATTAACTTGGACTTGGTTAACTGAGTGGGTATTAAACAGATAAAAAATGATAAAGTTGCATAAAAATAAAATTTGTAGGTCCCCTAGTCCTTATGGATCTTGACAGAATCGTCTATCTAATCTAGAGTGCGGAATCCCCTAGATCAGATTTCACAGAAAACACAAGAACGCGAACACGAACACAAAGAATTCCTTCAAACAGTCTTCTATTGATTATCCAACACAAACCAATTCAAGACTCTCTAGCAATCTCTCAGCCAGTCTCTATAGATTTCTTCTAACCAACTACTAACTCTTAAACCCTAATGCACAACATGTATATATACTACATGCCTGCATACTAGGCTTTCTACTAGGCTAGGCCATTCACCAAGCCCATTACAACTCTAAACAAGCTAAACACAAATACTATGCCAAATATAAATATCCAAAGACTAAACTATTAAACTATTAAGTTGTTGTCACTAATATGCACCAACAGACTCCCCCTTGACAATAGTTTCATAGTGTAACTTTGTCTTCAAACATCTTGTGATCTTTTGGTCTTTGGATAACTTCTGCTACATGTAGATTCTGACAACAACAGACTCACTCTAAGTAGATGTATCCAATCACTAAAAGTTTCATTCATTGTAGATTAGCAAGCTAGCATTCTCTAGTTAAGCTCTTATATCCAAATTCCTCCATATCTCCCTTTGAAACATAGTAGAAGGATCCTACCATGCATCTTCACACATTCTGCACTCCATTCTTAAAATATCCGGTACTTGAATTCTACACTTCATTTTGATAACTGCATCAATCTGTTTAGAAACACAAGCAAGTAGCTCGAAAAACCATCAGTTCTTTTCCACATTAAAGATAAACCAATATTTTATCTTATCATGCAAAAACAAACAACTTATCAGTTCAAACTGGGAGACTTTAAAAACAAATATTTTTGTATTTTTATATTTTTTGAAAACAAATAACTAACAAGAAAATAAACGCCCAATTTTTTGTAAGTATCACCGTTAAGAAGATCATATCAGCAACATCAAACTGTTTTCACACTATTTGATAATTATTTACACAATATTCATGAAAAGCAGTTCAAGACGATTACTAGTATTGTTTATCCACTTAAACAAAATACATGAATATTTCAAGTTCCATTACCTCCTGATCTGTTTAGATAATTTTTACTGATATACTAGTGTGTCCCACTTCAGGACATACCCCCGCGATTAAGGCATGCACAAAGATTCATCGTAGTAGGTGAGTATACCTAAATTAATCATTTTGAATTACAATGTTAGATAATTGGTGATCAGGTCAGTACTTCCGTATAGCAAAGAGACCAATATCCAACGAGGGTCTGGACAAATACCAAATTTTGGTACGAATAATGTAATTTGCATATTTGAATGACTATCTAGGAGAGCTTTTTCAATTTTCGGAATTTGGCGTTTTAGCTATTTTAAGATATCCTGGTTGTGCCTAGCTCAGCATATATCTGGATGCAGAAGAAGGACAACCTTGATACCCTGGATGAAATAACGATATAAAGACCTAAAACCTTAGATTTTGGCAATCTATCAACGCAAGATTTAAGTTTATAAAACCATACGCCACTGATATGTTACCCACTCATACACAGTTCTTTTATATTTGTATCACAAAGGTAAGTTGATTATTTCATGCCTTTTGCCTACTGGTACATCATATGATGAAGCTGCTATCACACTTAAGCAATTTTCTTTTAATTTCAGTGTGACAGTCTAACTTGCTGATGTACTTCATTTCTTCTTTTTCACACGGTGAAACCTCAATTTTGATTTTTATAAAACTTTAAACTATTCAACTTACTCCTCCTAAACTCACACACTAACTAAAACTCTTTTTGGCTTAGGGAAATTTCTCCCCCTAAATAGGTTCAGCCTCACTATCACTAGAGTCCTTCGGAACTGCACTAGAAGAAGTTTCTGAAGCATCTATCATCGATACACTGGATCTAGGCATGAAGTCGCACTCGCCATCTTCACTGATCACTGTATGGATCACCTGAGACTCATCTGCATTGGAGAAATCAGGAATATTAAATGATTTAAAAACACTGTCATAATCATATAATATAGGAGGAGCACTCGTTGATTGTTGAGGTGAATAACTAGTGATTTCCATGTTAAACAACACCTCAATTTTACCAGTTTTTAGATTAAAAACCCTTTTATTCGGTGTTCCAGGCATATAGCCTAGAAAGTAACCCTCATCAGCTACCTCACCGAATTTTTGCTTATCTTTGTTTCGCACAATGGTGCAGGGTAATCCAAATGGTTAAAAGCCTTTTAAGTTTGGTTTTCGGTTAAACCGTAGTTCGTGACATGTTTTGTTAAACCGGTTAACTGTCAAAACTTTGTTCAGGACATAGCAAGCTGTGTTCACAGCTTCTCCCAAGAAGAGAACTGGAAGCTTTGAATCAGAAAGCATAGTCCTTGCTGCTTCAATCAACGTCCTGTTCTTCCTCTCAGTGACTTCATTCTGTTGAGGTGTATAAGGAGCAGAATATTGATGTTCAATTCCCTTGCGAAGACAATAGATATCCAGAACTTGATTCTTGAACTCCATGCCATTATCACTCCTTAACCTCTTGATCCGTGCACCATGGACATTTTCCAATTTTGTAAAAGATCAATCAGCATCTCCGTTGTCTCATCTTTTGTACCTAAAAAGAAAATTCATGAATAACGTGAGTAATCATCAGTGACAACTAAACAATAGTACTTTCCACCTATGCTCCTTACGTTCATTGGATCGAATAGATCCATATGAAGTAATTCATAAGGGGCATCTATGAAATTTATAGTTTTAGACTTGTGAGGTTTCTTATGTTGTTTTCCCTTTTGACATGGAAGACATTTATCTTCCACGTGAAACCTCTACACTAGCACCCTTTCCACTAAACCATTTTTAATAATGTAATTCTTTTTCTGTAGTGGATGTGGGCCATGCGTCTATGCCACAACAATGACTCAGCCTTAGATGCTTTTGATAGTAAACACGCCACCACATTGGAATAATCCTTTGCACCTATGTCCATGACATAAGTGTCATTTCTCCTTGGCGCTCTCATCACTATCCAATCTTCCGGTATCACCAAACCAGTTTTCAACACCAAAGCTTCAGACTTTGTAAAGTGGACCGAGTGACCCTTGTCGCAGACTTGAGACACGCTCATCAGATTGTGCTTCAGCTGCACAACATAGTTCACTTCGTCCAGTGTGATCTTCCCGTTAGTCACTTTTCCTCGACTAGTAATGTGCCCTCCTTTAGCACCTGCAAAATTCACATAACCACCATCCATATTCTCAAACTCAGTCATCAGCCTCGCATCCCACGTCATGTGCCTGGAGCAGCCACTATCAACATACCACAAGTTGATAATCCTCCTTAGCAGCTCCTGCACCACCCAACAAAATTAGTTAGATTGGGGGACCCAAGCCTTAACGGTTTTGGGTCTTCCAGATTCATCAACCACGAGAACATCCATCTAATATCCATCACTCTTAACAGGAGTCTTAGATCTTAGCCCTGTTGATGGAAATGGTTTTTGATTTCCACTAGATCTGTGGTCATGAGGTTTCGTAATCATGTTTGGACTTTGCGACCGTTGGAAATTATGATTTTGGTTCCATGAATTTTGATGATGATAATTTCAAAAGCCATCGTTATAAAAATTTCGACTACCAACATTCTGGTATTGATTTTAATATTGACCTTGACTTCTGAAACTACTTGATGGACCATTAAAGTTATTCATTCTTGGTGAACTACTTCTAGGTCTCTCATATCTGTCTGATGTAGATGCAGGCTGAAATCTTTGTTGATTTCTTATAAAATGAGGAACTTGGTGAGTTCCTTTTTCAGGCTTATCGACACCAACAACAACACTCTGTTGCTTGGTAGCAGATATCTTTGGTGAGTTAATCGTCTTCTCCCATCACCACTTTTCTCTGGTGATTTTTCTCTCTTCCTCTCACTTATCTGTGTTTCACTCTTTTTGTTAGGACAGCAACTGGCTACATGTCCTTTTTCATGACATTTGAAACACGATTTTCTAGCTGAAGACTTCTTAACTGAAGCCTCTTGCTTAGATTCATCGGGTGATGGTGATGATGAAGATGATGCCTTAGAAGGATCTTGTTTAGTTTGCTTAACTTCTGATTTTGCTTTGTTTTTGTTCTTAGCAAACTGCACATTAGACTCTTTAGTAATAACAGGGACCTCTTCATTCATGTCACTCCCCTTAACAAAATCAACCTTTTTAACAAAAATTTGTTTTTGATTCTTAGGGTGTGTAATTTTTGTTTTCAAAACTGGTTACCTGTTAGTATCCTTCTTGGCATTTTCAGAACCATCAACACTTCCTGATGTGGAACTATAAGGTTTAGTTGACACAAAGTCTGTAAGCTCTTCTTCATTTGGCAAGAAAGAATAGTTATGATCAAGTGGTGGTGGAACTTCATTCAAACCTTTGAATCCCACACATGTCTTGTCATTACTCTTCTTCAAGCCATTCATCATGTGTTTCATGACAAAAGATGAATCTCTGAATTGATTTAATTTCTTTTCAAGCTCACAAATTTTAAGTTGTGCTTCAGACAACTCTTTGCATTTTTCAGAAACATCTTTTGTTTTCTCACTCATCGTGTCATGAGCTAAATCAATAACTTGAAGTTTTCCGTTAAGCTTACAAGATAGAATATTGATTTCTTCTTCATAACCTTTAATTTTCTTCAAGTATAATTACTCATTTCGTTTTACGAAAAAGTTTGATTCTTTTAAGTTCGAGAGCTCATTAGCCAGACCTTTGTTTTGCTTTGTTAATGTGTCAACTTCACTTCGTAGTTCACGACACTTCAAAAAAACAAAACTACCAGAGTTAGAACATAACTCGCCTGTTGATTTGCTTAGATCAGCCATGAAAGCATCAAAATCAGCAGCCATCTTCTTCTCTGTAGCAGTCTGTTCTCCATCAGCCTTCTCAGCTACCTTCTCTTGCTCTCCCTCAGCATCAGCTTTCACTTCTTCATCAGCAACTAGAGCTATCTCAGCCATGAACGCCTGTGAGGCGTTGTTATCACTCTCTAGATGAACACTCCAATCATAAGAACACTCTCTGGCAATAGAAATCAGGGCCTTTGATCCAGTGTTGTTTGATGCATTCCTATTGCTTGAACCATGACAAGGAGAATCTTGAAATGATGAACTAGAACGCGATTCAGACTTTGCTTTTTGACACTCTTTAGCGAAATGTCCGTAGTTGTGACAATTGTAACACTTCACTTTTGACTTGTCAAAGCTGACACTCTTGCCAACGAACTTCCAACCCGTTCTGTTCATGAACCTCTTCACCCTTCTAGAAATCATGGCCATCTACCATTGCAAATCCATCTCCTCTAAGTCATCAGGGTCGATCTGATCATAATCTTCATCAAAGGTAGCAGGATCAGATATTTTTCCCTGAATATAGTTCTCGTATGAAGCAACGAAAGACGCAAGCAATGCCAGGTGATCTTCATCACTTTTGACACTCAGAGGCATAGACTTAGAACTGTTGTTACTTGTTTGTTGTCTCTTAGCCCCCGACGAGCCTCCTGAAGCAGCAACAAAACATACTTCACCCTCAGAATTTGTCATGATTTGTTCATTCTCACATGAGAGAAATGCAGTTGCAGTGTCACTAGAAGCATTGTTGGAAGATGAAGGTGTAAAACCTTTATAAATCCCCGGATCTTGAACCTGATCATAACCCGTTTCCTTCTTCTTCATATTGAGCTCATAAGCTCTCAACTTCCCAACAACCTCTTCCAAGTCTTTCTTTTCGTAATCAGCTTCACCCTTTATCATCAACGTGTAAATATCCCACTTTGCAGGTAAAGCATCCAACAACTTGTCGTTTATCTCAACATTTGTGTATCCCTCTATGTCATAATTATCTATTTCTGACATCAGATAATAATATCTCATGATAATATCTTCTAGGGATTCATTTCTCATTCCTTTGAACACAACAAACATTTTCTTTAGCAGATCAACCTTATTCTTCTTCACATCTGTATTGCCCTCATACCTCTTCTCCAGGGCATCCACATCTCCTTCGATGTACTATAACGTTTGAAAGTATTTTTGATGCCATCAGGTAATGACCCAAGACCATTAAGTTTAAAAGTTTGTACGAACTAAGTTTGTACGATGCCATCAGTTAACGACCCAAGAACATCAGATGATAAAAGTTTCAGAGCTGATTTGTACGAGCCTCACTAGCTTGTACAAACTAAGTTTGGGTTTGCTTCGCATGAACTGTTGGTTCGCATGAACGACTCAAACTAGTATAAAAGGTCTCATTCTTCGCACAAACAAAGTTTATGTTACTGTGTGAACTTTGTGCGAACTGAGAGAACTTTTTGCGAATACGTTCTCAACTTCACATTTCTTGACAATTTTTGAGTATTATTACATTGGGTAGGTTGATTCGCACACCTCTTGCAATGGGAAAGGTGCTTTTGCTTAATCTTAGCCGTTATAATGCAAGATTTGAACCAAACGGACTTGAAACATAGATTTAGGGAGATTGGACCGGTAAAACTTAAAATTGACCTTAAAAACGTTAATATCAGCCCAAATAACCTATAAATCTTCTATCAATTTGTTAAAAACAACATGTTTTAGGTCCGGATTAAACTTGGTGTTGTTAGAACGGTTCATCATTTGTACGAAGAAGTCGTTCGTACGAAGCAAGGTTTTTCAATGTTATGTCTTTTCATTCATACGAATGAACTGATTCGTACAAAGAAAAATCCTTAAATGTTAAAAATTTCAAAATTATCTTAAGTGCTAATCATTTGTACGAAGCAGTGTTTGTACAAAGCAAGTTTGGAAAAACACAAAATGTTTCTAAGTCTTAAGTCATCCATACGAAGTAATGACTCGTACGACTGATTGTTTGTTTCAAACTTGTAAAAATTTCTAAGTGCTAATTCGTACAGGTATGTGGCTCGTACGAATGAGGTTATGAATTTGAAAGTTTTGAAAGTTTTTTCTAACAGTTTGTTGTTTTCAGTGTACAGGTCAAGAAAACGTCATTTTCGCCATTCCACAACATATGTTATTTGATAGACGAGACTATCCCAGAGATCGCAACTTATCGAGATGTATTAGATTTTCTTAGCCGAATTCCAATCACGAAGGCACTCACAAATCATCACACAATATATAGATCTCACGTTGAATTTTTCTAGAACGCCCTGAGTTCAGTGCTGAAGATAACGTGATAGTATCGGCAGTTAAGATTGATGACAAGGATATTCCAGTGAAGATAACTGAAGAGTTGATCCGAACAGTATTGGATTTCAAAGATAACAAAGATGATCCTATTGTTTTTTCGGAATACATGGTGAAAGGATGTTTCTACAGGATGGGATATGCAGGGTTTGTGAACGCAGCGTCTTTTAAGAAGGGGAATCTTAGCGCACCTTTTCGATATATTGCGCATGTCGTGGCTCACGCTCTTAGCCATCGGAAGGGAGGATTTGATGATTTAGTGGATTATCAGATGTGTATGATCATCGCACTTGTCCTAAACTTGGCATATAACTTTTCTAAAGTTATATTTACTCAAATGGTGCAAAACATTCAGCGGGAAAAGTTTTTACAGTATACGTGGTTCGTTCAAATGTTATTAGATATTTGCATCCAAATCTGAAAAAGAAGGAGGAGGATGTGCTTAAACTCGAACATATGGATGTGTCTACTCTCAAAAAGATGAATCCATATTTGAAGGCATTTCCGAATGCTAAACCTGTTTTTGGAGCGATAGTTGACAAATATTATATTTCTCCAGCACCTGGCAAATGGAGAAAAGATGATAGTGATGACGAGAGTGAAGAATTAGCTGCGTTAGATAGTTTTGTGGCTAAACGCAGTTCATGGTTTGTAAAAGATGGTGAAAAGGGAGTTAAAAGAAAAGCTACAGCTTCTGCATCAGCACAGCCAAAGAAAAAGGCCGCAGCAGAAAGTTCTGGTTTACGTGATGAACCAGACTTTGAAGAGAATGTTGAGGATATTGCTGTGGATATCGAACGTCAAGCTTTTGGTAAAGATAAAGCAGCCGAAGACGCTTCGTCTTCGAGCACAAATTCAGATGAAAGACGTGTTGGTGAGAGGAAAAGGGCGCAAAAGATAGAGAAAAAGCGTCAAGCTGAGTTAAAGAAAAAGGCTGAGGAGCGAAAGCGTAAGGCTACAGGTGAGGATGATACCACATACGTACCTTCGGGTTCTGATCCAGATACTCCTATGCACACACCTGTAAAGAAAAAGACGAGAAGGTTAAAACGTCCAGCAGCAAGAAGTTCTGAGTCTCTGACTGTCAGATTAAAAGAGACTATGCCAGAACAAACAGTTGAAGAAGAGGTTATGGTCAAACCAACTCAACAAATTCCAGTTTCACCACCTCGACAGGCTGATCCACAACCGCCACCACAACCAACGCCACAGCAAACACCGCAGCCAACACAACAGCAAGCTACACCGGAACAGCCACCACGAACTTCACAGACTTCACAGCCCCAGTCACATTTCGATTTTGATTTTGACTTTGGTGATATTCCAGGGGGTGAAGATTTTTCATTTAATGATTCACGTGTTGATGAGTTGCAAAAGCAGGTTTTATTGAATATGGTGAAGATAGCTGAGCTGTAAGAATAGATTAATGTGCTAAATGAAGAAAAACAGGAGATGCATGAGCAGATTAGTGTTTTGTCTGAAGATAAACAGCAGCTTGAAGCCATGCTTGCTAGTATCGTGTCTAAGAATGAACGGTTGAGACTTCGTATGGTAGAGTATGAAGAAGAAAGGCTTCGGAATGATAGGAGGATGAGTATGTTTGAGAAAATCCTGACAAAGAAGCTAGGAGTGAATATTGCTACCAAAATTGACGAGATCGAACGTGCTGAAGCTCGAGAACGTGTCGCTGAGAGGGAATGTCTCGCCAAAGAGCAATCAGATGAACAAGGAAAGGGCAAAGAGAAGGTTGTTGAGGATGCTGTGATTGTTCAAACTGAGCCAGAAACTGAGTCTGTGCCAGTTACTTGTACAGATATTGTGAGGTGCCAAGTTTGTGCTTATTGGGAAACCGAAAGATGTGGAGATTGACAGTTAAATCTTTTTGAGAGGCATTGTGATTGGTTATTGAAGAAAAGGTTGGAAAAGGAGATTGAAAAAGCCGTTGCAGAGTTTGAAGAGGAAGCTGAGAAAGATGACGAAGAGTTAGATGATGTGTTTGTCTAGTGATTCTGATAGTAGTAGTGATAATGATGATGATAACGTAGGAGGATCGGGTGTACGTGTAACTGATTCGGGTGTTAATGAAGAAATTGATTATTCAGTATACCTCGATGATTCTGCTAATGAGGCTACTAAAGAAGGATTTAAAGATGGAGTTGAATAGTCTGTAGATGCTTAGTAGGCAGGAATCTTCTCAGTGTTTGACTTATCTACCATTCTTGTCATGCAGAAACCAAAGATCTTTTATCTTGAGCATGACATTGAAGAAGGAGAATTCATTCACGGTTATTCTAAGGAGGAGATAACCGAGATGTTAGGTGTGAATGAAGATAACTTTGAGTTTGATTTTGAGGATGAGCTGAGTGAGATAAGTGTGTTTGAGCTGAATGATTATGTATTTGAGAATATTGAAGAAGCGAACGAGTATGATAGAGTTGTCATGGAGGATGATTCTGATGACGATACAAATATTGCCGATCAGGGTACAGAGGGCTCCCCAACTTTTGCCGAATTATTTGCAGCAGAAAATTCAGATGTGTTGAAGCGTAAGGTTGAAGAAGTTGCAAAGGAAGGTACTAGTCCTCAACAATTGAACAATGCTGAAATTGCTAAAATGAGGAAGAAATGGTTCAGGAATGCACCAGCCGAGCGTAAATTCAAGTGTCCCCTAGTATTCTATACTCGTGATGCTGATATATCACTAGGGGATATCATAAGCTAGGGTTAGATCGAAGAGCTAAATGTCTATGTGATCAAAAGGGAGTCTGGTATTCAGTGTTTCCGATATCTACTCGACATCAAGTCCTTGCCTTACTAGGATATTAAAGAATTGGTGCAAACTAAGATGATAAATCTCTAGATGAAGTTTCATGACTAGAGGCTATGGAAGTTGATCAAGCTTGAGGTTTTACATGGTTTTACACATTGGAAACCTCACTTTCCTAGACGCATCACAAAGATCGATCCAGTGACAAAGGATAAAGATGTAACACTCGTCGTAAAGAGGCCTAAAGTCATGAAAAATATGCCTATGTTACGAGTGGAGCAGGATTTTTATACGATCTTCAAGTGGTGGCATTACAATTCAAATACAGGATAGGCTGTTATATGCGTACACCCAGACGAAGATTCGTGGAAGATTGCTGAGGAGCTGACCGAAGCCGTTATAGCCTACAAATGCACATACGGCCTATGGCGTGGCATTCGAGTACTAGACCCGATGTTGATAGTCAACTGCACAAAGAAGGATATTGAATGTTTATTTTATAGCAAGATTAGCTTCATGGAGAAGGAAAAAGAACAAGCTCTCCAATTCAAGAGGATTGTTAATGTCTACTTTGCAAATGATATTCATTCAGGATTGACATGGAACACTTCGTGGAGGACGCTTGAGGAGACTGAGCAGAAAAGTAAAGAGAACAAAGAATCTAGGATTGCGGAGCGTGCTCACATAGCATCGCTACGAAGCTTTCGGTTTGGCAATACAGTGCACCGACCTCCTCCAATAGATCAAACGCTAATAGCATTTGAGGAGGATCGCAAGCCACCAAAGAGATTTTTTGGGCGTTAGTGACAAATCTGGTGAAGATTTTTTAAAGACTATCCAAACTGCAACAACATCCAAGAGGGAGTTTTTTGGTGCATTATGTCTATTGCCTACGTTTAGGATATGTCTGTATTGTATATAGGGCTTAAGAGTCGAATGTATAAATGTTAATGTTTATTTTATAAGTTTTGTAACATGCTCGTACGAGTTAGTCAGGATGGTTCATACGAGTGACTCTCAGTCACTCGTACGAAGCAGCTACTCGTATGATCAAGATCTATGTTTAACACACACTCCAATGTGAGTCATGTCGACCTATAAATAGAGGAGTGTTGTGTCAGAGCTAGATAGTAATAGTTCAGTTGGTACCACAAAGCCCTGTTGATTTGTTTACTCGCGATTGTACTTGCACGTCATTAATACAATTCAGAGCAGTTAAACAGTAAGATCTTTCTTGTTTGTTTGTCATCCTCTATAGCAATGAATTCCACCTCTGCTAGTTGAGTTAGATCAGACCGGTTGCTCATCGGAGGAGCCGATCCTCCATTCACAACTGGCTCTTCATCAAGAGCTGGATCAAGTCATTGGCACTTCAACTAAGGTACCTCGTCTGCTATACGGAGATGAATACTATGAGTGCAAGGCCAAAGAGCCAAGAGTTTGGAGATGTATTATGAACGGTCCTCGAACAATAGTTTACAATACCGTTGAAGATCCAGATACAAAGATTCCTAAACTAAGTCATTTGTGGACTCCCGAAGATGTGAAAATAATCGAAGAAGATGAGAAAGCTTCAGTTGTTCTAACAATGGCACTCGGTCGCGACATTTCTATAGCTGTCAGAAATTGCAAGACAGCTAAAGAAGTGTGGAGCGAGTTACAGAATCTCTATGAGGGAAATGCTGATATGAAGGCAAGCAAAGTTAATCAGCTGAATCAACAGTTCAGCTCGTTTAACCATATTTATGGGGAAACCATTGAGAACCAAATTAGAAGATATGTGAAGCTTGTCTCAAAGATGATTTCAGCTGAAATCACTCTTACAAATAGTGCCATGAACAGACAACTGTTAAATTCGTTACCAAAGAGTATGATCAAGAAGACAAAAAACCTGCATGATGTTTACTCTCACAGAAATGATTACAACTATTAAATCATGTGAGATAGATAATAAGTAGAGAGACATCAATCATCAAAGCAGTCTGATGGCGGCTAGTATTGCAGGGCAAAACGCAGCATTAATGTCTCAAAATCTTGTTTATAACCCTTTGCAAGGAAGGTCACACACACCAGGTAGCCCAAACTTGGTGTATAATCCTCTCGCCTCACCAAAGAAGACCCATTATGTCTATGGTCTTCAGTCTTAGACTCCTACTATGATTTCTGCGGCGCAGGTTCAGACACAATATCATGCTCAGTATCCTAACATGGTGTACAGTCCTACTATTCCTGCTACAGCTCAACAAGGCGGCATTGCTCAATTTGTTGCTCCTGCACCGGCTCCTGCTCAAGCTGTGTCCAATTCTACTTTTCTCACTAAAGAGAATGAGGAGAAATTAGCCATAGCTACCTCAATAATTAACAGTTTAAATGCCTTCTTAGCAGGTGACATGACTCCCCCATCTGTTCTTCCAACTGAAATAGATCAAATAATGGAGGAGGATTTGGACGAGATTGACTTGTCCTGGAATTTGGCTATGGCTACTTTCCATGTCAACAAATTTCAAAAGAAGTACGAGAGGCAACCATTGTCAAATCTGAAGACTGGGTTGACAATCGCTGCATGACGGCGCAGACAACTGATACACCTGATCTCTCCAAAACGGTAAATCGCATTCTCTGTTCAGATAGTTGTCGGTTTAAATAATCACAAATGTGCACCCACAATTCAACTCTTATAGCTAAATATCAACAAGCTGCTTCACAGAACATCGCCCTTAAACAAAAGAACAAGCTTCTTATGGAAAAGGTCGAAGCTCAAAAACAAGACTTAGCTCAGCTAAAGCTTGACTTGAACCAACAACAATGTTGGGTATACGACTATAAGCTAAAATTAGCTGAAAAGGACGTAGAACTTCAAGCAGCTTTAGCCAAGCTAAAGTCCTAAGTCCTTGACAGAAAAGTTTCAAGAAAATGAAATAAATATTAATAATTTTGAAACTTCCAGCAAGCTAGTCAAAGACTTGTGTGATCTACAACTTAACTATCAGAACAATTATACAAAAGGCCTTGGGTATAATTGGGCTCCTCCACCATGTAATCATAACTACACAAGAATGCCTGAATCTGAGGCTGAACTAGAAAATGAAGAAAATATGATGTATGGTAAACCATCAGATTATCTTTCAAAACCGTGGAAGCCCTATTACCCAAAGTTCTCTATGCCAACTGAACTCAACAAGGATGATGTTTTCTTCACTTCCACACCATTTTCCCACGAATCTGGTGATAGTCCCTCTTGTAGTTCAGATGATTTAGAGAAAATGACGCCTAAAGACGAGGCAGCAACATCACCCATAGAATCAAAAAGTGAAAATCCTCCTTAAATTGAAACTGACTCAGTGAACGCTACTAACGTTTCTACTTAATGTGTAGAAGATATATTAGTTGTGGATATTACAGATGGTGATAAAAAAGAATGTCTGAATTCAAATTCAGACAATTCAGCTGCTGATTATGATTTTTATAAACCTGCTTTTGACATTTTGAATCAATTTCTTGCTGAACAATTAAAATTTTCAGACAGTGTTGGTTGTGTTGATAACTTAGATGTTTTTAGTTCTGATTCTTCATCTCATGCTGATGTTATGAATCCTGATAATGAATGTGATAACTATTGTGATGAAAACATCAATTTTGCTACAGGTTCAGCATCGACAGATGTTTCGGTTTCCTCAGTTCCTACGGAAGAGACTGGAAGTTTTTCTCTGGAAGTACCGTTTTTCGATGCTAATCCTAGGGTTGATAGTGAGTAAATCAACAAACCAACTGAGCCTGTGATGAGTGGCGCTGGCATAGTACTAGAACAATCAGGCAAATCGAATTCTTCAAACGAAGAACGATTGACTGATTCTGAAATGACAGAAAAAGAGCAACCTCCCTCTGTTGATTCAGATAAAACTTTTGAAACTAAATCTGAATTGGAATCCCAAACCTTTCAAAAATAGAGATTTCTCCTACTTCTAATGATCAAAGCTCATCTTCTGACAATTCAGAAAAGGACGTCCCTACTGAGTCACCCGTCTTCTCTAAAGAAACCACCAAGCAAAATGGTTTGAAAACTACTATAAGAAACAGAGAACACGTAGATCTAAAAAGAAGAAGACCAAACAGGCGCCTCAGGCAAATGAAAAGGCGACTGCTGAGTCAGCTCCTCATTCTGAGAAATTGACTCAGCAGCCCCAAACTGATTCTGTTAAGAAACCAACTGAACAGAAATCTGTTAAATATGTGCCAAAGTCTACCAACTCCAAATTATCTAATTCAAATCATACAACTTACTAGTGTGCTGATGGTTGTGAGCAGGCTACAGCCAAGACTAAGACCTTGCACCAGCCGTCAGTACCAGCAAGAAAGAAAATGACAGACAAATTGCCTAGAATTTCCCAAGCTGAACGGACTGTTTTCTTCCAGAAGAGGCAGACCTGTTTCAACTGTGGATTTCCCAAGCATATAACGTGAAATTGTCAAAAAGCATTTATATATTTCAACGCATTATTCTCAAAATATCAGAAAGCTATGCCTAATCGCCTATATCAGGCTTGATTTGCTAAGGCTAAGCCCTCTGATCAAGACTCGAACATGCCCAAGAGACAAACTCACCAACCTCTAAGACCTTCAGGTTCTCTGAATCCTTCTAGAACTCCGAAAGCTATGCAGAAGTCTGACTCGCTAGCCTGGAGGCCTAAGATCTTGACCAAGATCCAGTCTTTAGTCCCAAAATCGGATAAATCAAAAGCATCATCGACCTCATCCTCAACTAATTATATTTTCCGCGAGGTTACTTATGTTGATGCAAATGGTACACCTAGATCTTCAATGGCATGGGTTGCAGCTTCTAACTAAAACCTGTTGAAATGTGCAGAAACAGCGTTGGCGGACTCTGGTATATCGATAGTGGCTGTTCCAGGCACATGACAGGGGACATCTCGTACTTGAATGACATTTAGTTTTTTGATGGCGGGTTTGTCTCCTTCGCAGGTGGTGAAACAGGAAAGATCACTATGAGAGGAATGGTGTGTAATGGAGCTCTCAGTTTCAAGAATGTTAATTTTGTTCTAGATTTGAAGCATAGTCTTTTGAGTGTGTCTTAACTTTGCGATAATCATTCATCATTCCGGATGAATGGATTCTTCCCTGTCACACCCCGACCCGCAGCGGAAATAAGAGTCGGGGCATAATTGGGTTATCACCAAAGCACATGACATTTACTATTATGTTTCATAATTAATGAAGTCAAAGTTACATTTTCAAACATCCAAACATGTTCATTCAATACAAAGGAAAATAACCAAACATAGCAATCCCAATACTAAATCGTTTTATTCTTCTAATCCAGGTCCTATGTGTTCCTAGCTGCTGCTGGTTCACCTGTATCATGTGTAAAATGGGAGTTTTTGGGTCAACATAAGTTGGCGAGTGAACCTTATTAGATAAACATTTGATAATGATTTTATGGTTAGTTTATCAATGAAATATTGTGCATAATCATAAAAGAGCAATGTAAGTAGTCAAGCATTGGCAAATAGCAGTTACAATTATAACACTTAATAGCATACATGAACATACCAATATCATACGATAACTAACATTAATGAACTGTGCGATCGAGGCTCAATCAAACGGAGCCGATCGTATTGCATGAACTGGAAATGTAAATTGAACTGTGCGATCAAGGCTCAATCAAACGGAGCCGATCGTATTGCATGTACTGAAATGTAAATTGAAATGACCGATCAAGGCTCAATCAAACGGAGCCGATCGTTGCGGGCACGCCAGGTTCAACCGCATAATAAAATGGGGAACAGGCTCAAACCTCATTACTAAATGGGGAGCGGCGGCCTCGGCAATTGCATGTACTGAAATAATAATTTGCATCCATTAATAACTACTTAACAGCAACAAACTAAATACACATGTCATGATATGATGTATGCACAATAGTTTAGTTATAATATGTATATAAACAATGACACATGATACACCCCAAAAACGTGATTAAAACGGGGAATTTGAAAGGTTCACTCACATTGGGTGCGTTGAATTGGAGATGGTGAGATGCGCACGATTTAGATGAGCGAGTCGACGAGGAATACTAACCTAAATAATAATGAAAAATATATTAAAGGGATGGATTTTATTAAGGATTTTAATGAAATTTTTAGATATATTTTTGTGAGTTTATGGCTATTTTCTATCTTTAAAAATGTTATTTTTAAGTATTTTTAATTGATTTTTAAATTAAATTAAATAAATAAAAATATAAAAAATATTATTTTTTTTAGTGTTGACCGTTGACCGTTGACCGGTTCGGTCAGCGGTTAATTCTGCGCCGGGTGGGATTC
This sequence comes from Scalesia atractyloides, assembly GCA_947069175.1. Classification (NCBI taxonomy): domain Eukaryota; kingdom Viridiplantae; phylum Streptophyta; class Magnoliopsida; order Asterales; family Asteraceae; genus Scalesia; species Scalesia atractyloides. The sequence continues at coordinate 57,197,055 of CAMTDV010000003.1, read as the reverse complement.
GAACCGGCGACCTTCCGTTCGCGTGCACGTAGCTCTACCAACTGAGCTACGTGTCTAACCCGTTATAAACTCGGTTTTAATTATATTTATACTCTTATTTGAATTAACCGAAAATTCCTTTATTTACAAAAACGTTTTATTTCATTTGAACCGGTGCTCGTGACAAGATTCGAACGCGCGACGTGAAGTTAATGTTGCACACAGTCCACTGCTGGATTGTGTGTCTAACCCGGTTATATTCTTGGTTTTTATTATACTTAACAACTATCTGTTTTAAACCCGGTTTAGTTCTGGATTAAAAAGGAATGTTATTACACAAAGCGTGCGCGTAGCAAGGATCGAACTCGAGACGTGTATAGTCGTTGTTTGCACACAGTCCACCGCTGGACTGTGTGTCTAACCCGTTTATAATCCGGATTTTTATTACTCTTATGTCATTATTGAATTCATCTTCTTCATTACGAACACAGACCTTACTCAAACATCCGATTCGTGATTAATATAGTTAATAAACATGATGACTAGCTTGAATGTACTAAACCGAACAGTTTGGGGAAAGAAGGCACCGAACAGGTTGTCTTCCTCAGAGAGTCCGGCGAGAATTTGACGGCTCTGTTTTTGAACCTTCGGCTGAGAGGGTCTATCAACAGAATTAAGGGATTAGATATGAAATTGAACTAGTGTGTATTGATTATCAGTACGTTTGAATGTGCATACCGATAACTAACTAGTTTCCGGCAATTCCAGAAATTTTCCGGCGAACACAGAAAATCCAGCAAAGTCGTCTGTGGTTGATTTTGAATGATGGGTTAATGTTAGTAAAGTTCTAACAATAGATTGAAATCGTAAAGGAGAAGTATTTTACCGGTTTGTGTTGAATACGGTTTTCCGGCGACTTTTGCAGAGAATTCCGGCGAACTGTTTTAGGTGCTCAGATGATTTGAAAATGCGACGAAAAGGAATTGGAGTGTTGTTGTGATAGTTCTGAATCGCGAGAATGGACTGAAACTTGAGTTATCCAGGGATTTGATGAACTTTCGGTTTCAAATACCGAAAATGATGAAGTTTTAAGTTCAATCAATTCTGACTTAATTAGAAACCGTCGAGCATCGGTTATAACTGAAATTGTGAGGTAAACAATCGATTTGACGATTGGTTTGCCGATTATCGGTTTTCAGATGGCATCATCGGTTAAATCGAGTTTGTGTATAAGTTCCATTTGCTTTCCTAGTGTTAGCAGAAAACACGTTGTGGCGGAGTGGTTTAGGGAATGGATGTTAAGTCATTTGAGCGACTCAGCTGACCCGGGTTCGAGTCCCGGCAGCTTCAAATATTTTTTATTTATTTTATTTTAACTTTTTATCAAATATAATTTTTATAGTTTAGTTTATTTATTAATTATGTATCGTTTTAACTCAAAATAACTATAAATAATTAATGCACTTTCATAACTTGGTACTTGATTACAAAACGGAGCGGGTTTTGGAGACCCGATTTTTACAAATGTTACAGTATCCCCTACTTTTAGGAATTTCGTCCCGAAATTTAAATAGTTGAAGTAGTAGGAAAAAGATGCGGGTATTTTTCACGCATTGAGTCTTCACGTTCCCAAGTAAACTCAGGTCCCCGTTTCGACTCCCAGCGTACCCTAACAATTGGAATGTGACTTCGTCGAAGACGCTTTTCTCCATAGTCCATAATCTCCACTGGTCTTTCAATAAAATGCATGGATTAATCAATCTGAATATCTTCCAGTGGAATATGGAGATTCTCATCAGCGAGGCACTTCTTCAAGTTCGACACGTGGAATGTGGGATGAATCCTGTCGAGTTCTTCCGGTAGGTCAAGCTTGTATGCTACAGGACCTACTCTTTCGAGTATCTTGAAAGGTCCTACGTAACGTGGTGCTAGCTTTCCCTTTTGACCAAAACGAACTACTCCCTTCCACGGTGATACTTTTAAAAGCACATGATCACCAATGTTAAACTCCAAGGGCTTCTGTCGTTTATCTGCATAACTTTTTTGACGACTTTGAGCTGCTAAAAGATTGTTTCGGATTTGATGAATCTTATCTGTGGTTTCTTGGATCAATTCTGGACCAGTAATTTGTGCTTCCCCAATTTCGTGCCAACAAACAGGAGATCGGCACTTTCGACCATATAAAGCTTCAAAAGGTGCCATGCCGATGCTCGAATGATAGCTGTTGTTGTACGAAAATTCAACTAACGGTAGGTGGGCGTCCCAATTTCCCTTGAAGTCTATGACACATGCTCTAAGCATATCCTCAAGAGTTTGAATGGTGCGCTCAGTCTGTCCATCAGTTTGAGGATGATAGGCGGTACTGAGGTCTAATCGAGTGCCTATAGCGGATTGTACTGCTTGCCATGTTCGTGAGCTGAAACGACCATCACGATCAGAAATAATACTTAATGGAACCCAATGTCGGCTTACGATTTCGTTGATATAAATACGAGCAAGCTTTTCGTTCTTGAAATCTTCTCAAATAGGAATAAAGTGAGCTGATTTTGTAAGTCGGTCTATAATCACCCATATAGTGTCATACCCACCAGAAGTGCGAGGTAACCCGGTAATGTAATCCATGGTTATATTTTCCCACTTCCATACAGGTATTTCCGGTTGGACTAGATGTCCTGAGGGTCTTTGGTGTTCAGCCTTCACCTTAGAACATGTGAGACACTTGGAAACAAAAACGGCAATATCTTTCTTCATTCCAGGCCACCAATAGGTGTATCGTAGGTCTTGATACATCTTATCGGCTCCTGGGTGCATAGAATATCGCGTTTTATGAGCTTCATTCATGACAGTTTCACGAAGATTGTTGTGGTTAGGAATCCAGATACGATCTAGGTAATACAGAATACCATCAGATTTAGTTTCAAGTTTTAGCTCGGCTCCACAGGACATCTCTTTTCGTACGTCTTCTTCTGTTATCGAAACGTGTTGAGCTTCTCGAATTTGATCTTTAATATCGGTTATAATTTGCGAACATAGAAAATGAATGGAGTTCGCATAACCCTTTCGACTAAGTGCATCAGCCACCACATTTGCTTTACCAGGGTGGTATCTAATTTCACAGTTGTAATCATTTAGGAGTTCGACCCATCTTCGTTGCCTCATATTTAACTCTTTTTGATTGAAGATATGTTGAAGACTCTTGTGGTCAGTGTATATTTCACACCTAGTACTATAGAGATAATGTCTCCATATCTTAAGAGCGAATACAACGGCTCCAAGTTCTAGGTCGTGAGTGGTGTAATTCTTTTCATGTGTTTTGAGTTGCCTCGAGGCATAAGCTATGACTTTTCCTCTTTGCATGAGAACGCAGCCTAATCCTTGCCCTGACGCGTCGCAATAGACTACAAAATCATCACAACCTTCAGGAAGAGTGAGGATTGGTGCATCACAAAGTTTTTGTTTAAGAGTTTGAAAAGCTTCTTCTTGCTTGGGTCCCCATACAAATGGTTTTCCCTTATGGGTTAAAGCCGTGAGTGGCACAGCAATGCGAGAGAAGTTTGAAATGAACCGACGATAATAGCCAGCAAGTCCAAGAAAAGACCTTACTTCAGTTGGTGTACGTGGAGCTTGCCATTCTTGAACTGGTTTGATCTTTGAAGGGTCAACATGTATTCCTTTGTCATTGACTAGATGCCCGAGGAATTGCACCTCTTTTAACCAGAATTCACATTTAGAGAACTTGGCATAAAGCTTTTCCTTTTCTAGAAGTGCAAGAACGAGTCGAAGATGACGCTCATGATCAGCTTTAGATTTTGAATAAATAAGAATATCGTCGATAAAGACTATAACAAATCGATCAAGGTAAGGTTTGCAGACTCTGTTTATTAGGTCCATGAAGACAGCTGGTGCGTTGGTTAATCCAAACGGCATAACCATGAATTCATAGTGGCCATAACGAGTTCGAAAAGCAGTCTTAGGGACGTCTTCTTCATGCACTCTAAGCTGATGATAGCCAGATCAAAGATCGATTTTTGAAAAGCAACTGGCACCTTGTAGTTGGTCAAGAAGATCATCTATGCGAGGTAAAGGATAGCGATTTTTGATGGTTAACTTGTTGAGCTCTCTGTAGTCGATGCACATACGGAAAGATCCATCTTTCTTCTTTACAAAAAGGACAGGTGCACCCCAAGGCGATGAGCTGGGACGTATGAATCCCTTGTCTGTCAATTCTTGCAATTGACTGGCTAGCTCTTGCATTTCAGAGGGGGCTAACCTATATGGAGATTTTGCAACTGGTGTAGCACCAGGTATAAGATCGATTCGACATCTCTGATTGGAGGAAGTCCTGAAATGTCGTCAGGAAAAACTTGTGGAAAATCTTTTACTGCAGGAATATCTTTAAGTTTCTTCTCTGTGGTCCCCTTCTTGATGATATGGGCTAGAAACGCGACATAATTCTTGCGAAGGTATTTTTGAGCTTGAAGACAAGACATTAAGTTGAGCCCTTTCGACGAGGTTTCTCCAATGATTCGAAGAGTCTGACCGTTTGAAAGAGGAATACGAATAAATTTTTCACGACATACAACCTCCGCATGATGTTGACTGAGCCAATCCATACCGATTAAGATGTCGAAACTTCCCAGCTTCATAGGAATAAGGTCGACTGAGAAATCGTGGTTGTTTAAGGTGAGTGTACAGTTGCGTAAAATAGAGTCTAATGAAATTGGGTTTCCGTCCGCAACTTCCACCTTTATGGATTCCGCGAGCTTATCCCGATTTTTGCTTAAGATAGGTTCAAATTCTAATGACACGAAACTTCTATCCGCACCAGTATCAAATAACATAGAGGCATATCTACCATTTATAAGAAACGTACCGTTGACCACATTGCCGTCAGCTCTGGCCTGGTTCGCGTTAATATTGAAAGCTCTTCCTCTAGCAGGTGGAGGAGCTTGGTTTGCTTGATTCACAGGTTTGGCTTGGGCCTGAGCATGAATAATATTAACCAGCCTTGGACATGTGTTTCTGAAATGACTTGGGTCGCCGCAATTGAAACAAGCCCGCATAGGTTGGTCCATAGGGTAATTGGGTTGATAGTATGTTTGGGCTAAATGTTGGGTGGGTGGAAATGGTAGTTGTTGTTGTGCTTGACCCATTAACTGTTGGTGGGTTTGGGTTAAAGGTTGGTGGCGGTTTGTTCGTTGAAGCGTGCGGCAGTTTTGAACAGTATGTCCTGCGCGACCGCAGCCGGTGCAGTATTGGCAACGATAATCTGGGGAGTGGTGATACTGACAACGGTTACATTTTGGTAATGGGCCTGTGTAGGGTCTTTTGTATGGTGCGGGTGAAGGAGTGACTTGAGTGATGGGTGCAACAGGAATAGGGGTGTTGGTTTGGGTGACTGCAAAATTCCTGGTGTTACGCTTCCTCTTGTTAGCAAACTTAGAGGAAGGAATGGGGTGGTTTGAGGTTTGTCCCTCAACAGCGGCTTTCTTCTTCTCTTCTTTGAACTTCCCATTGCGAATTCGGTTTTCGGTCAGTTCAGTTGCCAATTCCATGGCAGCTTCAAGTGTCACCGGTGAAACGCTGAGAACCGAATCTTGAATTTTCGAGGGAAGTCCTCGAATATAATGTTCGATCAGACGATAGGTTGGAGTGAATAAGTTTGGAACCATTTGGTTCAACTCCAAGAACCTCTTGTTGTAAGTAGAGTGATCACCCTCTTTTTGCTTTAAGGCATGAAATTCATCCTCCAATTTCTTAATTTCACTTCTAGGACAGAAACGCCTAGTCATGATTTCCCTTAACTCCTCCCAAGTTAAGGCCATCGCATCTTCAGTTCCCCGCTTTCCTTTCTCAGTATTCCACCAAGTTAGAGCTACACCAAGTAGTCTCCCGGTGGCGTAACGAACCTTGCGATCTTCAGGACAATCGCAGTTTAAGAAAACGTTTTCCATCTCCTCGAACCAATGTAGGAGAGCAGTGACTCCCTCAGTCCCTTCGAATTTTGGAGGATCACAGGACTTAAAATGTTTGTAAGAGCATTTGATGGTAGGAGGGTTGGCGATGTTCTGGTTCTGTTGTTGAGGAGGGTTAGTAGGATTTGCAGCAAGGGCTTGTTGTACTTGTACCACGATGTCAGACAATATCATGGCCATTTGATTCGCGATATGCGTGGCCAAACGTTCCTGAGTCTTTCCCGATTTCTTTCCCCTTCGATGCTGTCTAGATGACATCTACAGGATCATAAAATGAGAAGATTGTGAGTTCATGGTGTCTTTTTAGGTGTCATGTGTCTTTAAGAAAATGAAAATAACATAAATATCAATAATGCAACTACATCCATAGGATGTCTTGGGTTCGCTCATGTTGGGACTCAAATGTCCCCCATACCTTCACCTACATAGTCATGTGGGCCCCCATGGCTATTGGCTTGGTAGGATTCACATTAGTATTGGCAATTTAACACTCGCATCCCCCGAATGCAAACCACAAAATATGTTCATGAGATGTTTGGTCGGAACGTGTCCAGGTGTAGACACAATGACAACTCAAAGTGGGATTAGCTCACACGACGTTTGGTATAGCATGCTTTGGCCTAATAGGTACTTCGTACTCTCATCGTTAGTCCCCAGGTAGGCAAACTGGTCCTTTATTTTGGATTTATACGAATGCCAGCCTAGACAGGACGTTCCGACTACCGGTACTAGTACCCTTCCAGTTACTACATGCCCGTCATGAGAAGTCACTTTGATGAGATTTGAAAACACGAAAATCATTGTAAAATCAATCATGAGGTGGTGTGTGCTTTCATGGATGTGATATGTTATGATCATACGATTTCATGATAGGCATTATTTGATAATGCATACTTATGAACATGCTTGCACAATATCAAGTGTAACATTTAACATCAAACATATAAACATCATGAAATTTGGCATATAACACACAAAATTCTTATAAGTTTCTAATCGACTATAGTATAGGCTCTAAGGGTCTAATAACCTATCCTATATCCCTATAGTCATGGCTCTGATACCAATCTATCACACCCCGACCCGCAACGGAAATAAGAGTCGGGGCATAATTGGGTTATCACCAAAGCACATGACATTTACTATTATGTTTCATAATTAATGAAGTCGAAGTTACATTTTCAAACATCCAAACATGTTCATTCAATACAAAGGAAAATAACCAAACATAGCAATCCCAATACTAAATCGTTTTATTCTTCTAATCCAGGTCCTATGTGTTCCTAGCTGCTGCTGGTTCACCTGTATCATGTGTAAAATGGGAGTTTTTGGGTCAACATAAGTTGGCGAGTGAACCTTATTAGATAAACATTTGATAATGATTTTATGGTTAGTTTATCAATGAAATATTGTGCATAATCATAAAAGAGCAATGTAAGTAGTCAAGCATTGGCAAATAGCAGTTACAATTATAACACTTAATAGCATACATGAACATACCAATATCATACGATAACTAACATTAATGAACTGTGCGATCAAGGCTCAATCAAACGGAGCCGATCGTATTGCATGAACTGGAAATGTAAATTGAACTGTGCGATCAAGGCTCAATCAAACGGAGCCGATCGTATTGCATGTACTGAAATGTAAATTGAAATGACCGATCAAGGCTCAATCAAACGGAGCCGATCGTTGCGGGCACGCTAGGTTCAACCGCATAATAAAATGGGGAACAGGCTCAAACCTCATAACTAAATGGGGAGCGGCGGCCTCGGCAATTGCATGTACTGAAATAATAATTTGCATCCAATAATAACTACTTAACAGCAACAAACTAAATACACATGTCATGATATGATGTATGCACAATAGTTTAGTTATAATATGTATATAAACAACGACACATGACGCACCCCAAAAACGTGATTAAAACGGGGAATTTGAAAGGTTCACTCACATTGGGTGCGTTGAATTGGAGATGGTGAGATGCGCACGATTTAGATGAGCAAGTCGACGAGGAATACTAACCTAAATAATAATGAAAAATATATTAAAGGGATGGATTTTATTAAGGATTTTAATGAAATTTTTAGATATATTTTTGTGAGTTTATGGCTATTTTCTATCTTTAAAAATGTTATTTGTAAGTATTTTTAATTGATTTTTAAATTAAATTAAATAAATAAAAATATAAAAAAAATATTATTTTTTTTAGTGTTGACCGTTGACCGTTGACCGGTTCGGTCAGCGGTTAATTCTGCGCCGGGTGGGATTCGAACCGGCGACCTTCCGTTCGCGTGCACGTAGCTCTACCAACTGAGCTACGTGTCTAACCCGTTATAAACTCGGTTTTAATTATATTTATACTCTTATTTGAATTAACCGAAAATTCCTTTATTTACAAAAACGTTTTATTTCATTTGAACCGGTGCTCGTGACAAGATTCGAACGCGCGACGTGAAGTTAATGTTGCACACAGTCCACCGCTGGATTGTGTGTCTAACCCGGTTATATTCTTGGTTTTTATTATACTTAAAAACTATCTGTTTTAAACCCGGTTTAGTTCTGGATTAAAAAGGAATGTTATTACACAAAGCGTGCGCGTAGCAAGGATCGAACTCGGGACGTGTATAGTCGTTGTTTGCACACAGTCCACCGCTGGACTGTGTGTCTAACCCGTTTATAATCCGGATTTTAATTACTCTTATGTCATTATTGAATTCATCTTCTTCATTACGAACACAGACCTTACTCAAACATCCGATACGTGATTAATCTAGTTAATAAACATGATGACTAGCTTGAATGTACAAATCCGAACAGTTTGGGGAAAGAAGGTACCGAACAGGTTGTCTTCCTCAGAGAGTCCGGCGAGAATTTGACGGCTCTGGTTTTGAACCTTCGGCTGAGAGGGTCTATCAACAGAATTAAGGGATTAGATATGAAATTGAACTAGTGTGTATTGATTATCAGTACGTTTGAATGTGCATACCGATAACTAACGAGTTTCCGGCAATTCTAGAAATTTTCCGGCGAACACAGAAAATCCAGCAAAGTCGTCTGTGGTTGATTTTGAGTGATGGGTTAATGTTAGTAAAGTTCTAACAATAGATTGAAATCGTAAAGGAGAAGTATTTTACCGGTTTGTGTTGAATACGGTTTTCCGGCGACTTTTGCAGAGAATTCCGGCGAACTGTTTTAGGTGCTCAGATGATTTGAAAATGCGACGAAAAGGAATTGGAGTGTTGTTGTGATAGTTCTGAATCACGAGAATGGACTGAAACTTGAGTTATCCAGGGATTTGATGAACTTTCTGTTTCAAATACCGAAAATGATGAAGTTTTTAGTTCAATCAATTCTGACTTAATTAGAAACCGTCGAGCATCGGTTATAACTGAAATTGTGAGGTAAACAATCGATTTGACGATTGGTTTGACGATTATCGGTTTTCAGATGGCATCATCGGTTAAATCGAGTTTGTGTATAAGTTCCATTTGCTTTCCTAGTGTTAGCAGAAAACACGTTGTGGCGGAGTGGTTTAGGGAATGGATGTTAAGTCGTTTGAGCGACTCAGCTGACCCGGGTTCGAGTCCCGGCAGCTTCAAATATTTTTTATTTATTTTATTTTAACTTTTTATCAAATATAATTTTTATAGTTTAGTTTATTTATTAATTATGTATCGTTTTAACTCAAAATAACTATAAATAATTAATGCACTTTCATAACTTGGTACTTGATTACAAAACGGAGCGGGTTTTGGAGACCCGATTTTTACAAATGTTACATTCCCAAAGCTGCACGGAAAGGAAATGCATATGTCATCGATATGAACAAAGCCCAAACCGACAAGCTTACCTGCCTATTCTCGTTGACTACTGAGCACGATGCAATGTTATGGCATAGTCGACTCGGACATATCAAGATGAAGAACTTAAACAGACTTGCAAAAGGTAGTATAGTAAGAGATCTACCGGTTCGGGATTTTATGCAAATTGAAAAGTGTGAATCATGTGCTCGTGGGAAACAACATCCATGGCCGCACAAGTCGAAACCCGCTCCCTCCACGTCAAAAGTCTTAGAATTGCTTCATATGGACCTTTTTGGCCCAACAGGTATTCTGAGCATTGGTGGGAAGGCATATTGTCTAGTTAAAATTGATGACTACTCTTGATTCACTTGGGTCTTCTTTTTGGCACAATAGAGTGAAACCGCTGAGTTAGTCAAACAGTTCATCACACTTATGGAAAACCAGGAAGACACCACCGTGAAGGCTATTCGTTGTGATAAAGGAACAGAGTTTAAGAACGCAACCTTCTTTCTGTTCCTCTAAGGGTATTGATTTACAGTTTAGTGCAGCCAGAACTCCTCAACAAAATGGGATTGTAGAATGCAGAAACCATACACTAATTGAAGCTGCACGTAGTATGTTGGTCGAATCGGAACTATCTCTCATTTTCTTGGCAGAAGCAGTCAATACCCCCTGTTATATTCAGAATCATGCCCTGATCAACATAAGGTATATGAAAACACCGTATGAAGTGGTTGAAGGTCGCAAACCTTCGGTTAAGCATTTTCGCAAGTTCGGTTGCCCTTGTGTTTTCTACTAATGGATGCTAAGGGAAAATTTGAATCACGCAGGGATCCATGCATCTTCGTCGGTTACTCTAAGAATACTTCCTATCGTGTCTATAACAAGTCATGAAAATGGTAGTTGAAACCTACAATGTCGGTTGGCTGGAGTAAAATCCCAAGGACGTACGCATTGAACCTGACTGGCTCTATGACTATTCCTTATTGTTTAAATATGTTGATGTCCCTTCAAATATGACCGCAGGTAAAGGCACAACTTCTGACCTCCCAACGATGCCTATCTTAAGTGAAGATGATGAAGCTGAACAGCTGCAAGAGTCTTTCAAGCATCTGAGTGTGGATCCACCTGGATTCAATGAAGCTATATTTATACCTCCATCAGCATCACAGAATGAGGAAACTGTTTCTGAGCAGATTCCTCAAGATGGTTCTCCTAAATTTAAGGTTCCGAACACAGAAACTCATGTGGCAAATGAAGGAGCTACAACTCCTGATGTCTTAGGCTCATCTCTGTTTCCGGAGCCTACACCACCAGACTGTTCAGTTGATTCATCAGTCAATACTTTCACAAGTGCAACTAATGAGGGGAAGCCGTCTGGAGTTGCCTCACAGAGCATTACAAATTTGTAATCAGATCTCCTTGTCCCTACTATGCCTATCCCACAACGTCTACAGCGTTATCTCTGATTGAAAATGTTATTGGTCCAGTTACTGCTGCAGTTCGTACTCGCAGTCAATCAGGAGATATCAATACAGATCTTTACTCTTGTTTTATCTCATAGATTGAACCTAAAAACATTGATGTCGCCTTGCAGGAACCAGGCTGGGTTGACGCTGTGCGCGAAGAACTCAATCAGTTTGAGAAACTTAGGGTACGGAAATTGTTGAAGCTTCCTCAAGGAAAATGTGCACTTGGAACCCGTTGGGTATTTCACAATAAATAGGATGACACTTGTGTCATTGTGATGAACAAAGCTCGACTGGTTGTTCAGGGTTTCCGCCAGATCGAAGGGTTGGACTACGATGAGGTTTATGCATTGGTGGCTAGATTGGCAGCCATTCGCATTTTCTTGGCATATGCATCATACATGGATTTCACCGTCAATCAAATGGATGTCAAGACTACTTTCCTCTACGACAAGGTAAAGGAGGAGATATATATGGCACAACCATCGGGCTTCACTGATCCTGACAAGCCAGATTATGCATACAAATTGGACAAAGCTTTGTATGGATTGCATCAAGCACCACGTGCTTGGTATGCAACCCTAACAGAGCATCTGCTTGCTCATGGATAAACTCGAGGAACCACTGATCAAACTTTGTTCATCAAACGTGTAGACAAGGAAGGACATCGTTCTTGTTCAAATTTACGTTGATGATATTAATATTGGTTTTACAGATGATGGGTTGTGTCGTGAATTTGAAGAGGTTATGAAGAAGAAATTTGTGATGAGCTCACTAAGGGAGATTATGTTTTTGGGACTTCAAGTTCGTCAGAGCCCACAAGGAATCGTGATTCATCAAGGAAAATATGCTAATGACGTTCTTGCCAAATTCAAGCTTACAGGTTCAAAGCCTATGGCCTCACCTATTGCTGAACGACCTTTGTTAAATGAAGACACTGAAGGAACGCCAGTCAATCCAACCATGTACCGGTCTATGATTGGTTCACTCATGTATCTCATGCAAGTCGGCCAGATATCATGTTTGCCATTTGCAAGTGTGCTCGATATCAGGCTACTCCTAAACTCTCTCATTTACATGTTGTTAAAAGAATCTTTAGGTACCTCAAAGTGGCACCATCACTAGGCCTCTAGTATCCTAAATATTCCGAATTTGAATTATATGCTTTCTCTTATAGTAATCTTGGAGGTACAGACAGGGACATGCGCTCAACTTCAGCGGGATGCCAATTCTTGGGATATAGATTAATCTCTTGGCAATGCAAGAAGCAACAGACGGTCTCGCTTTCTACAACGGAAGTAGAATATGTCGCAGCGTATGCTTGCTGCTCCAGGTTTTATGGATGCAACACCAGCTTGCAGAGTATGGTTTGACTTATCTTAACAAAACAATTTATTGTGATAATGAGGCCACTATTCAAAATGTCAAAAATCATGTTTTCCACTCCAAAACCAAGCACATAAACATTTAGGTTCGTTTTATTCATGATTGCTATGAAAAGGGTCTCGTTAAAATTGAGCAAATCCACATCGATGCAAATGTTGCGGATTTGTTCACGAAATTCGTTAGCAACACACATTTTCAAGTGCTTGTGGATCTTCTCAAAATGATCCGTTTTTCTAACTAAGCATCCTCTATCTTTTCTTTTTCCTCGTAAATTTATTCATATATATGCACAAATTTAGGGGGAGAAAAATTACACAAAAAAAGGGTTTCAAACAGTTTGCAATGATTGGGAAATGAAATAGTTGTTCGTGATAAAGGCCTTGACTAACGCATGTAAGTTGTTGTAGCGGGAATGACTTGATTAGAACATAATATGTTGATAGGTCTAGAGCTCAACCGGATAGTGTAAGCCAAATGATATAAATATAAAGAACTATATATCAAGTGGTAACATACCATCGGCATATATGATTTCATGGTCTTAAATCTTGCGTTGATAGATAGCTAACGTCTGAAGTTTCGGGTCTTTATGCTGTTGAGTCATCTGGGAATATCTTCATTGCCCTTCTGTTGCATCTAGATTATATGCAGCCTAGGCACAGAAAGGATATCCTTAAAAGAGCCAAAATAGAAGGGCTAAAACCTTAAAGGAAAGGAAATCTCATTATGAGAAAAATTCCATGAATTCAAACATACCACATAAGGTATTTGCCTAACCCTCGTCAGATACTATTGGTCACTCTACTATACGAAAGTACTGACTTGTTCACCAATAGTCTGACATTGTAAAAATAAAGGATAATCTCAGTATACTCACCTGCTACGATGAATCGTTGTGCTTGCCTTGATCGTGGGGGTATGTCATGGATTGGGACACACGGGTATCAATAGTATAATACTACCTTAAGCATATCACAAAGCTAAAATTAGAAGGTTGAGCTTTAGGTTTAAAATGGACAAATATATTGTCAATTGCTTAGATCAGTCTGACCTAGTTCACACTGAAAAATGTTCCTTAGTCTGCTTAACACGATTTGATCCAATAGCAAAACTGTGTATGTGTTTTTTGTTTAAATGTTATACTTACTTTTGTAATTGGTAAAAGTGGTTGGTTGCTTGGTTAGTTAAATTATGATTTTTGGGTTTGATGATTTCTGTCAAGGGATATTGGACTGGGCTGCTAAGTTTTTGAATTGGGCCAATAAAATAGAATTTTTGAAAGTCTTGAAATTGAACAAGTTTGGCTTTATGGTGGTACTGTTCCGGATTGGGCCTTCAAACCCATTCTGGATAGGCCCACTGACCAAGCCATTCTCCTCTGAGTGTTGGACAAATCACTGTTCCGGATTGGGCCTTCAAACCCATTCCGGATAGGCCCACTGACCAAGCCATTCTCCTCTGAGTGTTAGACAGATCACTGTTCCCGATTGGGCCAAAATACGGTTGACCAAGCCCAATCCGGATTGTGTATAAATCTTGGATGTTTGGATCCGGATTGACTTGGGCCTAAAGGTTCCAGGCCCAAGCCCATTCCGGAATAGTATATTAATGAATCAGAGTTGTCATTTTAGATCATTCATAAAATTACTTTCCGGTATCCTTTGATCATCATCTAGATTGGTACTGTTCACATTCATCTGAGTTTCATCCAAAATTTCATCCGAATTAGGTATAATATGCTTCTTAATTATAAAATTAATGATAATATTCAAATCTTCATGTTCCTAGGCATTTCGGATAGCATTTTGGATAGATCTTCAAATAGACTAGCATTCCGGATTTCATTCTGGATGGACATTCAACCGGAATGGTTGAACTCGGATTTCATCTCGGATGATGTTTATCTGGAATGATGAAAGGTTCATCCGGATTCCTGTTGAACCATTTCAAATCCGGATTCCAGTGTCTGAACCTTTTGAACTGTCTTGAACCTTTCCAATGATTGAACCTCTAAACTGTTTTGAACCTTTTTCAATAATTAAACCTTTCAAATCTTTTTGAACCTTCCAAATTTTGTTGATCCTTAACCCTGAATTTTAAGATGAACTCTTTTGACCTCTGTTAGTTGGCTTTGGTGAGTTTGAGTTAACTTGTTTATTCTTTCTGACAGAAATGGCGGAAGAGGCGTTCGATGCGGTTATGCTGGTGGAAGAACAGTTTCACAACCAAGCAGGTTATTTATCAAATCCTCCAGCAGAATTTTTCCAGGAGTTTAGATCTATGATGGCTGGTCTGAATGATTGCAAGATAGCATACGCCCTTCGAGCCAACCCAGTTATATATTGAGATCTTGTGCATACATTTTAGAAGCGAGGCTAGATTTCATTTGAGAGGCGCTGATGGGAAGCCATACATCAGTTCATTGATTCAGGGAAAGGAGATTTTGGTAAATGGGGCCTGTCTCCGAGAGGTGTTGCAGTTTGCTGATGCTACAAGTGATCCAACTTTATATGCCAAGGAGAAAATGATGCCTGTGTTAGCGGAGTTGAGCCACGAGGGAACTTATCCGCCTTTGCTGAAGAAGATGTTTCCCGCGTATTGGAGATTATTAGTGCATGTCTTTAGGCAATGTATATCAAAAAAACAAAGGAGGATTAGATTAGTCAAATCAAAAACAGACTTCTGCGATTGTATCTCTCGTGATGGATTGGAAATATAACTTCTCTGGTTATATTTTTGAGAATATGAAGAAGATCTTGCAACAGTCGAAAAAGAGAATGTTTTTGCTATATCCTCGGTTTATACAGTTGATTTTGGATGCACTCTACTCAGAATTTGCTAAAGATGCTTCTAATGCAAACCTGCTAAACATGAAGCCTATGGGTCCAACCATTTTCAGGACGATGAAGAAAAACAGGTCAACATCAAAGACGGTATTTGCTGGACGCATACCTTTGAAGAAGTTCGAAAAGTTTTGTGAGGTCATTAGACAGGATATCCCAGCACTTAAGCTAGTTAATGCTATGGTAGTTGAGGAACATGATATACCGATGAAGGAGAAAGAGATTGAAGTTGAGGATCTGGTACTGATGCTGAAGTTGAGGATCTGGTACTGATGCTGATACAGATGAGGAAGAAGCTTTCTTGGAATCCATTTCAGAAACTAAAGCATATCCAATTCAAGAATTACAATAGATTTCAATGGAGAATTTAGAAGCTCTAATTGCACAGTTAAAGGATATTTAGGAGAAACAGGGTGATCCTTCTCTTGTGTTACCTCCTGTTGATATTCCGGTTGGTAGGGTCGACTCTGATGAAGGTATTGAAGAAGATGAGGTACCGTTAGTAAAAAGACAACGTACAGAGATTGTTAAAGAACCCAATTATTCCAAAGCTCAGATTAGCGAGGCTGCTGAAGAATCTACTACTGTTACATCTTTAGTTACTGTGTCGATGACTGATACTCCAGTAGTTGAACTTACTATTGCTACAGAACCAACAACTACTTAAATCGTCACTCATTCTACTGTTTTGTCCGTTCCGGCAGATTCTGTGATAGAAATGATGGATTTTGGAGGAAGTTCAGCGAGTGCCGGAGGATCAGGAGCTGGTGGTAGTGGTTCAGGTGGTGTTCAAGATGAAGATTTGGAGTATCTGAAACGGTCAGAGAAACGAGCTTTTGATTTCAGTGGATTGGATAGTGATGACGAAGATGTGGATGTTGTTGATTTGAAAAAAAGAGTAATTGTGCTTGAGCAAGAAGTATTCGTAAGAATGCACAGATTGCTTCACTGCAGACACGTTTGGATGCTAAGGATCAAACTATTGACCAACTTCAAGAAGATGTTTCGATTTTAATGACTATGGTCTTTGATTTGAAGGCGAAGCTTGAAAATAAGTTTGGGTGTGAATCCGCTGATCCAACTGATGATCCGATGAATGTTGAACATCGTCATCGAGCAGCTGAACAGAGAGAAGCCGATAGAGTAGCTGCTGATCATCAAGCAGGAATTGATGATTACTTACGTGATCCGAATAAAAGGTACACTGCAAGTCAGAAATGTCCAACATCTAAAAAGAAAAAACAGACGGTTCTAATGAAGAATGTGGACGTGAATCCGCTTGATGAGAACTTTCAGTTGAAGGATTAAAGTTGGAAACAAGTCATGAGTGCTAAGCTGATCGTATGATCATGTGAAGAAGATATGGCTGATCGTCAGAATGATGGTACAAGAGAATATTACTCAAAGGAATCTCAGTTTGAGATTTGGACAAAGGTCGCACTAATTGATCTTCTGAGAGCTCTTTATATTGACGAGGATACTACAAAACGTGGACCGGGTTGGAGGTTCTACAAGCGTTTGGAGCAAGAATTCAAGACTGGTTTTAAAACAATGAAAACTGCTGAGCCATATCTACGGGCTGCTAAGGGGGTTCGTGATGCGAGAACTGGTAGGCATTTTAAATCGGTGATGTGGCCTCCAACAGACAAAGAACTTGCAATACCAGTTGGTCTGACATATCCACGAGGCATTCTGAAGAACTTTAATTTTTGGATGTACGATCCGAAGGTTGGAAGTGTAGCGATTGTCACCAAAGAAAAGGCTTTTCGAGTAAATGATGTGGTGGATTTAGTAAGTTTTCACGATGAAGATCTGCAAGTTCTTGCTTTTAATCAAATTCGAACAGCAAAATTATATGAAGTTTGTGCCAAAGATTGGACAACAGTAGTGGCTAGAATAATAGCTGGGAGATTGGGAGCCGATGCGCTACCTAAAGACTAATAGCCTAATGTTGTAAACCTAGGGGGAGATTGTTGGGCTTATAACTAAAGGTTTACACATTAGTGTTATATTTGGGTTAAGCTTAAGGGATTTGGGCTTCCTAGAGCCTCATGGGCCTAGGGTTGTAACTAGGGCTATGTGATTAGTATAAATACATGTATTAGGTTAATGTTTTGGGGCTACTGAGTTATTATTGAAAAACTTGTATCAGACACTATTTTGGTGTATGCAAGTTGCTTTAATTAAAGATTGTTCTTGTTCTTCATTCTAATCTTTATTTCCGTAATCGATTAGTCTTGTGATACCTGTTAGATCCGAGTTCTAGACTTACAGTTGCTCACACGAAAGACTCTGGTTTGTACAAACAACCTGGTTCATACGAAGAAGTGTAACCCGTACGAATCACTGTTTCATGCGAAGAACAAAGATATATGTTTTTAGTGTTTCAGTTTTTCAAAACATTGTGGTTTTTAAAATTGTGAACTTTGAAAGTAGACTATTATTTTAAAAATTAATTTTCAAATTTTTAAGTTAACTTTCATAAACATGAAAACAAAATGGGTACTAATCCTTGGGATTGGGGAAGTAGTTCAAGTTCAAACCAAGACTCATCACAACCTCATGGGTTAAATCACTGATGCCTCAGCACACAACCATGATTACCGCAAATCAATGGGCGTGTGTGGCAAATCAAAATTAGAGCATTCAGACTCTTCTTATAAGCGAGAGTGAAACAGGAAGTAATAACCGTCTACCGAAATTGAATCATATGAACGATTATCCTTCATGGAAAAGCCGTTTCCATACATACGTTCTCGGTCAAAATACAGAATTATGGACATCTTTTACTACACCATATAAGGAAAGTCTCAAAGAAGTAGGATCAAATCCAACCTCCTTAGCCAACTTAGATGGAAATGATAAAAAGGCCTATGATTTAGAAGAAGGTGTTTTCTATCCTTACACAAGCACTTCATAAGGATATTTACCATCAGTTTGTGTACTGTACCACCACCAATATTTTGTGGGATACTTTAGAAGCAAGAGGAGAACGAAGTGCTATAACCAGAAAAATACGACATGATCTGCTGAAGAAAGAGTTTGAAGGTTTCATGTTCATGGAGAATGAAACACTGAGCGATATGACAACTTTTTTCTACCATCTGCTTAGTGAAATGTATTCATACAAAGTGTTAGCATCTCCACAATAAATCGTGATGCGTTTTGCTGACGCCTTACCGCCAAAATGGAGTCAATTTATTGACTTACTAAAGCATACAGGTGTTTTAGATGTAATCAGTATTTATGAAATTGTTTAGAAGCTGGAGAACAAAAATGAAGAAGAAATTTCTATTCCACAAAACCTTGAAATGTATTTTGAAGGTATTAACACAGGTGTTAGTACAAGTCAGCAACCGAAACTCCAAACCGCGTTTGTGTTTAATGTTAACCCCTTTCTACCACCACCAGTTCAAACAGATCAATCTGCCAGATCAAGTACTCAAACATATGGTTAAGTATTTGATCCTAAAGCCTTTCTACCACAACCTCAAGTTGTTACACCTCAAGTTCCACAACAAGCTTCTCAACAAGCTTTATATGGTAACAACTTTCAACCTGCAAATCCTAATACCGTCACCACCTCACGTTTGTCCAAGTTCAGTGTAGAAGTTGCTCGAGAACACATGGAACTTCTAAACACCATGGTTAGTGCTTATTGTGGACTAGTTGCTGGTCAAATTGGAAACATCAAGTTGACTAATGAAGACTATCAACAAATTGATAGGGATGAGATGGAATTGATGGATCAAATGGGCATTTGCAAGTGCGGCGAGAAGAGCTAAAGATTACATGAGCAGAACTAGAAGAACAAGTTTGGAAGCAAGAAAGATACGAAGTGTGGTTTTGATAAAGATGTTGTTACTTGCTTCAACTATGGAGAAAAAGGTCATTTCAAGCGTGAGTGTACTCGACCTAGTAAACAAGGAAATCACAACCCTTTCCAAAATCAATTAGACCATCCAACACAATTCAAGTTAACAATGAACGAAGAATAGTAGTTGTTAACAACCCCAACAACTCCAATCAGTCTGGGCCTTCAAACAACACAAACAGAGCTTTGATAGTAGTTCAAGCAGATGAAGGTTGCAATTGGTTCAGTACATTTGGGAAATCAGAATCAGGAGGAACTGCATGTTTATGCCAAGATAATCAATGGATCAAAACATGTCACAGTATTGGAACAATTTGATGATGATGATAGTTCTTGGGTGTCATGGTGTTCTGACGAGGAAAGCTCGAGTGTATGTGGTTATGGATCTGATCAGATTTTAGGAAAGGATTGATAGGAGATCATTGAGTTGCTGAAAGAAGCAGTAGAAGTTGAAAAGTTGAAAGTCAAAAAGCTGGTTTGATAAGGAAAGCAGATTGCATCAAAGGAGATTGAGAAAATCTTGCAACAATGCCTTTTCTCATCAAACTCCTTCATGGCTAAAGTTGCGTTTAACAAACCATGTAAATCGGCTCTCCTAAGATATGCAGTACTGTGCTGAATTAAAAACTAATTTGAAACTACAAACAGTCACAATCAAAGCCTAGTAGTTGAACTGTCAAAATACAAAGAAGCAAATCTGGCTTTAACTCAAAACAAAAAAGAATTCAATCTGTAATCGAGACTCTTAAGAAAAGCGTTTCTGAATTAACAAAAACAGTTTTGAACAAGCAAACAGAATTAATAACTACATTAATATCCTTGAAGAACAAAAAAGGAGTTAGTCATTGCCAAATGCGAACATAATGCAATTAAGCTACATTGGAGAGTTATTCTAACTCCCGATATGTGCTTGATCACATCATTGACATTCAAAAACTTAAGGGAGATGTCAAATGTATTGGGTATAAATCGTGTCCACCACCATTGAAGCACAAGTATACCAAATTACCAGATGAAGAGGAAATGCTACGCTTTGAACCATCTGTACCTCTTAATCTTGAAGAGTTTGTAGCAGGATACTGTAACACCCCGACCGTGTAAAACAACGAACCACGGCGGAAACGTCAGGGAGTCATGTCATAGAACTATTATCTCACAATTCCTGAAATTTAAAATTTTGTTTTATTAAGTTAAATGTTTACATTGTTGTGGGATAAACATAAACAACACAAATAAATTTTCTTTCATGTTTTAAGTCACTAAGGCCCGCATCCATTCCTACGTGAAGCATGCATCATATTATCAAGCATTGACTCCTGAAACATATGTGAAAAGAGAGTCAGCATAAAAATGTCGGCGAGTACATAGGTTTTGTGAGTGTGTCAAATTCGTGGCTTTGTATACATATTGCAACAAATTGTCTGACTACAAGAGTCTTTAAGTGAAAACCTCATATCAAAAGTGTTTGATATTGCAATACGATTAACCAACTAAAACAAGTTGGTTAGAGTTGTGAAAACCTTGTATCCATGAATCTTGGCCAAAACGTTTCTTTTGTAAAAACCTTGCAATAGATTGATTCAATAGAGAACTTCGTATGGTTTACATCTTTAAGTGAAAATCATTGTGTGACATTGTTCAAAACCATTTGTCTGTGTTATAAACCTTTTGTCCGTGTTATAATCCATTCGTCCGTGTTATAAATCAATCGTCCGTGTCACAAACTAATTGTCCATGTCATAAACAAACCGTCCGTGTTTTTAATTGTGAAAACTTTTGACCGTTCTTTAATGAACACATTTAAACCTGTGTTAACTATACCACCAAAGGGTATCTTTAATAGACCACCAAAGGGTCTCTTTAACTAGACTAACAAATCAACAAATGATTTGTTAATCAGAAACAGTTTCTGTCATTACCCAGACTTCCACCAAATCCAGTGAACAGTCCGATAATGGGATTGTCAGTCCTATGGTACAATAACATACTACTGGTCCGCTCGGCCAAAGCTAATGATGTCATTCGTGTTGAGGATAACGGTCAAGAAGTTGTTCACATTATTGAAATCGTATTGTTTTATATCTAAACCATAGACATTGTTTTTGAAAACTTGAAAATGATTTAGAACATATGAGTCACCCCAAAACATTTTCAAAACGTAAAAGAGGGGAACTATGTACTCACTTTGAAAATCATTTTTGTATACATAAACCATATATATTGTTTTAAAATTTTGAAAATAATTATAGGCACATATGAATCACCCAAAAATATTTGAAAACGTAAAAGAGGGGCGCTATGTACTCACTTGGGATTGCGAAAGTGTTCTTGATCAACGAAATAAACAACGCTCAAACGTGTCCTAATGTGTCAGATAAATATGTTAGCGTCTCGGGACTACAAATGGGAGATCGTATAGAATGAAGTCTTATAAACCAAACGAGTGTTGGAACTCATGTGATATGGTTTAACAAACCTAACATTCCGATTTAGAAAGGATCATAAGTGCTTTTGACCCATTTTGACTCGTTAAGGTAGTGTCCACTACTTTAACGGGTCATTAGCATAAACGTGTGATCGGATGGTTAAACATCCTATGATAAGTCTTAAATGCCCAAGCATGTTTGAAAATGTTATAACACTAGTTATATGTCAAAAATTTGGTTACATGTGTTTAAAATGGATTTATGCGCAAAAGGGCATTTTGGTCATTTTTTAGGACATAGAAGTAACTTATCATAACACTAATCAAACGACATGACCATAAGGTATACCCTCAGTAGGTTATTCCCTATACAACTATTGTAAAAAATATGTGTTTGGTCAGATCCTAAGATTGACCAAACGGGTCAGATTTGAAAGTCAAAGCGGTGGTCAAGACCGCTCGACTTACCACCCTAAATAAGAAGTAAACTAGAAGTGACGAGTTAGACATGTCAAAATATGTCTAACTACGTTTATAAAAGTGATTTGGTGTCAAAACTTGGTGTTTTCATACCCAAAAAAAGTTCCGTCGTAAAATGCACATCATGCGCAGTTTGACCGAAACTTTAACTCGTCACTTCGACTAGTAAACGTGGTAATCAGAAGGTGAAATCGCTAGGGACTATAATCTTCATGATTATGATCATATTGCAAAGTCCAATTGAACTTTGACTTGAACAAATATGGTCAGAACCGAAAGTCAATCAGGAAGCCAAATTGTTCGACTTTTAACTCAAAATAGCTAAAATAATGAAAGAACTAGGAAGAGTACTTACTCGTGTTGAAGAACACTTTCGGAACTCAAGATAGGAGGCTTCCAATGGCTAGAAACAAGCTCCAAGAAGGATAGAAAGAAGAACTTTACACTTTGCTTTAAAGTGTTTTGAAGTGGTGTGAAAAAAATGGAAGAATAATGGGGTATTTATAGTATTTTAGGATTAAGGAGGTGATGATAAGTGTCCTCAAGTGTGGATTAATGTCCTAACATGTGTCAACACCATATTAATTGTGAGAAAGTGAGTACTAGGTGTCAAAAATTGGAGATAGGTGGCAAACTTTGTGAGGAAGCAAAAAAATTTATTATTTTTCTGACATTTTTGGCCCTTGGACTTGTATTTTCACTTGTTTGCCATTTTTAACCCCTTTAACCTAATACTTAGGTTATATAAAGGTGTTAAGACATGTGTAACTTGGATTATGCCCGAAAATGTCGTGGATGTCGGCTCGTTTGGTTGTACGGTTACGCGTTTCACAAAAATGCGTAAAACGCTTTAACAAACAAGAAAATGATCGAAATTGTGCAACGATTAACATTTTTGCATTCTCATCAATAAAATACAAGATTTTTTTGAATACAAAAATATTTGAAAATAAAACATAGGGTTTCATTGAATACGAAATTGTTTGTAATTGTGCAATGATTGAAAAGGCACAAATGTTACAGTCTCCCCTACTTTGGGAAATTTTGTCCCGAAATTTAATTAGAGGAAACTTTGTGAAACTAATGTGGATATTTTACTTTCATCTGATCCTCTCATTCCCAAGTAAATTCTAGGCCACGTTTGGTGTGATATCCCGGGTTTTTCGGATAACTTAAACGCGACACTTGTCGAATAAAGTATATGCTAAGTATTAAACGTGTACGAGTTAAATGAATACGTGATGTGTGTTGTGTGATTGTTTTAGTTATAGAATAATTACAGTAGATATGTACACGAACTGAACCGAACCGCGACACGAACCAACTTTGATTCATTGTGACTCTAGGAGTTAGCAAAGTTCTAAACTTTAACTCAAGTCTTCGGCCGAGAACAAGAATCAAACCCAAACCAAACTCAAACCTAAACCTTAAACTCTAACTACTCGGCCGCAAGATCAAACCAAACCAACCCAAGTCCTTGGCCGCAAGATCAAACCGAACCAACCCAAGTTCCTCGGCCACGAATGCTTATCCAAACCGTAACCATCATCTCTCTCTTTGCCTATATATACAAGCTCACATGCATGTTTCATTCACACACACAAAACCCTAAAAAGAAACTGCCGTCGGCAGCCTTGTCTCACCCTTGTGATCGCAAACACTGATCAGCCTTGTTCTTTTCTTTCCTCTCGGTCGCAGCAGCAGCAGTCATCGCCATCATCATCTCCCGGTCGCGAGCAGCCGATTGTTCACCTCCATTCAGTCACAAGATCAACCATTGTTCACCTCTATTCGATCACAAAACAGCCTCCTTGCACTCCCTGTGATCACGAGCAGCCTCTCCTTCCAGTTCTTGTCAGTTTCGGTCGTGATCTTGATTGGAACAGCCGGATCAATCTTGTCCAAACCTCGGCTTGTTTACCTAGTTATCCAAGGTTAGGGTTATCTTTGATTACGAGATCATGTTCGGATATGTATGCTTGAATGAATTGATTAGTTTGTTTCGGATTATATGTGTTGAATGTAATCGGCTGATTTATTGTGTTTATATGCATGATTGTTTTCGGAAATCATAAGTTTGCAAGTGTGCTTTGGTTATAAAAACTAGAAGTATGAACTAGGGTTTGCAGGGATATGTTATAGGTATTGAATCATGATTAGAAAAATCGATTCTTGATCGCCTAGGTTAATGATATTAACGGATTGTGCGAATTAATGGTAACAATATGCTGAAACAGGATGCTGAGTAATAGTTACAGCCGACTTCATCTGGCTGTAACTCGGTCATTAGTTGTCGAAAAACGGATTTTATGATATCTAGAACGTAGAGATTTGAATAACGAATCTAATGGCGCTGGATTTATAATTTTCTGAAGTCGTTTGATATTTTTAAAGGGCCAAATAAGTTCAGTAACTAAAGCTGTGAAAATTCTGAAATTTTGTTGGTTGTTTATCAAGTTGGATTTTAAAATCAGTAGAGAGTTGAGTCATGAATTTTGTACAGCAACTAGGTATGGAAATTTCCGGGAAACTCCAACTGGAATTTTGTTAATTGGACGATCAGTGATTTTTAAATAAATTCTTCCGTGGACTGCAGTCAGAAGGCGACAAATCTGACTGCAGCCTAGTATATTAATATTTATGGCTAATTGGTAAAGAATTAGGACTTGGAAAATTTATATAAATTTCTATGGTATACATGTCACCTACTGTAAAAATATTGGAATTTTTGGAATGTTGGAACTATTTTATAAAAATCCTAGAAAACAGCTGAATTATGAGTGTTAAGCTGAAATTGATAACTTGTGATTGTGTGCACCAAATTGTGGCATGAATTGGTTTATGTTTATGATAAGTTGTTTTAATCACTAGGATCACATGAGGATACTTGCATGCATGTTTGAGTGTTAGATATGTTGTTTGAGTGTATCACTTTGTGCGTAAATTACGTGTAGAATTTGTATTGGTGTGTTCACACACTGACTTGGAATTAATTGGTTTGTTAGGACGCAACTAGCGGTCCCATCTCTTATAACTTCTTTGCTACACTAACCAAGCAAATAAAGGTGAGTTCACGGCCCCTAACTTTATCCGGTTTTTAAACAACAGGGGGAGAAACATGTATACACTCTCAAACTCAATCTCTTTACGTTATACGAATTTAACGTCACATAACTACTCGGTAACTAAGTTAATGTTAATGTAATGTTATGGTCACTAAGCAGCTTTATCACTTAAGTCCTCGTCAATCTCTCGGATCGTTAGTATTAGGTTTAATAGCGGGGAGTTATAAGTAGTACTACTGGGCCCGACAAGCCCCATCCGAGCTAGTCGTGCTAGCCGACCGGGTATGGTCAACGGGTGAATAATTCGGCCTAACCTCGCCATGGTCATGTGATAGGCCTGGCAAAACGGAGGCACAACAGTCAGCTTCGATCGCGAACTCTTACGTGACATAACTTTAGGCTAGCTACCTATATATGTTAACATTGAACTTAATTACGAATCAACTGTATTATTCCGGGTTTGGAATAATGGAAACAACAACTTAATATTCCGGGTTTGGAATATTGGAAGCAACAACTGTATTATTCCGGGTTTGGAATAATGGAAACAACAACTTAATATTCCGGGTTGGAATATTGGAAGCAACAACTTATTATTCCGGGTTGGAATAATGGAACCAATTCGTTATCCCGGGTTAGGGATAACGGGAGAAAACAAACTATAACCGAACAAACGAATTTATGAAAACCTGTGAACTCACTCATCTTTAATGTTGACACTTGTTTCTTTACATGTTTCTCAGGACGCTAGGAGCTCTAGGTGCATGCACATGCATTGAACAAGACATCTTTTATCGAGTCTTATTTATAATATTGTTTGGGGTTTTTCATTTGTTTTGGCGTTTGTGTTGGCGCTCGCTTCACTATTTATTTTATGCTTCCGCTCAACTTTAAAAACTGATGCTTCTGTTAAATATTGGTAACTAAACAAGACAATATAAAATCTACGACAAATGATTTTTGAAAACGTATTATCAAATCATATAGAGTCGTTCGACGTACTAGTGTTTCAGATTCTGGTTTATTCACACGCCTCGCGGTAAAACTCCGCAAGTGGAAATTGAGGGTGTGACATTTGGATTCCCAGCGAACTTTAACTATCGGTATACGTCTACGCTTGAGTTTCTTGACTTCACGGTCCAATATCTCCACAGGTTTCTCAAGAAAGTGCATAGTGTCATCAACATGAATTTTGTCGAGGGAATGTTGAGGTTTGTATGAGCTAAACACTTTTTCAAATTGGACACGTGGAATGTTGGGTGAATATTCCCAAGTTCAGGAGGTAGCTCAAGTCGGTAGGCCACCTTACCGAGTCTCTCAACGATCTTGAATGGTCCAATATATCGTGGTGCAAGTTTTCCTTTCTTTCCAAATCTAATCACACCTTTCGAAGGGGATACCTTGACAAGGACATGATCACCAACTTGGAATTCCAAGGGCTTGCATCATTTGTCCACATAACTCTTTTAGTGGCTTCTAGCTGTCAGAAGGATATCGTGAATTTTCTTGACTTTGTCTGTTGTGTCGTGAATGAGTTCAGATCCAGTGAGCTGAGCTTCACTGACCTCATTCCAACAGACAGCTGAATGACATTTTCGACTGTATAGAGCTTCGAAAGGCGCCATATTGATACTGGCGTGATAACTATTCTTGTAGGAGAATTCGACCAATGGTAGATGCGAATCCCAACTACCAGGGGTGGTCGATCACACATGCTCTAAGCATATCCTTTAGTGTTTTTATTGTCTTTTCAGATTTTCCATCCGTTTGAGGATGATAAGTAGTGCTTAGATTGAGTTTGGTTCCCATGGCGGATTGCATGGTCTTCCAAAAGTGAGATGAGAATCGAGCATCTCGATCGGATATGATGTTCAAAGGAACACCATGACGAGATACAATCTCATCAACGTCGATCTTGACGAGTTTGTCAGCAGATAGATCCTCACGAATTGCCAAAAAGTGTGCTGACTTTGTTAGACGATCGATGATTACCCGACTGGCATCATGATCTCTAGGTGTGCGCGGTAGTTTAGTGATGAGTTCCATCGCAATGCTCTCCCACTTCCATACCAGTATTTCTGGTTGCTCATGTAAACCAGATGGGCGTTGATGTTTTGTCTCAACTTTAAGACAAGTTAGGCATTTAGACACATACAAGGGAATGTCCTTCTTCATACCCGGCCACCAATACTGGGTACAGAGATCCTTATACATTTCGTCTGCACCAGGATGAATTGAATAACGAGACTTATGACCTTCGTCCATCAATAAGGTGCGGAGATTGTATTGACTAGGAATCCACAAACGGTTCTTTTAGTACAATAATCCATTGTCTATTGTTTAAAGTTGAAGTTCAAGATTTTATGGCAGCTCATTTTTCAACAAGCTTTGGGTCACACATGTATGTTGTGCATGAAGGATACGTGTCTGGATATTAGATTGAACTCGAACACAATGAAGTTTGACATGTTCCTTGCGACTAAGCGCATCAGCCACCACATTCGCCTTACTAGGATGGTAGCGAATCTCGCAGTCGTAGTTGTTCAGAAGTTCGACCCAGCGTCGTTGTCTCATGTTTAGCTCCTTTTGATTAAATATGTGTTGGAGACTTTTGTGTTCAGTGAAAACCATACATTTCGTACCGTAAAGGTAGTGTCTCCAAAATTTGAGAGCAAAAACTACGGCTCCTAACTCAAGATCATGAGTTATATAGTTCTTCTCATGGATTTTCAATTTCCTTGACGCATAGGCTATGACTTTGTCTCTTTGCATGAGAACACAACCAAGGCCTAGGTTTGATGCGTCACAATAGACAACGAAATCGTCGTTGCCATCGGGTAAAGATAAAACAGGAGCATCACAGAGTTTTTGTTTCAGTGTTTAAAAGGCTTCCTCTTGTTTAGGTCCCCACTCGAAAAGGTTTATTCTTCTGAGTCAAAGTGGTGAGGGGAACCGCGATCTTTGAAAAGTTCGTGATGAATCGTCGAAATTATCCAGCAAGACCAAGAAATGAATGAACTTCGGTGGGAGTAGTAGGTGTACTCCAATACCTAATCGCACTGATTTTGGCGGGATCTACATGTATACCTTGTTCGTTAACAATGTGACCACAAAAATTGAACTTCTTTTAGCCAAAATTCACACTTGGAGAATTTGGCTTAAAGTTGTTCTTTTTTAGGAGTTCCATCGTTAGACGGAGATGTTGTTCGTGATCGGCTTGAGGCTTAGAATAAATGAGGATATCATCGATAAAAACAATTATGAACTTGTCTAAATAAGGTTTACAAACCCTATTCATTAAGTCCATGAAGACGGTAGGAGCATTTTTCAAACCAAAAGGCATGAAAGTGAACTCGTAATGGTCGTATCGAGTGCGAAAAGCAGTCTTGGGAATATCTTCTTCGAGTACATGAAGTTGATGATACCAAGAACGCAGATCAATCTTTGAAAAGCAGGTCGCACCTTGTAGCTGATCAAAGAGATCATCAATACGAGGTATGGGATATCGATTTTTATTGTGAGTTTGTTGAGCTCACAATAATCGATACACATACGGAAGGATCCATCCTTCTTTTTCATGAATAGGACAGGAGCGCCCCATGGTGAAAAGCTCGGACGAATAAATCCCTTGTCTGAAAGTTCTTGGAGTTGCTTTGACAACTCTTGCATTTCAGACGGTAAGGAGATTTGGCAATTTTGTTGGCACAAGGTACAAGGTCAATACGAAACTCAACTTAACGAATTGGGGGTAAACCAGGTAGCTCTTCAGGAAACACCTCAGGATATTCCCGAACAATGGGATGTTCTGAACAGTTTTTCCCTTGCCTTTTTCTTCTACGATATGTGCCAAGAAGGCTACATAATTCTTTCGTAGGTATTTTTGGGCCTGGGTACATGTCATGAGTTTTAGGCTACTAGAGGGTTTCTCTCCGTGAACTTCTAAGGTTCCGCCAGACGAAAGAGGTAACGAACAAGCTTGTCGAAACAGATCACCTCACCATGGTGTTTGGTTAACCAATCCATTCCTATGATGATGTCAAAACTCCCAAGTTGCATTGGTGTGAGGTGAATGGGAAAAAGGTGGTTATCCAAGCTCTACGAATGACATAGTCGAGCACAAGGGGTTCACCATTAGCTATTTCCACCGTTAAGGGTTTTCCTAGTTTAGTTCTAGGCATCGAAAGCAAAGGCTCAAAGGCTAGTGATATAAAGCTTCTATCGGTACCCGAATCGAAAAGAATAGAAGCAGGATGATTGTTAACAAGGAACGTACTGTTAATGACTTCGTTATCAGCATGAGCCATCGTTGGCATTGATGTTGAATGCGCGTGCACGGGCTGGATTTGCATTCGCGTTCACCAATTTTGGGCAGTTGTTTCTAAAGTGACCCATCTCGCCATAGTTTGTAGCAAGAACCATGTGGGAACGGAGGTCTAGCAGGGTTGGCTTAGGGTTGAACAGGGTTCTAAATAGCTTATTTTGGGGACGAATGATAGAAATTGGCTATTCTAGAGAGATGTTAAAAATATCGATGGAATATAAGGATGGTGGTCATTCGTTCGTTACTTACAAACAAACAAACGACATATGGTAACTAATCAAAGTAAATGGGTCTTTATAATGTATCGCGAAGACATGCTTTAGCCTATAAGTGGCCACTCACCCCAAGAGTTCCCAGGTAAAAATGAATGGTTCGATAATGCGGATTTGTACGAACACTCTAGCCTAAGACAGAAAACTCAGGGTATAGGCATCCACCTTTCTAAATTGCATGTGTTCACATTAATAAAACCCAAACTTTGATGGGATTTTGAAAACTTACAAGGCTTTAAGCCAAAACAAATTATCTAAGGATAGATGATTAATTTTCAAAACGAATTTGTAACTTGTGTATTTGTTTTGGGTAATTACCTAAGGATAGGTGATGGTATTGTTTTAAGAATCTAAACGCAAGATAACTCGCGTTAGGGTCCTAGGAAGGTTATAGTCTAGGTCAAAGCATTACTAATAAGCTAATTCCCTATAACCATAAGCTCTGATACCAATCTTTCTATAACACCCCGACCACGTAAAACAACGAACCGCGATGGAAACGTCGGGGAGACATGTCACAGAACTATTATCTCACAACTCATGAAATTTAAAATTTAGTTTTATTAAGTTATATGTTTGCATTCTCTTGGGATAAACATAAACAAAACATAAATAAATTGTCTTTCATGTTTTAAGTGACTAAGGCGCGTGTCCATTCCTACGTGAAGCATGCATCATATTATCAAGCATTGACTCCTGAAACATATGTGAAAAGAGAGTCAGCATAAATATGCCGGTGAGTACATAGGTTTTGTGAGTGTGTCAAATTCCTGGCTTTATATACATATTGCAACATATTGTGTGACTACAAGAATCTTTAAATGAAAACCTCGTATCAAAAGTGCTTGATATTGCAATACAATTAACCAACTAAAACAAGTTGGTTAGAGTTGTGAAAAACCTCGTAGCCATGAATCTTGACCAAAATGTTTCTTTTGTAAAAACCTTGTACTAGATTGATTAAAAAGAAAACTTCGTATGGTTTATATCTTTAAGTGAAAATCATTGGGTGACATCGTTCAAAACCATTTGTCCGTATTATAAACCTTTTGTCCGTGTTATAAACAAATCGTTCGTGTTAAAAATCAATCGTCCGTGTCATAAACCAATTGTCCATGTCATAAACAAATCATCCGTATTTTTAATTGTGAAAACTTTTTATCATTCTTTAATGAACATATTCAAACCTGTGTTGACTATACCACCAAAGGGTATCTTTAATAGACCACCAAAGGGTCTCTTTAACTAGACTAACAAATCAGCAAATGATTTGTTAATCAGAAACAGTTTCTGTCATTACCCAGACTTCCACCAAATCCAGTGAACACTCCGATAATGGGATTGTCAGTCCTATGGTACGATAACATACTACTGGTCCGCTCAGCCAAAGCTAATGAATGTCATTCGTGTTATGGATAACGCATCAACAAGTTGTTCACATTATTGAAATCGTATTGTTTTATATATAAACCATAGACATTATTTTTGAAAACTTGAAAATGATTTTGCACATATGAGTCACCCCAAAACATTTGCAAAACGTAAAAGAGGGGAACTATGTACTCACTTTGAAAATCATTTTTATATACATAAACCATGTATATTGTTTTGAAATTTCGAAAATAATTATGGGCACATATGAATAACCCCAAAACATTTGAAACGTAAGAGAGGGGGGCTTTGTTCTCACTTGGGATTGCGAAAGTGTTCTTGATCAACGAAATACACAAAGCTCAGACGTGTCCTAATGTGTCAGATAAATATATTAGCGTGTCAGGACTTCAAACGGGAGATCGGATAGAATGAAGTCTTATAAACCAAACGAGTGTTGGAACTCATGTGATATGGTTTAACAAACTTAAAAATCTGATTTGGAAAGGAACCTAAGAGCTTTTGACCCATTATGACTCGTTAAGGTAGTTTACGTTACTTTAACGGGTCATTAGCGTAAACATGTGATCGGATGGTTAAACATGTCCTATGATAAGTCTTAAATGCCCAAGCATGTTTGAAAATGCTATAACATCAGTTTATATGTCAAAAATTTTGTTACATGTGTTTAAAATGGATTTATGCGCAAAAGGGCATTTTGGTTATTTTTTAGGACATAGAAGTAACTTATCATAACACTAATCAAACGACGTGACCATAAGGGATAACCTCATTAGGTTATTCCCTTTAAAACTATGGTCACAAATATGTGTTTGGCCGGATCCTAAGATCGACCAAACGGGTCATATTCGAAAGTCAAAGAGGTGGTCAAGACCGCTCGACTTACGACCCTAAATAAGCAGTAAGCTAGAAGTGACAGCTAGACATGTCAAAATATGTCTAACTAAGTTTATAAAACTGATTTGGTATCAAAACTTGGTGTTTTGATACCCAAAAATAGTTTCGTCGTAAAATGCACATCATGCGCATTTTGACCGAAACTTTTACTCGTCACTTCGACTAGTAAACGTGGTAATCAGAAGGTGAAATCGCTAGGGACTATAACCTTCGTGATTATGATCATATTGCAAAGTCCAATTGAATTTTGACTTGACCAAATATGGTCAGATCCAAAAGTCATTCAAGAAGCCAAATTGTTCGACTTTTAACTCAAATAGCTAAAATAATGAAAGAACTAGGAAGAGTACTTACTCGTGTTGAAGAACACTTTCGGAACTAAAGATAGGAGGCTTCCAAAGGCTAGAAACATGCTCCAAGAAGGATAGAAAGAAGAACTTCACACTTTGCTTTGAATGTTTTGAAGTGGTGTAAAAAATGGAAGAATCATGGGGTATTTATAGTATTTTAGGATTAAGGAGGTGATGAAAAGTGTCCTCAAGTGTGGATTAGTGTCCGAACATGTGTCAACACCATATTAATTGTGGCAAAGTGAGTGCTAGGTGTCAAAATTGGAGACATGTGGCAAACTTGGTGAAGA
The DNA here is from genome assembly GCA_947069175.1 of Scalesia atractyloides. Classification (NCBI taxonomy): domain Eukaryota; kingdom Viridiplantae; phylum Streptophyta; class Magnoliopsida; order Asterales; family Asteraceae; genus Scalesia; species Scalesia atractyloides. The sequence continues at coordinate 57,164,225 of CAMTDV010000003.1, read as the reverse complement.
AGCAAAATTTTATTATTTTTTTGACATTTTTGGCCCTTGTGCTTGTATTTTCACTTGTTTGCCATTTTTAACCCCTTTAACCTAATATTTAGGTTATATAAAGGTGTTAAGATATGTGTAACTTGGATTATGCCCGAAAATGTCGTGGATGTCGGTTCGTTCGGTTGTACGGTTACGCGTTTCACAAAAATGCGTAAAACGCTTTAACGAACACGAAAATGATCGAAATTGTGCAACGATTGACATTTTTGCATTCTCATCAATAAAATACAAGATTTTATTGAATACAAAAGTATTTAGAAATAAAACACAGGGTTTCATTGAATACGAAATTTTTTGTTATTGTGCAATGATTGAAAAGGCACAAATGTCACAGATTAGGTTTAAGCTGGACAATTCCTCAGAAGAATCCAGAAAAACAAAAAACTCATCATCTGTTAGTGATCAAAATCCATCTATAATAGAGGAAGATGATTCATCAAATAATGAGTCAGAGAAAATTGATCAAGATCAATCTCTTCATGAAGTAAGAGGGGTAGAAATTTCTGTTACTCCTAATGTGAAATGTGTTGCAAATCAAGAGAATGTTCCTATCAAAACTGTCAAGACAACAGCGTCTACATCTGAAAATAATAATGTGTTGTATACTTTGATTGGGGATGAGAAAATTTACTCAAATAAAGACTTTTCGATCAGAAATGTAAATCCAAGTTCAGTTGATCAAGTTTTTGAAAATTCAACAACCAAATTTTTGGAAAAGAAGAATTCAATCAAGTCACAACCATTATTCGTTTTAAAAGAAAAACAACAAGATAATCGAGCTGAAAAACCTGTGGAATCAAAACCAAAGGTTGAAGCTAAAGGAGCTCGCTACAAGAAGAAATTGAAGAATGTTAAATTTGTGGGTTGAACCGGTATTGATAATATCGAGAATTTTGAAAGCATGTCTAATATTGATTTTGTAAATCAAGTCAAGATTTTAAAGCGTAACAGTAAAAAAAATTACACTCAACACACAAATGGGTGTGAAGATGAACCAAGTACCTCTAGATCCACAAGTTCAACATCAAGTTATAAACAGGATCTCCTAAATTTGTTGAAAGGAGAACATGTTTTAAATGTGGAGAGTTTGGCCACATAATCAAAAATTGTACCAACCCAGCAAAACTGAAGTTTTTAAAAAAAAACCCCTTCTTAAATAAATTGCCAATGTCGATCTGCGTCACCTAAACTAGACAAACGAATTGTTAAGGAACTAGAAGAAAAACAGAGACGTAAACAAGTTAAAATAATTGAGAAAACATTAAAACCGGATTTTTCAGAAAGGAAACCAAGTTCATCAAGTTTGATAAAACCAGAAGTATTTAAATCTGTAAATAATAGTCAATCTGGTGAACATCAACAATCTTGGAAACCTAAAACCAGTAAAGTTTCAGGGAGAGGCACAGAGTTTCCAAATCATCAAGAAATAGAAATTACATTTCATGATGATAAGGGTCGACCCAAGACCACTAAGGCTTGTGTCCCCATCTCAAACTAATTGGGTAATGCAATGTGCAGGGTGTTCCAGGAGGAACTGTGAACAGTCATTGGATTGTTGACAGTGGAGCATCAAGGCAAATGATAGGCGACTTAAGGCTCCTTTTTGATGTGAAAAGAATTAGGGGAGGTTTTGTTGCCTTTGCTGAAGATAAGGGCGTATACATCACTGGAGAAGGAATGGTTTCCAATGGTGTTGTTAGTTTTGATAAGATCAATTATGTTCGTCAAATTGATCAGAATCTTCTGAGTGTTTCTCAAATGTGCGACAAGAAGTTCACGGTTCATTTTTATGATGTTGGTTGTTATGTGTTGAAACCTGGTTTCAAGATTTCCCAAGAATGGATTCTCCTATCGGCTCCAAGAATTAATGACTTGTATATTCTTGACATGAGCCAAGCTATTACCACGTATACACAAGTTACATGTTTTGTCTCAAAAGCCACCGAAAAGGAATCAAACTCTTGGCATAGACGAATGGGACACATTCACTTAAGGAAAATGAACCATTTAGTGAAAAATAATCTTGTGAGTGGTGTAGAAGTGAAGAACTTTCATTTACAAGACGTCTGTGTATGGTGCCAAAGGGGAAAGGAAGCTCGAAAATCTCATCCTGTGAAGAAGATTAACACGGTAAATATGCCTCTGGAACGTTTTCATATGGACCTCTTTGGACCTATGAAACACAGTACTACCTTTGGTGATTCATATTGTTTAGTTTTTACTGATGACTATTCAAGATTTTCATGGGTGAATGTTTTGGCACACAAGAGTGAAGTTCCTAAAATCCTCAAGAATCTCCTCACGCTACTTGAAAATTTGTACAATCTGAAGATAAGGAGAATCAGAAGCAACAATGGCACCGAATTCAAGAACCATGTTATGGATGAATTCTCTTCTTCTAAAGGAATTTTACATGAGTACAGTTCTTGTTACACTCTACAACAAAATGGTGTCGCTGAGAGGAAAAATAGAACTCTGATTGAAAGTGCAAGAACTATGTTAGTAGAATCAGAACTTCCTGTTCAATTTTGGGGGAGGTTGTGGCTACTGCATGTTATACGATGAATAGAGTTCTTACGGTGAAGAGGCATGAGAAAACATATTTCGAGTTGTTACACAAAAGAAAACTGGATGTGTCTTTCTTAGAACCTTTTGGAGCTCCATGCACTATGATTATTCCATATGGTAAGTTTGGTCCTAAGGTTATTGAAGGTTTCTTTCTTAGATATGCTACTCCAAATTTTAGAGTGTGAAATTTGTCAACGAAAAGGATTGAGGAATGAGGTGAAGTTAAGGTTCAAAGATATACATAATCAATAAGAGCTCCGGGTGCTCCTTGGATGTTTGACTACAATGGATTGTTTGACTCCTTCAATCTGCCAACTTTTGATGATGCATCTGCAGCTGCTCAAATGCTACTTGAAAGTGATACTACAGTTGACTCATCATTAGTTCGACCAATTATTGTTAACCCTCAAGTGTCTACTTCGGTTAACAATCTTGTTCAAAATGAGGAATTCGAAGATGCTGCTGATTATAATGTTTCGTCAGAAGATGATGAGTTCCATGATGCACATGAAGCTAGCTCTGCTCTGGTTCCTGGAATTTAGGATGTCACATCAAATGTACAAAATCAAGGGACGACTGAGGGTCAAGCATCTACGTCTTCGTCTAATCTAGCAATCGATTTAGCTGTTGATCTGAATATTAACAATGTGGGTATAAATTCTCGAGTTCCCGATGTTCCTGAAACTCGAATCCATAATACCCATCCTCAGCAGAATATTATAGGAGATGTCCGGAGTAGTGTGGAGACACGTAATCAGCTAAGAAACAGCCAGAATGCTGGTTTATATTCAGGTATTAGGGAATCTGGGGAACAGAATGATTGGTCTTTTGCCTGCTATGTTTGCCAAGTAGAACCGAAATCTTGGAAGGAGGCAATGAAAGAAGACTCATGGGTTGAAGCAATGAAAGAAGAACTTCATCAGTTTCAGAAGTTGGGCGTGTGGAAATTGGTTGACAGGCCTGACAACTATAAGAAGATTGGTACTAGATGGGTTTACAAGTGTAAGAAAGATGATCGAGGTGTTGTTGTGAGAAACAAAGCATGATTGGTTGTCCAGGGCTTTAATCAGGTAGAAGGCATTGATTATAATGAGGTTTATGCACTAGTAGCACGTCTTAAGGCCATTAGAATTTTCTTGGCTTATGCGTCCTACAAGAACTTTACAGTTTATCAAATGGATGTGAAGAGTGCATTTCTTCATGGTGTGGTTGAAGAAGAAGTATATGTTGAGCAACCGCCTAGTTTGGAAGATCCAATCCATCCTGACAAGGTTTGGCTTCTCAATAAGGCGTTATATGGTCTTCATCAAACTCCATGGGCTTGGTATGAAACTTTGTCTTCCTTGTTTCTCAAGAATGGTTTTCGACATGGATTGATCGATTGTACTCTCTTCATCAAGGAAGAGAATGAGGGCTTATTGCTGGTACAAGTATATGTTGACGATATTATTTTTGGGTCTACAAATGAGAAAATGTGCAAAGAATTTGAGTAGGTGATGCAAGAGAAGTTCGAGATGAGCGCCATGGGAGAAATGACTTCCTTTTTAGGTTTGTAGGTTCATCAATCTAAGGAAGGGATTTTCATCCATCAAACCAAGTACGTCGGGGATATTCTCAAACAATTTCAAATGGAAGACTCAAAGCCCTTGGGAACTCCATTAGCTCAAAATCATGGGATTACTCCTGATGGAATGGGTGAACATGTGGAACTGTCTCTTTATTGTGCTATGATCGGTTCTCTTATCTATCTTATTGCTTCAAGACCCGACATAATGTACCCAACATGTCTTCTATCTCGCTACCAGTCAAGTCCAAAAGTTTCGCATTTGATGGTTGTAAAAAGAATCTTTTGTTATTTGAAGGGTCGCCCGGACACTTGTCTTTGGTATCCTAAGGATGACAAGTTTGATTTTACAGCATTCAGTGATTCTGATCATGACGGCTGCAAGATCGATGCAAAATCAACATCAGCAGGATGTCAGTTCTTGGGAAATCGCCTAATCACGTGGCAGTGCAAAAAGCAAACTTGTGTAGCTACGTCAACCAGCGAGGCTAAGTGTATTCCAGCTTCTAATTGCTACTCTAAGGTTCTATGGATCCAACAGCAAATGCGCAACTACGGTTTTGAATTTCTAACTACTCCTATTTATGTTGATAACGAAGCTGCTTTACAAATCACTCGTAATCCTGTACAGCACTCCAAAACCAAACACATTGAGATTAAGTATCATTTCATACGAGATTGTTATGAAAAGAAACTTATCAATGTTGTTAAAATCCACAATGATCACCAACGTGCCGACCTGTTTACAAAAGCTTTTGATAAATCACATTTTGATTATCTTCTTTTGGTCATTGGCATCAAGGTGAAACCTGAGTAAATCATCTTTGGCTAATCATTTTCGTAAATATTTTCTTAAAAGCTAAAAATACAAAAAGATTTTCCATTTTCTATAAGTTTTATATTTTAGGGGGAGAAAACTTCAAGAAAAATACAAAAACATGAGAAAATACAAAAATACAAAAATATGTCTTTTATTTAGTTAAGTTTTTATTTATTTATTTACCTTCCGTATTTAAGGGGAGAAAACTTTTGAAAATACAAAAACAATAGAAAATTCAAAAATCAAAAATGAGTTTTTGGAAAGATAAGAGAAGATGATGATACACCAGTAATTGGTCAAAAACGGTCAAAAGCATAAAACAAGAATTAATAAGTAGCTTTACCAATGATGTATCGGTAGGCTCACAATCAGATTAAAATATGCAGGTTGATATAAACATAACGGACTGAAAGCTAAGTGGGAACCATTCATTGGCATATGGTCTTGGTAGCGAAATTTCGTTTGATAGTACGCCGAAGTTCTGAGATATGTGGTCTTTTTGCTTGCTTATCATCTGGGTATCATGGTTGAATCTTTTACCGAAAGTAACGGTGACCCGAATCTAGAACTTCCATGTTACCATACATAGTGTAAATACTGCATACGACCATCAATAAGTGATAAAAATATCACATCTACCCAATAAATAAGTGATAATATATCATAGCTTTATGCGGGAGCTATGTTCGTCTCTTTGTCGATGCGATGGTACTAACTTGTTCAAAGACTTACTCCTGTGCCCTACATGCATCTGAAATTAAAGTTCCTCGTCAATAAGTGATTTAATCACATAGGGCTTGTTTTCAATAAAAATATAATTGAGTATCTCACATCATATACGTCAAAACAGATGATAAGCAGTATACTCATTGGTAAGATTTTCTCTCGTGCATGTCTTGATACGGGAATGTGTCGTGAAGTGGTTGAACACCGGCTAGTAAGCAAATTCATACGTTAATAATATCTCCTAATCATGATTACATCTAATAAGCTGAGCTTATATGGACAACAATACCGATAATCATAGTAGAATACTTATTTATTTAATTTGATGTTTTAAATAAAACTCATTTTTGAAACTCTGAAAAAGATTGCCAAGTAAATATAAAGTTTATTCTTATCTATTACTAGTTATTAGTTTACTCTGTTGTTAAATTATGTTATTTTTTATTTAGCCAAAGTTGAAGCTTAAAAGTTTTCCACCAAGATACGCCTTGAAAACCATTTGCTTTGATATCATAACTTCATAAAGTACTTTCTTATAACAGGAAAACTCATTTCAAAGAACAAATCCGTGTAATGAGCACTTTCCTAACAATAACTTGTGAATCTGTGTGGATATGTGCAAAGATCTAAACAGGTCATCAAAAAACCTAAGGTCAACGAAGAACTATAAGTCCAGTTTTGAAAAACTTAGATCCGTACGAATCAAAGGTCACTTGTACGAGTGACTATGCCTCGTACGAATGAACCACTGGTGTTTTGTATGAGTGAAAGTTCTTCGTATGAGTTGAGGTTCTTCGTACGAGTATCATAATGTGGTATAAAGGGTGATGAAGTTCTTTGGTACAACTTTATTTTCACCTTGCTCACATCATTCTTTCACCCCTCCTTAAGTTGTTTCTGATATCTTTAAGGTATGATTGACAATGTAGGCATACCTTGAAGACAAAAAATTTGAACATTATCTGACTATGTGACTTTGCCTTACATGAACAACAAACTTTAAGTGAAGAAACTTTTTAACGAAAAACAAGTTCTTCATGAAAAATCTTCTTTTGAAGTTGTTTGTGCGAACAAGATCTTTTTGATCCGTACAAGTGAAATATCACTCGCAACGAGTAACATGTCGCCCGTACAAGCCAGTTACTCGTACGAGTAAATCACTTGTTTAACTAAGTCAGGTGTTTGTACAAATCAGTTGTTATTCGTATGAGTCGGTAGTTCTTCGTCCAGGGAATATATACATACAGATTGTTGGAATAAAACTTTTTGTGTATATTCCCTAATGAATTTATGTTCTTACTCTGGTTATCTTTTTTGTATAGAATGGAACAAAAAGAACATAAAAGAAAACCCGCAACAAAGAGAACTAACAAGTCAGAAGTGGAAATCATGTCAGAGCCAAGACACAACATGGTGGCCTACTTAGATCAAGAAGATAAATTTGCTGAGTACAATGATATAATGAAGTTTTTACGCGACTCAAGGATACATTATGCTATCACGCACAAGACTACAGTATACAAGACGTTGATCAAGGAATTTTGGGATTCAGTTAAAGTTGTTGAAATGAATGGGCAGGAACTTATCCACGAAGAGTGAATGACTTAGACGTAGATATCTCTATTGAAATCATTAACTCAAAATTACAACTTGGCGATGATCCTGAAGCTCCATTCTTAGTTTCGTTGAAATGTCAATGCGGATGTTTGCTTCAAATGAAATGTGTTGGAGATTTTCTCGTAGGACAACTAAACAAAGCATGGTTGCCACTCTGATACAAGTTCTTTCTACATGTCTTAATTCAGTGTTTAAGCAATAGACGAAGTGGTTATGACATGGCGAAAAACGACTTAGTTGGAATGATATAGCTTTGACATTGAACAAACCATTCAGTGTTTCAAAGTATATTTTTGCAAACATGAAGGAAAACCTGAGAAGAACCGGATATGGTGGAAACACGTTTTGGATGTATCCTCGTTTTCTCCAAATGATCTTGAAGAGCAACATCCAAATCTTCCGAAGAACGACAACGATATTCTAAAAGTTGAGATTATGATGGAACATTCGTTGAAGATATTTAGAGGAGTAGCAGCTAAACGTTATAAGGAAAGCACACCTCCTCATAAATTGTTCGGTTTTCTGGCAAATGATGAGTATATTGCACCAGAAAACGATAAGTGGCGCCATGATGACAGTGAGTCAGAAAATGAAGAACCAACTTTGAAGAAGATGATCAAAGATACGTTTGGTCATCAAAAGGGAAGAGGTGATGATGACGACAGTGATAATGATGGTAATGGTGGTTCATGTGATGCTGGTGCTACACGTGGTGATAAGGGTAGAAAGAAACAAAGCAAAAGGTCTATTGGAAGATCATCGCACAATCTGAAATCACACAACCTACAACCTCACATCAAGAAACTATACTAGAACCAAATGTAGAAGCCCAGTCTACCCTTACAATGGAGGAGACTGAACCTGTAATGACGGAACCCACTACAACCTCTGAACCACAACCTTCAAATACCATAGCAGCTAAAACATATTCGGCTGAAGCTACTCCAGTTCAATCACAACCTACTACTTCTTCCGTTCAACAATCCCAGTCCACAACTCATCAACAAAATTTAAAATGAAGTAGTCGTTTATTTTCTGAAATGGAACAAAATGAGAAAGTGGATTTTCTGTTCACTCAGTTGCAAGCTATGGCAATTCAGATTTACAAGCATTCGGAGTTTATGTCTTCAAATCAGAACACAATTGTCAAACAACAGTTGGAGATATATTCTTAGAAAGAGACTGTTAGAAAATAGGATTTTGAGATTGCGCAGTTAAGAAAATAAAATGAGAGGTTCAAGGCTACAGATACTGAAGGAGCAACTTAGCTACAACTGATGAGAGCAGCTGATAACTCTCGTGAGATTGAATTGAATAGGCTGAAAGAACGTAGTGCGGTTGTACAACAATCTGCCAAAACATTAACTGCTAAACATAACGACTTGAGATAATGGTATCATTCTCGAAATACTACGCTGGTTGAAGGCTTTAATGGTATTAAAGACGTGTTTGAAATGCTTAGAAAGTGAGTGAACATTTTGTGGAAAGAAAGATGGAAAGCACAGGAGATCAAACGTAAATGTGATCAGGATAGTAAAGACCCTGGTAATCCTAATGCTTCAGCCTCATCCTCGCAACCAAAAGTTTCTGCTTCAACTCCAGTGGTAGAGTCTAATATACAGCAGACCATGACCGATCCAGTTGCCTCCAATGACGTTCAAGAGGAAACAGGAAAGGTTTGATGTTTCTAGGAAATGTTGAAGACCAGATCCTCAATCAACAATGGATTGAAGATTCTCAGTAATCATGGAAGAAGCATGCAATTAGAAATGAAGACTGAAGACCAAGCAACAGCCAAGGGGGAGTTTGTTGATACACTTTTGTGTCTGTAGCTTCTTCTTAGTTACGTTTATAATTGTACGGTCTTTATTTATTGTGTCTGTATAGTTTGGTCGTGTCGGCCAAATCAAGATATCCTCCTATCTTGATTTAGTGCGACGTTTACTTTGTCTGTGTTGTAAACAGTTGCATGTGTGCATACTATTATGTATTGTGTTCGTCATGTCTGTTGGAACGTTCTCCGAAGAACATTTGTTAGTAAAAGTGGAAGGTGCTTCGTACGAGCTAGATGTTGCTCGTACGAGCCACTTGCCATTCGTACGAGTAATTCACTAGTCGTACGAGTAGGATATTTCAACCAAGCACCTTGCTTGTTCGTACGAGCAATGGGTTGTTCATACGAGCAGCCTTTGGAGAATGTTCTTCGTGACTTATAGTGTTTCGTACAACCAGTAACATTCTTCATACTGTTGCTAGGTGTGGGCACAATATAAACAAACATGTACTTCTTAGTTAGTTAGTGGGCAAGTAGATAAGTTTGGAGACACTGAGAGCACAAGAGAGAGAGCACAGAGAGTATTTCCTGAGTCTGTACGAACATTGTTTGTACTAGTTCTCGTCTATTAATCAAGATAGTGAATCTTTGGTTATCTTGTGTTTCTTACTTTACTTTGGTTTGCATACTTACGTGGATTCCGCACTCGTATGTGTGTTACATAAATAGGGAAGTAGGTTAATCTTGATCCTCCAAGTGGACCTGCAACATTTACATGAACTCACCAACTTTTGTTGACTTTTTAAAATTACATGTATTTCAAGACACAAGGCATGAGTTGTGATACATATCAGGTTGTGGGAAATGACAAGACAACGAGTGCCATCTTTTGGAGGATTTACTTCTTATATCCCAACCTAGTATGGGTATATAGGGGTCAAAACCTCATTATGCATTTATGACAAAAACAATATTTTATTTTGAAGTAATGTATTTTCAAACTACGTTATGATGACATGCCGAAATCCGTGAAAACTATGAAATTACTTTTGGTTGGTTGTAAATGTTGAAATGCAAATTTATATTTGGTATGGCATCGTTGTTGATATATACTTGTTTACTTAGTTGGATGCAATGATTACCTCATAGTCACACACTTGCGCTTCCGCTACGACCAGGGTGTGACATTCACAGCTGCTGACACAAAGATAAACATTCCTGAATTTTTCTCATCTTATTCAAAACTTGAAAGCTCAAGTGGAGCCTGATTCGAAGCTGGTAGCTCTAGTAGTGGGTTGAATGAGCAAGATGAAGCTACGATGAGAATAGCTGCTGAAAAAATGAAGATTATTGAGCAACATGATAGTGAAGATGATGAAGATGTGGATATCAAGAAGTTGCAAAGAAGGGTAGTGATAGTGGAGCAAGACGTTGCATTAAAAGATGCCCAAATATCGTCTTTGCAAAATCAAGTGACTATCAAATATCAAGTGATCGAGCAACTTCAAGGTGATGTGAGCTTATTAATGGTAGAAATTTATGAAATGAAAGCAAAGTTGCAAAAGAAATTTGGCAGTGAATTTGCAGATAAAGATGACGATCCTTTGAACGTTGCACATCACGAACGTACTACTGAAGAGAAAGTCGTAGTCGATGCTAAAAGAGAAGCTGGTTGAAATGCCTATCTAGCTATAGAGCAAACAAAGAAAAGAAAGCAAATGCAAAAGAAGCAAAGCAACAAGCAGATGGTCATCATGAAAAACCAAGATCTAAATCCTCTAGATGAAAACTCCAGCCAAAAGATCCAACCAAAGTGTCAGATGGTTACGTAATGAAATTAGGATCAAGACTCTACGACAGAGTCAGCAACAAGTCTGAAGTCAAATGCTGGAGATATGATCACGACAGGAAGTTATGGTTGGTGACTAGAGAGAGTGGACAAAGAGAATATTATGCCAAGCAGTCGTAGTTTGAATCATGGATCAAGGATCTGAAAAGTCTCTTACGAGCTCCTTATTATGATTCAAATCTGAATCAACATGGTCCTGGATGGGCATTTCACTCCAACCGATAAAGAGAAAGTGATTCTAGCTGCCCCTAAATTTCAAAAAGAAGTGCTAAAGAACTTCTGCTATTGGGCTTACGATCCAAAGATGGTAGAGGTTGTAATTGTAACTAAAGAAAAAGGCATTTTGACTGGCTGACACGTTGGAACTTATCAGTTTTCTCGAGGATGATATCAAGATCTTGGGTCAACATTAAATTCACACAAACGATAATATGAAGTTTGTGCAAAATCCTAGACTAGTGATGTAGCAAAGGTGATCAAGAACAAGCTTTATGCAAATCAAGGTCCACTATTTGGAAGCAGCGGAGCTGGCAGATCCTGAAGCATCAAGCCACACTAATGTAGTAAACCTAGGGGGAGATTGTTAGGCCCTAATTAGGTTTTTGCATTAGTTACATTAAAGGTGTGGGCTACATTGTAATTATGGGCTTGGGGATGGCTTTTGGGCCTAAGGGCATACGTTAATGGTGCACTAACCCTTTGGGTTAGTAGCTTTTGGTGGTATCAATTCACTTGTATGAGACAAATTCCAAGATTAGTATGCAAGTTGATCTTTATCTATTTCATCTTATATCTTCTATCTTGATTCATAGCTTGTTTGTGTGATTCTACCACCAAACATGCCTCGTGTGATATTATAGATCTGGTTTTCGAGACTTACATCGGGTCCAACTTATTACAAGAATAGGCCCAAACACAAACTAGTGTGCGGTCCCAACACTAGTGTGCGAGGGCACCAAAGACATTTCCAGCTGAGTTTGATTGGTAATAGTGTAATAGGACAAGCAAGTCGCACACTGATTATAGTCAACAAGTCAAACACACATCCAAAACGGTCAACAAAGTCAACTCACACACTTACATGTGGCACACTGGTTATATACAAGTGTGCGGAGGGTAATTTAGTAAAATTTCCAAGTTTGTGAGGGTGTAATGGTCATTTTACAGTGTGCAACTCCTCTTTCCGGCGCGTATAACCCACGCGCCGTTATTGTCCTTCTTCTCCAGCAATCCCAAACAACTTTCCGGCTCTATTTCAAATTCCGAACACTCTTCAACTCAAACTTAGTCATACAACTACTTCCGATTCAAACAAGCATCATCATCAATCATTAGCATCAATGAATCCTTCCATCTATTCACTATCATTCAAGATAAACCTAATAATCAAAATCAACAGTATAATTTAAAATCAATAACCCAACCTTTTGTCTTGCCATTTTGTCCTGACATTTTGAATTAGAAGATTATAATTTCTTGAAGAAGATATTTTTCAGAAAGACAGAGAAGAAGAAACAAGGTGTTTGAATTTTGAGAGGATTAGTGTGTGATGAGTTTTTGATACAATGTGAAGCCATCAACAAGTTTATGCATTAAAAATCCTAACACTCTTTTGGTTTAGTGGGCCCACCAAGTGTGAGGTGGGCCCAACTCGAATCCCGAGACCATATAAAAACTTCAATTCTCTGCAAACAGGTTTTGAAGAAAAACATGGTCTTACTCAATTCTTGAACAAGCCACAAAATTTTTTTGATAATGTTAAATATGTACATACTAATATAAATTATCAAACACAAACACAAATCTGTTTGCAAGCACTTTTCTCACGGGATCAAATGACGGGTTTTCAGGCCATACTACATTTATCAACACAAATTTAGTTTGGGTGATCCGAGCGATTGCTAGTATATTTTTCCTTTTAAACTTATCTCCTTGGGCCTTTTCCATATAATGATCTACAACTGATTTATCATGTTTTAGATTATTTAATATGAGCACCCAAACAAATAACGATCAAATCCAGGAACTTTAATCAGGGCACTCTATCATGCATGTAGTTTCCCTACCACATATTTTCACAAGCCTGTTCTAGGATTCTTAAACCTTACCTTGGACTTGGTTGAGAGGATAACATAATAGATTGAATATAGAGATATAGATATAGATATAGTATAAATATCAAATGGATTTTCCAATTTGATATTACTTTTTGGGGTTTCTTTTGGGCACGAGGGGCCGCTTTCAGTTGTAATTGATCTATAGCACGACAACATACAACTAGGTCAGCATGTATCTGGATGCAGTAGAAGCTAATGTTGCCTAGCACCTCCAGGTCTTTACTCACGCAAAACAGAGGAGATACGTATGTTCATAAACCTTACAAAATTAACAGATGATAGAAAGCCAAAATATACTACAACCTCTATCCTAATAATAATATAACATTTGCCCAAGTCAAGCTCTGCTGAAGAGTAAATGTCAAAGGTCTGCCATAGCAAAACTCTGTTGAAGAAAAAAGCTCTGCTGAAGTCTAAAGCTAAAGGTCTGCCAAGGTAAAGCTCTGCTGAAGTCTAAAGCTAAAGGTCTACCAAGGCAAAGCTCTTCTGAAGATTAAAGCTAAAGGTCTGTTAAGGCAAAGGTCTGCTGAAGACCAACATAGGATGTCTCATCAATGTTTTAATATATCAGTCTTTGTAATGTTTAGTTATAGTAGTGGTTAGCTTAGTAGATGTTGTTAGTTTGTTAATTTGTTAAGTGTCACTTTCATGCTGACATCATCATAAGATGCTCAGTGGTTAAGATTGTAGTATAAATAAAACATTGCTTGTTCTGTTCTATTCGATCACTTTCATCAATTATCAATCTATCTTTCTTCCTTACATTCTGTACGAACAAATCAGTGATCTTAGGCTGAGGGGGAGATTTTGAGTTATATGCAAGTAATTATAATTACAAAAGCATGACAATGAAAACAATCTGTCAATTATTATGAATTAAAGTTCATCATTCCGCTGCATGTTCATCTGATTTATGTTCTTTCATCTTTCATCCTTTGAACTTTCATAATAGTTTCAAACTCAGATCCTAACAAGATACACGAGTTTGTTAGAAAAGATTTTAGAACTAGAACAAAACTATGTGTATCGGGACATCACACAAGCATTCAAATAGAAATGTACTAATTCCAAGTGACATTCTTTTAGTTTTATGTTCTGCACAGAACCAGTCAAAGTTCCCAGCCCTCAGGATAAAGCCTAGCAACATATCCACCTAGAGTCAAACCATTTCAATATTGGTTTTACATGAATCAGCGTTAATATAGGATCGTTTTATCCATTAGCAAAGGTCCTAATTTGATTATCCAGTCCCTATGCGCGAAATTCATATTAACTAGTGACAATTAACAAGATTACTTATCAATTTAGGGTTTTCATTGATTGTTTAACAGTTACGGATCACCGTGAAATCAACAGGGCTTCTACGTATCAGTCACCAAAAGTTCTACAAACTCACACCTTACCACCGCTATTTATAGACATGAAATCGACCTTCATGTGACGGTAAGTTTATCTTCATACAAAGGTAAGTTACCTTCGTACGAAGGTAAGTTACCTTCGTACGAAGGTAAGGTAAGTTACCTTCGTACGAATGTAAATCTACCTTCGTGCGAACTTAAATACAAACACGACAATTTCAACTCTAACAGGTCAGCCCTATTACATACACAGACACAACCCTAAGATATAGGCAATAGATATAATGCACCAACAAACTCCCCCTTTATCTTCATACGAAGGTAACTTACCCTCGCACGAAGGTAGATTTCATGTCTATAAATAGTCGTGTTGAGGTGTGAGTCTGTAGAACTTTTGGTGACTGATACGATCTGTAACTGTTAAATAATCAATGAAATAAGTAAATTGATAAGTCCCTTGTTAATTACCACTAGTTTATATGAATTCCGCGCATATGACTAGATAATCAAATTAGGACCTTTGCTAAGGGATAAACCATCCTACAAGTGGTATCAGAGCTCAGGACGCCTGATTTGAAGACAATTTTTCAAGATTCAGACTTCTTATTCTACTCATTCTTCTTATTTTTCACTTTTTAAAGACGAATCCACAGACAAAATGAACTGATTTTCAAGTATAGCACGTAAAAACATGTTTAGATAAATCCTTAAGAAAACCAGAACCAAAAACAACTGAATTCATGTCGACAATTGCAAAAATTGTCAAATTTTGAACCTATCTTAGTACGAAGATAATTCTATCTTCACACGAAGATAAAAGTTATTAGATTTGAAAAAATAATTACCTTTGCACGAAGATAACTCTATCTTCGCATGAAGATAAATCAAATTTTTGGAAATTTTACTTCACTCGAACCGAAATTTTAATCGTTTTAGCATCTAACCTTGTTCCAGGCAATTTGTCAAACAAGATAGAGAATGAATGGTACAACGCATTTGCTACATCAAATGTCAATGAATTAGCCGCAAGCGCACAAAATCTGAATTTAGAAAACGAAATGGGGTTGATGGTGAAACCCCTGAAATTGATGAATTTGGAGGATTATGATAGTTGGAGTGAACGATTTGTTAATTGGGTTCAAGCGAATCATTTTAACACTTGGTTTGCTATAGAAGAAAAATATACCGCACCAATCTGGGAAAATGAATTGGAAAAGAGATTGACTCAGTTCACAACTGCTGAAAAAGAAAAATTCGTCAATGAGAAGAAAATGATGAATAGATTGCAATAGTCAATCAAAGAAGATATCTTAGCGTTGCTGCAACATGATGATGATGCACAATCATTATGGAATGCATTAAGATTAAAGTTCTAGGAAAGCTCACAAATGAGGAAAAGTAAAAAGGCACTACTAAGAAAAGAATTCGATATTTTCAATATTTTGAAAGGCGCATATATGAAGTAGTTAATTGAGCGTTACTGTCACCTTGTTGTTTAAATGAAGAGATCGGGAATTCAGAAAACTAATGATGAGTTAGTTGACAAGCTGGCAGATGCTTTGCCAGAGGGAGAGTGGACTACATACTTAACGATTCTGAAGAACGGTGCGAATTATAGTGGCTTCAGCTTATCAAAGTTCATAGAAAAGCTCGAAGGTCATGAACTGGAAATGCAGAAGATGGCTAAATCAAAAGGTGCTAAAATACAGCAAGATGTGAGCCTTTGCTTTAAAGGCAATTCAGTTGGTACTCAAAGTTTGAAAGTTCAAACCGCCTTCAGTGCTGATAGTTCTGCAAGTCCATCTTCTAATCAATTCGGTTTTCAGTCATTTTCCAGCTTTGAACCAAACTCATCAAAAACAACTCAGTCTTCACAGAGTTCAACTAATTTCCAAAGCCATCAGTTTGGTCAATCTACTTCAAACAAGAGGATTATACAATGCAATATTGTTGTAAATCTCCAAAATACACAAGATTTCATGAACACACTTCCAAGCAGCACATGGCGTTGGTAGCTTCTGTTCTTGAATCTTATGCAATCCTGGTTATTGGGAAGATAGGACATCGAGATATGACCAAGGAAGATTATGGTTAGATAAGACTCAGAAGAATTAGAGCTGATCGACATTAAATGGTGCATGGCTTCTATAGTTCATAGAGCTCAGAGATTCATGGAGATTACGGACAGAAATAGCTTGGGAGGTTTGGATGGGAAGCTTAGATTCAATAAGTCAAAGGTTACTTTTTTTCATATGCAGAGAGAAAGGACATTTTAAACCGGAATGTACTAATCGAGAAGTTAATAGCAATCAAAGTCCCTTAGGGGATGACTACTACAACAAAGTTATATATCATTGGCCATCACCACCACAATCAAATTCAAGGATGGTTCAATAAAAGATGGTCCATCAAATGCAAAAGACAAAGCTTTAGTATACATTTCAAAAAATGAAAGTCTCGCACTGCTGGCAGAGATTATGGTAGAGCCTGAACCTGAAGCAGAAGATTGTCCTGAAGCAGTATTTGATGAAGCCATTGAGGAAACTATTCTTGAATGGTATTATCATGAACAACGTGTTGAGGAAGAAATTTATTGCATAGTGTTTTTAGAAATTTGATTCTACCTAATATGCTTCCGTCTTTTGAAGGATATTTTGATTCAAGCTATCAAGTACAATCAGAAGAGTAACCAAAGCCTGAATGTGTGGAATTGATAGATGTGGATAAAAAAATGAATGCTCGGAACTTAACCGAGATTGCAAACAAAGCAATGATGGCAAATCTTAAAGAGGTAGTTTCTGACGAAGTCAAGGAAGAGTCGGTAAAGGAGATTGTCAAAGTTCAGGTTGTTGAGGTTGAAAACCCTTGCAAGAAATACCAAGAGTCTTACAAGGAGTGTGCCGAGAAAGATAAAAACTATTCTGATCTAAAAATTGTTGGTGCATAATGTATATTGCCAATGTTTAGGATATGACGGTTGTGTATATAGGGCTTATATTTGTCATTTCTATATGTACGAGTGAGCTGTAGTGGCTCATACGAGTGACACCATATCACTCGTACGAGACACCACTCGCACGAGCCAATAACCTCACTCCTGTGTGAGCCATGTTGGCCTATATATAGTGAAGCTTGAGTGTTGTGTTGTTTAGCTGTTGGTGAGTGACTACGGCGAAGCTGTTCATTTGTTTACTCGTCTGTAACTTTCACGTTTTTTAATATACGAAGTAAAGGCATTTAAGCATAATACTTGATTGTTTGTTTATCTAACTCGCTAGCCATGAATTCCGCCTCTGTTAGCAGAGTCGAATCGGTCTGGTGCTCACAGAGGATGTCACACCCCAACCGATGGCGAAAACATCGGAGTGAGATGAACAAGATTGCCCGAGACGTCATACAACTAAATGTGACAATATTTAATTAAACAATTCATTTCATTTCATTCACCAAAATGTCAAGTACAACATAATTCTGATACAATGTAAATTCAAATAAGTCAAGTTCAACAAAATATAATAAATAGCTTAGCATTCTAAGTGTGTTTCTATGCCAATCCTACGTTTCGTCACCTCAACATCCTCAACCTGCAACATGTTAAAAAGTATAGTTCAATACAAAGAATTGGCCAGTACACAAGTTTGAATCATAGCATAAGCAATAAAACCGTTTAAAACAAATCCACATGATAAGCTAGCATACGAGATTAATGTAAACAAGGCATATGAACTACAAGTCAATCCTGAAGTTTCACCGCATAATAGATTAAACTTAACATGACCAGAAGAATGCGGGCAGTGCGTTACTCCTATAGCGCTATACATGTTAAAGGGAGGCTCGTACGAAGTTAATGACATTTAGTATCACATAAGAATGTTCCAAGTAAACACTTCGGGTATTACATAACTATAGCATGTATGATGGATTGTTTGTGTGATTGCATAGAATAAAAGTGTGATTTGGTGTGTTTTTGATAGATTATCATATTGCACCCAAAAATGTGATGCGCAAAAGGGTGTCGAGTGTACTCACGGTTTTGCAAAGTTAAGACCGTGAAAGTGTTTGGTTGATTAGGGGACGAACACCGAGTTATCCTACACAAGGAAACGTAGGTGTGTGAGAATTGGAATGACAATGAAGTTCGTTGGTTTAGTAATTTAAAATATACAAAGTATGTATTATCGGAAGTATATTTATGGTCATGCCCAATAGAATCTAACGATGGTTAAGTCTTAGATAAAATAACCTAATATTAGGACAAGTAACCATACGGTCAAGTTTATCATATAATTCATAGATTTCATGGAAGTCATAGAAGTCATGCATGGAGGTAGGAGGATAATTGTCCTTAACCTCTTTCATAAGATTCACCAATACACAAATTGCCTCAAGGACAATCGGGATTGTCATGAATGAAATAAAAGTACGATACTTCTACTAAACTATGTATCAACCAAGTAAGCAAGCTAGGTGCGTGCATTCCGAACATGGCAACGTTTGGGGACGTGTCGTAGCCTTGTTATTCAATTGAAGGTGGAACATAGCTTAGTGGATAGAAATCATCAAGTGAGGTGGTTGATCAAAGTTTTTAAGAGAAAACAAGTTTAAGAAAAAGTTGTTAGAGGCACAAGTATCATAAAGTTGTTAAGAGAAAACAAGTTAAAGTAAAAGTTTATAAGTTCAACTTCCAAAACAGAAAGTTTGGCCATAAAAATGGTATTGTTCCACCTCGGTTTCCATGGAAAACCTATGGACATCCCAAGAGGCTTGTCAAACAATGCAGAGGAAGAAAACATGTTTAAAACTTGAAGTTTTGAAGTTATGAAAGAAATAAAAATGGGCAGAAAGTTGTGGACACTTTGGACCTCAAAATGGTGAGGTTTCACCTTAGTTTGCCCAAGTAAACTTGTGAAAACCTTCCTAGAGGTTATCCAAGTGTTTTAGAAGAAGAAACAAGGTTTGAACATCAAAGGAAGTGAGTTAGAACTCACTTGCAAACTGAAATTGGACTACAGAGAATTCTGGAAGTTGTGTGAGGTTTTGTGAAGTGTTGGAGGCTTGTAAAAGTGAGAAAAGGTTGGGGAAAGGTGGGGTTTTATAGACGGAAGATTGGGGTTTAAGTTAGGTTAGCATTAATGATAGTTAGGTGGTTAATTGTCTTGAAACAAGAAGAGAGTGTGTGGTGACAGCTTGCGGCCGCAACCTGTCTTCTTTTTTTTGTTATTTAATGGATATAATTAGGTTTAATTGTTGATTAAATGTTATACTTTATTTATAATCTAAGTGTGAAGTGTTTGTAAGATTATAACATGTATAAAGGTGTTACATAACCCCTAAATATACCTTGCAAGTGTTTAACATAAGTGTGACAAGATTTATGATGCCAAAAGTCTATGTATTTTGCGTTTAATTTTCTAATTGATTGCTTGATTTGAAACGTTTAAATTTTATGAATGCACGATAAGAATCCACGAGTTAATTCGAAGCTATAATTTGTGTAACGAATACGTGTATGAACACAAGTATAGATGCGCATGAAGATTGCGAATTTCGTATAATTTGATCAATTTGATTACAATCAAATCCTTGGATGGAAATATGATACAATTACAAGGTTTAGACTTTCCAAAAATAGAATCACGAAGCAAACATACTAAAAACGGAAAGTTACAAAAGCGAAGCGTTACGAAGGAGATTCGATCCCCTCTCACAAGTGGTATCCGAGCCTTGAGCCCTGATTTGAGGACAAACAACAAGTTTCAGCAGATAACCAACAAGTTTCAGCAGTTGAAAATCTAGATTCAACCATTGAAGATTTCTATATCTACTCTTTCTTCATACATACTTCAGATCTAGAGGATTTCAGGGACAAATTGGACTAGGATTTTAGTATACACGTTAAAATCAACATTAACAAATACCTAAAACTTACAGATCTAAAATAGAACAAAATCATGATGAATATTGCAGAAAACATCCGTTTTTTGACTTGAGCTACTCGTACGAGCAGAAGGACAACTTGTACGAACGACCATCCATACAAATTAGCCACTTGTACGACCAAGAAACCAAGTTTTCATAAAATTAACAAGTTCCAAAATATTCATTAGTACGAGTAAGTGTTGCGCACAAAGAGTCACTCGTACGAGTAGCTCTCTCTTTCGCACGAGTAACTTGCTCGCACGAGTATTAATTCACTCGCACAAAGGACATTTTGAGGATTTTTCTTAACTTTCGTGTTCTTATTAAATTATATCTAATCAGTGTTGTCAAAAGTTTGTGTTTCTAAAAAAATGCAGATTTAATGGAAGAAGATATTTTCAACGCATTTGCTGCCTCAGTTGTTACCACTACCGCAGCATAAAATATGAATCTGGAGAACGAAATGGGAACCATGACGAAACCTCCAAAGTTCATGAACTTAGAAGATTATGATAGTTGGAGCAAGAGATTCATAAACTGGGTACAAGCTAATCATTTCACATGTTGGTTTGCCATCGAGTCAAAGTACACAACACCTATAGGTGAGAATGGTCTTGAGAAGACACTGGCTCAGCTAACGGATATAGAGAGAGAAATATTTATCAACGAAAAGAAGATGATGAATATTGCAACAGGCAGTAAAAGAAGATATCCTAGCACTTCTTCAACACGATGATGATGCTCAGTCTCTATGGAATGCATTAAGACTTAAGTTTCAAGGAAGTTCTCAACTTCAAAAAGGAAGAAAACCGTTGCTAAGCAAGGAGTTAGATATTTTCAATCTAATGAAAGGTGAGACAATGAAGCAGCAGATCGAAAGGTATTGTCATTTGGTGGTTCAGATGAAACGAATGGAGATTTTTAAAACCAATGAAGAACTTGTTGATAAACTGGCTGATTCTTTACTAGAATGAGAGTGGACGACCTATCTAACTATACTGAAAACGGCATGAAATATAGTAACTTCACATTGCAAAGATTTATTGAAAGATTAGAAGGTCATGAGCTAGAAATGCAGAAATGGCTAAGAACAAAGGCGCTCACATGCAACAAGATGTGAACCTATACTACAAAAGTAGTTCTGCTGGTAACATACAAAGCCCCAAGGTTCAAACCGCCTTTAGCGCCAAAAATACTACAAGTCCACCATCAAACCAATCCAGTGGGTTTCAGTCATTTTCATCATGCACCCTATTTCTCCTCAAGCTCCTCATTCTTCACAAAGATCAATTAACCCTCAGAACAGTCAAAACAACCCACCTAATTCAAACCAACGAATTATTCAATGCAATATTGCTGCAAATATTTAAAACACACAGGATTTCAATGAACACACGGCCAAAAAACACATGGCCTTGGTTGCATCAGTTTTCGAATCATACGAAAGTCTGGTAGCCGGAAGGATTGGGAATCCTGAAATGACCAAAGAAGATTATGATCTGATTGATCCAGTTGAGTTGGAATTAATTGATATTAAGTGGTGCATGGCATCAATAGTCCATAGAGCTCAACACTTTATGAAAATCACAGGAAGAGACAATCTGGGAGGTCTTGACGGCAAACTCGGTTTGGATAAGGCTAAAGTTACATGCTTCAAGTGCAGAGAAAAGGGACATTTCAAGAGAGAATGCCCAAAGAGGGAAGTCAAAGGAAATCAGAATCCATTTACAGATGATACTATAAAAGGGCCATATATCATTGACCCCAACCTCAAATAAGGTTAGTGCAGATCGAAGATGGTCCATCAAACTCAAAAGATAAGGGTTTGGTTGTTAACCTAAGAAGATGAAGGGTACAACGGGAACATATAAATTACAAAGAATGAAAGCCTCGCACTGGTAGCTGAGATATTTGAAGAACCAGAACAGGCAGAAGAAGAATTTGCTGAGGCATCCTTTGACGAAGCACTAGAAGAATATTACAACACATTGTGAAAGGAAGAAGAACTCTTTTGCCTACTGACATTCATAAAACTTTTGTAGGTTATTTTGACTCAAGCTATAAACCACCATGTGAAGAAGAGAAAAATCCTGAAATAGAAGAGATGATTGATGTGAGCAAGGAGTTGACTTTGGAGAATTTAACTAACATAGCGGGCAAAGTTCTAATGGCTAACGTGAATTAGGTAGTTACTGTGGAAGCTCAGAAAGCTAGAGTCAAATCGGCAAATGTGTCAGTAAATGAGTCAGTAAAAGAAACACCTTGCATGAAGTGCAAAGATCCATGCATTTAGTGTGTCAAAAAGAAACAGGATACAAAGAGCTGAAAAGTCATGCAGATAATTTGTCATGTGATTATAATACAACAAAAGAAGCATATAACAGATTAAGTAAAACAATTAAACAATTTGAGCAAGTGATCAGAGAAAATGACAAGACACTTTCGATGCTCAAGGCAACTGTAATGGATAAACAAATGGCCATCAATATTCATTTAAAAACAATTGTCAAGCTAAAAAGTGAACTGGAGAAGTGAAAATCAAAACTGAACGGGTTAACAAGTTGTTAATCAGTTATTCTACCAATTCGTACGTCATTGATCACATTCTTCCTAAAATTGAAAGCAAGGAAGACAATAAAATTGATGAAAACAAAGGTGTAGGTTAAGATCGTCTTCCACCGCCCTTGTGGAATAGCTATGCAAGAAAGAAACCATCGCGGGTGGAAAAGGCACTCAATTTAAAATTGAAAACTGGGAAGAAAAACGTGATGCCTACGAACATTGATGTAACATACACCAAAACAAAAAAATGACTGTGAATCTGAAGTGGTAAAAACTATGGTCGAAAATGTTTTGAATATGAGTCTAACAAATCTGAAAGTTCTAATTTTGAAAGTGCAGAATTGAATCTCGAAAAATATGAACTGGATGTTGTATCATTGGAAAATAGTTTAAACAATGATCCAAATATAGTCGTGTACAAGATGAACGGATCTGATAAACTATATTCCAATGAGGATTTCCCAATTCATAATGTTAATCTTGATCGAGTTGATATGTTGTTCAAGCTAGTTTAAGTCAGTCATTCTGATATAGAAAAACGAGATCGTCTTTTATTCTAAATCAAAATATGTCTACAAAAACCACCATCAGAAGGACTTGGATATCCTGAAAACAGGAGAGCAGGTTTGGGTTATCAAAAGCAAAGAAAGAAAAAGAAAAAGAGAGCAAGTTTCAAAAATAGAACTTTGCAAAGAAAATTGATTTTATCTATGGGACAAACACTGAAAAAGAAAAAGAGAGCATTGGTAAACAATCCAATTATGAATTTAAAAAGGAAAAGGAGAGTAGAAAACATGATTTTAATTCCTCTGTTAGAAATGACAGTAGGACGTGTTACAAATGTAACAGAGTCGGGCATATTGCACAACAATGTTCTCACAAAAATCCAAAACATGTTTATAACTCAAGCAGATCTACAGAAGATGTGAAGCAAAAAGCACCCAAGTTTGTACCAAAACAAATTCTAAAAAGAAATAATGAATCCAATAGAAATGTGACATCAACAATTCAACTTAATTTAAAATTTGAGTTTGGTGAAACTTCTACCAAGAATCGTTAAAAGGATTCAAAATTCTATTCCAAAAAGGCAGTTCTAAAAACACAAACTTGGGTAGAAAAAGTCAAACCATCTTCAGTAGAAATGAAAACACCTATTAAAGCTAAACCAGAAATCAAACAAGATGTCAAGATCAAAGTTCCAAAGTTTGATTTTCTAAACTCACCCAAACCAAGCAGGCTTGGGTTTCTCTTTTTAAGTAATTTCTTCCACATGTGTGCAGGGCTCCCGAGGTCAATCATTCCAAAGTGGATTATGGACAGTGGAGCTTTCCGACACATGACATGATGCTTGCATTGTTAACAATGTAAAAGCTATCCAGGAGGATGTGTTGGGTTTGTTGGGACACAGGGAGGAAGAATAGTGGGTGAAGGTATTCTCACAAACGGAGTGGTGTCTTTCGACAAAGTGAACTATATCACTGAGCTTGAGAACAACTTACTTAGCATCTCGCATATCTGTGACAAGAAATTCACTACCCACTTCAATGACAAAGTATGCTTAGGGATTCAAAATTCCTGAGGA
This sequence comes from Scalesia atractyloides, assembly GCA_947069175.1. Classification (NCBI taxonomy): domain Eukaryota; kingdom Viridiplantae; phylum Streptophyta; class Magnoliopsida; order Asterales; family Asteraceae; genus Scalesia; species Scalesia atractyloides. Next base: position 57,139,727 of record CAMTDV010000003.1, on the reverse strand, counting down.
GTGGATCCTCATGCGCGCTCCACGAGAAAATGATCTTTATCTCTTAGACATGAACGTCGCATCCACTACGTCAAAGAAGGTTCAATGGCATTGTAAGATGGGGCACCCTTAACCTACGAAAGATGAATTATTTCGTGCATAACGACCTAGTGGAGGGTGTTAATCTCAAGAATTTTTACTTATTAGATGATTGTCTGAGCTCCAAAAAAGGGAAGCAACATAAGAAATCACACCCGAGAAAGCTGCTTAACTCTATCAAGCTTCCACTAGAAAGGCTTCATATGGATCTCTTTGGGCCAGTGAACGTGAAAAGTATCTCTGGAGATCTATATTGCCTAGTTGTGACAGATATTCAAGATTCTCATGGTTTTTCTTCCTTGAGAGTATAGATGAAACGTTTGAAAAACGGTTCTCTTTAGGAAGCTGGAAAACCTATATCACTTGCCAATCAAGAGAATCCGCAGTGATAATGGTACTGAGTTCAAGAACAAGAGAATGCTTGAATTCTTCAATGATAAGGGTATTCTTCACGAATTCAGCACCCCCTATACTCCTAAACAAAATGGAGTAGCCGAACGTAAGAACCACACACTGATTGAGACTGCAAGAATAATGCTCACTGATTCAAAACTTCCTATTAGTTTCTGGAGCAAAGCAGTTGCGTCTGCGTGTTACACCCTTAACCGTGTTTTGACAGTCAAGCCTCACAACAAGACAAGTTTTGAGCTGCTGAACCATCAAAAGCCGAACTTAGCATTTTTGGAACCATTTGGATCGCCGTGTACTGCTAGACCCGGATGGTAAATTTGGGGCCAAATCCTTGGAAGGATTTTTCATCGGCTATGCTAGTCCGCTAAAGAGAGTCTTCTTGCCGAGTCTAAACCAAGTTATTCTTGCACAACATGTTGATTGTCAAAGATATACAACGCCTACGCAGAAACCTAGTGATCTGTGGTTGTTCAATTACGACGGGTTGTGGAATTCTTCGACCTACCAGATGTACCTTCAGAGAAGAACTTGTTATGTTATTTCAGCAGCATCAAATCTCCAATCAAGCACAAGTTTCAAGACTGTTGGTGATTTCCCCATCACTACCTGTCTCTAACTCTTCTAAAGTTGGTCCGGGCAATACTATACAAGAATCAGTAAATGTGCCAGACTTGAATACTGCCGAACCACTTCCCATCAATCAATTAATGCCGACTCTGATCGAGAACCTACTTTTAACAATGGAGGAACCAGGTCTGATGAAGGATCAGAGCAAGTTCAAAGCTTTCTAAACACTCAAGCTGATGAATCTAATAACATAAATGAAGCTACATCCTTTGACATGTTGCTGATGAAGTTGTCACAAATCTGCAAAGTCAAGTACAGATTCCAAGCGAAGTGATGCCAAGGACACTATCTCACCATCCGTCAGAGAATATTATTGGCAACTTAGAAACTGGAGTGAAAACGAGCCACTTCTTCGTACGAGTTAAAATTCATACATAAAAATTTTAAGGATTTTGAACAGTCTTACTCGTACGAGTGGTTCTTCGTACGAGTCACAAAGAGATTTAAACGTTTAAGAACATACTCGTACGAATGATCGCTCGTACGAGTGAATATGATAATCAGTCATTTGAAACCCTTTCTCGTACGAGTGATGATTCGTATGAGTTACGAATCGCACCAAATAACACCTTAACAAACCAAACTTTAAATGTTTAGATTTTAACAAATTAAATGTTGATTTAGAGGTTAAAAGGACCGATTTTTATGAATTTGAGTTCAATTTTACATTTTACTGGTCCAATTATCCTAAATCTACATTTTATGTCCTTTTTTGTCCAATTTCGGCATTATAACGGCTCAAAACAAGCATTAGTACCTTTCCCATTGAGAGAGGTATTCCAATCAACCTCCTAAAGTATAGATACGTAAAGATGATCAAGAAAGTGAGTAGAAAGAACTGAATCACAAAGAGTACACTTTCAGTCTCACAGAGTCAATAGTGTGACTTGTGCAGATGAGAAGCCTTTTTATATTATATCAAGATCGTTCGTACGAGTGATGCCTCGCACGAAATGAGCCTTTTATCACTAGTACGAGTCAGTATGTCACTCGTACGAGTCAGTTCCTTGTACTTTGATTTTCCTTTCAAATTTTTGTGAAATTTTATATGTTTTTATAACCCACTCAGTTAACCGAGTCCAAGTTAACGACCCTAGTTAACCGATTTGCCTACCAAGTCCAAGTTAATGACCTTGGATGATCGTCGTTTGACCAAAACATATTTATTCCCAAATTTAAAGTTTCAAATTAATGAACTTTTTGACATTTCAGGATTATCTTCTTTTAGATTAGCTCCCAGCCCATGATCTTCAGCTATCGTTCAGCAATTGTCGCTTTGACTTGGACTAACGGTGTTTTCATCATCGGTAGACTAAAATCTAAGATAGATTGGTAAAAGTAAACTGAAAATCATTTTGGTAATTCTGAAAAGAAAGATAAAGTAAATAAAGATGTATTTATAGATATATTTTTGTGAGTTTTATGTTAGAGGATTACATCAAATATTTAGACAAATCACAGTACCATTGATCTTGATAGTAAATTAAAAGTTTTAAACAGATTTACTTATATTGGCAATATACTTATCCACTTAAACCTCTACCCTTTTCTCAATTGTTTCAAGATATGTTACGTAATTTAAAGGAACATGAAATAACTGTGTTCCCATCTCAGAATATACCCCCGTATCGAGATTCCCTGAATTTCATCTCATAGGTGAATATATATATCTGATATCTGTAAATGGGGTGAATTGCGAGACCTTGAGAGCTCAGTTTAGTATTTCCATACAGAGAAAGAGAGGAAGGCTCAACTTTAGGTGGTGTTCCATTTAGGAATCTTTTGAACTGCAGATGTCATAAATTTTTATGACATACTCATTTTTTGTGCAGATTTTAGAGGTGAATAATGCATAAAGTATTATACAAGATCTAGCTCATTACCAACGCAAAATCATAAGAACTCGGATAATACCATAGATATCAACTAAATATAAAGACCTAGTATCACAGAATCTGGCATTCTTTCAAACGAAATTTCGGAGTACTAAGTCCATATATCCGAGAGATGTTGACCCACAAATTACTAAGTTTTTCTTTTAGGTTTATATATTGAAGAATAATTTACTAAACGAGTGAAGCCTATTGGCACATCATCAGTAAGATCTGTTTAATTACCGATTTTAACATTCCATATCTTTAGCATACTGTGATAGTCCACTAGTGTGATATGATTACCCCTTTTTTCACAAAAAACTCTTTTTATCCTTTTTAATGTTGTTGTATTCTTCACAACTTTTCTCCCCCTAAAATCAACATATTTTTGGTTTTTAGTTTCGAAGAAAAAATATTTACAGAAAAACATGTCATACCGATGAGAATCACATTTAGTCCTCGTCATCCTCAAATTCAACCTCAAGTGTATCCCCTGATGTCAGATTTCTTAAACCATTTAATTTTAAAAGATTTTTAAATCTTGAATGATCAAATACTTTGGTGTAAAAATCTGTTTTTTGGTCATCAGTGTGGATTTTTTCAATTGTAACCAACTTTTTCTCGTAACAATCACGGATAAAGTGGTGTTGAATTTCTATATGTTTAGTGCGTGAGTGTTGAACCGGGTTTTTTGTGATATCAATAGCCGCCTTGTTATCTACATGTATGGGCATGTCATGTTGTGGCAAGCTCCACTGTCCATAATCCACTCTGAAATGATTGACCTTGCGAGTCCCTGCACACATATGGAAGAAATTATTTAAACAGAGAAACCCAAGCCTGCTTGGTCTTGGGTGGGTTTGGAATATCAAACTTCAGAACTTTAATCTTGACATTTTGTTTGAATTATGTTTATGTGGAACAGATGTTTGCAGTTCTACTGAAGATGGTTTGACTTTTGCTACCCAAATTTGTGTTTTCAGAATTGCCTTTTTATAATAGAATTTTGAAACCTTTTGACGATTCTTCGTAGATGTTTCACCAAACTCAAATTTTGATTTATGTTGAATCGTTGATGTCACTTTATTATTGGATTTCATTGTTTCTTTTCAAAATTTATTTTGGTACAAACTTGGGTGCTTTTTACTTCACATCTTTTGTAGATCTGATTGAGTTGGAAACAAGTTTTGGATTTCTTTGAGAACATTGTCATACAATATGCGCAACATTGTTACTTTTGTAGCACGTCTTGCTGTCATTTCTAACAGAGGAATCCAAATCCTGTTTTCTACTCTCCATTTCCTTCTTAAACTCAGCATTAGATTGTTTATCAATGCTCTCTTTCTCCTTTTCAGTGGTTGTCCCATAGACAAAATCAATTTTCTTAGCAAAGTTTAACTTCTGAAACTTGTTGTTCTTTCTTTGCTTTTGAAAACCCAACCTTGCTCTCATGTTTTCAGGATAATCTGTCCCTCTGATGGTAGTGTTTGTTGACACATTTTGATATAGAATAAAATGATGCATCTCGTTTTTCTTAATCAGAATGACTGACCTCAACAAGCTTGAACAACTTACCAACTCGATCCAGATTAACATTCTGAATCGGGAAATCTTCATCGGAATATAGTTTATCAGATCCTTTCATTTTGTATGCGACTACATTTGGATCATTGTTTAAATTAATTTCTGATGATACAACATTCAGTTCAGATTTGTCAGATTCATTCTCCAAAATATTTTCGGACCTCATTTCACCACTTCAGATTGACAGTCAGTTTCTTTTTTGGTGTATGTTACATCAATGTTCGCAGGCAGCTCGTTTGTCTTTTCAGTTTTTTATTTTAAGTTGAGCGCCTTTTCCAGCCCCGATGGTTTCTTACTTTCATAGCTATTCCACATGGGTGGTGGAACACGATCGTAACTTGCACCTTTGTTTTCATCAATTTTATTATCTTCCTTGCTTTCAATTTTTGGAAGAATGTGATCAATGATGTACGAACTGTTTGAATAACTGATTAACAATTTGTTATCCCGTTCTATTTTGATTTTCATTTTCTCCAGTTCACTTTTTAGCACGGCAATTGTATTAAATGAATATTAATGGCCATTTGTTTGTCCATTACAGGCGCCTTGAGCATCGAAAAGTGTCCTGTCATTTTCTCTGATCACTTCTTCAAATTGTTTAATTGTTTTTCTTAATTTGTCATAAGCTTCTTTTGTTGAATTATAGTCACATGACAAATTATTTGTATGACATTTAAGCTCTTTGTATCTTGTTTCTTTTTCAACACACTCAATGCATGGCTCTTTGCAGGTCATGCAAGGTGTTTCTTTTACTGACTCATTTATTGACATGTTTACCGATTTGGCCCTAGCTTCCTGACTTTTCTCAGTAACTACCTCATTCGTGTTAGCCATTAGAGCTTTCTTAGGTATGTCAGTCAGATTCTTCAAAGTTAACCCTTTGGACACATCGATCATCTCCTCTTCTTCAGGCTTTTTATCTTCTTCACAAGATCGTCGATAGCTTGAATCGAAGTAACCTGCAAAAGTTTTAAGAATGTCAGAAGGCAAGAGATGTTTAAATGCACTATTTAAGAGTTCTTCTTCCTCTGACGACATGTTGTAATATTCTTCAGGTTCTTCATCAAAAGATACCTCTACATATTCGTCCATTTTATCTGCAATATTTCAGAAACCCAAACTTTCGAAAAACACTGATTAGGATGACAAAAGATACGTAATTCAAGGAAAATTCCTTAAAATGTTCTTTGTGCTAATGAACAGATACTCGTGCGAATCAGATGGTTCGTGTGAACAAGATACTCGTGCAAATCAGTGGTTCGTGCGAGCAGGATATTCGTGTGAGAGAAAGTGTGTTTCATGCTAGTGAGTTTTTCGTGCGAAGCACTTACTCGTATGAGTGACAATTTTAAGAAACGTAAATTTTAAAAATCTTGTTTTACTCGCTCGTACGAATTGCTAATTCGTACGTATGGCCATTCATAAGGGTTGTCTCTCTACTCGTATAGGTTAGCTCAGGTCATCAAACGGATGAAATCTTTAATTTTTGACATGATTTAGTTTGATTTTAGATCTGTAAGTTTCAACGATTTGTTATAGTTGATTTTAACGTGTGATACTAAAATCCAAGTCCAGTTCGTCCATGAATTCGTCTAGATCTGAGATCTGTAAGAAAAAGAGTAGATGTAGATAATCTTCAATGGTCGAATCTGGATCTGCAACTACTGAAACTGTTGGTTGTCTGTAGAAACTTGATGTTTGTCCTTAAATCAGGCCTCAAGGCTCTGATACCACTTGTGAGAGGGGATCGGTTCTCCTCTTATGAGCACCAGACTGATTCGACTCTGCTAACGGAGGCGGAATTCATTGTTACCGAGTTGGACAAACAAGAAAGATATAATGCTTAAACGCCTTGATTCGTATTAAGAAACGTGAAGGTTACAGACGAGTAAACACTTTGACAGGGCTTCATCGTAGTCACACACCAACTGATCTACAACCCAACACTCAAGCTCACTATTTATAGGCCAACTTGGCTCGCATAGGAGGAGTGTGTGTTTGGCTCGTGCAAGTAGTGCCTCGTAGGAGTGACAAGGTGTCACCCGTACGAGCCACAAAGCTCACTCGTACGAGCCACTTACAAAACAAATAATATGTAACAATCTAAGCCCTATTTACTTAACCGACATATCCTAGACGTAGGCGATAGACATTATGCACCAACAATATCGAAAGATTCTCTTGACAACATTTAAGTGAGAAAGTTTAGGAGTCGCCTGATAGCGTGCACACTGACACACAACAAACATAATGTCTGGTCTACTGGCAGCCAAATACATCAACAAGTCAATCGTGGACCAGTATAATGTCTCATCAACAACTTCTCCTTCCAGATCTTCGGTTAGAACTAGCCTTTCTACCATAGGAGTGTTTGCAGGCTTCGCATCCGGAAGTTTGAATTTTGCAATGATATCGTCAAGATACTTTCCCTGATGAATCAGAATACCTGTTGAGTCTTGACGAACTTGCAAACCCAGAAAGAAATCATTTCTTCCAAAGCACTCAATTCAAACTGCTTCTTCATGACTTCTTCAATCTCTCTGCACAGTGCATCACTAGTAGACCTAAAGATGATGTCGTCCATATAGATTTGCACTAGGATTTGGTTTTCTCCCACCTTACTAATAAACAGAGTCTAATCGATGATTCCACGAGTGTATCCATTTGCTAGCAGATGTTCGATTAGAGTAGCATACCATGCATGGGGTGCTTGATGCAATCCATACTGTGCCTTGTCAAGCCTGTAGACATGTCCTGAATATTATCGATTAACAAAACCAGGTGGCTGTTCAACATATATTTCCTCTTTCACTTTGCCATACAGAAATGTCCTCTTCACATCCATCTGATAAATTGTGAACCCTTTGAATGATGTATATGCTAGAAAAATTCGAATGGCTTCTAATCTAGCAACAGGGGCGTACACCTCGTCATAGTTAAGCCCCTCAATCTGTCTAAAACCCTTCACTACAAGTCTTGCTTTGTTTCTGACGATCACTCCACCATCATCCCTTTTGTTTCGATAAACCCATTTGGTTCCAAGTGCTTTCTTTCTCGTAGGCTGCTTGACTAATCTCCATACTTACAATTTCTCAAATTGCTTTAGCTCATCCTGCATGGCATCCACCCAACTTGGTTCCATTTGGGTTGTTTTCGGATCGATTTGTGAGATGAAGCACGAGTATAGACATGTGTTGATAACTCCTGTCCAACTTCTAGTCAATACTCTAGCCCCAATGGGTCCAATCACATTCTCCACAGGGTGGTTCCTCTGAACACTAGTGGGTATAGCAAATTATGAGCTGTTCCTGTTGGCGGCAGATTTGTCAAATTCTCAATTTCGACAGGTTCTAGGTGTTCCGTCAAAGACTCCTCTACTGATTCGTCCACAACATACTCGTCTGGAATTGGATCATCAGAAATAAGTCGTTCTGATTTTTCGATGAATCTTCATCGTCAGTCGAGTTTGAGACTTCTTGTTCTGTGTTATGAGAATCCATATGATCTGGAACTTCTTGCTTTTCAGGTATAGAGGTTGAACTCGAGGATGTAGTTGTGCTATCACACTCAACTTCAGCTTCCCCCGTCTTCGTCAGCGTTATGAATTATGATCGATGAGCCTGGAGCAACGCTTGAAGCACTTGATTTATCTGCAGAAATAATAGGAGGTAAATCATCAAAGATATCAAATGATTTGAATAAGTGTGCATAATTATAGAGAGTAAATGGCCGTTTCCAGCATCTTTCTTGTTTTCTTCAAGCTACTGGACATCAAATGATTCAACAATCTGCCTTGTTGATATAGACTTTGTATGTAGTTTTGTTCTCTTGCGCAGCTTTACCAGCATAACCAATAAAGAAACATTCATCCCCTCTTGCATCAAACTTGGGTGTTGCGTCTAGATGTAGCAGAGTACATGGACAGCCAAAAGCTCGAAAGTGAGCAATGGATAGTTTGACACCGAAAAGGATTTCATGAGGCGTTTCATCCATGCCTTGTTTATCATCACCTTGTTTTGAACATAACACGCCGTATATATCGCCTCGTCCCAGAAGAAAACAGAGAGCTTGGAGTCACACAACATAGTGCGAGCTGTTTCAATCAGGGTTCTATACCTTCTTTCTGCATCTCCATTTTGCTGTGGAGTTCTTGCAGAACTGTATTTCTTAGCAATTCCCTTTTTAGCGCAAAAGAAGTTCAGCTCTGCATTCTTCATTCCATGACGTTATCACTTCGAATCCCCTTTACCTTCTTGTTAGTTTGATTCTCCATAAAGATGATGAATCTTTTGACAAGTTCTGCAGTCTCGCTTTTGTTAGCTAAGAAGAAAACCCATTTAAAACGTGAGAAATCATCAGTAATAACTAAACAATAAGACTCTCCTGAGATGCTAAGCAAATTCACTGGACCAAAAATATCCATGTGAAGAAGCTGCAGCACGCCGTCAATAGTGTTCACCGTCTTAGGAAAGTAAGGTTTTCTATGTTGTTTGCCTTTTGCACAAGAAACACATTTATCAGACGTTATAAAATCTTTGACAGGTAAATCCCTTACCAACCAAGTTTTGCAAGACGGTTCAGGTTCTTGACATATGCATGTCCAAGACGACGATGCCACATATGGCATTGTGTTCATAGATTTTAGAAAACAAACAAGTAACGCTTTCAAAAGGTGGTTTATTCATGTCAATCACGTAAGCATTCCCCTTTCTGTCTGATTTCATTAGAATCTAGTGTTTAGGAATGACAATTCCTTGTTTTAATATAAGACAACTTTTGTTGGTGAAGTGAGTTGACTAGCCGTTGTCGCAAATTTGAGAGATGCTCAATAGGTTGTGCTTCAACTCGGGAATGCTCAATAGTTTGTCCTTGAGACTTTAACTATTTTTTGTTGATCAAATATTTTTCCTTGTTCCAATCTCCATCAGAAAGCTTCACCTTGGAATCCAGACTCTTCACAGGTTTAGGTTGTTTAACCTTCACCTGTTCAGATTGTTTGTTACTCCTTTCCTGGACAATGATGACAATTTCTAGCTATGTGTCCAGTGATGCCGCATGTGTAACATATTTGACGTTTCATATGAGGCTTCATTGGAGATTCATCAACCTTTTCAGAAAAATAAGACCTATGTGGTTTCTGAGGTCTCGACAAAACAGATTTACTTTGATCCTTGCCCTTCTTATTCATTTAATGTGTATTCGAATTTATTATCTATATTATCAGCATACACAATTTTTTATTTTAACTTAGGTGGAACATACTTTGTTTGACAACCCTGTCCAACTTGTTTCACCAACAAATTTTTAGATGCATCATATTTATTTGGCAAAATGACAGAATTTATGCAATCAGAAACGGAATCAGAGCAACTATTTAAACATTCATCGCCCTTAAAAACATAGCCCACACAATTCAAATCATTAGAAGAAATTGAAACATGTTTGAAATTTTAGAAATTGAAAGATTGATTTTCTGAATTTTTATTTTAAATCAAGCAATTCAACATCATCATTTTTCTACACACGAAGTAGCCAGATTAGTAACTTCCATTTTTTCAGAAATAGTGTCTGTGGAATCTGCCGTACTACTCTCAGTTTCAGATAACACTATTCATTCGACAGTTTAAGAATCGACTGCATTTTCGACTAAACAGAGATTCTGCTGTGGATTCTGATTCTGCGGTCACTGATTTTGATTCCACTGTTTTAGATGAATCTTCACTAGACTCAACAGATTCAATCAATGTTGATTTCTCATAATTTTTCGTTTCTGAAGAATCACATGAAGATCCAAATGAAGTAGTTGATTCAGAAGTTTACTGGATTCAAATTCTTTGATGAACATAGCCAAATCATTCATCATAGCAAACTCATGACTTGTCGAATTAATCCGAGACTCTTTCTTTTTATTTTCTAACTCAGATAAATTTTGAGAATCAGTAGGTTCATTATTGATTAAGATTTGGAAGTGTTTGTCAAAATTAGCAATTTTTCTCAAAATTTAGAGTCTCGGTTTGTTTCGAAGAATCAGCAGATTTTACGAATAACTTGTTAACGGCCTGTTTATCTAACTTGATTTCAGTTTTAACGGACCATATGATTTTGATTTTCTTTTGTTTTGCATGTTCAACTTGAACATCATTCGCTCACCCATAGACCATGTCAGGCATGTTGGCGATCTCCTCTTTAGTCATAGGAATAGAGGTATAGGAATGATTGTAAGGTGGAGGAATGCACACAAAGCCCAAACCTTTATTCCTAGTTTCCTTTTGACTATATTTTAACTGTTTATCTATCATTTTCTATACCTTCTCACTTGAAACATCAATATTTTTAAAATAAAACTCTGTATTTTCAAAAGTTGCTTTTAGAGAATCAAGTTCGACAATTAATTTCTCATAGAGTTCTTTAAAGTGGAGAATCCTACATTTTTCTTTACTTAGATCCTTATGCAACTTTCGGATATCATGTTTTTGTGCCTCCACCATATTCTTGTATCCATTTATTTTCTTTTTAATTTGAAATAAGTAAGATTTGGATAGTTGCAGTTGCATAATTAACGAGTAAGCATGTTCTTTATAACCACTTACTTTGTCTCGACATGCACTAGTACAACAAATATTATCAACACATCCCTCAATGGCAGATGGAGTTGGATCATGCATTTATGCCATGAAAGCTTGATACACTGTTTCTTCATTGATCTTCAGATCAGCCATTTGAGCAGACCAATCGAATCCTCCTCCTTCTTGAGCTACCATGGCATTCCTGGGATTGCCAACTGAGGATGATCCAGAAGTTTTGCTTGGGTTAGCACTAATTGTATTTGTAGTAGCCGCAGTAGCATGTCTTGAGGCTGATGTAACAGTGACAGTTAAATTTGAATCTGATCTCTCCTTTTTTGCTGTTTACACTCGCAAGCGAAGTGTCTCGGCTCATGGTGTTGGTGCATATTTGTGACAACAGCTTAATAGTTTAGTCTTTGGATATTTTGTATTGGGCTTAGCATTCGTGTTTATCTTGTTTAGAGTTGTTATGGGCTTGGAAAATGGCCTAGCCCAGTTCAAAGCCAATTATCCAGACATGTAGCATATATACATGTTGTGCATTAGGGTTTTGGGGTTGAACAAGAGTAGAGAGAGGTGTAAAAAATCTACAGAGAGTGGCTGAGAGATTTCTTGTGATTCTTGAATTAACTGTAAACATTCGTGTTGGATAATTAATAGAAGACAAATTGAAAGTGATTGTTCGTGTTCTTGATATTGTTCGTATTTCTTTGATAATCTGATCTAGAGGATTCCGCACTCTAGGTTTGATAGACGATTTTGTGAAGATCTATACGGATTAGGGGACCTGTAATTAGTACTAGAGCATTCAGCTCTTGTTTTGCTCGGTTCGGAATCGTTATTGCAGAAAAAGTTGGGTTTTTGGACGTTTTAAGACGGCTGTTCTAGGGTTTTATTGTTGATCTCGAATAAACAGCAAGGCATCTCGAATAAAACTTGGTATTTCGGATCATCAGCAAGGTATCTCGGATAGAAATCTTGCATTTTGGATCTAAAGGTTGCATTTCGGATCATCAGAGTTGTATCTCGGATCATAAGGGAAGCATCTCGGATCAGAGAATTAGTATCTCGGATCAGAACAGGGTATCTTGGATCATAGGTGTTCATCTCGGGTTGCATCTCGAATCAACATAGTGTATTTGGAATAATTTGATAAGCATCTCGGATAAAGCAGGTAGTATCTCGAATCATAACAGTGCATCTCGGATTCTTGGTATTGATTTTGGATCATCTCAAATACCATCTCTGATCACTGTTTTGAATCACCATCTCAGATTGGTATCTCGGATCACTGTTCCGAATTTCCATCTCAGATAGTTAATCCGAGTTACTATTTTAAATTCGACACTGTTCTGAGTTGAACTCGAAAAGATCAAAAGTTAACCAGCTGACGTAACCGGAGATAAACGTTTTCGTACAAAGAATTTGATCCGTAAACAATCTTAACAAACTGACTGCACGGTTAGACTCATGTGATTTTTAGGACAAAAAAAAGCCATGAAAATTCCTAAAATCTCTCTCAGACATTATACATCGTTGAATTCGTATTGTCAAGACGAGTCTAACGGTACAATTTGGTAATCATACATTTCGGACAAATTTTTGAACGTTTTTAACGCTATGGTTACGGTAAAACACGAAGAAGGACCAGAAAAGAGGTTAGATTTGGATTTTGACATTGGTATACCAAAATCCATTTAAATTGATACTCTACGTGTTAAAGATGGTCAGAATGAATAATCTGAGTGAGGGTGTTAATAACTGCCTAAAGTTGATAAATGTTGAATAGTATGTAGACTGGAAGAAGTTTCAGGCATTTGTTCAAAGTGAAGATTCTAAGATGTGGAATTGTATGATTGATGGGTACATTGCTCCCACACGTCGAGTTAACGGAAGAATTTTGGTACTTTGATATGAGAAGATGGAAAACTCTGAGAAACGTATGTATGATGCTAAGAAGAAAGCTTTAGCAGCGATAAAGATGTCCTTGCCAATTGATATGAAACACATTTGTAATAGGTATGGATCTTCAAGAGAGTTGTGGGAAGCTTTAGGAAAACGTTATCATAGTTCTTCAAGACAAAGTACAAACATGCATGTTTAGCTAAGACTGGAGCTGTGAAGATTGAAGAAACAACTGATAAGAAAGAAGAGAAGAAGGAAGCTGAGAAGGAGAACATGGAAGTCAAGGATGCAAGAGCTACAGTGTGCATGGATGATACAGATGAGCTTACAACAGAGGTACAAGTACAATTTCATTCTGTAAGTCATACTTGTCATAATTGCACTGAACTACAAGGTAAAGTTGACAAACTATCGGAGCAAAAAAAATTTGTTAGATGAATTACAAAAACAGAAAGAGTCAAATGTTCTTTTGAGTATAAGAGTCAAATTGTTTAAATAAACTCAAATCAAATGAACAAGAAATCAACAGTTTGACCAGCAAAGTCAATGAATTGTTACAAATCATTGATTTAGCTAATGAAACTGTGAAAGATAAGACTAAAGAGCTTTAAAAAAGTGCACAGAATTGGCTGGTGCAAAAGACAAAATTGTTGAACTTCATGGAAAGTTAGATAAATTTGGAAAATCCTCGCTAGTCAGGAGTCAAATTCAGAAAAGTTTGAAAAGGAGTAGTGATAAAACGGGGGTGGGGTTTAGTAAAGCTTCATCTTCTGAGGATCAGGATTACTCCTTTTTACCAAATGAAAATGAGTTAACAGATTTTGTGCCTACTATACCAGCTGTAGTGGATCCGTTAACAGTTAACATACCTAATAGTCCAGTTTCTCTGAAAGAATCTGTTAGGTCTAACAGTACACCTCATAAAGTGGGTGAGGATACTAAAGACAAAACAATCAAAACATTTAAAAAGGGATCTACAGAAAGAAAGTTTTTAAGAAAAGATCTTGTTTTAAATGTCACAATAAAGGACATGTGGCTAGTTGTTGTCCTTTTAAAAATGGTAAGAAAGTGAAGGCTGAGGTTGAGATTAAGGATGGGAATCAGCCTGGTTCAAAAAAGAATGTTAAGCCAAGTTGTCTGACAAAACAACCGAGATTCCAATCTACACCTTCAACATCAGGAAGATTTGATAGTCCAAGAAACTTTTTTCATAAATCAAGTCATTGTAATGGTCAAATAAATTCTTTTCAAAGTAAAAATTTTGGATATCGAAATCGATACCAGACTTCTGGTAATTGAAATTTTCAAAGAAGAAACGAATATAGAGGTTTTAGTAACTCAAATGTCCAAAACAATCCAAAAATTTTTAAAAGTTCAGATTATGATAATGAGAGAAGAAGGTTTCGAGATAATAATTTTCAAAGGTCGGGAAATCCGAAAGTTTATTGGAACTCTCGCGATCAAAGATCTCGTGGAAATTTTAAATCTTGTCCAACTTGGAAGATATCCAAGACACCAGTAAGGTGTGATGGACATTGGACAAAATTAAGTTATATTGACATTCATGGTGAACCCAAAACCGGTATGGTTTAGGTTCTCAAGTCTAACTAAGTTGTTGAGTGTGTCTAGGATGACGAAGAAGGACTATTGATGTGTTCAACAGTGGTTATTCTTGTAGAACATCTGAGGTGAATAGTAGGTTACACACGGTAACGAATTATTTACTTCTGTGATAGATAATGTTTACTAAAACTGAAAAACTTTTTGTCAGGTTAAAGTAGGAGTCTATTTGTGTTTAAATTTCTGTTTTATAAAAAACTTACTCCATAAAAACAAAAATTTTGGGGGAAAAATTCGCTAAGCCAAAAAGAGTTAAGTTAGTGTGTGAGTTTAGGGTGGGAGTAAGTTGAAAAGTTTAAACATTTTAAAAATCCAAAAACATAAAAAATAGAATAGAAAATCAAAAATGAGTTTTCACTGTTTGGAAAAGAAGAAATGATAGTACATCAGTAAGTTAGACTGTGACACTGAAATTAAAATTAAAATTGCTTAAGTGGATAGCAGTTTCATCATATGATGTATCAGTAGGCAAAAACCATGAAATAATCAACTTACCTTGGTGATATAAACATAACGAACTGTGTATGAGTGGGTAACATATCAGTGGCGTATAATTTTATAACCTTAATTCTTGTGTTGATAGATTGCCAAAATCTGAGGTTTTAGGTTTTCATATCGTTATTTCATCCGAGGTATCAGGGTTGTCCTTCTACTGCATCTAGATATATGCTGACCTAGGCACAACCATGATATCTTAAAAGAGTTAAAATGCCAAATCCTAGAAATTGAAAAAGCTCTCCTAGAGAGTCATTCAAATGTACAAAATGCATAACTCGTACTAAAATTTGGTATTTGCCATAACCCTCGTTGGATATTGGTCTCTTTGCTGTACGGAAGTACTGACCTATTCACCAATTATCTAACGTTGTAAATCAGAAGGGATGAATTTCAGTATACTCACCTACTATGAGGAATCTTTGTGCATACCTTGATCGTGGAGGTATGTCCTGAAGTGGGACACATTAGTATATCAGGATAAAATTACCTTCACATATAACTAGATAATGGTACTTGAACTGTTCATGTATTTTGTTTAAGTGGATAAACAATACTGGTAATCGTCTTGAACTGCTTTTCATGATAATTACATATAGAACTATCTAATAGTGTTACAACAGTTTGATGTTGCTGATATGATCTTCTTACGGGTGATTCTCAAAAAAATAGAGTGTTTTATTTTCTTGTTAGTTATTTGTTTTTAGAAAATATAAAAATATAAAAAGATTTTCTTTTAAAGTCTCTTAGTTTGAACTGATAAATTGTTTGTTTTGCATGATAAGATAAAATAATGGTTTATCTTTAATGCGGAAAAGAACTAATGGTTTTCGAGTTACTTGCTTGTGTTTCTAAACAGATTGATGCGGTTATCAAAATGAAGTGCAGAATTCAAGTAAAGTACATTTTAAGAGTGGAGTGCAATGTGTGAAGATGCATGGTAGGATCCTTCTACTACATTGCTAAGGGAGATATAGATGATTTTAGAGATATGTACTTAACGAGAGAATGCTAGTTCACTAATCTACAATGAATGAAAGTTTTGGAGATTGGAAGCATCAGCTAAGGGGGAGTCTGTTAATGTCAGAATCTGTGTAGCTGAAGCTTTCCAAAGACCAAAAGATCACAAGATGTTTGAAGAAAAAATTACACTATGAAGTTATTGTCAAGGGGGAGTCTGTTGCTGCACATTTGTGACAACAACTTAATAGTTTAATAATTTAGTCTTTGGATATTTTGTATTGGGCTTAGCATTTGTGTTTAGCTTGTTTAGAGTTGTTATGGGCTTGGAGAATGGCCTAGCCCAATGCAGACATGTAGTATATATACGTGTTGTGCATTAGGGTTTTGGGGTTGAACAAGAGTAGAGAGAGGTGTAAGAAATCTACAGAGAGTGGCTGAGAGATTTCTTGTGAGTCTTGAATTGATTGTAAACATTCGTATTGGATAATCAATAGAAGACAGATTGAAAGTGATTGTTCGTGTTCTTGATATTGTTCGTATTTCTGTGATAATCTGATCTAGAGGATTTCGCACTCTAGGTTGGATAGATGATTCTGTGAAGATCCATACGGATTAGGAGACTACACATGGTAGTTAAAGTACCTTAGTTTTGATTTATTCCATCCAAGATCCTTGTTGGCTGCTTCCCAGTTGTTTCTACCAGTCCTTTTAATAAATTTTTTTGCCAAAACACTGCGATAGCCGTTTGCTAGGTGATATTCATTTTCTCAATGTCGTCAGGATGGACTTCATTTAGCTCATCTGACCTTATGTTGTTAGCAGTGAGCTTCCCAGCAGCAAAGGCATTATAGCAGTTCATAACTCCCGCCATGAAAGCCAAGTTTTGCTCAACATCTTTCGAGACTACAAAAGGAGTTGAGTTGCTTGAAGTAGGACCAGATGTAGCAGGAGCTGTAGAAGTCTGAACAGGATGCACTAATTGAAATGGTGCAGTAGATGTATAACCAGAGTGAGTATGAACACAAGAATAAGTGGGAATCTGAAATGACCTGACTTCGTGTTGTGAGACCAGGGTTGAGTTGGATGTAAGAGCAGCATTGTTGTAACTTGATGCACGATTGTACAATCTTTGCTTGTCATCCATTTCATAAGACTTGAGCAATGAAATTACTTCTGCAAGATTCATGCGGATGAGAGTGACATTTATATCCTAGTGTCTTGGCAGGCATTCAGCAGCTTCTTGTTGACCACTGAGTTATGAAGTATCATTTAATGCAACTTCTTGTTGACCACTGAGTTATGAAGCATCATATCATGTGTTTGCATCTCACTTACCAATGCAATGAACCTTTGGATCTGATTCTCAAGAATTTCACTAGGAAAATGATTGAACATATTGAACTTCTGAGTCAACATTTCCCTCTTGCTCTCCTTCATTTCTTCATTCCCTTCATACATTACCAAAAGAGATTTTGATTCACGAACACCAATATCAATTTCTGGGACTAATGTAGAATGCAACATTCCCAAAGCCTTATCTTCAATCTTAGTCTTTTCATAATCTTCATCATCATAAGCTGAAACCGGCTTCACAGCAGTTGTTCCTTTCTCTTCATCTACTACATATGTGATAACAACTGGACCTCTACAAATTGATCTCCATGCCTTAGGATCCTTTATTTTCATGTATTGAATAAAACAAAATTTCCATTCAGAGAACAAATCCCCCAAATACAGCCTGGGAATCTTATTGGTAGTTTCAATGATATTCTCCAAAACTTGATTCTTGGTGACTTTCTCACTTAATAACATTTGGTTAGTAAACTCCATTGCTGAAAAGTTCAACTATTACTAACATTTGATAAAAAAAAATAGTGTTTAATAGTTTATAGTTTTCAGTTTTGTTATGGGTTCCACAGTCCAAACAGTCACAACCGATCTACTCAAACCAGGTCGTACAGTCCAATTAGATAACTTAGTCCACAAGAAACGGGTCGCACAATCCAAATGTTTATTAATGTTAACAGTCCAACAGTATAACCGTCCGCACACTAAGGTGCCAGTCACACACTCCTTATTAAACCGTACACTGCTTAGAATTTGGGCCACACACCAGCTTGTTGGGCCGCACCCCCTATTGGGCTTCAACCAAAATGTTCCTTACTGAAAGGGAGACCGTACACTATAAAATTAATTGTACATCACTTAGCTGGACCGCACACTGCCAAACTTTGGACCATACACTTAGTTACACCAAAACTGAGTCCATAATACATGATCAACCCGCACACTGGGTCTGTCATACACTTCGCCTCGCACACCAATTTTCGTACACTATTTCCTTTGATGATTTTGTCACCAACTAAATCCCGATAAACTTGGAAACAAATTTGTAACCAAAATATGAGATTTTTGATCAACCAAAACTGAAAAACCTGCAAACATAGTGTTTACCTACTCGAAACAGATCAAAACACAAGATTTAAAAAAAATTGTTAATCTTCGAACTGTTCTTCATAAATATTATTGATTTGTTTCAAAAATTTTTACACACCACCTTAATTAAACGTGTTCAGAATTTAAACACAAGTAATTAGTCAAACAATAATAAATCAAGACAGAAATTAAAACAAGATTTCAACCTTTCGAATCGATGAATCTGTAAAACTCCCGAACCTTGTTCTTCGTGTAATATTCAAGCAAAACCGATACTTTCAAAAGACTTCCTTAGGCTCTAATACCAATTGTAAGTCCAAGAACTTCAATCGGATATCACAATACACTAATCAGAGTGCGAAAAACTAAGAAAAGTGTAGAGAAGGAATTGATTGTATTATGTCAAAAGTGCACACAATCTCAAAAGAATCGTCTCCTACACACATACAAGTTTTCAGAATAATCAAGACCCCAACAAAACTAAGGTGCACCCTATTTATAGACTATAGGGACGGCCTAAGTACATAACTGGGCCAAGCCTAAACCGAACACCCAAAATACATTATTAACCAACTCTGTAACTAGCACATAACAAACGAATACAAGACAACTGTAAACCTATCAGACCATGCCCTTACAACTTCTGAACTCTCATTACTAGGGCTCTTTCTTCTTCTCTCGCGGTTAGCTTCATATCAGGATCACGAACAACTATGCTTGAAAATCTTGTTAAAAAGAACGCGAGAGTAGGATTCTCAGCAACTCTTTTCTTCTTCGATCTTTCACTTTCAAGCAGGTTCATAGGTACTTCTTCAAGAGTATTGTCATTGTCAGACGATGACTCGTATCTGGTTCTTCTGACTCAGGTATATCTTGTTGTTGTGATGCTTCCTGCTTTGTAGGCAACTAACAGCATCTCAAACTTCGTCAACCATGTTTCTTGATTGAAATCAAGATCTGCACATGCTCAAAAATTTATAAGCAAATATTTCAATGCAGTAGGGAGAATACCATATGAACACTTGATACATCCAAGTACTTGTACTCGGATCAAAATTCAAATTTCTTCATCTTTTGATGATCAATTAAATCTTCAAGAACGGTTAATAATAAAACGAATAAAACACTCTATTTTTGGATTCTGGTTATATAAAAACAAGACACTATTTCTTTTGGATTCTTTGAATTTTCTATTTTTTTAAGTTTTAAATATAAGAATAACAGCAACGCAAATAAACACAGAAACTAATTCAGTATTTACAATATACAATTGCAATGGGATCAAAATCGTTTTCAAGCAGACCAATGAACACTTTTTAGTGTGAGCTTATTCAGACTGGTCTAAGTGATTGCGAATATGTTTGTCCACTTAAACTTTGACGCTCAATTTTCAATTTTTTAACTTCATGATACGGTTAAGGTAATATTATACTGTAATACCCGTGTGTCCCATACCATGACATACCCCCACGATCAAGGTAAGCACAACGATTCATTGTAGTAGGTGAGTATACTGAAATCATCCCTTCGTTTTTACAACGTCAGACTATTGGTGACAGGTCAGTACATTGTATAGCAAAGTGACCAATAAAGTGTCCGACGAGTGTTAGGAAAATACCTTCTCGGTACGAATTTCACTGTTGCAAGCACATGGAATTCCCTCAATTGAGTTTGCCTTCCGTTAAGATTTTGGCCTTAGTTTGGCTCTGTTAAGATATCCTGATTCTGCTTAGGTCGACATATAATCTAAATGCAACAGAAGGACAGTCCTGATATCCCGGATGACTCACCAGTATACAAACCCGAAACCTCAGACGTTGGTTATCTATCAACGTAGGATTTAAGACCATGAAATCATACGCCAATGGTATGTTGCCCACATGATACATAGTTCATTATGTTTGTATCACTTAGTATCTTTTATCATTTGGAGCGCCAAGCCTATCGACATATCACATTAGATCCTAGTCTTTCAGCTATAGCACCTTACGTGTTGGTCAAAAACCTTTAACATGAATATTAATTTCATTTCCCATATGATGCAATACAATCTTTTCGATTTTTCTGTTTCTCAAATGTTTTGTCTTATTGGATTTTCAAATGTTTTTGTCTTTTTGGATCTTCAATTTTTTTTTTTTGTATTTTTCTCCCCTTTAAACAATGCATATATACATATATCTCCCTCTACCCCTCCCCTAAATTTGTGCATCACACTTTATGCGCAAATTTACCTAATAAATAAAAAAGTATGTACAAAGTTATAAATGAAAGAAAATATTTTTGTTGTTTTTGCTTAACTGTTTCGTCATTAGATTGGAGACTAATCAATGTCAAAATTAAAGCACGAAATTTAAATTGTACCTTTTTGCTGATCTTATCTTACCTCCCTTATCTCATCTAAAGGAAACATATCATCATTAAAAAAATTTGAACTTTTTGCGACAGGGAGATGTATTCTGTTATGTCTTTGGAACAACCGTTATCAACATTCTAGAGATTGTCAACAGCTCCTCTTTGGTTGTCCATGAAAAATAAGGAGATTAGTAAGACAATGGTACCCAGGCCATCGTGGTCCTGTGTATTCCTGAAGTATCAAAATAAGACACTTCCTTTAAACACAAATCCCCTTTCGTTTCAGGGATTTGAGATGTTGCTGCATTTTGTTTTACTTTCCAAATTTGTTTAGACGTTTCTAATTGTTAGATGCCTTTGTTTTGCTTTCCAAATTTGTTTAGGTGTTTCTAATTCTTAGATGCCTTTGGAAAAGTAGTTAGGTTTTCAACCTTTTTATTTTTCAAATCTTGTGTAGGTTTCAAGACTTGTTTTCTTTTAGTTTTAGCAGCATTCCAATCCCCATCAGATGGTTTAACCTTGGGATTCACATTCTTAATTGCCTTAGGTGAAGATACTTTCATTGTCTTAGAATGATAGTTATCCTTTAGGGTAACCCTCTGATTTTAGCATAATGGGGTACATAGGGACGATGTGTGAAGTTCTGATCAATGAGACCAGGAATGCCACAATTGAAGCATGTTTGTCTCTTCACGTATAAAGCATTCTGATCAGCTTATTTGCTCTTGTAGGACTTGAAGGATGAACTGGACCTTTTTGTGCTTGATTTCCTTAGACATTTCTTGTAGACGAGCATGAATTTGGATGTCTATACTTGTCGTTTGCAAGGGCCTTCTACAGTGGAGATTTCTTTTGATTCTTCTTGTGTTGTTTAGACTGCAATTCTTGTTCAAAAATCTCACCAGTCTTTCCAAAAGCTTTGTTAGCATAGTCAAATGCTTATTTCTCACATTTGCCGTTACTGACTAGCTTAACAAAGGTATTTTTACATCATGAGCGTTTTGCATACTATTGCTGCGTGTAGATGATCTTGGAGAGTGTGATTGTCTTTGATGTTTAGACTTTTTCTCTCCTCGTCGCTGATCTGCTAGTTTCGGCTCCTTTGGCTTGCTTTGAACCCTTTCATCACAAACAGAGGGTTCAGCCTTCTCAGATTGTGTACTTGGAGCCTCGTACACTTTAGTCTACACTTCATCAGCTTTAACAAAGTAAGAGAGTTCTGGTTTATCAGATGAAAGACTAGACACTTCAGCTGAACCATTAGAAGAGTCATCAGCGTAATCTGCAATAGTTATTTATTCTGCACATGAAGTAGAAGCATCAGTACTGTTCACACATTTTTGCTTCATTTTAACATTGACAGATTTAATAGAACCCCATTTAACATAACCTCGTGTGTCTGATGTATAATCACTGGGTTTGTCGTACACCATTTGTTGTTCATTCTCAATATCTTCCTTAGTGTCAGGCATTCTCGTGTAATTGTGATTATATGGTGGGGCAACCTGCTTGAATCCTAGACCCTTCCCTTTGTTTGTTTTGTATGCCAGTTGCACATTGCACACATCTTGAACGAGCTTGCAAGATGTTTTAAACTTCTTTATATTTACTTCATTTTGTTGATACTTGGCAGTCAGAAGCTACGGCTCAGCTCTCATAGACTCAAGTTCCATGTTCTTCACATTGAGTTTGTTTTTGTAATCATGGACCCAACATTGTTGTTGATTGAGATCCAAACGAAGCTAAGCTATATCCTTCTTTTGTGCTTCAACCTTTTCAATAAGCAACTTGTTGCTTTGTCTAAGGCTGATGCACTGAGCCATTACACTGTTGTAATCCTTAGCCATATTAGCGTTGAGTGCCCTGAGTTGTGCAACCTTATTCCTGCAATGTTAAGTACACAAAAGATAGTTAACCGTGTCAATGAGCGATATGGTGGTGTCTGTTATCTGAGTTTGGCTTGGGATGTTGGGCTATTGACTGTAGCTTGCTGGCTTGGGGTTTCTGTTATGGCCACTTCATTATTGAGATTCTTTAATTGTGCTTCCACTTGTGAAGATGAATGGTTACATGGCATAAACCACCATTCGGCTTGAGTTTGAGCCTGGGGTGTAGTGCTGTTAACAGAAGTCTTGGTAATTGGGCTAAAGACAATGTCGATTTGCATTAGGTTTGGATTACATACTAGCTAAAACCATGTTTGGATACTTAGTTTGGGTTTTGACATCTTTGAATCAAAGCTAAGAATGGAAGCTTGCAAAACCTTACTAGTTTGTTCCTTACCCGTGATCAAAAACCGAGAAACACGAGTCAAAACAAGAACTAGTGGACTCACTAACTCGAACACTTTGCACTCGTTCGAACCCGCTTCCTGTATCTTCCTCAAAACCTGTCAAAACTTACCGCAAACACAACCTCCTTTTTAATTAATAATTTTATATATAGAATAATATTTAAATTAAAAAAACTACTATTATACTTAATTTAATTAATAAAAACTATTATAATAAATATTAATGATTAACGATAAACTAATTATTATTGAGATTATTAATATTATCATAAATAAACCCTAAAAAGAATTTTAAACATCACTTCACTGTCGATAATCGTTCAAATGATTTCTAGACACCTCGCAAAATATATTCAACCTTTTATTTTCTGTTTTCCCGATCGACAAGTGTCACTTATGCTGCTTTCATTTTACTAAACCACAGTAACCTTATAATCCAAAACCTTCTAGCTGCTCAAACCTATATTCCCTTTTCTTTGACACTAACGATAGCAGGCAAGAATCTTTAGAATCAGATGATCAACAGGTAAATCAGATATCACAAAGATGGTGGACGGAGGTGGTGAAAGACGATGATCTAATATGAGGATGTGTTGATGGAGTGATGATGGTCACGAAGATTGTGGACGGCGGTGGTGAAAGTGAACGAAGAAACGAAGCAATAGAAGTTGGTGATGATGATGGTGAAAACGGTGACCGAGTTGATCGGAGAAGACGGTGGGTGATGTTTGTGAAGATGGGAAAAGGTGGTGTATGTTGATAGCGACGACGGTGGAGGTTGATGATGACGAGGTGATGGCCAGTATAGTTCTGAGAAGAAGGATGACGATGTGATGATAATGGTGGAGAAATGGTGAAGATGGTGGTTATCTACCGATTGCGGTGGTTGTTGTTGCAGGTGGTTAATGTCGGACGGAGGAGATGTTGATGTTCGTTGGTAGTGTATGGTTGTATGGTGACAGTTGTTGGGTAGACGAATATGTTTGTAGGTGGTGTGGTGCCAAGTTGTTTGCGGAGGTGATGGTTGGAAGTAGGAGGTATGATGATGGTGATTTATGGTGCCAATGGAGACCGGTGAAAAGGATGTTAAGATGATCGATGTGGTCAGAAGATGGAGAACGGAGGTGGTGATGACGAACAGTGGAGGTTCGGTGGTAGAGTGGTGATTGAAAAGGATGATGCCTGGTGGTGTAGAGGTCATCGTCGAAGGTGGCTACAACACTTGGTAATGACGACGATGTAGATGGTAGAAAGTTGGAGGAGGTTAGAGATGGTTCAGAGGAGGTGGTCGATGGTTATGAAAGATTAGAACGGTGATCGGAGAAGTAGGCGGCGGAGTTGGAGATAAGACATGATGACGATGGTGGCTATAGTGGTTGCAGGTTGTTGATATGGTGGGCGACCGGAGATAACGTAGAAGATAACCCGAGAAGATAACGGAGATGGTGATTCGAATCCAAGGTAATAGATGGTGAACGGTATCGACGTGATGATGACGATGGTTCGTAGGTGGAGTTGCAGTTGAACAATGAAAATGGCGAAAAACGGAGGTGAGTTGCAGGTTGAAGACGGTCGACCGGAGAAGATGATGTAGGTCGTGCTACGGAACTGTGAAGGATAGATTCGAAATATATGCTTGAATGAAATCGAAGTCGAAAACCCGGATACGGTTCGGATTATGGAATTCGAACGATATTCATGGAATTCGAATGATGAAGAAGATCTCGGATGATAAAGATAAGAAGTTCAGATCTGTTACAGATGAGTTTCGGATAAAGATTGATTTAAAAAGATGTATTTCGGATGCAAGATGATGTTTCGGATGGCAGATTATGAAAGATGATAAGGTCACTCGGTGTGGGGACCGTCAAGCCCGGCTTGGACCGGCGACGCCCCTCAACACTGCGTCGGCGTCTTCACCATTCGCCTGCAGACGTTGGAGACGGGCCCATATTTTCATAAATCTAGCCGTTGAAACGGCTACATCCCTCACCTCTGTTTCTCCCTCAATCACCTCTCTCTCTCACTTCCCCAACTCTCCCTCTTCCCTCTTATTCACCATAATTCAACATCCAAAACTATTATATAAAACCACCACTAGAAACCATGGTGCGCTCAAGATCCACGCCATGACACCTTCATTCGGATCTCGATTAGAGGAGTCTGTCAAGAAAACCGTCACTGATAATCCAGTCTTCGTCTATTCCAAAACCTGGTGTTCGTAAGTTCACTTAGGGTTTTCTGTTTTCTATTTCATTTGTTTCAGTTTTTTTTCAAAATTTGAAGTGGTTTTTGTTTTGATTTGTGAAGGTATTCTTCTGAGGTGAAATCGTGGTTTTGGATGGTTGATGGTGGTGGTGGAGAGGGGTAGAAAGATATGTAGAGAGAAGGGCGGTGGTGGTTGGTGGAGAAAGTGATGGTTCTTGATGGTTGATGGTATCAGTTGTTTGTGATGGTGAAGAGGGGTTGAGAGACTAAGAGAGAGATGTAGACAGAGGAGGGGTTGTGGGGGTTAGGTGGTGGTGGCTGAAATTTGCCAAAAATTAAAAAGAAAAATTTGCCAAAATTAAAAAGAAAAATAAAAAATCTAGGTGGGGTCGGGTCGTCACTCATTTCCTTACTTCCATCCCTTGGGGGGGCGTCCTCCAAGGCCTCTGACATGAATGCTAACGTGGTGGTCGTCCTGAAGAGAGGCCCGTCACCCACACCGAGTAGCCTAAATTTCGGATAAAAATTGTGTAGTTCGAATCTAGTTCTTGTTACCCACAATTTTGATGAGTAATTTGGAGGACAGATTAATTTCAGTTGATAATATATTTATGATGATGAGTTTCGAATGGATGATATTGGAATGATGATAATATGATGATGACGTCTAATGATGATATGAAGATTCCAATAAGATGATGATGATATAAAGTACTGTTTTGATATTTTAAAAGTTTTTGAAGATCTTTTAACGCCTTCTAGCCGAATCATCGAAGCAAAATATGATGATTTTTAAACAAAACGAAGAACTCGATGAAGAACGCAAAGAACACCATGAACACTAACCCAAAATTCCGGAAAACTTGAATGTTTAATATCAAACCGAGCCTAGAAACAGGTTCCGAAGGCTCTGATACCAATTGTAAGTCTCAAAAATCCGGATCTAACAATGATATCACACAATCATCAAGGATGAGCGGAATCCAAACTTGGTGAGATTCAAGAAAACCGAAAATAAAAAGAACCATTGAATGCAATGAGGGGTTTCTCAATTATTTATTATGCGATGAGAAGAGAAGGATAGAAAGGGAACAAAAGTGTTACAAAATAGGAATTTGTTCTTGTGACTTTTAGCATGCCATCTTTTAAAAAGAATTCTATTATGAATGTATCCATTATGTAGTGACTTTCCACATGTATAACCCCTATCTATGAATGCATCCATTATGTAGTGACTTTCCACATGTATAACCCATTTCTCTTATTTACTATTGTACTAATGTGAGTGCCTATTATAATAGCATTTGTATATGATGTTAGATGAATGAATAAGAATTCTCCATGTTATATTCTCTAAATGATTTCATAGTCTATCTCTCATGTTTATATACATATATATTAGTTTCTAATAGACCGTTGTTTCACAACACGTTATCAGCACGAACAGGCTCTATGTGTTTTGCCACCCTTGGTATCCCTTTTTCATTGCCTTTGATGTGCATTATTTTCCAACCTAACTCAATCTCGCAAGTTGAGAAAGCAACCCAATAATTATGCAACTATCTCTACTAATAAAGGTATGATTCTTCGTATGATTATTCATATTATATTTGATGATGATACATCAATCTTACTAGTGACATTTATTAATATACATATATAAACTTAAACTGATCATTACTATAAATTCTAGGATGTAGTCTCATGATTGAACTTTTATCTATATATTTTTTCCATTTGCTTTTAGAAGTTATTATATATATATATTAGCATGTTGGTATTCATCAAGATTTAGATATTATATCAAAATTATAACGTTACAATTGACTAATTCATCTTTTTCTAATACTCATTATTTATTGAATAATTTTAGTTTTCGCTGATGACAACGATGTTACGTATATTTATTTTATTTTTCTCTTTTACAATTATCCTTTCTATTATTCTAAATTGACTGGATTATCATTTAATTAGTTAATTTAATTATAATATATGTAGTTTAGGACTCTTACAATCTAGTTATGCTCATCCGCATATTCCTTGAGCCACCATAATCATATATTTGTGCTTCTTTATTAACCTTTTTAAGCTGTAAATAAAACTATTGAATTATTTTGATTTGAGGAAGTTAATTTGCAATTTAGAGAATATTATATGTGCTTTAGAATCCATGAAAAACAATTAAATTCAATATTCAATATTACAAAGTATGGAACTCAATATTTATGGACTAAACAATGCAACTGTATTAGGTATATATGCTTGTACTTGTGGTAATATATACATGATGTATGTACTAGATTATCATTTTATATAGTTTATAATTTAAATGGATATGAATTCTGTAATTAATTGTTTTATTAGTCATTGTTAATACATAGCATGTCAAAAGACTTTTACATAATTAGATATAAATAAGTTATGTGAGTAGTGCTCACTGGATATTAATCCTCTATTTATAAACATCAATTAATTTAGTTTTAAATAAACTATACAACTTATAATGCAATATATTATTATTACTATTATTATTATTATTATTATACAAATATCGTTTGGTACTTATACTAAGGTTAATGCTATAACAAATTTTGTATATAAGAAATTCATATAATAGATTAATATTACTAGATATCATTAGTTGTTTTTAGAGAAACATGTTCTAGCGAAGTCGGTACCTCTCCATACATTCATTATGCCATGTCATAACGTTACAATTTATTTGCATATTAACTAATACTATTGCTATTATAAAATAGTGATTATTGCTATTGTTTCATATGTACAATGTATAGATTGCTTATATGATGTCATCAGTTGTTTAAATATCAATATTTGAGAAGAAAAAAATGAGTATGTTATGTAATTCATCAGTATTACAGTTTTCAAATAAAATTTTCAAATACAAGCAATAAATGATCTGAGAACTTGAAAGAGATGTATGTTTAAGTTTTAAAGTAAGTGTTCAAATATATAAGATATTATGTTTGGTTATACCACAATAAGTTATTACATAAATTATATGCGTTTGCTTATTAGTGATAAAAAGGTTTCTTGTTTTATAAAGGCCCATTATAAGTTGTTTTTATATGATAACATGCTATAAGGTCATGTATTGTATGATTTGTTACTATCTATACCTTATCTTCTATATGATATCATATCATTGCATCGATAATACCGAATAGAACGACTAAACCAGAGTTGTGGTTTATTATCATTCTCATGAAAAAGTAGAAATATGTTTCAATTTGACACCAAAAGTGTCATACTCCTTGTATCTCATTATCAAGTATAAAAGAAATATTATATAACTCGGACATATAATTCCTTCTCAATTGACGTTATACGAAGAGAAGTTTATTTATAAGGGAAATCGGATAAAAAAAATTTTTTGTCAAACCTCAAATATACTCCTGAAGTAGCAATATCATTTTAAGGGTATAAACTGATTGAAACGAATGTATATCTATATGTTCGAGAAAATAATAGAAAATCGTAAAAATTGTATGGTTTTACTCTGATTCATGAAGTGAATATATATTGATCATTGTAATCATTGGCATCAGTGAGAAAGTTGTAATCATGATCATATTAATAATGAGATTGACCATTAGAAGTGCAACAATCATCATGTTAATAAGAGGTCAAACTATCAGAATTTATAAGATAGCCAAGCTAATAATGAGATTGAATATCAATATTATAATGATAGTCATGATGAGATAGACCACCAAAAAGCGGTAAACTAGTGATTACATAACACGATAGTTTGAACTTTGAAGTTATAATACATTCTTTCGTATCTTATGTTTTGTATTACATACGTGCAAGTAATACATATACATTATCATAAACCATAAGTTTATGGATCATGATTATTTATTTTATTGGTATGACCTGTTAGACCACATCGAGTCAATGATGATATGAAATATAATGAAGAACCTGAAGATTCTTCTAGTTGATAGCATATTATGTTTGCTCTTAAGGGAAATATTTATTTGCCAATTAATGGTATAAATCCCTAAAATATTATAGAAGAATGAAGGATGTATATATCCAAATATGATACCGTTTAGTGTTTTTAAATTGATGCATCGTCTAAATGGTCATCAAATTTACAACTTGAAGTTGTGTGTAGCTTAGCTAATGAGATAGCAAGCATATTATTCCATATTATCATATTTATGGTGGTTATAACATTGAATTTAGTATCCATGTTACTAATGATCATTGGAATAAGTATTGAACTTTCTAAATGATTAAAACACAAATTGCTTTTGTTGAAGACGATGATCAAACGTCTACAAATTGATTGCAAAGCCAATAGTCAAGAGAGCAAAAGTTCATATTTGAGCACATTTGATTTTACATGCGGTAACATTATTTCACATCAAGCCAATATGTTGTAATAGTTTCTCCCCATTATAGTTGGTTTTGGTCAAGAACCAAATATTTCCCACCAAACCTTTTATTGTGCGGTATACATTGGAATTGATCCACCACAATGCATAAAGATTGAAACTCAAATAATGTTGGGAATATATGTTAGATGAAAATACTATTTATGATTACATACTTAGAGCAACTAACGAGAGATTTATTTATGGCTCGTTAAACTTACTTTAAGTAAATCAACATTTTCAATATTAGGGGGAGATTAATGGCAGTTGAAAAAGGAATGGGTATGCATGAATTATCATTGATCCTAAAACTAAATTGTGTGAACAAGAAGTTCAAAAGATAATTCGTTACCTAGATTAAAGAATCAATCACCAGATTAACTGATCAAAATACAGTGACTAAGTAAGTCACGTAGTCAACTGCTAATGCTTCAATTAAGTTAATTGTCCTAGTAGGGCAAACCATATATTACCGAGTCTATTGCACGCATGAAGCGTGGTAGACTAGTCGATTCCAAGTAAATAAAAAATACTCGAAAATTTGGAGCAAGTAATGAAGAAGATGGTCAAGTCGAGGTTATAGTAAAAGAAGGGTTTCTTGAAGAGACATTAGACATGATGGTTCTGGAAGAACCTCAGGTACCTGAAAATAAAGAGATCTTAGTAAATTATATCATGTCTAGAAGTGTATGGAATCGAAACAAAATCGAGGTCGTTATACTTTTGTATATATAGCGCTTGAAAAGATGAAATGATGAGGATCAAGATTTAAAATCTGCCTATGAATAAATACAAAGAATTGATTGGCCAAAATGGAACGACGCAAATGAGGCAGAGTTGAATTGAAATGGAAAGCTTACGGGACAGTAGTCCATAAAAAAGTTGTAAAATATATTTAATATAATTAGGTCTTTTATGTGGATCAACAATTGATGGCACAAGGATTTCGCAAAGACCTATGATTAATTATGAGGAGACATATTCTCCACTGATGGATGCAATAGCTTTCCAGTATTTAATTAGTCTGGTAATATAAAGAGAGAATTGATATGCGTCTTATAAATGTTATGTATCATTTAGATACTAAAGTTTACATGCAAGTCCTTGAAGGATTTAAATTATGCAATTCTGTAAAGTAAGTTCTCGAGAACAATATGATCGTTGTATACATATTCATTTTTGAACACGATTGAACTCCTGATGAGTTTCTTAAAGCAATTGAGTTCTTTAAAGGTGAATCAAAACATCTTAACGATGTGATTCTTGTGCACCAATAAACATACATTGAAAACTTGTACCCAGTGATTGTGATATCTCAATAAATAGTGTACAGGCATGGTACAATATGGATTTTGGAGATATAAGCAAGTGTTCGTGACACTTTGACATGATATAAATATCTATGTGTTAAATGGGCAAATTTATATAGCAAAACTCCTGAAGAGTGAAAGCACATGCATATATGGATAAGATGGAACGAATTCCCTCATGGATTGATAATGCTAGAAGCATTGATATCAAAACCTCAAGAACATACTATATGAAGTTGACAAAATATGTGTGGAAAATATGATATAATTGACTCACCAGTGAGCTCGAAAACGAGAATTACATATGGTGAAGTTGGTCCATTTGTTTTCATTAAAAGAACGATATGAGGTTTACAAGTATTGCAATATATGTTGATGATGTCATTGAATCTCCCGAAGAGAAAAAAAAAGAGCTCAAACATTTAAGCAAGAATTTTCAAATGAAATACAATATTGCAAATTTATGGCTCGATACGTAGGACATACGTTTATATTATAATCCATCAATCATAATACATCTAGAAAATGTTGGACATTTTGATATGGACAAAGCTTTTGGTATAAGTACATTTAATGATGTTCAAATATTTGATATAGATAAAAATGACTTTTATCATCTTCTATCAAAGAAGCAAAGATCCCTGGTCATGAAGTACCATAATTCAATACAAATTGTATTAATATATATTGCTAGCTATACACAAACATATACCATTAAATTCATTGGCAAGATTTAAATCGTGTACGACGAGGATATAGTGTAATGAGTAAAACATTTATTTTCTATACCCTTAAGGTACGAAAGGTATGGGTTCATATTTTACTAATCCATCAACAAGTTCGGTTAGTTTTGTAAATGCAGGGATTATAACAAAACACATTCATGGATCTTATGGTATCTACTTACAAGAGGAGGTAATTAAAGTTTTACATAAAGATCATACATCAAGTTCATTAATAGATTGCACATCAAGCGACAAATCACTCACTACAAAAGTTTTTCAACAACTTTCATAGAACATTGGCACTTGTTACTTGAAATGATACATATTATATTGAGGGGGAGACGATACGCGTTGCACTCTTTTTCCCTTAGCTGAGGTTTTGTCCCATTGGGTTTTCCTAGCAAGGTTTTTAATGAGGCAACATCATTAAGCGTATTAAAGAATAGTATTCCATCATGTGGATAGTCAATGGGGAGTGTTATGAATGTATCCATTATGTAGTGATTTCCACATGTATAACCCCTATCTATGAATCCATCCATTATGTAGTGACTTTCCACATGTATAACCCATTTCTCTTATTTACTATTGTACTAATGTGAGTGCCTATATATAATGGCATTTGTATATGATGTTAGATGAATGAATAAGAATTCTCCATATTATATTCTCTTCATGATATCATAGTCTAGCTCTCATGTTTATATACATATATATTAGTTGCTAATAGACCGTTGTTTCACAACAAATTCAAAATTGTCAAAAGGGTAAAAAAAAACCCAATTTGCTTAATAAGATAGTATAGAATATAGATAGATATAGATTATAGATAAATCAGTACTTAAAAAATTAAAAATAAATTAAAGCTATCCCCATGACATGTCGTCGGGAAAGGGTTATAAACCCTAAAAACATTTAGTCGGCTTCCATTTATAATTCAAGACCTTCCTTCTTCACCGATTCTCTTCGGCCACCACCGCTCTCCCTTGTGCCAGTTCCACCACCGTCCTCGTCGCCCCTTCCTGGCCACCACCGTTCTGTTACCTTTTGTTCCTTCTCGCCACCCCTTACAACCACCATGTTTCCCCTACCATAGTTCCCCCACCACTGTGAGCTCCACCATCGTTCTCCCACTACCATGAGCTCCACCACCACCATGAAATACCACAGCACCATCGTGAGGTATGATTTGTTTTAGGGCATAGTTAATTTTGATTTTCCCCAAATTTTTGATTGCCTTGTTTCATTAATATGTAGATTGAGCATAAAGTTACGTTACCATATTCGGAGAATAATATCTAAATGTGTTGTAATTAGAATGGAGAGGATGCGCCTGCATATTAAAAATTGATAAACCCTACTCACTAGCAAACAAACGATCAAGTAAACCCTGCTGATATGATAAACCCTGCTAGTACACAAATTGAATATGTTGCTTGCTTTTATGTGGCATGCTTCAAGGTTAAACAAATTTCCATTTATAAGGTTTATCATGTTATTGACCTGCTAGTTGTTATTCCACAAACCTTACTATCCCTCTTTTTTTGGGTGAAGCCGTCTCTCTCCCAGCCTAACTCTCTCACTTGCACAAGGTATGATTTCCTTTTCAAAATTCAGGATTTTGGTCAAGTTCCTGATGATATTTGTTCAAAATTGTAGGGTCTGTTAAGGGTGTTCTTTGGGCACTTTTACTGGGTTTCAAGTATAGAAATTTACTATGAATCTAAAGTTTGTATAAGTATAAGTTGAACAAAACAAACTTCATAGTCGCCATATAAGTTTTATTCAGTTTGTAGCTTTAATGATAAGGGGAGTCTAATTTAGCTTTATTGATCCGTGTGGTTCTACAGGATTCAACTTGGTCAACCTTCTACTGTGAAAGTTGCAGCCAACCTTGGTAGACTTTTAACTACAATGAGAAGGTTTGAATTCTTTTTCTTTAGTTAGTATAAGATTGTTATATATGTTCTCCAATGTATTTAGATTGCATTCTTTTACAGTAACGACTTTTTGGATTTTTCTTGAAAATAATTACGGGTGATTTTAAGTGAACATATGACTTTCAAGCTCTTTATTGTGTTTTGATGCCAAAGACATAATTTTCAAAGTTGTTTATATTTTA
Source organism: Scalesia atractyloides (assembly GCA_947069175.1). Classification (NCBI taxonomy): domain Eukaryota; kingdom Viridiplantae; phylum Streptophyta; class Magnoliopsida; order Asterales; family Asteraceae; genus Scalesia; species Scalesia atractyloides. The sequence continues at coordinate 57,105,752 of CAMTDV010000003.1, read as the reverse complement.
GATTTGGGGGTAGGGTTAAAGGTGAATCTAATTTGAGGATAATTATGCTTCTTTTGCAACTTTTGTTCATCAATGTTATTGATATGTTGAGTATATAGATTTTGGAAAGGAGTAAACAGATGTTGTGAGATGATGAGTATTTTTTTGTTACTTCCATTAAGGGGAGAATTTATTAAGTTTGAAATGTAAGGGAGCTAATATAGAAAAGCAAGCTTTTAATGAACCTGATTCTCATGTTAAGACAATGTAGGCTAAGCTCAATACAAACCAGTCAAGTATGCTACAACTTTGCATTTAATTGCTAATTATGTAAACAAATTTGATATACAAGTCGGGTTCTTCCTTTGCAAGATAACACAAGACACCAGCTAATTATGTAAACCAATTTCCCAAACAAGTAAGTATTTTATATACAATTAATTATGTAATTGAATATAGTTTTCTTCTAGATTAGAGTGCTTTTGTATCTCAGTCCAGGGTAATAAACTTCATCAAGGGTTGGTTACCTCCTATGTGGGCACACATATTAATGTCCTTGCAAAACATTAGTGATCAACGATTTCATAGACACTTTACATACCAGATTTCATACAAATAGATTTCAAATGTTTTAAAGATTCATCTCATACAAACAAAATACATGATTCACCAACTTTTTGTTGACTTTTCAAGTTACATGTATTTCAGGAAATTAGTGAACTTCGCGCGGAAACAAGTCCAAACTATATGCCATCCTTTTAGAGGGTTAAATTTACATATTCCGTATGCGTGCGATATATACGGAATACAAAGCCTTAATTTGTTAAACTATATTTTAGGAACAAGTCTTTTGTTAAACACATAACTTATGGATTGTCTTTTGTGAACAAATCTTGGACTTGTAATTCCTTTTAATCAATCATGGATGGACATCGTACTTATTTTATTCATTCAGCATGTTTACTTTATCGTATGCAATGATTCCTTATCAAGATCACACCTCATGCTTCCACCTACGAGCGAGTGTGAAAAATTGGTATCAGAGCTTCGATTGTAGTGAACCAGGATTCGTTCTCCAGTCTAGTGTACAATCATTAGGATCCTCTCATGAAAATTTTTTTACAAGATCAAAAGTTTCCACTGCATTAACATTTCGCAAAGACCACTATATGAGTTCATTTCATAAAAACAAGCAAGGACATTACATGACTTAGTCTACAAGAAATAGACATAATACCTTAAGTTACAATGAACTTATATAATTGTTACATTCTATATAGATTATAAGTACAAATTATTTATTAATACATATGTCCTACGGATTATTTTGCTAGGTTCCCATGTCTTCATCAGAGAGCAGATGCATTTATGATGACGAGGTTAAGCCTATGGAGCTAGTCTCTGATGATGAGTACGAACCGCTTGTGGAGATTATCACTTCTGATAGTGAGTCGGATCCCAAGGAGGACCTCGACTACATCTCTTGGATGATGACATCATGGAGGACGTCCCTCTGGTGGACAACGTGTTAGCTCTCAATTTGCATCATCTTCCTGAGATGGTCGTGATCGGCCATCGAGATGGGGATCACATCCTTGATATCCCAACTCTTGCCATCTTTCACCCTATTATCGATCTGGACGACGACGATGTTGACATCCCTATATTCCATGTTGATCACATTGACGAGGACCTAAGAGACGGGGAGGTTATTGATATAGCTATCTTAGAGGTCTCTTCACCCGTTTTTTCTGTAATTGATATCCGTTCATGGACTTTTCGGAGTTGCTGACCCCTTCCGCTCTTTGGCTATCGGATGAGTGCATAACCATCTGACGATGTTCCACCACCAATCTAGATACTCCCACACCTACTCCTACTCCACCTCATGCGGCAGGACCCTCATGCCTGTCACCACCACCTATGCCATTCACTAACCCTACTCACCCCTATCTCCACCTCATGATATGCATACCTCCGATCCCTACCATCCGTCCCACTTCACTCCATATCCTACAGACGACCTGGTTAGGTCCTTGGAACTTCATATACAAATTCTCCGTAGGAGAGTCTGGGATTTGGATAGGCGGGCTGACGCCATGCCTCCACCACCACCGTCTTATCCACCACAACTGTCTTATCCACCACTATCACCACTACCCCCACCATTATCACCACCACTATCACCACTACCATCACCTCATTCACCTTATCCTTGCCCACCGTCTCACATGAGGCTTGATTCCGAGCCATAGAGAGGCAAGCCATTACCGATGAACAACGCATCTATGAGTTAGAGGAGGAGGTGAAACACCTGAGTAGCCTGCTCTTCATGTACCCACCCCCACCCCATCCTGCCCCATAGATTGTACTCGGATATCTTAGTACAGGAAGTAAATACCAGTTTTTGTTAATGAAGACTATGCACCGAGTTTTAAAGACAACTTGAAGACCAAAGATGGCTTAATGTGAAGGAATTTTTTTACCTTTTTTTATGTTATCTAACTTGTACGACCGTGGTGATGAAGCCCCGAGTCCTTTTTGTTCCTTCACAAAATGATGTAATAAGTTGTCTTGATTTATAAAAACTTGGTATATTCTTTACGACGCACTACTATTTATCGGTTTATAAGTGTCTTGTAGTTCTAGATGAGTTGACTTGTTAGCATGATATATCAGTTTATATATACATATATATATATATATTTCATTGTCAATATTTATTATCAAATGTATGTCTAATCCCCTCGGTTTATTGTATTAGAAGCAACATGGCACAAAAAATGAGAATCAACCGCAAAAGGATGATGAACCACCGAACCCACTACCCACCACTAAGGTAGAGTTAAACTTGCTACTAGAAGAATGTATATCCCAAGCCCTAGAACAGTACGAGGCGAATCGCATCGAGCATAGTACGAGGCGTACTGTGTCGAGCACAACGGCGGCTCCGGCGATTCAGACGGTCAAGGACAAGGCTGTTCTTTTGGAGGGAACACCACTAACGTTACTACTTAGTTGTTTTTATGCCAACTTAAACAATTCTCTCTAGAATCAATTCATCTGTTTATTATTTGCTCATTCATAATCCGTATATGCAAAATTTCAGGATGGACGTACAAGCAGTTTCTAGACTTCAAGCCACTGAACTATGATGGCACTAGCGGTGCTGTGGCTTTTGTGCATTAGATAGAAAAGACGGATTCCACAATCCGTATGAGCAAGTATCCTCCTGACGAAAAGGTCATGTATGTTATCGGACTTTTCATTGATGAGGCTCTCAACTGGTGGAATCTACAAGTGTAAACTTGTGGTGATGAAGCAGCTTATGCCATGACGTGGGAAAAGAATTGAAAGAGTTGATGACAGAGAACTACTACTCACCAGTAGAAATTTAGAAATTAGAAATAGAATTCTAGAATTTGACCATGATCGGAGCTGATATTGCGGGATACACTCAGAGATTCCATGACTTATCTCGCGTAGTCCCTAACTTGGTAACGCCCGAGTTCAAACATATAGAGCGTTACATTTGGGGTTTAACTCCTGAAATTAGGAGCATGGTTACATCTACAAACCCCACCACAATCACTCATGGTGTGACCTTATTCGTTAGTCTCACTAAAGACGAGGTGATAATGAAGAACTTGTCGATGAAGGGACCCGAGAAGAACGAATCTCATGTTGAGTCTACTAGCGATGGGAAGAGAAAGTTTTCCCACTTCAATAAGAGTTCAAGGGTGAACAACGACAAGAGAAAGGAAACTCCCGCAACAAGAGAAGCAAAGGCATTTGTTTCCACAAACGATACTGGTGCCAAGAAGTATGCGGGCAAACTACCCAAGTGTGACAAGTGCAAGTACCAAACACTTGGGTGTTTGCCAAATCGTCAAGTGTGACAAGTTAGGAAAACTTAAGCATCATACGGAATCTTGCTGGACGAATGGTAAAGGAGGATGAAATGGGAATAGGAACGGAAATGGAAACGAGAATTGAAATGGCAAAGGACAAGGGTGTTATGCATGCGGTGAAAAAAATCATTTTAGGAAGGATTGTCCTAAAGAAAACCAAGCATGGGGAAGAGCTTTTGTGATCGGAGCGAGGGACGCACGCCAAGATCTTAACGTGGTCACGGATACGTTTCCTATCAACCAACACTTCACATCCATATTATTTGATACTGTAACACCCCGAAAACGGGTTTGGTAATTAAACTGAATTAACTAAGGAAGAGCGAGTAAATATATTGTTGGTGGTAAAAGTTAACCCGTAAACAAAATAACTAGGAATGATTAACCTAGCTGATTATTTGTATTGTTAATAATACATATTGGATAATTCCATTAATAATCAACATGTCAAACATGAGAGACCAAAAAGGGAAAAGTTGAAAGTTGAATAATAAAAACAAAACCCTTATTCGACCTAAATACACCAAATTGAAGGAATTAGGGCTAAATCAAATGCATGAAGATAGATATGTGATCATCTATGCTTGGAGATCATGAGGTATGTTGTAAATTATGTTTTGGTGATGATAGGTATGTGGATGAACTTATAGGTGATAACCTTGAGTTCAACATTTTGTTAGTATGTGAAATTGATAATGAAATTATGTGTGCGATCATCATACTTGCAAGTATATGTTAAATACTTGAACAAATTAGAGCTTCGAGTAAGTGTTCATACATGACTTGAAATGGGTTTTGTATGATATGATGAAATTGATGTTATGTTAACGTTAATAAGTGTATAAGATCATGTTGTCTACTAGTTTGTTTGTAGAACTTGATTATATTAGGTATTCGGATGAGTGTCTAGTAATATGATGTAATGGGTTTTACATAGAAAAGAAAACCCTTAGTTTTTAGCATAATCAGTGGATAAATTAGCATTTATAATGAAAGCTAAGTTAACTTGATGTTAATTATTGCTCGAGCTTGTCAAAGTGAAAGAAATGATATGAATTTGGTTTGGGAATTTAGTTAAAATAGTAGCCTAAAAATAACGTCTACTGGGTACTTGATGAAATGCATAAGTGAGTTCGTTGACCTAATTGTGTATTTGCATACGTTGATAGACAATTGACTTTTAAAAGTCAAAATAACCTATAATAAGATCAAATGGTAATTTTGATGTAAAATGCGTAAGGTGGAATAATCGTGTGTTAAACGATTACTAATCTAACCATCTTGCAATTGACAAATGATAGTTTAATGCTTGACAAGCTAGGTGGAAGCGTGGGAAGAAGCAGATCATCATGTACGGGGAAAAAGCCTAATCAGATGCAAGTAAAGCTTACATCTTTTAAGTAGAACATCTACTTATGTATTAACTAAGAACAGGGTTATCTAGTATTTGAAATGAGTCTTTGAAATACGATGTTCCGACGCGAATCGATACGGGTCAGAACAATTGTTTTTGGTAAGAAAGCATATTTGATGGTAAAAAGTGGAAAATGGTAATATGGTTAAGTATTGACGAATGAACCAGGATTTTTGAAAAGACACTATATGGTGTAAGCCATAATGGGTCAAATGAATAAAGAAACGATTTTTTTAGTAATACAACCCCTATGAACCATACCGGATCGGACAAAATAAATGGTAAGTAAATATCCTTTTTACAATCAACAATGTTTGGTCATACCGATATGTAAAAAGGGCGAGCCAAGAAATAAGTCAAATTGACAAACAGGTCAAATGGTGATGTTCACTATTTAAAAATGATATTTAATATTTTGTTTGTTAAAGTTTCATGCTTACAGGTAAGCATGACTTGTGAGCATGCATTGCCATAAATTAGTATATAGAATCGCAAAGCATCGCTAATGGGTCAATACTTAGATGGTTTGATATTGCTGATATGATCTTCTTCCCGGTGGTTCTCACAATAACAGAGTGTGTATTATTTTGTTATTTATTAGCTTTCAGAAAATATAAAAATCCAAAAAGATTTTCGATTTCTTGTAATTTCTTAGTGTAAGGAATATGGTTGTTCATGGAGGAGTTGCAACCTATAGGGGGAGATGGTGTTATGAGATGAGTTAAATATTGTAAAAATCATGTAGGTTATGTATGCTTAAAAAGTGCTTAATCTGTGATACAGTTTTATCATCTCTTGAATAATAATAATTTGTTAACTTGTGTTGAAAAATTCTTATGGTTTCTCGAGATGTTTGTTTATAGTATACAGATTGTACCAGTGTGTTGCTGAGAAGTTTAGTGAATAGGAGTTTGCTTGGATGCATGGTAGAACCTCATTTCTACATTGCAGACAAAGTTGAAGAGTTTTGAAGATTGCTATGCAAGTGCTAAACTGGAGTTTACTCAAACGCTAACGATTTAGAAGATTTGGTGCTTGAATGCATTAGCTTAGGGGGAGTCTGTTGCTGACAGAAGCTATCAAAGCTGAAGCTATCCAAAAACCAAAGATGTTGCAAGATGACTGAAGACAAAGTTATTTTATGAAGCTATTGTCAAGGGGGAGTTTGTTGGTGCATATTTGTGACAACAACTTAGATTTGGTATTTAGATATCTTGTAATTAGTAAAATGATAAAAAGTTACCGGGTTTAGTTTTGTAATAGTTAGTTATAGTGATTGGGCTAAACCAGACCCACAGTATAGGGAGTGGTAGGCGAATTGGGCCTAGACCAATTTGCAGCCCATGTGGTTAAACCCTAGCCCAGTTGCAAACCTGTCTCTATATAAAGAGAGTTTTGCATTAGGGTTAAGTTTGCTCAGTTAGTCACTTCAGAGAGAGTTGAGAGAGAATTCGTAGAGAGATCAGCTTGGACGAATTCGAGTGATCTAGATTGATTGTAATCATTGTGATATATAATCAATAACGATCGAGTTTATTGTGGTTTCTATTCCTACTCGTATTTCTGTGATAATCTGATCTAGAGGATTCCGCACTCTAGATTGGATAGACGATTCTGTGAATATCCTTACGGATTAGGGGACCTACATGTAGCTTACGGTAGGTAGCTGCTGCTCGTAACAAAACCCACAGAACGTAAGCTACGGTATAGAGTTGTAACTTATGGCGGGTATTGACAAAATCTTATTTTGTTTGATGTTTTGTCATTTTTAGCATTCGGGCTTAATTAGACATGTTATAAACTTCTTATAACTAATGTATTTCATGTTTTATGAAATACAGGTGATGGTTTGAAGTACCGGTTGACGATCAAGTTCAATGAAGAATCGAACACAATCAAAGCTCAAGCTTCCGCATCTTGTTTAGTCGTTACGAAACCAAATAACGATAATATGTTGAAATGTCTTAATATTTATAAAGTTTTATAAAGTCAAAAATTTAAGTACATACATGTATTGGCATTTCTATAAATGCATAACTTTTTTGTAAATTAATTAGCTAATTAAGATTGGGTTTTACAAGTTGGTAATTAGAGCTCAAGGTTAATGATCAAATGCGTTCTTTCGAGACTTGATCGCACGATCCGGTAAGTTATTATAAATACTTACGGTCTAGCATGGTTAAAAGTGTTGCAAACAACACATAGGGCTATCGTGTGAACGCACGTTACCCCAAATAAATTGGTAAAATACCGGTATATTTAGCGAACTACTTGTGTTAACAAGTATTGTAAAAAGCCTAGTATTTTGGTCCGGGCGCTTATTAATTTCAAAGTTACTAACTTTGTGAATGGTTTAGTAGAATGACGCTTACATCTGAAGATGACGGGAGTTCAATAAACTATCGATGTGGTGACTGAATAGTCCGGAGTATGACAAGTAGAGCATGCTCATCAAGGACCTAAACCAAGTGACGATACCGAATACAGGTTGAACGACAATGAAAACACATCAGGGCGAGTATCACCTAGGTGCACACTTTATATTATTACATGAACAGTATTAAGCAGCATTCAAGTAATGAATGACAGTTGCATATGGAATATAAAAACTTGGGAAAACTAGATAGGATACCTATCCAGGATGATGTTCCCAAGGTAAATTGGGTGGGAAATAAGCATTATTCACAATTATGAATAATAAAACCATAAAAGAATTCAGATTTAGAAACTTGAATGGGAGTGACCATCCAAGTAGACATTATTAATAAGATCCTATTGAGGAAAAGTAACGATCACATTAACGAATGTGGTCGCACAAAGTTTTATAAAAAGGAAAACATTATTTATGTTTTGAGATAAAAAAAGGGTAAAAACTAATACTTGTTAAATAACAATTAAACAAGGTTTTACCAAATAAAAATCAGAAATATGGACATGAACCGAGGATTTACTTACATAGGGAGTAATGTGATAGGTATAATAAGGTCACGCGTAACATGTGTTGATCGCTTACCCTGGCCAAGTAAGTAGTAAATACATGATACCATGAACTTCTTATAATGACCACATATACGTCCGATATAGTCAAAACGAGGCTAATGGGATGAGTTAAAAAGGAGTCCTTCTGGTCAAATAAAGAATAATGTTTGATTGTTCATAAGTGATGGATTTCACAAGAACAAGACAAACGAGTTATATAAAGAATAATGTTTGATTGTTCATAGGTGATGGATTTCACACGAACAAGTCGAACGGGTCAAATAAAGAATACGGTTTGATTGTTAATAGGTGATACATTTCACACGAACAAGTCAAACGGGTTAAATAAAGAATAAGGTTTGATTGTTCATAAGTGATGTATTTCACACGAACGAGTCAAATGAGTAATGACTGATTATAAAAGTAAACGTAAACCGAGTAACAGGAGCATTAAAACAAAAGAATAATGAGCCTGGTAATGGGACATGATTAAATATACATGTAGATGCAAACCGAATAATGGGAGCGCGAACCTTGTAATGGGTCGTGAATGAAAATAAACGAAAACGCAAACCAGGTAATGGTAAGCGTTAGACAAACTGACTTAAAATGACGTATGAAGTCATAGAAGCGGAAGAGTTGTCCGGACTGAAAATGATCTAGTCATGAACTACGATCACGCGGGCGCGCACAGATACTATCGTCTGATCTGTGTATGAGAATGAGTGTTTTAGGAAACATACACAAAATGTTGTGGTTGCTACTAAAGATGGTAGTTGTGACTCGATAGTGATGAGTGGTCAATACCATTTGACCCTTGCGCCAGGCTTAGACGCAAGTGATCATCACCCAATTGGGAAGTGTACGTGACTCATAAATGACTCACGGGGTCATAGAAACGCAGACATTGCCGATATGGATCGAACATGGTCTAAGGGCCATAATAGGAATAGAAATAAATTAGCCTTCATGGACAAAAAGGGCCATGATGGGCGGATGAAGAAAAGACAAAGTAAATGATTTTCCTCTTAACCACAGAATGAGTGTGCTAACACCAAAAACACTTAAAGAATGACTCGGGTAAGGGGTGGTTTACGGGATTAAGATTACCGTTAGGCCATAAATAAGAGTAAAGGTTTACAAGAACAAAATGACCTTCAGGTCACGAATTGAGAGGGATAAACCTTAGAGGTCTCACCTTAAAAAGGTGAAAGCCTAAAGAAATAGCCTACAAGGCTAAGTGAAAAGGCTTATGAGTTATTTAGACAAAGCAAGGGAACCGGCTACGATTCCCCGCATGAAATGAGAATAGTAAAAGAAATGCCAGGTTGTCAATTTCTTGATACGAGTAATTGACACGAGTTAAAAGAAAAACGTTGAACTAAAATTCGGTTTTAGATTGAAACAACATTTTAACAAACGAAAATAGTATAAGATGAATTGGAAAATGGTTAATCTTAAAAGAAACAGGTCTCGACACCAATAGGTGCAAGACAATAAATTCAAAAGGAAAATTCCGAAAATGAAAAGATTGATATAAACGTAAACATGATGTGATGCAATCACAGTCAATAAAAATAACATAGTATATGATTACATTGTAACACAAGCTATGGGACTGGGGTCATGAACGCTTGTAAAAGCCTTGCGGAGGCAATTTGAGAGAACCTAAACTATGAGGTATAAGGTAACCGGTGACTGATAAGTCTAAGCGGCAAAACCGGTCGAGGTCAAAATTACATCTAAAACTTGTTTGATGCGCTTGTCATTATAGGATTAGCGTGGAAAAAGCATTTTGACGGACTCATATGATCGATTAGCTAAATGGCGACCCGATCAAGTAAACGATTAAGTTTAGGAATACAAGATGAAAGTAACGACCCATGAGGCCTTACACATGAAGGGCACACGTGGCAAGGCATATGACAACCTTTGACCGAAAGATTAAAAGCCTTGAAAAAAATGTCAATTAAGAAAAAGAACAAGAAGGGATTCACGTACCATTTGGGGTCTGAAAAACATTATGACAACTTCCTGGTAAGATTCTGAATAATTAAAATATGAGCAATGCTATTGGGTTTAACCCTAGGAACTACGTAATAAAGGTTTTAGGGATGAAACCTCTTTAAGATGGGTAGACTTGTAACACCCCAAACACGGGTTTGGTAATTAAACTAAATTAACTAACAATGAGCGGGTAAATATATTGTTGGAGGTAAAAGTTAACCTGTAAACAAAATAACTAGGAATGATTAACCTAGTTGATTATTTGTATTGTTAATAATACATATTTAATGATATCCATTAATAATCATCATCTCAAACATGAGGGACCAAAAAGGGAAAACTTTAAAGTTGAATGATTAAAATAAAACAACACACAACACACACACTAAGTGTGTGTGTGTGTGCGCGCGCATGTAATGACCAGGAGAGCACAAAGAAGCCAAAACCATTATTCAACCTAAATCCATCAAATGGGAGGGTGAATTAGGGCTATATCATATGCATGAACATAGATTTGTGATCATCTAAGCTTGAAGATGATGAGGTATGTTGTAAATTATGTTTTGGTGATGATAAGTATATGGATGAACTTGAAGGTGATAACCTTGAGTTCAACATTTTGTTAGTATGGTGAAATTGATAATGAAATTATGTGTCATCATCATACTTGCAAGTATACTTAAACAAATAATAGATTCGAGTAATGGTACATGACTTAAAACGGGTTTTGTATGATATGATGAAATTGATGTAATGTTAATGTCAATAAGTGTATAAGATCATGTTGTCTACTAGTTTGTATGTAGAACTTGATTATATTAAGTATTCGGATGAATGTCTAGTAATACGATGAAATGGATTTTACATAGAAATGAAAACCCTTAGTTTTTAGCACAATCAATGGATAAATTAGCATTGATAATGAAAGCTAAGTTAACTTAATGTCAATAATCGCTCGAGCTTGTCAAAGTGAAATAATGATATGAATTTGGTTTGGGAATTTAGTTAAAATAGTAGCCTAAAAATAACAGGTCTACCGGGTACTTGATGAAATGCCTAAGGTGAGTTCGTTGACCTAATTGTGCATTTGCATACATTAATAGACAATTGACTTTTAAAAGTCAAAATAACCTATAATAAGATCAAATGGTAATTTTGATGTAAAATGCGTAAGGTGGAATAATCGTGTGTTAAACGATTACTAATCTAATCATCATGCAAATGACAAATGATAGTTCGACGCTTGACAAGCTAGGTGGAAGCTTGTGAAGAAGCGGGTCAAACGGATCAAGTACGATAATATCGTTATTACTAATCTAACCGTACTTGATCAGTTTGACCCGCTTCTTCCCAAGCTTCCACCTAGCTTGTCAAGCATCGAACTATCATTTTTCATTCGCAAGATGGTTAGATTAGTATTCGTTTAACACGATTATTCCACCTTACGCATTTTACATCAAAATTACCATTTGATCTTATTATAAAAACATGTTTTGACCAAAGCGGGTCAAACATCTTGTTTTGTCGTTGGAAACTAAATAACGATAATATGTTAAATGTCTTAATATTTATAAAGTTTTATGAAACTCTAAAATCTAAGTACAGATGTGTATTGACATTTTATATAAATGCATAATTGTTGTAAATTAATTAGCTAATTAAGATTGGGTTTTACAGATACCGGTGCCGATTTTAGTTTTATCTCCATCGAATTCAAGAATATACTTAGCCTAGAGTCAAGTAAGTTAGATGTCCCTTAGTCTATAGAATTAGCAAATGATAAATTAGTCAAGTCGGGGGAAATTATTAAGGGATGCATATTGGAACTTGGCGAGAAAAATCAATATTGATCTTCTACTCATTCAGTTGGTTAGTTTCAACGTAGTTGTTGGTATGGATTGGTTGTCCGATAATCGAGCCGAAGTCGTATGTCACTAGAAGATTATTCGCATTCCCCTACCGAACAAGGAAACACTCATAATCCACGGAGAGAAGTGCGAAACACCATTGCGGATTATGAATTATATGAAGGCTCAGAAGTACTTACAAAAAGGTTGCATAGCGTTTTTAGTACACGTGGTCGATAAGAAAGTCGAGGAGCCAAGCTTTTGGGGATCCCGTAGTGAAAGAATTTCCCGAAGTCTTTTCTGAAGACCTATCAGGATCACCACCACAACACAACGACAAGTCGAGTTCCACATTGACTTAGTGCCGGGAGCCGCACCCGTGGCCAAGTCTCCATATCGTTTAGCTCAGTCGGAAATGCAAGAGTTATCCACACAACTTTAAGAGTTGCTGGATAAGGGATTCATTAGACTGAGTTTCTCACCTTGGGCAGCTCCGGTATTATTTGTGAAGAAGAAATACGAAACATAGAAAATCAAGAGTTGAATAAACTCACCATCAAGAATTGGTATCCACTACCGAGGATTGATGACTTATCAATCCACTACAAGGTATGAGCTTCTACTCCAAGATTGATTTAAGATCCGGTTATCATCAGTTGGGGATAAAAGAATAGAGCATACCAAACACAACATTTCGAACTCGTTGTGGTCACTATGAGTTTCTTGTTATGCCTTCGGTTTAACAAATGCATCGACGGTATTTATGTATCTTATGAACCGTGTGTGCAAGCCGTATCTTGACAAATTCATGATAGTATTTATCGATGATATATTGATAAACTCACGATCTAAAGAGGAGTACGAACAACACTTGTGGACCATTCTTGAGCTACTAAAGAAGGAGAAACTTTTGCAAAGTTTTCAAAGTGCGAATTTTGGATTCGCGAGATACAATTTCTCGTGCATGGAATGAACAAAAAAGTATACATGTTGACCCATCAAAGATTGAAGCCATCAAGAATTGGGAAGCACCAAAGGCTTCCAACCGAAGTACGACAATTTTTGGGTTTAGCGGTCAAGTATGCTACAACTTTGCATTTAATTGCAAATTATTTAAACAAATTTGATATACAAGTTAGGTTCTTGCTTTGCAACGCAACACAAGACACCAACTCATTATGTAAACCAATCCCAAACAAGTAAGTATTATATATACAATTACTTATGTAATTTAATATAGTTTTCTTCTAGATTTAGTAAGGAATTGTAATTTAACCTGTTTATATTGTAAAACTCTGCATTGAATGTGTATTGGTCGATTTGGACATGTTCGTATTTGTCTGTATTTAATATATATATATATATATAATATAGAGGCTAGATTAGGTATAAACATTTTGTATGTGTATGTTTGTATAAATATTTATTTATATGTATTATGTATGTTGTTAGTAACATGAACACGACCCATTTGACCATCCACTAAAAGATGGAAATAGTTGTGTATTGTTGCTATTATTACATAATTTGGGAAACTATTTCAGTGTATTGTATATAGTTGAACATGTTAATTGTCTATTTTACAGCAGTTATACTGCTGGACTTTATTAAAAAATATTATATATGTTTATTGTATTATTTACAGGATCAAATTCAAATAGAGTGTGCTCAGTTGACGAGGAAAGGAGTGGAATACAATATGTTGAAAGAAAACGTCTCCCAACTAACTGAGCACATCCAATACTTGTCCGCCAAGTTCAAGAATATGGAAAAATGTGGGTCGTTATCACAAGCACAAGAAGAAGATGAAGAAAATTGTTAGTTTGTTATGATAACTTGAACTAATGGTTTGTATTAGAGTTTGTTATGATAACTTGAATTAATGGTTTGTATTAGAACATACATATGTTTCTCATTTGTGTTGATTGTTAGTTGTGTTTGTATTAATGGTATCAGTTTTAGTTGTCGATTTATATATTTGCGTTTGATGAAAAAGTTTAGAAGAAAAATAATCTAGAAATTAGATTGACAATTAGCAACGACAAGTCATTAAATTTTTAACAATCCTTTATGTAGCAACCTTTTAGTGACGACTTGTCATCAGGCATTTATAAATACAACAAACCTTTAGCGACGACCTGTCGTCGAGAAGTTATATTTAATGTTTAATTTGAATTAATTTTTTACTTAATTTTTATTTTCAACGACCCTATAGCGACGACTTGTAGTCGTTAAAGGATCTTCAGTCCCAACGACTCTTTCCCGACGACATTCGGACCTTTAGCGTTGCATCCGTGGTGACATACTTTTCCCAAAGACTTGTTGCCAGGATAGGCTGTCCCGAAAACACACGACAGAAAGCCGACGTATAGATTTCTTGTAGTGATGTGTCAAATGTATCATGTTATCTTTAACAAAACTATACCCATATTAAAGAATTCTTGTTTTTATAGTGTAAAATGATAAAATTCATCAAAGTTACATAACATTAAAAATTTATTATTCAAAAAAAATTAGAAGTCTTTATACGTTTTCAGAAAAATATATTGTATAACCGTCTTCAACTTGCAAATCCACATAAGGATATATTCATTTCTTTTAACGAGTAACGTCTAAAAGTATCACTAACAAGAAAAATAATTCTTATATTTATTTTCAACTTAGGAGTAAACATTAATTAAGGGTATATGATTTATATGGTGACATTTACGTTAATGAGAGGATATCTGCATAAAAAAGTTGCTTTTTAAATAAAGTTGGATAATAGAGTAGGATAAATATTAAATTTTGAAATTAAACTGACTTGTATCTTATCAATAATTTACCAAGTAAATGTTACACACAGAATCTAAAAATTAATATTAAATCCCTAAACTAATGGATTTATACGGATGAGATTAATTAATCAAAACCCTCCCATTTATTTAACTCATCTTTTACTTGGACTCCAAGTTTAAAAAAACAATATAATATAATTACCCCACTACTCAATCAATTTTCTTCTTCATTTTAATTTCTCAAGCTCCGTCAATGGCTAAACTCACCGAAACCGAGCTAAAACAACAAAAAGGCAGACAACACATCGCCAAGTTCTTGGCTGCCAAGAATTATCATGATGATGATCTTCAACAACTATCAAGGTCATGCGCAACAAACTTCTTGAGATTCAACAAAGGGAATCATCTGCTGTCATCAACAAACCTCAAACAGTTCAAAAGATTACTTTCAAGTTTGGGGGATCAAAAACAGTTCTTCATAAACACGATGACATCGAAAAATATTCAAGAAACGCGTAACATTCCGAAACCCTAATGTGTAAGTGATAGAAGATCAACAACAACAACAATGGTGGCATGCAATTGATGATCAAGAAAAGCGAGGAGGGTGTGATGGATTTTATAGAAAGTGTGGGTGGGTCAGAGGCTGAGTTTGTGATCGAGAAGAGGCTCACGGTTTCGGTTGTGACCCCGAACCAGGGGCAGCTGCTGATACCGGTGTTACAACTCAAGAATAAGAAGGGTTTCTTGACGGCGGATGAGGAAACAATGATGGGAAAGAAAGAAGACGTAAGTGTGTGGGTGTTTGATCCCTAGAGGCGTAAATCGATGTTGATCTGGCAAAGTGGCAGATGGTAAAGAATGCTATGTGTTGAAAAACCAACTTGAACCATGTTGTCAAGACAAATGGGTTCAAGGAAGAGATGGTGATACGGGTTTTGTCCTTTAGAGTTGATCAACAACTTTGTTTTGTGCTTGACGTGTAGCATGATGATGTTGATGCACTTTTGTGTCTATCGCTTGCTCTTAGTTACGTCAGTAATTATGCCGTCTTTGTTTGTCGTGTCTGTAAAGTTTGGTCGTGTCGACCAAATCAAGATATCCTCCTATATTGATTTAGTACGACGTTTAGTACGTCTGTGTTGTAAAACAGGTGTATGTGTGCATATTGTTAAGTTTTGTGTCTCTGATCTTGCTGACTGTGCAGTATGTCTGTTAGCAGGGTGTTCTCCAAAGAACCCCATATTCGTACGAGTGAACTGTGCTTCTTACGAACAGGTTTCCTGTTCGTACGAGCCATTGCATGTTCGTACGAATGAACATTCCAGAAAGAATTGCTTGTTCGTACGAGAGAGTTACTTGTTCGTACGAGCGAGTTACTTATTCGTACGAGCGATAGGTTGTTCGTACGAGCAACTCTTGCATGAATGTCCTTCGTGGTCTCTGAAGTCCTTCATACGTCCAGTGACTTTCTTCGTACTGTTGATGGGTGTTGGGACTATATATAGACATGCACTTCACAATTCACGTAAGAGAGAGCACAGAGAGAATACCCTGAGTCTGTATGAACATTGTGTGTATGTGTTTGTACTAGCTCTCTTATGTTAATCAAGATAGTGCATCTTTGGTATCTTGTGTTTGTTACTTTGCTTTGGTTTGCATACTTACATGGATTCCGCACTCGTATGTGTGTTAGATAACAAGGAAGTAGGTTATCTTGATCCTCCAAGTGGACCTACAAGTGGTATCAGAGCTTTGGCTCTCTTCCTTGTTTAAAACCAAGCATGGTGTTGTGTTTGAGCAAGTTGTGAAGCTTTCTGGAAGTGTTCTTGAACTTCAAGCAAGAAACTTAAGTTTTTACAAGAAAAGTAGGTTAAAGCTTATGTAAAACTTGTTGTTTTCAGAAAATCTTTATAAGAACCTTGTTAAAATACATGAAGACATGTTAGGATATGGTTTTTCTTGAAATTTTCTATCAATGTTCAGTTGGACATACTTTCCGGTAAAGAACTTGTCGGACAACTCACCGAAATATTCCTTTAGGGTTGACCAAATCTTAAGATCTGACTGACTTGACTGAAAAGCTGATTTTGGAATGTTTGTCTTTTTAACCGAATCTGTATAAGACAACTGACAACTTTCGAACAAACTCAGAAACAAGTTTCTGTTACAAAAGGAAACTTCTCACCAACCAACCCTGCAAAAAATTCCTCCCTGCGAAAAAACCCAACATCTGGGAAAGACCCCGTGCGAATAACCCATCCGCACAAAAACCAATTGTTCGTGCGAAGGACCATCTGTTCGCACGAAGAACCTATCTGTACATACGAAGAACTTCTGGTTTGTATGAAGAACCATTTGACTTGTACGAAGAACCATTGACTTGTACGAAGAACCATTGACTCGTACGAAGAACAAGTGGTTCGTATGAAGAACCAAGTTTTTTGTTATTTGTTTTTGGTTGTTCGTGACCAGTTTTTCAATACTTCGTGTTGTTTTAAAATTGTAAACTTTAACAGTAAGACTTTTATTTCAAATTGATTTTGAAATTTTAAGTGGGTTTTCATAAACAAGCAAACAAAATGGGCACAAATCCTTGGGATTGGGGGTGTAGTTCAAGCACAAACCAAGACTCAGCACAATCTAGCTCCGCAACCTCATGGGTTAAATCACTGATGCCTCAGCAAACGGCAAAGACCAATCAATGGGCATGCGTGGCAAATCAAAATCAAAGCATTCAGACTCTTCCTATTAGCGAGAGTGAAACAGGAAGTAACAACTGTCCACCGAAGTTGAATCATATGAACGATAATCCTTCATGGAAAAGTCATTTCCATACGTATGTTCTTGGTCGAAATACAGAGTTATGGACATGTTTTACTACACCATACAAAGAATCTCTCGAAGAAGCAAGATCAAATCCAACCTCTTTAGCCAACTTAGATGAAAATGATAAAAAGGCTTATGATTTAGAAAAGAAGGCATTTGCTATCTTTACACAAGCACTTCATAAGGATATTTATCATCAATTCGTGTAATGTACCACCACCAAGAATTTGTGGGATACTTTGGAAGCAAGAGGGGAAGGAAATGCTGCAACAAGAAAGATACGACATGATCTACTGAAGAAAGAGTTTGAAGGTTTCCTGTTCATGGAGAATGAAATACTACGCGATATGACAATCCCTTTCTATTATCTGCTTAGTGAAATGTATTCATACAAGGTGATTGCATCTCCACAAGAGATTGTAATGCGTTTTACTAATGCCTTACCACCGAAGTGGAGTCAATTCATTGACTTGCTAAAGCACACAGGTGTTTAGGATATGATCAGTATTTATGAGTTTGTTCAGAAACTGGAGAACAAGAATGAAGAAGAAATACGAAAAGCAAAAAGAGTTCCTGTTCCACAAAACCCTGAAATGTATTTTGGAGGTATTAACACTGGCATTAGTACAACTCAGCAACCAAAACTTCAAACAGCGTTTGTGTCAAACGTTAATCCGTTTCTACCACAACCAGTTCAAATAGATCAATCTCCTGGCTCAAGTACTCAAACCTATGGTCAAGTATTGATCCTAAAGTCTTTCTACCACAACCACAAATTGTTACACCTCAAGTTCCACAACAAGCTTTCTATGGTAACAACTTTCAACCTGCAAATCCTAATACCATCAGACTTGATACTTCACATCTTTCCAAGTCAGTGTAGAAGTTGCTCGGGTACACATGGAACTTCTGAACATAATGGTTAGTGCATACTGTGGACTAGTCGCCGGTCAAATTGGAAACATCAATTTGACTAATGAAGACTATCAACAAATAGACAGGGATGAAATGGAGTTGATGGATATTAAGTGGGCTTTTGCCAGTGCGGTCAGAAGAGCGAAAGACTACATGAGTAGAACTAGAAGAACAAGTTTAGAAAGCAAGAAAGACACAAAGTATGGACTTAATAAAGATGTTGTTACTTGCTTCAACTGTGGTGAAAAAGGTCATTTCAAACGTGAATGTACTCGACCTAAAGCAAGGAAATCACAACCCTTTCCAAAATCAATCACTATCATCCAACACAACTCAAGTTAACATTGAACGAAGTATAGTAGCTGTTAATAACCCAAACAACTCCAACCAGTCTGGGCCTTCAATCAACACAAGCAGAGAGTTAGTAGTTCAAGCAGATGAAGGATGTGATTGGTCAGTTCAGTTGGGAAACGAGAATCAAGGAGGAACTGCTTGTTATGCTAAGATAATCAATCAGATCAAACATGTTCACAGTATTGACTCTTCTGATGATGATGATAGTTCTGGGTATAATGGGAGTTCTGACTTGGAAAGCTCGAGTATAGGTGGTTATGGATCAGATTTGGACGTCAGGGAAAAGATCAATACTGAGGTCAATGAGTTGCTGAAAGAAGCAGAGAAGTTGAAAATTCAAATGTCTGGATTAATAAAGAAAGCTGACGTTGCATCGAAGGAAATAGAGAAATTCTTTGCCAACAATGGATTTTTCTCTAATCACACTGCTTTTATGGCTAATGTTGCAGGTTCAACAAGTCAGGCAAAATCCGACTCTCCTAGAATATGCAATGACTGTGCTGACTTAAAAACTAAATTTGAAACAATTAACAGTCACAATCAAAGCCTAGTAGTTGAACTGTCAAAATGCAAAGAGGCGAATCTGGCTTTAACTCGAAATGAAAAAGAATTCAAATCTGTAATTCAGACTCTCAAGAAAAGCGTGTCTGAATTAACAAAAACAGTTTTGAACAAGCAAACTAGCATTAATAACTACATTAATATCCTTGAAGAAACGAAAAAGGATTTAGCAGTTGCCAAGTGCGAACATGATGCCACTAAGCTAAAATCGGAGAGTTATTCTAACTCTCAATATGTGCTTGATCACATCATTGACATTCAAAAACTTAAGGGAGATGTCAAATGCATTGGGTGTAAATCGTGTCCACCACCATTGAAACACAATTATACCAAATTGGCTGACGAAGAGGAAATGCCACGTTTTGAACCATCTGCGCCTCTCAATCCTGAAGAGTTTACAACAGGGTTAGGGTTTAAACTGGACAATTCCTCTAATGAATCCAGAAAGACGGAGAATTCATCATCTGTTATTGATCAAAGTCCACCAATAATAAAAGAGGATGTTTATCAGATGATGAGTCAAACGTGATCAAGCAGGACCAATCTCTTGATAAAAAGAAAGGGGTAGAAACTCCAATTGAGAATCATATTTTATGTGGTCCTACTACTCCCGTTGTGCAATTTGAAACAAAACAAGAGATTGATCCTATCAAATCTTTCAAGACAATTGCCTCTACATGTAAAAACGATAATGTGTTATATACTTTGATTGGTGATGAGAAAATTTACTCCAACATAGATTTTCCGATCAAAAATGTCAATCCAACTTCAATTGATCAAGTTTTTGAAAATTCAACTACCAAATTTTTGGGAAAGAAGAATCCAATCAAATCACAACCATCAATCGCTTCTAAACGTAGACAACCAGAAAAGAAAGCTGAAAAACCTAAGGTGTCACAACCAAAGGTTGAAGCTAAGAGAGCTCACAACAAGAAAAAGGGAAAGAATGTTAACTTTGTAATCTCAACTGGTATTGATAAAATCGAGACTTTTGAAAATATGTCAAATATTGATTTTTTAAATCAAGTCAAGATTTTAAAACGTAATAGTCAAAACAATTACACTCAACACACAAATGGGTGTGAAGAAGGACCAAGTACCTCTAGGCATACAAGTTCAACATCGAGTCATAAAACGACATCTCCTAAATTTGTTGAAAGGAGAACATGTTTTAAGTGTGAGGAGTTTGGCCACATAATCAAAAATTGTACCAACTCAGCAAAACCCAAGTTTGTTGAAAATGTCCCTCCAGAAAAGAATTGCCAACATCAATCTGTGTCACCTAAACAAGACAAATGCATTGTTAAGGAACAAGAGAAAAACAAAGACATAAACAAGTAAAAATAATTGAAAAGGCATTAAAACCGGTGTTTTAGAGAAGAAACCAAGTTCATCAAGTTCGTTAAAACCAGAAGTATCTAAATCTGTAAATAATAGTCAATCTGGTAAACACCAACGATCTTGGAAACCAAAAACCGGCAATGTTTTAGGGGGAGACACAAAGTTTCCAAATCATCAAGAAATATAAATCACATTTCATGATGATAAGGGTCGACCCAAGACCACTAAGGCTTGGGTCCCCATCTCAAACTAATCAGGTAATGCACTGTGCAGGGTGTTCCAGGAGGAACTGTGAATAGTCATTGGATTGTTGACAGTGGAGGATCACAGCACATAACAGGCGACTTAAGGCTCCTTTATGATGTGAAAAGCATTAGGGGAGATTATGTTGCTTTTTCTGGAGATAAAGGCGGTTACATCACTGGAGAAGGAATGATTTCCAATGGTGTTGTTAGTTTTGACAAGATCAATTATGTTCTTCAAATTGATCACAATCTTCTGATTGTTTCTCAAATCTGTGACAAGAAGTTCACGGTTCATTTTGATGATGCCGGTTGTTATGTGCTAAAACCTGGTTTCAAGATTCCCAAAGAATGGATTCTCTAGTCGGCTCCAAGAATAGATGACTTGTATATTCTTGACATGAGCCAAGCTATTGCACAAGTTACATGTTTTGTCTCAAAAGCCACTAAAAAGGAGTCAATCTCTTGGCATAGACGAATGGGACACATTCACCTGAGAAAAATGAACTATTTGGTGAAAAATAAGCTTGTGAATGGTGTACCAATCAAGAATTTTCATTTACAAGACGTATGTGTATCATGCCAAAAGGGAAAACAAGCAAAGAAGTCTCATCCTGTGAAGAAAATTAACACTGTTAGTACGCCTCTGGAACGTCTTCATATGGACCTTTTTGGACTTATGAAACATAAGACTACCTTTGGTGATGCACATTATTTAGTTGTTAATGATGACTATTCAAGATTTTCACGGGTGAATGTTATGGCACACAAGAGTGAAGTTCCTGAAATCCTCAAGAATCTCCTCACACTACTTGAAAATTTGTACAATTTGAAGATAAGGAGAATCAGAAGCGACATGGCACCGAATTCAAGAACCATGTTATGGATGAGTTCTGTTCTTCTAAGGGCATTTTACATGAATATTGTTCTCGTTATACTCCACAACAAAATGGTGTCGCTGAGAGGAAAAATAGGACTCTTATCGAGATTGCAAGAACTATGTTAGTAGAGTCAGAACTGCCTGTTCAGTTTTGGGGGGACGCTGTGGCTACTACGTGTTATACAATGAATAAGGTTCTTATGGTGAAAAGGCATGGGAAAACATGTTTTGAATTGTTACATAAAAGGAAACTGGATGTATCTTTCTTAGAACCTTTTCTAGCTCCATGCACTATGATTGATCCACATGGTAAATTCGGTCTAAAGGCTATCGAAGGTCGAATTTGTCAACTTTTGATGATGAGTGTGGAATTTTAGAGTGTGGAATTTTTCTACAAAAAAGATTGAGGAATGGGGTGAAGTTAAGGTTCAAAGATACATTGAATCAATAAGAGCTCCGGGTGCTCCTTAGATGTTTGACTACGATGGATTGTTTGACTCCTTCAATCTGCCAACTTTTGATGATGTGTCTACAGCAGCTCAAATGCTACTTGAAAGTGATACTGCAGTTGACTTGTCATTAGTACAACCAATTATTGTTAACCCTCAAGTGTCTACTTCGGTTAATAATATTGTTCAAAATGAGGAGTTTGAAGATGCTGCTAATTATAATGTTTGGTCAGAAGATGATGAGTTCCATGATGCAAATGAAGCTACTTCTGGTCCTGTTCCTGAAATTTCTGATGTAACTTCAAAGGTGCAAAATCAAGTGACGACTGAAGGTCATGCTTCTACATCTTTGTCGATTCCAGCCATCGACTTAGCTGTTGATCTAAATATCAACGGGTATAAATTCTCGAGTTCCCAATGTTCCTGAAACTCGAATCCATGATACTCATCCTCAGCAGAATATTATAGGAGATGTCCAGAGTGGAGTGCAGACACGTAATCAGCTAAGGAACAACCAGAATGCTGGTTTGTATACAACAATTAGAGAATCTGGGAAACAAAATGATTGGTCTTTTTACTGCTATGTTTGCCAAGTTGAACCAAAATCTTGGAAGGAGGCAATGAAAGAAGACTATGGGTTGAAGCAATGCAAGAGGAACTTCAGTAGTTTCAGAAGTTGGGCGTGTGGAAATTGGTTGACAGGCCCGACAACTACAAGAAGATTGGTACTAGATGGGTTTATAAATGCAAGAAGGATGTCCGAGGAGTTGTGGTGAGAATCAAAGTAAGATTGGTTGTCAAGGGCTTTAATCAGGTAGAAGGCATTGATTATAATGAGGTTTATGCACCCGTAGCACGTCTTGAGGCCATAAGAATATTCTTGGCTTATGCGTCCTACAAGAAGTTTACAGTTTAACAAATGGATGTGAAAAGTTCATTTCTTCATGGTGTGGTTGAAGAAGAAGTATATGTTGAGCAATCACCTGGTTTTGAAGATCGAATCCATCCTAACAAGGTTTGGCTTCACAATAAGGCTTTATATGGTCTTCATCAAGCTCCACGAGCTTGGTATGAAACGTTGTCCTCCTATCTGCTCAAAAATGGTTTTCGATATGGGTTGATCAACTGTACACTCTTCATCAAAGAAAAGAATGAGGATCTATTGCTGGTACAAGTGTATATTGATGATATTATTTATGGGTCTACAAGTGATATAATGTGTAAAGAATTCGAGCGAGTAATGCAAGAGAAGTTCGAGATGAGCGCCATGGGAGAAATGACTTTCGTTTTAGGTTTGCAAGTTCATCAATCTAAGGAAGGGATCTTCATTCATTAAACCAAGTATGTTGGGGATATTCTCAAACGATTTCAAATGGAAGACTCAAAGCCTTTGGGAACTCCATTAGCTCAAAATCATGGGATTACTCCTGATGGAATGGGTGAACATGTGGAATCGTCTCTCTATCGTGCTATGATCGGATCTCTTATGTATCTTACTACTTCAAGACCCGATATAATGTATCCCACATGTCTTCTAGCTTGCTACCAGTCAAGTCCAAAAGTTTCTCATTTGATGGCTGTGAAAAGAATCTTTCGTTATTTGAAGGGTCGCCCGGACACTGGTCTCTGGTACCCTAAGGATGATAGGTTTGATTTGACAGCATTCAGTGATTCTGATCATGGCGGATGCAAGATCGATGCAAAGTCAACATTAGCAGGAAGTCAGTTCTTGGGAAATTGCCAAGTCGCGTGGCAATGCAAAAAGCAGACTTGTTTAGCTACTTCAACATGTGAGGCTGAGTATATTTCGGCTTCTAGTTGCTGCTCTCAGGTTTTATGGATCCAACAGCAAATGCGCGACTAGGGTTTTGAATTCCTAACTACTCCTATTTACGTTGAAAATGAAGATGCTTTACAGATCACTCGTAATCCTGTACAACACTTAAAAACCAAACACATTGAGATTAAGTATCATTTCTTACGAGATTGTTATGAAAAGTCACCGATCACTAACGTACCGACGTGTTTACAAAAGTTTTTGATAAATAACGTTTTGATTACCTTCTTTTGGTCAATGGCATCAAGGTGAAACCCGAGTAAATCATCCTTGACTAATCATTTTCGTAAATATTTTCTTCAAAACTAAAAATACAAAAAAAATTTCCATTTTTTTTACTTTTTTACATTTTATGGGGAGAAAATTTCAAGAAAATACAAAAATATAAAAAATGCAAAAATCCAAAAAAGTATCTTTTATTTAGTTATGGCTTTATTTATTTATTTACATTCTACATTTAAGGGGGAGAAAATTTTAGAAAAATACAAAAACAATAGAAAAACCAAAAATCAAAAATGAGTTTTTTGGGAAGATAAGAGAAGATGATGATACACCGGTGATCTGTCAAATACGGTCAAAAAGATCAAAAGAAAATTGATAAGTAGCTCTACTAATGATGTATCGGTAAGCTCATAATCAGAATAAAATGTGCAGGTTGATATAAACATAACGGACTGAAAGCCAGGTGGGAACCACTCATCGGCATATGGTCTTGGTACTGAAATTTCGTTTGATAGTATGCCGAGGTTCTGAGATATACGTTCTTTATGGTTGCTTATCATCTGAGTATCATGGTTGAATCTTTTTCCGAAAAATAATGATGACGCAAGTCTAGAACTTCCATGATACCATACATACGTGTAAATACTGCATACGGTCATCAATAAGTGATAAAAATATCACATTCACCCAGCAATAAGTGATAATATATCACAACTTTATGCGGGAGCTAAGTTCGTCTCTTTGTCGGTACGATGGTACTAACATGTTCAAGGACTTACTCCTGTGCCCTGCATGCATCTGAAAATCAGGCTCCTCATCAATAAGTGATTTAATCACATAGGGCTTGTTTTCAATCAAAATAAGTGAGTATCTCACATCTATACGTCAAAACAGATGATAAGCAATATACTCACTGGTAAGATTTTCTCTGGTGCATATCTTGATATGGGAAT